>CM033717.1:17002149-18388008 GCA_019671005.1 Hibiscus mutabilis | reverse complement strand
TGCCAAATTTTAGGGTCATTCGAATTCATTTACTAGCTTTTCACCTTTAGGAGCCAACTATGCATTTTAATCACTTTTAACCTCATAAAAGAGTCATTTTAGGACTATTCAATCTTGTACAAAGCATAGGCAATACATACACATCCTAAGTGTCATGAGTGACTAATTTAGCTACTTTGCCACTGTTCTAGGAGTTTATAAGGACAAGGTACTTTACTCTAGCTTGCTTGTGACTTGTCACTCTTTCGACTTCTCTGATCTCAATTCAACAACTCGATCAACCTAAAATGCATGAGATGAAATGCATTAGGCATAATTTGCCTAGTGAGGTAGTCACAACTAAATGTCAATATCAGTGGAATACATTCCAAATCATGTCTCGACAATAACAATGCAATGGATCATTAATAGCAATGCCATGATCATGTTCAATAGCAATAAGTTCATAATTTAACAATAACCCTTGGATCGATTTGGAATAGTGGATACGCGAATTCCTACGACTCGCCAAATCAATGAATGGTCTAGTCCTTCCGCCACGCAAATATGACTAATATCACAATACATCCCTCCGCCTCGCAAAATTAATATAGGCCGTAGCCCTAGGACCATAGTCCGCCCGTACACTGAGCTCATGAATTCTATGGCATGCCAATTGTATCCAAAAGTCCTTTCGAATCCGAGGTCCGGTGACAATATCAATGATCAATTTTCGATAACAATGAAAATTTTCAATGTCCTTACCAATAATCAATACTTCAATATCAATATTCAATAGTCATGACAATAACAATGGCAATGTTCAATGATTCAATGGAAATATCAATATCCAATAATTCTTTCCAATGTTTTGATGACAATGACAATACTGATAACAATGCTTGATAACAATAACTATAACAATGACAATACTCTATAATTACTATTCTAGATTTCCTTAATTCAATGGCTATCATAATGATATTGTCAATAACACTATTGATATCTGATGTTTCGATGCTACACTTACCGATGTTTACCAAAGTATCTTCTAAAAGATTCGATGCAAAATCCCTTCACAAGCAATAATGAATTCGATGACAATGGAATCGGGAAAAGCACCTAGCTTAATCCCAAGATTCCAACTACACTCACCTCGTTATTCAGAAGCTTTCACGGCTCTTGGATAGTAATCCCTTATTCCTAGCTTTTGATGGTGATGGTGGACAATTTCTTTCCACTTCTTGAGATAGGTAAACAATAGGAATTGATTAGAATTAGTAGTATGATATTTAAATCAACATAACGACATCAAAATCATTATCTATACTTGACATAGATTCTATTTAGAGATTTTTCCATGAATAGTTGAAATCCTAGCTTAAAATTAAGCTTGATTCGTTCATGGATTTCAACAATAGTATAGGGGATTTGGCTTACCAAAGAAAAACTAAGCTTAACAATAGGTAGCAACGTTTTGATAGCAATAAACCAAAGAAAAACTAAGCTTTTCTACCTCAACAATGGAAGTGCTTGCTTGTTCAAGTGGGAGGTTGAAGATGACAAGGGAGAGATGCTTGATTTCTATTGAAATCGGGTGAAGTTGTATAACTATTCATCCTTTCCCTCTTTTACTCTTATTATAATTAAGAGGTTTCCCTTGTGTGAAGGAATCCCTTCAGAAAATCCTACGTATGTGGGATTATAATTAAGGAGGGGATAATCGCAAGGTTAGTCCCTCAATTCTCAATTCTTTATACTTATACACCCAAACTTGCAATTTCTATGATTTAGCCACTAAATAGGTTTTCAATACTTCCAATAAGGTCCTTAGGAAATAATTCGACTCATTTAGAGCCCGATATCGATATATTTGACCTTGCAGTCAAAGTCAACACAATATTTAGAAAATTTCGATGTAGGGTTTCTAATCGCTGAAACCCAATTCTAACTAGGCCAGATTTTGGAGTGTTGCAACTTTCCCCTTAAGAAAAATTTGTCCTCGAATTTTACCTGGATCAAAGAGGTGAGGATATTGCTCTCGCATTGTTTCCTCCAGTGCCCATGTTTCTTCCTTAGCGGTGTGGCTCTTCTAGAGTACCTTAACCAATGGAATAGTCTTGTTACGAAGTCTCTTGACTTCCCTTGCAAGAATCTAAATCGGTTCTTCCTCATAGGATAGATTGGGTTGGATTTCCACAGATTCAGACTCAATGATGTGCGAGGGATTAGAATGATACTTCCAAAGCATGGATACATGAAACATATTGTGGATTTTACTCAATTATGAAGGCAACAGTAAGCGGTAAGCCACAAGGCTAACTTTTTTAACAACCTCGAAAGGTCTAATGAATCGAGGACTCAATTTCCCTTTCTTGCGAAACCTCAGAACTTTCTTCCACGGTGAGACTTTAAGGAAAGCCTTCTCACCAACTTCATATTGTATATCCCTCCGCTTGAGATTAGCAGAGGCCTTATGCCAGTCAAAGGCAACTTTTAATCGATTATGGATGATGGTAACCCATTCCTCAATTTTCTGAAGTAAGTCAGGGCCCAACACCTTGCCTTTACCAAGTTCAGACCAACACAATAGAGTTGTGCATCGTCTGCCATACAAAGCTTCACACGGTGCCATCTTAATGAAAGCTTGATAACTGTTGTTATAGGAAAACTCGATAAGAGGTAGGGATCCCTCCTAAGAGCCTCCAAAATCAATGATGCATGCTCGAAGTATATCTTCCAAAACTTGGATTACCATTTCTGATTGACCATCAGATTGAGGGTGGAAAGTAGTACTAAGATTAACCCTGGTGCCCAGAGCTCCTTGCATCGACCTCCAGAATTGAGAAGCAAAACGTGGATCTCGATCAAAGATAATAAAGTGAGGTACTCCATGGAGTCGGATGACTTCCTTGATATACAAGCCAACTATTTTAGGAAGACCATAGTCCATTTGGACTCGTAAGAAATGTGCTGACCTACTAAAACAATCAACAATGATCCAAATAGCATCATGTTTAGCAGGAGACAAGGGTAAACCACTAACAAAATCCATAGTGATTTTCTCCCAATTCCATTGCAATAGGCCAATAGGAACACGATGCTCAGCTTTAACACGTTGGCATGTAAGACACTTGGACACGAATTCAACTATGGCTTGCTTTATTCCCGGCCACCGATAAAGCTCCTGTAGGTCTCTGTACATCTTTACCGACCCCAGGTAGACAGAGAAAGAGCTCAAATGAGCTTCTCTAGGGATATCGCTATGAAGAGATTTATCGTTAGGTACACAGACTCGTTCTTGAAAACATAAGAGCCTTTCAGAATTGATTTTAAAATCAGGATTATCTTAGAGTTTAGAAATAATAGCTTGGAGTTTGTGGTCTTTATCTTGCAATGTCTTGATCCTTGAAACAATGGTAGACTAAACTTGAAGCTAAGCTACGAGACAACAATGCTTCCGAAGACGGAAGTGAGCATTGATACCTTGAGGAAATACAATACAAGAACTTGCAATGATTCGATGCATGAATCATCACATTAAACTTAATTGATCAATAACAATATTTACCATGCAAAGGTTTACAGCTGAGTGCATCAGTTACAATATTGGCCTTGCCCAGATGGTAGTCGACGATAAGATCATAATCCTTGAAGAATTCCATCCATCTTCATTTTTGAAGATTCAACTCCTTTTGGGTCAAGAGGTACTTGAGACTTTTATGATCAGTAAAGAGGTATCATTTCTCTCCGTAGAGGTAATGCCTCCAAATTTTCAATGCAAAGACAATTGCAGCCAGTTCTAGATCATGGGTGGGGTAGTTCATTTCATGTGGCTTTAGTTGTCTAGAAGCATAAGCAATGACTTTGCCTTCTTGGATCAATACATATCCTAACTCGAGATACGAAGCATCACTATAGACAATGTAGTCCTTTCTAGACTCGGGTTGGGTTAGAACCGATGCATGAGTCAAAACTTGTTTCAGTTGATCGAAACTTCTTTGCTGTTCCTTAGCCCAAACAAATGGAGTTTCTTTTCTTTACAACTTAGTCAATGGGGCTGCTAACATAGAAAATCCTTTGACGAATCTTCTATAATAGCCAACGAGACCAAGAAAACTTCTTACTTCATCAATTTTCTTCGGTGGAGGCCAATCAACAATGGCCTTAGGATGTGCAAATGATCGGTCTGTCGACTAAAGTGCTATGGTGGTAGGTCTTGCTTCAATGCCAAGCTTTCTAAAAACAGACATTGGCATCAAATTGATGCTGGCTCCCAAGTCACACAGTGCCTTACCCATGAATTTGTTGCCAACGGTACAGGGAATAGTAAAACTTTTGGATCTTTCAGTGTTGGTGACAACCACTTAAGTATCATTGCACTGCATCCCTCAATGAGAGCTACAATCTCAAAATCACCCAGCTTCCTCTATTTGGACAAAATATTCTTCATGAATTTAACATAATTGGGCATATACTCGAGAGCTTCTACCAATGGTAGATTGATCTGCAATTGTTTAAGAACTTCCAAGAAGCTTTTGAATTGTTGATCCTGCTTGTGCTTTTGTAGTCTTTGTGGAAATGGTGGAGGTGGATAAGCATATGCTGGCTCCGCCGGCTTTGCCAAGGTTTTTCTAGCATCCAACTGAGGTCTGGCATCAAGTTACTGTCTAGCATCCGACTATTGTCTAACATCACTTATGTCTACTTCTTTTGGTTCATCTACTGTTCTTTTCTTCTCCTCCTAACAACTATTTGGCTACTTGACAAGTGTTTCAGCCTCAAATTATTTGCCACTCCAAAGAGTTACAACTTTGCATTGTTAATTACATTTTTTCCTGACATCTTGTATATCACTTGGAAAAGCTCCCTAGGGTTTGTTGTTGAGTGAACTGGTAATCTTTTCAATATGTACCTCCAAGTTTCGCATAGATGCTGCCAAACTCTGGACAGTTGTATCATTCCTTTCCATGTATTCTGTCAAAGTCCCCTGGTTGTTCCTTTACCCTGCATAAAAATTGTTTTGTGCCCACTGGGCATGGCCCTGGCATGGAATATTTTTCTACCTCTGGATATTATTGTTCTGATGATGGGCATTGTATTGGTTACCTTATTGATTTCTCCAAGCTAAATTTGGGTGTTGTTTCCATCCTACATTGTAAGTATTGGAATTCAGATTATAATTACGATTAAATTTACCAATAAAATTTACCGACTTAGGGTTGGTAGGGCAATCTTCCTTATAATGATCCTCTCCAAATATTGTACAAAATGAGTCCAACGCCTTAACTTCTTGGACCTCATTACTCTTCTGCAAAGTTCTCACCATGCTAGTAAGATTGGAAATTTCAGCGTGGATGGATGTAAGTTCATTTATCTATAAATTCCCACCAGTTTTAGTTATGGAACCAAGTGTGGCAGTAGGATATTCAAAATCATTTATTGAAATCTTCTCAAGGATGCCGACTGCCTTTGTATAGTTTTTTTCAAGCAGTGAACCATTTGCTGAAGCATCAACAACCGTTTTGGCTTGTGCATTGAGTCCATTGTAGAAGGTCTCCATTTGGGTCTATTTTGGGAATTCATGCATGGACCACCTCCTCAACATGTCCTTAAATCTCTCCTAGGAATTCTACAGGGTCTTATCACCAGCCTGCCTAAATATGATGATCTCACTCGTCAGCTTGGTAGTGAGTTTAGGTGGCTGGAATCGTAGCAAAAATTTCTGGCATAGATCTCCCCATGAGGTGACAGAACCAGGTGGAAAAGAACTTAGCCCCGTTTTTTCTCTATCTCTCAAGGAGAATGTACACAACTTCAGCTTCACTGTATCCTCTGATACTTCAGGCTGCTAAAATAGCTTGCAAACCTCCATGAATTACTTTAAGTGTTACCTCGGATCTCCAGTAGGTACTCCATCAAATTGTCTTGCATTCAAAAGTGTTAGTATCATTATTTGCTTGATTTCAAAATTCAGTGTATTTACCTCGGGACCAATCAGTCTTGGCATTAAATTGTCTATGTTTGGTGCTGAGTTATCTCTAATAGATCTCTCTTCCTCAACATTAACGGCTGGGGCAACATGAGCTTGTGGTATCTTATTGTTATTTGGTGGATTCTCTTCATTTTTAAGACACCATTTCCACCATTACCTTGTTGAGCCATCTCTTGAACTTTTTTCTTTAACCTTCGTAGGGTTCTTTCGATTTTCAGATCGTATGGCCAATCTTTCACAACAAGGCAGTTTCTGGTCATAAACTGATCAAAATAAGAAATAAAATAAAAACAAAAAGAAAAGAAAAACAAGTAAAAATTTAAAAACAATAAATTCTGTTGCAATCCCTGGTAATGATGCCAAAAACTTGTCGACTGTGCTAACACTTGGCAGAAGAGTAGAAAATGCAATGGAAATATGTAAGAATAATGCCAAGTACGAGTTCTTTGCGTGCAAATATATATGGTCAGCAAGTAATACAACAGTGAGCTGAGTATCGAATCCACAGAGATTAACCAAGAATTTGACTACTTTAATTATTAACTGGCTAGGAAAAAAGTTGAAATGATTTTGAATTGGTTTTAGAAAGTGACTTAAAGAAATGAAAATAAAACAACTTTGGCAAAAAGAAGTTACAAATGAGTGATGAGCGTTGGCATGGGATGTATGGTTTTTACGCTGTTCATGCCAACCTTTAATAACGTTATGCCTTGGAATTATTGCTGAGCAGATTCAAGGATGGCATTACCTCTGCCGATGGCAATGCCTGAAATTAACCATGTTAAACCATAATATGTCTATAGTGAAGTTTTTCATTAATTAATTTGATTATGTTCCAATCTATACTCCTAAGGGTAGATTCACTTTAGAAGTAAGATCATCTACTTGAATATCTTCTTTCGAAGCTTCTCTCTTTAGTATCTAGCAACTAATCGCTACCCCTCAAGTATGTTAAGATATTAATGTGTAATAAGCAAACAATGCTAGCAGTCACTTGGCAAAGAATTTAGAAAACTAAAGTACATGCCAGATAGAGCAAACAATGTTAGGGCATTTGTATTATTAAAAACCAAACATAAAATAGTGTTAAACGCAATTGAACCACGTCGATCTCGGTTCACCATGGTGCAGCCTCTTCTCATTCAAGCTTTCTAATCTCCCTCAAATGCTTGCTTGATCTCTTTAAATAGGCGTATGTGGGAAACATTAGGATAAGCCTTTGAGTTTGAAATTTGAATGCGCAAGGGATAAGGGATGTGATAATCTTATCCTAATTTTAAATCCTAGAGCTGACGTGTACAAGGTCCAACGGCTACTTGATCGAGCATCAAGCTTCACTTCTATGCAAGCCAAGCTTTGGCAATCACTGGTCCATCTTTACCAACTGCAGCTCAGCATTCTCTTCAGCATCTATTTCTCTTGCTCATGTGCTGCTCTGCCAAGCCTGTCCTAATTTGTCAAGCATATAACAATACCAACAAAGTAACCCTTCACACTGGCATAAACACCACTCCCTAACTCCTTATACAAATGCATGAATTTAACAACTAAATACAACTAAATGTTCTCAAAGGAAAGCAAGGCATTATAAGATAGGCATAAAAATTAGTAATTTTGAGGAGTTAACAATAATCAAAGTTTTAGTGTCCTTAGGGAGTGTGCCTGTTTGTCGAGAGTTCATAGTAGATGTTAACTGTCCAAGTTGAGCTTCTAAAGCATGAATTGAATGAGTATTGCCTTGTACTAATGCTTTAATTCAAGAATTGTGCTCCTGTAGCAATGCTTCAAAAAGAAAAAATGGATCAGATGTAGATGTCAAAGCATACCGTTGCTGACAGGATTGTGACTGCATTGAAGGTTGTGAACTGTATTGTGGTTGTTGAATTTTCCAACGAGAAAATTGTGGCTACACTGTGTTATGCTATGACTCCAATGAAACTTAAGGGGGAATCTATTCATGTGGTTAATTGAAGTTTCCTTGTCGCACATTAGAATTTCTTTGGAAATCAGTATTCCTAAAGCTAAATGCTCCCACATGTTTTCTGGAATTTGAGTTTCCCTAAGACTGACGTGTGGCAGGATTGTATGAAATACCAAGCGTATTGCTCCGTATAGTGGTTACATAACACGTAGTCTTCTCATACTATGGCAAACTTCGTAGCTATAGTTGTTACCGCAAATTTTGCACCAAAATGTAGGGACATCAACTGGTTGAGCAATTGGAATAGGTGCAACTTTACTAGTCCCTTGCAAAATTTTAATCATGTTGTTAAGAGAAGCAATTTTAGCACGAAGAGCAAAAATTTCATCCAACTCTATAACTCTCGAAGCATCTCTAGAAATAGGATATTGATAATCATGTTGAGCATATCTCTCCAAAATACCAACTACCTCATTGTAAATGCAATCCAACAAAAATCCATTGGATGATATGTCGATAAGATTTCTCATTTGTGGATTTAGCCTATTATAGAAAATCTCAATATGTGTCTCCTTTTGTATGTCGTGCATGGGGAAACTTTGAAGCAATAATTTTTAACGCTCCCATATGGTAGAAAGACTCTCATCATCCAGCTGATGATAAGATGTAATTTGGATTCACAGACAAGCATTCATTGTTGGTGAGTTAAATCTACGAACAAATTGTGTTGCCAATGAAATCCAAGATGTGATAGATCCAGTGGGAAGTCCACAGAACCATGTACTAGCTCTTCCCTGCAAAGAATAAGGAAATAATTGTATTCGTAAGGCATTATCAGAAATTCCTTGTTGACTAAAAGATGCACAAATATAGAGAAATGATTGAAGATGCTCTCTTGCATCTTCATGAGGCAACCCAACATATTTCCCATTAAAATTCAGCATTTAAAACATGACTCGTTTGAGTTCAAAATTTCCAGCAAGAAGTTCAGGCCTGACAATTTCCAGCTGTAAATTATCCAAAACAGGAGCAATAAGATATCTTGTAGTCCTGTTTTGAGATTGAGTGCATGGACGCAGTGGTAAGTATATAGGATGTTCTGGCAGCATCGTAGAAGTGATAGCATTGTTTTTTGGTACAACCACATCCCTTTGTTCTTGAAGTTTCTCCCTAGCGGTTCCTTCAACTTTTGAATCAACGTCAGCTAAAAACTTCAGATTAGTTCTGGCCATAAAACATTTAAAATGAAATCTAAAAGATATAACATAGATAAAATAAAAGCAAAGATAGAATCAACTAAAAAATAAATGAAAATATACACAAATTGCAAAAACAAAAATAAACATCAAACGAAAGCCTTCACCGAAAATGGCACCAAAATTTCACCGACTATGAAACGTCATAGCAATAGTGCAAGCGTACACGGTCGATGCAAGTATAATAGACAGATAAAAATCTATCAGATATCGATCCTACGAGAAAAGTGTTTTTCTATCTATTGATGCCAGTGCAAAAGTTCTGAAAATAAAAGGAAATGTGAGTGATGTTGTGGGTTCAAAGAAATATAAATGCAAAAGATTTCAAAGAGTGATGTGGGTGTAATGGCAACAGAATAGTAAAGGAAAAAGATATTCTATAAAAATATTGGATTCCCTTAGTGTAACTCGGTCGATTACCAAATGCTGCAAGGTTAAAAGCATACAATGATTATAAAGCAAGATAAATCAAACATATCCTACTAACTTTCCTTCAACTCTCAACTATTGACTTAAACAAACAAATCTACCACAACTTTCGTTGCTGGGAGATATTGTGTGTCCTAGAACGAGTGGACCAACATTCGTTGCGTCCCTACCCAACTTTCGTTGTGATGCTCATTAACTTGAATTGTCAATGCATCTCTCAATGTCAGTGGCTGCAATAAACACGTTAGTGCAAAATAGCATTCAAGCCCAAAAGTTGAAACAAGAAAGAAAGCTTCATAAAATAAGTTGAAGTTCACAATCCAAAACAACTCTCGTTCTTAAGGAAAGAAAATAGTAAATCATCATTCAAGTTTTACACAAGAAACTAGTGAAAATAAATGGAAACCTTTATTTCTAGCTATGTCAAAGTATTTCCACGAAGTTTCTCTTGGATCCTCTTTGTCACTAAGAGATCTACCTCATCTTTGCCTCGGTTCACCAAAATGAAACTCAAACTGCCATGGATGAAGAGAAAGCTCCAAAACCAAGGAAAACATGATAGAATATGAGCCTCCCTTTAGGGTAAGAATATATGTGAATATATATCCTTATCACCTTCCAATTGGGTGTTTATAAGTGTCCTTTATAGATTTGCAGTTGTGAATTTTGTGCAGGACAACTGTATTAATAGATAGCTCATTGTGCTTTTGATCTTATCTTGACAGTTTTCATTGTAGCGACAATGGCTATTTCGATGTGTTGGCATTGCAGCAAAAATTGTACCAACATCATGTCCAGACAAAATTTGTTATAACAAACTACCAGCTCACCGTCATTTGATCTTATTCTTTCTTATCTTTTTGACAGTTGTCAATGGAGTGACAATGACTGGTCCCAATGATAAGATGCTTTTACATCAACATCATAATTGCAATAACATATCTGGATGCAATAAAGAAGGTACACATAGAATTGCAATGAAAACAACATAATTTACCAAATTCAGTACAAAACACACAAGTATAACTGAGTTAAAGGAAATGCATAATTAAACTAAGAAAATGCAAGAAAGTACGCATGCGAAACTAAAGTGGGGAAAATTTAATTAATAAATCCAGGGAAAATACATGCTCTTGAAAGAGCTATCATATTATTCTTGTGAAGCGACTCCATATCCTCTTGCATTGTGATCAACCATTGTTTTCCATCTCTACAACTAACCACCTTAGAATAGGATGAATGCTCTTGATCTACATCAATTTCTTCAGCAACACTCAAAGCATACGCAACTTAGGAGTCATAATCAACATACCTTTGTGGACGTTTAGTTTCTCTTCTTAGTATATTATTTACAATGAAATATTCTAGTGAATAGACAATTATACTTTTAGTTTCACCACTAACCTAGGAGTCATCTTTACTTTGGATCCCATATCAATGTAATGCTCCACCTGCTTTGACTATGTGTTTGGATTTTGCTACTCTTTGTTGGTAGAGTCGGTCAATAATGTATCATGTAACATGGAAGTCTCATCAAAGTTAACATCTATGCTAATCACAACTTTTTTGGTTTCTAGACACTAAAATTATATACTTTTACTCCACCTTTATACCCCAAGAACACACATTTAATGGCTCTCGATTACAATTTTTTGTTATCTATATTAGCAAAGCCGGACAACTAAAAAAATTTCAAATTAGAGTAATTAGTAGATTTTTCAGACCGTACCTCGTGTGGAGTCTTTTTTCTCAAAGGCAATGAATGGAGACTGATTAATCAACAAGCATGTTGTTGATGCCTTTTCAGCCTAGAATGACTTCGATAACCCAAAATTTGATAGCATACATCGGATCTTTTCCATGATTGTTGAATTCATTCACTCAGCAATGCCTTTTTGTTGTGGTGTGCTACGAATTGTTAGATGTCTTACGATCCATTCTTACTTGCATAACTCATAAAACTCCTTAGAATAGAATTCTAAACCATTATTAGTGCGAAGAAGTTTTACCTATCTTTCAGTTTGTTTTTCAATCATCGTTTTCCACTTCTTGAATATGGATAAAACATCATTTTTTTTGCTTTAGAAAGAATGGCCAAACTTTTTTTAGAGAAGTCATCAATGATCTTCAGCATATAATTGGCTCTACTGTTGGAAAGTAATCTAGATGGTCCCTAAAGTTAGAATGAATATAATCTAGAGTATATTTTGTGTTGTGAATTCACGTGTGAATGAACTCACTTTTGTTTCCTAAAAATTTAGTGCTTACAAAATTTTAGTTTGCAAATTCCTTGTCTGTCTAGGAGTCCTCTATTTGTTTAATTATGCCATGCAGTTTTCACTCATGTGCCTTAGTTGCATATGCCAAAGTTTTTTAATATCTTCATCCGACAAGGAAAGGGAAACAACTAAAACATCACCAACAATTGTAAAATCATGTAAAACATATAATATGTAGCTTTTTTGTCCTATCATCACAACTAGGGAACTATTGCTTATCTTTATTGTTAGAAAAAATCGATAATTTTGGAGCTTTGAATAAGAAATTGGTCCAAACGATTTTGAGGAAAATGTGGAACCAATTGCTAGTTCATAAATGTGCAGACGTGCACGATGCGGGTAACACAAATGTCCAAACTGTACTGGTCTTTTGTGGGGCTGCAAATATTTTGACCCAAAATTAAAATATTTTTTCCTCAAATAATAGCATGTATTTGCAAAATTCTGTTTTCGAATTAAAAAGATAAATATTAAAGTTTCCTTTAATTCATACAATAATATTGAAAAGTGTTATTTAAATGGCTCATTAATTCTCAAAATCATAAATGCTCCATTAGGTCAAAAGTTTTCACTTATACCCCTCGTGAAACTCCTATAAATAGGGAGTAAAACTTTTAGGTTTTACACAACTCAAAACACAGAGAATTTTCTATTGTTTTACTCTATGATTTTTAAAAGTAGTTTTTGTGATAGGAGAAGGCAAGATTGTAGTTTATGATCTCTATAGTTGTACTACTGTAGCTGATCATCTAGTTGTTATATCCTGAGAGACATACGATCAAAATATTCTCAAGCACCAAGGAGTGGCTGAAAATCTGTCTTAAGAAAACTGTGTAGCTACATGCCTCAACTTGTTTCCAGTCGGTTTGGTTTTACATATGTTGTATCTATATTTATCTTATTTTGTCCGATTCAATATTTCAATTTAATATTTATATTTTATTAATTATATTACATCTTGAATTATCGATTTTCTAACCATCTTAATACAATTTTTTTTTGTTTTAATCCAAGATGAACCAATTTCGTAACTATAGTGGCGGACGACTACCACGTTTGATTTGCCTTCCGGTAAAAGAGGAGCCAATGAAAACCAAGGAAATCACCAAAGCTTACGGACGAATATAAATTCAAAGCACTTGTGGCCTTGTGGGTACGCTCTTCAATGTCAATATTCTGGTAAATTTCATGGTTTCAGCCTTTAATTATGTCTGAAATATGGCCTATTCATTTTTATACATTACGTAAAATAATGCGTGTTTGAATTGCCTCTTGCATATTGCATACGACATTCAATATGAAAATATGGTAATATTATAACCATATATGCCCACCTTTCTTGGAATGGAAATAAAAAACATTAAATACATGCGTGCATGTATTATGGTAATATTAAAACCTCAATCATGTTTATTACGGTATATTACCTTATAATATTTTGGCTTTTAATATAAAATATTAAATATGGCATATAGAATATTTTATATCTTAATAATAATTACTAAATGCGATAACAATTATTAATTGTATTTTTTAAAATATTGTGGATTTTTTATTTTCATACTAATAATTTCCTTTGAGGAATTTTATACAGACAAACAGAATATTCAAGCACAGTCTTGACTTTTTTGGAAATTGAGTAATTAAATTTGTTTTTGAGAATTTAATTTATGTCGTTTTAACAGATTTACTTGATCTCTTTTCCAAATGAAAATCTTAAACGGATAATTGGAAATCATTTTTGAAAGTGCATGTCTAGGATTAGTTTCTTGAAAGACTTGACATTTAAGCATGTCTAGTGCACCTCCTCTCTTTCATGCTAACCTACCTGGTTCATTGTTCATTATTGAGATTTCTCGTATACTGTGTGAACGTTGTGCCTATGAGTCATAATAGAGGTACAACAAAAAGGCTCGAGAAAGTTGTCAACCCTAATATTGCTAAGGCAAACATGATGGAAGTCAATAAGGACTTCAAAAGAGGCATAATGAACGAGGCCAATGTCGTGGAAGAAATTTCCAAGCAAGTATTCAATATGGATGTAGTTGCTGTGATTTCTGAAATTAATATGGTTAACTCAAATCCAAGAGAATAGTGGCTTGATACTGGTGCCACATGTCACATCTGTAGTGACAAGGACTCATTCGTTGAGTTGGTTCTTAGTGAGAATAAGGAAAAACTCTACATGGGCAATGATGAAACTTCCAAGATCAAGGGGAAGGGAACTGTAGTTTTGAAGATGACTTCGGGCAAAGAGCTGAAGCTTCAAAACGTGTTGTAAGTACCTAGCATACAAAAATAACCTTATTTCTAGGACCCTCCTAAGTATGCATGGATTTAGGATGGTTTTTGAATCCCAGAAGTTGATTTTGTCGAAAAGGGGAATATTGGTGGGAAAAAGATATGTATTGAATAATGTTAGTAACTATAAGAACGTACCATCACATGTCGAAACCAAAGGCCTCGGACAGCGTAACATAAGGGATAGCCGCTAACAAGCGTAACAACGCATACATACCACTATACGCAAAATCGCCCTCACCTAAAAACCATGCGACTACACACGTAGTCACTACGAATACCGAGAGAGGCTTAGGACATCAAGTCGTAGCCCATCCAATCAACATGCCATGATAGCCTACCACGACACCTATCCAAGTAGTATAAAACTAGACATGCAGTGGGAGAGGGAGGGATCATCCTCCATTCCAAACATCACAACCATATAGAAAACAAGAGCAACACACGGGTTTTGACCCAAAACAACCATCCAGGCCATCATCGAACCACCGTCTCTAGACCTAGGTCATTTTGGCCATCAACAATTGGTGCAGTGAGCGTGGATCCACTACAACAAATTTGATTATTAGTGACGTTTAAAATATTGTCACAACCATTTCAGTCCAAGAAGCAAATGATGTTGCCAGCGAATGAGACAATGCTAAAGAAACAAGTGGGGACATTGAAAGAACAACTCTAGAAGAGGTAAGATATTTCGGACAGCCGGAACCATTGGAGTTGGCTGGTAGAGAGATCGTGGCACCTAAACCATCCATTGTGGAGCCACCCAAATTGGAACTAAAATCATTGCTAGACCATCTTAAGTATGCCTACTTAGGTAAACACTCAACCTTGCCAGTGATCATTGTTGCTGATCTAACTAATGATCAGGAGGAAAGATTGTTGGAAATTTTAAACAATTATAAGCAAGCGTTGGGATGGACCTTGGCTGATATCCAACGAATAAGCCCAACCATTTGCATGCACAAAATAATTCTGGAAGAATGTCATGTCAAAATAATTGAGGGCTGGAGAAGATTGAACCCGAGTATGAAAGATGTTTTTAAAAAAGAAATTATCAAGTGGCTAGATGCCGGGATAATCTATCCCATTTCTGATAGCTCGTAGGTCAGTCTGGTACAATGTGTGCCAAAGAAAGGTGGCATGATCGTGGTTCAAAATAGCATCAACGAGCTAATTCTTTCTAGAACTGTTATTGGATGAAGAGTTTGCATGGATTATAGAAAGCTGAACAATGCCACCAAGAAAGATCACTTTACATTGTCCTTCATTGACCAAATATTGGACAGATTGGCAGGTAAGGTATTCTATTGCTTCCTAGATGGTTATTCAGGATATAACCAAATTGCCATAGCTTTGAAAGATCAAGAGAAAACCATGTTCACATGTCCATATAGGACATTTGCCTTCAGAAGAATGCCATTCGAGTTGTGTAATGCCCCGACAACATTTCAGCGTTGCATGATGTCCTTTTTTTCTGACATGATTGAACATAACTTGGAAGTGTTCATGGACGATTTCTCAGTGTTTGGAAAAATATTTGAAGAATGTTTTCAGAGTTTGGAGCAAGTTTTGAGGAGATGCTTTGAGACAAACATAGTCTTGAATTGGGAAAAATGCCACTTCATGGTGAAATAAGTCACTGTTCTCCGGCATAAGGTGACCAGGAGAAGATTGACAAAGCAAAAGTTAAGGTAATCAAGCAATTGCCACCTCCTACAAGTGTAAAAGGTATAAGAATTTTTTTGAGTCATGTAGGTTTTTACCGTCGTTTCATTAAAGACTTTCTAAAATTTCTAAACCTTTATGCTTGCTTTTAGAACAAAATGCTACTTTTGCATTTGATGATTCTTGTTTAAGAGCATTTTAGGAACTTAAGGAGAAGTTGATTAATGCCCTTATAGTCGTGACACCGAATTGGAATGAACCATTTGAGATCATGTGCGATGCCAGCGACTATGCCTTTGGAGCAGTGCTGGGACAACGACGCGGAAAAGTTTTTCATACCATTTACTATGTCAGTCAGACATTGAATGAAGCACAACTAAATTATACCACTACCAAAAAAAAATTCTCGCGGTTGTATTTGCATTTGATAAATTCAGATCTTATTTAGTTGGTAACAATGTGGTGTATACAGATCATTTGACATTAAAATACCTCTTGGCAAAGAGACTAATATGATGGATGATTTTGCTAAAAGAATTTGATCTTGAGATCCTAGATAAGAAGGGTACTAAAAACTTAGTAGCTGACCACCTATCACGCCTAGAGCATCACCTTGAAAATGGTGAGACCACTACTATAAGAGATGAATTCCCTGATGATTATTTATTTGCAGTTAATGCCATGCCATGGTACGCTGCATAGTCAATTACCTGGTAAGTAATATTCTGCCACCATACTTGGCATACAATGCCAGAAAACGGTTCTTTCGAGATGTTCAACAATATTATTGGGATGAACCAATAATGTTCAAATAATGTGCTAACCAAGTGATAAGATGGTGTGTGCCGAAAAATGAACAACACAACATATTGCAATTATGTCATGTAGCACCGTACGGAGGTCACTTTGTTGAAATAAAACTGCTGCCAAGGTGTTACAGTCAGGATTCTTTTGGCCCACATTATACAAAAATGCCTATAACTTTGCCAAGGCATGTGATCGATGCCAACTGACAGGAAACATCTCCGACAAACACCAATTACCACTCTAGAACATAATTCTAATTGTAATAACCAAATCTATCTGGGCTTTTAAAGCCCAATAAGTCCATTACACCAGATCCATCACACAAAATTAACCCAACAATATACCCTAAAACCCATTACACCAGGCCCAAATCCATGACCCAGGCCCAAAAAACCCTAACCCTAATTACATAGAAACCCTAGTTAGCCTCCCTTCTAACCTAAAATATCAACTGCCACCGCCACTCCTCAAGCCAAGCTGTCCCCGCTACTCGCCTGGAGTCGCTGCCGTCCAAGTCGCGTTGCCGTCGTTTCACCGACTCCAAGTCACTACTGACAGCCAGATAATCATCCCACCACCACCCTAAACCCACATTTAAATCCCCTGCCGCCACCGCTTCACCTCACTGTCACCACCGCACATGCCTGACCACCATGAACCTCTATCTTTCCTCTCTTTACACCCCACCCTAAACTGAATCCCCTATAAAAGGGATTTGAACCGACAATAAAAAGAGGGGCGACCATTTTAAAGAGAGAAAAGAAAGCATATTTGAACACAAAAAATAGAAAAAAAGAGACTAATCGAACAAAAAAACACAAAAAAAAGAGAAAGAAGAAGAAGATCGAGCAAAAAAAGCAAAGAAAGGTAAAAACATGAACCAAGAAAACGAAGAGTTTTTTTAGGTCTACGTAAATATAGAGGGATTTGAAAAAAAACAACCCCAGAATCGGATTTAGGATAAAAAAACATAGCTGACCGACCCTTCATGAACTCCGATCGTAGTTCACGGCGGTTCTTTGTCGCCAACGAACGGTGACATACGGTGGTGGACACACCCGATAGACCTTGGCGGCTCTGGACTCCAACAGCGGAGGAAAATAGAAATTTGAGAGAATGGGAAGTTTTTTTAAATCATCAGTATCGACAAAGTCTTATTTCGAGCCCTTGTCCAGTTTTGGAATCCCTCCTATAGTTGTTTTACTCTAGGAGATGTCGATTTGGTACCAAACATTGAAGAATACACTGCTTTGATCTGTTGCCCAAAAATCCAAGTCGATAAAGCCTACTTCAAGTCTCCTAATTCTCCAGCATTTCAGAAAAAGCTGCTAAAATGATCGGAATGGACGATCAATGGGCTAAAGCCAGGATTAAAGAAAAAGGGAAAACCACGTGCATCTCCTAGAAATTCATACAGGACCAGATCCAAGTTCAATCCAAGCGAGAAACACAGGTCAAAATGTTTGCCCTAGCCATCTACGGTTTGGTTATCTTTCCAAATCATTGGGATATATTCATGATGCTGTTATGGAACTGTTCAATCACCTTGACAAAGGAATTACCCCTTTTCCAGCAATCCTAGCTTAAACTTTTAGGTCTCTTAGTGCTTGTAGAAGAAGCAGAGAGGGGAGCTTCATCGGTTGCGCTTAGCTTTTGTTGGTCTGGTTTCATAGCCACTCTTGGAAGCCAGATGAATTTTCTTATCTAGTATCCTTTGAAAATTACTCGCCGCTAAAAGATTTGGCATCCACACGAAGGTAGGAAAACATCTCTCATGATAAATGGATGGCTATTTTTCAAAACTTTTAGGAGAAAGATGTCATCTGGAAAATACACTGGTTCTTCCCTGGCAGTGTTATATACAAATGTGGAGACTATGACTGAGTCCCTCTACTTGGAATATGGGGTGGAACTGGATATGCTTCGTTATTAGAATCCAAGCAATACAGGTCGAGGCAATTCATCCTGCCAATAAGAGGGCTTGCTACCTGCGAATTTTTATACAAGGGTAAAGACTACAAGAAAACTGTTTCCATGATCACCAAGGCATGGAAGCATATTTGCAAGATGGAGCCGTTCGACGAAAAACCTAGAGTTATACTAGAGTATTGACGATGGAGAAACAGAAGGATTAATGACAATGTCCCTTTACGAAATCCATAAAATAATATACTGGTGGAGGTACATTTGCATATCGATCCCTCAAAAATGGAAATCGCGAAGCATGATTTTGAAAAAAAGTACTTCGTGATGGAAAGCCAATTGTCATGGTTAGGAAACGAAATGAACCAGTTGAAGTTCAGTATGCAATCTTAGGAACAAGAGATTGAAAGGCTGAAGAAGGGAAAAAGCAAAGCTGAAGAAGATTTAAGCGGTCTACGGGGTGATTACAAAAAACTCCTCGCATTAGCAAAATATGCTGATCTTAAAAAGACATCTGCCAAATGGAAGCTTGAAATCCGAGAGGAAAAAGAATGAGCCGATCTTTGGGAAAGAAGATTCAAAGATTTTTAGACACAACAAATAGCCATGCAAGATGAATTGTCTAGAAGCAAAATTGAGAATATAAACTTAAGGGGTTGAATTATTGAGCTAGAAGACTCCCTATAGAGGCACCGTAACCGAGACTCCGTAGCTAAATTGAAAGCATGTAGGGTGAAGAAAAAGACTCTAACAAAACAAGTCGAGGAATTAGAAATGGCTTTACAGACCTGCCAGGGGCAAATTAACGATTTCGAAGAAGTACAAAAGTGGAATGATCACCGTTGGGAGGTACGGCTGCAGTAATCTTAGGATCAAGTTCAGGATAGAGACCATGTTATGACAGAAGCCTTCGTCCAAGTACGAGAAGTAGCAGAGCACTTGCAGATTCTAGCCATCCAGGCCGATGTTCTAAGCTTGCAAACTGAGTTGGAATCTAATCAGGGCAAGAAGCTGGCATGTCTTTTCAAGAAGATCAAGATTCTGGGCGTTAAGGCCAAGCACTATATGTGAAATAGGCCCACCTTATGTACAGAAACTTGTTCTAATGCAAGTTTCATTTTGACAATTGTACTAAAGTCAACACCTTTTGTGTAAAATATGTTTTGGTACTAATATAATATGTGTTTTGCATGTACATCATATTTTCTCATTTGCATTCGCATCATGCTACATCATACTACATCATTTTTACTATGATTTTAATTTCTTAAAGAATTATTATTGCAATAATTCTGGGACATACAAAACCACAGATTCAAAACCTTTACTTCACCAGAAGCAAAGCCAAAGTCATGGAATAGAGATTGGTAAAAGTTGAGAAAGCATGTGAAGATATCAAGAAGGATATCGAGAACAAGTTAGAGAAAATGTAGCACGAGACTTGTGCCTTCTTTATTGCATTTCCTTTAACTCAGTTATACTTGTGTGTTTTTTGCTGAATTTGGTAAATTCTACCATTTTCATTGCAATTCTAATGTTACTGTAGAAATCATTTTTTATTGCATCCAAATATGTTACTGTAATTATAATGTCCTTGCATGCAATACCCTAATTTTACCCGGGTATAGGTATATATTATATTCGCTTACTAAACAAAAATAAATAAATAGTGTAATAAAAACAATAAATAAATATAGGGTCCAAAATATCTTTTTTCAGTCCAATAAATGTCCATTTACAACTAAAATTTTCTAAGGCCGAAAGCCAGAGCCCAAATTCTCCTTATATTTGTTTTTTCTGCTCCTTTTTATACATATAATCTCAAAGAAACACAATATATCTGAAAATCCTAAATTTCCCAGCCAAAAGGAGCCACGTGGCGTCTCCTCATTGTTCCTGAAGGAGTTCACTCAGATCATGGTTTTCTATCCCCTAACGTCAAACATATGACATCATTCATGAGGTCATTTTCCACTACCTATAAAAGAGGAAGAGAGATAGAGTGTTAGATGAATCATTTAGCAATTAATACTTTTCATTAGTAAAATAATAATAACTATAATAAAATAGGAGAGAGAAGCCTCAAAAACTGAAGAGACGCCGCCGGAGGATATTAATGGACAATGAGGACTCACCGAGAATGCTAACGGACACTGTGAAAAATGCCAGGAACAAGAACAGCCTCTGTGGTGGGAGATATAATTCTTTCTGTCTTTTAGATCCTGCAAAATAAAACTACCATTAGTTCGAGTATAAGAAAAAGAAGAAAGAAAAAGCAAGTGAGATATTTTTAGGCTTTAATATAGGGAAGAAGGGTGGCTCCATTAAGTCGAGCTTAGATCTAGGATTAGAGTTGAAATCAAAGATTTTTAGGGAAAATTTTAGGTTTTCGGCGGTGTTTGGACGGCGGCCAGCTAATGGCTGAGAGAGGCTGGAGTGAGGCGAATGTGGATTGTACGGCGACTTGAAGGGCGGAGTTTGGTCGGAAGGTTTGGTGTTCATCCAAACTTGGATGAACACGGATGAATGTTCATCCAAAATGGCTTATTTTGATCCATTTGATGGATGAAATCTGGAAATAATATGTTTGTGGGAGAGAGTTTAGAGAGAGGGTAGAGTTAGTGAGAGTAGATTTTTAAAAATGGGAGAAATAGAGCCAAAATTCGACTAAGGCAGGGTTTAAATACCCCTTACGAGATGGTATCATTTTAAGGACTGTGTCAGGGGATCTGCGTCATCTGATTCGGGTTGGACATCAGACCCGAGTCCATTTCTTTTAGGCCTTTATGTTTTCGGGCTAGGGCTTTGTAAACATCACAATTCAGTCCCCAATTTTAATAAAATTAAGTTCAAATTTTAAATTTCTTTCAATTAAGTCATTTTCAGTTTTAATCATTTATTTAAATGCTTTATTTATTATTTGTATGTTGTATGATTTAAAATGAAGCATATAGTATAATTGTTTAGACAATTTAATCACCTATTTAGTTTAAATAAATTGTTTAGAGCCTTAATCTTTTAGGTGCTTAAATTAAGATTTAATAATTTAATTAGAAAGGACATTATAGCAATTTAATGTATTATTAAGTGGAAACTTTGGGGCCTAAATTTGGATGGTGTTTCATTGCTTGCAATGAGGTGTTATCTCAACATTGACTTTAAAGAAGTACATTTAATATTCATTATAACTTAGAATTGAATAAATAATTTAGTTAATTAGATTAGATCCTTAATTAGGATTATTGCATTAATTAATTAGAATGACCAATTTAATTAGTGAATATTGTATGGAATTTAGAGGTTCTGAGATAGATGGTATTCAAACAATTGGTACTGTCTCATAAAGGCCTTTAAATTTAACATTATTCATAGTCTAAGATAACTTAATTAATTAAAACCTTTTAAGTTAGAACTTAAAAGTAAAAAAGAAAATAATGAATCATTTATTAAAACCTTTTATGTTGAAAATATATATTTTTGAATATGAATAGGGGTGCTTCGTAACAAGGTGCTTTTAATCTCATATTCGGATAAAAATATATTTCCTTATAAAAGGATATCTCCATTTGGAATTTAAATCCAGTTAATAATTAAGGGTTAAATTAAATTCAAATTATTATTCAAAATGCCAAAATGCCTCGTAAAATTAAAAGATACCGATAATGGGCGTTTGTGGGGGTGTTAATCCTTCCCCACACTTAACCGACTCTCGATCCCAAATTTTAAGAAAATGAATCTCTTGTTGTTTTTATGGTGTCTAGTCTACCAAAGTGACCTGTGGCGACTCCAAAATGTTTTTTAAGATTAAATAAAGAAAAATATGATTTAACATGAAAAAACTATTTTTTTTCAAAATTAAAAAAATAAAAGGCAAAACCCTAATTTTAAAGATCGACCGTCGAGCTATTTTTACACCCGGTTAAAAAATGGTCATGACAGCTTGGCGACTCTGCTGGGGATATTCAAGAGTCGGGCCTAATTAATTTTACATGGCATTAGGGGTAATTCGAATTTAATTTTTCCAATAATTATTGGATGGATTTTTAGAAAGAATGGATGTAGCTTTTTCTTG
The DNA here is from genome assembly GCA_019671005.1 of Hibiscus mutabilis. Taxonomy (NCBI): domain Eukaryota; kingdom Viridiplantae; phylum Streptophyta; class Magnoliopsida; order Malvales; family Malvaceae; genus Hibiscus; species Hibiscus mutabilis. The sequence continues at coordinate 18,365,378 of CM033717.1, read as the reverse complement.
TGTGATATAAATTGTCATTCATGCATAGCCTTCTACCCGGGCTTTCACCCTTAAGTGGGAGCGAGACATTATCTTACGTTGAGTTATCCAGCTCTGTGACCGGATTTTGTCTTTCTTCCTGTATGCTAACCTTATACACCGTGAGGTTGCGCCTCAACTATAAGGGGTCGTATACTCCCGAATCAATGTCTTACTATCATAGTAGGTAGTAACGAAAGTTCGGGTACCCATAGTCTAGAACAAAAACCACATGTTGTAATCTAGAAACCTACCCCACTAGAGCCAGACAAGGACCTAGGACAGGGAGTTGCCGATTTAAATACGCTTCTCTGATTATTCTCTCTATTCAATATAACATGCTTTATTGTATCAATTTAATTTAAATTTTTGCCTTCAACATTATTTTACCATACTGACTTATTTCTCTTGTTTTTGTTTTTTGCTTTAATTTTTTGCACCGCATCTTTATTTCATAGAGGTATTGATTCAAAAGTGGTTATCATTAGAAGACGATCACGATGGATAAGGGGATTCGTAATCCGATAGAAAAGAGTGCAAGTATGAGGTAGTGTCTGTGACAAGGCTCGGAAGAAGTGAAAGGTAGTTTATCCAAGTGTCTATAACATTCCAAAGTTGAGCTTAGAAGAATGTTACTAATTTAATTGACAATATAATTGTTTTTATTTATTTATTTTCGTTTTGTTTTGATATCATGTGATATTCCAAAATATAGCTTAGAAGTATGTTGCTTATTTGTTCATAACTTGAATTGATGAATAGATATCATTGGATTAGATAATTAAATTAAAATTACTTGAGGATTTAGGACCAATTTGGACGAAAAGAAAGGATGAATGACACGTATTCAAGGACTAAACCAAGTAGAATGCTAAATTTGAGGTTTGCATGGTAAAGAAATTTTAAGACATGGTCATTACACATGTCATGCAAAGGTTAGACATGTGGGGGAGGAGGGGATTTAGGTGGAGAGAAAAGAAGAGTCATCTTCTCTATTCTCACCAAGATGGCCGAACCTCCATTGATGCATGAGAAAGAGTGAATGTTGAGAGAAAGCTTGCAAGGGGGCATTGTTCATCCATTTCCATAGCTTAAATCCTTGTTCGAGTAGTGTGGGAGAAAGGTAATCTCATTCTTTTCTCCCTAATCAGGCAAAATTAGTGTTTATTTAAAGGTATATGTATGAATCATGAGAATTGTTAGATGTATTATAGTTTTGAATTAGAGCTATGCTTCTTGTTGTTTTTAAATAGTAATATATTTGTAATGCATAAAAGGGGACATGGATAGTATGTTATGGGCTGTCCGAATAGGTCCTTGATGATTATGAATTTGATGTTTGAGCTTGATATGGATGACATTTCTTGTTAAAAATTCAATATGAGACTGTTTTGTACACATATATGTGTATGTATGAATTAAGGACTGAATTCATCATGTGAGTATTGTTTAAAACTGTTTAATTGAAATTTGAATGTTTTGGAACTATTTTGTAGGTCGTTATGGGCTGTTTTTTGAACAAATTGAATTGTTTTGGACTATTTTAGCAACTAAAAAAATTGACAGTTTTAAAGAGAACTCCAGGGGACTGTTTTGTGATAAAATTAGAAACTGTATCGATAATGTTAAGAGGGATGTCTTGTATCTGGAAACAGGAGATTGTTTTGAAAGTTAATGGGGACTGTTTTACAAACAAATAATGGTTGTTTTAATGAAATTGTAGACTGATTTGTAAGCTGGAAAATAGGGGGCTGTGTTTATTAAATTTTGTGGACTGTTTTGCATTAAAATAAAATATATAAGGACTGTTTTTATCTTTTTGAGACTGTTGGGGATTGTATTGAAAGGCTAGGGGCTGTTCTATGAACATACACAAGTGTTTTGGGACTATTTTAGGGTGTAGAATTGTGTATGTAAAAGTATGGGACTGTTATGAATCTATGTGAACATAATAAGGATTGTTTTTGAGTGCTTGTGAATGTCATGGATTGTTTTGTGCCCATATGATTATATGTCTATGCATTAGGGACTGGTTTATAAGTATGAAAATGTTGTGGATTGTTGAATGTATACATATAAGTATATATATGTAATAGGGATTGATTTATTGTATAAGAAGGTATGATCTTGCTTATAGTGAAATAGAATGAATTTTAATGTGCATTATACTTGTTGTTGTATTAGACCATGAACTATTTGGTGACACAAGGACTGAACTTGGTAACATTGTAGAAAAGCAAAAAGGAATCATGATTTAGGAGCGTACCTAGCTTGGATCAAATAGTGAGTGTAGTTTAAATTCTCGGGATATGCCTGAAACCTTCCCGAGCATCTTTTACTTGCTTAAATTATATTGTCTAAATCATTATGCTAAGCTATGTTTGATTTTAAGCTTGGGATAGAGGTAAGTACCTAATTGCTAGGTACTATGTGTTATATAATGGTTGATTTAGCAATGTGTTATGATTGAGAAATATGTGTTTCCATATGTGTTAATGCGATAAGTTATAAGCCTTGATTATTTGATTATAATAACGTAAAATTATGCTCAAATCAGATTTTGACATGATGTGATAATTTATGAGCTTTGTTCATGTGATTATAAGAATATGGGGCTATGCTCAATTTTGATACAAATAAGATATGTTAAATGATTATCTGATTAAGGAGCTAAGCTCAATTTCGACTCTGATATGACAAGATTTAAGTGAAAAGCTTTGGTTTTAAGTCAGTCATAGGTATAGTTGGCATGCCATAGAGTCCATAGAGCTCGTGTTTGGGGTGGACTACGGTCCTTATGTATGTTGGTTATTTAGCGACAGTAGGAGGGATGTATGTTGGTCATTTGACGATAGTAGGAGGGATTGACCGGTGCTTTGAGTACTAATTTGATTGGCGACAGTTGGTTGGGATTTGCGTACCTAGGCTACTTGATTCTCAAGGCTATGTTAAAGACAAAACATGAAATTGTGAATTAAATTAATTTATTATTTTGATAACTTATGTGACAAGTAATTCATGACCTTGATATGTTATGTTTGCTAGCTTATTTGATAAGTAAATCATGTTTATAATATGCTATGCTTTATAATTTATATGATAAGTAACATATGTGTATGAGATACTATGTTCGAAATGACTAATGGGCTGTTTCGAATAGATATGAGCATGTTATAGACTGTTGTGAACATATATAATTTTATATACATGATTAGTGGACTATTTTGAGTAAATCCAAGCATGTTGTGGATTGTTGTCGCAACCCTTTCGAGCTGGACATAAAAAAATGTTTTATTTTATTTAAACAACATTTTTGGTATGCGAAAACACTCATGGCGCATGAATGTGAGTTTATTTTAACGGTCTTACCATTCGGAAAATGAACTCCAATCACCGCCAACACTCTTGGCGCATGGCTGCCACGAGCGAGTGACGATCTGAGTGCCATCTTGTTGACCGATCTGAGCCGTTAGATCACTCCCTGACCTAGCTGTTGAAAATAGCGCGGCTCCTGCTCTTCTCTTACCTGGCATGATATGGGCCGTTGGATCAGCCCTTCGATCCAACGGTCATCCTTTGGCTGCACATAAAACAATGAGATGGGCATTATGGTTTAGCTTGGTTAAAACTGGGCCGAACAGGCCCCCTGTTGTAATGGACATGTAACCCTATTTTTCTAAAAAATGGACTATTTTAATCTAAATGTAACGGGCTCTTTTTTAAAAATACAATGGACTATTTTATATTTTGGGTTTTATAATTATACTAACTTACTAACTATGATTCAATACTAACACTAAAAATATAATATATAATAACAACAACAATACTACTATACCAGGTGATATAAATACAATACAACAATAAAAACAAAGTAAACAAATAAAAGTTTAGGTGAAAATTTAGTGACAACAGCTGCCCCTCTTTGGTTATTCTGATGAAATAGGAATAGAACAAAGAACGAAAGACACTAATATTCACCAATTACCAAACTGAGACAAGATTCTTTGCACAAACAAACTGGAGGGTTCCATTCTCCTTATGCTTCAATGGATAAGCGAGTTTTATTCTCCTTAAACCTGAATAGATATGCATGTCATATTCTCTTCAAACCCGAATAAATAGGCAGGTTTTATTCTCCCCAAGCCTGAATAGATAGGCAGGTTCTATTCTCCTCAAGCCCGAATAGATAGACGGGCTTTATTTTCCTCAAGCCCAAATAGATTGACGAGTTTTATTCTCCTCAAGATCGAATAGATAGGCAGGTTATATTCTCCTTATGCTCAAATAGATAAGCGAACTCCATTCTCCATATGCCTGAACGGATAGGTGGGTTCCATTATCCTTAAGCCCGAACGGATAGGCAGGTTCTATTCTCCTTATGCTCGAATAGATAAGCGAACTCCATACCTGTCAAAGATAAACAAATGCTATGATTATGATGAGCATGCCCCTAAGAATGCCTATCATATGTATGCATGTTTCTTTTTTCTTGCTTTTTAAATCCTTTTTATCAAGATTAGTTTTTCTTTATGAATTGGCACGTTTATTTGCACAGTTTAGGTAAACAATTATACCTTTTCACTGTATTTCCTCTGATCCTTGCATATTTGTTCACTCAATCCAGTTATCTTGTACTCTTGGTTGGAAGGACTGCCTTTCACGGGTTTTCATTTTGAACCCTCCTTTTCTTTTTCTTCTTTTTTCTTTCTTTTTGTTTTTCTTTCTGTTTTATTTTTCCTTTTCCTTTTTATTTTCTTTTTCTTTTTTGCAAGCATAATACTTCTTGACTGAATCTGAGTTTACCAGGTTCTGAAGTTCATCTCCATCCATTTCAGCCAAGATCAATGCTCCTCCCGAGAAAACCTTTGTTACAATGTAAGGCCCTTCCCAATTTGGCGCCCATTTTCCTGGAGAATCACTTTGAATTGGTAACTTTTTCTTCAATACTAAATCCCCTTCTTTGAATTCTCTTAGGCGAACTTTCTTTTCATGAGCTTGTATCATTCTCCTTTGATACATTTGGCCGTGGCATAATGCTTTCAATCTTTTTTTGTCAATTAAATTCAACTGGTCATATCTTGCATGAACCCATTCTGCATCCTCTAGTGTTGCCTTCATCATGACACGAAGCGAAGGAATCTCTACCTGGATTGGTAGTACAACTTCTGTTCCATACATTAATGAAAACGATGTTGCCCCGGTGGATGTTCGTACTGTAGTCTGGTAAGCATATAAGGCAAACATAAGCTTCTCATGCAAGTCTTTGTAAGTTTCAACCATTTTGCGACTATCTTCTTGATGTTTTTATTCGCAGCTTCTACTTCCCCATTCATCTTTGGGCGAGAAGTCACTGAACTATGATGTTTGATGTTGAACTGCTCACGGACCCCAGCTATCATTTTGTTATTCAGATTAGAGGCATTATTAGTGATAATACTCTCAGGTAGGCCATACCGACAGATAATTTCCTTCTTTAGGAATTTATAGACTGTGGACCTGGTGATGTTTGCATATGAGGCAACTTCCACCCACTTAGTAAAATAGTCGATGGCTACCAGAATGAATCGATGCCCATTTGACGCTTTCGGATGAATCTGACTGATAACATCTATGCCTCACATGGAAAAAGTCCAAGGGGACGCCATGACATGGAGGGATTGAGGAGGTGTATGAATTTTATCAGTTGTGGCATTTGTGAGAATAATTGATGCAATCCCCTTCCAAGGTTGGCCAATAGTTCCCAAAGCGCATGATTCTTCTAGCCATGGTGAAACTACTAGGATGGGTTCCACAAACTCCTTCATGAACTTCTTCTAGAATCATTTGAGCTTCTTTTGCATCCACACATCTTAAAAGCACCCGATCTCAAATTCTTTTGTACAAGATTTCTCCATCGAGAACGTACCCTGATGCCATTTTCCTGATCATTTTCTTTTCATTCTCAGTTTCTCGAGGTAGGTAATGACCCATTTTTATGTACTATTGAATATCATGGTACCAAGGAAGGTCGTCTGCTTCTTCTTCCACATTATAACAGTGAGCTGGGGAATCTAACATTTGTAATTTGATGGGCATCATTTTAGAGCCCCCACTTACTTTAAACGTGGCAACTAGGGTGGCTAAGGCATCAACCATCTAGTTGTCCTCTCTAGGGAGATATTTAAAGGTGATCTCATTTTATTCTTTGGTTAATTCGAGGACCAACTTGTGATATTCTACCATCTTTGCATCTTTTGTCTCCCATTCACCTCGTATTTGATAGATAACCAACACAGAATCCCCCAAAACCTTTAAAGTATGAATATTTCTCTCAATGGCTTATCATAGACCCAAAATCCAAGCATCATACTCTACCATATTATTGGTGCAAAAAAAATTCAAACGATTGGTAAAAGGGTAGTAATTTCCTCATGGCAAAACCAGAACTACTCTGATTCCTCGCCCTAAAGCTTTTGCAGCATCGTCAAAGTTCATGACCCACGATTCTGTTGGGGTCTCGTCATCCTTTGAGATACACATCAAGTCCACATTAGTGAAATTAAAATTCAATGCCTCATAGTCGTCACAGGCCCGACTTGCCAAAAAAGTCAGTTATGGCACTCCCCTTTATCGCTTTTTGGCTTACGTATTGGATATCAAACTCCAATAGTAACATCTGCCATCGTACTAATCTTCTAGATAGGGTCAGAGCTTTCATTTTGAGCTTTACTGGATCTAGCTTCGAAATTAGCCATGTAGTGTGGTATAACATATACTGCCTGAGCCTTTTAGCCACCCAGATCAAAGCGCAACATAGCTTTTCAATCAAAGAGTATCTAGTCTCACAGTCGGTGAATTTCTTGCTCAAGTAGTATATCACCTTTTCTTTCCTTCGAGTTTCGACATGCTGCCCGAATATGAAACCCATAGAATTTTCATATACTGTTAGGTAAAGAATCAACGATTTTCCCGAGATGGGCGATACCAATACAAGAGGATTGGTTAACTATTCTTTGATCTTTTCCAAGGCTGCCTGACATTCTCCATTCTATATCCCAGGGTTATTCTTTCGATGTAACCTAAATATTGTATTACACTTATTAGTTAATTGAGAGATGAAACGAGCAATGTAATTTAATCTCCCCAGGAATCCCCAAACCTCTTTCTGTGTTTGAGGGGGCAGGAGCTCTTGTATGGCCTTAACCTTATCAAGATCAATCTCAATTCCCCTTTTGGTCACAACAAAGCCTAATAGCTTTCCCGGTGAAACCCCAAATGTGCACTTGGTAGGGTTGAGCTTCAGCTGAAATTTTCTCAACCTTTGGAAGAGTTTTTCCAGGTTTGCTATATGCTCCTCTTCAGACTGAGATTTAGCGATCGTATCGTCGACGTACACCTTTATTTTCCTGTGCATCATATTATGAAAAAGAGTAACCATGGTTCTCTGATAAGTGGCCCCTACATTCTTCATACCAAATGGCATCACCTTATAATAGAAAGTTCCCCAAAGTGTTACAAAAGTGGTCTTTTCCATATCTTCTAGGCACATCTTGATCTGGTTATATCTGAAGAACCCGTCCATGAAAGAGAAAAGGGAAAGACCAGCTGTGTTGTCTATTAAGGCATAAATATGCGGTAGATGGAAGTTATCTTTGGGGCTTGCCCTATTGAGATCCCTATAGTCAACGCACATAATTACTTTTCCATCATTCTTTGGGACCGGGACTATATTGGCCACCCATTTAGGATACTTGGCTACTTTGAGGAAACCTGCGTCAAACTTATTTTTCACTTCATCTCTGATCTTTAGAAGTGTCTCATCCTTCATCCTTCTAAGTTTTTGCTTTACAGGCTCGCATCTTGTCTTTATGGGAAATCGATGTACAACGATGTCAGTGTCGAGACCAAGCATATTTTGATACGACCAAGCAAAAATATTTTTGAATTCTTTCAAGAGCTCAATCAGACTTTGTCGAGTCTTGGCTGTGATGGTGGTACCGATCTTTACCTCGCGCCTCTCTTCTTTAGTGCTGAGATTCAAAGTTTCCAATTATTCTTTGTGAGGTAGAATCTGTTTTTCTTCTCCTTCTACCATTATGAGCAAATTATTAGGCAAGTCATATTCTTCCTCATCATCAACATCTTCAACTTCTTCTAAGCATGAAGATAGTTCAAAATTGACATACGAGCCTGACTCAGAGTCGTTTATATCGCTGATATCTGAAAACCTAAAAGTAATGGGCAAAGAAAAGTATATATATTGGTGTTGGAAGAAACAAATGAATGAATGTGATGATTTTTTGTTTTTATATTTTTTCAATTTTATAGTTTTTTTATTTGCGAAGAAAGTTTGCCACACAAAATTTATTGGAAAATGCACTTTATTGAATTTTAAATCATAGGTTTGACATAGGACCTTTACATAAGATCCCCTATTGCCTCCAGGCCTGGGGCAAAGGGGTTGGTTTTTAGAATTACTCTGAAACTATTTTAAAAACTACAAGAATTTCTTCAGCAGTTCAGTTGTCAAGTTCAGAACAAGGGTGAATCATGGACAAGTACTTGTTCTCTCCTTCCTCATCCATCACAGCATTGATTCTCATATTCTCAAAGGCCTTACTTAGGTCATTCTTTCCTTTCTTTTCCTTATCAATTTGGGTGAATCAATTTGGGCATTAAGGTCTGAATCTGAAATTGTGGCTCAGGGGTGGAAACATCATTGGTTCCCATTCAATCTCTTCCCCTTTCAGTCTAGCCCTTCTTTCCTGACTTTTCCTTATTTCAGTTTTTCTTTGCCAGTTGTTGAGTTTGAAACCTAATCTGAATCGGTCATTCTTTGCTGGAGTAACTACGGGGTACAGCCTCCCCTGGTGTTCTTTTCCAAATCCTTTTCTGATCTCTGCCCCTTTTTCAAGGGTTTCCTTCACTTGCATCTTTGTACAGCTTGATCACTCTGGCTTGGGTACCTTGCTCCCTTCGGTGAAAAAGGTTGCATTGACTAGATCCAATGTTCTAAATGACATTCGAGTGCACCCTCATCGACCTCGATGTAGGGTACATCAGTGGCTACTGATGTGATGATTTCTTCCTTAGCACCAACGGTGACCAACTATCCATCAATCATGAATTTCAATTTCTGATGTAGGATGGAAGGGACCGCGCCTGATACGTGGATCCACGGACGCCCAAGTAAACAACTATAACTTAGCTTAATATCTATAACCATAAACTCCACATTAAAAGTAGATGGTCCAATCTGCAAAGGGATTTCATCTTCCCTAGCATATCTCTCTGAGTCCCGTTAAATGCTCTTACAATATTTTTATAAGCTCTCATGTGTGAGCTATACACAGGTAACTTCTTCAATGTTGCTAACGAAAGGACATTCAGGGCTGACCCGTTGTCGATAAGAACACCGGGTAGCATATGTCCTTTGCATCTCGTAGAAATGTGAAGGGGTTTGCATGATCTCCTCCCCCATTCTGGAATTTCTTCATCATTAAAGGAAATAAAGTTGTTCACTACAATATTATTGACAGACATGTCCATCTTCTCGGTCGTGATTTCATTTTCTACAAATGTTTGGTTCATAATTTTCAATTAGGCATCGCGGTGACCCTCACAACTTAGCAAAAGAGACATCATAAAGATTCGTGCCGAGAGCATATGGAGTTGTTCCACCACACTATACTCACTGTGCTTGAGTATTTTCAAAAAAATCTTGAGCCTCTGAATCCTTCACAGGATCATGATATACTGGTGGTTTCTCCTGAAAGAAATCTTTTTCATCTTTTTTTCCTGGCTCATCAATGGCAGCCTTTCTCTGTGCCACATCACTATCTTCAACTATCGGCTGGGAATAGAGCCTTTTGCTCCTCGTGAATGGCTTACCTTGTTAACTGGTTCTTCTTTTGTCTTATCCTCGGCTGGTGCATTTCCTGGGGCTGCCACCGTGCAAGTATAGTTTCATGGGACCTGCTTACTGTCCTTATAAGGAAAAGGGGTCGGTACCTTTATAATTAACAGTGGGGCTATACCCTCCATGGGTTCACTAACTCTTGCTTTGGCTTTGATCACAAAAGGCTTCATTCATGTGTAATCTTTCCTAGAGGAAGACTTCTCTGATGCACATGCATCCATCATGTGCTTCATGTTTTCCTTCTTGAAGAACACAAGTTCTTTGCTATCCATTTTATCTTGGATCAACCATCTAAACTCCAAGAAGCATTGAATCTCATGTTCTTCAGCTTTATGATATTCACAGTAGAGTTTATCTTCAATCTTTAACTTCTGGGTTTCTTCTTTCAACACCCCGGTCGTAACCATCTGGGCCCATACCCACTTCATGGGTGCTTTGATTTCCTCAACATATTCTTTAATCATTCTTTCCTCCTCTTCAAAGATTGCATTCACCCCAGTCTTTTGGTGGTTTGGCAAGGGGTTCCCTTTTTCTACTAAAGTGTTAAACGATAACATGCCTGACTTTCTTAAATCTTCCACTACTCTCTTGAACGCGGTGCGGTCCTCAATGGTGTGTCCTCTAATTCCAGTGTGGTATTCGTATTGTGCCTTCTCATCATGCCAAGCTGGATATGGAGGAGAGAAAAGAGGAACATGTCGTGGCAGCACCATCTAAGATTTGACTAGTTCAAAAAATAACTCTACATACATCACGGGAATAAGAGAAAAGTATGGTTTTGAGCTCCCTTGATATCTTTGTTCTTCCTTTGGAGAATTTGTAGCAACTAGTGCTATGGTCGGGACATTGGGCTTATTAAAAAACATACCCTTCGAATAATTGGGATTATAAATATTCATTGCATTTACTTCATTCTCCCTTTTCTTATAGGGCTTCTTCGTTTCTCATCCGTCTAATTTTTTGCTTTTGACAGCTGCTAAGATCAATTCCCCGTTCATCAGCATGTCTGCAAAGCTCTTAGTTGCATGGTGTATCACGTAATCATAGAAAGAGCCCTTCAAAGTTTCCACGAACATCGGAGTGATCTTATTTTCCAGCAATGGTGGCTAAACTTGGGCAGCCACATCCCTTTGTGCATATTGACGAAAGCTCTCATGATGTTTCTGTTCCACTCCTTGTAGAACCAACAGGTTTGGAACCATGTCTGTTACATGTTTGTATTGTTCACTGAAAGCCCTAGATAAATCTTTCCATGACCAAATATTAGTCTGACTCAATTGCGTGTACCAGTGTGATGTTGATCTTATTAGATTGTCTTGGAAACAACGAATGAACAACTTCTCATTGTCCAAATACATCGACATCTTTCTACAGTACATGGTTAAATGTGACGAGGGACATGTGGTTCCATTGTATTTTTCAAAATCTGGGATTTTGAACTTCGGGGGAATTACGAGATCTTGCACCAAACTTAGATCCTTGGCATCTAAGCCGCTGTAGATGCTTTCTTCCTGAGAAGATTTAATCATTCCTTCCAGCTTTTCATAACGATCTAAGCCTGGTTTGGGAACGAGTTATGTACTTCTTCAGTAGTGGCCCTTAATTCATTTGGAATACGAGCAGAAGATTCAACAAAATGGATGGGGATCTTGTCCTTAGAGGCAGCTTCTTTTTGCATCCCCAGATGTACAAAAGTTGTCCCAGGGAACCGTGGTAGTGCATTGGTGTCTTCTCCAACTTCAAGTGCATCTGGGTCCTTGAACCCCAACATGGCTGCGATCTGGCTAACTGTTTTCCTATGAGCCAACTCGATCTCATGCTTCATATCACTTTCTATTTTGTCCATCCTGTCCTGGGTAGTTTTGTGGTTGTTCTCTAGGGTGGTCACTCTATCTTCCATTGCTCTGGTTTGGGAACGAATACCATACTTGTGAGTTGTTTTTGCTATTTTGAAGGTTCTACCATGTGATTTATTTAAATTATTTTCTTATCATGTTATGAATCATAGAAAGACATAAACAAAGCAAAGAAACTCAACAAAACTAAAAAAGAACAATGCGAATGCATGAATATGAGCAAAGGGCCACTCTATCTTCCATTGCTCTGGTTGGGGAACGAGTACCGTACTTGTGAGTTGTTTTTTCTATTTTGAAGGTTCTTCCATGTGATTTATTTAAATTAGTTTCTTATCATGTTATGAATGCATGCAAAGACATAAACAAGAGCAAAGAAACTCAACAAAACAAAAAAAGAGCAATGTGAATGCATGAATACGAGCAAAGGGTCATTGATTCCATAAAGTATTTGCTCTAGAAAATCTCTTTATTGAATGCCAAAGGTCCTTATTACAAGAAATTTTAATATTTTCATGAATACATCTTAGCCCGAGCTCCCAGCTCCTTGATTTCCTCGACCAGCCACATGAGCCTTGGTCCTACTGCTCCTATTGGCTTGATGTATTAATGAAGAGCTGCAGCCTCTGTGGCTAACATCATCATGTGCCTGTCCACATCTTGAATCTGGGTCATGATAGTTTTGTCAAACTCATCTCGCTCTTTGAATCTTTTCGTATTATCTCTGAGACGAGTGAACCAGTAGTCATTACCCTTGTCAACAATATCTTCGAGGACTAAGATCTTCGTTCTATATTCTTGGATAATGCCATCCATTTCTTCCACTTGCTCCCTTAGAGAATCACTCTCATTCAAACTGGCCTAGAGTTCAATATAAATATGATCGTTTTGAAACCTATGAAGAGAGTGATTTACGTCATCCAACTTAGCTTGTAACTCAACAACAAAAGCCCGACTCTGTCTCAGCTTCTCACTAGCTTCATCATATGCTATCTGTAACTCCAACAAATAGATTTTGTTATCCTGAGCCTTCCTCTTCCATGCAGCCAAATTTTCTCTCTCTTTCTCAATGACTCGTTTGCCATTCTCATTTTCAGATGCTTTCTTACCCTTGTTTCTTTCCTCAACAAGTGCCCATCTATATTTCTCAATCACTCATTTACATGCTCGCTCTCTTTTCCCACAGCCTATTCAATTTCTTGCTTCCACTATTCCGGGTTCTTTCTCAAATCATCATTTGGAATTATGGTCTGGAACTTGAGGAAATCGACCCTCTGAATCTCATACTTCTTTTCCAAATCCTGATACAACTTTATTACCCGATTTGTTTCCCCTTGTACTTCTCTACATCAAGGCTCATCTCAAACTTGTCTTGCTGGTTTTGTTCTTGCAGGGCTTCTATCTCCATCTTGGCTCTTCTCAACTCATCCCTCAGAATATCAGCTTCAGAAGGGATCACTTTCAAGTTCTCTTCTAGAGACTTGGCCTGTTCGGGTGCAGGTAGTATGACCTTGTCATTCATTCTTGTGTGCCTCCAAACATCATAGTTAGGGTGAACATGCAATGACTATCAAACTCTAGCTTCGTGTAATGGTAATTCTTCCACGAATCACTAATAGTTTGTATCTTCTTCCTGAATTCACCTTGAAACTCGAACTCGGATAAATTGAGATTAGTAGTGAAAGGGACAAACTGTCGGGAGCCATATTGTTGTGATACCAAAAAAGGAATGCACCCAATTCCACCCCATAAGCCCAACAACATCAGGTAATTAAAATCTCCACATTTGTACAGAATCTTTGCATGTCCCATCCATGGTACCCTCCATCTGATGTCTTGATCATGGCGATCTCTGAAAATGTCCACCATTTACTTTTCTTGACAATTGGACAGTTTTTTGCCAAAAATTCTCAGAGTGGAGAGAAATTCGGGGAGAACACATTAGATAGGGTCAAAGTTGGGCATTTCCAGAAATGGATGAGGGCCCAAACTTGGAACAAAGGGGCATATCTTCCAAAGCGCACACCTTCTACCTTCCGACAAGCTTTCAAGGATATGAAGGTCTCTACTAGCACTACGGGCACCAGATTGACCTCTCTCTTTAGCTGTTCAAAGAAACCTAAGAGAGCCACATCAATATTACCCAGGATCTTGGGGAAGATAACCAGACAGTAAATTACTGTAGCTAGGAGGTCTACTCTCTTTTCCTTATCTGGATGAACAAGGATTATTTTTCAGATGCTTGACCAAGGGAAAGAAAAACTACCTCATCTCTTACGTATCAGCCCTTTGACCCATCCTTCACTCATACCAATGAAAGATTGGAGCCTTGAGTGTGAGTTTTTGTTTTTAGGAGGCTTTGCATAAACCCAGTTCTTTTTCACTTTACGTAGATTGACCAGAGCCAAATACTCCTCAAACGTGGGCATCATGTCTTCTCCATTGAAAGTAAAACAATAGTATGCTAGGTTCCAGAACTGAACCAAGGCCTTCAAAAATGGCTCGTCTACCTTCACATACAGTAGGTAAGCTATATCGCCATAGGTTTCGTAGAACAACTGCTTAGTTTCGTAATCAAAATGGTCACATATTTCTTGAAGCTCATGCATATTATTCTGTTTGACGCTGTCATCTCTGTCTCGTGATCAACTATCAGACTATCCCCAAATGTTCGCTGGTTAACCTCAGACTAGTGACACACCTTCACATTTTTATCTTCCTTTTTTAGGTACCTTCCATCCATGATGGGAGCTTTTCTAGTTGAGCAGATGTTTTTTTAGAACCAACCCCTTCTAGATATGATGATGTTGCAAGAACGAATATGCAAAACAACAAGACAAAAGGGAAAAAGATTAGGGAAGAAAAACATAGTGGGTCCAAAATAATTTCATTGCATGAATAATTTTGGGCAGCACATTCAAACACTCCAGGACATGTCTCCACGGGTTATCCTCACGAAATGTTTTTGACCAGACCTAAAGCCTAAGGTTTTCCACATGGCTCTATTGGGGGTGGGCTTCTAAATTCTCACTCATGGTTTGGTTCTAAAAGGGTCCCCAAGTTGTCTTTGTTGTCCCGTACTAAGGGTAGCAAGGCCCCTGATTCTCGCCCATTATAGGCTTCGAACGAATCAAGTTCAACTCAGGAGGACTCATTTTCAATGTCTTCACGAAGGATCAGTATCCTTACGAAGACATTGGGCATATGAGTCCCGAAGGTACTTGCTAGGCTCATACGGAGAATCAATATTCTGACATGAGCAAAGCGTTTTCCCCTCACTTAACAATTGGGACGAAGCTCGGGTGCAAAGCTTAACCAAGTTTTAAATGCATAAAATAGAATCATATTCATAAATGGACAACTAAATTGAATTTTCTGTGAAATTTTAAATTCCAATATTAAAACATTTTTGTAATCAGTTTGTGGCCTGACTCTTTTTTTGCTTTTTAAGAAAAGGTTCCCAGCAGAGTCGCCAAGCTATCGCAACCCTTTCGAGCTCGACATAAGAAAACAGAGTCCCCACCAATCTTTTAAAAAGTGTGATTGGATCACTTTCAAAAGGGTTGTTTTAATAAAGCATTTTATTTTATTTAAACAACAGTTTTGGTATGTGAAAACAAAAAACAAGTTCAGGAGTCGGTTACGCGCGGGGAAGGGTTAGCAACCCCACAGCGCCTAAAAATCGGTACCTAGCTAATTACTAAAATGTTTTAAGGTTGAAATTTGCTAGTTCACAAAAAATTCGATTTATTTGTCCATTTATGAATGTGAGTTTATTTTAACGATCTTACCATTAGGAAAATGAACTCCAATCACCGCCAACACTCTTGGCGCTAACCTGTCATTTCCGTTTAATAAGACACTACATTAATTATGTTTCACTTTTTAACAAGATAACAACAAGCAATTAAATGTGTTTGAAACTTTTAATATTCCTAAGTCACAATTATTAACCCAAAGCATAGTCTAAACATTTTTAACTATTGGAGGTTATAATATGATTAAGTGTATGTTATTTCTTAAAATATGAGGAGAATATTATTGAATACAAGGGCTTTAACAAAGCTTTTCAATATCCTATCCCTAAAGATTTTACCTAACAACACTTTTCTAAAAAAACTAACTAAACAAAGGAAGATGAAAGAGCAACGTAAAATTAAATTGCAAAATTAAATAAAGGTAAAAGAAGTAAAATGATTAATAAGAAAAAGGGATAAAGAAAACTTTAAGAAATGTGTATTCCCCAAAATTAGATCAACAATATATTTATTGGTTTTATAACCCCAAATAAAATATTAGTATCAATATAAAAATGGTTAAATAAGGGTGTAAATAATTTTTCTATATTTTTTAAAAGATATATTAGGATAACTTGAGAGAAAGAATTTTAAAAGGCTAAATTAGATTTTGGCAGTGACTAAATTGCAAAGGTAAAAAATAAGAGCCAAATCAAAAGAAAAGGGACCGAATTGTACAATTAGAAAGCTGAGTGGCTTGCGGCGCAAAGCCCATGGATATGCGCGGGTCAAATAGTGGATCCGGGTCGGTTTTACGGGTCACTATAAAAGTTAAAAAAACCATTTCCTCTCTCTTTTTCAAATGGATCAAATCGGCTCTCCTCATTTTCTCTAAGCCTGTCCATGAAGAACACGACGAACATCCGCCGTGCTGGCGCTATCCCTTGGCACCGCCGCTGGCAAGTTCCCAAAAATCCCTTTTTTTTAGAATTCAGCGGGTATAAAAATCTTTTCAAAAGTTTTTTTAAAAAACAAAAGAAATACGAGAAGAAAATTTTGAAATCCTTTTCTTTCAAAACTGGTTTTCCAGAATCTGACGGGTACAAAACACACATCTATCATCGGACATGGCCTCGGATGCTACTATCAGTGGAAAACGGTTCAAAAAAAGTAAATCATTATCCCTTTCTCTTTTATTTAACATGCATATATATAAAAACAGAAGAAGAAAATTACCGAACAAAGCATGCTTGATTTACACTGAAAAAAACCTTAATCCAATCCCTATTTGCTTTCGATTTGATTCAGATTAGCTTGATTTTAGCCATGGCTTCAATTTTGGGATTAAACGATAGCATGATTTGGTTGACTCAACTTTAGTTTAGGGATTTGACCCTCATTTTCTTCTTTTGTGTTTTCGGTGGCTACAAATGGTGTCAGCGAGGAGCGTAGAGGCGAAGGAAGACGACACGGGCTTCGTCGGAAAAGATGAAATGGTTGGTGGAAGTTAGAACAACGGGCACGTGGCTACCACGTGCGAGTAACGATCCAAGTGCCATCCTGTTGATCGATCTGGGTCGTTAGATCACTCCCTGATCTAACGGCTGAAAATAGCGCGGCTCTTGCACTTCTCATACCTAGTGCGATCTGCGTCGTTAGATCAGCCCTTCGATCCAACGATCACCCTTTGGCTGCGCATAAAACAAAGACAAGGGCATTAGGGTTTAGCTTGGTTAAAATTGGGCCGAACAGGCCCTTGTTGTAAATGGACATGTAACCCCTTTTTTTCTAAAAAATGGACTCTTTTAATCTAAATGTAACGGGCTCCTTTTTTTAAAATACAATGGACTATTTTATATTTTGGGTTCTATAATTATATTAACTTACTAACTATGATTCAATACTAACACTAAAAATATAATACATGATAACAACAACAATACTACTATACCAAGTGACATAAATACAATACAACAATAAAAATGAAGTAAACAAATAAAAGTTTAGGTGAAAATTCAGTGACAACAATTGTATTGAATGTGTAATTGTATATACATGATTAGTGGACTGTTTTGGTTAAATTCAAGCATGTTCTGGACTGTTTGAATGTATAATTGTATATACAAGATTAGTGGACTGTTTTGGTTAAATTCAAGCATATTATGGACTGTTTTGAATGTATAATTGTATACACATGATTACTGGATTGTTTTAGTTAAATTTAAGCATGTTGTGGACTGTTTTGAGTGTATAATTGTATACACATGATTAGTGGATTGTTCTGGTTAAATTCAAGCAGGTTGTGGACTGTTTTGAAAATATAATTGTATACACATGATTATTGTTTTGGTTAAATTCAAGCATGTTGTGGACTGTTTTGAATGTATAATTGTATACACATGATTAGTGGACTGTTTTGGTTAAATTCAAGCATGTTGTGGACTGTTTTGAATGTATAATTGTATACACATGATTAGGGAACTGTTTTGGTTAAACTCAAGCAAGTTGTGGACTGTTTTGAATGTATAATTGTATACACATGATTAGTGGACTGTTTTGAATGTATAATTGTATACGCATGATTAGTGGATTGTTATGGTTAAATTCAAGCATGTTATGGTCTATTTTGAATGTATAATTGTGTATACATGATTAGTGGACTGTTTTGGATAAATTCAAGCATGTTGTGGATTGTTTTGAATGTATAATTGTATATACATGATTAGTGGACTGTTTTGAATGTATAATTGTATATACATGATTAGTGGACTGTTTTGGTTAAAATAAAGTATGTTGTGGACTGATTTGAATGTAAAATTGTATATACATGATTAGGGGGCTGTTTTGGTTAAATTGAAGCATGTTGTGGACTATTTTGAATGTACAACTGTGTATACACGATCAGTGGACTGTTTTGAATGTATAATTGTATATACATGATTAGTGAACAATTTTGGTTAAATATAAGCATGTAGTGGATTGGTTAGACATATATATGTATGTACATGAATTGGAACTACTTTGCAAATAAACAAGTATGTATTGGAGTGTTTTGAACATATATAAGTATCTCATGAAAATGACATGATATGTTTGATATCTTAAATGTTAAGTAACTCATGACTTTGATATGTTTGTTTGATATCTAAAGTTTTAAGAGGTTCATGACTCTAATATGCTAGATATGATATGTTACATGTCAAGCTATACATGTATATAAGATGCCATGATAGATAATTTGTGAGGCTAGTATAATAAGTCTACGAAATGTTGTGTTGAAAACTTTGCAACTATGTAATACCCCAAATCATGGCCTAGTAACTTGTTATAAACCAATTAGAGTTTACTTGTATAAACAATCTACAAATTAGAAGAATTGATTAAACCTAGTGACTAAATTACATGGATTGATAAAGAAGTAGCCTAATCATGAGGATCAAATAGTAAAAAATTGTAAACATGAAATTGCATGCAATTAAGATGAGTAATTAAGGATTTATGAAGCAATTTGACCAAAATTTTCCAAGTGGAGTCAAATAGCCAAGCCATGTGATAAAACCATGGCCAAGTGTCCATTTTGTTATCATCCTCTCTATCTTGCCGAATTCTCTCTTCATCCATCTAGGAAGAGAAAAATCACCATTGTTGAGAGGAAGAAAGCTTGCATGAGATCAATTGCATGAAAATTGAATAGATAGGAAAATTGTAAGTGAATTCTAAATCCTTCCTCCCTAGCAATTTGTTTGAATGAGTGATTGATGATGTTCTTGTTGTATGAATTGAATTGGATGAATGTTATGCATGTTAGGGTCATGCTAGCTTCAATTAGAACCTGGAAATTGAATGCTAGTAACTAAATTGCTAATGAAATATATATGTAGTTGCTGGAAATTTGAGAAATATGAACATGATCGAAAACAGTCTTGATTGGGGACTGTTTTGATTGAGAAATTGTGTAAACATGTTAAATTAACATAAAACCCTATTTTGATCATGTTTCTATGTAAAAAGAAGATTTAATTGAATACATATGTTGCTAGAAATGTGACTGCACCTAATTGAACTAATTAAATTAGGTAATGGACTGCCTAGTTGATGAATTGGATGTGCAAAGTTGATCAAATAGATCAAACTAGGTTCAACGTGATTATGCCCTATTTTAAGAACATTTGTAGGTGAATTATGGTGGCCTAGACATGTATTAACATGAACATGAATAGAATTTCCATGTTAGGACCCTGCTAAAATGAGTTAAGAAGCTAGAAATCCAACCTAGTGTAATCTGCCCAGAATGCTCTGTTTTGGGCAGTGACTTTGAAAAATCACTATAAATTGTGTATAATGAATTTAAGGCTGAAATTTTTATGGACAACACCTTATTATGTCTAAATTCATTAGGAGAAAACAGAACTGAACTCTGGGCTGTGTACTGAAATGTAGAGAAGAAACACTAGGGACAATGTAAACTGTCCAGTATAGCAAAATGCCTTGTCTTTAAGTTAAAAACTGTATTAATTGGAAAAGAATTAAAATGCAAGTATTATATGGTCATAAATAATTTTAGCTTTCCAACGGTGTAAACCAATTGAAATTCCAACGTACGGAATGAAAGATATGTTGATTAAGTGACTAGAGTGCAAGCTGCCTGGCAGCAGCTGTATAGGCAAATGCACACTGTTTTGTGGCATTTTGTAAACTGTCTTGTAAACAATTTTAGGCCTTTGATTATGCCTTGTTCTACATGAACTAGAATGTAGATAAGTACAGTTAAGTGTAATGAAGAATGTACAAGAGCATGCTGCCCAATATGTGTATGTTATATGCATGTGACATTGTCTTGATTTAATAAGTATGTGACCTTGTTTTGACATGCTTGCATTTGTGTAATGTGTTAGAACTAGGATTGAACTTGGTGGAAGAGGAAAGATTGGAACAATATAAAGCCACGAACAAAGGAGTGTGGATCCAAGACTAGCTAGCTTGGACTATTGTGTGTGTAGTTACCTCTAGGGTTAGGACTAGGTCCTAACCAATGTATTATTGTTATATTCTTGACATGTTAAATGAATCTAATCATGAACTTGACCTAATAAGGGAAGGATGATTAAAGTAATACATGAAACTTGATCCTAGCCTTGAATACATGTCTATTTCGAATGCTTAAGCATGAATAAGTGACAACATGGATGCTTGTATGTGCTATGATGCAATGTGAATGAGTGATTAAAGACTTGCTTGAGATATCATCTCATCTTGATAAAATAAAACATGAAAATTACATGATATGTGAGCTATGGCTCGATGGCCTAAGGGCCTAATATGAAATGAACTTGGTTGACATGATCTTGATCTTGAAACACTTGTATAAATGGTAAATCGAACAACCTTGGTATCTAGTTGGACTAGGTAGAAGGGCATGCCTTAGAGTCTAGAGCTCATTGTGTAAGGGTGGACTACGGTCCAGGGCTAAGGCCCCTATTCAGCGACAGACGGAGGGTACGTATGTGGTCTTTGGCGACAGTAAGAGGGTTGACCAGCACAACGGTGCATCTTGTGGCGACAGTCGGTTGGAGACTCGATTACCTATACAAACTAAGTACCAAAGGGGTTGTTTAATGAATAACAATTGAAATAATAATCCTACATCATATGTTACTTGTCTTGAATGCAATGGAATTGCATGTTACTTGACTTGAAAGCATGACTCATTGATTTCTTGTTTTGCAAGCATGTGTGCTTGATTCGTGAAGTATGAATTCTTGTTGCTTGTACCTTGTTGGCCGAATGCCAACAATCCTACATCATATGTTACTTGTCTTGAATGCCATGGAATTGCATGTTACTTGACTTGAAAGCATGACTCCTTGATTTCTTGTTTTGCAAGCATGTGTGCTTGATTCGTGAAGTATGAATTCTTGTTGCTTGTACCTTGTTGGCTGAATGCTTGATATCCTTAGATAGGATAATCTTGATGATTGAAAGCCTAGATAAGATCACTCTAATGCATGAAAGCCTTAGCTAGGTCTATACTTGATTTAAATGACTTGAAATAACAAATGGTTAGATTTAGTACTACCTCACTAAGTACATTTTTGTACTTATCACTCTCGTTTTCATTCTTCCCAACTACAGGATAAAGGATACGAGGTTGCTTGATCTTGAAGCATGTTACCTTGAGCAAGAAGCAACTCACACAAGCATAGTTAAAGTATGATTTCATACTTGTTTTGTATATCTCCTAGAATGGTGGCACTAGATTGTATATAGCTAGCTTGAACATGCATCTTGAAACTTGTATATAATGTTTGATAGGCCTACAATGTTATGTATCTAGTAACAAGTATGTAATGAACTTAGATAACATGTAATGGATGATGTTTTGCTGCGCATTTGATAATGGAATGAAATGATCATATGTTGATCTAATTTTCTATGAAACAATTTGATAGCCTTGTCATGTTCATGTGTATGTTTGAATTAAAAGTTGAATGTGATGAACCATGTTGATTGCTTCCCATTCGAATGACTTGGACCTAAAGGGTTGCTTGTATGTAAATATACCTTGATGTATGTGTTATGTATGCTTGTATAGTTGTTTGCCGAATGCATAAGGATTGGATTAAGACTTCAATGAACTAGTTACATGCCTTGTTGTATGTTTGTGTAAATGGCCGAATGGTTAGGTATGGAAATAGGCTCGAATGGAACTAGGTACATGTAATTTGAATGTTCAAGAATCATGTTAGAAATTTTGGTTTAGGTGTACTTGTATAAGTCTAAGAAACAAAGACATAAAATGCAATTAGGTTGTTTATTAGTTCATTCGAATGATAGGTATAACATGAAGTATATTGTATTGATAATGTAGTAACCTATAATGTAAGTATAATAGGAAACAACTATATGTCCTAGTTCGAATACCTTTGATGATGTGAAGTCAAATGTTAATTACTTGTTTGATAAGTAAGTAGGGAGACTTGATTGCTTGTTATTGGTTGTTTGTATTGTCCTAGTTCGAATGTCTTGGATGATTTGGAAACAAATAAGAGCTTACTTGTTAGCTAAGTAAGTATGTGATTGCTTGATTGTTTCTTTTATTGTATTGCTCTTGTCTATTGCCATGTCTTGTATTGCCATTGCTTGCTTGCTAAGTAACGCTCTCGAACCGGGTTGCTACTAGCCCGGGTAAGGGGTGTTACAAACTATATTGCTTTATCATTCGATTCAAGTGATATTTACGTGGATCTTGAAAAGCTTCTATGGAAAATCAGGATTAGATTATATAATGTTCACTACATTACTTTTGGGTTGTTAGTGCTACCTCACTAAGCATTCGCTTACTCTATCCTTTCATACCTTTCAGGGTAATCTTGCTTTCGGTTATCTTAAGAGCTCGGGGGAGATCACAAGTGTTCAGAAGTATGTTTAGTAATCTCTCTTAGGAACTCCTAGTTGGTGGCACGTAGTTGCTATGTCCGCAGTGTGCATGTAGATTTCCCTTTCTGGATTACATATGTATATAAGCTTATAGGTATTCAATTCTATGTAATGGGCCTTTTTTATACTGCATGATTGCTTGCTAATTAAGCTATTATAGTTATGATTTTGGTTTGGTGGTTTAGATTTTTTAGAATGCTTAAAATAATTAAATCATCATGATGACATGCATGTATATAGGCTTTTATGTACCCATCATCACATGCTTAACCCTGACAAAGTAGTATAGCTCGAATAATTGGTTAAATGGATTCAATTATCAATTAGTAGCATGTTTATGAATATGTATATGATATGGCCATGCGAACGTGATTGGATTCGAATGAGACTAGTGTGCGCAATTATATGCTTGTCATGATCTTGAGATAGTTGCCCGTATAATTATATATATAGAAATACTTGTTATGCCTAATTTGAGAATCACAAAGTTTAATTAACCTTTAAAAGAGTTGTTTGTTATTGTCTTTTCTCTCTTAACCGTTCGAATGGTAAACATGAACTTGATTAAACCTAAAACTTGAATTGCTAAAACTTGTTATTCGAACTTTTAAGAATAGTCTTAGCCTTTCTTGATTGATCATAAAATGTATTTGAATCTTGATCATTGAAAGTTACTAAAAAGTTTTAAATCACCCTGATTTTTGGTTGCATGCTTAGTTGTGAAGTGCTAAGACATCATATGTTTATTTGGATTTTTGTTCAGTAACATTTCTTAAACCGGATTTCTCCTAGATCGGGTAAGGGGTGTTACATTTATTGGTATCAAAGCCTAGGTTTAGTCGATTCTCGGACTAAATTGGAACTCGTTGCATCATTATAAGTTATTGTGCCACCTAGGAGTTAAATCTGATAAGTACTTGTGATCTACGTTTAATAAAAGCTATCTTTTATGCGTTATTAGCCTTTAGAAACGTATGAGACACATTAGGATCGGGACATTGAGAGCTCGGCTGGTTCCTCCAATGGAGGAAGAAGTGTAAGAATGAATTAAGAACAAAAAAATTCTCAGAATGTTGCTAGCAGTAGCAAGAAGCACCTTCAACTCATCATGTGTAGTAAGAATGTTTCCTTCATATAACGAAACATTCAATAAATTTGTTTCTTCTTTGACACAAGATTCCCAAACTTCTCATATTCTTCATTGGGTTGAAGAAGCAAGGAATTTGATAAGATAAGTTAGCTTAATATCAAAGCTTATACCCTCGTGAGGAGGATTGAATCGTATTCAAATCTTGTATATGTCTTGTTCGATTCTGAATCAACTCATTTCTTTATATGATATGCCCTCATTGAGAAATTATCGGAATCTAAGACAACTATATAAGGGCCTTATCCTCATCTGCTGACCTTAGGAAAATTTGAGGTCGAATTTTTCTTTTAGGATAGGAGAATTGTAACATCCCAAAGTTAGGCTTAGAATAATGTTACTAATTTAATTGACAATTGAATTTTTTTTATTTTCGTTTTGTTTTGAGATCATGTGATATTCCAAAATATAGCTTTGAAGTATGTTTCTTATTTGTTCGCAACTTGAATTGGTTAATAGATATCATTGGATTAGATAATTAAATTAAAGATAATTGAGGATCTAGGACCAATTTGGAAGAAAAGAAAGGATTAATGACACGTATTCAAGGACTAAACCAAGTAGTATGCTAAGGTTTACAGGGTAAAGAAATTTTAAGACATGATCATTACATATGTCATGCAAAGGTTAGACATGTCGGGGGGAGGGGATTTAGGTGGAGAGAAAAGAAAAGTCATCTTCTCTATTCTCTCCAAGATAGTCGGACCTCCATTGAAGCATGAGAGAGAGTGAAGGTTGAGAGAAAGCTTGCAAGGGAGTGTGGGAGAAAGGTAATCTTATTCTTTTCTGCCTAATCAGGCAAAATTAGTGTTTATTTAAAGGTATATGTATGAATCATGAGAATTGTTAGAAGTATTAGAGTTTTGAATTGGAGCTATGCTTCTTATTGTATTTAAATATTAATATATTTGTAATGCATGAAAGGGGACATGGATAGTATGTTAGGGGCTGTTCGAATAGGTCCTTGATGATTATGAATTTGATGTTTGAGCTTGATTTGGATGGCATTTTCTTGTTAAAAATTCAATATGAGACTCTTTTGTACACACATGTGTATGTTTGAATTATGGACTGAATTGATCATGTGAGTATTGTTTAAAACTTTTTAATTGAAATTTGAATGTTTTGGAACTGTTTTGTAAGTCGATGGAGGCTATTTTGTGAACAAATTAAACTGTTTTGGATTATTTTAGCAACTAAAAAAATTGGACATTTTTAAAGAAAACACCAGGGGATTGTTTTGTGATATATTGTTTCGATAATGTTAAGAGGGCTGTCTTGCAATCTGTGTAACATACTCTAACCACCCTAGTAGGATTAGGTAAGTTACTATATTTACAACGAACAATTCAATCAATTGTAGGTAGTGAATACATTTCAATTAAAGTCTTTCTTGCACCTCAAGTTACCATTCAAATAGGTGGTGATTCTTTAGACATTGTATGAAGCATTTACTAGATATATTAGGACAATAAACAATTAAATATCATGTTCAACATCAATTAGAACTTACTTGTCCTCTAAGTAAACATTCGGCTAGATGATTAACCTGAAAGAAAAATTTCAAGTTTCCTATGTAGCTATTAAGCATACCAATATGTGTTTTGCAAGGTATACCTATGTGACTTTAATCAACAAAAAAGCTTACAATATCAACTACAACATTCGGCTAGAACAAAATGTGACCAAAGAGGTTCAAGTCTAAACTTGTCGTTTACTACATTTACTTGATATTAACTACCATTTTCAAGGGATCTATTCAACCATTTCATGCATAATTCATCCATGGAAGCTAACCATTAGACTATCAAACATATAAGTTCATTAAAGTGCATACATGCTTATATATATACATACCAAACTTCTCATAGATCATAGTTAGAATTAACTTTACAAACCATAGCTAAGTGACCACAAATGTACGTGTTAGGTGCCACCATCCTAGGAGAACTATATCAAGATTGAAACATACTCTTTAAGCAAAATGTGACTTGTATGAGCTTAGACTTCAAGATAGTATCCAAAGTCAAACTGTATCGTAGAAATGAGACTATAATAAGCAAAGCTTAGTGAGTAAGTTAAAGTTACAAGGCAACAATACAATAAGTCTCAACTACAAACCATCAAATGGATGGTAAGGTTCCCCCATCAATAGGGAACCATTCAAACAAGACTACACTACTAGATGTAATGTCAAATTTTCAATCCAATAACAAAACAAGGCTTGATGTTTAGGCATACTCAAACATCCAATTCGTTTACAATTCAACTAAAGCAATCTCATATAACAAGGCTTAATCAATGTTTCAATAACCATAGATCACATAATTTGAATTTCCTTTACAATCAAGTAACTCATATATCCAATGATCAATTAAGGTTTCAATATCCATAGTTCATGGCATTCAAATTAACCTTTACATTCAATCATACAATTCAATGTAGCAATAGGTTCAATGTGCATGAGTTGTTAATTCATTTTAAGTATAGCCTTGAGAATCGATTACTCAGTCTAGATACTCAAGTCTCCAACCAAACTGTCACCAATAACAATAATCAATATGGTCCCAAGTACCTGGTCAATCCCTCCTGCTGTCGCCAATGACCAATAACAATACTTCCCTCCTACTGTCACCAATTAAGGACCAATTTCCCAGACCGTAGTCCACCCCGACAATGAGCTCTATAGACTCTATGGCATGCCAACTATATCTAAGACCGACTTGAGACCAAGGCTTTCAATAGTTATCCCTTTCAATCAATTAGAAGCATGTGTTCAATTCAATATGCATAATTTGTGCCAATATTCCTTTTAATCAAATAGGGTCAATCCAATCCAATATCAATGTTTCCATGGTTAATGTAGGAGTATTAATCAATATGTCATTCAACAATGAATTGTGTACTTCTATCTATAACATCATGCTTCAATTCAATCTAGTTCAATTAGGCAATAAGCACAACAATTCAATCAATGACAATTCAAGCATACTTCACAATCAAGTAACCACTCAAAGGAATACTTACCTTGCTATAGCTTCATAGCAAGCTCATTAAGCAATTTACACTTAAGGTTCAATAAAATTTACAAATCAAAACAGACTTGGAGAGGTTACCGCCCTCTCCAAACTTTAAACTACACTCACAGGAATTTTCTGAGCTATTGTCGATCCCGGATGGTAATCCCTTTTCCTCTACTAGCTTGTTGATCTATGTGAGCCCCTTTATCACCAATTTCCACTTGATCTAACATTCATACAATACATAAGGTATTAGATACAATCCAGCAATCAATTGAGTCATTATGTGACTCCATACATAAGCATACAATTCAATATAAACATCTAAACTGTTACTGCCTGGCTGCATGTGCACTGCCTACTTAAATATTCATATCTTTTATTCCGTACGTCGGAATTTTAATTGGTTTACACCGTTGGAAAAATAAAAAAATTGTCTTTATAACCATATAAGGCTTGTATTTTATTTCGTATCCAATTAATACAGTTATTAACTTAAAGACAGGGTAATTTGCTACACTGGACAGTTTGCACTGACCCTAGTGTTTCTTCTCTACATTACATTATACATCCCAGAATTCAGTTTCGTTTTCTTTTAATGAATTTAGACATATCAAGGTGTTGTCCATAAAACGTTTAGCCTTAAATTCATTTTATAAAATTTATAGCGATTTTTCAAAGTTACTGCCCAGAACAGAACATTCTGGGCAGATTACACTAGGTTGAATTTCTAGCCTCTTAATTCACCTAAGCAAGGTTCTAACATGGGAATTCCATTCATGTTCATATTCTTACATGTCTAGGTCATTTCACTTCACCTACCAATGAGCTTAAAAACAAGGCATTATCATGTTGAACCCAATTTGATCTATTTGATCACATTGCACAATCAATTTACCATTTGAGCAGTCCATTGCCTAATTTAACTAATCCAATTAGGTGCTTTTACATTTCCAGAAAGTTATCTATTCAATTCAGTCTCCAATTCATCTACGAACATGATCAAAACAGGGTTTTTGAGCAACATTTTCAATTCAATTCATTAGGACATCAATCCACTAGAATTTCCAGCATCTACCATTACAATTTACATTTCAATCATCCATTCCAATCATCATCCAAAATTTCCAGCATCTAACATAGCATTTCACCATCAATTTAGCTATTGAAAACCTCAATTTCTCCTATTCATTTGATTGGCATGTCAATTTCATGGATTAATCAATCAATTGAACTTCCTAATTAGTTCATAGCATCAATTCACTATCTATTCATCAATTTCATTTAATTCAAGCAAGAACCCTAAATCTTCATGCATCATTTGTATCTATAACACATTAAGGAAGAGATTTTACCTTCCTATCAAGATTATATTAGTGCTAGCAACTCCAATTTCACCAAATTCAATCTTGAATCAAAGATTAGAGAGCTTTCTCACTCAACTCCCCTTTCTCTCTTCTTTTCTCTCCTACCCGACCACAATGATAAAGATGGTGATAATTCACCAAATAATTCTCCCCTTAAATGACTAATTCACCCTTAATTGTCCCCTAATTATTAACATGTGTAGGGGCATTTTAGGAATGTTAAAATTTTGCATGTATTCCTTCAATTTATCAATTGTTTCGGTTTGTTCACTTATACATTAGGTTACCACTTTTTCAATTATAGCATTCTAGTCCTTAATAACTAGATTTAACACCCTTCTTTCAATCAATTAGGGATTTAATGAAGGCATTGCAGTAACTTCTTTTATACTAGATTTGAGGATATTACAATTCCCTCACCCTTAAAGAAATTCGTCCTCAAATTTACCTGAGGGGAATAGATGAGGGTACTGCTTTCTCATCCTTGCTTCGGGTTCCCAAGTGGCTTCTTTAACATTGTGATTCTTCCATAGAACCTTCACCAATGGTACAATCTTATTACGAAGCCTCTTGACTTCTTTATCAAGTATTTGAATTAGCTCTTCATTATACGATAGATCAGGATTAAGTTCCACTTCATCAGGCTCTAGAATATGTGATGGATCTGATCGATATTTCCTCAACATCGATAAATGGAAGATGTTGGGGATTCTATTGAATTCAGTAGGAAGTGCTAGCTTGTAAGCAACTGGACCAATCTTCTCTAAGACTTCAAAAGGTCCGATGAATCGAGGGCTTAGTTTACCCTTCTTCCCGAATCAGAGGATTTTCCTCCAAGGAGATACCTTCAAGAATACGCAATCTCCCACTCGATATTCAATGTCTCTTCTCTTAAGATCAGCATAAGCCTTTTTGCCTATCAAAGGCCTCTTTCAATCTATTATGGATCACCCGAACTTGATTTTCGGTTTCACGAAGCAACTCAGGTCCTAAGACCTTGTTCCCACCCAATTCAGACTAGCATAGGGGAGTTCTACATCTTCTACCATACAATGCTTCAAATGGAGCCATTTTGATAGAAGCTTGATGGCTATTGTTGTAGGCAAGCTCGACTAATGATAGAGATTTCTCCCAGTCTTTATTGAAGTCAATAATGCAAGCTCAAAGCATGTCTTCAAGCACTTGGATTACCCTTTCTAATTGTCCATCAGTTTGTGGATGGAGGGCAGTGCTAAGGTTCAGCTTAGTTCCCATAGCCTCTTGAAGTGCCCTCTAGAATCGAGAGGTAAAACGAGAGTCTCGATCAGATATGATAGATTTAGGAACACCGTGAAGTCTGACTACTTCTTTCAAGTATAATTTAGCTAGTTGTTGGAGGCTCATGTTCATTCGAACATGTATAAAGTGAGCCGATTTGGTGAGTCTATCAACGATCACCCAAATAGCATCATTTTTCCTCAGTGATAGAGGCAATCCCGATACGAAGTCCATTGTTATACACTCCCACTTCCATTGAGGCAATTCGATGGGTTAAAGGAGTCTAGTACGTAGTTGGTGTTTGACCTTCACCTTCTGGCAAGTGAGGCACTTTGATACAAAGTCAACAATATCGGCCTTCAATCCCGGCCACCAATAGACTTCTTTTAAGTCCTTAAACATCTTAATCGCTCATGGATGTATAGAAAAAGGACTGCTATGTGCTTCTTAAAGCATTTCTCTCTTAAGGATTGGATCATTGGGTACACAAACCCGATTCTTGAAGTAGAGCACACCATTCGAGTGAATTGAGAATTCAGTGCTCGGTTTGGATTCAATTCCTTTCAATATCTTCTGAAGTTCATAATCATTTTGTCCAAGCTCTTTGATCCTCGAATTCAAATTGGATTGAATTTGAAGTTCTACCACGTATCTCTGATTATTTTGGAGCTTAAAATGGGCATTGAATGTAGTTGAAGCTACAATTAAAGAATTTTTGATTAGTGGATTCACATCATCCATTCGAATAGGGGATAAACAATGTTGAAAAAATCGTATTCGATCTTACCAATTGAATGTTTGTGACTGAGTGCATCAGCCACAACATTTGCCTTGCCCAGGTAGTAATCAATGATTAGATCATAGTCTTTTAGTAGTTCCACCCATATTCGTTGTTGAAGATTTAACACATTTTGAGTTAGAATGCATTTTAAGCTCTGATGACCCGTAAATAATCAACATTTCTCTCCGTATAGATAATGTCTCCAAATCTTTAAAGCAAATATGATTGCAGCTAGCTCCAAGTCGTGTGTTGGATAGTTCAATTCATGTGGCTTGAGTTGTCAAGAAGCATAGGCAATGACCTTGTCATATTGCATCAATACACACCCTAAACCGAGATGGGAAGCATCACTGAAGACCGTAAAGTATTTTCCCGGATCAGGTTGGATTAGAATAGGAGCTTGAGTTAGGACTTGCTTCAATTGATCAAATCTCCTTTGCTGGTCCTCAGTCCATTTAAATGGAGTATTTTTTCAAAGAAGTCGAGTTAACGGAGTAGCAAGAATCGAGAACCCTTTCATGAATCTTCGATAATACCCAGCTAAACCGAGAAAACTCCTTACCTCACTAACATTCCTTGGAGGTCTCCATTCAATGATGGTTTGAATCTTCTTAGGATCAACCTTTATCCCTTCGGCTGAGATAACATAGCCCAGGAAGGATACTTTCGAGAGCCAGAACTCACATTTGCTCAATTTGGCATATAGCCGATTCTCCCATAATGTTTGGAGTACAATTCGAAGGTGATTAGCATGTTCTTCTTTGTCCTTTGAGTAGACAAGGGTGTCATCAATAAAGACAACCACAAATTTGTCCAAATAGGGTTTGAACACTCGGTTCATTAAGTCCATGAAAATCGCTGGAGCATTGGTTGCCTAAAGGGCATAACTAGGAACTCGTAGTGACCATATCGAGTCCTAAAAGCTATTTTGGGTACATCCGAGTCTTGTATTCTCATCTTATAGTACCCCGATCACAAATCGATCTTGGAGAAGACTTTGGCATCCTTGAATTGATCAAACAAGTCATCTATCCTCGGTAATGGATACTTGTTCTTGATAGTGAGCCGGTTTAGCTGATGATAATCAATTCATAGCCTCATCGACCCGTCTTTCTTCTTAACGAACAATACGAGTGCTCCCAAGGGTGAAGAGCTAGGTCGAATGAAGAACTTATCTTGAAGCTCTTGCAATTGTTGCTTAAGCTCTTTGAGTTCAATAGGGGCCATTCGATATGGAGCGATAGACACTGGATCACTCCTTTTTGAACTTTAATCTTAAATTCGACTTCCCAAATAGGGGGCAATCCTAGTAATTCCTCAGGAAAAATGTCAGGTAAGTCAGAAACAATAAGGAATGAACTCACCCCGAATTCAATTTCATCACTTTTAATCATAGCAGCAAAGATGCTAATAGGTTTATTGTCTATCAAGGTAATGGATTTTTCTCCTAAACCTTGAAGAAACAATTTTCTCTTTTGGCAATCTACCCAAGCTTGATGCCTTCCTAACCAATCTAAACCCAGAATGAGATCGAATTCAACAAAAGGTAACAATAACAAGTTGGCTAGGAATGGAATGCCATGAATAAACAAAGGGAAATCCTTACATATTTGGTTTACTATTACATTTTCTCGTAAAGGATTGGTAGCAATTAAGCTACAACTGACATATTCAAGCTTCAATTGAAGCTTTTCAATTAAAGGAGATCTTATGAATGAATGGGTTGATCCCATATCAAATAAAGCATAATCAGGGTACGTATCGAGGTAGATTGTACCTGCAATTACATCGACAAATTCTTTATCCTCACACCCCCAGTTGTGATAGACTCGAGCAGGTGCCCAGGACTCTTGGTATGTAGCATTAGACCCTTGTCCTTTGCTCTTCCCGTAGTTCCCCGAGTTAGCTTGCTTCAAACCCTTTTCTCTGGGTGAAAGAGCTTGGTTCGATTTATGAGAAGCAAGGGAAGGCAACTTGTTCAAATTTTGGGGGTAATCTTTGACATAATGTGTTGTGTCTCCACACAAGTAGCAAACATTGGTGAGCTTTCTACAAACTCTAGTATGGTTCTTTTTACAAGTTTTACAAGTAGGGATTTGATTTTCTCTCCCGGTATTCCCAACACTATCCAATGACACGATAGGTGTTGAGGATCTGGACATATCTTGTGGCTTAGGTATATAGCTACCTTTTGAGAAATTTCCCTGATTGGAAGAATTTTCTCCATGTTGATTTTGTTTCTTGTTGCGCCAATGAGGCTTATGATCATCCCTCGATCTTTTGTTATCCCGAGACTGATTCTTTGATCGTTTTGCCGAAGTCTTCATCTTTGCTTCGGTAGCTATAACTCTATTGACCAGTTCTTGAAAGTCAATAATCTCCAAGGCAGTGAGCATGTGGCCTAACTCATCACTGACATACTACTTGATAGGCTTTCCTCCTTATAGCAGGTAGCAAGATATTGATCACTTATATACTTCTTTTTGAATTCTTTAAGGAAGAATTCCCAAGTGGCAGCTTCTTCAGGTGCTGCCAAAGTAGTAGTTTCCCACCAATTCAATGCCTCCTCAGCCAATAAAGCTATTGCACACTCAATCTTGTGTTCATCTGAGCACTGCAGCTGCTTAAACAATATTCTTGTTGTATTCTCTAACCAGTATTCTGCTTCTTCTAGCTTATCTTCACTTATTCCAGTGAAAGTGAAGCTCGGTGTTGAGATAACTTATCAATAGGAGCTCTTACCGGTTTTGCTACCGGAGAGTCAGAAGTACTTTATCTCATTGAGACAATCATTTGATCAGACATCTTCTTCAGACTGGAGAAGCATTCTCGTTGAATAGGATGAATCACGGGAACTTCCTACTGAACTTGTTGGGGTTCAACAAGCTTTAGGGGATCCTGGTTCATCCTTACGCTTCCTCCCTCAATGGAGGAGCCTGTTGGGCTTTCATTATCCTTGCCCAATCTTGTTTCAGACATTCTATATAAAGAATAAGAGAAGTCAAGCTCAAGTCACAATCCAATCAATATTCAAGTAACTAATAGGTGGCACCTAAATGACCAATGACAATAGCCTATTCATGCAATGGGCCCTAGAATCATGCAACCATAAGCTCTGATTACCATTCTGTAACATACTCTAACCACCCTAGTAGGATTAGGTAAGTTACTATATTTACAATGAACAATTCAATCAATTGTAGATAGTGAATACATTTCATTTAAAGTCTTTCTTGCACCTCAAGTTACCATTAAAATAGGTGGTGATTCTTTAGACATTGTATGAAGCATTTACTAGATACATTAGGACCCATAAAGCAATTAAATATCATGTTCAACATCAATTAGAACTTACTTGTCCTCTACGTAAACATTCGGCTAGATGATTAACATGAAAGAAAAATTTCAAGTTTCCTATGTAAAAATTAAGCATACCAATATGTGTTTTGCAAGATATACCGATGTGACTTTAATCAACATATAAGCTTACAATATCAACTACAACATTCGGCTAGAACAAAATGTGACCAAAGAGGTTCAAGTCTAAACTTGTGGTTTACTACATTTACTTGATATTAACTACAATTTTCAAGGGATCTATTCAACCATTTCATGCATAATTCATCCATGGAAGCTAACCATTAGACTATCAAACATATAAGTTCATTAAAGTGCATACATGCTTATATATATACATACCAAACTTCTTATAGATCATAGTTAGAATTAACTTATACAAACCATAGCTAAGTGGCCATAAATGTACATGACTTAGGTGCCACCATCCTAGGAGAACTATATCAAGATGGAAACATACTCTTTAAGCAAAATGTGACTTGTATGAGTTAGACTTCAAGATAGTATCCAAAATCAAACTGTATCGCATAAATGAGACAAGAATAAGCAAAGCTTAGTGAGTGAGTTAAAGTTACAAGGAAACAATACAATAAGTCTCAACTACAAACCATCAAATGGATGGTAAGGTTTCCCTATCAATAGGGAACCATTCGAACAAGACTACACTACTAGATGTAATGTCAAATTTTCAATCCAATAACAATACAAGGCTTGATGTTTAGGCATACTCAAACATCCAATTCGTTTACAATTCAACTAAAGCAATCTCATATAACAAGGCTCAATCAATGTTTCAATAACCATAGATCATAGCATTTGAAATTCCTTTACAATCAAGTAACTCATATAGACAATGATCAATTAAGGTTTCAATATCCATAGTTCATGGCATTCAATTTTAACTTTACATTCAATCAATACAATTCAATGTAGCAATAGGTTCAATGTGTATGAGTTGTTAATTCATTTTAAGTATAGCCTTGAGAATCGATTACTCAGTCTAGATACTCGAGTCTCCAACCAAACTGTCACCAATAACAATAATCAATATGGTACTGAGTACCTGGTCAATCCCTCCTACTGTCGCCAATGACCAATAACAATACTTCTCTCCCACTGTCGCCAATGACCAATAACAATACTTCTCTCCTACTGTCGCCAATTAAGGACCAATGTCCCGGACCGTAGTCCACCCCGACAATGAGCTCTATAGACTCTATGGCATGCCAACTATATTTAAGACTGACTTGAGACCAAGGCTTTCAATAGTTATCCCTTTCAATCAATTAGAAGCATGTGTTCAATTCAATATGCACAATTTGTGCCAATATTCCTTTTTAATCAAATAAGGCTCAATCTAATCAAATATCAATGTTTCCATGGTTAATGTATGAGTATCAATCAATATGTCGTTTAACAACGAATTGTGTACTTCTATCTATAACATCATGCTTCAATTCAATCTAGTTCAATTAGGCAATAAGCATAACAATTCAATCAATGACAATTCAAGCATACTTCACAATCAAGTAACCACTCAAAGGAGTACTCACCTTGCTATTGCTTCATAGCAAGCTCATTAAGCAATTTACACTTAAGGTTCAATAAAATATACAAATCAAAAGAGACTTAGAGACGTTACCGCCCTCTCCAATCTTTAAACTACACTCACAAGAATTTTTCGAGCTATTGTCGATCCCGGATGGTAATCCCTTTTCCTCTACTAGCTTGTTGATCTAAGTGAGCCCCTTTATCATCAATTTCTACTTGATCTAACATTCAAACAATACATAACGTATTAGATACAATCTAACAATCAATTGAGTCATTATGTGACTCCATACATAAGCATACAATTCAATATAAACATTTAAACTGTTACTGCCTGCCAGCATGTGCACTGCCTACTTAAATATTCATATCTTTTTATTCTGTAAGTCAAAATTTCAATTGGTTTACACCGTTGGAAAGCTAACAAAATTGTCTTTATAATTCAAGCAAGAACCCTAAATCTCCATGCATCATTTGTATCTATAACACATTAAGGAAGAGATTTTACCTTCCTATCAAGATTATATGAGTGCTAGCAACTCCAATTTCACCAAATTCAAGCTTGAATCAAATATTAGAGAGCTTTCTCACTCAACTCCCCTTTCTCTCTTCTTTTCTCTCCTACTCGGCCATAATGAAAAAGATGGTCACCAAATAATTACCCCTTTAAATGACTAATTCACCCTTAATTATCCCCTAATTAATTACATGTGTAGGGGCATTTTAGGAATATGAAAATTTTGCATGCATTCCTTTAATTTATCAATTGTTTCGGTTTGGTCACTTATACATTAGGTTACCACTTTTTCAATTATAGCATTCTAATCCTTAATAACTATATTTAACACCTTTTTTCAATCAATTAGGGATTTAATAAGGCATTGTAGTAACTTCTTTTATACTAGATTTGAGGATATTACAATATGGAAATAGGGGATTGTTTTGAAAGTTAATAGGGACTGTTTTACAAACAAATAAGGGTTATTTTAATGAACTTGTGGACTGATTTGTAAGCTTGAAAATAGGGGACTGTTTTGCATTAAAATAAAATATATAAGGACTATTTTTATCTTTTTGAGACTCTTGGGGATTGTATGAAAGGTTAGGGCTATTCTATGCATATACACAAGTGTTTTGGGATTGTTTTAGGGTGTAGAAATGTGTATGTAAAAGTATGGGACTGTTATGAATCTATGTGAACATAATAAGGATTGTTTTCGAGTTCTTGTGAATGTCATGGATTGTTTTGTGCCCATATGATTATATGTCTATGCATTAGGGACTGATTTATAAGTATGAAAATGTTGTGGATTGTTGAATGTATATATATAAGTATACATATGTAATAGGGATTGATTTAGTGTATAAGAATGTATACAAATCAGTCCACAACTTGCTTAAATTATATTTTCTAAATCATTATGCTAAGCTATGCTTGATTTCAAGCTTGGGATGGAGGTAAGCACCTAATTGCTATGTACTATGTGTTATATAATGTTTCATTAAGAACGTAAAATTATACTCAAATCAGATTTTGACATGATGTGATAATTTATGAGCTTTGTTCATGTGATTATAAGAATGTGGGGCTATGCTCAATTTTGATACAACTAAGATATGTTAAATGATTATCTGATTAAGGAGCTAAGCTCAATTTCGACTCTAATATGACAAGAGTTAAATGAAAAGCCTTGGTTTCAAGCCAGTTAGAGGTATAGTTTGCATGGCATAGAGTCCATAGAACTCATGTTTGTGGACCGACTACGGTCCTTATGAGGCGACAGTAGGAGGGATGTATGTTGGTCATTTGGCGACAGTGGGAGGGATTGGCCGGTACTTTGAGTACCAATTTGATTGGCGACAGTTAGTTGGGGATTCACATACCTAGGCTACTTGATTCTCAAAGCTATGTTAAAGACAAAACATGAAATTGTAAATTAAACTAATGTATTATTTTGATAACTTATGTGACAGGTAATTTATGACATTGAAATGTTATGTTTGAAAGCTTATTTGAAAAGTAAATCATGTTTATAATATGCTATGCTTGATAATTTATATGATAAGTAACATA
The DNA here is from genome assembly GCA_019671005.1 of Hibiscus mutabilis. Taxonomy (NCBI): domain Eukaryota; kingdom Viridiplantae; phylum Streptophyta; class Magnoliopsida; order Malvales; family Malvaceae; genus Hibiscus; species Hibiscus mutabilis. The sequence goes on along the minus strand of CM033717.1, from coordinate 18,327,878 downwards.
TGTATATGAGATACTATGTTCGAAATGACTAGTGGGCTGTTTCGAATAGATATGAGCATGTTATGGACTGTTGCGAACATATAGAATTGTATATACATGATTAGTGGACTGTTTTGAGTAAATCCAAGCATGTTGTGGACTGTTATGAATGTGTAATTGTATATACATGATTAGTAGACTGTTTTGGTTAAATTCAAGCATGTTCTGGACTGTTTTGAATGTATAATTGTATATACAAGATTAGTGGACTGTTTTGGTTAAATTCAAGCATGTTAAGGACTGTTTTGAATGTATAATTGTATACACATGATTAGTGAATTGTTTTGGTTAAATTTAAGCATGTTGTGGACTGTTTTGAATGTATAATTGTATACACATGATTAGTGGATTGTTTTGGTTAAATTCAAGCATGTTGTGGACTGTTTTGAATGTATAATTGTATACACATGATTAGTGGACAGTTTTGGTTAAATTCAAGCATGTTGTGCACTGTTTTGAATGTATAATTGTATACACATGATTAGTGGACTGTTTTGGTTAAATTCAAGCACGTTATGGACTATTTTGAATGTATAATTTTGTACACATGATTAGTGGACTGTTTTGAATGTATAATTGGACATACATGATTAGTGGACTGTTTTGGTTAAATTCAAGCATGTTATGGACTGTTTTGAATGCATAATTGTATACACATGATTAGTGGACTGTTTTGAATAAATTCAAGCATGTTGTGGACTGTTTTGAATGTATAATTGTATATACATGATTAGTGGACTGTTTTGGTTAAATTCAAGCAAGTTGTGGACTGTTTTGAATGTACAATTGTATATACATGATTAGAGGACAGTTTTGAATAAATTCAAGCATGTTATTGACTATTTTGAATGTATAATTGTATATATGTGATTAGTGGACTGTTTTGGTTAAATTCAAGCATGTTGTGGACTGTTTTGAATGTACAATTGTATATACATGATTAGTGGACTGTTTTGAATGTATAATTGTATATACATGATTAGTGGAATGTTTTGGTTAAATTAAAGCATGTTGTGGACTGTTTTGAAGGTATAATTGTATATACATGATTTGTGGACAGTTTTGGTTAAGTATAAGCATGTACGGATTGTTTAGACATATATATGTATGTACCTAAATTGAAACTACTTTGCAAATAATCAAGTATGTATTTCAGTGTTTTGAACAAATACAAGTGTCTCATTAATATGACCTGATATGTTTGATATCTTATATGTTAAGTAACTCATGACTGTAATATGTTTGTTTGATATCTAAAGTGTTAACATGTTCATGATTCTAATATGCTAGATATGATATGTTACATGTCAAGCTATACATGTATATAATATGCCATGATATATAATTTGTGAGGCTAGTACAATAAGTGTATGAAATGTTGTGTTGGAAACCTTGAAACTATATTGCTTTATCATTCGATTCAAGTGATATTTACGTGGATCTTGAAAAGCTTCTATGGAAAATCAGGATTAGATTATATAATGTTTACTACATTACTTATGGGTTTTTAGTGCTACCTCACTAAACATTCGCTTACTCTATCCTTTCATACCTTTTACGGTAATCTTGCTTTCGGTTATCTTAAGAGCTCGGGCGAGATCACAAGTGTTCAGAAGTATGTTTAGTAATCTCTCTTAGGAACTCCTAGTTAGTGCAACGAAGTTGTTATGTTCACAATGTGGATGTAGATTTCCTTTTCTGAATTACATATGTATATAAGATTATAGGTATTCGATTCTATGTATTGAGCCTTTTTTTATGCTTCATGATTGTTTGCTAATTAAGCTATAATAGTTAGGATATTTGTATGGTGGTTTAGATTTTTAGATTGCTTAAAATAGTTAAATCATCATGATGATATGCATGTATGTAGGCTTTTATGTACCCATCATCTCATGCTTAACCCTGACAAAGTAGTATAGCTAGAATAATTGGTTAAATGGATTCAATTATCAATTAGGAGCATGTTAATGAATATGTATATGATATGGCCATGTGAATGTGATTGGATTCGAATGAGACTAGCGTGAATGATTATATGCTTGTCATGATCTTGAGATAGTTGCCCGTATGATTACATATATGGAAATCCTTGTTATGCCTAATTCGAGAATCACATAGTTTAATTAACCTTCAAAAGAGTTGTTTGTTATAGTCTTTTCTCTCTTAACTGTTCGAATGGTAAACATGAACTTGATTAAAATAGCTAAAAATTGTTATTCAAACTTTTAAGAATATTCTTAACCTTTCTTGATTGGTCATGAAATGTATTTGAATCTTGATCATTGAAAGTTACTAAAAAGTTTTAAATCACCCTAATTTTTGGTTGCATGTTTAGTTGTGAAGTACTAAGACATCATATGTTTGTTTGGATTTTTGTTCAGTAACATTTCTTAAACCGATTTTCTCCTAGATCGAGTAAGGGGTGTTACATTTATTGGTACCAGAGCCTAGGTTTAGTCGATTCTCAGACTAAATTGGAACTCGTTGCATCATTATAAGTTATTGTGCCACCTAGGAGTTAAATCTGATAAGTACTTGTGATCTACGTTTAATAAAAGCTATCTTTTATGCGTTATTAGCCTTTAGAAACGTATGAGACACATTAGGATCGGGACATTGAGAGTTCGGCTGGTTCCTCCAATGGAGGAAGAAGTGTAAGAATGAATTAAGAACAACAAAATTCTTAGAATGTTGCTAGGAGTAGTAAGAAGCTCCTTCAACTCATCATGTGTTGTAAGAATGTTTCCTTCATATAACGAAACATTCAGTAAATTTGCTACTTCTTTGACACAAGATTCCCAAACTCCTATTGTTCTTCCTTGGGTTGTACAACCAAGTACTTCGATAAGATAAGTTAGCTTAATGTCGAAGCTTATACCCTCGTGAGTACGATTAAATCGTATTCAAATCTTGTATATGTCTGTTTGATTCTGAACCAACTCATTCCTTTATATGATATGCCTCATTGAGAAATTCTTGAAGTCTAAGACAACTATATAAGAGCCTTATCCTCATTCGCTCGCCTTAGGAAAATTCGAGGACGAATTTTTCTTTTAGGGGAGGAGAATTGTAACATTCCAAAGTTGAGCTTAGAAGAATGTTACTAATTTAATTGACAATTGAATTGTTTTTTTTTATTTTCATTTTGTTTTGAGATCATGTGATATTCTAAAATATAACTTAGAAGTATGTTGCTTATTTGTTCGTAACTTGAATTGATGAATAGATATCATTGGATTAGATAATTAAATTAAAGTTAATTAAGGATTTAGGACCAATTTGGACGAAAAGAAAGGATGAATGACACGTATTCAAGGACTAAACCAAGTAGAATGCTAAATTTGAGGTTTGCATGGCAAAGAAATTTTAAGACATGGTCATTACACATGTCATGCAAAGGTTAGACATGTGGGGGAGGAGGGGATTTAGGTGGAGAGAAAAGAAGAGTCATCTTCTCTATTCTCTCCAAGATGGCCGAACCTCTATTGATGTATGAGAGAGGGTGAAGGTTGAGAGAAAGCTTGCAAGGGGGCATTATTCATCCATTTCCATAGCTTAAATCCTTGTTCTAGTAGTGTGGGAGAAAGGTAATCTCATTCTTTTCTCCCTAATCAAGCAAAAATAGTGTTTATTTAAAGGTATATGTATGAATCATGAGAATTGTTAGAAGTATTAGAGTTTTGAATTAGAGCTATGCTTCTTGTTGTATTTAAATAGTAATATATTTGTAATGCATGAAATGGGACATGGATAGTGTGAGACTATGTTGTACACTCATATGTGTATGTATGAATTAAGGACTGAATTGATCATGTGAGTATTGTTTAAAATAGTTTAATTTAAATTTAATATTTTGGAACTATTTTGTAAGTCCTTAGGGGTTGTTTTGTGAAGAAGTTGAACTGTTTTAGACTATTTTAGCAACTGAAAAAATGGACAGTTTTAAAGAGAACTCCAGGGGAATATTTTGTGATAAAATTAGAGGTTGCTTTGATAATGTTAAGAGGGTTGTCTTGTAATCTGAAAACAAAGGATTGTTTTGAAAGTTAATGGGGACTGTTTTACAAACAAATAAGGGCTATTTTAATGAAAATATGGACTGATTTGTAGGCTGGAAAATAGGGGAATGTTTTATGAAATTTTGGGGATTGTTTTGCATTAAAATAAAATATATAAGGATTGTTTTATCTTTTTGAGAATGTTAGGGATTGTATTGAAAGGTTAGGGGTTGTTCTATGCACATACAAAGTGTTTTGGGACTGTTTTAGGGTGTAGAAATGTGTATGTAAAAGTATGGGCCTGTTATGAATCAATGTGAACATATTAAGGATTGTTTTTGAGTGCTTGTAAATGTCATGGATTGTTTTGTGCCCATATGAATATATTTCTATGCATTAGGGACTGTTTTATAAGTATGAAAATGTTGTGGATTGTTGAATGTATATATATATAAGTATACATATGTAATAGGGATTGATTTAGTGTGTAAGAATGTATGATCTTGCTTATAGTGGAATAGAATGAATTTTAATGTGCATTATACTTGTTGTTGTTGTAGTAGTCCATGAAATATTTGGTGACACAAGAACTGAACCTGGTAACATTGTAGAAAAGCAAAAAAGAATCGTGATTCAGGAGCGTACCTAGCTTGGATCAAACAGTGAGTGCAGTTTAAAGTCTCGGGATAGGCCTAAAACCTTCCCGAGCATCTTTTACTTGCTTAAATTATATTTTCTAAATCATTATGCTAAGTTATGCTTGAGTTTAAGCTTGGGATGGAGGTAAGCACCTAATTGCTAGGCATTATGTGTTATATAATGTTTGATTTAGCAATGTGTTGTGATTGAGAAATATGTGTATCCCTATCTGTTAATGTGATATCTTACAAGCCTTGATTATTTGATTATAAGAACGTAAAATTATGCTCAAATCAGATTTTGACATGATGTGATAATTTATGAACTTTGTTCATGTGATTATAAGAATGTGGGGCTATGCTCAATTTCGATACAAATAAGATATGTTAAATGATTATGTGATTAAGGAGATAAGCTCAAGTTCGAAGATTTTAAGTGAAAAAGCTTTGGTTTCGAGTCAGTTATAGGTATAGTTGGCATGCCATAGAGTCCATAGAGCTCGTGTTCGGGATGGACTACTGTCCTTATGAGGCGACAGTAGGAGGGATGTATGTTGGTCATTTGGAGACAATAGGAGGGATTAACTGGTACTTTGAGTACCAATTTGATTGGCGGCAGTTAGTTGGTGATTCACGTACCTAGGCTACTTGATTCTCAAGGCTATGTTAAAGACAAAACATGAAATTGTAAATTAAACTAATGTATTATTTTGATAACTTATGTGACAAGTAATTCAAGACCATGATATGTTATGTTTGATAGCTTATTTGATAAGTACATCATGTTTATAATATGCTATGCCCGATAATTTATATGATAAGTAACATATGAATATGAGATACTATGCTCAAAATGAATAGTGGGCTGTTTTGAATGGATCAGAAAACAACCAAATCTAGATGCATAGTATTCTACCATTCGAATGAAGTAACAAATAAGTTTATATAGACAAAATTTGTTTCATTTCCAATTATCAATTTTGATTTAAGGTTCATAATTTAGATCATAAATGTGTCATTCATTTATTCAACCATAATGCTAGTATAAGAGGGGTATAGCATTCGAACATATTATCATATAGGGAATACAAAAAAATCAACAATCTTTCACAAACTTGAAGGGTCTTACATGGTTCAAAAGAGATCAAGTAAGCAATCAAACATGACCATACCAAGTTTGAGTCTAAATGAGTTTGGTCACTTCTACAAAATGCTTCAGAATTTATCTTTATTACATCCCAGACTTAGCACACGGTGACCTAATTAAAGCAAAGTAATCTTAAGGATCATATAAACCAACTATCTAACGGGCAACCAAACAAACATGCTATTTATTCAACCATAACATGATCATCTATAACCTAACATGGCCTTGATCTATTAGATTCCATTCGAACAAACATCCACAGCAACACACATGTCACATACAAGCATGATTCATCAAACAAATGGTTAATGCATGGAAAACACTAGATATATTTACTCTTAAAATATAAATTTGGTTATTTACATGCCCAAATAAACTGGAAATAGACATACAAACAAGAGGGTGCCACCATCCTAGGAGTCAAAATAAAACAACAAAACAAACTTTAAACTTCTTAGGATCTTTCTTAGCTCTCTTGTTTGATTAAAATACAAGTCACCCTGGAACACATTAAGGAGAAATAGTAAGGTTTTAATCAAGGTAAACACCAAGCATTATAATTATAGCTAGCATTGAATCAAGTCTTCTAATATGTTATTGCAAGCTTACTTCGGTATAACCAATGAACATAAACTCCAGTTGTGGAATTATTCCATGAGTTCTACTAAATAGTTCCAAGTAATCCAAGAAAGCAATCCATCTAGCATGAAACAATTTTCATGATCTTCATTAAACTTATATACTAACAAAAGAACATCTATCAAAGTATCCTTATTAAGTTAATACAAGTGCCCTCACTTATAGAGCACATTTCGAACAGTTCCTAGGGACCCTTAGTCCTATCCAAATCAAGAGATCATAATCCATTACATACCAAGGGAATATACATTCCAAATTCTCCCTACAAATCATCAAAATTCGTTATTATACACTTTAAGTTGTCATGAGCCTTGATTAACAAGTTACTAGACACTCAAATCCACTATAAGTGTAACATCAAGGGTACATATAGTACCGAAACAAGGGTACACATAGTACCAATTTATTTCATTATTGAACAAGGGTACCAATTGTACCAACATATCATTTGATCTCTAATAACAAGGGACCGTAGTCCAAACTAGCAAGCTCGACGGACTCTGTGGCATGTTAATTGTGTTTAACTAACTCAAATCAAGGCTTGTATTTTTAAACATTTATTTCCATTCAATGTAGAGGCATTAAATTCCTAATGTCATTTATTTGCTTCATACAATTCATATTCAAGTCTAGTTTTGAAAATATCTAGAAAAGTGTAACACATTCTACCAACTTAGTTAGCTTAACTTACCTCAAGATGCTCACCACCATAGCATTCATTCAAGGGCTTAATTAAGCCTTAAGAACAAACATTAGCCGTTAACAAAATTCATCATTAAACTATAATTGGACAACCACATGCATATCATTAAACTATATCATTAGCGTTAGAACAGTTTCCAAGCTAATGATGTTCCTGAATCACGATTCCCTTTTTCCTATCATGGTTTGGATCTACAACAACCCTCTTGCCTTTTGAATCCTCTTGATCTTCTAACATGTAACATTACAATGTTCCATTAATCTTGCGAATTACTTAATTCATTTCATACATCTATTGAGGTTCGAATTAGAGACCAACTATCGCCTTACTTAACCATCAATTGATGAACTATTATCTCAAAATTTCACTTTATAGAGTTATGAAACTTAGATTGAAATAGGGCAGTGCCCAAAATTGCTCTAAAGCTGGACCAAAAATAGTCCCTATGTTTTCAAAATCTATCACTAACAGCAATCAATGATTCAAGACACCAAAACAGTCTCGGTTGCATCTCTAATTAACATGGCATCTTCATCAATCATTTGTACATATTTTAAGTTTTTAACTATTCAAAACAGTTCTAACACTGCCCAAATTCTCACAATGAAACAGTTTCAAAATGCAAATTACATTTCCAGCAACAACCCAATTTATATATTTCATACTAGTTTGTTTACACATTAATGTATCTATATTGAAACATCTAACAACAGGGCATTCATAATTCGATCCATCTATAGCATTTTCATGTTCTAAAATTTTCAATTTCATTCAAGAACCATAGCTTTAAATCAAACAATCACCACCATGAATTTAAGATATCATAACTTCCCATTGGATCACTATTCAACAAAACAAACATCTATATATATATATATATACATTGAGTGATTCATGCTTTCAATCCCCCATTCGATTCATCCCCTAATATATTATCTAATTCACCTTCCAAATCAATTACAAAGACAACCAAGAGAGAATAGATTACTTATCGTCTCTTCAAAATTCAAGCAAGAAAAATGCTACAATCAAGCGACAATTTTCATCCAAGTGACCTAAACTTTCTATTCTCCTTTCTCTCACATTTGGCTATCACATGGAGAAGATGAACAATAATCAATATTTTGCTTCATCTCTCCCCCAAGGCTGAGTATGGCCCTCCAAAGCCACATGGTAGAACACACAATTCACACATCATACTATCACTTCAATTTTGTCATTTTACATGCATTAAACTCATTTTCATTCTTTAGCAATTTGGTCTTTTAAAATCGGTTACTACTTTTTAATTTCTTACCTTGGAAGCACTAGATATTTTACTCCTTTCAATTGACTTCTAAAATTAAGGCTTAAATTCCATCATATAGATATAATTCTTCTAAGTCCTATTTCGGGTGTTACAAGTTCTCACCCTAAAAAAATTGACCTCGAATTTACCTGAAGGAAACAAATGGGGATATTGCCCTTTAATGATTGACTCTAGTTCCCTAGTAGCTTCTTCTAGTTTATGATTCCTTTATAATACTTTAACTAAAGGTACAAATTTGTTTCGGAGTTTCTTTACCTCACGGTCTAAAATTTGAATCAAGCTCCATATCTTGTCAAATTCAAGCTCTATATCTTCTAGCTTTAGGATGTGGGACGGATCAAATCTATATTTGCAAAGCATAGATACATAGAAAACATTGTCAATCTTGTCCAATTCACTCGGAAGGGCCAACTTGTAAGCTACAAGGCCAACTCGTTCTACTACTTTGAATGGTCCAATAAATCGAGGGCTAAGCTTTTCTCTTTTTACAAATCTGAAGACTTTCTTCCATGGAGAAACTTTTAAGAATACTCAATCTCCCACTTTATACTGAATTTCTCTTCTTCTTCTATCAACATAGGCTTTTTGCCTATCGAAAGCTTTTTTAAGTCGGTTATGTATGATTTGGATTTGCACTTCGGTTTCTTTTAACAGATCGGGTCCCAACACCTTGTTTTCTCCCAGTTCTAACCATCATAGTAGTGTTATACATTTTCTACCATAAAGAGCTTCAAATGGATCCATTTAAATAGAAGTTTGATACTTTTATTGTAAGCAAATTCTGCTAGAGGTAAGGATTTCTCCCAATCCTTCCCAAAATCAACTATGCAAGCCCGTAACATATCTTTGAGGATTTGAATCACTCGTTCTGACTGCCCATCAGATTTAGGATGGAAGGTAGTACTCAGATTAATTTTAGATCCCAAGGCTTTTTGTAGAGCTTTCAGAACTTGGAAGTGAATCGAGAGTCTCTATCAAATATTATGGAAACCGGAACACCGTGCAAACGAATTACCTCCTTTATATAAATCTAAGCCAATTGTTCCAAGCTTAGAGTCATTCGAATGGGTAAAAAGTCGGCTGATTTAGTTATCCTTTCAACTATCACCCACACTCGCATCATTTCTTTTTTGCTTTTATAGGTACTCAACTGACAAAGTCCATAGTTATTTGTTCCCATTTCCATTTAGGAAGTTCGATAGGCTGCAAGAGTCCTGTGTGGACTTGGTGTTCACTTTTGATTCTTTGGCAAGATAAACATCAGGAAACAAAAGCAACAATAGCCTTCTTTATTCCTGGCCACCAATACAATTCTTTCAGGTCCTCGTACATCTTAACTGACCGGGGATGAACTGAAAATGGACTTTGGTGAGCTTCAGTTAACATTTCTCTTCTCAAGTTCTCATCATTTGGTACACAAACCTGATCTTTGAAGTATAGCAACCCATTCGACTTTAGGGTAAAGTCAAAGTTGGGTTCAAATTTTATGCTATCCAAGATTTTATGAAGCTCAAAATTAGACTGTTGTAAGGTCTTGATTCTATTTATTACATCAGATTTAATTTGAATCTCAGACAAAAGCTTTTGGTTCTTTTGAAGTCTAAAATGAGAATTGATTGCAACCGGGGCTACAAGACAAATTATTGAAATGTTTGGAGGTGTCCTTTTTACGCTATGTAATTTCAGCTGATTCAGTTCTTAATCGAAACAAAGATGGGTTAGGGGGTTCGAATAGAAATCCTTACCATTCAAATGTTTTTGGCTGAGTGCATCAGCTACAACATTCACTTTCCCGGTATGGTAATCTATGATTAAATCATAGTCTTTCAACAATTCAAGCCATCTTCTTTGTCGGAATTTAAGTCTTTTTGTGTCAAGATATACTTGAGGCTTTTATGGTCAGTAAACAGGCAGCATCTTCCCCGAATAGATAATGTCTACAAATTTTGAGAGCAAACACCACCATAGTGAGTTCAAGATCATGTGTCGGGTAATTTATCTTGTGAGGTTTAATTTGCCAAGATGCATAAGCTACTACTTTCACATCTTGCATAAGGACACATCTGGGCCCTAAATGAGACACATCACTGAAAATAGTATAATCTTTCCCCGATTCGAGTTGAATCAAGACCGGGGCATGGGTAAGAGCTTGTTTGAGTTGATCAAAGCTTCTTTGTTGTTTTCCTGACCAAACAAAGTTTTCTTCCTTCCTAAGCAATTTAGTTAAATCCAAAGCCAAGGTTGAAAACCCTTTTACGAATCTTCTGTAATACCCAGCTAAACCAAGGAAACTTCTAACTTCAGTACATTTTTAGGAGGTAGCCAATCCAGAATGGCTTGAATTTTCTTCGGGTCTACTTCAATCCCATCATCCAAAATTGCATGGCCTAAAAAGGACACCTCCAAAAGCTAGAATTTACACTTGCTCAACTTTGCGTAAAGCTGGTGCTCCCGAAGAGTTTGCAATACTATCCAAAGGTGTTCATAATGTTCACCCTTGTTTTGGAATAAACAAGTATGTCATCGATAAAAACTACCACGGATTTATCCAAGAAGGATTTGAATATTCGATTCATAAGGTCCATAAATGCAGCTGGAGCATTGGTTAAACCGAAGGGCATAACAAGGAACTCGAAATGACCATATCGAGTCCTGAATACGGTTTTAGGCACATCATATTCTTTCACTTTCATTTGATAATAGCCTGACCGGAGATCAATATTCGAAAACACACTTGCACCCTTGAGTTGTTCAAACAAATCTTCAATTCTGGGCAACAAATACTTGTTTTTAAATATAATCTGATTGAGTTGCAAGTAATCTATACATAGTCTCATCGACCCGTCTTTCTTCTTAACAAACAAAATTAGGGCTCCCCAAGGAGACGAACTTGGTCGGATGAATCCTTTATCTTGCAGCTCTTGTAACTATTTCTGGAGTTCCTTTAGTTCGATCAATGCCATCCTATAAGGAGTAATGGACACTGGATTTGATCCTAGTTGCACTTCGATCTTGAATTCCATTTTCTGAGCTGGTGGTAAACCTGAAAGTTCCTCGGGAAAGACATCAAGAAATTGTGATAAAATTAAGATAGACTCCAGACCCCGTTGAGTCTTATTCATTCCGACTATATGGGCAAAAGTAGCATCAGATTTTTGTGATTTATCATCTATTAGGATTATAGATTCTTTTCCTAACCCATGCAAAAAGAGCCTCTTTTGACTAAAATCTACCCAAGCCTGGTGTTCACCCAACCAATCCAATCCTAAGATCAGATCGAACTCATCAAAGGGTAGCACTAACAAGTTTGTAGGGAGAGGGATGCCTTGGATGAACAAAGGGAAATTTTTACATATATGATTTACAGTGACCTTATCTCCTAAAGGATTTTAGTTACAAGATTGTAATTAGAAATTTCAGGGGTCAAAGTAAATTCTTTTTTCAACTTGGAGCAAATAAAAGAGTGGGTCGAACCTAAATCAAACAAGGCATAAACTGGATGATCAAAAAGTTTGATAGTACTTGTAATGACATCAGGAAAGTCCTCTTCGTCTCGCCCCCGAACATGATATACTCGAGTAGGAGCCCGAGATTCCTGATGAGTAGAGGCAAGGGCTTGATTTCGACCTCTTCCTAAATTCTCGGACTGAGCTTGTCTTGATCCTTTACCCCAGGATGATTGATTTGAATTGATGTTGGAAGGCGTACGAGTAGGGGACTTGTTTGTATTCTGCGAACAATCTTTAATGAAATGGTCTAGTCCACCACATTGGAAGCATGCATTGTTTTGCTTTCTACAGAGACCATATGATAATTCTGGCAGAATTTGCAAATCTATGACTGAGATTCTCTACAAAAATTTCTTGGAGGAGAAAAATGGCTCAAGAGTTTACCGAGATTTTAGGTGCAAAAGTCTATCATTTCTTTGCCTTTTGTCCTTTCTAGTGTAGCTTTCCTTCCATTTATCATATGCTTTCATCTTTGATTCAGTGGCAATCCCCGATTCACTAATTATTGGAGTGAGAAAAATGTGCGGGTGTACAAGTTTTCACTGATGAACTCTTTGAGGAATTAAAGTTGTGGTCTGCCACCAACTAAGAGCTTCATCGGCTAGTAGGGCCAAGGCACATTCGAGTTTATGCTCATCGGAGCACTGTAGTTGTTTAGTTAGGATTCTGATTGTAGTCTCTAGCAAATACTCAACTACTTCAGGATTTTCATCATCAGTCCCCGAGAAGGTATAAGCTCGGTGTTGAGCCAGCTTATCTATGGGTGCTCTACTTTGACCTACTACAGGAGTAGGGGAAGAGTTTTGCTACAAGGAGACAACAAACTGGTTGAACATCCTAGTCATGCTCAAGAAACATTCTTTCTGAATAGGATTTATCTTACGAGCTTCAGGTTGAGGTTCAACAGCTTTTTGGGGATTCTGTTGTTCCTGATTCATTCTTACACTTCCTCATTCATTGGAGGAAGCAGCTGGACTATCCTTGTCCCTACCCAGATGTGTCTCAGACATCTGAAAAGATCAACAGAATTCAAAGGAGACTTATTAAACAAGATCACAAGTATGGATTGAAATTAACTCTTAGGTGGCACAACATGGTAAATAAACAATAAAATCTGGTTTAGTCATATGACCGACTAAACCTTAGCTCTGATAACAATTTATAATGCCCCCAACCCGGCTTAGTAGGAAAATAGGTTTAAGGGGTCAAAATCAAGCATTAAGGATGAACTTGTACCACAAGTAATTTGATAAACAACAAAATCTAGATGCATTGTACTCTAAACCATTCGAATGAAGCAACAAAGAAATTTATATGGACAAAATTTCTTGCACCCCAACCAATTTAGATTCAAGGTTCATAATTTAGATCATAAATGTGTCATTCATTTATTCAACCATAATACTAGCATAAGAGGGGTATAGCATTCGAACATATTATCATACAGGGAATACAAAATCAAACAATCTTTCACATACTTGAATGGTCTTACATGATTCAGAAGAGATCCATCAAGAAATCAAACATGACCATACCAAGTTCGAGTCTAAATGAGTTAGGTCACTTCTACAATATGCTTCAGAATTTATCTTCCTTACATCCCATACTTAGCACATGATGACCTATTTAGAGCAAAGTAATCTTAATGATCATATAAACCAACTATCTATCCGGGCTACCAAACAAACATGTTATTCATACAACCATAAAATGATCATCTATAACCTAACATGGTCTTGATCTATTAGATTACATTTGAACAAACATCCACAACAATATAAATGTCACATACAAGCACGAATCATCAACCGAATGGTTAAAGCATGGAAAACACTAGATATGTTTACTCTCAACAAATAACTTTGGTTATTTGCATGCCCAAATAAACTGGAAATAGACATACAAACAAGAGAGTGCCACCATCCTAGGAGTAAAAATAAAAAAAAAACATACACTAAGCTTCTTGGGATCCTGCTTAGCTCCCTTGTTTGATCAAAATTCAAGTCACCCTAGAACACATTAAGGAGAAATAGTAAGGTTTTAATCAAGGTAAACCCAAACCAATATAATTATAGCTAGCATTGAATCAAGTTTCCTAATATGTTATTGCAAGCTTACTTCGGTATAACCATTAAACATAAATTCTAGTTGTGGAATTATTCTATGAGTTCTACTAATTGGTTCAGAGCAATCCCAAGAAAGCAATCAGTCTAGCATGAAACAATTTTCATGATCTTCATTAAACTTATATACTAACAATTTGAACATCAATCAAAGCAACCTTATTAAGTTTATACAAGTGCCCTCACTTATAGAGCACATTTCGAACAGTTCCTAGGGACCCTTAGTCCTATTGCGCATGTAGGTGTACTATAAATGATACGCAATTTGTGCAAGTATACACATCGGACAAGTAATAAAGTGATGAGTGAGTATCGTCTCCACAGTGATTGGAGGCCAAACTACTTTAGTTAAAACACACAAATAAGACAATAAACAAATGTTGTAGCAATAAGTAACAATTGTAAAAATGCTATGGCAAAAAGAAACAGGTTTAGAAATGTTGTGGCAAACAACTATAATGTAAACTAAGATGAAATAAGGTCACTTCAAACATCCACTCACGTATATGAAACTCTATATGGGAATGACTGGCTGGACTTGCTATGGACACTTATTCCTAAGGCTAATGAATGTATAGAATAATTTTCCTTTCTCATGCTCGACAGAGTTCACAAGATTGATTCTAAAACTATCTCTAGCAAGAAACCTGGTAGAAAGGAATATTAAAGCAATACCTATTGGCGTAAACCCTTAACATGCAACTACCGATTAAAGCCCAACTCCTTTTAGTCGTTGAAACTCTATCATTATCTCTAAGGTGAGTTAGGATTTTGCCTCTCAGCATCAAACCCCGTTGTCTACTTTAGTCTTAGCCTAACTCTCTTGAATATTAAGCTAACCAAAACCTAAACAAAGGCTAACTCTCAGAAGCTCTTACAAGTTTAGGGCATTAACAAACAATTGACAAAGCATGAAATGAACAAGAAAACAACCAAACATCCATTAAAGCATCAAGCATAAAAACCATAACAAGCCAAAGCCACTTAAAATCAGTTCATGGCTGGGCAAATATCATCCATAATCATTCATTTAACACAACCCATTAAAAGAAATGAAATGAAATAGCAAAGCAACTAAGAGAGGGAGAAACTCCCAAGCTGTATTAGACTACCGTGCACTGATCTAAGCCCGTTGCTTCTCTCAAAGTCCAGCGAGAGCTCCCTTTTGGAGCTTCAACAATGGAGGACACCTTGATGGAGGAAGAAGAAGCCGCCTCTTCCTTCTCTTTCTTAGCTCACTCGTAACTTTTTTCAGTTCTCCCTTAAATAAAGGTATCTTGTCCTTTATATAGTAGGGACTCCTAGGGTTTTGTGCCCTACACTCCAAAAGAATATTCCCTTCACATGTGGGAATAAAGCAGGCTCGCAGGTACACGTGTAGGGCCACAATAAATATCTTCAGTCTGTTATCCTCTAGTGCACCCAAGAATGCTATCAAAAATGATGTGGCATTTCTCCCTACATCGCTCCTCATTTCCCTGCACATCACCACACCAACCAAAACCCTCCAAAGTAGCACTATTCTTGTAAATAATCAAAAACCACAAAACGGGAAACACCATATGCAACTACATGAGCTAAATGCATCTATATACCATGAGATGAGATGAATTCGGCTTGATTTCATACAATAACTCAAGTAAAAGGACATGAAATGTTAACCTTTTGCAAAGTTAACACACCCCCAAACTTAAGCTATTCCTTGTCCTCAAGTAATCAATAGAAATAAGCAGAAAAATGCTACAGCATAAAATCAGTTCAAGACAATGCTACAACAAAATTTTAGTCCTCAGACAGTTTTGGCTCAAACATATTAGACAAATATGAGATTTTAAGAACTTTTCCTTTAGGCCAAACAAGATGAACAATTGAACAATAATATATTTAACTTATACAAGCTTTAGGACAAAAGATGAGTTTATCGCAATACGAGTTTATCGCAATAAGTTATAATATTATGAAAGTATGGCCGAAAGACGAACCTTCCTTTCCTATTTGTTCACTCGCCAAATATAAAATATCATAATTGATCCATGAGTTCAAATTTAAACAAAAGAATAACCCGTGAGAAAGGAGATGCCTACATCAATTATCCTAACTTTTCTCAAATTAACCGAAAACTACTATTCAAATTACTTATTTCAACCAAAACAAATTAGGTGATTACTATTCTTACCATGACTAAATTATCAATATGGGCAACCTAACTAAACATTCCCATACGCAGCCATATAAGAACTAAGAAATCAACTACAATCTAGTGAAAATTTATGTTAACACAGGCAAGATTAAACCACAACATGACTTGGTTAATATTTACACATCATAGAGAATATTATCCTTACAAAAACAAACAACCACATCATAAAGCATACATTAGTGCCACCATACTAGGAGTTCTTAAACAAAATATAACTACATACACTTTGTTTCAAAAGGTGACTTGATCAAGCTTCTTGAGATTTCGAACCAAAAGGGTAACCTGAAATGTAGCGGAAGAACTTAAATTAAGCACAAGCTTAGTGAGTGAGTTTAAAGTTCAATAAACATAAACAAAATTCTTCATTACTACAATCATTCATATAATTTCTTAGAATCACACTTAACCAAGAATCATTCATACATTCTTATCAAATAAACTTAATAACACAAACGTGTCTTATAAGGTCATTAGATCAACATAATATATATATATACCAAAGTGAATAAGATATGTCACTAGATGAGTGTTTCGAAACTAATATAATATCTAACATGTTCATGAATTTAAGCAACAAATAATTAAGTTTCAATACTCTTCATGCAAGTAAAAATTATCAATTCATCTATTAAAACTATAATACTACTAATTTTCAATGGTACTCAATAGTTTATGTTGCACGATTCTGCTAATTTAATCATTATAACCATTTGATGCAACCAATTCATTTTAATCAATTTGGATTTAGCCTTGAGAATCGATGACTCCATTTAGATACACGAGTCCCCATCCAAACTATCGCCTGTAACAATATTGTACAACAGTACCGGTCAATCCCTCCCACGGTCACCAAATGACCAATCACATATTTCCCTCCTACTATCGCCAATTAGGGAACATTGTCCCGGATCGTAGTCCACCCCGACACTGAGCTCTATGAACTCTATAGCATACCATCTATATCTATAAATGACTCAAAACCAAGGCTTAGGATAAATTTTCCATCTTAGAGATTAGCTCAATTCAATATGCACTTCACGTGCCAACATTCAATATCAATAAAACAAAGACAATATTCTAATTCAATATTCAATACTTCAATAATCCTTATTCAATCTTCAAAAGTTAATCTTTCGATATTAAAGTATAAGATGACCAAATACAAATGCCACCATACTCATATGACTATAGCAAGTTATCCATGACCAATTATGTATTTGATTCGCATCTTATAGTGCCCATATTCTAGTAATCTTCTATTTTAAGTCAACAACACACATTACTTAATTTTAGTATCTCACGTGGCAAAGTTTCACAGTAAAGCAATCCAATGCACATTAAACATGATATCAATCTATTCAAATGCATAAATACTTCCTTAGAATTACTCACTATTGCGTGTGATAAGTGCTACGCAAATGTGTAAGTATACACGTCGCAAGTAATAAAGTGATATGAGTATCGAGTATCGTCTCCACAGGGATTGGTTTGGGCCACTTTGCTTAAGTTACTGCACTGTTAAAAGTAAAAACACAATTGATAATAGAGGTTCTAATTAACGAGAAAAGTAAAAGCAATAAACTAAAAGAATAGATGAAAGAAAAAGAAAAGAGAATAGGCCAGGTTATCGTGAGTTGAGGTGTGATAGCCGATTGGATCGTCTTGGTAAAAGAGTGCAAGGGCAACTCAGTTGCCGTGGCAACTTGCACAGCGGGGTTGCCTTGGCAACTAATTGATGGTTGCCTGGGCAACTACTTGGGCGTCTGGGCAGCAACTTCAAGGTTCGACAGAGCATTCTTCAATGGTTTCTTCTTATCCCTAAGTCGAAACTCTAGCTACTTGTGCATGCCTTGATAATACATCCCTGCATGAATCAAGGGTGAACAACAACCAATCTTGCGCTCCTCTTAGCCGTTGAAATCCTTAACTTATTCCTAAGCCGGATTAATCTTCACCATCAATAGATTGAATAAAGACCATACTCATTTGTTTCTTGAATCTAACTCTCCCGAAATTAGATAAATAGATGAAGTTACGAGATCCTCTCCCAATTCACTCGCAAACAAGAATAAGAACCAAGAATGAGTAAACCTTGAATTAAAAGTGCAAACTCTTATTACCTAAACAAAATCCAATTGTTTTTCACAACAACAAAACACAATAACCCCAAACAATCAAGTTTGTCATGGTTGGGTTCAAAAGATATACAAAGAATAATCCCCAAACCATGAATCTAATGGAAGCAAAGAAGAAGAAGAAGAAATCGAACTCTCTCCTCTTGCCCTCCTTGGACTTGTCGAAATTCCTTCCTTCTTGCCCTTTGGAGTTGTCAAAAATCCTCCCCTCTTCTTGCTCTCTTTCAAGTTGACGATATGGCCTCTTATTTATAGGGCTAGGTCAAAGTCCTTCTTTGAGGAGGAAGTTAAGTTGGAATTAAATTATCTTTAAATAATATAATTCTTTTTTATAATTGTATTCCTACTAGAACTTCTCCTATCTTCTTGGAATTTAATTATTCTTTAATCTCTGCGTGGAAATCAAATTCCTTTGGGTTTGGGCTTTGCTCCACATCATCTTGGGCTTGTCTAGTCATCAATTTCGACATCCCTATTGCATTTTCTCTTTGTCGACAATTGCCATGGCAACTGGCTCGGTGTCTCCTTCATGCATTGCCCTGGCAACTAGCTCGGCATATCCTTCATGCATTGCCACGGCAACTAGCTCGGCATTGCTTTGGCAAGTGATCCTGCACATACACACAAAAAACATACCAAAGCAGCATCTTTTTCCACAAAAATCACCAAGTTATATAATCAAGCTCAACAGTGGAAAGAAACATGAATTAATGCATGAATAACTAATTATGCAACTAATATGAGCTTAAGTCTAACAATAATATGAGTAAAAAAGGTAATAAAAATAGTACTTTTGAACACTTATCACGCCCCAAAACTCGAACTATTACTTGTCCTCAAGCAATGCAAACTAACAATTACCTGCCAAGACTTTAATCATCAAAGACATGCTTCAAACTTGAATTCAAACCTCGGAACCGTGGCACAAAGTATGATCACCTTTTAATTTTTCGGATAACACAAAAATTACCCAGAACCAAACTATAGTGCTTGTGACAATGTGTGTGCGTAGTTGTGTACAAGTTGATTTTCAAGATTCTATGTGAATAGTAGGCTTTTATCAATTTAATTACTGGGGCATTTATTTTAATTTTCACTAGAGCCAATTTCGGGCACCTCTAGTAAAGTAAGCAATTTCTCATTTTATTTTAGTCGACTAGAGCCAATTTCGGGCACCTCTAGCGATTCTTTAATGTGCATTAACTACTAGAGCCAGTTTCGGGCACCTCTAGCAAGAAAGTGCATTTACTACTAGAGCCAGTTTTGGGCACCTCTAGTAAGAAATTAACTTTTAATTTTCAATTTTAAATTTACCCAAATTTTAAGCAACCTAAGTTCACTAAGTTTCTTTCAATCAACAACCCACAACCGTGTAAAAAAATTCAGCATCATAGTAAAATTCTAAGTTCTTTTCATGCAATCCTAAAATTAAAGGTTCTTTCAATTAAGTGCAGTGGCGAAAATTCATCATTGGGTATTCAACAAGTCTTACGCAATTAAATCCAATTAAAGGAATGGCAAGTAACATATGCAACCTATATGTGATTGCTAAAAATGAATGCAACTAAACATGAAGCTAACTAGAAACCAACACCCCCCAAACTCGAGAGAAGCATTGTCCTCAATGCATGTAAGAGTGAAATAAAATTTAAAAGAAACTAAATGAAATGAGTTAGTCAGAGAGGTCGTCACCTCGAGTGATAAGTTTCCTTCATGCCGTTTGCTTGATTCATTTTTCAGTCGGTGGTTGAATGTTGGTGCCGCTTGAATAGCATTACTTTGATTTGATCCATGTTTGCCGATGCAGGTTCACTTGCATAGGCATCAGTAGTTGCCGAAGCCATTGTTGTTGCCTGTGCATCACCAGTTTCTGTTGTGGTTGCTGTGGCAAGTAGTCGGCAGTAAATTTCCTTAGCATGGTGGTTGTAAGTCTTGTTGTGGAAAATAAAATAAAGAAAACCTGGAAACTAAAGATAATGAAGAAAAATAAAATATCTCCTAAAAATAAAAATGAAAATAAAAAGAAAAAGAAAATATTGAAAGGAGAGCATGCTCAGGCATCTCCTAAAGTGACCACTTCTAATGTTACTGCATATCTGAGAAAACTTGAGGAGAGTCGTTTTCGATACTTCTTATAGTCCATCCGTACCCTCCATCGGGTGACAATATTGCCCAAAAAGAGTTGGGCCAATGTGCTCCCAGCTACTCCCTTTTGCATTACCATGGTGGAGGTGTCTTTCTTCTTTGTTCGCTTGTAGTCCATGTATACTCTCCACCTTGCTACTATTCCTGAAGGCAAAAATATATTAATAGAAAAATTATATCCATTCTCAACCATTCAATTACCTTATTCTTGTCGACTTCTATCATGGTTGGATGTAGCCTTTGTTGTCGTGGCAATTCTTTGCTCAAGCCAATTGTCGTGGCAATCAGTTGTCAAATTTTGCTTTAAGTCAGGGAAGAATCAATTTTTCAAGAGCTTTATGAATCCAAACACCTTTTTCTTTTGGCCTCTCAAACATCTCCATCAGTAGAGATTTGATGGCTTCAAATCTACCAACCTCGGTTTCTCAAGACATACACTGTAATGGACGAGGTGAGTTTTAAAGAATTCAAAAGGTTCAACTATTACCTGCTCATATTCCATTGGCAAAGTATTATCATCTCGTTGATCTTGCATGTGGTCATGTAATTGCCGTGGCAATTGTAGATGAGAGCAATCTACACATTCTGCTTCAACATCAACGTTATAACTTTACGGGCATCGGGTTCCTCGGAATTTGTTGTAGTATTGTTGTTCTCGGCTTCACCGAGTGTTGTCGCGGCATTGCTCTGTTCGGGCTCCTCAATCATTCTTTGAGGCAATTTGTTGTTCAAGCTCATCATGTGTTGGGCAGTCTCTCTCATTGGCATCCTCTTGACTTTGAGGTTCTAGTTGTTCCTCACACATCGGAGAGATTTCTTTGTATTGCTCCTTATCCTCTTGCCTTGGGACGTCGGTATCCCTAGGAATGAATTGTTGGTGCATGTTATCCATGACATATGTGGATCTCCCAATTGATCTTGAATCCCCTAAGGTTGTACCCCCACTGAGCTATCCTCGTATCCATAGATTTTGATAGTTCTCAAATCTCTTCAATTGATCCGTCAAGTCTAGCCAAGGAAGCTAGTAACGTTTCCTCCAAGGAATTGGAATGCTCTTGAAAAGGACTACATTGCCATGGCATATCTCATTGTCGCGGCAAAATTGTTATGGTAAAAAAATTTGAGCTTTTGACCATACCATGAAGAATTTTGCTCTTTGGTTCCCTCTATGGTCCTCCATGTAGTTATATGCACCGAAAATGTGAGGGCAATTTTCAAACACATGATGTTCTCCACACATAGCACAAGATTTTTCCATGGTATAAGTTCTTTGGGCTTTTCTCGGTTGGTATAGGTAATCATCAAAGGGTGCAAGGAACTCTTGATTGGATTGATTCATATCTTCCAACATCATCTCTCGAATAGATTGGCTTTTATTTCCCGACAAGTTGATGTTCCTTACCTTGTAGCGCACCTAATTTTTTTTTTGATAAAACAAACAAAAAGAAAAGTTAGTAAAACTAAGAGAAAAAAATGCAATAACAAAAACAACTAACACCAATTGCCAATCCCGACAGCGGTGCCAAAAACTTGTTGCGTGTGATAAGTGCTACGCAAATGTGCAAGTATACACGTCATAAGTAATAAAGTGATATGAGTATCAGTATCGTCTCCTGAGGATTGGTTTGGGCCACTTTGCTTAAGTTCTTGCCTTTGTTAAAAGTAAAAACACAATTGATAATAGAGGTTCTAATTAACGAGAAAAGTAAAAGCAATAAACTAAAAGAATAGATGAAAGAAAAAGAAAAGAGAATAGGCCAGGTTATTGTGAGTTGAGGTGTGATAGCCGATTGGATCGTCTTGGTAAAAGAGTGCAAGGGCAACTCAGTTGCCGTGGCAACTTGCACAGCGGGGTTGCCTCGGCAACTAATCGATGGTTGCCTGGGCAACTAGCTGGGCAACTACTTGGGCGTCTGGGCAGCAACTTCAAGGTTCGGCAGAGCATTCTTCAATGGTTTCTTCTTATCGCTAAGTCGAAACTCTAGCTACTTGTGCATGCCTTGATAATACATCCCTGCGTTAATCAAGGGTGAACAACAACCAATCTTGCGCTCCTCTTAGCCATTGAAATCCTTAACTTATTCCTAAGCCGGATTAATCTTCACCATCAATAGATTGAATAAAGACCATACTCATTCGTTTCTTGAATCTAACTCTCCTGATATTAGATAAATAGATGAAGTTACGAGATCCTCTCCCAATTCGCTCGCAAACAAGAATAAGAACCAAGAATGAGTAAACCTTGAATTAAAAGTGCAAACTCTTATTACCTAAACAAAATCCAATTGTTTTTCACAACAACAAAACACAATAACCCCAACCAATCAAGTTAGTTATTGGTTGGGTTCAAAAGATATACAAAGAATAATCCCCAAACCATGAATCTAATAGAAGCAAAGAAGAAGAAGAAGAAATCGAACTCTCTCCTCTTGCCCTCCCTGGACTTGTCGAAATTCCTTCTTTCTTGCCCTTTGGAGTTGTCGAAAATCCTCCCCTCTTCTTGCTCTCTTTCAAGTTGACGATATGGCCTCTTATTTATAGGGCTAGGTCAAAGTCCTTCTTTGAGGAGGAAGTTAAGTTGGAATTAAATTATCTTTAAATAATATAATTCTTTTTTATAATTGTATTCCTACTAGAACTTCTCCTATCTTCTTGGAATTTAATTATTCTTTAATCTCTGCGTGGAAATCAAATTCCTTTGGGTTTGGGCTTTGCTCCACATCATCTTGGGCTTGTCTAGTCATCAATTTCGACATCCCTATTGCATTTTCTCTTTGTCGACAATTGCCATGGCAACTGGCTCGGTGTCTCCTTCATGCATTGCCCTGGCAACTAGCTCGGCATATCCTTCATGCATTGCCCTGGCAACTAGCTCGGCATTGCTTTGGCAAGTGATCCTGCACATACACACAAAAAACATACCAAAGCAGCATCTTTTTCCACAAAAATCACCAAGTTATATAATCAAGCTCAACAGTGGAAAGAAACATGAATTAATGCATGAATAACTAATTATGCAACTAATATGAGCTTAAGTCTAACAATAATATGAGTAAAAAAGGTAATAAAAATAGTACTTTTGAACACTTATCACGCCCCAAAACTCGAACTATTACTTGTCCTCAAGCAATGCAAACTAACAATTACCTGCCAAGACTTTAATCATCAAAGACATGCTTCAAACTTGAATTCAAACCTCGGAACCGTGGCACAAAGTATGATCACCTTTTAATTTTTCGGATAACACAAAAATTACCCGGAACCAAACTATAGTGCTTGTGACAATGTGTATGCGTAGTTGTGTACAAGTTGATTTTCAAGATTCTATGTGAATAGTAGGCTTTTATCAATTTAATTTATGGGGCATTTATTTTAATTTTCACTAGAGCCAATTTGGGCACCTCTAGTAAAGTAAGCAATTTCTCATTTTATTTTTAGTCGACTAGAGCCAATTTGGGCACCTCTAGCGATTCTTTAATGTGCATTAACTACTAGAGCCAGTTTGGGCACCTCTAGCAAGAAAGTGCATTTACTACTAGAGCAGTTTTGGGCACCTCTAGTAAGAAATTAACTTTTAATTTTCAATTTTAAATTTACCCAAATTTTAAGCAACCTAAGTTCACTAAGTTTCTTTCAATCAACAACCCACAACCGTGTAAAAAAATTCAGCATCATAGTAAAATTCTAAGTTCTTTTCATGCAATCCTAAAATTAAAGGTTCTTTCAATTAAGTGCGGTGGCGAAAATTCATCATTGGGTATTCAACAAGTCTTACGCAATTAAATCCAATTAAAGGAATGGCAAGTAACATATGCAACCTATATGTGATTGCTAAAAATGAATGCAACTAAACATGAAGCTAACTAGAAACCAACACCCCCCCAAACTCGAGAGAAGCATTGTCCTCAATGCATGTAAGAGTGAAATAAAATTTAAAAGAAACTAAATGAAATGAGTTAGTCGGAGAGGTCGTCACCTCGGTGATAAGTTTCCTTCATGCCGTTTGCTTGATTCATTTTTCAGTCGGTGGTTGAATGTTGGTGCCGCTTGAATAGCATTACTTTGATTTGATCCATGTTTGCCGATGCGAGTTCACTTGCATAGGCATCGATAGTTTGCGAAGCCATTGTTGTTGCTGTGCATCACCGGTTTTCTGTTGTGGTTCTTTGTGGCAAGTAGTCGGGTGATAAATTTCCTTAGCATGGTGGTTGTAAGTCTTGTTGTGGAAAATAAAATAAAGAAAACCTGGAAACTAAAGATAATGAAGAAAAATAAAATATCTCCTAAAAATAAAAATGAAAATAAAAAGAAAAAGAAAATATTGAAAGGAGAGCATGCTCAGGCATCTCCTAAAGTGACCACTTCTAATGTTACTGCATATCTGAGAAAACTTGAGGAGAGTCGTTTCTGATACTTCTTATAGTCCATCCGTACCCTCCATCGGGTGACAATATTGCCCAAAAAGAGTTGGGCCAATGTGCTCCCAGCTACTCCCTTTTGCATTACCATGGTGGAGGTGTCTTTCTTCTTTGTTCGCTTGTAGTCCATGTATACTCTCCACCTTGCTACTATTCCTGAAGGCATAAATATATTAATAGGAAAAATTATATCCATTCTCAACCATTCAATTACCTTATTCTTGTCGACTTCTATCATGGTTGGATGTAGCCTTTGTTGTCGTGGCAATTGCTGCTCAAGCCAATTGTCGTGGCAATCAGTTGTCAAATTTTGCTTTAAGTCAAGGGAAGAATCAATTTTCTGAAGAGCTTTATGAATCCAAACACCTTTTTCTTTTGGCCTCTCAAACATCTCCATCAGTAGAGATTTCGATGGCTTCAAATCTACCAACCTCGGTTTCTCAAGACATACCTGTAATGGACGAGGTGAGTTTTTAAAGAATTCAAAAGGTTCAACTATTACCTGCTCATATTCCATTGGCAAAGTATTATCATCTCGTTGATCTTGCATGTGGTCATGTAATTGCCGTGGCAATTGTAGATGAGAGCAATCTACACATTCCTGCTTCAACATCAACGTTATAACTTTCTGGGCATCAGGTTCCTCAGAATTTGTTGTAGTATTGTTGTTCTCAGCTTCACCGAGTGCTGTCGCGGCATTGCTCTGTTCAGGCTCCTCAATCATTGCTGAGGCAATTTGTTGTTCAAGCTCATCATGTGTTGGGCAGTCTCTCTCATTGGCATCCTCTTGACTTTGAGGTTCTAGTTGTTCCTCACACATCGGAGAGATTTCTTTGTATTGCTCCTTATCCTCTTGCCTTGGGACGTCAGTATCCCTAGGAATGAATTGTTGGTGCATGTTATCCATGACATATGTGGATCTCCCCAATTGATCTTCTGAATCCCCTAAGGTTGTACCCCACTGAGCTATCCTCGTATCCATAGATTTTGATAGTTCTCAAATCTCTTCAATTGATCCGTCAAGTCTAGCCAAGGAAGCTAGTAACGTTTCCTCCAAGGAATTGGAATGCTCTTGAAAAGGACTACATTGCCATGGCATATCTGTTGTCGCGGCAAAATTGTTATGGTAAAAAAAATTTGAGCTTTTTGACCATACCATGAAGAATTTTGCTGCTGGTTCCCTCTATGGTCCTCCATGTAGTTATATGCACCGAAAATGTGAGGGCAATTTTCAAACACATGATGTTCTCCACACATAGCACAAGATTTTTCCATGGTATAAGTTCTTTGGGCTTTTCTCGGTTGGTATAGGTAATCATCAAAGGGTGCAAGGAACTCTTGATTGGATTGATTCATATCTTCCAACATCATCTCTCGAATAGATTGGCTTTTATTTCCCGACAAGTTGATGTTCCTTACCTTGTAGCGCACCTAATTTTTTTTTTGATAAAACAAACAAAAAGAAAAGTTAGTAAAACTAAGAGAAAAAAAAATGCAATAACAAAAACAACTAACACCAATTGCCAATCCCCGGCAACGGTGCCAAAAACTTGTTGCGTGTGATAAGTGCTACGCAAATGTGCAAGTATACACGTCGCAAGTAATAAAGTGATATGAGTATCGAGTATCGTCTCCACAGGGATTGGTTTGGGCCACTTTGCTTAAGTTCTTTGACCTCGTTAAAAGTAAAAACACAATTGATAATAGAGGTTCTAATTAACGAGAAAAGTAAAAGCAATAAACTAAAAGAATAGATGAAAGAAAAAGAAAAGAGAATAGGCCAGGTTATTGTGAGTTGAGGTGTGATAGCCGATTGGATCGTCTTGGTAAAAGAGTGCAAGGGCAACTCAGTTGCCGTGGCAACTTTACTGTGGGTTGCCTCGGCAACTAATCGATGGTTGCCTGGGCAACTAGCTGGGCAACTACTTGGGCGTCCGGGCAGCAACTTCAAGGTTCGCAGAGCATTCTTCAATGGTTTCTTCTTATCGCTAAGTCGAAACTCTAGCTACTTGTGCATGCCTTGATAATACATCCTGCGTTAATCAAGGGTGAACAACAACAACCAATCTTGCGCTCCTCTTCTTAGCCATTGAAATCCTTAACTTATTCCTAAGCCGGATTAATCTTCACCATCAATAGATTGAATAAAGACCATACTCATTCGTTTCTTGAATCTAACTCTCCGATATTAGATAAATAGATGAAGTTTACGAGATCCTCTCCCAATTCGCCGCATAAACAAGAATAAGAACCAAGAATGAGTAAACCTTGAATTAAAAGTGCAAACTCTTATTACCTAAACAAAATCCAATTGTTTTTCACAACAACAAAACACAATAACCCCAACCAATCAAGTTAGTTATTGGTTGGGTTCAAAAGATATACAAAGAATAATCCCCAAACCATGAATCTAATAGAAGCAAAGAAGAAGAAGAAGAAATCGAACTCTCTCCTCTTGCCCTCCCTGGACTTGTCGAAATTCCTTCTTTCTTGCCCTTTGGAGTTGTCGAAAATCCTCCCCTCTTCTTGCTCTCTTTCAAGTTGACGATATGGCCTCTTATTTATAGGGCTAGGTCAAAGTCCTTCTTTGAGGAGGAAGTTAAGTTGGAATTAAATTATCTTTAAATAATATAATTCTTTTTTATAATTGTATTCCTACTAGAACTTCTCCTATCTTCTTGGAATTTAATTCTTCTTTAATCTCTGCATGGAAATCAAATTCCTTTGGGTTTGGGCTTTGCTCCACGTCATCTTGGGCTTGTCTAGTCATCAATTTCGACTTCCCTATTGCATTTTCTCTTTGTCGACAATTGCCATGGCAACTGGCTCGGCGTCTCCTTCATGCATTGCCCTGGAAACTAGCTCGGCATATCCTTCATGCATTGCCCTGGCAACTAGCTCGGCATTGCTTTTGCAAGTGATCCTGCACATACACACACAAAAACACACCAAAGCAGCATCGTTTTCCACAAAAATCACCAAGTTATGTAATCAAGCTCAACAGTTGAAAGAAACATGAATTAATGCATGAATAACTAATTATGCAACTAATATGAGCTTAAGTCTAACAATAATATGAGTAAAAAGGGTAATAAAAATAGTACTTTTGAACACTTATCACTCACCTCAATTCCAAGCTTGCAACCACAAATTAAGTACACAACAATTTATTCGTTCATACGAAAAGTAACATAACAAGATTTAAAGCGCGGAAAGGCGAAACACCTTTCCGATACTTTAAACTACACTCACAATGCATTCCCAAGCTATTTACGATCTCGGATTACCACTCCCTTAAGCTTATCAACTTGTTGATCCGAAAGAGTCTTTTTATCATTGATTTCTTCTTTATCTAGCAGATCATAAAAATTTTGTTCTCATTAATCACAACGTCGGTTATTTATTTCCATAATCCATTCAAAAAATCTCACTTACAATATCACAACAAAAATCAATTTATACTTAATTCTTAATCATAAGGCTACCATTTAGCACCCTATCTTTCATTGAATCAACTTAGTTACTAAGATTAACTAAATCCCAAAACAGGACAGTCCACCTAAATTAACAATTATATCATTTTCCTTTCCTTTAAACAAGTGAACCATTTCCTATTCACAACACCAATTCATATTCAATCAATTATAATTAGTCATTTTAACAATGTATCTTACTATTTCCTTTTTATTCTTATCCCCAACCATGCTCAATCGAACAGATCAGCCCCCAAATCAAAATAGTTCCAGCATAACAGAGTTCAATTTAACATTTACAATCTATCCTCAAAATGAAAGATTCAAGTGTAAATCGAAACACAATTCAATAAACTAGCATTTAGCAATCTAATCCTCAATCTAATCTATCTACAAACATTTCACTAGCAAGCTTAATTCATCAATATATATGTCTAAATATAACATTATAATTTCAATCGAAATAGCACCTATTCATTTCACTCAAATTCATCCAACAATTCAATAGTCATTAAGAACCAACCTACATGCGAAATATTGTGATTGAAGGCATTACCTTCTCAAACATAGAAAAAGCTCAATTCAGAAAAACACCAACCCTCAAGACTAGATTCAACAAGGTTTATCTCTCAATTCTCACCTTTTCTCTATCTATTCGGTCAAAGAGTACAAGGAAGAAGATGGCTCTTCTTTTGAGTCTTAACATGTCTCCTAGGAGACATGTGTAATCACCCTTAACAATCTAATTGTTTACATACAAATCCTCTATTAATTAGTTATAACAAAATGCCCCTTTATCCATTAGGCTCTTAATTAATCCTTTCTTCCATTTTAGTCCCCCTTGAAGAATCAATTATAAGCACTTATTATCACTATCTATTTTGAATTGCAAGTTCCACCTAATCGATGAGTTTTGGAGTATTACAACTCCTCCCCCCTTAAAAGAAATTTGTCCCCGAATTTTACCTGTGGGGAAAAGATGCGGGTATTGATTTCGCATAACAGCTTCAGGTTCCCACGTTGCTTCTTCAAAGTTGTGATTTCTCCATAACACTTTAACCAAATGTACCATCTTATTACGAAGTATCTTATTTTCAGGGTCAAGTATCTGAATTGGTTCTTCATCATATGATAGATCTAGGTTAAGTCCAACTTTATCAGGTCCCAGAATATGTGAGGGATCAGATTGATATCTTCTTAGCATTGATACATAAAAGACATTATGGATTTTATCAAATTCCTTGGGAAGTGTTACTTTGTAAGCAACTGGACCAACTCTTTCTACAATCTCAAAGGGTCCAATAAAATGAGGGCTTAATTTGCCTTTCTTCCCAAATCTGAGAATCTTCTTCCACGGAGATACCTTCAAGAATACTCGATCTCCTACTTCGTCTTAAACATCCTTCCTCTTGATATCAACATAAGCTTTTGTCTGTCGAAAGCTTCCTTTAATCTATTGTGTATTAACTGAACTTGCATTTCAGTTTCTCGAAGCAATTTAGGTCCTAAAACTTTGTTTTCACCTAGTGCAGGCCAACATGAAAGAGTCCTACATTTCCTCCCATATAATGCTTCGAAAGGTTCCATTTTGATGGATGATTGATAACTATTGTTGTAAGCAAATTCAACCAATGGTAGAGACTTTTCCCAATTCTTTCCGAAATCAATCACACAAGCTTTGAGCATATCTTCTAATATTTGAATTACTCTTTCTGATTGTCCATCAGTTTGGGGATAGAATGCAGTGCTAAGGTTCAGTTTAGTCCCCAAAGCCTTCTAAAGAGCTCTCCAAAATCAGGAGGTAAACCGAGAACCTCGATTAGATATTATAGATACAGGTACACCATGGAGTTTGATTACTTCTTTTATGTATAACTCGGCCAAATGCTCAAGGTTCAAGTTCATACGAACAGGTAGAAAATGTGCCAATTTAGAAAATCTATCAACAATAACCCAAACAACATCATTCTTCCTTGGAGAGAGCGGTAAACCAGATACAAAATCCATAGTTATTCATTCCCACTTCCATTGAGGTAATTCAATTGGTTGAAGAAGTCCAGAAGGCACTTGATGTTTTACCTTCACTTTTTGGCATGTAAGACATTTAGATACAAACTCATTGATGTCTGATTTCATTCCCGACCACCAATAAACTTCCTTTAAGTCTTTATACATTTTGACAGAACCCAGGTGGATGGAGAAGGGCTATTGTGTGCTTCTTGCAACATTTCTTTCTTTAAGGCTTGATCATTAGGCTCACAAACTCAATTCTTAAAATAGAGTATACCATTTGAATTTAGTGAGAATTCAAAATTCGTATCAGATTCAATTATTCTTAATATCTTTTGAAGCTCATGATCATCTTGTTAAAGCATTTTGATCTTTGAATTTAATTCCGAGTGGACTTTAAGCTCGGCTAAGTACTTCTAATTCTTTAGAAGCTTAAAATGGGCATTGTAGGTTGTTGGAACTAAAAACCAAAAGACATTATTAGGCAAATCTAAACCAAAATTTTTGAATAGAATAAAATCAAGCATAGTTCGAAAATGATCTTACCCACTGAACATTTGCGACTGAGTGCATCAGCCACAATGTTTGCTTTGCTCGGGTGATAATCGATGATCAAATCGTAATCTTTGAGCAATTCTACCCATCTTCTTTGCCGGAGATTTAAATCTTTTTTAGTCAAGATGTACTTTAAGTCTTTGTGATCCGTAAATCGGTGACATCTTTCTCCATATAAATAGTGTCTCCATATTTTTAAAGAAAAAACAACAGCAGCCAATTCTAAATCATGTGTCGGTAATTCAATTTGTGTGGCTTTAGTTGTCGGAAAGCATAAGCAAACACTTTATTGTATTGCATTAAAACACACCCAAGACCAAGATGAGAAGCATCACTGAAAACTGTGAAATCTTTCCCTGATTCAGGTTGAATTAGAATAGGAGCTCGAGTAAGGACCAGCTTCAATTGATCGAAGCTTCTTTGTTGATTCTCTGCCTATTCAAATGGGGTATTCTTCTTTAGAAGCCAAGTTAAAGGTGCAGCCAAAATCAAAAACCCTTTAACAAACTTTCTATAATACCCGGCTAAACCAAAAAAGCTTCTAACCTCTCCAACATTCTTCGGTGGTTTCCAATCAAAATGGATTGAATTTTCTTCGGGTCCACCTTAATACCTTCTGCAGATATCACGTGCCAAGTATGGACACTTCTGGGAGCCAAAATTCACATTTATTAAATTTAGCATACAATTGCTTATCCCGAAGAGTTTGCAATACAATTCTCAGATGATTATAATGTTCTTCTTTACTTTTTGAATAAACAAGGATGTCATCTATGAAGACTACAACAAACTTATCTAAGTAAGGTTTGAAAACTCGGTTCATGAGATCCAAGAAGGCTGTAGGGGAGTTAGTTAAGCCAAAAGGCATCACTAAAAATTCATAATGACCATATCGGGTTCGAAAAGCAGTTTTTGGAACATCGGCTTCCTTGACTTTCATATGATAATATCCCGATCGAAGATCAATCTTAGAAAACACAGTGGCATCTTTCAATCGATCAAACAAGTCTTCAATTCTTGGGAAGGGATATTTATTCTTAATGGTGAGTTGATTTAGTTGTCGGTAATCGATGCAGAGTCTCATCAATCCATCATTCTTCTTTACAAATAGAACCGGGGCTCCCCAAGGAGAAGAGCTAGGTATAATAAAGCCTTTGTCTTGAAGCTTTTGCAATTGGCTCTTGAGTTCTTTGAGCTCGATCGGGGCTATACGATAGGGTGTAATTGAAACTGGTGTCGATCCTGGTTGTGCATCAATTCCGAATTCCACTTCTCTCGCGGGAGGTAATCCCAACAATTCTTGAGGAAAAACATTAAGAAATTCAGATACAGTTAAAAGATTCAATGGACAATGCATATTCATTTAGACTAGATATATGAGCAAATAGGGCTTTTGGTTCGCAAGGTTCCTTGCTTAGCAAGGAAATGGATTCTTTCCCTAATCTGAGGAGGTACAAACGTTTCTTGTTACAATCAACCCAAGCCTTGTGTTTTCCCAGCCAATCTAAGCCTAAAATAAGATCAAAATCAAGGAAGGATAAGGCTAAAAGGTCGGCAGGAAAAGGTATGCCTTGAATGAACAAGGGACAATTTCTACAAATTTGATTCACCCTCACTCTATCACCGATAGGGTTTGTAGCTATAAGTTCATTATTTGTAGGCTAAAGTTTTAGATTCAATCTTTCAATCAATGGATAATTTTTGAATGAGTGGGTCGATCCTGAGTCAAAAAGAACATAAATAGGATGTACATCAAAATAGATTGTACCTGCAATAACTTCAGGTGATTCTTCATCATCACGACCTCAAATATGGTAGACTCGAGTAGAGGCCTGAGACTCTTGGTAAGTAGCGTTTGATCCTTGCCCTTTGCTTTTAGAGATATTCCCGGAATTGGATTGTTTCGGTCTTTTCCCCCTAGGGGACTGGTTGTAAATCGACCCCTTTGGTGAATATGAAGGCAATTTATTCGGGTTTTGAGGACAATCCTTAATATAATGCGTAGTATCCACGCACAAATATCAAGCATTAGTCAATTTCATGCACTGCCCCGTATGGTTCTTTTGATAGATTTTACAAGCAGGGATTATAGTTTCCCTTCCTGTGTTCTCAGTGCTATTCAAGGACATCGTAGGAGAAGATAATTTAGCCACAACTTGTGGTTTAGGAATAAAATTGCCTTTTGAGAAAGTTCTATAGTTAGAAGAGTTTCCACCATTTTTTTTCTGTTTCTTATTCTAACAATGAGATTTGTTGTCCTCCCTCGATCTTTTTTCATTACGGGGTTGATTTTCTCTTCTTTTTCAAGAAGCTTTCATTTTGGCCTCAGTTGCTATGGCTTGGTTGACCAATTCTTGAAAATTAGTAATCCCCAAAGTAGTGAACATGGGGCCTAACTTATCATTGAGTCCATCTATGAACATTCTACATTTGTCCTCTTTTTTCTTTATAAATTTTGACCATACTTGCAATATTTGGAGAATTCATTAACATACTGCTCGATTGGTTTGCCTCCTTGTTTTAGATACAAGAATTTATTTTTTCGATCTGCCAGATATTGGTCACTAATGTACTTCTTTTTAAACTCCTTAAGGAAAAACTCCTATGTTATAGCTTCCTTTGGTGCAACAAGAGTTGTATTCTCCCACCAATTTAATGCTTTTTTAGCCAAAAGGGTTTCCACGCACTCCAATTTATGTTCATCAGAACATTGTAACTACTTGGTTAGGATTCTCGTAGTAGCTTCCAACCAATATTCAGCTTCCTCTTGCTTCTCCTCACTTACTCCCGTGAATGTATAGGCTCTATGTTGAGCTAATTTATCAATTGGAGCTCTCGTTGGTTTTACTACTGGAGGTTCGATAAGAGTTGGGGGATTCTATCTCATAGAGACAACCACTTGATCAAACATCTCCTTTAAACTGGAGAAGCATTCCCGTTGTATGGGATGAATTACCAGAGCTTCTTGCTGAACTTGTTGAGGTTCAGCAGGCCTTGGAGGATCTTGATTCATCCTCGCACTTCCTCCTTCATTGGAGGAACTAGTTGGACTTTCATTGTCTTTTCCTAGCCTTGTTTCAGATATTCTATAGTAAGAAAATGAAGCTTGATCAATCTCAAGTCACAACAATATTCAATCAACTCCTAGGTGGCACTAACATCAACAATAACCATATAATTATATAATGCAAGTCATCAATAAAAATACAATCATACAATGGCCCTAGAATCATGTAACCTTTAGCTCTGATTACCAATCTGTAACATCCTAACACTAGCCTAGGAGAACAACCAAACAAGATGAACAATTGAACAATAATATACTTAACTTATACAAGCTTTAGGACAAAAGATGAGTTTATCACATTAAGTTATAATATTATGAAAGTATGGCCGAAAGACTAACCTTCCTTTCCTATTCGTTCACTCACCAAATATAAAATTTCATAATTGATCCATGAGTTCAAATTTAAACAAAAGAATGACCCTGAGAAAGGAGATGTCTACATCAATTATCCTAACTTTTCTCAAATTAGCCGAAAACTACTATTCAAATTACTTATTTCAACCAAAACAAATTAGGTGATTACTATTCTTACCATGACTAAATTATCAATATGGGCAACCTAACTAAACATTCCCAAACGCAGCCATATAAGAACTAAGAAATCAACTACAATCTGGTGAAAATTTATGTTAACACAGCTAAGATTAAACAACAACATCACTTGGTTAATATTTACACATCATAGCGAATATGATCCTTACAAAAACAAACAACCGCATCATCAAGCATACATTAATGCCACCATACTAGGAGTTCTTAAACAAAATATAACTACATACACTTTGTTTCAAAAGGTGACTTGATCAAGCTTCTTGAGATTTCGAACCAAAAGGGTAACCTGAAATGTAGTGGAAGAACTTAAATTAAGCACAAGCTTAGTGAGTGAGTTTAAAGTTCAATAAACATAAACAAAATTCTTCATTACTACAATCATTCATATAGTTTCTTAGAATCACATTTAACCAAGAATCATTCATACATTCTTATCAAATAAACTTAATAACACAAACGTGTCTTATAAGGTCATTAGATCAACATAATATATATATACATACCAAAGTGAATAAGATAGGTCACTAGAGGAGTGTTTTGAAACTAGTATAATATCTAACATGTTCATGAATTTAAGAACCAGACAATCGAGTTTCAATATTCTTTATGCAAGTAAAAATTATGAATTCATATATTAACACTATAATACTACTAATTTTCAATGGTACTTAATACTTTATGTTGCATCATTCTACTAATTTAATCATTATAACCATTTGATGCAACCAATTCATTTTAATCAATTTGGATTTAGCCTTGAGAACTGATGACTCGGTTTAGATGCACGAGTCCCCTCCTACTGTCGCCAAATGACCAATCACATACTTTACTCCTGCTGTCGCCAATTAGGGAACACTGTCTCGGACCGTAGTCCACCCCGACACTAAGCTCTATGGACTCTATGGCATGTCATCTATATCTATAACTGACTCGAAACCAAGGCTTACGATAAATTTTCCATCTTAGAGATTAGCTCAATTCAATATGCACTTCACGTGCCAACATTCAATATCATTGCAACAAAGACAACATTCACATTCAATAGTTCAATAATCCTTATTCAATCTTCAAAAGTTAATCTTTCGATATTGAAGTATAAGATGACCAAATACAAATGCCACCATACTCGTATGACTATAGCAAGTTATCCATGACCAATTGTGCATTCAATTAGCATCTTATAATGCCCATATTCTAGTAATATTCCATTTTAAGTCAACAACACACATTACTTAATTTTAGTATCTCATATGGCAAAGTTTCACAGTAAAGCAATCCAATGCACATTAAACATGCTATCAATCTATTCAAAAGCATAAATACTCCCTAAGAATTACTCACCTCATTTCCATGCTTTCATCCACAAATTAAGTACACAACAATTTATTCATTCATACGAAAAGTAACAGAACAAGATTTAAAACGCGGAAAGGCGAAACACATTTTCGATACTTTAAACTACACTCACAATGTATACCCAAGCTATTTACGATCTCGAATTACCACTCCCTTAAGCTTGTCAACTTTTTGATCTGAAAGAGTCTTTTTATCATCGATTTCTTCTTGATCTAGCATATCATAAAAATTGTGTTCTTATTAATCATAACGTCGGTTATTTATTTCCGTAATCCATTCAAAAAATCTCACTTACAATATCACAACAAAAATCAACTTATACTTAATTCTGAATCATGAGGCTACCATTTAGCACCCTATCTTTCATTGAATCAACTTAGTTACTAAGATTACCTAAATCTCAAAACAGGGCAGTCCACCTAAATTAACAATTACATCATTTTCCTTTCCTTTAAACAAGGGAACCATTTCATATTCACAACACCAATTCATATTCAATCAATTATAATTAGTCATTTTAACAATGTATCTTACTATTTCCTTTTTATTCTTATCCCCAACCATGCTCACTTGAACAGATCAGCCCCAGATATAAATAGTTCCAGCATAACAGAGTTTAATTTAACATTTACAATCTATCATCAAAGTGAAAGATTCAAGTGTAAATCGAAACACAATTCATTGAACTAGCATTTAGCAATCTAATCCATAATCTAATCTACCTACAACATTTCACTAGCAAGCTCAATTCATCAATATATATATATCTAAATATAACATTATACTTTCAATCGAAACAACACCTATTATTTTCACTCAAATTCATCCAACAATTCAATAGTCATTAAGAACCAACCTACATGTGAAGTATTGTGATTGAAGGCATTACATTCTCAAAGATAGAGGAAGCTCAATTCGGAAAAACACCAACCCTCAAGACTAGATTCAACAAGGTTTATCTCTCAATTCTCACCTTTCTCTATCTATTCGGTCAAAGAGTACAAGGTTTATCTCTCAATTCTTTTTTACAGCTCTCCCTTAAATGAAGGTATCTTGTCCTTTATATAGTGGGGGCTCCTAGGGTTTTGTGCCCTACATTCCAAAAGAATAATCCCTTCACATGTGGGAATAAAGAGACTGATAGGTACACGTGAAGGGCCACAATAAATATCTTCAATTGTTGTCCTCTAGTGCACCCAAGAATGCTACCAAAAATGCTATGGCATTTCTCCCTGCATCACTCCTCATTTCCCTGCACATCACCACACCAACCAAAACCCTCCAAAGTAGCACTATTCCTGCAAATAATTAAAACCCATAAAACAGGAAACACCATATGCAACTACATGAGCTAAATGCATTTATATGCCATGAGATGCGATGAATTGGGCTTGATTCATACAATAACTCAAGTAAAAGGGTATGAAATGTTAACCTTTTGCAAGGTTAACAAGTCCTGTCTAAAATCAAGAGATCATAATCCATTACATACCAAGGGAATACATATTCCAAATTCTCACTACAAATCATCAAGATTCGTTATTATACACTTTAAGTTGTCATGAGCCTTGATTAACAAGTTACTAGACACTCAAATCCACTATAAGTGTAATGATAAGTGTTCAAAAGTACTATTTTTCTTACCCTTTTTACTCATATTATTGTTAGACTTAAGCTCATATTAGTTGCATAATTAGTTATTCATGCATTAATTCATGTTTCTTTCCACCGTTGAGCTTGATTACATAACTTGGTGATTTTTGTGGAAAAAGATGCTGCTTTGGTGTGTTTTTGTGTGTGTGCAGGATCACTTGCCAAACCAAGGCTAGTGCTAGTTGCCAGGGCAATGCATGAAGGAGACGCCGAGCTAGTTGCCAGGGCAATGCATGAAGGAGGCGCCGAGCCAGTTGTCATGGCAATTGTCGACAAGAGCAAAGGTGATATGGTAGTCGAAATTGATGACTAGACAAGCCCAAGATGACGTGGAGCAAAGCCCAAACCCAAAGGAATTTGATTTCCATGCAGAGATTAAAGAAGAATTAAATTCCAAGAAGATAGGAGAAGTTCTAGTAGGAATACAATTATAATAAAGAATTATATTCTTTAAAGATAATATAATTCCAACTTAACTTCCTCCTCAAAGAAGGACTTTGCCCTAGCCCTATAAATAAGAAGGGAATTTCGACAATAATAGAGAGCAAGAGGAGAGGATTTTCGATAACTCCAAAGGGCAAGAAGGAAGAGATTTCGACAAGATAGCAAGGAGGGAGAGAGTTCAATTTCTTCTTCTTCTTTGCTTCCATTAGATTCATGGTTTGGGGATTATTCTTTGTATATCTTTTGAACCCAACCATGAACTAACTTGATTGGTTGGGGTTATTGTGTTTTGTTGTTGTGAAAAACAATTGGATTTTGTTTAGGTAATAAGAGTTTGCACTTTTAATTCAAGGTTTACTCATTCTTGGTTCTTATTCTTATTTGCGAGTGAATTGGGAGAGGATCTCGTAACTTCATCTATTTATCTAATATCGGGAGAGTTAGATTCAAGAAACGAATGAATATGGTCTTTATTCAATCTATTGATGGTGAAGATTAATCCGGCTTAGGAATAAGTTAAGGATTTCAACGGCTAAGAGGAGCGCAAGATTGGTTGTGGCTCACCCTTGATTCACGTAGGGATGTATTATCAAGGCATGCACAAGTAGCTAGAGTTTCGACTTAGGGATAAGAAGAAACCATTGAAGAATGCTCTGTCGAACCTTGAAGTTGCTGCCCAGACGCCCAAGTAGTTGCCCAGCTAGTCGCCTAGGCAACCATCGATTAGCTGTCAAGGCAACCCCGCTGTGCAAGTTGCCACGGCAACTGAGTTGCCCTTGCACTCTTTTACCAAGACGATCCAATCGGCTATCACTCCACAACTCACGATAACCTGACCTATTCTCTCTTTTGATTTCATCTATTCTTTTAGTTTATTGCTCTTAGTTTACTCGTTAATTAGAACTCCTATTATCAATTGTGTTTTTACCTTTCACAGTGCAGTAACTTAAGCAAAGTGGCCCAAACCAATCCCTGTGGAAACGATACTCGATACTCATATCACTTTATTACTTGCGACGTGTATACTTGCACAATTGCGTAGCACTTATTACACGCAACAAGTTTTTGGCACCGTTGCCGGGGATTGGCAATTGGTGTTAGTTGTTTTTGTTATTGCATTTTTTTTCTCTTAGTTTTACTAACTTTTCTTTTTGTTTGTTTTATAATAAAAAAATTAGGTGCACTACAAGTTAAGGAACATCAACATGTCGGGAAATAAAAGCCAATCTATTCGAGAGATGATGTTGGAAGATATGAATCAATCCAATCAAGAGTTCCTTGCACCCTTTGATGATTACCTATACCAACCGAGAAAAGCCCAAAGAACTTATACCATGGAAAAATATTGTGCTATGTGTGGAGAACATCATGTGTTTGAAAATTGCCCTCACATTTTCGGTGCATATAACTACATGGAGGACCATAGAGGGAACCAGCAGCAAAATTCTTCATGGTATGGTCAAAAAGCTCAAAAAAAATTTTACCATAACAATTTTGCCGCAGCAACAGATATGTCATGGCAATGTAGTCCTTTTCAAGAGCATTCCAATTCCTTGGAGGAAATGTTACTAGCTTCCTTGGCTAGACTTGACGGATCAATTGAAGAGATTCGAGAACTATCAAAATCTATGGATACGAGGATAGCTCAGTGGGATGCAACCTTAGGGGATTCAGAAGATCAATTGGGGAGATCCACATATGTCATGGATAACATGCACCAACAATTCATTCCTAGGGATACTGACGTCCCAAGGCAAGAGGATAAGGAGCAATACAAAGAAATCTCTCCGATGTGTGAGGAACAACTAGAACCTCAAAGTCAAGAGGATGCCAATGAGAGAGACGCCCAACACATGATGAGCATGAACAACAAATTGCCCGGCAATGATTGAGGAGCTGAGCGAGCAATGCCGCGACAACACTCGGTGAAGCTGAGAACAACAATACTACAGCAAATTTTGAGGAACCTGATGCCCGAAGGTTACAACGTTGATGTTGAAACAGAATGTGTAGATTGTTTGTCATCTACAATTGCCACGGCAATTACACGACCACATGCAAGATCAACGAGATGATAATACTTTGCCAATGGAATATGAGCAGGTAATAGTTGAACCTTTTGAATTCTTTAAAAACTCACCTCGTCCATTGCGGGTATGTCTTGAGAAACCGAGGTTGGTAGATTTGAAGCCATCAAATCTCTATTGATGGAGATGTTTGAGAGGCCAAAAGAAAAAGGTGTTTGGATTCATAAAGCTCTTCAGAAAATTGATTCTTCCCTTGACTTAAAGCAAAATTTGACAACTGATTGCCACGGCAATTGGCTTGAGCAGCAATTGCCACGACAACAAAGGCTACATCCAACCATGATAGAAGTCGACAAGAATGAGGTAATTGAATGGTTGATAATGGATATAATTTTTCCTATTAATATATTTGTGCCTTCAGGAATAGTAGCAAGGTGGAGAGTATACATGGACTACAAGCGAACAAAGAAGAAAGACACCTCCACCATGGTAATGCAAAAGGGAGTAGCTGGGAGCACATTGGCCCAACTCTTTTTGGGCAATATTGTCACCCGATGGAGGGTACGGATGGACTATAGGAAGTATCGGAAACGACTCTCCTCAAGTTTTCTCAGATATGCAGTAACATTAGAAGTGGTCACTTTAAGAGATGCCTGAGCATGCTCTCCTTTCAATATTTTCTTTTTCTTTTTCTTTTTATTTTCATTTTTTTTTTAGGAGATATTTTATTTTTCTTCATTATCTTTAATTTCCGGATTTTCTTTATTTTCTTTTCCACAACAAGACTCACAACCACCATGCTAAGGAAATTCACTGCCGACTACTTGCCACAACAACCACAACAGAAACTGGCGATGCCTAGGCAACAACAATGGCTTCGGCAACTACTGATGCACATGCAAGTAAACCTGCATCGGCAAACATGGATCAAATCAAGGCAATGTTATTCACGCGGTACCAGCCACAAGCATTCAACCACTGACCGAAAATTGAATCAAGCAAACGGCACGAAAGAAACTCATCACTCGAGGTGACGACCTCTCTGACTAACTCATTTCATTTAGTTTCTTTTAAATTTTGTTTCACTTTTACGTGCATTGAGGACAATGTTTCTCTCGAGTTTGGGGGGTGTTGGTTTCTAGTTAGTTTCATGTTTAGTTGCATTCATCTTTAGCAATCACATATGGTTGCATATGTTACTTGCCATGCCTTTAATTTGATTTAATTGCATAAGACTTGTTGAATATCCAATGATGAATTTTTGCGACTGCACTTAATTGAAAGAACCTTTAATTTTAGGATTACATGAAAAGAACTTAGAATTTTACTATGATGCTGAATTTTTTTTACACGGTTGTGGCTTGTTGATTGAAAGAAACTTAGTGAACTTAGGTTGCTTAAAATTTGGGTAAATTTGAAAATTAAAAGTTAAATTCTTGCTAGAGGTGCCTGAAACTGGCTCTAGTAGTAAATGCACTTTCTTGCTAGAGGTGCCCAAAACTAGCTCTAGTAGTTAATGCACATTAAAGAATCGCTAGAGGTGCCCGAAATTGGCTCTAGTCGACTAAAATAAAATGAGAAATTGCTTACTTTGCTAGAGGTGCCCTAAATTGGCTCTAGTGAAAATAAAAATAAATGCCCCAATAATTAAATTGATAAAAGCCTATTGTTCACATAGAATCTTGAAAATCAACTTGTACACAACTACGCACACACATTGTCACGAGCATTATAGTTTTGTTCAGGGTGATTTTTGTGCTATCTGAAAAATTAAAAGGTGATCATACATTGTGCCACGGTTTCGAGGTTTGAATTCAAGTTTGAAGCATGTCTTTGATGATTAAAGTCTTGGCAGGTAATTGTTAGTTTGCATTGCTTGAGGACAAGCAATAGTTCGAGTTTGGGGGCGTGATAAGTGTTCAAAAGTACTATTTTTCTTACCCTTTTTACTCATATTATTGTTAGACTTAAGCTCATATTAGTTGCATAATTAGTTATTCATGCATTAATTCCTGTTTCTTTCCACCGTTGAGCTTGATTACATAACTTGGTGATTTTTGTGGAAAAAGATGCTGCTTTGGTGTGTTTTTGTGTGTGTGTAGGATCACTTGCCAAAGCAAGGCTAGTGCTAGTTGCCATGGCAATGCATGAAGGAGACGCTGAGCTAGTTGCCAGGGCAATGCATGAAGGAGACGCTGAGCCAGTTGCCATGCAATTGTCGACAAGAGCAAAGGTGATATGGTAGTCGAAATTGATGACTAGACAAGCCCAAGATGACATGGAGCAAAGCCTAAACCCAAAGGAATTTGATTTCCATGCAGAGATTAAAGAAGAATTAAATTCCAAGAAGATAGGAGAAGTTCTAGTAGGAATACAATTATAATAAAGAATTATATTCTTTAAAGATAATTTAATTCCAACTTAACTTCCTCCTCAAAGAAGGACTTTGCCCTAGCCCTATAAATAAGAAGGGAATTTCGACAATAATAGAGAGCAAGAGGAGAGGATTTTCGACAACTCCAAAGGGCAAGAAGGAAAAGATTTCGACAAGATAGCAAGGAGGGAGAGAGTTCAATTTCTTATTCTTCTTTGCTTCCATTAGATTCATGGTTTGGGGATTATTCTTTGTATATCTTTTGAACCCAACCATGAACTAACTTGATTGGTTGGGGTTATTGTGTTTTGTTGTTGTGAAAAACAATTGGATTTTGTTTAGGTAATAAGAGTTTGCACTTTTAATTCAAGGTTTACTCATTCTTGGTTCTTATTCTTGTTTGCGAGTGAATTGGGAGAGGATCTCGTAACTTCATCTATTTATCTAATATCGGGAGAGTTAGATTCAAGAAACGAATGAGTATGGTCTTTATTCAATCTATTGATGGTGAAGATTAATCCGGCTTAGGAATAAGTTAAGGATTTCAACGGCTAAGAGGACCGCAAGATTGGTTGTTGTTCACCCTTGATTCACGCAGGGATGTATTATCAAGGCATGCACAAGTAGCTAGAGTTTCGACTTAGGGATAAGAAGAAACCATTGAAGAATGCTCTACCGAACCTTGAAGTTGCTGCCCAGACGCCCAAGTAGTTGCCCAGCTAGTCGCCCAGGCAACCATCGATTAGTTGCCAAGGCAACCCCGCTGTGCAAGTTGCCACGGCAACTGAGTTGCCCTTGCACTCTTTTACCAAGACGATCCAATCGGCTATCACTCTACAACTCATGATAACCTGACCTATTCTCTCTTTTGATTTCATCTATTCTTTTAGTTTATTGCTCTTATTTTACTCGTTAATTAGAACTCTTATTATCAATTATGTTTTTACCTTTCACAGTGCAGTAACTTAAGCAAAGTGGCCTAAACCAATCCCTGTGGAAACGATACTCGATACTCATATCACTTTATTACTTGCGACGTGTATACTTGCACAATTGCGTAGCACTTATTACACGCAACATGTAACATCAAGGGTACACATAATACCGAAACAAGGGTACACAAAGTACCAATTTATTTGATTAATGAACAAAGGTACCAACCGTACCCAAAAGACAAGGGACCGTATTCCAAACTAGCGAGCTCGACGGACTCTATGGCATGTCAATTGTGTCTAACTAACTCGAATCAAGGCTTGTATTTTAAAAGTTTAATTCCATTCAATCTAGAGGCATTAAATGCCTAATGTCATTAATTTGGTTCATACAATTCATATTCAAGTCTAGTTTTGAAAGTAACTAGAAAAGTGTAACACATTCTACCAAATCAGCTGAAGAAACTGTCTACTCAAATTCTCATCAGTAACTCTAGTCATAGGCTCGGGCCCAAAAACTGTCGCTCCTCTGACTAGAGTAGTCATATCAATACCAGGAACAGATGGTGGAACCGTTGAAACTGAGGGACCACGAGAGGTGAGAGGCTCCATGGGAGCTGAAGGATCAACGGGGGTTGAAGTGTCTATAAGGGCAGCTGGATCGACCATTGGATCCTCAATGGGGTCCGCAA
Organism: Hibiscus mutabilis; assembly: GCA_019671005.1. Classification (NCBI taxonomy): domain Eukaryota; kingdom Viridiplantae; phylum Streptophyta; class Magnoliopsida; order Malvales; family Malvaceae; genus Hibiscus; species Hibiscus mutabilis. The sequence goes on along the minus strand of CM033717.1, from coordinate 18,283,737 downwards.
ATCTAGCGGTTCAACCTCGTCGACGGGCGGATCGTCGGCCAATTCCGGTGCTCATATCGAAGGATCTCTACAAGAAATAGAACCTAAGATCAGTTTATGACACTAGATAATCGAACACGATTAAACATAAAACTTGGTGACATGGCCCATTTCATAAAACTTGTAAAACTTTTCAAAGTAATACTTTAAATGGACTCACCCACGGTCTGAGGTTTTAAAACCAAAAGCTCTGATATCAATCAAATGTAACCCCTTAGATCGGCCTATGCGGAAGGACCGAGTCAAAGGGGCACATCTCAACTTAAATATCTAAATTAAAAATCTGTCAAATATTCAAGTATATAATTTGAATATATATATATATATATATCTACATAAACTGATAAATGTCATCTTTATAAACCTGACATATAATGATTACCAAAATAGGCAACATCGAGTAATGTATCAAAAAGATCATAACAAATCGTCACATATCTCAAAATAGAGGAACATGTCACCCTGAAATAATAAAATGGTGGATGGAAACATTACAATCTATATAGAATACGGAATGTGTCGATCCTCCGAGTGTCAGGTATAGGGTAGCATATCCAAAATATCTGAAAAGAGAGAAAGAGGGGATATGAGCTAGAGAGCTCAGTGTGTTCCAACAGTGCAAGTAAAACATTTATATCAATAGCATAGTAAAATATTTCAGTAGGACATGTTCATACGCATACAAGTTTCCATAACTTAACTACCCTTCAACCAAAACTCCATGATACGTTTCCCCAAAACGGTATCATATACAAGCGTTAACCCGAGCCTATTGGGCGTGGGTACCATCTTAAGGGAATACCTTAGGTCCGGGCAGAATTACCCTAGCCGATGCGTAGGAACCGAATACAGGCAGAATTAGCCGAAGCATAGGAACCTCATACGGGAAAAATTACTAGCCGAAACAGGGTTAAACCTTACGATACTTCATATCATAACCCAAGTACCCCTATTAATCAATCCAGGTAGCATCATGGTATGCAGTAGTAAATAGTAAGAACAACACTTGATGAACACAATTCTATACTGATAAACGGCAATCATAGAACATGCTTGTCATATCGGGTCTGGGGCATATATCAATCATATAGTATAATCATGTTTACTTCAGAAAATATGTTATGTTCGTGTGAAATCAAGTAAATAATTCATGTACACATAATCGGTTTGATAGGACATATATAAAGCAGGTATAACAATTAAAAATCAGTCATATAGCACATAAGGAACACACCTCAAAAGTCAGGTAGGTCCGAATCTACTGGGCATCGGGACTACGCTCTATTACGGTACTGAAACCTAGATCGACAAGGATTACGGTTACTAACAAATTCACATCTTGATCGAAATAAAATACTAAGTTATAGAACTGTACGAGTGAAGATGGGATCACGGGGCTGTACTGATCGAGACGAGCTGCGCCAGGCGAAGGTACGATCGGGAGATCCACGAGTACCTTTAATCAAAAGGTCAATGTCAGTCCTTTGTTCTACAACATTTCTCAAATAATTTAACTTGAGACAAATGCATTTTCAAGTTCAATGTCCCATTTGGAGGCTTTCGGGCAAGAATTTCATGAAACGGGCTTCAAAATTAGACTCAAGACGTCGAAAAACATAAAATATGACTTTTCAGAAAAAAGTTGACTTTTTGATCAACGGTCAACGCTAACGTTAGCATTGATTGCTGACGTCATTAGTCAGCTGGTCAACTAAGTTGTACCGAACGAGTTGACTCAGTGAGTTGACTTAGACAAGTTGACTCAATAAGTTGACTCGGTGAGTTGACTCGATTCAAACTGGTTCGGGTCAGACCGGTTTAACCGAGTTGAACCAGTTAACTTACCCTGCTATCAAACCATCGGACGGTCATCGACAGTCGTCGAAAAAGTCGTTAAAGATGCCCTTTCTGGTTGTTTCTGCCAGAAAAATGAAGAGATTAATAACCTCTAATCATATTTATCCCAAAACCCAGTTAAACATGCCGGAATTCGGCCGGAACTTACCCAAACAATTCGAAACAATGGCTGAATTATTTTGCAACTCCGATGAATGCCTTAACGGTGGCGGATCAGCGATCAGCCAAAGGAGTTTTGCTCGCCTCAGCACCAGGAATTCAATGGTGCTACCAACGACGGCAAGGCAGGACGGACGGTGATGATATCATCGAAAATGAGAGGCGGCAATGGGAGGAAAAGACGGAACCTTCAAACCGCTATCCACGACGAACGACTGATCAGATGTGCGAGTGGGAGAGAGGTTTTGGTCAGAAGAAGGTGACGCTCCGATTGGTGGCGGCGGTGCACACCATGGCGCGATGGTGGGGGAGATCGAACGGTGCGGACAAGAGCTGGTAAAGGCGTTTGGGGAGAGAAAAATATGGTATATTGGATCTAATGGTATTAATTTTTGGTAGGTGAAAAGGTAGATTGGGATAATAATTATCCTTTATAAGAGGACTGGTAGGATTCAAATAAAAATTGGGGAGATTAAAACATCAAGAGCTACCTAGCTTAGTTGGTTGGGTAACTAGTCAAGGTATCCTAAGGTTGTGGGTTCAATTCCCACAACTAGCAATCCCCTTCATTCATTTATTTATTTTTATATTAACCTTCTAGGGTGTTACAAATCCTACCTGCTCATCCATAGTATAATCCCCCAAGTGTGTCGTTCCACCGCTCACACGTACCTCAACCAGTTTTTGTACATTCCACAATTGATTATCTCACTAAAACGGTACTATACTAATATCTAAATTTTCTTGTTGTGCATTATCCCTTCGGGGACTAAGTTGTTCACATGCTACCTCTCTATCACACTCCATATCTTCCCTCCGTTCACTGAAGCACAATGCTCATATTCCTCACATTCTATTTCCTTCTGATCCTTGACACCATCATCCGATTGCAGCTTATCATCAACACTCTCCTCATCAGACTCGTATTCCCCCTCACAATTGGCACACACTAGTTGTTCTACAGATGGTTCTATCTCCATCACATGTGCTCGAAAAGCTTCGCCCTGTACTTGTATTTCTATAACCTCATCAATATGCTCCAATTGTGAGGTCTCAATGAGAATCTGTTGGGATATTTGTTTTATATAATAATTGAAACTTTGTTTTTGACTAAATTGAAAATATTTCAAAAATGATTTTAAGTCCAAACAACTTGAAAATATGTTTTATGGATTTTATAAGGCTTTGGAATGATTTAAATGTCTTTAAAGTAGCCAAACCTGAACTTTTCAAGTAACAGCACCAGTACGGTATTCACTGTATCGATACGCCTTAGGGTTTCAGCTATAGTCTATTTCAAACTGCCAAAACCCGTACTGATATAAGGCTTGCCTATATCGATACGGAGAGGGGTCATTTCGATACACCTCTTAGCGTTTTGATACGCCTACGTGGCAAAAACCCCAACGGCCAAAACCCCCCAACGGCTATTTCCCAACGGTCTTTTAAATTACATACCGTATTGATACACTCCTATGTGTATCGATATGCATTATCTGTGAAGAGAATAACGACTAGTTCTTGAAGAACCAGTATCGATACGGTTACCCGTGTATCGATACAGACAGCTCCAAAACTGCATTTATTGCGAGAAATAAAGGCCCCAACGGCTCCAATTCAATCCCAACGATCTCTAACAGCTAGAAGCTCATTTGGGAGCATAAAAGGAACCTCCAAGCATCTATGTAAGACTAATGATCCACAATTCAACAACTTTATCATGAAAATTTATCTTAGTGCTTATTTTCCCATTCTTTGTATAGGCTACACTTGTTGAGCTAAAATGTCAATGTATGCTCAAGTGTATTAGGATTTGGGTGAGAGTTTAAGAGTTCAAACAATCACCTTTTAGAGGGATTTCTAGTTTGCTAAGTTTTCTCTTGTTAGAGAGTGTTCCCAAAGCTCGGTTTGTCAGCTTTGGATGCTAGACTTGGTGAATGAGTCTAGGTTGTAAATGGTTGCCTCCTTAGCCTAGAAAAGGGGATGAATTCTTAGTGAATTGGTTGAAATACTTAGTAAGAAGCTAAGGTAGTGGATGTATAACTTGGTTAGAAGCTCGAACCACTCTAAATCTTGTGTCTAAATTTTCCTATATTTTGCTTCCACCACCTTCACCCAAATTTCATCTTCTCCACCAATTGGCAAGTAAAACGGTTGAAGATATCGAGTCTATCAATTGGTATTAGAGCGAGGCTCAATTGAAAGGGATTAACATCCTATTGATGTGATCCGACAAGCTCGATCAACCATACAATCAACTAGTGAAATGGCACAATCCATCGATAGGCCACCATTCTTCAACGGTGAACATTACTCCTATTGGAAGAATAGGATGATGTTTTTCCTCAAAGCCAAAGATTATCACATATGGGATCTTGTTGAAGATGGATCGTTCATGCCAACAAGAAGTAAGGTGGAATGGAATGCCAATGATAAGAAGATGATGAAGCTTAACTGCAAAGCCTTACACAGTCTATTGTGTGCATTAGGCCCCGATGAGTATGCAAAAGTTTCTTTTTGTGAAGCTGCCAAGAAAGTTTGGGACAAGCTTGAAGTGATCCATGAAGGTACAAACGAAGTAAATGAGACCAAAGTTGGTCTTCTTAACCTTGAGTACGAGAACTTTAAGATGAACCCGGATGAAGACATCAAGAGGATGTTCGACCGTTTCTCCATAATTTTCAATCAACTCAAAGGTCTTGGAGAGGAGATTTCGGAAGACAAACTCGTTCAGAAGTTGATTTACTCATTTCCTGAATCATGAGAGTCCAAAAAGATGGCCATTGTAGAAGCAAAGAACTTGAAAGAGCTCAAGCTTGACGAGCTTATTGGATCTTTGCTCACCCATGAAATGATGTCTAAACCCTTGAAGAGGGAAAAAGAATAAAAAGATCAAAGAGCAAGGCATTGATGTTAATGTCATTGCTCTCAAACCAACATGAAGAATTAAGTGGAAAGGATAGTGAAGAAGAAGAGATGGCAAATCTCTTCAACAAATTCATCCGATTCATGAAGAAAGAAAAGAAAGAATCAAGATATGAATCAAGGATGAAGGAGAAGAGGTCAAGCTCTTTAAGACAAAAGAAGAAGGCTTATGTGGCCACTTGGAGTGATGATGACTCCACCAAAAGTGAACAAGCCAACCTTTGTCTCATAGCCATCGAAGAAGACTCAAGGTAACTTATAATTCCTCTACTTCTAGTTCATATTCTTTTGATGAATTACAAAAAGCTTATGATGAATTGGTTTTTGAATTCAAGGCTTCATTTTTCAAAAACAAAAAGGTTAATTTCAAAGTTGAAAACTGAAATTAATTTGCTTTGGAAAACCAATTTAGAGTTTGAAGCAAAATTTAAAGATTTTGAACTTAAAGTCTTAAATTTACAAAATTTGCTTCAAAGTTTAGAAAAAGATCATCAAAAAGAGATGGATGATCTTAAGAAGAAAAAAAATATTTGATTTCCAATGAACTTCAAAAGAAAAACGATTTTAGAAAATCAAACTTTTATCAAAGACAATATAGTGCCCCTAGATTTGTAAATAGAAAATGTTTTAGAAGTATTTGGGTCCCAAAAAGACTAATTACTTTAACTAAAAATGATGAAATAGAAAAATGGATTCTTAAGGGGACAAAATTGTGTGCTATTATCGCCTATGGATCCAAAGCAATTTGTATATTAAAATATTTGTGATTGTCTTATTTTAGGTGTGATGGAGAATGATCAACAAAGTACAACATTAAGGAGGAGCTCCATACACACAAGGAAAGAACTTAAAGAAGAAAGGCTTCGCATCCTCTCTTTAGTTCAAGTGTGGTAAAATTTAGTTGAAATTATTTGTTTTAATTTGGTTTATTTACTTTAATTCAACTAGATTATCATAAATTGTTTGACTAACATTTGATGATGCTTTGAGCAAGGGGGAGCTAACTTTTAGCAATTTTTTTTTCAAATTTGCTTTTAAACTCTCGATTGTTATGGACTTAAAAGTTTTCAAACTTTAGTTTGAATCATTTTTGATATAACAAAAAGGGGGAGAATGGTTTGAAAATTTGAATTTTCAAATGAATAAGGGGGAGCTTTAACTACATTTAAATTTTAAACTCTTATTTAGAAATTATTTTTACTAAGGGAGAATCCCAAACACAATTTTTCAAGTTTATTTTATTATATCAAACAGGGGGAGATTGTTGGGATATTTGTTTTGATATAATAATTGAAAATTTGTTTTGGACTAAATTGAAAAGATTTCAAAAATGATTTTAAGTCCAAAGAACTTGAAAATATGTATGATGGATTTTATAAGGTTTTGGAATGATTTAAATGTCTTTAAAGTAGCCAAACTTGAGTTTTTCAAGTAATTGTATCGATACGGTATTCCCCGTATTAATAACTACAGTCTATTTGAAACTGCCAAAACCCGTACTGATACAGGGCTTGCCTGTATCAATATGGAGAGGGTTTGTTTCGATACACCTCTTAGTGTTTCGATATGCCTATGTGGCAAAACTCCCAATAGCTAAACCCCTTCAACGGCTATTTCCCAACAGTCTTTTAAATTGCAGGCTATACCGATACGCATAGGCATCAGCTGTGAAGAGCATAACAGCTAGTTCTTGAAGAACCGGTATCGATACGGCTACCCGTGTATCGATACAGACAGCTCCATAACTACATTTATTGAGGGAAATAAAGGCCCCAACGGCTCCAATTCAATCCCAACGATCTCCAACGGCTAGAAGCTCATTTAGGAGTATAAAAGGAACCTCCAAGTATCTATGGAAGATTAATTATCCACAAGTCAACAAATTTATGATGAAAATTTGTCTTAGTGCTTAATTTCCCATTCTTTGTATAGACTACACTTGTTGAGCTAAAATGTCAATGTATGCTCAAGTGTATTAGGATTTGGCTGAGAGCTTAAGAGTGCAAGCAATCACCTTTTAGAGGGATTTCTAGTTTGCTAAGTTTTCTCTTGTTAGAGAGTGTTCCCAAAGCTCAGTTTGTGAGCTTTGGATACTAGACTTGGTGAGTGAGTCTAGGATGTAAATGGTTGCCTCCTTATACTAGAAAATGGGAAGAATTCTTAGTGAATTGGTTGAAATCCTTAGTAGGAAGCTAAGGTAGTAGATGTAGAGCTTGGTTAGAAGCTCGAATCACTCTAAATCTTGTGTCTAATTTTTCCTATATTTTGCTTTCACCACATTCACCCAAATTTTATCTTCTCCACCACTTGGCAAGTAAAACGGTTAAAGATATCGAGTCCATCAGAATCCTTCCTTGTTCGAATGAATGTGGCTCAAGATTTAAGTTATCACATCTGATCATACTTCCCCAAAGGCAAAGCCATATTATCAAAAGTCCCTCGCGACCAGACATTCATCGACAGTCCACTAATCGATAATCACACACGTCGATTCCTCGAATCCAAACCAGGTACCCAAATTTGCACACTTGTAAACCATTTAGCAAGTGTCATATTGCCGAAAACTCTTCTTCTAACCTCCAAACTCAAAACATTAACAATAGTCGAGAACCCTTAATACACATTATTGAAAGACCTTCAATCCCTGCCACCTTTAATTCTCTTGCCAACACTGCAATTCCAATTGGGAACCGACACCACGCAATAGCACAGCTATGTAAAACCTCAACCTTATCTTTGGTGATCACTCCATGTATAACCGGAATCCGCTTCTCCTCTTGTGCCTCCCTAACCCGCGCCTTCAACTCCTTCACACTCTTCAACCTCACTCTGTCTTTTTGTTTCCAATAGTAATCTGAAGACGCTCCACAGGAGAAGGAGACAGTAATCTGCGATCCATATATCCACTTAGCATGCAAACGCTCAAAACCCGCCTAGCCTCCATCTCCGTCCTCATATGAACAAATCCAAACCGCGAACCATCTCTTACTCTTTTCATCAAAACAAAGACATCCATCACTTCTCTGTGCCAATCAAATACCTGCCACACTCCCTTCCAATGAATCTAATCTGAAAGATGACCCAAAAAGATAGTCTAGCATCGTCGGTGTCTTTCACTGCTCTCGCTCATTGTTTTTGATAATTTTATAAACCCAATCTGTTAACTTATGCTATTTACCTAACTTCACTTATCGATTTCAATTCTTGTATCGCAATTGCGCGAAATTTAAAGAACATACCACAATGACAGTAGTGAAGAAAAAGCTGACCTATTTGAAATCAAGCCCTCAAAATTGCCTTCTGAATCTGAAGAGAGAACTAAAACTTTCCAAGAACCTTGTTTTTAGCATTGGAGGAAACTTCGTCGTTGGTGTTGGCCCTGGCGGCGACCAAATTTTTTTACTCTCTCCCTCGGTCATGGATTATGACATCATTTAATTGTTCTCTCCTTGACAGTTTTTTAATTTTAACTATTTTTGGAGCATGACCAGGATTTAAGGTTTAAGGTTTATGGGCCAAATTAAAGTTATGTTTAAATAATGAGGTTAATTTTTTTTGAATTAGGACTAAATTGTTTGAATGTACAAACGTGAAGGACTAATGTGTTATTATACAAAATATTTTAATTATTGTTAACATCTGTTAATGGGTCAATGGTAACATTGAAGCAAAATTAAAAGTTTAATGGTAATATTGAAGTAAGTGGAAGTTTGGTTACCAAATTGAATAATTTACTAAAATTTAGTTGCCATTTGTGAACTTTACCCAAAAAAATATTACTATATGAACACACTTTTCAAATTAGGTAAAAAATATAAATTTTATATAGTATAGTCAATTTTAAAGATTTAACTCAGCTATTAAATTCATTTGATCCAATAATTCTATTCGGCGCACAAGTAAATAGTTTAGTTTACACGGTGTAAACTAAAAAGTTATATATTAGATAAATTTAAAAGTATAGTTAAGATAATTCACTTCTCTCAAATAGTATACTTCGACTAAATCAGTTTAGGGCAGTAAACAATGTCCATGGACGGAGCCAAAACTTAATTCTAACAGGGGCCAAATCTTTTTAACGACTTATTTATTTTAAAAATATAAGTAATAACATCAAATATGCATATTAGTCCTATTTTTTATTTAATCAAAAATATTTTCATTAACAATAAGGAAAAGAATAAGTACTCACTGTCAACTCCAATTACAATAAAAAAATCTTCAAAAACTTAAAAATTAATATCTATAGTATTTATAGAAATTACTAAATAAAAAAATCATAAAAAACAAAAACAAAATAATCATCATGCAACTTTGAACAACATTGATGGAAAATAAAATTAAAGTAAATAATAAAAATATGAGATTTTAAAAAAGTTCAAATGCATACCTATCACATAATTATAATAAAGCATGACGCTTTTTCAAATCTCGAAATGCATCCACAAGTGATGTTGTACTAAAGCTCTTTGTAATATCTCTTTCGATTTTGATGAGCATGCAACTCTAAAAAAAATCCATCATCCATTTTGTTGCGGAATATTGTCTTGATGACATTCATTGTAGAAAAAAACTCTTTCAGCACTTGTTGTAGAAACTGGAAGAGTCAATAGAAATTTTACCACGTGAAATATATAAGGATAAATGTTTATTTTTTTAGTATCCACTAACTATTGACTTAGATCAGAGATTGGCGATAAATTTTTGAGACCTGAATTTTGAGATAACTCCACTTCATAATGATACAATTATGTTCTTAAATCATCTTTTTCAACTCCAATAAAATCTTTAAGATAAAGTTTATTCGCAAGATTACAAGCATCTTCAACTTTGAAAAATTTGTCACCCTCTCTTGGCTCTAAAGCACAACCAATAATTAATAACTCCATCGATTTCTCATTAAATCTATTGTTTAGCTCTTGTAGTTGAACACCAACTGTAGCATAAAAGGTATCTACTCAATAATGATGTTCAACTGTAAAATAATTTTGTTGATGACGAGCACGACCTCCTCTTTCTCTATAAATAGAACACATATTCGAGATGTTTGTGTTGCGACATTCTCAAAATAAGGTAACCTCCATAAAAAGAGTTTCATCCATCATCTCTAAATTATTGCAAAAGTATCTTTGAACTCTTAACAAGATGTAATGAGTTCAAAATATACTGAGATTTTCGTTGTAAGGATTAAAAAAGTGAATTAGTGATTTCTAATATTCTCTTCATAAGATGTAAAATGAAGACAAACTCGAAGGAAGCTAAAGTCTTAAGAACTTTCGTCGCTTCTCCACGTTCAGAAGACGTACTTCCTTCGTCAATAAGATTATATAGAACAACACATGTGGCATTGCACATTTTTATTAAGCTTGAAATTGATCTCAAATAAAAAATCTTGTCGCGTATCACCTACCCTCTGCAAATTACTCGCTTGATTCAAACCAATTTCAAGTTCTTCTTCTCCAATCAAATGATTTATCTCATCAGAATAAACATTTTTATTAACTTTTTTGTTGCAGCTACTAGTGCCAATTGTAAACGATTTGTAAAACAATGCACATAGTAAGTAAAATGACACTCGTTGCTAACTAAAACTTGCAACCCATTTTATTTTCCCCGTATGTTACTTGCACTGTCATAACTTTGGCTTCGGATGTTATTTATGTCAAAGCAATAATGAGAAAGAACACAAAATATTTCATCTTTCAAAATCACTATTAAAGCATTAGGAACATGAATAATGCTAAAAAATATTTCTTCACCAGACTAAGACTATCAACATACCATAAATAATAGTCATTTGTTGCTTTCTTGATATATCCTCTGTTTCATCAATAAGAATACAAAATTTTTCTTCACTAATTTCTTCATGAATTGCTCCCTTTATTTTCTCTACCAAAGTATGTAAAATCTCTTTTTCTATCTCGGGTGAAGTGTAAGAAGTATTTTTTGGAGCATTTTCTAATGCAAATTTTTCAACATCTTTATTATAAGAGGTTAATTGTTTTACAAGTTCAAAAAAATTTCTATTAAATGAAGGATTCATTCTCGTCACGACCTCTCATTGGTAATCCTTGTAAAGCTAGCCAATGCAATGCATCTATAGAGGCTTGAAGTTTGAGTCTATTATTAGCCGTTTGTAATGGTGTTTTCCTAGACAACACTTGTGGCAAATATCTAGAATTGTTAAGAAAAATCTATAATTCTTGCTCAGCTATTTTATGAGGTGAATTAGGTTCTAACCTCACATGCATCTTAAATTATCACCCTTTTTCATTTACTTTCTTCCAGATTCGAAACTCATCTACAGTGAAAGACTCATGTGATGGATGATTATCTAGTTTGTTAAAAAAAGCAAGTAAAAAAAATGCAACATCTTTTTTAAGAGAATATTCTAACCATGAAAAAAAATTTATACTAGGAAGCTTGAAATCGATGAGGGTGAAAAATATGTCCATATTTTTTATGAATTTAGAGAGCATTGTTTGACATGGACCCTCAGTAATATAAGCTCTTTGAATTGCATTTCATTCACATTCAAAAGGATATTCTCATGTTTTTTTTTTTTTTGCATTTTCCAGGATCTCCCTTCAAGTAATTAGATTTAGTACTCGATTCCTACTTTCTAGCTATCTTTGAAGGTCTATCTTCATGAGACAAAACATCAACATGTGTACCAGTTGAAGGTCTAATTGTTGTATTTTTTGAGGTATCACCACTTTTTCTCTTAAAAAGCTCAATAATTGTTGAATTTTTCTCATAGCAAGTTGTATTTATTTAACAAATTATTGTATGTTTGTATAAAAAATATCTTTCGCAAGTATAACATTAATTCTTAAATTTTTATTTTAAAAGACTAAGTATATTCTTCATATGAATAAGAAATTGCAAAACTATATTCTACATATACATAAGATTGCAATTATAAATTATTAAGACAACATAATAGATTAGTTCATTAACATAATAAAAACTAAATTTAGAAATCAACATTCAACTTAACAATAATTATCTAATACTAAGAATTAGATACATAATTTTGTTTTCTTAATTCAACTTAAACAATAGTTAGATTGACTAAAATGATACTAAAATTAAAATATAAGATCAAAAACTCAAATTAAAAGAAATAATAAATATAATGTTATTTAATTACTTACCTTATTCAATCCTCGATAGATGTTTAATTTTACTGGAAGAATAAAGGTTGGAGTTGAAAGAATAATTTAAATTTTCTATTCTATTTTTTATCCTACTCCTAGGGTTATAATAGTTTACAACATGGGCCCATGTAAATAAGAATTCATAAAACTAATGGAAACTAAACTGGCAGCAAGGGTCGGGGCCCTCTTAGGCCTCAATAGCCCTCCATCCCTGGCAGTATCATCAATGAGCATGAATTAGACATGTGTATGTTTTGGTAAAACAATAATTAGAGATCATGCTTCAAATCAAACATAGGGCATGCATTCAAACATATATAGAAGTCGTGCTTCAAAGCAAAGACGGACATGTTTACAAATCAAAGATAGTTTATATATTCTTTAAACCAAAGAAAACATTCATATGCACATGATCATTTAGACAATATATTTAAAATAATGATATAGCACAAAAGGAACACGCTATAGAATTAGGTCAGTCAGGAAAGTTTACCAAGCACCAGCCTCACACTATGTGTAATGCTAGAACCTAAGACATAATAGAACAAAGTTACTAGGAGAGTATAATTCTAATCTAAATACTTACTAAGCTTACAAGAAGGACCTTTTGAGTAACTACAAGTTTGCACGGTCAAGCGAATCAGAATGAACTGGGCTAGGCAATCGGCCAGTCAGGAGAAACCTGAGTAACTTCAAATAACAATATTCCAAGTCATGTCATTAACTCAATTTTAGATGCTCTTCAATGAAATAATTAAGTACATATGCATGTTCAGATTCAAGGTCAAATTCAGATGATTTCGGGTTAAAATTAAATGAAACAGGCTTTAAAATCAGACTTAGGACATCAAAAATCCAAATAAGGACTTTGGGGAAAAAATCAAGTTTGGTCAAAGTTAACCCAAAATGTCAACAGTCAAACTCAACCCAAAAGTCAACGGTTAACGGGTCAGGTCGGATAGGTCAACTCGGTTTGGCTTATTGGTTCAGTTCGGCCAGTCTAGTTTAGTTAGTTGGTCAAGTTTGATTCGGGTCACACCTTGGGCTCAGATCACAGGCTCACATGAGTTGGGCTAAGCTGGTTGGGTCGATTGGTTTGATGTTGATGGGCTCGGTTCACTCAGTTCATTGATTTGAGTTTCACTAGATGGGGTCACACATATGGGCTCGACCAACCCACGCAACCATTTGCAAGGGTTATAGGTTGAACACCCCCTAGTTGCAACTCTCTTTTATTTTCCTTTCATTCTTTTTGCAAGGTAAGAAAACCAATGGGGCTAAACGGGCCTAAGGCCTGGAATTGTTGAAGAAATCTCAAAATGGATTCACAAGATTTAAAATTAATCAAATTGTTCCATAAAATAAATAAATATCTCATAATATTTTGGGTGTTACATTTATTGTCTTCTATTAAGTTCTTCTATCCAATATTGGCATGAATAAATCTACAAAAAAAGTTTCAACATAATAAGCATGAATTGTGGATTATTTTTGCCAAGTACAAAAAACACTAAATGAAACTATTGATGAAGGATAAAGTATATTATTTGGTTTAAATACAATCATGAAAAAGGTTTATTTATAAAAATGTGTTTCATTAAATGTTGTTTCTTTAATTAAAAAAATATTATTACAAGCAACCTTCATTCATACTTTTTTTTATTTTGGCTAATTCTTTCTTACCATGAAACTTTAATGTTAAAATTCTTCATCCATAATAAAATGAAAATTGTAGCCTTATGTCATGGAATGTTATCATGTTGGCATGCAAAAATATAAGATCTTTCATGTAATCAATCAAAGATGTTACTACACATAAAATCTTATTATATTAAGTAGTGGTATCAAAAGAATCGTTTTATTCTTCCTTAGAAATACATTTTTTTTTCTTAAACTTGGCATGGATTAAATTAACAGTTACTTAGTAACTTCATGTCACAATATCTAAACCAAAATAATGGTACAAATTTGAAGGCGTTATGTCTTAAGTTCTTTTATTAATTTAGGCAACACTACGCGTCTTCAAGGAGTCGGAGATGATAAATGAGTCAATATATGGCAATTGTTCCAAGTCTTAATATATTTTAGTATGATCATATTTCGGTCTAGGTTTATGAAGTGTGGACGTTCTAGTATCCTCAATACCAATGCGAAGTGACACTCTTTTTCTAATACAAGGAGTTCACCGCAACACTTTTTTGTAACACTTCCTGTTTTGAATATATTATCGAAAACTTCTTGATCACAAAACATGCTTACTTTGGCTTCACAATTATTTTTCATAATAGTCTAGTCATTATTTTTTGTAGCAATCACTACGTCACTTGTTATGAATAAAACCACCAAGAGAGAATAAATATTGAGGCTTGTCATTGTGTACAAGAATTGTGTTGCTACAATATTATGGTTCGTAAGATCAATTTTGAACGAGATTTGTTATCAAGAAAACTATCATTTGTAGGCAAAGCTAAAAGCTCATGGGAATGAGATGCGTTACAATAAAAGAAAATTTCTATGTTTCAGGTTAATCGACTTTAATGATAATTATTATGCGACAACGTAATAATTTAATGACATACATTTATTTCACAATTTAATATTCTACCACATTAATTGGAACACAGATTTAGGTCCTACAATGAAACTTACATCATCTATAGGCTTTGACTACAAAAACTTGTTAAGTACAATCATATCGACTGTATATCATAAACACCGAAATAAGAAAACACGTTGACACAAGAAATACATAGCGATAACACAAATGATGCAATAGAACAAAACTTCATTATGACTTTTAGTATTCTAATCATAATTCCATAGTAATCTATATAAAACGAAAAGTAAACATGCAATGGTGTTAATTTTTTGGGATTAGTAATATTTTGAAACATAAAGAATCACACTAGAATCGTATTCACAAGACCTGCAACATATCTTCAAAAACTTTGGGAAACATACAATCTTATGAGCTTTGTTTGCTTAAAATTTTATCATGAAGCTTAACATATTTGGCTTAGATACATTATAATGTGATATGCAAAATAATTAAAAAAATTCGTTTAAAATAGCGAACAAAACTTGAACCAAATCGAAATTTAGTTGTACCGACAATTGATCTACTTAATAATATGTTGCTTTCGAGAAACTATTGTTGGAATTACCCATTACTTGTTTGTTTTTGTTTATGTGTAATATAATATTTTTATTATCATCACTAAGTGAAGCGTATGATATGTATGCGTAAAAAAAATACTACATTTTATTGACAATCTTATAAAAAATGACAGATACATATAGGAAACTAGCTAGCTTATATATTAGCCAAGTTATAAGCAACAATTTTTTTAGGTCCAAAACATTTTTATTCAATTTACACCGCACAACATGTATAATTCTAAATTAAATTTATTTCTTAGTTAATTTTGATGTTTTTTCTTGACTCATATTAGGTTCTAGCCAATGTTAGCATGAATAAATCTAAAAAAATTCAACATATAATAAGCATGAATTGTGAATTTTTTTACCAAATACAAATGACACTAAACAAAATAATTGACGAAGGATAAAATATATTATTTGGTTTAAAGTACAATCGTAGAAAAATTATTTGTAAAAATGTATTTATTAAATGTTATTTCTTTAATTCAAAAAAGTGTTACAAGCAACCTTCATTTAATACTTTTTTTTAGTTTCGGTTAATTCTTTCTTACCATGAAACTTTAATGTTAAAATTCTTCATCCATAATAAAATGAAAATTACAGTCTTATACCCTGGAACGTTATCATGTTGACATACAAAAATATAAAATCTTATATGCAAATAATCAAAGATGTTCCTACACATATAAAATCTTATTGTATTAAGTAGATGTTCCTACACATAAAATCTTATTGTATTAAGTAATGGTTTCAAAAGAACTGTTTTATTCTATCTTAGAAATATATTTTTTTTCTAACTTTATGCAACTTTCCTCCAATTGGAACTTGGGAACATGGGTGTTCTGTTTCAAAGCCGAAGAAAAACTGGGTTTCCTCCCTCCAAAATTGTAACTTGCATCAAAATGTTTTCCTTCTTATCTAAGCCTAGAACGCAAAACATGCATTTGATTCCAAATATGATAAGTAATCAAAGGTGCATAGAGCTTAGCATAGCATTAGCAGGGGTACAAGGAAAACACTACCAAATACCAAATAGTGGACAATCTGGCTTGGGATATACAGCTGCAATCCAGGCGAGTGGTCTACAACAAGATTTTCTGTGTTCTTCAAATATTGGCATCGTCTGCTACTATTTTCACGGCTTAAATGTTGGTATCAGATTAGTACCAAGGTCAATATCAACTCTAAGCCTACCACTCAGCTGCTGCAGATACAAATATTATCCCCAAAACTGAAAATTTCTGTACCTCATAAATCATCCAAATTAATAATCAAGTCGTTGCACCAGAAAATCTCTGATGGCTGTGTCTGGACCACTTTGAGAAAAGTGATTGGGCGTTGCAGAGGCTTTGTCTAAGGAACTTGCTAAATCTGTCTCCCACAAACCCAAACTACAGGCCCTCTTGTATGTCTCATAATCCGCTGCTCTTAAGCCTTCTGAGACCAATTCCCTTAATGATCCACTGATTCCTTCGCTGCTCAATACATCCAGGAAAGCTCGAGATAAATTAGGTTGCAAGAAAACCAAAACAGCACAGCTCTTATCTATTAAACAGACATCAAATTCTCCAGAGAAAACATCATGCGACCCTTGAAGCAGGCTCTTAAGCATTCCGGCAGACAATCTATCCCTAAATCCCCACAAGAAAACTAAATCTCTGCAGTCTACTTTTCTTGGGCTATTTGTCCAAATTCCGATACCTCCATCAAGTGATTCTTCGGAACTTCCAGAAGATCTGAAGACGTTTGCATACCCAAGGAGAGAAGTAGCATTTCCATTACTAGACTGGATAGGACCGGGAGTGACCTTCAGTACAGAGCACAATTTTGCAAACAAATAACATATTCTCACAACAGTTTGCCCGTGAATCTTGCTTTCATCTGACAAAGCTAAAAAAAAAAAAAAAAACATGATGTACAAAAGACATAAATGTGAAGCATGGACAATAACAAAGTGATACATAACCAAGTAGACGAGTGAAAGCAGAAATTCATGAAAATCTGCCGCATAACATAACTAGAGAGACACACTAACCTCCATGGGAAAGTTCCATTTCAATGGGCGCAAAGAGACGATTCTTGAGGTAAGATATAGCTGCAGGTATGCTGGTCACATTTTCTAGAGGACCAATTTCCTTCAACATATGGTTAACATCAAATATATGGGGAAAAGCTGATTGCGAAGAGTGAAGAAACTCATCCATATTGAGAGGAAGTGGAGCTATGAATTTTGAATGAATAACGGGAAAATCTGCAGGACCAAGTTATCGTTAGACCAACACTAATCTAAACCATAAACAGCATGAGATAGTTTAAAAGTACATGAACTTTTGCTATAGAGATAGACCATTCAGGGTATTGTGAGAGACAATAGGTTTCTGCGAAGCGGATATCAATTCGATCACCTCTCGAAATCCTCTCAGTTTCTTGTTTTGTTCCTCTTCAACATTCTGAAGCTCCCTCTGTTAATCAAGATCCCCATTTACAGAGTTTAGAAAGAATCAAACCACTCATTGTGATCAAGGATTGAGATTTATTTGCTACCTCAAAAAGACTCTTGTCTTCTCTTGAACTTGTTAAAACAACACGAACTGCCTGGGTTCCTCCACCCTTTGTTGGGATTTTCAAAGCAACAAGGTCATCGGAGAACTCTCTTAAGATCTATAAAGTATTAAGAAATTTAGGATATAAAGAAAAGCCCAAAATTTCCCATTTCCCATAACTGCATCACATGAGATATCAGTCAAGTCTACCTCTGATACAAGTTGAACTTGACGTTCACTACAAACATCTATTGTCATGCACGGTCTAGAGCTATACTGTTCACCCCCTGAGACAAGCTTTTTCAGTGATTTTATAAGCATATCTGCCATCAAAAATTTAACACACTGAGAAAACAGGAAATGGCAAAAAAGATATTAAATAACCCAATACCTAATACAGCATCATTTACCATCTATCTTTCTGCTTGAGGAGTCTGTGCAGTCTTTTTTCCAATGCTTAATACGGGATTTAACCCTTTCTACAAATACCGTATCAGCAACAGTTGGCGGGGAAGAAGTAGGAACGTGATTTACAGCAATTGGATTACCCATTTTAACTTTTGCTACCAATTCTTGTGCTCTGGATAAGTATGATACACCTATCAAAAACAAAGAAACTATTTTGTCTTAGCTCAAAATTCCGCAGAGAATTTATATCCTGAATATAATTCCTTTGAAATTATGTGGAAATGCACACAATACGCAATTCAAAGAGTTTTGTCACTTTTCATCATGTTCCAAATATCATATCAGTAATGGAAGTGTTCAAAAAGTGAAGAGAATAAGATCCTACCATCATATATGCAGGCATTAAAATCGAAACCTTGCCGAGCCATAGCTGTCAAATAAGAAGTTTGGCATGAAAAACTGTAGGAAGGCATCCCAATGTTTAATTCATCTCTTGGGAACAAATGGAAATTATATCTGCAATGACAATTAAGACCTAAAAAGGATGGGAGGAAAGCAAAAACTTAATCTTTATAAGTAAAAGCTAATTCTTTGAACCTAAATCTCGCCCCCCTAAGGTAATCCTGAAATTTCACATAGCTAAAATCTTTAACTTCTAATTTTCCAAATTACATGAAACTTAAAAAGCATTTATTTTCAAAGATAAAATGAATCATCATATAAATAAAAAGGTGGAGAACTCACGGGTGGGCAGTGACTTTGGAGCCAGATATGGTAAAGGGGCAGATGGCGAACTGGAGGAGCTGGAAGCGTTCAGCGGCGCGTCGAGCCTTGAGGTAAGCGGTTTCCGGCGTGTCGAAGGAGGAGACTCGATTCCAAGAGGCGGAGAAAGAGCCGGTGTTCAGGAGGGAAACGGCGACGAAGTCGGAAGAGGAGAGATGGGACTTGAACTCCTGGAGTGAGTCGTTGAAATTGGATTTTGTAACCTGCTTTACGCTCCATTGGAGCTTATGCGGATGGCTGTTTGGGGATATTTTGGTGCAAAATAGGCGCCTCCGTATTAACATCACCATTTCCCCCCTTCAGTATTGGCTTTGACTGGCAGGGGTTTTAGAGCGGTTTTACTTTCGGAGTTATTAAATAGACTTTCTGTAGGATCGGGTAACCCGTAAACATAGCCCATATATTGGAGCTTACCTGGCAAATTTGATCAAGACCTAAGTAGATTTACTCGATCTGAAATTCGATATCAGCCCGAAGATTATGATTTAAATTTGATCTGAAATTCAAAATAAATTAAATTGAACCGAAACAGACTGAAATGTTAGTTGAATTGAAATGGATCCAAACAGAAAGCAACTCGAACTAAAGACAATCAAAAATAAAGAGAAGATATTAAAAGAAATAAAAAAAATGAAATGTGAATTGCCGCAAAATTCAACAAAAAGTCAAATATATTAGATATATAAATCTATATAGGGGTGTGAAAAATTGACTCAATCTAAAATCAACTGATTTTCTATTGACTTGACCCGAAATCAACCGACCCGACCTAAACTACTATAGACCTAAATGAAAACTAAACCAAACTCGAACCAAAATTAAACCGAACGTAATCAGAACTAAAATAATTTGAACCGAAATTGATTCAAACGACCCGTTTACTGCATCTACTCAGGCATCCCAAGTTCCCAACCCACATTTCTCCCCCGGGATTAATATAAATTTTGGTACCTAATCTTGACATTTTATACTCAACGCGGTACCTAACTTTCTTATGCAATTATAACTTGTTGTACCTAATTTTGATATTTATGTATAATGTAATATTCTAATTTTTGGGGGTGCATTCAGGTACATAATATTTTAAAAGTACACGTATACAAATTTTAATGTCGTTTAGTAAAATGGATAATATGTTATAAATTCAAAAAATAAGCGTTAAAATTCTAAATATGGACACACATAATTTAAAAAAAAAATATTAGATACTTAATTGCACCTAAAATAAAAGTTGGGTACCAAATTACATCCAAAAAAGAGCTACTGAATAATTGCACTGTAAAAAGGGGTAAACTACTCATTTAGTGCCCAACCTATTTCTTTGTTTTTGTACTCAATTTGTTTTTATTTTGCACCCGTCGTTAAAAAAGTAACGGTGTGTTGACTAGGAGAGAGAAAATCACATGTGGTAGGATGTCACGCCATTTTTTCTCTCTTAGTCAGTATACCACGTCAAATATAATTATAAAAAATCACACGTGGTTGGCTGACTAGGAGAGGAAAATGACATGGCAATCTGCCACTTGTGTTTTTCTCTCTTAGTCAATATGTCGTTAATTTTTTAATGAGATGGTACTAAAATAGAAACAAAACGTAACGTTCAGTATAGTTTTACTAAAAAAAGTTGAGATACTAAAACTGATAAAAATTTGTATATATTTGGTAATAGAATCTTATCACTAATGTAAATTATTCATATAATCTTATACCTAATTTCTAGGAATTAGTATAGACTAAATACCAATTACTGGTTTTTAAGATTTAGTTTCTCTTTTTGTTGTATTGTTTTTCCCATAAATTGTAAACCATTGTTCTCATAATAATATAGAGAAAAAATAATCTTTTTCTTCTCTTAATTTTGTTCATGGCATCAGAGCTTTAGGATTATTTGATCCTACTATCAATCACCAACCTGGGCCATTTTTTTCTCAAAAAATTCTCTTGTCTAGTCTTTTTTGTAGTATGCTTATATGGATGTTCGTCTAACCAAAACTCAACTCAAAACTCTCCATCAGATGCTTGGTAGACCCATCATACATGGATCATTGGCTGTTCAAGGTACTGTCATGAATACTACTTTTGAACATAGTAGTTCCTCTTCCTTGATTCTCAATTTCAGTGCCTCCAATCATATGATAGATAACTCGTCACTATTCCACACATATGCTCTCTGCCACAACCAATCACATATCCGAATAGCAAATGGGTCTCACTCTCCGATTGTTGGAATCGAAGGAATTCACCTCACCAAGAATTTTACACTTGATAAAGTTCTTCATGTTCCTACATTATCATGTAACTTACTTTCAGTCAATAAGCTCACAGAAGATAACAAAGTTCTTGCTAATTTTTCTGCTCTTGATTGTGTTATATAGAAATAGAAATCGGGGAGGATGATTAGCACTGCTAAGGTAGACGATGGACTCTATATATGGGATAACCACAGCCCTGTGAATAAACAAGACAACTCACACTTAGGATCCACTCTTTTTGTTTCAAATAAGGATGTCGTCATGTTGTGGTATAGTAGGTTAGGACATTGTTGTCACTTAATTTTCACCTCTTTTTATTTTATTTTTATTATTTTTGTATATATATAACCAAAAATAAAATAAAAGGGGTTCATTTCAAATAAATAAAAACCCATGTACATAATAGCTCACTAGGCCCAAAATAAAACCCAAGCTAACCCCATTTTTATCCCATGTGTAGGCCTTAATCCCAATCGTTAGATCTAGGGTTAAGATAGGATGGTCCAGATTTAACCAGAAAAAGAAAAAGAGGAAGGGTTGCTCTTCCGCCACGCGCCAAGCAAGCCTCGCGCGTGGGTGCAGTGCCACTGGAGAGGCCTTCGCAGTTCCCTCGTTCTGCCGCGTCATCCTCGCCTCAACGATCCACCGCAGAACCACATCGCGACCCCAAACGGCATTGACACCTTTCCCGCTCCCACCGAGGCTCGTGTCGCGTAATTGATGCCACTCGCAAGCAACGGCAACAGTAGCTCGGGGCTATGAAAACAGCCGTTGCCACCGCGCCATGCCAAACGACCGTAACCGGATGTCCACCACCAAAGCTCGAGTCGTGCCGCCACCGCCTTCTACTCCAGCTGTAACCCATGCAACAAACAAGAAAGAGTTAGGGTTAGGGTTAAGGTTTCTTTTTTATTCAAATATGGTAAGAAGGGGAAGAATCAGACCAGATTCAAATTAAAATTCAAAATTGAATCTTCTTCAAATCGTATCTAAATCTGAATTGAAGAAAAAGGGAAAGAATTAGCTCAAAGTTGCCCAAAATTTGAATCAAATCTGCTCCAAATCGTATCTGAATCTGTATTAAATGGGAAAAGAGGAAAATCACCCAAAAATGAGATTTTTTTATTCCAAATTTCTGTATTTTTAGGTCAAAAAATACCTATATAAAGGGGTTCAAACCTTTGTAATTTTACACACACAGTTTATTCTTGAGAATTATATACGACTTATTTTGGAGAGTTGGAGAGTTTTTTAGAGAATTTTTCATAGTTGATCTATTTGTGAGTTCGCTAGAAATACTTGGGTTTTGTACTTAGATTCGAAGTTGGAATAAAAGCTTGAAGCATTTTTGAGGTATTTATTTTATTATTCTCTTTATGTGTACTTTTATTTTAAATGTGTGTTGATCTTGTTTGAATTTCAAATTACCACCACCATAACACGGATCCAAGTGAAGGGATGGTTGGAAATTGAAGATTGAAAATGGAGGGGATTTTGAATTTCTTTAAAAATGGGGGAAAACAATTTTCTTCTGCTTTGGGAATTTCTAATCGGATTCGAGTTGGAATTTTTACATCCATGAATTTTAAAGTGAACTGGGCATTTACATTCATTAAATTCATATTTTCCACTATTTTGTTTCATTGACCATTAAACTTTCAAACTTTTTAATTTAATTAGTGTCTTTTTTTAGATCTAGTCTCATTTTCAATCCTTTTTAATTTGGTCAATATTTTGTTTTTTTTTCTTTTCAAATTTCAATAGTTTTTAACTTTTTAAAAAAAATCTTTTTAAATTAAATTTTAGTTTGTATACATATTTTTTTAAGAAAAAAGGAAACTCGATTCATATGTTGTGTTGACCCTCTTTAGGGAAGGATACACATTCTTTTTTTAAAACAAGAGAATCCTTTTTCACTCATCCTATTTACTAATTTCTTTAAAGTTTTTTCATTTAATTTTTTTAAATATGATTGTTTAGCTTTGATGTATCCATTTTTAGGTTCTTTCCTAAAATACCTAAGCTTTAGTGTTTTAATTAATTTGTTAGGTTGAATTAAAGCCTTTAGGGTTAAGTACTAAATTACCTTAGTTAGAGCCTTTAAAGAAAAATATAAGATTCTTCTTCACATTTAATATTCATAAGATATACTTAACCATATTTTAACCCTAATAGGTAAAATTTACTTTGACAACATTTTAAGATAATAATCACTAACTTAGAATAATTAAAAGTCTTAACACACTTATTCTTTCCTTGTTTGTCTGATTTAAAAAGCGAAACTTAATTAATGTGGTGTCTTATTGAAGGAAAGTGACGGGTTAGCGCCAGAAATGTTGGCGGTGATTGCAGTTCACTTTCTGGATATTAGGGTCGTTAAAATGAGATCATATTCATAATGGACAACGAGTTGAATTTTATACGAACTTACGAATTTCTATATTAAAATATTTTGTAATCGGCTAGGTACCAATTTTTAGACGCTATGAGGGTGCTAATCCTTCCCCACGCGTAATCAACTCCGAACCCATTTTTGTTTTCGCAGACCAAAATGTTGTTTTAATAAAATAAATCAGCTTTATTAAAATAACCATTTTTTGGTGATCCAATCACACATTTTTTAGAAAAAGATTGGTGGCAACTCCGTTGTTGTTTTGTTTTTATAAAATGTCGAGCTCTCTGAAAAAGGGTTGTGACAGCTTGGCGACTCCGCTGGGGAAACGTTTTTGTTTTTACAAAAAAAGAGTCAAGCCACAAACCGATTACACTTTGTTTTACTTTCGAAATTTGCTAAGTTCATGTAAAATTCAACTTAATTGTCCATTTATGAATATGATCTCATTTTACGCATTTAAAAGCTTAATGAAGCTCTACACCCGAGCTTTGTACCGGTTGTTTAAGTGAGGGGAAAATGCTTTGCTCATGTAAGAATATTGATTCTCCGTATGAGCCTAGCAAGTGCCTTCGAGACCCATAGGCCCTACGCCTTCGTAAGGATATTGATCCTTCATGAAGACATAGGAAATGGGTCCTCATGAGTTGAACTTGATTCTTTCGAAGCCTATAATGGGTGAGAATTAGGGGCCTTGCTACCCTTAGTAGGGGAAAGCAAGGACAGCTTGGGTACCTCTCTAGAACCAAACCACGTATGAAAATCTAGAAGCCCATCCCATTAGAGCCATGTGGAAAGCTTTAAGAACTAGAATTGGGTCAAAACCATTTCGTAAGAATAGTCTGTGGAGACATGTCCAGAAAATTTGATCTAGGAATCAGATATATGTGCATCGGAGGAGTCTATGGATAGAGGGAATTCCATGTGAGTTAAGCCCTTGGTGATCAAGGTCAAGGCAAAAGTCAATGAACCACCGAAGAATGCAACCCCTAAGGTAATAATAAATGCACCAGCTCATTTCCCGTATAAGGATAACAAGCAAGTACCTTAGAACTATGCTTGCACGGTGAAAACCCTAGGAAATACCTCAGACAAGTAAGAGCCTAAAGAAGAACCAGTCAATGAGGTGGGTAACTTCACAAAGAGTGGGAGGTGTCACTCACCACAGGTAGTTGAAAATGGGGATGCAACCCAAAGGAAGACTACAGCCCATGAACTAGAGAAGGAAGTTGGGAAGGGTTTTTTTTGGAGTGACCCCCGATGTATCACAAGCTAGTGAAAGAATTAGAAGCTCAAGAGTTCTTGAAGATACTCAAATACAGTGAGTATAGTATGGTAGAACAGCTTTATAAGCTTCCAACACAAATCTCTATGTTTTCGTTACTGTTGAGCTCTAAGGGCCACTAAGATGCCTTTTTGAAGATCTTAAATCAGACGTTTGTGCCCAAGGAAATATTGTCCGACAAGATGGACATGTTGGTCAATAACATTGTAGTGGACAATTTTCTCTCATTCAGTGATGAAGAAATTCCAGAAGGTGGGAGAGGGACGTATAAGGCCCTCCATATCTCAACTCGGTGTAGAGGACATATGTTGCCAAGAGTCCTCATTAATAATAGGTCAGCCCTAAATGTTCTACCCCTAGCAACCCTGAAGAAATTACTAGTAGTCAACTCTCATATGAGAGCATATCAGAACACCGTGAGGGCATTTGACAGAACTCAAAGAGATGTGCTAGGCAAAATTGAAGTGCCCCTACAAATTGGACCCTCTACTTTTGATATTGACTTCGTGGTGATGGATATTAAACCCGCATATAGTTGTTTGCTTGGACGCCCTTGGATCCATACCGCATGTGCAGTCCCTTCCACCTTGCACTAGAGGTAAAATTCATGGTTGACAGTCAGCTGGTAACCGTTGGTGCTGAAGAAGATATCATAGCCTTGGTATCCACCGATGCACCTTATATTGAGATTGATGAAGGGGCACTTGAGTGTCATTTCATAACCTTAGAGCTGATCAATGCTACGTTCCTTACCAAAGGGAGTACGCTCCCTAAACTAGGATTGTCTAACTATGCCAATATACAAGTGAAGTAAAACCTTGGGAGAGGGGCATAAAATGGGAAGGGCTTTAGAAAGGAGCTCTAAGAAAGGTTGTACCTTGTGTTCATCCCTGAGAAAAGAGATCAGTTCGAATTGGGCTACAAGCCCAGCATTCTGCAAATAAAGGTCGTGATGAAGAAAAAGAAGGAAAGAAGAAAGGCAAGATTGAGTGGAGAAGAGATTATGTGGGAACCGATAATATTCCCATCTTTGAGTCATAGTTTCAAATCTGAAAGATTCGTGAATCCTGATGTTGAGGAGGAGGGAAATAGTGACTTGGATGAGATTTTTTAGGGCCTGAACATCAATGTTGTGATGGATGAAGATGAGGGGAACAAGTACCTATCTATGATCTGCCCCTACTCTGAGCTTAACAATTAGACTATTGAAGAAATTCATGTAGTCTTTAAATTATTTACAGAGTAATTCCCAAAACCAACCCTTTTGCCTTAGGCTCGGGGCAATAAGGGATCTTTCGTAAAAGGCTTATGTTAAACCATTATGGTCACTATCATTAATAAAAGATGCATTCCTTTTTTCAAGTGGTGAACGTTTCATTTTTTCCATTCATTCCATACAAAACATCCATTTCTCTTCTAAAATAATTTTTTGGCAGAGCCCCAATTATTGATTAAATGAATGATTCTTAAATCTAATCCCGAGATAGAAGGACAATAAAGTGTGTTTAGGATTAATGGGGAGATCCCCATTTTGAGTGAAGTTTCCTCTCAGACATTGTTGTTAGGGTCCTTGAATGAAGTGATAACTCTAAAACATCTACCAAATGAAGGTTGCTTCTCTTCGATGATATCTGTGTGTGAAATGACATTTGGAATTCCTTCATTTCCCTTCACGAATAAGAAAATGAAAAAATATCCCTTGTTGTCCCCTTTGAGCTTGATATTTTTCTTATGATTGAACCCTAACCAAGGATCACTCCCCACACTGGGGAGCAAAAAGGATGAAAGATTGTTTGCAAGCAAGAAAGAAAACATATCAGATCAAGTTGAATGTCCTAAATTCAAAATAGAAGGACAAAGAGAAAGAGAAAAAGAAAAGAAGAAGAAGAAAAAGAAAAAGGAAAAGAAAAAAGAAAATGAAAGAAATGAAAGTTAAAATGCGAAAGAAAGTTTGAAACAAGAGGAAAAACATGTACGAAATCCTTCAAACGAGGCATGTGCCAGAAAAGGAAATGAACCCTTGGGTGAAAACCCAAAATAGGCAGTCTAGAGTGATTCAAAGAATAAAAGAATGGAGATTTCATCAAGAAAGATTGATCATTGGTTTAATCACCCTTAAAACATGTATTTGGGCCTATATATCTTTTTTTGTAGCCCGAGCCTAGCCTACATTACAAGCCTTTAAAGACCATTTAGATCACACATGAATATCAGAGAAAATGAGTTTGTTTTCAGAACACATTTCGCCTAATTGAGTTAACATTTCTTCAGGGACCTCTAACTTCTAATGTCTGATTGAGATTAGAAAAGTGGGAAGATTGAAATTTAAGGAGTTGGTGAGTTGAAGAGAGTCACCTAAAAGCAGGACACTATCTAGTTGATGTATTCCCGAATCATTCATGCTATGAATTTTGGGGCATCTAACTTTGTTTTCTTTCATGTTTGCCATAGTATTAATGAAGTTTCTTTTTCAAAGACTTTTCTTGCTTGCATTTTTCTCCCTTTGCATAAGCATCTTATATTGGATGAGAGCCATTTGGTTAACATCGTTAAAATATGCAAAAGATTTTTGTGCATTACTCTAAAAATGGTTTAAACAGTATAAGGACTCTGACGCATTTCGTTATTATTTTTGAGCCATAGACAAGAGATTCGACTCGATAAATGTGTCATAATTGAGGCAATTCACGTCAATTTAAGATGACAATAGGCGTGATGAAGAAGATTAAAACACCAATATCCCTCAAAAACATCCAAGATGGAGATTCCCCTTATGAATCATTTAGGAGCCTTAAAAGGGGTTTAAGTGTATTTTAAGGGCCATACGGAAACCCAAAGCTTTTATAATTGGAAAGGGAAGAACTTCCACTCAATATTGATGTACCAACTACAATGATAGTAGGGATTCGTAGAAATGAGAGGCATTTGTGTATGGAAACCAAATGTTCCTATGAAGCCAAGGGGCACAAGGAATGAGAAATGGAAAAGCAGAGATAGTGGAGATGGCTGCTTGTCTGGGTTAGACGAGCGAGTTTACAAAAATAATATTAAAAAGGAAACCATATAAAACTGACATGCATTCATGTTTTAGAAATCCTTAGGTGCATGATCATCATGATCGCATCAGTCATTGAATTTTGACAGGAATACGAAAGCTTTCACAACAAAAAAAACCTGAATGTCCGTTCAGGCATAAGAAGAATAGAACCCGCCTATCCGTTCAGGAGTAAGGAGAATGGAACTCACTTATCCGTTCAAGCATAAGAAGAATGTAACTCGCTTATCCATTCAAGCATAAGGAGAATATAACCCGTTTATCGTTTATCCTTTCAAGCGTAAGGAGAATGGAACTCGTCTATCCGTTCAGACGTAAGGATAGAGGAACCCGCTTATCTATTCAAGTGTAAGGAGAATGGAACCCATCTATTTGTTCAGATGTAAGGAGAATGAAACTCGTCTATCCATTCAAACGTAAGAATAATGGAACTCGCCTATCCTTTCAGGCGTAAGGAGAGTGAAACTCGTCTATCCGTTCAAACGTAAGGAGAATAGAACCCGACTATCCATTCAGGCATAAGGAGAATGGAACCTGCTTATCCTTTCAAGTGTAAGGAGAATGGAACCCGCTTATCCATTCAAGCATAAGGAGAATGAAACTCGCATATCCATTCAAGCATAAGGAGAATGAAACCCGCTTATCCATTTAAGCGTAAGGATAATGAAACCTGATTATCCATTCAAGCGTAAGGAGAATAGAACTCGTCTATCTGTTCAAACATTGGGAGAATAGAGCCAGCCTATATGTTCGGGCACAAAGAGAATAGATCCTTGTTTTACAAGAATAAGCTTAAAACGCAATTATCACTTAACTTTCACATCTTTTTATTTTTATTAAAATTAGTGCTTTCAAATCGTTTTTTGCTTTGTTTTACTCCATCCAAATAAATATCACTTAATGTTTTTTACAAGAATAAGCTTCTTTGTTATCACTTAACTTTCACATCTTTTTTTATTTTTATTATTCTTTTTTATATATATAAAACCCAAAAAAATAAAAGGGGTTCATTTCAAATAAATAAAAACCCATGTACATAATAACCCACTAGGACCAAAACAAAACCCTAGCTAACCCAATTTTTATCCTATGTGTAGGCCTTAATCCCAGATGTTAGATTTAGTACTAAGATCAGATGGTCTAGATTTAACCAGAAAAGAAAAAGAGGGAAGGCTGCCATTTTCCCACGCGCGTCGCCACTCACCAAGCAACCCTCGTGCTTGCAGCGCCACTAGAGAGGCCTTGGGAGCGCCTATATGTTGCAAAGAGAATAGAACCGCTAAACGAATTGGCGAAGAAATCCTTGCCTCCATCCATGAGCCACCGCAAGACCACATCTAGGACCAAAAACAAAACCTAAACAATTTTTATCCTATGTGTAGGCCTTAATCAGATGTTAGATTTAGTACTAAGATCGAGATGGTCTAGATTTAACGCCAAAAGAAAGGGAAGGCTGCCGCCACTCACAACATCATAAGAGGCAACAACATCTCATTGGTCATCCTTGCCTCCATGAGCCACCGCAAGACCACATATCGCGCCTCTCCCGCTCCATACCAAACGGCGCGATCGGATATCCACCACCAAAGCTCGAGTCGTGCTGCCACCGCCTTCTACTTTAGACGTAACCCCTACAACAAATAAGAAAGAGTTAGGGTTAGGGTTTCTTTTTGATTCGAATATGGCAAAAAAAGGAAGAATTAGATCAGATTCGAATCAAAATTTAAAATCGAATCTTCTCAAAATCGTATCTGAAATTGCATTGAAGAAAAAGGGAAAGAATCAGCCTAAATTTGCCCAAAATTTGAATCAAATCTGCTTCAAATCGTATCTGAGTCTGTATTAAATGGGAAAAGGGAAAAATCACCCCAAAATATGATTTTTTTATTATGAATTTTTGTGTTTTTAGGTAAAAAAAAATACCTATATAAAGGGGTTCCAAGCCTTTGTAATTTTACACACACCCCAGTTTATTCTTGAGAATTACAGACGATTTATTTTGGAGAGTTTGAGAGTCTTTTACAGAATTTTTCATAGTTGATCTATTTGTGAGTTCGCTAGAAATACTCGGGTTTTGTACTTGGATTCGAAGTTGGAATAAAAGCTTAAAGCATTTTCGAGGTATTTATTTTATTATTCTCTTTATGTGTATTCTCTTATTTTGAATGTGTGTTGATCTTGTTCGAATTTCAAATTACCAGCACCATAACCCGGATCCAAGTGAAGGGATGGTTGGAAATTGAAGATTGAAAAGGGATGGAATTTCAAATTTCTTTAAAAAGGGGGAAACAATTTTCCTCCGCTTTGGAAATTTCTATTCAGATTCGAGTTGAAATTTTTACATCCATGAATTTTAAAGTGAATCGGGCATTTACATTCATTAAATTCGTCTTTTCCACTATTTTGTTTCAATGACCATTAAAATTTCAAACCTTTTAATTTAATTAGTGTCTTCTTTTAGATATAGTCTCGTTTTCAATCCTTTTTAATTTGGTCAATATTTTGTTTTTTTCTTTTCGAATTTCAATAGTTTTAACCTTTTTTTAAAAAAAATCTTTTTAAATTAAATTTTAGTTTTTATAGATATTTTTTTAAGAAAAAAGGAAACTCAATTTATATGTTTTGTTGACCCTCTTTAGGAAAGGATACACATTCTTTTTTAAAATAAGAGAATCCTTTTTTACTCATCATATTTACTAATTTCTTTAAAGTTTTTTTTTCATTTAATTTTTGTAAATATGATTGTTTAGCTTTGATGTATCTTTTTTTTAGATTTTTTCCTAGAATACCTAAGCTTTAGTGTT
This sequence comes from Hibiscus mutabilis, assembly GCA_019671005.1. Classification (NCBI taxonomy): domain Eukaryota; kingdom Viridiplantae; phylum Streptophyta; class Magnoliopsida; order Malvales; family Malvaceae; genus Hibiscus; species Hibiscus mutabilis. The sequence continues at coordinate 18,252,913 of CM033717.1, read as the reverse complement.
TTAATTAATTTGTTAGGTTGAATTAAAGCCATTAGGGTTAGGTACTAAATTACCTTAGTTAGAGCATGTAAAGAGAAAAATAATATTCTTCTTCACATTTAATATTCATAAGATACACTTAACCATATTTTAACCCTAATAGGTAAAATTTACTTTGACAATATTTTAGGATAATAATCACTAACTTAGAATAATTAAAAGTCTCAACACACTAATTCTTTCCTTTTTTGCCTGATTAAAAAAGCGAAACTTAATTAATGCGGTGTCCTATTCAAGGGAAGTGACGGTTTAACGGTAGAAACGTTGGCGGTGATTGTAGTTCACTTTCTGGATATTAGAGCCATTAAAATGAGATTATATTTATAAATAGAAAACGAGCTGAATTTTATAGGAACTTGCAAATTCTGATATTAAAATGTTTTGTAATCGGCATGTACCAATTTTTTGACGTGTAGGGGGTGCTAATCCTTTCCCGCACGTAACCGTCTCTGAACTCGTTTTTGTCTTTGCAGACCAAAATGTTGTTTTAATAAAATAAAATGGTTTATTAAAATAACTCATTTTTTGGTGGTCCAATCATACCTTTTTTAAAAAATATTGGTGGCGACTCCGTTGTTGTTTTGTTTTTATAAAATGTCGAGCTATCTGAAAAAGGGTTGCGACAGACATCCAAATTTCATGTATTTGAAATGCTTACTGCCCTAGTTATTTCACAATAAAAATTTCAATTCCTTTAAGTGTGAGACTTGTCAATTATCAAAATATACCCGTGTTCCATAACCTTTAAAACCATATGTCCAATCCCAACCTTTCTCCTTAATTCACAGTGATTGTTGGGGAGCTAGCCGTGTTAACAATGTCACCGGAGCTAGATGGTTCATTACCTTCATTAATGACCATACTAAAGTATGTATCTCCTAAAAAAAACCTGAAACCTCAAAAATATTTCAAAATTTTCACACCATGATCTGCACCCAATTTAACTCCTCTATACACACGCTTTGCACTGAAAATGGCCGATAGTACTTCAAATATGTTCTTGGCCCATATCTCTCTTATACATCAAAGTTCGTGCCCTAACACACCATAACAAAATGGTATTTTCGAAAGAAAGAATCGTCACTTATTGGCCGTAGCAAAATAATCGTCACTTATTGGTCGTAGCATGGGCTCTAATGTTTATAATGAATGTCCCGAAATATTTGTGGGGGGGGAGGTGGTCCTCACTGCTTGTTACGTAATAAACCAAATGCCCTCCAAATTTCTCAAACTTCAATAACCTCTTAGTACCTTATAAAGGCCTTTCCATTGTTTCGTATCCCTACAATTCCACCTAAAATTTTCGGCTACAAGGCCTTTGTCCATTGTCACCACCTGGAAATCTAAACTTGACCCTCGGGCTCATATATATGTCTTTTTAGGCTATTCTCCCACACAAAAAGGGATACAAATGTTATTCTCCAACCTTGCATCGCATGTTTGTCTCCCGTGATGTCACATTTTTTTAGTTTGAACCCTATTTTTCAAACACTCATCTTTATAGGGAGACTCTAAATGAAGATGGGGCATTCACTACTCTTCTCATTAAACTTGTTAATCCACCAAACCCCGATAACCATGGTATTCTTCTCATTCCCACTAGAACACCTCAGTTATAGGTTCCTGAGCTCCTTGTTTATTCATGGCGTCGTGGTTATCCCATATATAGAGTCCATCGTTGGTATCAATGAAGGTGATGAACCATCTAGCTCCGGTTACGTTGTTAACATGGCTAGCTCCTCAAAAATCACTATGAATTAAGGAGAAGATTGGTATTGGACATATGGTTTTGAAGGGGTATGGAACACGAGTATGTTTTGATAACTGGCAAGTATCACACTTAATGAAATTGAAATTTTTATTGTGAAATAACTAGGGAAGTAAACATTTCAAATACATGAAATTTGGATGTCCTAACCTATGATGCCACAAAATGACAACATCTTTTTGAAGTGGACATGATAGCAGTGCCAAACTCAACTACTCTCGATAACTGTTCCGAGCTAGAGCCAAACTCATCTACTCATTATGACTGTTTCGAGCTAGAAGTGCCACCTGCACCATCACCTATTAATCTCCCAATTATAGTTTGTAAGGGCACAAGAACATGTATTATACAACCTATGTCTTGGTTTGTCTCTTACGGGAACTTATCCAAGTGTTATAAGGCATTTGTGACTAACATTGACCGTGTAGACACTCTGAGAAATGTGAAAGAAGCTCTTGAGTCACTAGATTAAAAGCAAGTTGTCCTAGAAGAGATGAAGGCACTAAAAAACAATGGAACATGGGAAGTTTCAGATTTTCCTGAAGGAAAAAGAACAGTGGGCTGCAAATGGATCTTTACCACAAAGTTCAAACCCGACGGTAGCATAGATCGGCACAAGGCTCGACTTGTAGCAAAAGGTTTTACACAAACCTATGGTATTTATTACGACGAGACATTAGCACCCGTTGTAAAGCTTAATATTATATGAGTACTTTTCTCTCTTTCGGTCAACTTAGATTGGCCCTTAGTCCAACTAGACGTGAAAAATGCCTTTCTCAATGGAGAGTTGAACGAAAATGTGTATATAGATTTTCCACCAGGGTTTGAAGAAGAGAATGGTCGAGTATGCAAACTAAGGAAGTTGTTATACGGGTTGAAGTAGTCCCTAGAGGCATGGTTCAGTCGATTTGCCAAAGCCATAACTAGCCATGGATACTCCCATGGGCAAGCAGATCATACTATGTTTTACAAGCAATTAGAAACCGATAAATGTACAATACTTATCGTTTATGTTGATAATATCATACTTACAGGGAATGATCCAAGTGAAATTAGCCAACTAAAGAAGTTACTCAACACATAATTTGAACTTAAGGACTTGGGAAACCTCAAATACTTACTTGGAATAGAAGTAGCAAGGACCCGAGTAGGTATGTCAATTTCCCAACGAAAATATGTCCTTGATTTACTTAATGAGACTGGTGTAACACCCTAAAAATAGGGTTAGAAGGTTTAGGGGTTTGACTGGGTTCGATTCGGATTGATTAAACCAAATTAATGGATTAAATATATTTTGGGTGAAATTAAAATGTAAAAATGAGAATTTTTACTAATTGTAAAAGGGTTGAATTTCTAAAAGCTATTTGGCCATTATATTAAACATTTTCGGTTTTTAATTAAATACCAATTTAATCTAATTAAATGGATTTTTAATTTAGTGGCTTAAATGTAAACTTTGCAAAAATGGTTTAATGACTATTTTGTAAATGGGACAATACTAAAAATCCTTAGAGAGCTATTATTTCATAATGTTTTTAATAAAAAGTCACCACTTTAATAGAGTAAGGAATTGACGGATAATTGGTTTCTAAATCATTTTCCTATTATTTTTAATTTTCCCCTTATTTTCCCTCACTTTCCATTTCAATTTCCAAACAAGATTTCCAGAATTCTTGTTCAATGGAGAAATTATCATTTGATTCTACTTTTGATTCCTAACAAAACCTTGCAAGGATTTCTAAAGATTTCATCCATTTTATAAGTTTGATTTCAAGGAAATACATACGTCAATTTTGGTGGGAGCTTCTTCAAATGTGAATTTCTTTCCCTCTCTTAAAACTAAAGTTCTTTATTGATATTCCCTAGTAGTATTGGATTGATTTTAACTTAGTTTTGCAATGGATTTCAAGAATTGATTGATTAATGGAGATTTTGAAGATTTGTTTAAATTGATGAAACCTAGAGATTTTGATTGGGTAATTTCATATTTTGATAAGGTAATCATAATGTGAAATGTGATTGTTGAAATAAATCCCAAAATTATTTGATTGGTTAATTTTTAGGTGAGCTTTTAGTGGTTTTTGAGGTGCTATAAGTGTTCTTGAGTTGCTGCAGGTATAAGGGTGTTTAGGAAGTGTTTGTGGTTTTTTTGATGAGGATTGAATTTTAAAATTGTAAGTTTAAAGATAGGTGTTGGGTGAATGAAGATTGATGTTGTTTTCGGTAGTTTCGGCTATTTTTGGAAGGTTATTGTTAAGGATGCATGGGATTATTGTTTGATAGTGAGTAGAATGCATGATGATGCATTTTCTATTTGGTTTTAGGTTGTTAAAATATGGGAAGATCAAGGCAAGGTTGCCTAGCAGCGTACATCACTTTTTGGTGGCTCGATTCGCGTTGGCGAGCAAAGCGAAGTGTATCGATGAGTGTATAAACGCGTTAAAGCTCTTTAAAGGTTTGATTGATGGATCATGAGGGTTTAGTTATAGCCTAAAAAGCTTAACTAAGCTCAAGCGTAAGCTTCCCTTATTTCGCTTGGGTATTGATGAAATATGAGCCTGTGGATTTCAAGTTTTAGTTTTTAAATATGTTTTGATTTACTTACTGGAAATGTATCGTTTTAGATTAATATGCAATGTTTATCAAACTATATGAATGCATATGAGCATTGAGATTTTTTCCTATAAGGAATGTGTTTTTGCCTTTGGCATATGAAACGGTTTTGCATATGAAACGGTTTTGAGAAATACATTGGAAAACACTAAGTAAATGTATTTGAAATGATATATTGGTTATGTGACATAAATGAGAAAGTATCAGATATAGTTGGCGTGACATAGGGTTTAAAGTGCACTATAATATAAAGTTGACCGCTCCATGGCTCTTGAGGTATAGCGGTATGGCTACTTGGGCTGATGGTATTCTTCGATTTCTTACAATAGGGGTAAGCTATTGTTGTGTGGTAGAGGTAAATCTATCATGTCGGGTAGGAGTAAGCCTATCCTGGGCCGAAGTGAGATTAGGTGAAGGTAAGTCCACTAGGGAAATCCATGTATCTGATGTAGTTAAATAACATTATATATTTTTAATGTAAGTATAGAGGTAAGTCTATCTGGGTCACATTGTTTGCCAATATATGAGATATATGAGACATATGAAAAGGATTTTGATGCATATGGTTGTTATGCATGATACATTTTGAAAACAAACATGAAACTACTTTGGTTTGATTAAGCATGCTTTTCATATCAAATGTTATGTGGTTTCCAAAAGGGTTTTGAAAACTCACTAAGCATTGTGTTATTACGCTCTTTTTTCCATTGATGCAGATGTGTAAGGTTGGGGGCAACATTCTCTTGGCAAGAAAGGTCCAATGACAAGGCAGTCGCTTGAGTATGGAAAACCTAGTTTTAGTTCAGTTAATAAGGCAATGTGTTACCATGTTTTTGAGAGATTTGTAATCTGGATTTTATTGTGATGTAGAGGTTTATTTGTTGTGGTTCGATGGATTATTATGTTGAAGGATTGAAGCATGATTGATGGTAGTTTTCTCATATGTGTTTGATGCTTGAAGGGTTACATAGTTTTACATATGAGACATGAATGCTTATGCATATGCTTAAATGGTTCATGCACACTTAAAATGATGCCAATTGACCATTGAGGTGATGCCCTTGAATCTCTTTTTGAATGATGAGTTGGGATAAACATAGGAAACATGCCTCTAGTATTATGATATGATGCAATTTTTCTTTAGTTGTTCCTGTTTTCAAGGGCTTGTGGCTTGTTATAATCCTTGGTTTGGTGGTGCATATGTGTGTGATTGATTAAGGCATGTTAGAGGTACCAAATGGGTGAAAAACCAGCCTAAGTTGGACATTACAAGTCTAGGGGTATCGATACTCGGGCCTTGGTATTGATACGGGTAAATGAAAAATTGGTCTGGGTATCGATACCCAAAGAGGTGTATCGGTACATGTATGTGGAAATTTGGTCGGGATATCGATACTCGGGGAGGAGTATCGATACAGTTTTTAGCTACTAGAATTTGGGATTTTTGACATTTTGGCCTAGGTATCGATACTCGGGGAGTAGTTCGGATGTCAATTCGACGCCTGATTTAGTTGAGGATTTATCCGTTGTCAGTATGCATACCTTAGCTTATAATGTTGCATCTAGACAAAATAAAAGAAAAATAGACCTAATTTGAGTTAATCGTTTCGGGTTTGTTTCGGCAAACCTAATGTAGCTCACTCGGTTTGGTTTGGAGTCTAGGCCAGGTCGAGGGGGTTACAACTGGTATGTTGGGTTGCAAGCCTGTTGATAAGTGTTCAAAAGTACTATTTTTCTTACCCTTTTTACTCATATTATTGTTAGACTTAGGCTCATATTAGTTGCATAGTTAGCCATTCATGCATTAATCCATGTTTCCTTCAATCGTTGAGCTTGATTACATAACTTGGTGATTTTTGTGGAAATAGATGCTGCTTTGGTGTGTTTTTGTGTGTATGTGCAGGATCACTTGCCAAAGCAATGCCGAGCTAGTTGCCAGGGCAATGCATGAAGGATATGCCGAGCTGGTTGCCAGGGCAGTGCATGAAGGAGACGCCGAGCCAGTTGCCATGGCATTTGTCGACAAAGACCAAAAGCAATATGGATGTCGAAATTCATGATTTTACAAGCCCAAGATGACATGGAGCAAGGTCCAAGCCCAAAGGAATTTGATTGCCATGCAGAGATTAAAGAAGAATTAAATTCCAAGTGGATAGGAGAAGTTCTAATAGGAATAAAATTATAATAAAGAATTATATTCTTTAAAGATAATTTAATTCCAACTCAAACTCCTCCTCAAAGAAGGACTTTGGCCTAGCCCTATAAATAGCAAGAGATTTCGACAATTCAAGGGAGAGAGCAAGAGGGAAATTTCGGCAAGTCCAAGTAGGGCAAGAGGAGAGAATTTTCGACAAGCATCAAGGGCAAGGAGGATTTCGACAAGCCTCTTCCTTCATCTTTGTTCAATTGGGTTCATGCTAGGGATTAATTATCTTGTGTTTCTTTGGAACCTAGCCATGAACTAAATTTACTTGGCTATGGTTATTGTGTTTTGTGGTTGTGAGAAACTATTGGTTTTTGTTTAGGTAATAAGAGTTTGCACTTTTCTATTTCAAGGTTTATTCATTCTTGGTTCCTATTATTGCTTTATGAGTGAATTGGGAGAGGATCTCGTGATTTCATCCATTTATCTAATATCGGGAGAGTTAGATTCAAGAAACGAATGAATATGATCTTTATGCAATCCAATGATGGTGAAGATTAATCCGCTTAGGAATAAGTTAAGGATTTCAACGGCTAAGAGGAGCGCAAGATTGGTTGTTGTTCACCCTTGATTCACGCAGGGATGTATTATCAAGGCATGCACAAGTAGCTAGAGTTTCGACTTAGGGATAAGAAGAAACCATTGAAGAACGCTCCGCCGAACCTTGAAGTTGCTGCCCAGTCGCCCAAGTAGTTGCCCAACTAGTCGCCCAAGCAACCATCAATTAGTTGCCAAGGCAACCCCGTCACAGCAAGTCGCCACGGCAACCGAGTTGCCCATGCACTCTTTTACCAAGACAATCCAATCGGCTATCACACCTCAACTCACGATAACCTAGCCTATCTCTCTCAATTGAATTCATCTTTTATTTTATTTTATTGCTTTCTAGATTAGTAATTAGTTAAACTTCGATAATCCTTTACTTGTGTTTTTACTTTTTACAGTGCAAGAGACTAGATTCTTGAAGTGGCACCAATCCCTGTGGAGACGATATCTTTTATACTATAACTTGCGACGTGTATACTTGCACAATTGCGTAGCACTTATTACGCGCAACAAGTTTTTTTTTGCGCGCCGTGTCGGGATTGGCAATAGCGACTTTGTTTTTACTTTCTTGCACATTCTTTTTTTATTTTTCTTGTTTAAAATTCAAAGGGCTAACAAACTTTGGTTTTGCATTGGTATATGACCGAGGCAAGACCGACTTCACAGAATATCCCTTTGATCCAGAAATCGAACGAACTTTACAAGGACTTAGACGAAGGATAAGAGAAGCAATGGCAAATCAAGACGGCAATATTAATCAAGATGTTCGAGCAGGAGGAGGAGTGATTCTTGCACGAAACAGAACTATTCGAGACTATCTTGAAGAAGATCTTGATGGACTTAACCGGGAGTTGTCGCACCGAAATTGAAGCCGACCACTTTGAGTTGAAACCGGTAATGTTTAATATGATCAACACAATAGGTCAATTTGGCGGCTCAGCAACTGAAGATGCACGACAACATCTGAAATCTTTCCTCGAGATTTGCAACTCGTTCAAGATACACGGAGTTACCCCCGATGTCCTACGATTAAGATTATTCCCCTATTCACTGAGGGATAGGGCGAAAGCATGGCTAAATAGCATTCCTGCCGGATCCATAGCATCTTGGACTGATCTTTGTCGTGATTTCCTTGCTAGATTTAATCCTACAAATTTAACTGATAAGCTTCGTAACGACATTACTTCTTTTCGGCAGGCTGATGATGAATCCATGTACGAGGCTTGGGAGCGATATAGAGAACTTCTACATAAATGCCCTCTACACGGATTCCCGGTGTGGACTCAAGTGACAATGTTTTACAATGCCGTGAATACACCAACAAGGATGATGCTAGACGCCTCGGCAAACGGCATACTCCTAGATAAGTCACCGGAAGAAGCAATGCAAATTTTAAACAGGCTGGCCAAGAATGATTATCAATTCCCATCTACTAGAAGAGGAGGAGTTAGACGCCAAGCCACAATACATGAACTAGGATCATCGATTCAATTTCGCACAATTGGTCGCTTTAACCAAGATGGTCCGAACATGCAAAAACCAAACAACACACATGAAGTCAAGGTAATGGATTCTTTTTGTGAGTTATGTGGCGATAACCATAATTCTTCCGAATGTATGCAGAATCCGAATCTAGCTTCTATGTGGGGAATTACAATCGGGCAACAACATGATGTCAAATACATACAATCCAGCTTGGAAGAAGCACCCAAATTTTTCATGGAGTAATCCCAACAATGCTCTAAAACAGAACAATCGAATGCACAAGCATCGGATTCCAAAGCAAAATATGCCACGACAACAGATGCCGCAAAGAACAACCGACAACATCTAGTTCTTTGGAAAATTCTCTAAATGCTTTTATGATGAAAACTGAATCTTATATGGCTGAGAATAGTAATTTCATAAAAAGAACTGATGCTTTTATTAACAGGACCGAGATGAGATTGCAAAACCAAGAGGCGGCAATCAAATCATTGGAAAATCAAGTCGGACAATTTGCTCAAAATCTGAACACTAGACCACAAGGAGGTTTACCTAGCGACATCAAGTCGCAAGAGGAACGGCCATGAGCAATGTAAGGCAATCACCACCAGAAGTGGCCAACAACTTAGAGAGGTTCAAACCCGCTCGTCAAGCAAAACTCCACAAAAAGAGCAAGACGAACCTAGCGGCAAAGTCTCAGATGCTGAACCAAGAATTGCTGCGGCAACCGCAATAAGCATGCCTCGGCAGCCCATGACGCCTCGGCAACTCTGCGATAAGCACGCCGCGGCAACCCTGGGGCTTGGTAACACATCGGCAACTCCGGATGTCCCCGTAATGCCGTCAATCAGGTTTCAAACCAATGAAAAGATCGAAGATATCCGACTTCCACCACCATTCCCACAAAGGTTGAAGCGACAAAAGCAAGAATACCAATTCAAGAAGTTTCTTGATATCCTAAAGCAAGTCCACATCAACTTGCCATTGGTGGAAGCAATTGAACAAATGCCAAACTATGCCAAGTTTCTTAAAGACATTGTGTCCAAGAGAACAAGGCTAGGAGAGTTTGAAACAATTGCCGCAACAGAGGGATGCATGGCAATGTTGCACAATCGTATGCCGCCCAAGTTGAAGGATCCCGGAAGTTTCACAATACCCTGTTCTATTGGAAATCACTATGTCGGGAAAGCACTATGCGACCTAGGGGCTAGCATAAACTTGATGCCTAAATCGGTTTTCCATAAACTAGGAATCGGGAAGGCAAGACCTACAATGATTATGCTACTGACTAGCCGACAGATCCTATGTGCATCCGAGGGAAAAATCGAGGACATCTTGGTAAAAGTTGATAAATTTATTTTTCCCGCTGACTTTATTGTTTTAGATTGTGAAGCAGATGAGCATGCGCCTATCATTCTCGGAAGACCATTCCTAGCTTATTGGGAGAACTTTGATTGATGTTGAAAAGGGAGAACTCACAATGAGGGTGAATGACCGAGAGGTAAAACTAAATGTGTTCCAAACACTAAGGCATGCAGATGATCCGAAGAATGCCAACTACTTCATGCCACGGCAGAGTTTAACCGATGAAGAATTTAGTTGCCTCAAGAACTACATTGCCGAACACGAGGAACATGAGGAGTATGAAGATCCGGTCGATGAGGAACAACCAGAAGAGGCAAATTGGCTAGTCAATCGACCAGGTACATACTTTGAACCACCTTTGGACTACTCGGGTAAGGAAGGTAAGATCGAAAAACCCTCTATCGAAAAATCCACCAATTCTTGAGTTGAAACAATTGCCGAGCAATCAAATATGTATACTTAGGGACCGATAATACATTACCTGTAATTATTTCTTCTAAGTTACAGCCTGAAAGAGAAAAGAAGCTGATCAACATGTTGAAGCTACATAAAAAGGCAATAGGGTGGACAATTGCCGACTTGAAGGGAATTAGCCGGCGGTGTGCATGCACAAGATCTTGTTGGAAGATGATCACAAACCTTCAATTGAGGCCCAGAGGAGACTGAATCATGCCATGAAAGGGGTTGTAATGAAAGAAATCATCAAGTGGCTTGACGCCGGCATTATATACCCTATCTCCGATAGTACGTGGGTAAGTCCGGTACAATGTGTGCCGAAAAAGGGAGGGTATAACGGTGGTAAGCAATGAAAATAATGAACTTATCCCAACCAGACTGTGACCGGTTGGAGGGTTTGTATGGACTATCGAAAGCTAAACAAAGCCACTAGGAAAGATCACTTCCCATTACCCTTTATTGATCAAATGCTTGACCGTCTTGCGGGTAAACCCTTTTTACTTGTTTTCTTGATGGTTATTCAGGTTACAATCAGATTGCCATAGCACGTAAGATCAAGAAAAGACAACCTTCACATGCCCCTACGGTACTTATGCCTTCCGAAGGATGCCGTTCGGATTATGTAACGCCCGCAACCTTCCAAAGATGTATGATGGCGCTCTTTTCGGACATGGTCGAAGACTTCCTTGAGATCTTCATGGATGATTTTTCGGTTTTTGTAATGACTTTGACGGCTGTCTCGGCAATTTAGAGAGGGTGTTGGTAAGATGCGAAGAAATGGATTTAGTCCTCAATTGGGAGAAATGCCACTTTATGGTAGATGAAGGAATAGTGCTCGGCCATAAGATTTCATCCAAGGGAATTGAAGTAGACAAAGCCAAGGTGGACGTGATCGAGAGATTACCCCACCAAATTCGGTTAAAGGAATTCGAAGTTTTCTCGGACATGCAGGTTTTTACAGGAGGTTCATTCATAACGTTTCTAAAATCACTAAACCTTTGTGTAATCTGCTTGAACAGGATAAAGTCTTCGATTTTGATGATTCTTGCACTCAAGCATTTGAAACCCTAAAGAAAAAGCTTGCCTCGGCACCCATTGTTGTTCCACCAGATTGGACGCTACCTTTTGAGCTCATGTGTGATGCAAGTGATTTCGCGGTAGGAGCAAGTTCTAGGCCAACGCACAGGTAAGACCTTCCATGTGACATACTACGCTAGTAAAACTCTTAACGATGCTCAAGTGAATTACACAACAACGGAGAAAGAGTTACTAGCTGTAGTTTTCGCATTTGACAAGTTCCGATCCTATTTAATTGGTACAAAGGTAATTGTTCATACGGACCATTCGGCAATCAAATACTTATTTGCTAAAAAGGATGCTAAACCTCGTTTGATTCGTTGGATATTACTTTTACAAGAATTTGATATTGAAATTAAGGACAGAAAAGAAAGAAAATCAAGTGGCCGATCACTTATCACGTTTGGAACGCAATAGGGAAGAGGACGGATCTAGAGATATGCGATGCATTCCCGGATGAACAAATTCTAATCGCCTCGGCAACCCTTGACGCCTCGACAGCCCATGACGCCTCGGCAACCATGGAAGCACACGCCTCGGCAACTCTCTCGACGCCGCAGTTAGTCTTTGACGAGCACGCCTCAGCAATTTTGGGAGCAGACACTACGGCAAAGACATGCCCGGCAATACCGCACGCAGATTTAGTTAACTTCCTTGTTTGTGGTATTTTTCCGTATGGCATTACTCACCAAGGGAAGAAGCGGTTCCGCCATAATGCTAAGCATTTTTTTGGGACGAGCCTCTTTTGTTTAAACAATGTGCAGATCAGGTTATACGTCGATGTGTCCTCAAGAAGAGCAACAGAATGTACTCCGGCAATGCCATTCTTCAACCTATGGAGGACATTTTGGAGGAACTCGTATCATGCCAAAGTCTTGCAATCCGGTTTGTATTGGCCAACATTGTACAAAGATGCCCAAGACTTTTACAAGCAATGTGATCGTTGCGGAGGACGGGCAATATCTCTAGGCGACATGAGATGCCACTCCAGAACATCATCGAGGTGGAACTGTTCGATGTATGGGGGATCGATTTTATGGGACCTTTCCCATCTTCATTCGGCAACCTCTACATCTTACTCGCCGTCGACTATGTGTCTAAATGGGTAGAGGCAGCTGCAGTTCCAAACGATGATTCCAAGACCGTGCAACGATTCCTGCAGAAAAACATATTTACACGGTTTGGGATGCCGAGAGCAATTATCAGCGACGGGGGCAAGCATTTTGACAACAGACTAATTGCCAAGATGTTGCAACGCTTCGGAATATCACACAAGATCGCCACGGCATATCACCCACAAACCAACGGGCAAGCAGAAATTTCCAACCGGGAGTTGAAGGGAATACTCGAGAAAGTTGTAAATCCCTCAAAGAAGGATTGGTCATTAAGACTAGATGACGCACTTTGGGCATATCGCACTGCATTCAAAACACCATTAGGTATGTCCCCCTTCCGGCTTGTCTATGGTAAAACATGTCATCTACCGGTGGAAATCGAGCACAAGGCGACTTTGGGCAATCAAGACCGTGAATATGGATTGGGAAAGTGCGGACAAAAGCGCTTGATGGATCTCAATGAGATAGAAGAATTTCGTGCACTCGCCTATAACAATGCACAAATCTACAAGGAGAAAACAAAGCGATGGCACGACAAGAAACTATTGCCACGGCAATTCACGCCGAGGGCAACTAGTTCTCCTATTCAATTCTCGGCTAAAACTTTTCCCGGAAAGCTGAAATCAAGATGGTCGGGACCATTCAAAGTCGTCAAACCATTCTCCCACGGTCTTTGTGATAATCAAGTCCATCTCGACAACCATGAATTCAAAGTTAATGGACAAAGATTGAAGCACTACAATGGTGCCCATGTGGAACGTAACAAGGAAGTGGTCAACTTAGGAGATGCATGAGCATGCTCTCCTTTCAAGATTTCCTTTTTCTTTTTCTTTTTATTTTCATTTTTATTTTTAGGAGATATTTTATTTTTTCTTCATTATCTTTAGTTTTCAGGTTTTCTTTGTTTTCTTTTTCACAACAAGACTCACAACTACTATGCTAAGGAAATTCTTGCCAAGATCCTTGCCACGGCAACCAATGAAGAAGAAGCGCGGCAACCTACATCGTGCTCTGCACAAGCTGATGCCACGGCAACTAACCATGAAGATGCCACGGCAACCAAAGCTCAAGACGTCCCGGCAACAAGAAAACAACCATCACGTTCAAGCAAGAAAATCAAGACGCCAACTAGAAGGAAACTAATCATCTACGATGACGAACTCTCTGAGTAAGTCCTCGTATGCATTTTATTTTTATATTTATTTTTCGTTATTTTTATGCATGCATTGAGGACAATGCCTCACTCGAGTTTGGGGGATTGTTATTAGTAATTACCATGTTTAGTTACATTAATCTTAAGCATTACATTTAGGATACATAAATTGCTTGCCATGCCTTTAATTGGAACAAGAATTGCTTAGATTTGATGAATATTCGATGATGACTTTGCCAATGCACTTAATTGATAGAATTTTTATTCTAGGATAACCATGAAAAACTTAGAATTGTACTATGATGCTAAATTTGATGAAACACTGTTGTGGTTTGATTGATTTAAGGAGTTCTAGTAAACTTAGGTTGATAATTAACTAATTGGGGGATTAGAATAAAAATTGGATGAATGCTAGAGGTGCCCGAAATTGGCTCTAGCATATGCTAAAAAAATTGATCACTAGAGGTGCCCGAAACTGGCTCTAGGAGGCGTTAAAAATTTTTTTCGGCTAACTAGAGGTGCCCGAAACCGGCTCTAGTCGATTAAATTAACTTAAGAAAACTAAAAAATAAAACACTAGAGGTGCCCGAAATTGGCTCTAGTTAAAACATGTTAAAAAGAACCCAATGAAGTAATTTGAAAACCTATTGTTTGCATAGAATCCGAAAAATCAACTTGCACACAACTCCGCACACACTCACAAGCATTATAGTTTGATTCCGAGTAATTCATCAGTTTTCTGAAAAATAAAAAGCCAATCATACTTTGTGCCCCGGTTCAGAGAATTGAAATCAAGTTCAAAGCTAAGTTTGTGAAAATTTGAAGTCTTGGCAGGTAATTATGAGTTTGCATTGCTTGAGGACAAGCAATAGTTCGAGTTTGGGGGTGTGATAAGTGTTCAAAAGTACTATTTTTCTTACCCTTTTTACTCATATTATTGTTAGACTTAGGCTCATATTAGTTGCATAGTTAGCCATTCATGCATTAATCCATGTTTCCTTCAATCGTTGAGCTTGATTACATAACTTGGTGATTTTTGTGAAATAGATGCTGCTTTGGTGTGTTTTTTTGTGTGTATGTGCAGGATCACTTGCCAAAGCAATGCCGAGCTAGTTGCCAGGGCAATGCATGAAGGATATGCCGAGCTGGTTGCAGGCAGTGCATGAAGAGAGACGAGAGCCAGTTGCCATGGCATTTGTCGACAAAGACCAAAAGCAATATGGATGTCGAAATTCATGATTTTACAAGCCCAAGATGACATGGAGCAAGGTCCAAGCCCAAAGGAATTTGATTGCCATGCAGAGATTAAAGAAGAATTAAATTCCAAGTGGATAGGAGAAGTTCTAATAGGAATAAAATTATAATAAAGAATTATATTCTTTAAAGATAATTTAATTCCAACTCAAACTCCTCCTCAAAGAAGGACTTTGGCCTAGCCCTATAAATAGCAAGAGATTTCGACAATTCAAGGGAGAGAGCAAGAGGGAAATTTCGGCAAGTCCAAGTAGGGCAAGAGGAGAGAATTTTCGACAAGCATCAAGGGCAAGGAGGATTTCGACAAGCCTCTTCCTTCATCTTTGTTCAATTGGGTTCATGCTAGGGATTAATTATCTTGTGTTTCTTTGGAACCTAGCCATGAACTAAATTTACTTGGCTATGGTTATTGTGTTTTGTGGTTGTGAGAAACTATTGGTTTTTGTTTAGGTAATAAGAGTTTGCACTTTTCTATTTCAAGGTTTATTCATTCTTGGTTCCTATTATTGCTTATGAGTGAATTGGGAGAGGATCTCGTGATTTCATCCATTTATCTAATATCGGGAGAGTTAGATTCAAGAAACGAATGAATATGATCTTTATGCAATCCAATGATGGTGAAGATTAATCCGGCTTAGGAATAAGTTAAGGATTTCAACGGCTAAGAGGAGCGCAAGATTGGTTGTTGTTCACCCTTGATTCACGCAGGATGTATTATCAAGGCATGCACAAGTAGCTAGAGTTTCGACTTAGGGATAAGAAGAAACCATTGAAGAACGCGCTCCGCCGAACCTTGAAGTTGCTGCTGCCCGATCGCCCAAGTAGTTGCCCAACTAGTCGCCCAAGCAACCATCAATTAGTTGCCAAGGCAACCCCGTTGTGCAAGTCGCCACGGCAACTGAGTTGCCCATGCACTCTTTTACCAAGACAATCCAATCGGCTATCACACCTCAACTCACGATAACCTAGCCTATCTCTCTCAATTGAATTCATCTTTTATTTTATTTTATTGCTTTCTAGATTAGTAATTAGTTAAACTTCGATAATCCTTTACTTGTGTTTTTACTTTTTACAGTGCAAGAGACTAGATTCTTGAAGTGGCACCAATCCCTGTGGAGACGATATCTTTTATACTATAACTTGCGACGTGTATACTTGCACAATTGCGTAGCACTTATTACGCGCAACACCTGTCGAGACCCCAATGGAGTTCAATAAGAAATTAGGCACTAATGAGGATAGAGAAGAAGTGGACAAGGGGAGATACCGACAACTTGTAGGGAAACTCATATATCTATCTCATACAAGACCTGATATTGCTTTTGTAATAAGCGTCATCAGTCAATTTATGCATGCACCAAGAAAACACTTAGCGGTTGCCTACAGAGTGTTACGATATTTGAAAAGGACTCCAGACAAGGGCCTAAACGAAAACAAAAAACAGATGTGTGGAGGTTTATACTAATGCAGATTGGGTAGGTTTAGTAAGTGACATACGCTCTACTAGTGGCTACTGCAGTTATATATGTGGTAACCTTGTGACATGGAGAAGTAAAAAGCAGTTAGTTGTAGCTCGTAGTAGTGTCAAGGCTGAGTTTCGAGCATTGTCCCATTGGCATATGTGAGGGA
The DNA here is from genome assembly GCA_019671005.1 of Hibiscus mutabilis. Taxonomy (NCBI): domain Eukaryota; kingdom Viridiplantae; phylum Streptophyta; class Magnoliopsida; order Malvales; family Malvaceae; genus Hibiscus; species Hibiscus mutabilis. The sequence continues at coordinate 18,236,210 of CM033717.1, read as the reverse complement.
ATTTGGATACAACAATTAATGGAGGAACTCAGAGTACTGTGTGAGCCACCAATGAAGGTGTATTGTGACAACTAGGCAGCAATCAGAATTGCTCACAATCCTGCTCACCACGACTGCACCAAACACGTAAAAATAGATCGACAATTTATCAAGGAAAAGGTCAAATCAGAGGAGGTGTGCATAACTTATTTACCCACGAAGCAACCAGTTGCAGACCTGTTAACTAAGAGTCTCAATAAAACTCTATTCGAAGAACTTAGTGGCAAGCTGGGTTTGATCAATATCTACTCGTCAGCTTGAGGTAGGGGCGTGCATTCGGTTAATTCGGTTAAATGACTGAACCGAATGACCCAAAATACATTAACCGGAATTTTTTCTCTTTTATCCGTTAACTGAACCGAATTTTTTTCAAAGATTTTTAACTGAATCGAAAATAATTCAGCTAATTCGGTCCGTTTTTGAATTAACCGAAATTGTTATAGAATTTTGTTTAAATTACACAATTGGTCACTAAGTTATGCTAAAATAATATTTTTAGTCATTGAACTTTCATTTTATGCTAATTTGATAAAAGTTTAATGATCATTTTATAATAAATCAAAAAATTTAATGATAATTTTATAATTTTTAAAAGTTCAATGACCAAAGATAAATATATGTAATATATATAATATTGAATATATAAAAATTTCGGTTTATTCGGTTAATTAATCGATTAAAAAAAATTAACCGTTAACCGAACCTACCTAAAATTAACCGACCGAATTAACTGAAAAAATTTCAGTTCGATCGGTTAAAACTGAATAATGCACACACCTACCTTGAGGGGGAGTGTTGAAAATCTGTATATATTTGATAATAGATGTATGTAAATTATTCCTATAATCTTATCCCAGATTTCTAGAAATTAGTATAGACTAAATATCAATTATTAATTATTAGGAGTTAGTTTCTCTTTTTGTAGTATTTTTTTCCTATAAATTATAAACCATTGTTCTTGAAATAATATAGAGAAAAAAAATCTTTTTCTTCTTTTAATTTTGTTCAAAAACAAAGACACATGTAAAGATAGAGCGTTAAATGGGTAGTTTACCCTAAAAAAATATAGTTACCCATTTGCACCATTAAAAAAGTTGATAACGGGAGGCATTTATTACATTTTTTTCTCAATTTTATAAAAGTCAAATATTGTCGAGTAAAATACCTAGTAGCGCCGCTCTTTTTTTTAAATATCGATGGCGGCACCGATTTTAATACTGATCGCCAACCGTCGGGAACTATCGTTCATTTCGTTTTGTTTTTTAGTTTTTAATAAATTATTATGCTCTTGTGACACGATTTTACTCTACCTTTTAGTACGATTTTACTCTGTCTTTTAGCATGCTTTCTCTTTTTTGTTTGGTTTTCTATTACGGTTGGATTTGACGATGCCACGACTGATCAAGATGACGCCCCTTTCATTATGCTGCTGATCTCTCTGTCTCAATCCCTTGAACTAGATTTGAGTACGCGATTACATCTGCCGTTCTTTATTTGCGATTGAGTTGTGGTAATGACTTTTTTGTCAATGTACGTTCATTATAATATGTATTTTTATGTTGTTTGTTGATGGTTTTACCTATCATCGTCGCTTTTGGTGATGCTTGTATCCTTTTTTGTTTCGAGTCTTTAAGTTAGGTTCTTATCTTTTTCTTATATGATCCTCCTTTGATCTCGAGACGTTAGTTTTATTTACTAAAAATATGTCTTGTTTTAAGTGTTTTGTTTACTGAATCGTAAACTTTCATTATAATTTTAAATATTTTCTCGTTTAATAAAATTAGCGAATTCAAGAAAAATTATAACGGACCACCAGATACAATGTTATCTATCCTTCCTATGATTGTACGCTTTCCGGTAATTGATTTATGATTTTACTTCAAGTCTTCTTTTATTAAAAGAATACGCATTACCTTAGGTTCATGTACCTCCCTTTAGATCTCGGGTTCAAAATTTAACGGGAGCATTTTTTTCTCGTAAAGTTTTCTTTTATCTTTTTAAATAAAATCAGTTCCAAAAAATGCTTTCAATTGTACCAAAAAAGTTATGACTTAACTGTCAGAAAAGTGTTCAATATATACTCTTTTTTTTGTTTAGTGTTTAATGTTTATTCCGTGCAATTTTAGTGTCTAATGTTTTATTTTATAATTTTAATCAGGTTTTCTTGTTAATGACCGTTAAAAAATATACCGTCATTCAATTATAACAAGAAACATGACTTAGTTTTTTATTTATTTAATTTCTAAATTTCTTTAAAAACCCCAAAGTTTTAATTTCTTTCAACCAAACTCTCAAATCATATTTCCCTCACCGTCCATCATCCCCACACGTCAGTAGTTCAACATTCACCACCTAATCTTCGTATATCTTATCGTTCGACATCCTCACCCTCTAGTCGTCGATCATAAGCTCAATTAGTCTTTTTGTTTATTGTTAGATGTTCGTCGACGGAACAATTGACATAAAAACCATAATTTTACTTTAATTTTATTTTCGGACTATTATTAACCCACACCAGGAGTTAATTACTAAAGAGAAGTTGTGGTTGGTTGTTATAAGTGTGACAGTTGCAAGAAAAGCTATAATTTAAATCAACATCATATATATATCAAAGAAAACAACATACAGAATTAGGAATTATGTAGATAACCTATCATCAACATTCAATTATAATGCAAAGACTTTCATATAGGTTTCCCTGCCAGGAATCTGCTATAAAAATCCAATGCCTCCTGAGGTTTATATTCCGGGACAGTATGTCCTGCTCCCTGAGGTCATACAAACATAAAAAGCTTCAATCAAAACTGGGAATTTTTGTAAATTTAGAATTTACAACATTTCTCTAAAGATGCATCCTCTTTATTTATCTGAAAGTCGGCAATGTGTTCGATACCTTTATCGTTAAAAAGGTCAGGTTGTGGTCATAGCCTTGTAAATACCTGCAAATGCAGTCCATAAGAGATTCAAATTCATTTCCGAAGTAGAATACAGCATCACGAGCCATGGTTCGGGAAAGCAAATGGGAAATCCGGGTAGTAACAGATTGAGCATGAGATTCGGTTCTGGTTATCGGTCCGTAAAATACTTTTTACATATGCTAAAGGGGAAAAAGGAACTGAAATTACCCTGCAACTTGTCCATTGGAAGTCCATGGCCTCCAGTCATCCACTATATCGTATCCGACAGATCTTGTCCAGGCTTCGCTCCCGGTGTATGGTACACACATATCATGATCCCCACTGCAACAAAAGTTAAATGCAAACTATTTATCAGAGAACATTTACCCGAAATTCAGTAAAAGGAATTTATAACATTAGAAATGGAGATTTACCTATATATGAGTGCTCGATATCCCCTGGAAGTAAGATTCTTGTGATACTTAATCATGCTACCGGCATCATGATTATATAAGATGTTGTCTGTACATAACTCCCATTTTCCGATCGCAGTGTCCTACATGTCAGAAGGATAATATTATCATTTTCATTTTCTTTTATTGGAAAACCCGGAGAATAATGATTTTGAGAGTGCTTACCTTTTCAGCATGAACTGCCTTCCTAACTGCAGGATCATTCAGCCATGTTGTTGCTACTTCATCATCCTACACAATTGATATAAAATAGTATGTAAGTTATCATTTTGTTTCAAATAAGATAGTTCGAGATGAATAAAGAATTTATAAGAAAATCCATATAGGTTATACGAGTCGAATGCGCAAAAGGAATAGCATAGCAAAGAACTTGACACCAAAGAGAAGAGGAAACCTAAAACTGATGGTTATTGATATCAGAAATTCCTTAAGGGCAAAGCTATAAAATACATGTGAAACAAGATACAAATAAGCAATGTTCACAGACAATAATTTAAACTTACAGTGCATGGAACACTTAGGCTATTGAGAAGTTGTGGCCATGTTGGAACAATTCCATCTCTTACAGGGGCTCTAATAGGCCAGGCACGACCAAACATCCTTTTCCTTACAGCAAGTGGCCTGTCGGTCTCACCGAGCTTCAAGAAGCTCGAAGGTAGTCTGATCTTGATATCTGTAATCTCAGGTGTTTCGGAGCTATGATAACAAGGTTCTAGGATGTTGTATATGTTTAAATCCCTTATGTTCTGCAATTAGTCAAAAGCTCAGAAGCAAATCAAAGAGAATGCAAGTTCTAATTATCCGAACTTTCCCGTGAATCAATATGAATAAGCAATTAAATAGGCTATTACCTGATCAACTTTATCCAGTTTGCTCTCACAGGTTTCAGTAAGTGGATTATTGAAATTACCCTTGCACTCATTTTTAGCTTCCTGAAAATATGTAGATCGAACTATCAGAACTATGAACTTTCTTTTTAAGTCTTGCACTTATAACAAGTTAGAAGACAACAACTTCCAATAATAATCCGGAAGCTTTCAAGAAAAAACCATAGAAACAAATGAAAAACTTGGTAAAAGTTCAAGATTTTTGGTGATTAAAGTAGAAAAACTTATGTTTCTAGGTGCATTATAGTTGCACAAGGAGTGGTTGAATGGACAATCTAGTGTCACAAAGGCAAAAGGAACTAGCACTAAAACAAGATATATCAATATCGGGGAGAGCTAACGCACCTTGTATAGGTCATCTGAGATCAGGCCCATGCCATGAGCAAACGGAACAAGAGCATTGCCATCAAATTCATCATCCGCAACTCCGTTTCCCACCAAATATCCCTGTGAGTGACATATTCAAATTTCAGTTAGAATGCACATGTTCAAAGTTTAACCATCAATCGAAATAGTTTCCGGAGAAACTCGTACCTTGAAATTAAGAACAGGCTTTGTGTGAGCATCAATTCCTACAAAAGGTTCATACTGCACTTTAGATTCATCCTTTTTAACTTCTTAAAGTCTAAACTAAGAGGATATACATATACCTTGAACTACTTCGAAAGAAAGAGTAGGCACATATACTCCAGCATATGACTCTCCGGCAATAAAAAACGGGTTCGAGAGGAACTCGGGGTATAGCTCAAACCACTGTCACACAACAGATACTTAAGTATCTCAAATAAAGAACTTGAGCCATAATGAGAAATATTTATTGTATAACCTTGAGGAGAAATGCATGGGTGTCAATGGCAGTTTGTAGGTCACCAGTAATATAATCGCTCTGATTCTTCGAATACGAAAACCCGACCCCAACCGGAGAATCTAAATATATAATGTTGGAGACCTAAAATGAAAAGTAAAAAAAGACTGTGAAGTACATTTTTACCACAATAGGGAAATGAACATAAACAAACCAATTCACCTATCAAACAAAAGTAAAAATTTACAACCTTGGACCAACTATAGAGATTGAGATGCAATTGGGGCAAACTCTCATTTGCCTTTGCTGCTTCAAAATTGAAAGGCCCTGTAATTGACAATTCAAAGAGGAAAAACAGATTATTGTCAAAGTTTGAGGTAAATATGAAACATCTCAATGCCAGATGAAAAATATGAAACATTTTCTGTTTCATATGGCAATATACCATGCTCGTAAACAAAACCGTCAAAGCTGGAACATCCGGGTCCACCATTGAGCCAAAGCACGACAGGATCCTCTGAGGGCTTCCCTTCAGATTCCACAAAATAGTAAAACATGTTCTTGCCATGATTTTGATCAATATTCACATACCTTCAAGAACCAAAAAGAAAAAGGAGTTCGACCCATCAATTTTTGTGATTCCCATTTTATAGGAAACGAGAAAAAGCAATGGATTGGGGAAAAAGATGGAATTTTTATGACAAAAATATTGAATTCAGAGAATACCCAGAGTAGTGCTTTGAAGGAAAAGTGCCTGAAAACCCAGGAAGTTGAGTGACAAGTGAACCCTCAGGAGCTGACTGAGTTAATACCACTAAGCTACAGAAGAGGCAAAAGTATATGAATTTGTTAGCCATTGCTACAGTTTTTGAGTAGAAGTTTTCATTATGGATTGATTGATACAATGGTTTTCGTGTGGGATTTAAAGAGTTCGTTGTTCCTGAAATGTACCCGAGAATCTTTGCTTTGGTTAAGATGTTAACACGGAATGATGGGATTTTTTGTTCTTTTCGCAAATTGTTAAAAGATTTTTCATGCTTTCAAGGCAAGAAAACAGAAAAAGGGCATAGAGTGACAAATTAAGTGAGGTGACGACTGAATGAAGCTATCCAAATGATCCAATGAAACAGAAACCACTTGGTATCGACACTCCAGCTCTGAGTTTGAGGTTGCGGCACGATTACCGAAGGTAGCAATCATTGTCCCCATTGTTAATGGTGAATTCAAAAATAAAATATGTAATTTTCAAATTTCTCTTTTTAACTTTTTTTACAAGTCACACATGCTAACAAAAATTTTCTCATTTTCATGCCTCTTTTCTCGCCTCAAGATTAAAATATTAAATTGTAAGTCTTAATTTTAATTTTTAAATTTTAAACTTTAAACACTAAATCTTAGAAAATATATTCAAACTCTAGTTTTTTATGTTGGATTAAAATCCGCAATTATAATTACATATGTAAAATGTATGATGTTATTATAAAGTACGACAAAAAATTAAGTGACCAATTATGTTTGTCGTGTCATGGGTATTAAAGTGTCATGGAAATAAAAGTGTAGATACCATAAGATGTATTTATAATTTAATGAGGGGTAGAGTTATAAATACTTAATAGTTGATTTATTAAATCAAACTATATAAAGAGGTAGTGGTCCCCAAGAAATAGGTTAACTTGTTTTTTCTCTCTTTCCCCGTCATATAGTTTTACATTAAGAGTAAATCTATCTTCTTGAAAAATTGCAACCACCTTTTAGATGATCTTCATCAAAGAATTCAAGGTTTTCAATTCATTAATAAATTCAGGTACGCTTCTGCATCTAATATTTTATTCTTGATGATTTGACATGATAGATCATAGGTTAGATTTCATATTTAGTTATGGTTTGATTGTAACAAGCGACATCAGCGTCTCATCATGTTGAATCATTGAGACTTTTTTGTTTTCTGAATTGATTTGTCCTTAAAATTTTGTAGGTTTAATATTGAGATTTGGTATTTGGATTAAAGATTAAGTTTAATCTTTTAAAGTTTAGATTTATTTTTATAATTTTTTTTAGGGTTTACTGCAGCCGGTATTATTACTGTCTAAATTATGTGTTTGCCTTAGATTATGAAATATCGTAGAATATTCGCTTCGTGAATAACTTCGATAAATTCATCGTGATACCCACGTCGGTGGATGCTTTGCTTCCTTGTAAACATTTGACTAAAAAAATGTAAGACTTATATTCAGTGAATTAGGTCAATTTTATAATTGTTTTATACATTAAAGATATTTCAGAATTTAGTTAATGATATTGATAGTGCTACAGAAGAATTAACCATATAATATATTAAGATTGATTGTATTATATTTAGGGTTTTATGTGATGTTTATTACATGTATATCTTGTAATCGTTATGATTGTATTCTTGATTTATATATAGTTTATGCATTCGACATTACTTCGGTTTCCGGGAGTCAACTTTAAGATAGTTTAGAATTTAAATCTATTGGTATTAACCATTAACTGCTTCTTCAAAAAAAAAAAAAAGTTTTTCAACAAACATTTGGTTAAGAAAATAAGAAGCTACAGAGATAATGTAAGGCGCATGTGCGCCCACTTTAAAGAAAGGGACAATTACTCCCTAAATTCTTCACTTTCAGTTTAACCCATGTTTATCCTTTGTAATTCTGTTTTAATCTCAAACAGTTTCTGTTTCTGTAATTTAGTCCAGATTTTTATTATTTTATTTTAAATAATATACACTAGAAATGAGGTATGGGTTAATTTTAGTTTTTTCGGTCAATAAAAAAAGATGGGTGGAGTCTTAGCTTCAATTGAAGTGTATATACTTTGGATTATATAATTTTAGTATTGAATTTGGAATTTATTTTTTATTACTCTCATATGAAACTAGTTCTTATTCAGATTATGTGAACTATATTTAATTTTAGTTTTGACTTTAAAAGTATGTGATTGCATAATTTTGAAAAATTATCTTGTTTGTATTTGATATGAAATAATCTGACTTTACTTTTGGCAAGTATGTATAGTTAACGCAATCTATGAAATATATATATATGATATTAGATTATATATTTGACTCAATTTTATCAAAATTTTTAATTTTGATCATTAGGTTATTATGGATATATTAAAGCTTCATATGAATTATTCATTTATATGATACTTGTGTTTTCTTGGACTTTTAGTTAAATATTGATTGTTTTGAATTTGATTTTTATTTTGATAAATGCGTGTTTAAGGATTTTATTTTTTGAGAAACAATCAAAGATTTCGGGTTTTTTTCACTTCTAATAGCCCCATTCAAGCAACCTTATTTTGGGTTATTTTAGAAACTTAAGTATTATCAGAAATTTCAGTTTTGACTGTTACAAAATTTTAAAATTTGGATATCGATATATTTATAGTATATATTTTGAGATAAATTAATTGAAACATTAAGTCACCAAAGTGACCTCTATTATGGAAATTATTTTATTTTAAAATATAGAAGGTTTTTTGTGCATGTAATTCAGTTTATGTTAGTATTAGTCGGCCCAAATGAAAGTTAATAATTAACATTGTTACATGTGAGCAATAAATAGGCCCAAAGGAAGATTTTTTGTCTGACATGTTCTTATTATCAATGTTTGATTACTGTATCAATGTATCACTTACAAGTTAATATTTTGTCCAACATTGGAATATTAATAGAGTGTCCGGTATCTTGATATAAGTTTTACCTTTATTCAAACTTTTAATTATTTTGTTTATCTTTTAATTTGATTTAAAGATAAAATTAAGACAAATATTTTGAAACAAATAAATTCATATTTTAGCTTCTGGTGACTAATATTTTAATAGATTAATTGAAATATAATTTCACCAAAGTGACCGCTTTTGTGTAGATTAGTTTATTTAAAATATTAAGATGATTATGAGTTTTTGTAATTCATGCGTTTATTAATTGGCCCAAAAGAAAGTTAATATTTGACAGAATTACAATGACAATTGTGACGATAAATGTGTGACAATTTTAAGGTTTTTTATGTGAGCAATACGTTATTCCAAAGAATAATCTATTGTTTGACATAGTTTATTGTCAATGTTTGATTGCTACAACAAGAGTGCCACTTACAGTTAATATTACTATCCAAAGACTTGATATTAATGATGCTCTTGGCATCTTGAGGGGAACTAGCCATTATTTTGAATTTATTTGTTTACTTATGAATATTTATGTGAGCTTGTTTTTACTTTATTTATTTATTTTTGTTCTATATTTAGCTAATTTATCTTTTTCTGTCACAATATACGCTAATATACATTCTACACTCATGTTTAGTGAAACTAATTTCAAGAAATAGAAAAGACACGGTATTTAGATGTATGAACATAGACTTTGCACTAAGGAAAGAATATTTTACACCTCTCACCGCAGTAAGCACCCATAAAAGTATTTTCAGAGGTAAGATCGTTCAAATTGCATGAGTTTAATGATCATAAAGCACAATATTCTATATGTCTTTTGGAGCATAAATCTAAAGAGATTACTCATACTAAGGGTATCCTTGACGAAATTAAGAAATGTTTTACCCAAAACATTAAGGTTAAGATGACATCACTTATGCTTTCTTTGATGTCTATGAAAGGGGGTACATTGTGAAAATGTTTAATATTGCTTCAAAATTTAAGCACAAACTTTCTAACAATTGTTTGTTCTTATGATTTTGGTACCACTTCCTATATAGTTCAACCAATTCTAAATTAGTTACAACTGTCAAAAGGAGAAATAGACTCTAATTGAGCTCATTTCTCATTGTGTTTAAGAGGAAGAAAGGTTGAAGCATTATAAGTGCAAAAGTAATCATTTGGTTTGTGCTCAGTTAGTTAGTGTCTCTAAGAATAAGGGCAATAAAAAATTATTAGAATAAAGTTGCTAAGGATCCTATTCAAAAGAAACAACAATAAATTACAAAGTGTTTATTCTTTTGTATAAGTTAGGACACATGTGAAGAAATTAAACTTCAAAAGTGAGCAACTACTTCAGTTATTTTGAGTGATTCATGGGTTGTAAATTTTATGATCCTTCAATTAGGATTCTTTTAAGGAGAGATTTATAATATTTTTAGGATGTTGAGTTTGGAGGGAGAAATAAGATTAGATACATTGCTATTGAGGAAAATTGAATTATAATTTAATTCCTACTACACTTTTGACGATGTTTAGGTTTTCACACCTATCATTAATCAATAAGTGAATCAAGTACCTCAACAAAATAATGTTGAACAACTCTCATTCAAGATAAGGGAATTGTTTCAGAAAAACAAACTAAACAACCTTAAGAAACAAGTGTTATTAGGAATTTGAAATATTATTCCGGATTATTATATTGTATTTCTTCAAGAAAATAAGGAAACAATGGAATGATAGAAAATGAACTAATCATTTTTTTATCAAACCATAAAAAGTTCTAACTCTCAAAAGTGGATTGATGTCATTCAAGAAGAGTAATTTTGTGCAAGACAATAAAGTTTAAAAACTTGTCTCATTATCTTAAGGTGCAAACCAATTGGTTGTAAATGGATGTTTAAAACCAATAAGGATGGAAATGGTAATGTGGATAAGTATGAAAGATTTCTTGTATCTAAAGAATATACTCTAAAAGAAGACATTGATTTTGTAGAGACTTTCTCTCAAGTTTCATTGGAAGACTCTTTCAAGATAATTATTACACTTGTTTTAGTCTTAAGATATATTAGATAGATGCTAAGCTTGTTTTAAATGGCAACATTGAAGAAACTATTTATATGGTACAATCATAGAGTTGTGTCTTATGATACACTATCAATGATATGTAGATTAAATAAATTCATCTATGAGCTTAAGTAGGAATCTCATTAAGGAAATTATAAATTTTATATTGATTATCTCATTCAGTTTTGAGATAAATTTGGTTTACAATTGTATGTACTACAAGTTTAGTGGGAGTAAACCAAGTGATACTCATATTGCTAAAGAAGACAAATAATGTCTTACTCAATGCCCTAAAAGTAACCTTGAAGTTTAGAAAATACAAATGATTCTATATGCATAAGCTTTTAAGAATCTAATTTATGTTCAAGTATCTATGCGTTTAGGTATTGCGTTCATTGTTGGAATTTAAGAAAATCTAGTATGGACTATTGGATAGCATCCAATAGAGTTATGAGATATATTTAGAGAACAAAAATTACGTGCTCACATATCGAAGTTTTGGTAAGTTAGAGATCATCAAGTTTATAGACTTCAATTCTATTAGAATATTAATGCAAAAGAATTTTGTCACATGAGCTGCTAACTATAGATTGAATAGAAAGACCACTTTAGTTATTTTGTGACAATAAATATGCATTCATTTATTCTATAAACAGCAAGAACACTTCAAATTTGAAGCACATAAATATTAAGTTCCTAGTTGTTAAAGAAAATTCAGAGTGGTTGTGTGTCTATAGAGCATGTTGATACAAACTCCATGATTGTGCGCTTATTAAGAAACTATCACCATAGGTCTTTCATGAGCACACTACTCATGTGGGTGTAATGTTATTTAAATATTTTCAGTTTGAGTGGGAGTTTGTAATTTTGAAAAATGCATATTTGTTTTAGACACAATTTTGGCTACTTCAGTTTAAGGATATATTTTAAGATTATTTTCTGCAAAAATAAAGTTCTTTTGGTTTATGCACACTCTGAATTCAGTAAGTTTGATCTCACTAAGGTTTAGGAGGACCAGTTGGAAATAGACATGTACGGTTCACATTTCATGTAATTTTCCATGCTACGCATCCATGATTGATCTATGTGATTTGACTATATTTGTATATGTGACCATTGTTGGTCTAGTCATGATAAATATGGCAAAGGCTGCTTTGATCCTATATGGATGTAGTTGATGCATGAGATTGTTATAGAACACTGATAAGTCTTATATTTGCATGTTTTTCACATATTAAATCTTATGTTTTAGCACATTAATCTATCTTAAAGCCTTTGATTCAGTTCCTATTTGGTTTTGCAGGTGTTTTTGGGCCTTAATGACATTTTATACATAAAACCTGAGTTTTAAAACCATTTAGGCGTCACCTTCAGAATTTTTGTTAATTGCCAAGGCAAGTCCTAATTGCCACAACAAGCTCTTCATATACCGCCTTAATTGCATCGGCAAGTTGCACTTGCCACGGCAATACTGTTTTTGCAAAAATACCAGGCGCAAGATAGATTTGGGCCTAGAGAACAAGCAGATTTTTACTTGGAGGGCAAGCAATTCTACTACAAAGAGGGCTTCTACTTTTACCATAATTAAAGTAGTTTAGGGTTGTTTTATTTAATATAAAGTCTTTCCCTTTATTCCCTATAAATAGAGATCAAAGGGTGAAGAGAAAATACGAAGTAGAAACCCTAGTCTAGTCGAAACCCTATCCCATCTTCTCTTGTAGCCGTCGACCACCATGAGTGGCTAAACGCTTCTTTTCTAGTCAAGTGTAGATACAAGGATATTATTTCAAGTTTTTAGTGAGATTTCTTGTTCCCAAATTATCTCCATCTTTATTCAAGTATTTTCATATCTTTTGTGCTTCATCTTCATATGTATGTTTGGTTAAATATATGCTACAACCAATTCAATGGTATTTGATACAAGTGGTAAAGAAATTCGGGTTCGATTTCTAAAGGTATGAATTCATGTTCTTAATAAGTTAACGGGTTCGTGCTTAGGAAGAATATGTGCTTTGGGTATCTTAAAGATCATTAATGTTGTTTGATAGATTATAATTCTTTAGTGGTATTTAGGAATTTAATCTTGATAATAAGAGTTAATCTTTTGATGGTATTTAATTGGTTGTCTATCTTAGAAGAGATTTAGGTTATTTGGTGGTATTTATCTAATCTAAAACCAAACTATTTGAAGTTGATGTCGATTTATCTTTTGTGGGTCAATGATCTAAATTCTTTATTGAATATTCCAAGTTCTACCTTGACTAGAGTTTCATCTTATATAGATTTCTTCCTTAATTCAATTGCTTTCTTCAAATCAAACACAAAACCCCCTTTTTACTTTTAATTGCTTGTGAACTTGATTTCTTAACCATTCTCTGCGAGATCGACCCTACTTGCCGCTACTACAAATCCAAAGAACAAGTAAGTATTATTTTTTGACTGATTCGACACCCATAAAAAATTGACGTCGTTGCCGGGGAATGGTCTCAAGAAGCTAAGTTCACTTTTTATTTAGTTTATTTTATTTATTTTTCATTTTTTTCAATTTTTTTCTTCTTTCTTTTTTTCTTTTCTACTTTTATGCTTTGCTCTTCTCTTGCAGACAAAAATCTTTTGTTTGATCCTAATATCGACAAAACTGAAAGACGACTAAGGAAAGAAGCGAAGCAAAGCAAACAAGCGACCACACAAGGAGACTTGGAGAACACTCAAACCATCAACATGGCTGAACAAACCCTGCGCCAACTTATAGCCCCCGAGATCGCCCCACAACCTCTTTGCATTAATTACCAATAACTTGAAGTAGCTTTCAAATTAAAATTTGGACTAATACATCTTCTTCCTACTTTTAGGGCACGTAAAAATGAGAATCCGTACAAACACTTGAAGGAATTCCATGTGGCGTGCTCGAGCATGAAACCCCACAATGTCACCGTTGATGAAGTCAAGCTAAGGGTGTTTCCATCCTCACTAGCCGACCATGCCAAAGATTGGTTGTACTACATACCATCTGGATCGATTAAAACATGGACGGACATGGCAAAGCTCTTCCTCAAAAAATATTTTTCAGCATCAAGAGCAACCAACATTAGGAAAGAGATTTGAGGAGTTAGACAAAAAGATTCTGAGACACTTCATGATTATTGGGAACGATTCAAGCTACTTTGTGCAAGCTATCCACGACATGGAGTGTCCAACAAATTACTCATCCAATATTTCTATGAGGGTTTATTACCCATGGAGAGAAAGATGATGGATGCCGCAAGTGGAGGTGCAATTGTGAACAAGACGCCTACCCAAGCCAAAGACCTCATCAACATTATGGCCACGAGCTCTCAACAATTCAGCTCGACACATGACACTGTCTCTCGACGTGTGAATGGGGTAACTATCTCTTCCTTTGAAAATAAGATTTCAAATCTAACTTCTCTTGTTGAAAAATTGGCATTAGGTAATGCACAACAAGTCAAGGCATGTGGGATTTGCAAAAGGCAAGATCATGCAACCGATATGTGCCCAACACTTCAAGAAGAGAGCACCAAAGAAGCCAACACCATAGGAGGATTTTAAGGACAAAAGAAGTACAATCCGTACTCAAATTCATACAATCTGTACTCAAATTCATACAATCCGTACTCAAATTCATACAATCCGGGTTGGAAAGATTATCCAAATATGAGCTACGGGCAAGGGAGCAATCAACAAGGAGGTTATGCGCAACCATCTTCATCGACAAAACAACCTTTGGAGGATGTCGTATACAAGCTTGCTCACAACCTAGAGCAATTCCAACAAGAGACAAAGTTAAGCATTAAAAACCTTGAAACCTAAGTAAGTCAGATTGCCTCATCTCTTAGTCAATCCGAAACTCGAGGTAAGTTACCTTCTCAAACTATTGTGAATCTGAAACAAAACATGAATGCAATTACTTTGAGAAGTGGCAAGAATTTGCAGGATTCTTCAACCCAACAAAATTGGCGTCGTTGCCCAAGCAATCGCACCATTCCCAGTTGCCCAGACAATTCGACTGGTCTTGTTTTCAAGTTGTTTGATTCTTCACCCAAGGAGGACGACGAAAAGGAAGAAGGGAAGGCTAGCAAACCAACAAAACTTTGCCAAACCCATTTTCCCAGAAAAGATGGAAAATTGCACAAAGCTGAACCGGGCAAGGAAGATGTCAAAACAAGCAAGGTAATTTAGGCCATCGTTGTTCAACCACCTTTTCCTTAAAAGTTCTCAAAGACCAAGAAAGAAGAGTAAGAAAAAGAAATTCTTGAGACATTCCGCAAGGTCGAGGTAAATATTCCATTGATTGATGCCATAAAACAAATACCTTGATATGCAAAATTTCTCAAGGAATTATGCACCAACAAGAGGAAGTTGAATGGAAATGAAAATGTAAGAATGGGTGAGAACGTATCTTCCATACATAAACGGAAACTCCCTAAAAAGTGCAAGGATCCAGGTATGTTCATTATTCCTTGTCAAATCGGAAACATAAAAATTGAGAAAGCCATGTTAGATTTAGGAGCATTAATTAATGTTATGCCATATTCTATATATTGTGATAACAATATGGGTCCTCTTAAAGATACATGTGTGATCATACAGCTTGCCGATAGGTCGAATGTTTTTTCGAAAGGTGTTTTGGAGGATGTTTTGGTGCAAGTTAATGGGCTTGTATTTCCTGCTGATTTTTATGTGTTAAATATGGAGGGAAAAGATTCATCTAGTCCTAATTTAATTTTGTTAGGAAGACCATTCTTGAAAACATCTAGAACAAATATTAATGTGCATGATGGACTACTTACCATAGAATTTGATGGCAAAATCATAAAATTCAACATCTATGATGCCATGACACGCAATGAGGATGCATGTTCATTATTTTCCTTAGATGTTACTAACTCTCCAATGCAGGAAACCATCAAAGAGCTTGATTGTGATAAAAACCCAAGGACAACTCCTTGCGTACAAAGACATCATACCATGGTATGCGGACATAGCATACTTTTTTGTGACAAAGACATTTTCAACATGTACATTGCAGGTTAAGAAAGACAATAATAAATGCGATGCAAAGTCGTACCTATGGGATGACCCAAACCTATGGAAGATATGAGTTGATCCAGTCATAGTGGCGGACATCAACTGGGATCCAAGAATCAATCTAATCAATGCCAAGCCTCCCGACAAGCCTCTAATTAACTAACGTGCCAAGCCTCTAGAAACCATGGAAAGTAGAAGTGTTCAAGTCCATCAAGAATAAACCACATGACGAACATCTTCTCGCCACAATATGAGGGTTAAAGGGAGTTACGTCTAGCCAAAGACATTACAGAAAGGCGCTTCTTTTGAGGCAACCCATGATTTTTATTATGTTTTTAGTTTAAGTTTTATATTTTTGTTTTAATAATTTCTGCACTTTTTATTTTTTTAGGAACACTTGACTAGAATAAGGCATGCCCACAATTCAGAACCAGTCCCAGTTGTTGCGGCATATCCAGTAGCTATGGCAATCATACAAGTTCCAGTTGCCGCGACAAATTCAGTTGCCTGGGCAACTCAATTGGTCTTAAGGCAAACCAAAGGGCATACTTCGAGCACGTGAATAACATACCACCACACCCTACACCCCTACCGACGCATGCCGCATGAGGGAGCACTCTTCTCCCTTCACTTTTTAATTACTTTCTTTTATTTTCTGCATGTAGGTTAGGGAACATTGAGGACAATATTAGGTTTAAGTGTGGGGGAGTTAACTTTGATGTGCTTAATTTGTGCTAAAACCATGGATATAGTTGAGTGAAATTGCATGCTTCTTGATGACTTTGAGTGTTACTTTCACATGAAATTTTTTCTTGAACTTAACATGTTGAGATTTTTAAGAAAATTGGATCCCTAGGTAAAGATGAGATTGATATGGGAAGTAAAAAAAGACTGATTAAATCTTGTTAGACTTGCAAATCATTTCTCATATTAATTGATTCGATAGTCGAATGGATAAAAATCGGACACAACAAACAACTTTGTGAGACTTGAGCCTTAATAAGCATATATCTTGTGCTTTATATTTTTCTTCATTGAGTGATTGTCAAGCATGATTGAATTTCTTCTAGAACTAGCGATGTTATGCATATCAAGACCACATTGTAGGATTGAATTACTTGAGATGATTAAGGAACTTAGGTATGAACCTTGAGCCAAAAAGCCTACCTTGGTAAATATGACCATTAGAGAACCACTTTTGAGCCTAAGCCTTTTGTTTGGAAATTAACCACATTACAAGCCTAATTCCTTTTTGTTGATTTTCCCAATTTGCACCCAAAATCGAAAAACTACACACTTTCCTTACTTGAAAGAGAAAAATCAAGCAAAAGAAAAAAGAAAAGGGAGAAAATCTTGAAAAACAAGGAAAAGAAAAAAATCAAAGAGAATATTGTCTTGTTCAAAAAGAAAATTCAAAATAAAAGACAAAAAGTGTGAAAAAGATTGAATCCGTGTTTCTCCCAAAAATAAATTTGTGCAAAAACTTGATACAAAAGAGGAAAAGGAGTGTAAAGTTCTTTGATTCAAAAAGCCAAAAGTTTTTCTTATCATACCTTGTCCTAAGCCCCATTAAAACCAATTTAAAGACATTTTGATCTTGTGATTCGTCCTAGCTAAGTGGTGGAGATTTGATATATTTTCAAGCTTATGGTAAGTATCTTTTCATGTTTTGACTTGAGTGTTGTTGTCCCTTAAACACTTTGAGAAATATTAAGTGAATCCTTTGCGAGGGTGTTTGATTTTATTCCATCTTGACTTCATGATAATTAATTGAGATATTATTTGCTTGTGCTAATTTGCAAGTCATGATTTATTACTTCTCTTATCCTTTCTTCATTACCAAAAGGACCCTAGACCTTGAATTTCAATATGCTTGAGGACAAGCATAATCTAAGTGTGGGGGTATATGATAAGTCATATATTTGAATGTTTTTCACATATTAAATCCTATATTTTAGCACGTTAATCTATCTTAAAGCCCTTGATTTGGTTCTTATTTGGTTTTGCATGTGTTTTTGGGCCTTAATGACGTTTTATACGTAAAAGCTGGGTTTTAGCACCATTTAGGTGTCACCTCCAGAATTCTTGTTAATTGCCAAGGCAAGTCCCAATTGCCACGGCAAGCTCTTCATAAACCACCTTAATTGCCTCGGTAAGGTACACTTGCCACGGCAATACTGTTTCCACGAAAATACCAGGCGCAAGACAGATTTGGGCTTAGAGAACAAGCATATTTTTACTTGGAGGGCAAGCAATCCTACTACAAAGAGGACTTCTACTTTTAGCATAATTAAAGTAGTTTATGGTTGTTGTATTTAATGTAAAGTCTTCCCCTTTATTCCCTATAAATAGAGATCAAAGAGTGAAGAGAAAATACGAAGTAGAAACCCTAGTCTAGTTGAAACCCTCTCCCCTCTTCTCTTGTAGCCGTCGACCACCATGAGTGGCTAAACCCTTTTTTTCTAGTCAAGTGTAGATACAAGGATATTATTTCAAGTTTTTAGTGAGATTTCTTGTTCCCAAATTATTTTCATCTTTATTCAAGTATTTTCATATCTTTTGTGCTTTATCTTCATGTGTATGTTTGGTTAAATATATGCTACAACCAATTCAATGGTATTTGATACAAGTGGTAAAGAAATTCGAGTTTGATTTCTAAATGTATGAATTCATGTTCTTAATAAGTTAACGGGTTCGTGCTTAGGAAGAATATGTGCTTTGGGCCTTTTAAAGATCATTAATGTTGTTTGATAGATTATAATTCTTTAGTGGTATCTAGGAATTTAATTGGTTATCTATCTTAGAAGAGATTTAGGTTATTTGATGATATTCATCTAATCTAAAACCAAGCTATTTGAAGTTGATGTTGATTTATCTTTTGTGGGTCAATGATCTAAATTCTTGATTTAATATTCCAAGTTCTACCTTGACTAGAGTTTCAACTTATATAGATTTCTTCCTTAATTCAATTGCTCTCTTCAAATCAAACACAGAACTCCCTTTTTACTTTTAATTGCTTGTGAACTTGATTTCTTAACCATTCTTTGTGGGATCGACCCTACTTGTCGCTACTACAAATCTAAAGAACAAGCAGGTATTATTTTTTGACGGATTCGACACCCATCAAACACCTATTATATAATAGCAATTTTTGAGCTTATAAGGTTGTACATTTATCAGGAAACATATGTTATCCAAGTGGGAGATTGTTGGATTAAAATTCACAATTATAGGCACATATGTAAAATGTATGATGCTATTATAAAGTATGACACAAAATTAAGTGACCAATTATGTTAGTCGTGTCATGAAAATAAAAGTGTAGATACCATAAGATGTATTTATAATTCAATGAGGGGCAGAGTTATAAATACTTAATAGTTAATTTATTAAATCAACTATATAAAGAGGTAGTGGTCCCCAAGAAATAGTTTAACTTGCTTTTCTCTCATTCCCCGTCATAGAGTTTTACATCAAGAGTAAACCTATCTTCATGGAAGATCACAACCACCTTTTAGGCGATCTCCATCAAAGGATTCAAGGTTTTCAGTCCATCAATAAATTCAGGTATGCTTTTGCATCTAGTATTTTATTCTTGATGATTTGACATGATAGATCTTGAGTTAGATTTCATATTTAGTTATGGTTTGGTTCTAACATTCTAAACCCTAATCTAAAAAGTTAACCATAAAATTTAATCCTAAACTCTAAACCTAATTTTTTTTAAAGTGATGACATAAATAGGGACATGAAGATGGGGCAGGCGATTTGAATTCCGCACATACAAGTGTGTGAATTCAAAATTTCAAAAGTGAGTCAAATATATTTTTTTTCCAAATGGTATGCATTCTTTTTCCTTTGCACACTTCATAAAATTAAAATTTTAAAAGAAAAATAACACTAAATTAAACTTATATTTTCAAAAAAACGAGATGCGGATGTTTTCTACTAAAATTGGGTGCATTTACCTCCGATATAAATTCAGATATTCTAAAATAAATATCATTTTCTTTTGCTAAATGCTTAGCTATTATGAAAAAGTTGTGGGTGATAATGGATTATACACAACGGTCAATGCCTATTATATTAGTTGCTAGTCAATGCCTTTGCGATTACTTCTTTTTGTTCAACCTTAGCCATTACTCATTTACTTCCAATAATGGCAGTGCCATTATACCCGTTTAACACTCCATGAGACAAGGGGAAAATGATAATATTAGCCGGCAAATTACATGTGAAATGGCATTGATTCTTGAAGCTGAAGCAACTATTGTCTTCTATTAAATTCCAAGTTGATGATTTAAATCCGATATGAACACAAATCCAGTACTAAATGGAGATTGGCACGATGTACCCAATCTATTTCAATGGAGTAGCATAGTTTTTTACAGCAGGTTAAAATCCGTGGCAGCTCCACGTTGGGAGTTGGGTCGGTAAGTCTCTATCCCGACATCTGAATTTTCTTCTATTAGTAATTATTTTACTAGTTGTGTCCACCATGAGATTTTATTTGTCTGCACTCACATACAAATTATAATCAAAACTGACTAAAATGCCTATATGTATAATTACCCTAAAAATATTTTTGAATCCGTCACAAGTTCTGTCGTACAAGTTCACTTAGAATGATACAAATATGACTTTTCCTTCAGTAAAATAATGAGATTGTTGCACGGGAAAAAAGAATTTCTGGGGAAATGTTGCATATCCTTTTTGCAAAAGCCATGGTTTCTTCAATGAAGAGAATGAAGATGATGAAATTTTCATTTTCTATAGTCTATCAACTGTGGAAATGTAGTGGTTTTAAGAGTTCCCGCTAATATCACTTTCAAACTTGTAAACTTGGACAATTTTTCTAAGGGATACATATAAAGAACTCTAACAATTTGACTAATCAAGAGAATAAAAACTTACGCTTTCTATCATTTCCAAAAGTGAATATTCAATCTGAAAATCTACGGGAACCACGATTCAATAGCTAAAACATAGTAAATTATAGAAGGAATGACAAGCAATGTAATGACCCGAATTTCTGAGTCAACGAATGCGTGTTGACTCGAATTATGAATCGTCGAGTTAGATTAGGTAATTGGACCCCTTGATCCAAGTTTGAGCCTTATTGAATAAGAATTTGACTATATCAACTTGGGAGGTGACCATTTTGTGACAATGGTGAAAATAGAGAGTTTTATCTTGTGATTGTACCTTTTTCAAGAGAAAGGCTGATCACCCTCCTTACTTTGGTTTTTCACGTTGGAGAGGGTAGAATATAACGACATCTCTCTTCCTTCTTCATTTTCCCATTCTTCCTACACATTCTTACTTCCTCATTTCAAATTTGTTTTTTCCACACTAAGAATCCGAACTTTTTACTCCAAATTTTTCATCCGAAATTCAAGATTTATAGATTCTTAATCTCTTCTTCAAGGCTTTAAGAAAATTATAATCTTTTGGTGGGATGATAAGATAACCATTTATGAGTTTTTAGAAAGTTTAAAGCTTTATAAGTTTTAGAGCTCTTCCTTTGAATCAAGGTTGTAAATTCATAGTAGACTTTCCATAATCTATTTTTCATGCTTTGACTCGTTTTTTATTGTGTGGCTAGTGGTTTGAGAACTTTTTAAAAGGTTGAGACAAAAAGAAAGTCTAAAGGAGTTTTGTATGAGAACTTAAATCTAGGATCTCGTGCTAAGATCAGTACTTCTCCATCTCTTAATATTTCTTTAAGATCATAAAATAATGTTTTGCTTGATTTTATGGTTTATGGGTGTGGTTGGGTGAAGCTTGCCTTGGAAGATCAAATAGTGATTTTTTTTTTATGTTAAGTTGTAGAAGACCTTAATAAGTTCAATTGATTAAGAAGCTTTAATAATCACTTGGGTCGAAATGTGAGTGCTTAGAGATAAACTATATTGAAATTCATAGCTTAGAAAGCCATTTTTAGGCTCGTATACCGGTACGGAGTGTTTCAGGCATGAAAAATGAAAAACTTGTGCCTATGTACCGATACTGCATTCAAGCAGTACTAATATGGAAGCTTCGAGTATCGGTACTGACAGATTTAATTGGGGCATCGAAGTCAATTTTGGTACAAGTACTCGATGGGCGATACCGGTACCAATAGTTACTTTAGAATTCCATAACACAATTTTGGTATCGGTACTCATTTTGAGTATTGATACCTTTAGATTCATACTGATACTCTGGGTCGAGTACCGGTACTCGCAATTAACCTTGCTTGGTAAGGTTGGCAAGACGAGATGGAAAGTGACGTAGTGGATTATTTGACCAAGGTGATTAAGGTTACACTTAATTACCTTCATAATATAATAAATGTTTACTTATCCTTGGTGGGTAATGAGTTAGTAATTGTAACACCCTCTACCAGATTTGGAAGAAAATTGGATTAGAGATGTCACCAGAAATTCAAATTGAGAATAGAATATCAATTTCAAAGTCAATTGTATACAAACATGTACAAACTCAATATAACTTTACCAATTATACACGGTTTCTTTCTCAATTAAAATCTGATTTAATCATTAGGGGTCATTTTTGTAAGGATTTCAAAATTTAAAGACTAAATTATGAAGTCCATAAATTAAGGTCATTTACACAAATTGAAACCAAGAAAATGGAATTCATCTTATAATATGCTTACTTGTCAACTTTTAGCTCAATTGGGTACTTAGAACACATCCAATTAATACATTAAAGGTTTAGGACTGAATTGTAAAGAGAAAGAATCTGAAATAGGTTTATAACTAACCTAATTACCTTTGGTACCAATATTAGAATGACCGTAATGGTACGCCAACTAATTTGCAAAATCCACTAAGTAATTTTAATATTGGTATGGGTTCTTGTACAAGTACAACTCCATCTGTACCGATACTAAAGAGCACAGTACTAGTACGCTGTAAACAATTAAATTCCAACAGCCAGATTTCCTATCGGTACGGCCTACCGTAGCGATACTCTTGCACCTTAAGGTCAATTTTGGCTTAATTGTATTGATACTCACAAATACAGTACTGGTACGCTCTACAACTTTTTACAGTAAACATGTCTAATTTCATCTTAGAATCAGTTTAAAGGTATTCTAACCAATCTTAAACATGATTTTCTAGTTCACACCTGTTCAAACTCTATTTATACAAGTTTAATATCAAATTTACATGTCTCAAATAGGAATTTAAGCATAACATCAAAACACACCATTCTATCTCATCTTATACACCAACTTTTTTCTAAACAATCTTATACACCAACTTAAAATACTTACATTCTTTCATTTACCATAATGCATCATTCAACCATATATAGCACACATATCATAGCATCATTAAGCATGTGCTAGTTTCACATACTCCATCACAACATTACATACATTATCATCGTCATGACAAAACATACTAAAGTCAAAGCAAAACATATCACATCACCAAAATACAAATCCATGCCTAGTTCAATGCCACCAACTAAGAGAATAATAAAAGTGGGTACATTACACAAAACGAGACAGCGACTTGCAATTTTTTGCTACGATCGACAACTATAGAGCTTTATACCTGAAATGCATGAAAATATGACAAAGTAAACTTATATAGCTTTGTGAGGTAGTTGAAAATTAATAAACATAAGATGAATGATATAATCTTAAATGAACTATATGACATACTTCAAATATTATCACAATGAGGATCATAATCAATGACAAATAATAATCATACTTATTAAGCAACTTATCGTAGGACATAGTCAAGATTAAATAAATAAACATGTAAAGATTCCTTTAGTTGTCCTTGGATTACAATTAACATGTGGATATGTGAATTCCTAGCCAACTGTCTCCAAATAACCGAGAATGGTAAACCCTCCAACTATCGCCAATGACCAAATCAACACCCTTTCTACTTTCGCCAATAAGTATCGTAATCTATTGGGTCGTAACCCACCCTACACATGAGCTCAATGAATTCTATGGCATGCCAATTGTATCCCAAGTTATCTTGTATCAAAGGATATCAAAGTTTGTTTTCAAGGTGAACATATAGTTCCATAAGGTCGTATAACATAACTAGATCATAGTTGAGCTTAATGCTCCATATCATATCATATCCATGTGCTTATCAAACATAAACATAACATAATCTTACCAAGCTTACCATACATAACTTTCATTCAAGCTTGCTCTAATTGAGCTTCCAAGACACTTAGTAATCATAAATCATAATGTCATAACAAATGCAATCGAGATGGCGCCGAGCCAATCCCGAGACTTGAACTACTTTCACCAAATTTTTCAAAGTTAGGATTGCTCCCGAATCACATTACTTTGATTGGTGGATTTGGCTTTTCCTTTATGAAGTGAGGATTCTTCGACGTTGGATTGATCTAAATAAGAATTTGACATTGAATTCATCAATTCCATATTCAAAGTGCTTGGAATTTAAGAATTATACAAATGACATATTCTAAACTTCAAAGCTTTAAGCTTTACATAACCTAAAATTTATGGAAAACCCATTACCAAACTTAAAATTCAATCTAGTTTCCTTAGGAATCCCAACTTATTCAAAATCCTAAACCTTGAGAATTTACTTATGAACAATCTAAACTCAATCTTGATGAAATCAATACCAATGGATAGCTAAAAAATGCGCTTACCAAAAGTATAATCAATTCAAGAAATTATTTTCTAGATTGAAAGAAAATAAGCTTGAAAATTCTAGGGTTCTTGATGCACTCATCAATGGGGTATTGAAAGGTTAGGAAGATGATAACAATTGACATTCTCCCTATTCTTCACTTGTCATATAGTTTAGACAAGAATTGTCTAATTTCCCATTTTTTAATCATAATTAACCTTATAATGACACAAAATGTGGTGACTCGTTTAAAAATGGTCTAATCGTGACCTTGACCATTCAACTTCCTAGCTCTTCCACTATAGTCACCAAATTTTATTTTCTTCTAATTTAATCCTAAATTCCCAATACTTTAAAATTGAACTTGGTCCTCCAAAATTAATCTAACAAGATGGTTCAATTACTAATCTTAGTTGCCAGAAAACAAATTCTTTTCACCTGAAAAAAGGTTAACTACTAAACCGGTTTTATAGGTGTTAAAATTCTACCTTTAAGAATAAATTTTTACCTAAATTAAATAACTGAGGATATTGTTCTTTCATTGTTTCTTCAGGTTCCCATGTTGCTTCCTTAGATTTGTGACTTCTCCAAAGAACTTTCACTAGGGTAATCGTCTTTTTACAAAGTCGTTTAACTTCACGAGCTAAGATTTGAACAAGTTTTTCTTCATAAGTCATGTTGGCTAAATTTCCACTAATTCAGGTTCAATCACGTATGATGGATCTGATCAATACTTACTGAGAATTGATGCATGGAAAACATTATGGATTATACTAAGATCATTCAAGAGTGCTAATCGGTATACCATGGGTCCAACCTTTTCAATTACTTCAAAGGGTTTAATGAATCAGAGAATAAGTTTCTCTTTTCTACCAAATCAAAGAATCTTTTTCTATGGACACTACAGCAAAATAGGTTTTAGCGGCGTTTTTGTTCTATAGTGGCATTTTTAAGCGCCGCTAAAAACCCTTCTGGTGCTAGGAAAAGTGCCGCGAAGTGCCGCTAGATCTAGCGCCGCAATTGTTGTGGCATTTGTGAACAATAAACGCCGCAAAAGTTCGAGTTCTATAGCGGCGTTTGTATTCAAAGGGCCGCTAAATACCTTGTTTTTAGTGGCGTTTAAATTTCTAAACGCCGCTAAAAACTATCTATAGTGACGTTTTTGTTTCAAAGTGCCGCTAAAAACCCTATCTAGGGTGGCATTTGTATTTCAAAACGACTCTAAATGTTGAGTTAACGGCTTTTTTAACCAAAACGCTACTAAAAGTTATGGGTTATAGTGACATTTTTCCGCAAACACCACTACATAGTGCAATATTTAGTGGCGTTTTTTCCACTAACGCCGCGAATTTACTTTTGACAATTACTATTTTGTACCATTTCAGTACCATAAATAGAGCTTTGTTTTTTCAGTACCATTTCCGTTGCCACTCGCTCTCGAACCACTGAATTTCATATCGAATTAAATATGGAAATATCAGTACCATTCCATGCATTGAGAAGTATCAATGCTTATAACCCTTTTCGTAGGTGCACTCATAGTAATTAATTGTAATATGGCCTAATAACTTCAAAAAAAAAAAATAATAAAAGATTAAGAATGATAACATTTACTGATTTACAGGTGTGGAATGTTGTAGATTTTAACACATGCTTGAAACCTAAATAACATTACATGCGGAAAAGAAGGCCTTGAAAGAGCAATTTTTTTGATCAGATAATGTTGCTATAGGTTCCAACTCCATGATCTAAGTACATAGGTTCTCCGTTGTGCCCAGTAACACCTTCCATAAGGGCTAATTTCATATCCTCGGATAGTGTCCAATGCCGCTTCCTCTGGTTGTGATTAACCAATTGTTGATTTGCTTCTGCTGTAGTCCTATTATCTCTGATAAGCTTAATTTGTCCTCCTGCAATCACCACAAACCCTTCTTAACCATTAACCCCTAGAGCATACACACAACACAACAAAATACATAATGTCTAAATAAAACAAATGTTTGAAATATTGAGATTCGAACACTAAATCTGTTTGAGATTGCTTTTTAAAGATGATTACATTGAAAATCTGAACTAAACCTTAGGTTCAAGGTCATTTTTTTTATTTGGCCTGGTCAAGATGTTCATTTAGTTGGCACACAATGGTTGATGTTCATCAAAACATTCATGTTAACTATCATTGTTTCAAGACTTTGGGTTGAAAAATATACTAAAGTACATACTTTTGGTGCTTATGATTTTATTGCAGAACTGAATTAGGGTTCAAGCACAATGCAGTGGTCTTACTACTAAAGATTTTGCTATTCTAACACTTAAAATAACCCTAATGGGAGCACACAAGCATTTAAAAATGGAATCAGCTACCGTTTATCTTATTTCCTTCCACAAAACTCCATATTGTAATTCATTTAATAAGGTATAGCCAAGAAAAAAAGGTAAAAAAAACAAAGAACACTACTAGTACTAGTAATTAAGTTGTATTTGTATTTACCTTAGGATAAGGCCATCTATAATGATTGTTCCACCAATCAAGCAGTGTCACTCTTGCATATTTGGGAAGCTTACCCTTCTTTCTTTTCTTCAAGAATTCTTTCCTCAAACTGCTCAGATAGCCATTGTATTTGCGCATGAGCATTCCTTTGACGTCCTCGCTTCGACAGTCGTCCGGAAATTCTTGAATTTCAGAAGCTTCAACTTCCCCACCACAACTTAACTCTTCCTCAGAAGTCCCACCAGCTTCATCTGGAAAAAAATGACAGAAACAGAAGATACTGCACACTACATCTTTTAATGAAACTACATACTGCACTATTTTTAAACATAACAATTTTGCATCCTTAAACCACATGCACATATTATACTGTATCTTGCATTACATAAACTGTATTAAAACACCAAGATTGCACTGTTTTTACTAATTTTCTGCACTGCACACTTATAAAATCTGTATTGTATATTGAAATGTTCAAAACTGCATTTCTGCAGTGCTATATAAATTGTTCTCAAGACATTTTAGTCTACACATATCAAACTACTTTCATTATAATACGAGACTATTTTCATACATTTTCAAAACTGTTTTCACCCCATTTTAAAACTGTATCTTCATAAATTAATATCCCAGTATCTATAGCCTAAAATATTATGAATTCAATCCTTAGGGCACTCCTTAGTTCAAGTTCATGAAATTCTATTCAGTTCAACAAGATTATCGCCGACATTATTAGTTCACAACCAATACTTTACTGTAAAACAAAATCTCCAAATAGATTTGTTCAAACTTAAACCTTTCACCTATCATGTTAGCATTCAGCTCATAAATTTTAAGATTTCTATCATAAAATTTCCAGTTCATATCTTCTATAACTTAACTTCAAATAACAAAAACAAGGCAATATCATGCTTTCAAACCTTTCGGTATTAGAATATTTAACAACTTAAAATCTTAAGGAAAAAGACACATACATAGGCCATAAACAAACATTTACACACACACACACACATATATATCCCATCACCATTCGAATAATCAACAAGGTAGTTCCATACTAAACCTAACTCGATTACAAGCAGTTTATACTGATATTATTTCAGTATGGGAGAATTTTTTCTATGCATAACTACTGAAATAAAATATTTTCTTTTAAGGATTAAAGTTAAGAGCTTCAATTAGCAGCTTATGACATAATAATTAATATATAAAGAAATTTTAATATATATATTGACGGCTACCAACAGCTTTTTTCCTTTATTTTATTCACTTTTCAAAGAGAAAATGTGGAAAGTGATAGCAATGTTCTCAGATCAACCAAGAAGTTATGAGATAAGAGAACCAAAGCCAATGTATATCTAACGAGAAACATAAAATGTACCTTTCCCCACACCATCAAGCAAAAGCTCTGCACATTCTAGAGCTGGCTCATAAACATTTCCAGGGAACATTACATGCCCAAATCTTGCAGCAGCATAACCCATATCTCTAGCAAGTTCATTCTGAAACCACCTAAAAGAATTACCGCATTAAAGAAAATTTTCAGAAAACTGAAAGCTGCGAAGTAGATAAAGTAAATTACACCTCATTAAACAATTAAGCTATGCTACTTAAACAATATGGATATGTTTAATAAGAGTTTCTCAATTCACTTCAACAGTCGTATCTTCATACATGATGCCTACTTCTAAGCATTCTATATATTGAGATGAATATGTGAGGGCATCCAAACAGAAAATTCACCCACGGGTAAGAGGGTAAGAACTTTGTTCCCTAGTCTAAACGCCATTGATACGAAGAAGAAAAAATCCTCTAATCAAATGCAAAATCAAATTAGAAGTTTAAAAGCATAACCAGATCAATATAAATACATTAAAAATACACATTATTCACCTATTATTCCAATCAAACAAAACCTCTACAATAAGATTGCTGATGCCAGAATCTACGACTTGGAAGATTAAAACATAATAAAAATAACCTAAACAATACTGGGAAAAAGAAGAAGAGAAAACTCACCGTTTCAATCTCCTTTGTTCAAAACAGAGAATCGCCCTTCGAACAGAACAGGGTTTAACTCCCAAGATTTTTGCTTACTCGAACACAACAGTTCTTTTGTTAATGCCAACGGTGATTAATAATTTCGAAGAAGGATGAGGACCATTTACTGTCGGCCTTGGTGATTCACGGTGGCCGGCGCAACAACCCAATGATCCCAATGGTGGAGAGGATCGTCTCAGCGAAGGGAACATCATACTTCAAAACCAAGTCTATCCGACGGTCGGATTCATAGATCGGCGTTGAAGAGGTCTGACACACTCAAAGGAATTTCCGGTGACCGGAGCCTCCAACGGTCGATCCCGACAGTGAGGGCGAAGCCTAGGCAAAGGGGAGCAACATATATCGATATGACGACGATCCAACAGCGAACGGAGGAGATTCGGTGAGAAATCACTTTGTGAGTTAAGTCTCATTTCAAGAACTTAAAGGCTCATTTTTGAAAGACTGAACCGTGGGAAAGGAAGAAGAGGACGAGGGCTTTTTATTGGTAACCAAGTCGACTGAGATGAGGGGATGAGAGACGATTGAGATTAGGGATTGTGTGGGGAGTTTGATTTGGGAAATGCTAAAATTCAAAGGGAGAAGAGGACGAGGGCTTTCTATCGGTGACTACACCACTATAGGATACTATATTACAGCATTTTTTTATTAAAACGCCCTTGTAAATATGATTATAAGCCCTATTGAGGCGCTTGCAAAATAAACGACGCTAGAAGTGCGTCTATTGCGGCGTTTTTCATAAAAACGTCCCTAAGTAAACGGCAGGATACGTGCAAAATTAGCAACGTTTGTTTTTAAAACGCCGCTAAAAGTAACGCTATATATTAAGTTTGGTGTAGTGGGAGAAACCTTAAGTCAGATTGGGCTAAATTTCCATTAATTCAGGTTCAATAACGTATAATGGATATGATCAATACTTACTAAGAATTGATGCATGGAAAACATTATAGATTATACTAAGATCATCCAGGAGTGCTAACCGGTATGCCATGGGTCCAACCTTTTCAATTACTTCAAAAGGTCTAATGAATTAGAGACTAAGTTTCTCTTTTCTACCAAATTAAAGAATATTTTTCTGCAGAGAAACCTTAAGGAAGGTTTTCTTCCCAACAAAGTACTAGATGTCCCTTCTTTTTAGATCGGCATAAGCTTTTTATCTATCAAAATTTTTCTTGAGTCTATCATGAATGGATACCACTTTTTCTTCGGTTTCACAGAGTAGGTTAGGACCTAACACCTTGCCTTCTCCCAATTTAGACCAACAAAGCGGAGTTCGACATTTTCTTCCATACAAAGCTTCGAAGTGAGCCATTTGAATAGAATATTGATAAATATTATTATATGCAAACTCAACTAGAGGTAAGGATTTCTTTCAAGTGCTCTCAAAGTCGATTATGCATGTTGTAACACCCCCTACCCGGGCTAGTAGGAACCCGGCTCGAGAGCGTTACTTAACAAGCAAGCAATGATACGGAAAGCAATACAAACAATACAAGAACAATCAAGCAACTTAACATTCATTACTTATCATGCAAGCAACTCATACTTAGACTTCAAATCACCAAAGGCATTCGAACAAGGCCAAGGCAACCATTCATACATTACTTACTTATCAAACAAGTAGGCTCACATTTGATTGAATATTTCAATTAAAATAATCGAATAGGTTATTAACTTAATTCATTTCATGCTTACATTACAAGATACTACATTATCAATACACTTTGCTTCATTTTATTCCCTATCATTCGAATTTCCCTAAGATAAACAACCTAATTCCATTTCATTTCTTTGTTGCTTAGACTTATACATGTACATCTTATCCCTAAATTACTAACATGTTTCTTAAGCATTCTAATTGCATGTAACTAGCTTCCAATCAAGTCATTCCTTACACCTAACCATTCGGCAATCACCATCCAAACACACAACAATACTTTCGCCATGGTAATCCCATACAAGATATGAAACATTCGAATGGTAGGTCAAGCAAGCATGGTTCGATCATCCTATACCCAATTCAAGCAAGACATGTTCATAGCAAAGCATTCGAATGATATCAAGGTAAACTAGATCAAACATTAGATCATTCAACTTAAATCCAAATATGCGCAGCCAATACCATTCATTACATGATACTTAAATTCATTACATACTTGTTACTAAGTTCATAACATAGGTAAGCCTATCAAGACATTATATACAAGCTTCAAAATGCATGATCAAGCTATGTATATACATCTAGCGCCAACATTCAAGGAGATATACAAAACAAGTACGAAATCATACTTTAACTATGCTTGTGTGACTTGCTTCTAGCTCAAAGAATCAAGCTTCAAGATCAAGCAACGATTGAATCCTTTAACTTGTAGTTGGGAAGAATAAAAACGAAAGTGATAAGTACAAGATTGTACTTAGTGGGGTAGTAACTAGTCTAACCATTTGTTATTTCAAGTTTCATGTCTTTTAATCAAGTATAGACCTAGCTAAGGCTTTCAAGAATTAGAGTGATCTTAGCTAGGCTTTCAAACATCAAGATTATCCTATCTAAGGATATCAAGCATTCGGCCAACAAGGTACAAGCAACAAGAATTCATACTTCAAGAATCAAGCACACATGCTTGCAAAACAAGAAATCAAGGAGTCATGCTTTCAAGTCAAGTAACATGTAATTTCATGGCATTCAAGACAAGTAACATATAATGTAGGATTTTTATTTCAGTTGTTATTCATTAAACAACCCTCTTGGTACTTAGTTTGTATAGGTAATCGAGTCTCCAACCAACTGTCGCCACAAGATGCACCGTAGTGCTGGTCAACCCTCCTACTGTCGCCAAAGACCACATATGTACCCTCCGTCTGTCGCCAAATAGGGGCCTTAGCCCTGGACTGTAGTCCACCCTTACACAATGAACTCTAGACTCTAAGGCATTCCCTTCTACCTAATCCAACTAGCTACCAAGGTTGTTCGATTTACCATTTATTCAAGTGTTTCAAGATCAAGATCATGTCAAGCAAGTTCATTTCATATTAGGCCCTTAGGCCATTGAGCCATAGCTCACATGTCATGTAGTTTCATGTTTCATTTCATCAAGATGAGATGATATGATATCTCAAACAAGTCTTTAGCATTTGATCTCATTGCATCATAACACATACAAGCATCCATACTATCACTTAATCATGCATAAGCATTCGAAATAGACATGTATTCAAGGCTAGGATCAAGTTTCATGTATTACTTTAATCATCATTCCCTTATTAGGTCAAGTTCGTGATTAGATTCATTTAACATGTCAAGATTATAACAAGAATACATTGGTTAGGACCTAGTCCTAACCCTAGAGGTAACTATACTCACAATACTCCAAGCTAGCTAGTCTTGGATCCACACTCCTTTGTTCTTGGCTTTAGATTGTTCCAATCTTTCCTCTTCCACCAAGTTCAATCCTGGTTCTATCACATTACAAGTATAAGCATGTCAAAACAAGATCACAAGGTCATTCAATTCAAGACAAGATCATTGAATCAAGCAATGTTACAAACATATAACATTCACATGTTGGGCAGCATGCTCATGTGCATTTTCCATTACACTTAACTACACTTTTCTATATTCTAGTTCATGTAAAACAAGGCATATTCCAAGGCCTAAAACTGTTTACAAGACAGTCTAAAAAATGCCACAAAACAGTGTGCATTTGCCTATACAGCTGCTGTCAGGCAACTTGCACTCTTGTCACTTAATCAAGTATATCTTTCATTTCGTACATCAGAATTTCAATTGGTTTACACCGTTGGAAAGCTAACAAAATTGTATTTATGACCATATAAATCTTTCGTTTTAATTATTTTCCAATTAATACAGTTTTTAACTTAAAGACAGGGCATTTTGCTATACTGGACAGTTTGCATTGTCCCTAATGTTTCTTCTCTACATTTCAGTATATAACCCATAGTTTAGTTTTGTTTTCTCCTAGTGAATTTAGACATATAAAGGTGTTTTCCATAAAATTTTCATCCTTAAATTCATTATACACAATTTATAGTGATTTTTCAAAGTTACTGCCCAGAACAGAGCATTCTGGGCAGATTACACTAGGTTGGATTTCTAGCTTCTTAACTCATTTTAGAAAGGTCCTAACAAGACAATTTCATTCATGTTAATACATGTCTAGGTCATCATAATTCACCTAGAAATGAGCTTAAAACATGGAATAATCATGTTGAACCTAGTTTAATCTATTTGATCACATTTACACATCCAATTCATCAACTAGGCAGTCCATTACCTAATTTAACTAGTTCAATTAGGTGTATCCATTTTCCAGCAAGTTACCTATTTAATTCAATCTTCATTTTACCTAGAAACATGATCAAAACAGGGTCCTATGTTCATTTAACATGTTTACACAATTTCTCAATCAAAACAGTCCCTAATCAAGACTGTTTTCGACCATGTTCATAAACCTCAAATTTCCAACAACTATACATATATCCTATATCAAATTGGTTACTAGAAATCAAGATTTCAAGTTTACATTGAAGTTAGCATGTCCCTAACATGTATAACATTCATCCAATTTCATCAAGACAAGAAGAACATCATCAATAACTCATTCAATCAAGATGCTAGGGAGAAAGGATTTAGAATCTACTTACAATTTTCCTAGCTAATCAATTTTCATGCAATTGATCTCATGCAAGCTTTCTTCCCCTAAAAAATGGTGATTTTTCTCTTCCTAGATGGATGAAGAGAGAATTCGGCAAGGTGGAGAGGATGATAACAAGATGGCCACTTGGCCATGGTGTTATGACATGGCTTGGCTATTTGCTTCCACTTGGCAAATTTTGGTCTAATTGCTTCATAAATCCTTAATTACTCATCTTAATTGCATGCAATACTATATTTACAATTCGTTACTATTTGATCTTCATGATTAGGCTACTTCTTTATCAATCCATGTAATTTAGTCACTAGGTTTAAATCAATTCTTCTAATTTGTAGATTGTTTGTACAATTAAACTATAATTGGTTTATAACAAGTTACTAGGCCGTGATTCAGGGTAATACACAGGCTCTGAGCATATCTTCCGGAATCTGAATCACCTTTTTTGATTGACCATTAGTTTGAGGGTGGAAGGTTGTACTCAGATTCACTCTAGTTTCTAGAGCCTCGTGCAAAGTTTTCTGAATCAAGAAGCAAATTGGGGGTCTTGACCTGAGATGATAGATTTAGGTACACCATGTAATCATATCACTTCTTTGATATACAATTTAGCTAACTTAGGAAGACCAAAGTCTATTCGAACTAGTAAAACGTGAGCTGACTTGGTGAATCGATAATGATTGAAAAGGCTAGACCCACTAACTCTTGCATCATTTTTCATTAGACCCTTATATAATTAGACCCTTTGAAGTAATTGAAAAGGTTGGACCCATGGGGCAACCTATTGAACTACTTCAATGAAAGAGGCTATTACCAAATTAATCGTATCACTATGGATTTTTCTTCGAAGTTAAAGTTAAACCTCTAACAAAATCCATAATGATTCATTCTCATTTCCATTGAGGTAGTTCAATAGGTTGCAAGAGTCCGGTGGGAACCTTGTGCTCGGCTTTAACTTATTGACAAGTTAATCACTTGGAAATTAATTTGGTAATAGCCTCTTTCATTCAGGCACTCTCGAAGATCTTTGTGCATCCTTACTGATCATGATAGACAAAAAATGAATTACTATGAGATTTCTTAAGTATTTTAGTCTTGAGTTCCTCATCATTTGGAATGCAAATTCGATTAGGGAAACATAGAAAACCTTCAAATTTAGTTGAGAAATTAGGGTTAAGTTTGCTTTGAAGTTTAGAAATAATGGCTTTATGTTCCTCATCAGATTGCTGAAGATCTTTAATCTTTGAAACAATGGTAGACTAAAACTTCTGATTCTTTCAAAGTCTGAAGTGAGCATTTATAGCCTTCATGGTTACAATACAAAAGTTTAATTTTAAACTTTAAACTTTAAAGAATTCGAGCTTTAAAAGATTACCATTCAAAGGTTTGCGACTTAAAGCATTAACTATAACATTCGTTTTGCCAGGGTGGTAATTAATAACTAGATCATAATATTTCAAAAGTTCTGTCCAATGAAATTGGCAGAGATTCAATTCCTTTTGTGTTAGAAAGTACTTCAAGCTACTATGATCGGTAAACAAATAACATTTTTCGTCGTAGAGATAATGTCGCCAAATCTTGAGAGTAAAGGCAACAACCATAAGTTCAAAGTCTAATTGAGTTCGTGCAGCTTAAGTTGTCAAGAGTCATCATCTGTCACTTTGCCTTCTTGCATCAAAATATATCCTAATCCCATATGTAAAGCATCACTGCACACAATGAAGTCTTTACCTGATTCAAGTTGGGTAAGGACTAGAGCATGAGTAAAACTTTTTTAACTGATCAAAACTTCTCTGTTGTTTCTGCGACTATTAAAAATTAACATATTTTTAGAGTAGCTTTGTCAGAGGGGCAACTAATTTAGAGAATCCTTTAACGAATCTCGTATAATAGTTATCTAAACTGAGAAAACTTCCAACTTTTCCCACATTCTTTAGAGGCCTCCAACCCAAAATTGCTTGTATTTTCTTTTCATCATCTTGTATATTAGCTAAGAATACAACATGACCGAGAAATGAAACTTCAGATAACCAAAACTCACATTTATTGAAATTTGCGTACAACTGTTTATCTCAAAGAGTTTGAAGATTTTCATTGTGCTCAGCCTTAGCCTTAGAGTAAATCAAGATATCATTAACGAAAACCACAAGAAACTTGTCTAGATAAGATTGAAAAACTTGATTCATAAGATCCATGAAGGCCGCCAGAGCATTGGTGAGTGCAAAAGGCATCACAAGGAATTCATAATGGTCATATCTCATTCAGAATGTTGTCTTTCGAACATCTAATTCTTTCACTTTCATTTGGTAATATCCAGAATGAAGATTTATCTTTGAAAACACCGAAACATCTTTAATTGATCAAAAAAGTCATCAGTTCTCGGTAATGGATTCTTCTTCTTGATCATAAGCTTATTAAGCTGACGGTAGTTAATACAAAGTCACATCAAACCATCTTTCTTCCTCACAAATAAGATCAGAGCTCTCCAAGGTGAGGAACTGGGTCGAATAAAGTCTCGATTGAAAAAGTCTTCAAGTTGATATTTCAATTCTATCAGAGCCAATCTATATGGTGCAATGGAAATCGCAGTTGTTCCAGGCTGTACTTTAATCCTGAATTCAACTTCTCAAGTTGGTGGTAAACTCGGAAGTTCTTCAGGAATCACATCAGGAAATTCACACACATTGGGAATAGAGTCCAACTTAGGTTCAGATTGCTTTTCTACAATAATTGCAAAAATGATTGGAGTTATCTTTTCTTTTTTTATCCATCATAACAATGTTTTCCTTTCCCAAACCATGCATATACAACTTTTTTAAACAATCAACCCATGCTAGATGTTCCCCAAGCCAATCAAGCCCCAAAATAAGATCAAATTCATAGGAAGACAATGTAATAAGGTTAGTCGAAAATGGTATACCATGTATCATTAAGGGACATTTCTTACAAACTTGATTGATAGACACACTATCATCCAGAGGATTCGCAATTACTATCTCAAATTTAGTAGTTTTAAGATCTAACTTAAATTTCTTTATCAAAACTATGCTAATAAAGGAATGAGTAGATCCAAGATCAAATAAAGTATAAACAGGATTTGAATACAATTCAAAAGTACCTGCACTAACATTAGGAGCATTATCCTCCCCACGGCTATGAATATTATATACATGAACAGGGGCTTTGGATTCGTGTTGAGTAGTGGTTGTATCTTGATCTTGGCTTCGTCTAGAAGCACTAGACTAAGCTTGCCTAAGTCATCGACCCTTTAATGATTGAGCATGAACAGAAGTCTTGGATAGAGTATTCAAAACTCTATTTGGATTTTGAGCACAATCTTTCATAAATTGACCTTGTTCACCAAAAAGATGACTGGTTCCAGCTTGTTTACGACATTGACCCGAATGTCACTTTTGGCAAAAAATACATAACACAATCTGAGAAAATTTAAAACATAAACGCCAATAACCTTTTTAATCATAAAGGTAAACCGTTTACAAAGTTTAAGTTTCCAAATATAAATATCATTTACTCAATAGTAGTTTGTAATTTCAATTTACCGAATCAAATATGAGTCCACGATACTATGACATACATGCCCTCTAAATGAATAAGTATAGTACTCGACAAGCGATGCTGCTGCAACTTCCAAATGTGATGTCGATGCCCTCTATGAACATGTTCGAAATCTACTAATATGTGAATAGAAACATATGAACGCTAATCTTTACAATCTCAGTGGTACAGTTTTACTCTGTTATGCTTTGTGCACATCATAAAAATAAGTACATAAGTTAAGTATAAGAAAGAGACATAAATATGGCAACTATCTATGAATATTTCATCTACACTGCACATGCTAGAGTTTATAGATCAACCAAATAAAACATCATCAATACATCAAGGATAATCACACAATAATAAACCTTGAGTGAGGTCTGGTGTCATACAGCCTCGAGAACGTACACTTAATACTTAGAATCACCCATCAAGCATGTTTGAATGATATACGATGCCACACAGGATAAAAAACGTGTATCTAGCATTACTTACCATGGTGTTGCAACACTCACATTGAGTATCTGGATCCCTAACAATACAACCACACAATGCTCTCAAGGCATGCGAGCAACACAATAACAAAGATCTCTATATAGTTACTAATTATCAATACAACGTCTATTATCATTTATCAAATTATTAATACATTATGGAGAAGTAGTTAGTCAATCCCATTATTAGCCCTAATAGTTTACAAAGAAAATTAATAAGGCTCTAATTACTAGGTGGGTATTTCTAGCCATTTACCAACATTTTCGATCAAACTTAACAATTTTCTACAAAGGGTATTAAAACTCTTGAGTGGATTTTGAAACCCTTTAAGGTATCGAAACCACCCTTGTGATTTCAAACCATTTTAGGTTTGATATTTAAGAAATTAAAAAAAGGTATTGAAATCACCCATAAGGTTCTGAAAAACTTTTTAGCTTCGATGTTTGGGGTATCGAAACTGTTGGGATGATTAATCAACTTGATTTGGCCAAGAGGGGGTGAATTGGAAATTAAAAAATTGAATGGAAGAAAAAGGATAAAAGGAAAATGTAACACAAGGAATTTATAGTGGTTCAAGCTCCTGACAAGCTCCACATCCACTACCTTAGCTCCCTACTAAGGATTTCAAACAATTTCACTAAGAAATTCTTCCCCTTTTCTAGGCTTAGGAGGAAACTGTTACAAAAAATAAAAGCTTTCTACCCAAAGCTTGATCAAGCTCTCTCTTTTACAGGAAGATTGACAACCTAATGAAAACCTCTCAAAGGTAAATGATTTGCCTAAATACAACTACACTCAACCCAACTTGAAATAAAGAATTACAAATTTGCTCAACACAAGTGGGTTACAAAGGATATGACTCTAATAGGCTCAAAGTAAGTTGGAATTTTGCTTGAATGCTTTAGACTTGTTGACTTCTTGTTGTTGAAGCTTTGGAGACTTGATTTTATATCCCCTCGTTGATTTTTAACCATTTGGGTAGTTGAGATCATCAATAGAGCTATTGGAGACTATTTTCCCGCAATAAATGTTGTTTGGTGACCAACCATATCGATACACGAACATCTGTATCGGTGCATGTCAAAAGAAGAAAAAGTCATTGTACAAAGGCGTATCGATACACTTTAAGGTGTATCGAAACGGACATAGTGTAGAAGTAGGGGCATATCGATACAGATAGCCCATACCGATATGGTTTTTGCTCAATAGAATTTGAGGAAAAAGTCTAGTGAAAAATACATCGGTACGCCTAAGGGGCGTATCGATACGGGTTAAATGAAACTTAAATATTGGTGTTCCAATAACTGACAAGGCAACGGTAACAAAATTAAATGCAAAGATTTGAAAATCTCAACACCCTGTATCGATATGGTGAAGGTCGTATCGATACTCGTAACCAAGAACACAAACCCAGATGAAGGTCGTATCGATACAGGGACAACCGTATCGGTACATTTTTACAATTAAAATTCTAGTAGTCAAAAGTCGTATTGAAACGCTAAAAAGCGTATCGATACGCCTGGGCATTTTTAGTTATTTGAATATAAAAATAGTTAGGAAATTTTGGGGTTTTAAGTTTTTAACTTAGAAACAATTTTAGGTTCAAATCCCTGTCATTTTGTGAGACTTTTGAATACTTAAAAATTTATCCAATTTTACAAATTGGTCCTTAAACTCTTTGTTATATCAAAATCAAATATAAGTTCATAATCTCCCCCTTTTTGATATAACAAAACCAAAGTAAAATTTTAAGTAGGTTTAAAATACTCCCCCTTTCTCTAAGACTAAAAGATATATTTTTGAAAATTTTATAAGTGCTCGTTACTTCTCCCCCTTTTTGTTAGATCAAAATTAATAGGATATAAATAAAGCAAGATATAAACATTAAATGTACTCCCAGCATTAAAGGAAACAACATAGATATTCATTGAAATTCAAACCATGGTTCAAAGCAACAATATAAAATCCAACTTAATTCCTAAAACCACAAACCAAAACAAATAAAGCAAAGCATAGGAGTTCATAACACAAAGACATAGGTGCATAAAACAAATCCTAATATGACATGATACGATATGCAAGATGCCTAAGGAGCGTCTTCATCATCTTTTTCTTCATCCTCTTCATCGTCATTATTGGCATGAGTTCCAATGAAAGGCAGTAAGAGATATAACCATCCAAGCTTGGCGATTCTCAATGGTAGTAACTCTTTCCTCCAAAGATGTAAAACGAGTGTCAATAGCGGCAAATCTGGAGGTTATGGTAGTGTCCAGAGATGCAAACTTCCCGTCGAGATAAGCCATGTGAGCATCAAGGGAAGGTTGGGCTATCGGAGCTTCTTGAACCGGAACATCTTGAGGAGCCACCACCGCATCGAGTTGAACACCACCGAGAATATCTAAATTGAAACATTTCGGAAGACAAGAAAGGGATCGAAACAGTTTTGGAAAATATGGGCGAGGAAGGGTTTATTACCATTAGTTTCGAGATTTTGATTAGGAGGATTGGAACTAGATGTCATATCTTTTCTTTGTCTTTTCTTAGGACCCATAACAAGACCTGAAATCAAAATCAAACCACAAAAAATGTATGCATAAATCATCATATTCGATCCAATGATCAAGGTATTAAAAAACTATATCGTATAGCTTAAAATCATATACAATTATAAAAAGAATTTTTGGAAAAAAGAAAACTGAAAAACAAAGTTAAAAAATATACGATATAATTTTATATTTGAACAAAAAAAAATTCAAATTTGAGAAAGTTTTTACAATTTTTTTGAAAAACAATTCATATACATACTAAATATATAAATTCGAAACGAAAACAATGTAAAAATAAGAACGAAATTAAAAAATAAAGAAAAGAAGTTTATACCTTGAGTATGGGATTATAAATGAATGAGGAGATGGTGATGCACAAATCTTGATGATTTCGCTAGGGTTTGATGAATAACCCAAAAGCCCTCAAAAGATTTTGATGATTTGTAAAAAAATTAAAGGGTTTGGATGAGTTTATATAGGTGAAAAACGTATCTAGGGTTTAAGAGAAAAGTAGAGTTTGATTTAAAGTTGGAAACCCTCTTTTAATGCCCATTTAACTCTCCAGAGGCTATGCATATCGATACGCTACCTGTGCGTATCGAAACACCATATCGAAATGTTTCGATATTCAAAACTATATTGATATAGGTCAACATGTGCCAAAACTGTCTCATGATACTCGTTACCCCGTATCGGTACCCCTGAGCCCAAAATGTCATTTTTGGCTGTAAGGTGCTCAAAAATTTGAACTTAATCGAATCGAAATGCATGCAAATGATATATGAACATCATGCATGAGCTAAAACAAATGCATACTCCCCTTAGCAACAAGCATAGATGCATATAGGAGCAAAAATACATAAGCAAAACAATCATCCAAATTCAAGCAAAATTTTAAGACCAAAAAGGCTCTAAGGCTCAAGAAAGGCTAGTTAAACCTAACTTTCTCCTAAGAGACCAAAAAAAATATTTGTCTAAAGGTTTGGCAAAGATATCCGCTAATTGATTCAAGGTGTCTACATATTCTAGAACATCGTTTTTCAAGACATGATCTATAATGAAATGATGTCTTATCTCTGTGTGCTTGGTTTTAGAATGTTGGATGGGATTCTTAGTGAGACATATGGCACTAGTGTTGTCACGCTTAAGAGTAATGATACCTACATCAATTCCATAATCTAAAATTTGTTGCTTCATCCAAAGGACTTGAGCACAACAACTTCCGGCCGATATATATTCCGCTTCGGTGATAGATAATGCTACACTAGGAATTGACAAGTAATAGAGGTACTTTTTCTATCTATCTTATAACCTCCATAATCCGCATCTGAATAAGCATGCAAATCAAAGGAGGAATCTCTAGGATACCAAAGGCCTAAATAAGGTGTGTCTCTAAGGTATCTAAAGATTCTCTTAACGGCTATAAGGTGTGATTCTCTATGACTAGCTTGAAATCTAGCACACAAGCAAACACTAAACATGATATATGTTCTACTTGCGGTAAGATAAAGCAAAGATGCAATCATAGAGCGATAAAGCTTTAAATCTACATACTTACCTCCTTCATCTTTCTCAAGCTTTGTAGAAGAGCTCATTGGTGTGTCTTGAGGTTTCATATTCTCCAAGCCAAACTTCTTGAGCATGTCCTTGATGTACTTAGCTTGATTGATGAAGATGCCATTCTTCTTTTGTTTGATTTGGAGTCCCAAAAAGAATGAGAGCTCACATATCATGCTTATTTCAAACTCACCTTGCATTAACTTAGCAAAATCTTGGAAAAACAATTTATTAGTAGAACCAAAAATTATATCATCAAAATAAATTTGAACTAATAAAATGTCTTTTCCATTTCTTTTAATAAAGAGTGTAGTATCTGTTGGGAAACACCAGTATACCCCATGGTGCAACGGAAAAATTATCCGGCATAATCCACCAGTGATCCATGTACAAAGAACGAATTCAGGGTGATA
This sequence comes from Hibiscus mutabilis, assembly GCA_019671005.1. Classification (NCBI taxonomy): domain Eukaryota; kingdom Viridiplantae; phylum Streptophyta; class Magnoliopsida; order Malvales; family Malvaceae; genus Hibiscus; species Hibiscus mutabilis. Next base: position 18,193,873 of record CM033717.1, on the reverse strand, counting down.
AAGGATGAAACGTTACCTTAATAAATCTAGAATCTGGAAATCCGTAGGGAATTCAGAATAACCAAATCGAATCTGAGTCGTCACATTAGCGTTTCGACCTCTACGTAGTCCACCCGAATGAAACGATCAATATTTTCTCTTCTCTAACTATTTGAGAGTTTTTCAAAAACAATGGATGAATGGCTGCTAGACCTTATGCCTTTATATAGCATTTAAAAACCTAATTCTAATTAAATTCATATTCTTAAATATACAATATATTTAATCGAATATAATTAAATATGTAGAATCTGATTCTACTTTAATTAGGTTTCTTTTAGAGATATATATATACTTTAATAATATTTGACAATTACAATAACTTATCAAATATTAATATATATATAAACAAAATTGTCCATAATTACAATAATTATAACAATTTCGGTTTCTTACTAATTACGTATACAACAAGTTTCTACACATACTATCTAATCGATATTTGTTCGTTTCAATCATAGAGTGTAAGCCTTGTAGGTTCATGTAACGTTAGCAGTAATATCCAGAACAATTCTAATATTACAAGCAATTAGTGGCATCTAGCAATACATCATTCCTACCTAACTTACATGAATTCGTGGTTCGATTTAACCTTTTTTCTATGATTAAATTCTTTTATGTATTTCATCCTTTTTTCCTCATATCTAGATTGGGCACAAGTCATGGATTAGTCACACTTGTATAGCCCATCTAATGTTTCTTGATATCTTGAGTAGACTATTATAAACGAATAATTATGATATCCCATATCAATGTATTCGAGCATGGCCATGCATTTTCTAGTCTCACTCAATCAAGTGGCATATGATATTACTCTTATTATATAGGAGGGACAAATCCTATCTTGATCAACCATATTTCGCTACATGGATTATGACATATCTAATATCAGTCTTTATAGTGTAGTCAGTTACGACACACGTTTGACCGTATCAAAATATGTCACTCATGATGTTGAAATAATGATGATCTCAAGTCTGAGGATCATACATGTAGTTATCACTATAAGCAATGTTGTGATTGTCACATAATAATCCAAGAAACATGCTCATAGCGGGTCAGTCCAGTATGTTGTTCCCTAACACATACTTATGTATTGATTTTGACATCTCCATGTCGATGACAACACTTTGTCATCAATCAACTACATATTAGTCTTAATACATTATATTTTTCCAAGCCCACAATAATTCTTGACTAAGGACGTTCAAGAATAACTATATTATTATAAGGACTTTATTATAATTCAGTTTATTTATAGATACACAGAATAAGACTGAATTAATAATAATGGCTTTATATTAATAAACAAGATAAAATAAGTATGTATTTTACAACCATCTCATGATTGGTCTTTGGGCATACTCCAACGGTATCCACATTTCCTCTGTCAAAACCTTTTTCAATTAAAAAACTTGACAACTTTTCATACCAAGCTCTAGGAGCTTGTTTCAAACCATATAAAGCTCTTGAAAGTTTAAAAACATGGTTTGGATATTTTGGATCTTCAAAATCGGGTGGTTTTTCTACATATACTTCTTCATTAATAAAACCATTTAGAAAAGAAATTTTTACGTCCATTGAAAAAGTTTGAATTCATGATAACATGCAAATGCAAGAAGCATCCTAATAGCTTCTATTCTAGCTACGGATGCATAGGTTTCATCAAAATTGATTCGTTCTTCTTGAGTGTAACCTTGAGCAACAATTCTAGCCTTGTTCCTCACTATGTTACCACTCTCATCTAGTTTTTTTCTAAAAACTCATTTAGTTCCTATGGTAGACTTATTACTATGCCTATCAACTAATGTCCAAACTTGACTTCTCTCAAATTGATTTAACTTCTCTTGCATAGAAAATGTCCAATAATCATCTTTTAATGCTTCTTTGATATTTTTAGGCTCAATGTATGAGATAAATGCAACATTACAAGCATTTCTAAGAGAAGTTCTAGTTGTTACCCATTTGGATAGATCACCCAAAATCTCACCATCTTTGACGTAGTTGAACTCCCTTGGGTAGGTCACTTTTTTTTCCTCAAGAGTCATATCCTTCAAGGCTTCTAGAGGTGGATCTTATGATTCTTCTTATTTGGAAGGAACTTCATCTACCTTTGATGATTGACCACCATCATTGGCTTCAAAAATTCCTACATCATCATTATCACAAGAATCCTTCCTCGAAAGGAGGTTATCATCAAAAACCACGTGTATAGACTCTTTAACTACCAAAGTTCTTTTATTAAATACACTATAGGCATTAAAGTTTAAAGAATAACCTAAGAAAATAGCTTCATCACTGTTAGCATCAAATTTGCCCAAATTGTCTTTTCCATTATTTAAAACAAAACATTTACATCCAAAAGGATGAAAATAGCTAATGTTAGGCTTTTTGGATTTTAAAATATCATAAGGTGTTTTCTTTAAAATCGGCCTAATCATTACTCGATTGACAATGTAACAAGCGATATTAGTGGCTTCCGCCCAAAAATACTTTGGCAAATTGTTTTCACAAAGCATGGTTCAACCCATTTCTTCTAAGGTTCGATTTTTCCTCTCAACAATCCCATTTTGTTGAGGAGTGCGATGAGCGAAAAAATTATGGCTTATACCATTTGAATTAAAAAATCCTCAAAGCCTAAATTTTGAAATTCGGTACCATGGTCACTTCTAATATTAGAAATAGGTTGACCAACATCATTTTGAGTAATTTTTGAAAATGTGATAAATTTTTCTAAAGCCTCATCATTGGTACTTAAGAATAGAACCCACGTGTATCTAGGGTAATCATCTACTAAAACAAATGCATATGATTTTCCACCCAAGCTCATAGTTTTAATAGGGCTAAAGAGATCCATGTGGATCAATTGTAAAACTCTACTAGTGGAAACATCATTAATAAGTTTGAAAGAAACTCTTTTATGTTTGCCTTCTGCACACGCATCACAAATTTTATCAAGAGAATTTTATTTTAGGCAAACCTCTTCCTAGATCTTTCAAAACCAATTTTTCAAAAACACTCATGCTCGCATGCCCTAGTTTTCTATTCCATAATCATGAGTCGTGCTCATCTTTTGCAACAAAACATGTATTTGAAATATGAATGTCATCTAAATGCACCATGTATATGTTTCATATGCGATGACCAATAAGAACAATTTTGTTAGTTTCAATGTTTAAAATTTTGCAACCATTAAAATTAAAAAGAACATTGAACCCTTTATCACAAAGTTGACTTATGCTTAAAAGGTTATGTTTTAGACCGTTGACATATAAAACATTGTTTATAAGGATAGAAGAGTGATTACCAATGGAACCAATTCCTCCAATATGGTCTTTGGAGTTGTCACCAAAAGTCACTACTCCTCCACTATTTAGTTTTAGTTCCAAGAATCGACCCTTGTCACCGGTCATGTGTCTCGAGCATCCACTATCAAGGTACCACGAATTTGCACATATAGCTTTGGCCTTGTAGCAATGCTCCCCCTACAAACAAAGAGTTAAGCCTTGGTTTTTGGTACCCAAATCATTTTGGGTCCATGAGTATTAGCTCCCAAAATCTTGGTTCCCCTGGGAATCCAAGAAGACAAAGAACTAATGTTGTTAAAAGCAATTAGTTCCTTAAGAACCCACACACTTCTAACATTCTTACCATATGAGGGCCTTGGGAAGCCTCTTTGTTTGTACCCATTAAAGTTTCTCTTTACATAGTTGGGTTTTGAAGAACTTGCTTTTTCAAAACTTTGTTTCTCAAACTTGCTTAGAGAAGCTTTAAGATCACTCACATCCTTGTGGTGATCATCATGAACTTTAGAAAGAAGGTTGTTTAAATCAAGATTTTTTTTTCAAAGTTGTTTTGTTTTCAAGTTCGGAGTTGGTTTTAGAAAGGAAATTGTTTTGGTTTTTCAAATCAAAAATTGTTTTCTTGTTTTTCAAAATTGATTCCTTAAACTTTTCAACCAACTCATCATGAACCTATTGTAACTCATCGTATGCTTCTTGAAGTTCATCAAAATATAAATCAAATGAAGTTGAGTTAGAGGTTACCTTCGGATCTTCTTCAAGAGCCATGAGGCAAATGTTGGCAACTTCTTACTCCTCTTCATCGGATAATTCCTTATCACTTCAAGTAGAAACTTTTGCCTTGAGCTTCTTCTTCTTCCCAAAGTACTTCCTTTTGAGTTGGGAGCAATTGGTTCTTATGTGCCCCAGCTTCTTGTACTCATAGAAAATGAGTTGATCCTTATCCTCCTCCTTGTTCTTGAAGTCTCCTTTTCGATAGAACTTTCTTCCCCGGTTGGACTTCATGAACCGAGTGAACCGTTTGGCTAGCATGGCTATTTTTCATCTTCCTCATCACTAGAATCACTATCTTCTTATGAAGCTTTGAGAGTAATTCTTATCTTCTTCTTTTCTACTTCCTTCTTTTTTACCATCTTCTCTTCTCTCTTCTTATCTTCCTTTCTTTATGATCTCATGGGTTAGAAGAGATCCCATAAGAGCATCGAGCTTCAAGGTTTTTAGGTCCTCGGCCTCGATGATGGCAGTTCTTTTTCTATCTCATGACTCAAAAAGGGAGTAAATGAGCTTCTGAACAAGCTTGTCTTCAAGGATGACATCTCTGAAGCCTTTGAGACCGTTGACGATGATGGAGAAATGATCAAACATCTTGTTGATGCTCTCATTGGGCTCCATCTTAAAATTCCCGTAGATCAAGTTGAGGAGTCCAATCTTGGTCTCCTTAACATCGTTTGTGCCTTCATATGTGGTCTCGAGCTTGTCTCATATCTCTTTTGCACTCGTACAATAAGACATCTTCGAGTACTCATCCGGTCTAAGTGTACAAAAATGCATGTGCATAGCTTTATCGTTAACTTGTAAGCACCTATGTTCTTCATCGGTCATTTCAAGCTTGGACTTTGGAACAAACTGGTGGCTTTGAAATAGGGCGGTTTGGTGACGGATTGAGACTCGTACAAGTTGTGGATGAAAGTAGATGCTATGGCTTGAATGTCGGTTGATTGAATCACCTCTAGGATCGTTTCAAGTGGATGTTAATCCCTCAAATGAGCTAGGCCCTGATACCAATTATTGGGATGATTAATCAACTCGGTTTGGCCAAGATGGGGTGAATTGGCAATTAAAAAATTGAAGGGAAACAAATGGATAAAAGAAAATTGTGGCACAAGGAATTTATAGTGGTTCAAGCTTCTAACAAGCTCTGCATCCACTACCTTAGCTCCCCACTAAGGATTTTAAACAATTTTACTAAGAAATTCTTCCTCTTTTCTAGGCTTAGGAGGAAATTGTTACAAAGATCAAAGCTTTCTATCCAAAGCTTGATCAAACTCACTCTCTTTTACAAGAAGATTGGAAAACTAATGAAAACCTCTGAAAGGTAAACGATTTGCCTAAATATAAGTACACTCAACCCAACTTGAAATAAAAAATTACAAATTTCCTCAACATAAATGGGTTACAAAGGATATGACTCTAATAGGTTCAAAGTAAGTTGGAATTTTGCTTGAATGCTTTAGACTTGTTGACTTCTTGTTGTTGAAGCTTTGGAGACTTGATTTTATATCCCCTCATTGATTTCTAACCATTTGGGTGGTGGTTGAGATCATCAATGGAACCATTGAAGACCATTTTTTCCGCAATAAATGTTGTTTGGTGACCAACCGTATCGGTACACGAACATCCGTATTGGTACCTGTCAAAAGAAGAAAGAGTCGTTATACAAAGGCGTATCAATACGCTTTAAGGCGTATCGAAACAGATATAGTGTAAAAGCATGGGCGTATCGATACGAATAGGCCGTATCGGTACAGTTTTTGCTCACTGGAATTTGAGAAAAAAGTCTAGTGAAAAATGTATCGGTACGCCTAAGGAGCGTATCGATACGAGTTAACTGAAATTTAAAGATTGGTGATTCCAATAACTGACAAGGCAACTGTAATAAAATTAAATGCAAAGATTTGAAAATCTTAACACCTTGTGTCAATACAGTGAAGGCTTTATCGATACTCGTAACCAAGAACACAAACCCAGATGAAGGCCGTATTGACACGGGGATAACCGTATCGGTACGTTTTTATGATTAAAATTCCAATAGTCAAAAGTCGTATCGAAATGCCTAGATTTATCCAATTTTACAAATTGGTCTTTAAACTCTTTGTTATATCAAAATCAAATATAAATTTTACAGAAACTTAGCCCAATGACTTTGAAACCTGATGAGTAGTTTTGAAACCCTTTGAAGGAAGTATAAAAACCTTATTAATGAAAAGCCTAGATTTACCAAAAAAAATTAATAAGTATCGAAACCAGTTTATATGGTTTCGATATCCCTACCCATAAAACTATATTTTAGGCTTAGGAAACACATTTAAACCCTCATTAGACCCTACCAACATGTCCCTAAATGGTCTTTAAGGTGTTGGAGCATCACCAAAACATTAAATCATAAATAACTTTCATATTTTGAATCACCAAGCATGCTTTCACTCACAAGCAAAATTATATCCAACTAGCTAACAAATCATCAAGTTTATGATCACCATGAAGCACTTCAAAGTTGAGAGTGTGCTTACTCAATAATCTCAAAATGTATCTCCTTGCTTAGTTTTTTCTCGTGCTTCTCATTCTCTTTGGACGATTCCACATCTTGTTATTCCTTAGAAAACTAGGAGGACAACAACATATAATACTCATTACCATACTCAAATCATCTTTAAATTAAAATTCTTTATCATACGCCAAACTTTCTCAATTTAGAAATCTATGAGATTTTTTAGGGTTTATCTAAATCCAACTAATAACCTTCAATAATACACTTATCTTGTAGAGAATGAAGAGATAAATATTTTTGCATTTCACACTTAAACCCAAAATCTAATTAGATTGGGAGAAATTTTAAATAAAAGTTCAGAATTCTTACCTCTTGCTCTCTCGCTTTACCATGAACCATGTAGGAAAGATGATGAACTTTTGTTCTTCTTTTCGCATCCTTCCTTTATTAATATACGCTCATTTCCTTTTAAAATTAAATTAAAAAAATCCCTTGTATCTAATGGTCACAATTAAAGATGGTATATCCATCAAAATTCAATGGCCCAAAACATTTTCTTATAAAAGTTTTCATACTTACTTTTGGGAAAATTCATTCATAAAGACTCATCTCTCTCCTTGCTTTCACTCGAGAATCATGTACTTTATTTCTTTCAATTTCATCCTTAAACTACCATAAACAAAATTTCTATGAATTAATTATTTATCCAAAAATTCTACTTAGTCTCATAACTTATGGAATTCACTCAATAAGAACTTAAATAATTAAATCACCGATTCAATCATCAAATAAATTTCCAGGGCGTTACAATGGTGGTTAGCTACCAAGATCTTAAACCTAGTCAAAATCTTAATAATTCTTCAATTTTTTTGTTCACTTTCTTTTAAATTCATGCTTTTTATGAGTCGCTTGAGAAATTTAAATTATAATATTTGTTTTCTCTTCGGATATATATTCAAGAGATTATTTGATTCAAACTTTCACATTTTCCCTATAATATAATTTGGTATCAATTTCCAAGAGTTCTCGATTTATGGTAGTGTTTCCTTTCAAATCTTATCTTTAGGAAACTCTGAAAATTATTTTTGAAACCTGAAATTTTTCATTATTCCCAATAGTTTGTATGTTGTAATTACTATGTAACAATAAAAACAAACAAACAAAAATCAGCACCTTGTATTCTTTTCTTTTTTTCATGATTTATTAATTTAGAGTTCATTTGTACAAGTTTTTAAAGCACTTTTAGTCGATAACAAATTTTTTTCTCAAACCGGATAGAATTTCAGTTTTTTAGGTTTTTGTTTCTTTAAAACTTGTCTTTGACTTTAGGGTTGAAATTTCTTTAACGTATACTTTATTTTCTTTTATTACGTTTATTAACTCATTTTTTCTACTTGTGTTAGCATGCTAAAAAGGCTTGTGCATGCCCTTGTACTCAACTATAATACAACATATTTTATTAGCCTCCTAGTGCCTTAGATTTTGTACTCAACTCATATACACGTTGTAATTTGACAATTTACAATTAACTCAAAACACTAATAAGGTTTAAATTCTAGTTTATTGGTCTCCCAATATTAGTATTGACAAAAGGACAAAATAGTCATGTGGTTCCACAAGTTTATCACTTTTTAGCTAATTGATTCAACTTGACAAAAAAAATAGAAGCTCAAAAGTAAAAAAGGGTGAGAAAATTTTGAGGAATAAATTTTTTTTAAAAAAAAAGTTTGAAACAAAAAATAATTTTTTTTATTCATAAGAGTTTAAAATTGAACATCACTTGGAATGATACTATATTTTCACTCAACTTAATATGAGGGCTAATAACAAATATTTTTTACTATTATATTATTATTATTATCAATCAGGTCATTTTACTATCAAAATATTATCAATTAGATCATTTGGATGACCATTTAGTTATAGTGTAAGTTCTATTCTCATTCTTGATTTATTAATTTTATCAATCATATCATTTATTTTACTATTAAAATATTATGATTAAGTCATTTTTCATTAAAACTCAACAGTGAAGATTAGCGGTAGTTAATAAAAATTGGTATAATTATAAATTTAATCCATATTACTTACATATTTTATTCATTTAGTCATAATTTTAATTTAATTAAAAAATTAATCTTTCATGTAACCATCTAATTGGAGGAACAATTTAGAATCGTCTGCAAAAGATTAGATTCCATGCCACATGAGATAAATGGAAAGGGTTCAACCACTGAGCCAATTACTCTTCTTCATTTAAGGTGTACATCAATTTTTATTAAAGCCTTTTATTTTGGGTGATAATTAAAAAGGTAAAAAATAGTGGTTGAAGCGAGATTTAAACCCAAGCCTATTAAAACTCATCAAAGGATAACGTTATAGATATACTAACAAAGGGTTAAATCGATATCAGATTAAAAAAACATCAAAAGGAATGTGACTAAAATCTATGAAATTTAAGGCCCTATATGAAGAAAAATTGATACGGAAGCCAGGATCCAAGAATTACCTCAAAACCTAGGAACCCTCTAGATCACAATTAATCTAGCAAACTCACTAATATGATCCGAGAAAACCCCAAACTCCAAGTTCAGCAAACCGATAATAAAGCATGATTTTGATGTAGAAAATGAGATAGGATGAATTTGATGGTGGCGGTGTTGGATAGATTTGTCCTTGGCACCCTCCTAATCGCATTTGAATAGGCAAACACCTGCAAACGGCACGAATCTCTCCGATGAATGGATGATGACGAGATAGATGTTGTAGGATATTTTGTCCTCGGCACCCTCTTAGACGCGATTATCTAAGCAAGCAACCTCAAGCGGAATGTGACTAAAATCTATGAAATTTAAGGCCCTATATGAAGAAAAACTGATACGGAAGCCAGGATCCAAGAATTACCTCAAAATCTAGGAACCCTCTAGATCACAATTAATCTAGCAAACTCACTAATATGATCCGAAAAAACCCCAAACTCCAAGTTTAGCAAACCAATAATAAAGCATGATCTTGATGTAGAAAATGAGATAGGATGAATTTGATGGTGGCGGTGTTGGATAGATTTGTCCTTGGCACCCTCCTAATCGCATTTGAATAGGCAAACACCTGCAACGACATGAATCTCTCCGATGAATGGATGATGACGAGATAGATGTTGTAGGATATTTTGTCCTCGGCACCCTTTTAGACGCGATTATCTAAGCAAGCAACCTCAAGAGGCTCTAACCCACCCTCCTAGACGTAATTACCTAGGCAAGCAAGAGTGTGAAGATGATCTTCATCACAAGAACTTGATGAACTTACGTTGAAGAAGACTTCTGATACGAAAAATAACAAGGCAAATCTATCTACCTTGAAAATAAAATGGCCCATGGCCAAAGGTTTTTGCAACTCATAAATTCATGATGTTGTTCTTATTAGTGAAGCAAATATGCCTTTAAATAGGCCACAAATGAAGAGTTCAACTTAAATTAGGAAAAGTAAAGATAATGATAAAATAAATAAACATATTTTATCTAACCTAAAAACCTAATAAATAAATAACAAATCTAATCCTAAATCATCTAAATATCTTCATAAAGAATCCTAGATTAAATTTAAGTACAAATAATCAATAAAATTATTGAAAATTCGTAATAAATAATATTTCCCGTGATAAAATCGTATAGAGATTTCTGCTTGTACAGTCTTCACTAAAATGGACATAACTTGAGCTCCCAATGTCGGATTGATGCGTTGGAAAGCTAAGAGACAGAAGAATATGTTTGAAGAAGACATGTAGACTCAGAAGTGCCCGGATCCCATCCGAAAATTCGATGCAAGTCGGCTGAAATTCCAGACTTATAAAACAGCTTCAATTCTTTGGCTACAATACATCATTTTAGCCCCCCATACATGTATCATTCTCCTGTTGAAAATGATTCGTCCCGAATCTTAAGAGTTGTTGATCACAACCTTCAAGTCTCTTGAGATGTCTCCAGAATGAAATATTAAAACTAGGATCTATATAGAGAATTATATATTTTTTCTTTTTCTCAACTACTAAAACAACAAGTAAAAGATAATTGTTTCAAACACCTAAACCAAGGCTCAAGATTACCAATTGATACTAAGCCAGGATCCAAGAATTACCTCAAAATCTAGGAACCCTCTAGATCACAATTAATCTAGCAAACTCACTAATATGATCCGAGAAAACCCTAAACTCCAAGTTCAGCAAACCGATAATAAAGCATGATCTTGATGTAGAAAACGAGATAGGATGAATTTGATGGTGGCAGCGTTGGATAGATTTGTCCTTGGCATCCTCCTAATCGCATTTGAATAGGCAAACACCTGCAAATGGCACGAATCTCTCCGATGAATGGATGATGACGAGATAGATGTTGTAGGATATTTTATCCTCGGCACCCTCTTAGACGCGATTATCTAAGCAAGCAACTTCAAGCGGCTCTAACCCACCCTCCTAGACGTAATTACCTAGGCAAACAAGAGTGTGAAGATGATCTTTATCACAAGAACTTGATGAACTTACGTTGAAGAAGACTTCTGATACGAAAAATAACAAGGCAAATCTATCTACCTTGAAAATAAAATGGCCCATGGCCAAAGGTTTTTGCAACTCATAAATTCATGATGTTGTTCTTATTAGTGAAGCAAATATGCCTTTAAATAGGCTACAAATGAAGAGTTCAACTTAAATTAGGAAAAGTAAAGATAATAATAAAATAAATAAACATATTTTATCTAACCTAAAAAACTAATAAATAAATAACAAATCTAATCCTAAATCATCTAAATATCTTCATAAAGAATCCTAGATTAAATTTAAGTACAAATAATAAATAAAATTATTGAAAATTCATAATAAATAATATTTCTCGTGATAAAATCGTATAGAGATTTCTACTCGCACAGTCTTCACTAAAATTGACATAACTTGAGCTCCTGATGTCGGATTGATGCGTTTCAAGATGCGTTGGAAAGCTAAGAGACAGAAGAATATGTTTGAAGAAGACATGTAGACTTAGAAGTTCCCGGATCCCATCCGAAAATTCGATGAAAGTCGGATGAAATTCTAGACTTATAAAACAGCTTCAATTCTTTGGCCACAATACATCATTTTAGCCCCCCATACATGTATCAAAAACCCTACCTAGTTGACTGGAGATCCCAAGATCTAAGTTCAAAGTGACAACTTACATAGACCTTGTGAAGTTACTGTGGGGGTTCTTTTCTCAAGTTCGTTCCTATGATATAAACATTTATAAAAATAGAATAGGTTAAGCAATGCTTTTAATGACCATTGTATGTTTCGGTGAGCCGAACAACATAATTCACCTATGTGAGAGTGAAGTGGGGCCGCTTTAAGGAGACTATTGGGGCATAGTTCTCTCAAACACTTGTAGAACTAGGCAATTGTTCATGGTCATGTGAACATAACCATGAGAACTAAAAACCTCGCTAGGGAGGTAGTTGTGTGAGGTATATCATTGTTTACACAAATGGCAAAATAGTTCAAGGATATCATATCTATTGGTCAGCCAATAAAGTAAATATACTTTCACAAGGGAATGTTCAAGGGTGAACACCTACCTATCCTATGCAGCTATCAACCGTAAAATTGATCATCACATCGAGTCAAAATATTTTGATTAAATGATTAATTTCATTCATGTGGAGGATTATTGGGAAAATATGATACAATGGAAACTTTGAGACATATTTTATATGGGTAAAGGTGGAGCTTAGAATAATGAAATTACGACTTTATATTCTACTATATGACACCTTTAAAACTATATCTCATAGGCTCAAAATGGGTGAGTGATGAATGAGAAATTGATGCTCAAAGTAGGCTAGCTGTGAATTGCGTTAAGGAAAAAAAAGGAAAAACTTATATCTCACATGGGTGGGGTACCAAGTTTGGGATGTGTTAATATACAAGTGTTGAGATATTTATTTTGATATAACTCAATGAAAAATGTTTTTGGATTTATTCAAATATTGCAAAAATAATTCAAAGTCCAACAAACTTGAAAAATATGTTTAAAAATGTTTTCTAAGTGTTTTGACTCATTCCTCAACTTAAAATATTTTCATAAAGTCAAAACAACTTAATTCTTGAAATTGTTGGAGCAAAGTTTCTGAACTTTACCATAAGTTTCGGAACTCCCTCTTACAAGAGTTTCCATACTTCTGCAGAAGTTTCTAAACTTCTAATTCTAGATAGTTTTCAAGTTTCGAAACTATTAAGTAAGTTTTGAAACTTTGGGCTCTAGCAGTCAAAATTTTAAATTTGACTCGAAGAGTTTTCATCTCCAATAGTCATAAACAGCTAGTAGCTCATTCCATACTATAAAAAAAGGCTTAGGACACTTGAAGAACAAGAGGATGGACATCCAAGCTTAAAGATCAAGAGAGTTGTGTTTTTCATTGTTTATTTTGTAATCTCATGTAAATTATTTAGTACAACCCTAGTAAGCCAAAAATGTGTAAACACCCACCTAGAGAGGTAATTAGTTTACATTGTCAAGACCTCGTAATCGAGGGATAGGTTCCAGTTGATCCTTATAAAAACTAGGGAGAGGGTTCTATCTTAGCCCATGAAAAGATAGGGTTGAAAAGGTTTCATCTTAAGCCTGTAAAAAGGGAAGAATTCATTGTTAGTAAACTGTGAAATCCTTAGTGTGGATGCTAAGGTAGTGGACGTAGACCTTGGTTAGAATGTCGAACCACTCTAAAATCGAATGTGTCAAATGTCCATTTCTTTTTTGAATGTTTATGAAAACTTGATTGTTAAAACCATTTTAGTGCATAACATTCTTTAAAGCTTTGTGCATGTGTTTTAAATATGTTTTATTCATATTAATGCATAAAAGTCTTATAAAAAGTCTTAGATACATTGAATTTCATTGATTTTAAAACTTGATCATTTTATTGAAATTCAATGATTTTCTTAAGTGTCAAAGTATTTTGAGCTAAAATTTAAAATGGAATGCATATATTAAGGGGGAGCTTTTGTTTTCAAAAGAATTAACTTACTCTCCATTATTATTTTTGAACTTAAATGATTTGAATTATTTTTTATATAACAAAAAAGGGGATAGATAAGTTTGAAAAATTCAATTTTAAAAAGAAAAATGGGAGCTTTATATATTTTTCTAAAATATTCTCTTTTTTTAAAATTATTTTTCTGAGGGGGAGCTTTTTAAAAATAATTTTTCAAGTGGTTTCGTTATATCACAAAGGGGGAGATTGCTGAGATATTTATTTTGATATAACTCAATGGAAAATATTTTTGGACTTATTCAAATATTGCAAAATAATTCAAAGTCCAACAAACTTGAAAAATATGTTTAAAAATATTTTCTAAGTGTTTTGACGCATTCCTCAACTTAAAATATTTTCATAAAGTCAAAACAACTTAATTCTTGAAATTGCTGGAGCAAAGGTTCTGAACTTTACCAGAAGTTTCGGAACTCCCTCTTACAAGAGTTTCCATACTTCTACATAAGTTTCTAAACTTCTGATTCCAAACAGTTTTCAAGTTTCGAAACAATTAAGTAAGTTTTGAAACTTTGGGCTCCAACGGTCAAATTTTCAAATTCGACTCGAAGAGTTTCGAAACTCTTTGAGTAATTTCAAAATTTATATGTAGGTGAGCATTAAATGTTCTGTTTTAAAGTTTCTCAACGGCTACAATTCCTTCCCAACGGCCATAAATGGCTAGAAGCTCATTCCACACTATAAAAGAAGGCTTGAGACACTTGAAGAACAAGAGGATGGACATCCAAGCTTTCATACTTCTACAGAAGTTTCGTAACTCCCTCTTACAAGAGTTTCCATACTTCTACAGAAGTTTTTAAACTTCTGATTCCAAAAAGTTTTCAAGTTTCGAAACAATTAAGTAAGTTTCGAAACTTTAGGCTCCAATGGTCAAATTTTCAAATTCGATTCGAAGAGTTTCGAAACTCTTTGAGTGATTTCGAAATTTATATGCAAGTGAGCATTGAATGTTCTATTTTGAAGTTTCTCAATGGCTCCAATTCCTCCCCAACGGCCATAAACGGCTAAAAGCTCATTTCACACTATAAAAGAAGGCTTGAGACACTTGAAGAACAAGATGATAGACATCCAAGCTTAGAGATCAAGAGAGTTGTGTTTTTCATTGTTTATTTTGTAATCTCTTATAAATTCTTTAGTTCAATCCTAGTGAGTCAAAATGTGTAAACACCCACCTAGAGAGGTGATTAGTTTACATTGTCAAGACCTCGTAATCGAGGGATAGGTTCTAGTTGATCCTTATAAAACTAGGGAGAACGTTCTATCTTAGCCCGTGAAAAGATAGGGTTGTAAAGGTTTCCTCTTGAGCCTGTAAAAAGGGAAGAATTCATTGTTAGTGAATTGAGAAATCCTTAGTATGGATGCTAAGGTGGTGATGTAGACCTTGGTTAGAAGGTCGAACCACTCTAAAATCGAATGTGTCAAATGTCCATTTCTTTTTCAGTTTTTGTTTTTCCAATTTCAAAAGAAACCTCTACACCCGTCATCGGCGCTAATTTTGGTTGAAGACATCGAGCCTTTCAACAAGATCTAACTTGATGATTATTGTATAGCTTAAGCTGATATGACATGGGTTACATGAATGTTCGGACTAGTCGAGCCCTTCTTGGGCTTACAAATATTTTAATCCACTACAAGATTATTTTCCTTAAAAATAACATTTTTAATATCTAAAATAAAAAGATAAATGATCATATATTATTTTTGAATATTATGATATTAAAATGATAAATAAATGATAAGATATTATATTTTAATTTATATATTATTGTAATAATGTTATTTAATTAATAAATTTTATTTAAAATAAAATTAAGATAATTCACAAGTTTTATTTCTAATGTAACTCCTACCATTATAAAGTAAACCTACTAGGTTTAAAACAACAAAAATATAGAGATTCTTCTACTATTTCAGTGAGAGAGAAAGACGAGGCTACAATTTGCTAATCACTGCATATGTGCTACTTCTCTACTATTAACGCTAATCACTGCGGACGAATCTATGTTAATGAAGTTGTGTGTTACACATGCCTCAACACAAGTAAATGATTTCAATTTACTGTATTAATATTTGATTTATGTTTCGAATATTCTTGTTTTTAATCTTATGATCTATTCGATTTATCAATAATAAAATCAATATTTATTTTATTTATACTATTTTTATTTTATTTTCTTATATTATTAACTTTGGCAAAATTACCCCAATATGGTTATTGGATTTTTTTCCCAAAAATATGGTTCCCACCAAATTATTTCCAGAAATATTGTAGTTTTTTTAAACATTAAAAAATTGCGGGCATTGTTTAAAGTCGGATTGCTCCCTCTCTGACTTCAGTTTAAAATATTGTTTCAAAGTCAGAGTGCTCTCCCACCGACTTTATTTGTTTATTAATTTCTAAATAAAATACTGTTTAACGTCGAATTGCTTTCAAGATCTTTTTACCATTAACTCTTGTTCTAACACTTTTTCTTTATAATCTATGGTTTGTTAAGCTCTTTTGGTCATGGGGCCATTACCCTCTTCCCAAAAGACATGTCTAATAGGATGTGCAGCGCCACCGTATTTATATCTCAAGACCTCCCTTTTCCTTTTCGATGTGGGATTAATGACCCCGCCTCTTCTCAGGCGTGACATTCTCCCTCACTCAACCTCGTGACGTCCTCGTCACGAGCTTCCGCTCTCGTGATGAGTCATCTTGTCACAGTTGTCCACCCTGCCTACCCCATGGGCGCTCGGCGTGAAATCGGGCAGTCAAAGGGTCGCTCTGATACCACTTGTCACGGGGCCATTACTCTCTTCCCAAAAGACATATCTGATAGGATGTGCAATGCCACCGTATTTATATCCCAAGACCTCATTTTTCTTTTTCAATGTGAGATTAATGACCCCGCCTCTTCTCAGGCGTGACAAGTAGTCTCTCCCTCCATATTTATTTTATTTTCTTATATTATTAACGCTTCAGTTTATCCATTGGTATGCTCGTTGTGGAGCCTCCTCCTCTAGTGTCCATGACCTTGTTCGGGCCTTCGTTTGGTGCAGGGAAGCTTGGACCGCAGATGAGAAGGGTTTCGACTCCCATCTTCGGCTTTTCAAGGAATGCGGGATGACCCATCGGACGGCGGACCAGGAACTACGACCCAAAACGTGAAACGAAACGCGTCTGGTACGCGATTTAGAAACGGAGAAGTGCGACAAAGGATCCACTTTATAAACTAACTGCCAGAGTAGGTTTCCGCCGTAGCCATGGACCATGACGAGAGTTGGCTTGTTGATCTCGAATCGACGGTGATTGGCAACCCATAAACCAGAAATGGAGGGTGGTTTGTTGACGGAAGGTCAGGCTTGTGAAGAGATAGAAGGAGATGAGCTGTCATGGGGATAAGCTGTCATGGGTTGCTTTGGATCCCAAAGCGTTTAGATCTAGAGATTATTTGCCTTTTTTGGGAATTTGAATTTAGATTTTATTGTATAAAAAATATTATTGTTCAAATTATCTACTCTTAAAATATTTAATTTAATTAATTAATTAATTTAATTTAATCTAATCAATCAATTAATATGATAATATATACAAATGGTACTACAAATAATTAATTTAATCTAATCAATCAATTAAAGTAATTAATGTAAAACATACCATACTAATTTAAGCTAATTTATAATATATATTATATAATACTTTTTTTATTAATCCACTGTGTATGTTAAAATACTAACTATTTTTTTTATTCAAAATAAATACTAATTATTTTTATGATAAACAAGTAAAAGAATAATTATTTTATTATTAAATCACTAGAACTCAACTGTTTGCATTCCATAAAGATTCTAATTCTAACATTGGCAGCTTGAACTCAACGTTTTGAATTTTTATTCACCGAGATACGCTTCAAATTTAAACGAAAATTCTACGGCGTTTGACGAGTACCGATGAGTATCACTAACGACGAGTACCAATGAGTATAACTAACGACGAGCACCGATGAATATCACTAACGACGAGCATTGATAAACACCATTAATTTAATTTATAAAGATTAAAAATCTAAAAGACTCACCATATAATTATAAATTATTTAAAAATCAAAAGGTAAATTAATTAAAATATATTATTTTATTTTTAATTTTCTTTTAAACATATATCAAAATACTTATCTATCCTTAAATTAAAAACCATAATTTTTGTTCATTTGAAATTTAAACCGCCATTGCCGCCACCGTTACCGTCGTCGTAGTTGCCATCGACGTCTCTTGCCGTAAAAGCGATAAGGAGGGGAAGTTTGCAAATTAGTATACAAGCGTCACTGGAATGGATTCCATTAAACACTGGATTTTCAAATCTTCAAATTGGAGTTCCTACATCTAGTAAGCCTTTCGTCTTTTTGCGTCACTAGAATTCATTCACCGACGGCTGGAGGCGGCTTAAATTTTAAATGAACAAAATTAAGGTTTTATAATTTAGGAGTAGATAAGTATTTAGATTTACGTTTAAAAGAAAATTAAAAATAAAATAATATATTTTAATTAATTTACCTTTTAATTTTTAAATAATTTATAATTATACAGTCAGTCTTTTAGATTTTTAATCTTTATAAATTGAATTAATTGCGTTCATCGGTGATCGTCAAGCGCCGTAGACTCATCCTCAAATTTAAATTTAAATTCATAATGGTTCTCCTATTTAAATCATTTTCAGCTTCTCCTATTCACGTACTCACAACATATACATTAAAACAAAATCAAATTTCAAATGACATTTGGTAAAAAAGACGATGATTGGAAGCAGAGCAATCACAAAATCAAAATTCTCCGATTGATGACATCTATGAAATAGAAGAAGCTGATCATCTAATGGAGGAAGAAGAAGTCACGAATACAAGTACAACAGCAAATTTGAGGGCATCTTCGTCGGTTAATAATAGTAAGCCATTACTATATTTTTATGACAATCACAACGAATGGGACAGAAAAAAAATTCAGGAGGAACAAAGAGGTGAATTTACAACCATTGTAAAAAAGTCTTAGAATAGTTTATATTCCATATTTCGTCTACATTTTTTCAGTCATGGATTGAAAAAAATTAGACGTTGTTCGTCTGTCAAACTTTGTTAATCAATCAAGCAGGATTTTAAAGAATAAGAAAGAAAGTTGAAGAAGCAGAGAATGCTGGCATTTCACTGTCTTTGTCTAAATTTACTCTCAACAACAGCCACAGTAAACCAACAACAACTATTTGTCCTATTGCAAAATCTTTTGGGACAATGGAGCAGCATCAGGCTGATATTTTAATTGTTAGAGCTCTTTGTGCGAATGGCATCCCATTCAACGTTTTTAGAAATCAAGACTTTCTTGTAATGTTAAAGGGAGTTAATCAAGCTTCAAAAGACTACAAATTCTCATCATTTGATCGAGAAAGAACAACTTTGGTGGATGAGTGTTAACGACGGCTTGAAAAGAAATTGACTCCGGTGAAAGATACATAGACCACTCAAGAAACTTCCATATTCTCTGATGGTTGGAAAAATTTGAAGCAGGAGCCACTTATAAACATTGTGGCATCCAACTATAAACGTTGTGGCATCCAACAGTTCTGGTTCCATGTTCATTTACGCTGAAGATTTTACTGGACAAAAGAAAACATGGACGACGCATTGCAGAGTTTTTTTTGAAATCTACTGAAGAAGTCGGGCCTTCAAATGTGCTTCAAGTTGTCACTGATAATGCAACAAATTGTAAATCAACAAAAAAAAATTAAAAAAGTACACAAACATATCTTTTGGTCTCTTTGTGTGGTTCATACAATAAATCTCATATATAAAGATTTTGCTGCCACATTTTCATGGGTGAGTGAAACATATAAAAAGGAAAAAGACGTTAAATATATTTTGAACCATAAAAAGGCCAATGCAAATTTTAAAAGTCAATCTGATTTTGGAGTTGCTTAAGGTAACAAAAACGATGTGCTTCTCATTATCTTCTACCGAAAAGATTGTTACGTTGTAGGGAAGCTTTAGCTACTACTACTATTCTTAGGTGTTGGAGAGAATGGGTCAATTCAGGGGATGAGCACACTAAAGCTCTAGGTAAGGAAGTGACAGCAACAATAATTGATGATGAATTTTGAGAAGAAATAGAAAATATTTTGGTAATAACACAATTAATTTACTCGATGATAAGATTTGTAGATGGGGAAAGAGAAAATTGGGAAAATTTATGAGAAAATAAATTGTATGATTGAAGAAATTATGGAGCTATTAACTAATAATAAACATACAGTTGATTATGTGAAAAATGGAAGAAATACCAATATCTAGGTGGGAGAAAATGAACATCACAATGCATTGCTTGGGATTTGTGTTCAACCTTTTCTTTTATGATTCTACATATCTAAATACTGAAGGTCCCGGTGGAGTACCTAGGCGTGCTCCAAATTAAGATCGAGAAGTTGTTGTCGGAGTCTTGAAAGCTTTTGATAGAATCGGTGAAGATGAAAATGAAAAGGCCGAGTTACGTAGACAACTAGCTAAATTCCAAAACAAGCATGTGATGTTTGGGACAACGTAAGCTAGGACTGATGTTACAACGATGAGTCCCATTTTTTGGTGGTCCACTTATGATTCGGAAACTCCAGAGTTGACGGAGATTGCAGTAACAGTTTTGTCGCAACCTATTAGCAGTTTTTCAACGAAATGAGTGTGGATCACTTAATCTTACATACACAATATCAAAAGAAACCGGTTAAATGCTAAACGTGTTGACAAGTTAGTGTTGATTCACTCAAATATAAGACTTTTGTCTCGTTTTACGACATCTTACAAAGAAGGTCCTTATAAAAAGTGAGATATCAACCTCAAAAGTACTTATTTTAATGATTCAACCGTAAGATTGGAGGATTTGAGATGAGATGATCGCACTTTTGATTTGGTAGTTATTGTAAGCCTTTAATGGCAATTAATAATTTTAATATTTTCTATTTGTTTTATGTTCAACTTTTTAAATAAATTTGTCATATTTTAATGTAAATAAATGTGATTTGGTAATCATTATAAGCCATTAATGGTGATTAATTAATTTCTATTAGTTTTAGGGTAAATTATTTGAGTGGCCACCTTACTATTGGACCTGACCTATTTTGACCATCGAATTATAAAAATTCAAATTTCGACCACCAACTATTTAGTTGCACATATTTTGACCACCAATCGTTAGAATCTAACGAAGAGGTGACGTGATAGTTAAAGAAAAATTATATATTTACATTTGGTCCTTAATAGTTACATATTATATCAATTTGGTCATAATTTTAATTTAATCAAATAAAATTAATCAACCAATTGGATGACAACAGTGCCATCACCCTGATTGGATGAATTTATTCTTATTTTTAATTTAATTAATATTTAATATATTTATTTTCCTCCTATCTTGAAAGAAAATTAAAGAGATGAAATTGTGCTTGGTGTGGGTTGAACCTAGAATCTTTTAGGTAAAAAACTCAAGTCATTACCCCTGCACCAACCAATTCATATTATTACAAATTGCACACCAAATCACCATCCATGTTCTCTTGTGTCTTTCCTATACTATAAGTTCTGCGGTAGTACATTGACAGATTGTCTGAATACATATCTTTTTGCTTGGAATGAAAATGACAATAATTATGCTCTTGGTGTTGTTTCTGGCATCTGAGACCTTATTTTCTTACCTTAGGATATTGGAGGATGTGACATCCAAAAGCAAGAAATTCGCGAGGCAGTGGAGTTACCATTGACTCGTCATGAGCTCTACAAGCATATCGGGATAGACCCTCCTCGTGGCGTTTTACTCTATGGTCCCCATGGCACTGGAAAAACCATGCTTGCAAAGGTTGTTGCTAACCATACAACAACTGCCTTCATTAGAGTAGTTGGATCTGAATTTGTTCAAAAGTATTTGGGTGAGGTAAGGAGATCTAAGTGTCAAGTTTCTTTTAACTGTCATTATTTTCATCACCCATTGATTAATGCCATACTTAGTTCTCTGCATTGAATTAACTTCCCTTGATAGTGATGGTTAATGCAACAAGTTTCGGGTAAAGAAACAATTAAAGAAGTAGGGATTGTTGAAGGGAGGGTGATTAGTGCTTAAATTATGCATTATTCTATCGATAATTACTCCTTGATCGGTTGTTTTAAGTTGCTAATTTGGGCATTTTTGTTCATTTTTAATGCAGAACAGTAGATTCCATAAATGTTGCTAAAACTGATGAAATTGTGCAATTTTTGATTTTCTGGACTCATAGCTGGATTAGTGGGCATGAAAGTCCGACTGGGCGTCACGTCAATAGCTTCTAGAAGACGCCATGTCAGCAGCGATGATAGCTTATTAGTCGCGTTTGAGATAACTTATCAGCCAGAATTTAAATTCAAAGTTTAGAATTATCTTTTGTAAATAATTTAAATAAATTGAGATTTATCCTTTATCTCTTTAGAGTTATTTTTAGGGTTTTAGGATGCTATAAATACCCCTTTTGGGCAAACTCAAAAATCATCTCTCTCATATCTATCATTTATCATCTCTCACATCTCTCATCTTTGAGTTTAATTTGTTCTTGTTTTTCTTTATTAATAGAAGTTTTTTTACTTTTTTTCTTCATTTTCATTTTTTTAAGTTTTTTCTTTTTTTCAAAGATGCTAAGTATGATTTCTATCATGCTTAGCTAAGTTTTCCATAGCCAAAGGCTAAAGCAATGACTCAATTCCAACGTGAGGATTGAAAAACACTTAAACAATTTCGAGTGTCTCTCTCAGTTTTCTAAACTTAATTTCAAAATCAAAATGATTTCAAAACCAAAGATTGACGTTGGTCAGAATGTTGTTTTGGTTAAATGTGTGGGATGAAGGATCGGCTATGAAGCACATTCGACTTCCTGAGAACACACTTAGCAAAATTATTTGCTAAGAGGAAACTGAGATCGGAATCAGTTATTATTGAAACAACATAGTCCGAGTCGCCCTTTACTTAAACATTTTTGATCTACAATATTGTTGTTGATTAGATCAATTTCCAAAGTCGATATCAAAGATGGCACTTGGGTATTCGGTATACAAGGCATAGTCACAAGGATTGATCTTTGTAGGCAAGTAACCGACGTGAATCCCGAAGTGAAAAATCCTTTTTTCGATGATTCGAGGAAACTGAGTCAAAGCAAGAGCCTGAGGCTAATCTTTACCATACTGAATCCACTTCTTAAATCTTCTCTACAATCTCTTATTTTTTTACTTAATTCCACAAATTCCCACCATACTTAAATATTATTCAACTCTCTTGTTGGCTCACCGATTGAACAAACATAAATTAGGAAGTTCTCTTAGTCCCTGTGGGATCAACCCTTACTTCTCTTTTACTATGTTTGAATTCCTTTATTTATTATTTGAGAATGAGAAATTATTTTGACGCAAAAACGACGCGTGTCAAATTGGCGTCGTTGCTGGGGACTACGGCAAAGTTACTGATTATTTTTGTTTGATTCATGACCAGGATGAATCTGGGAGAACAAGCAGATTATAACCCAGAGATCGAAGCATACGTCCGGAGACTACACACCCAGACACTTCGGGAAAAAAAGCAAAGACAGCGACAACACAACTAGAACGTGATCTAAAAATAGCATCTGAAGCAGAATCACATTTTGACCACACAACCGAAGAACCAGTTCCGATGGGAGACAACGACCAAACTATTCGACAACTGACTGCGGCCCCTGATGATAACCAACCAATGTGCATAGCATTCCCGAATGGCGAGACACCATTCGCTCTCAAGACAGGCTTAATACACCTTTTACCAACCTATCACGGTTTGCCAAGTGAAAATCCACATAAACATCTTAAGGAATTTCATATGGTCTATCTAAGCACAAAACCAAAGGGAGTCTTTGAAGATAAAATAAAACTTCGCGCCT
Organism: Hibiscus mutabilis; assembly: GCA_019671005.1. Classification (NCBI taxonomy): domain Eukaryota; kingdom Viridiplantae; phylum Streptophyta; class Magnoliopsida; order Malvales; family Malvaceae; genus Hibiscus; species Hibiscus mutabilis. The sequence continues at coordinate 18,170,247 of CM033717.1, read as the reverse complement.
TTCCCTTTTTCTTTAGCTGATATTGCCAAAGATTGACTATCTGATTCACCCTCCAACTCAGTTACAACTTGGACTGACATGGCTCACCTTTTTCTTGACAGGTTTTCCCAGTAGCTAAGGCAAGCGAGCTAAGGCGAAGTATCTTGAGTATCTGACAAAAGGATAATGAATCTTTAAATGACTACTGGAAACGTTTCAAAAAGCTATGCGCAAACTGCCCACAACATGGATTGTCTGAACAAACGCTTCTCTAGTATTTCTATGAAGGATTAACACCCATGGACATGAAAGTGGTAGACGCAGCAAGCGGAGGAGCTCTTGTTAACATGACTCCGACGGCGGCAAGAACGTTAATATCTACTATGGCCACTAACTCGCAACGATTTCACCCTTCAAATGAGCCATCTCGACGGGTACACGAGGTAAGTACAGTTTCGATGGAAAACAAAATTGATAAATTAGCTGATATTGTTCAATCTCTTGTTGCAGATAAAAGAATTGCAGCTAGGATTTATGGGATATGTACGAGCCCAGAGCATCCAACAGACTGTTGTTCAATTATACAAGAAAAGGATACTGCGCAAGTGAATGCCATAGGGTATTTTCCAGGACCTCCACAAAGACAATACAACCCCAACTCGTATAATCCAGGATGGAAAAATCACATGAACTTCAGTTATGCTCAAAATCAAAGGCAAAGTCAACCATATCAGCAGAGACAACCCACTCAACAACAATATTAGCAACCGAAGTCATCATTGGAATCTATCATTGAACTGTTGGCAATATCCCAAGAGAAGTTTCAAAATCGCATTGATGCTCACCTACAAGATTTGGACAAACAAATGACCCAGTTGGCTCAAACCGTGGGGAGACTAGAGTCGCAGGGAAGACTTCATTCTTAAGCAGAGTCAAATCTGAGAGAGAATGTTAGTGCTATCACCCTCCGAAATGGAACCGTTGTCACACCTGACGTCCCAGAAGAGAATGTCGCACGGTCCAATAAGGGGAAAGAAACGCCATCTTCCAACTTCCAAGGTACGTCTTCATCTCCACCACCACCACCTTCTCATAAAATCGCACCACCCTTCCCATTGAGATTGATGAGGCGTGACAAGAGAGCCGAAGACAAGGAAATATTAGAGGTGTTCCAAAAAGTACAAGTCAACATACCTCTCCTAGAAGTAATTCGACAAGTGTCAAGGTATACCCGATTTTTAAAAGAGCTTTGCACCACAAAGAGGAGTCTGACTGGTCATGAGAAGGTAAATCTGGGAGAACATGTCTCAGCAGTATTTCAGCTGAAGCTTCCACCAAAGATGAAGGACAAAGGTATGTTCGCTATACCTTACAAAATAGGAAATATTTTAATTAAACGTGCAATGTGTGACTTAGGAGCTTCAATCAACGTTATGCCACTTTCTGTTTATAAAATGATTACTAACGAGCCTTTGAAGGAAATAAGAGCAGTTGGCCGATCGTTCTATTATCTATCCGGATGGAGTGATTGAAAATGTCTTAGTGAAAGTCAATGTTCTTATTTTTTTTCTACTGACATCTATGTCATCGACATGGAAAACGATAGGACGAACACTTGCTCTGAGGTACTTTTAGGTCGTCCCTTCCTAAGCACCGCTCATACAAAGATTGATGTGAGAAGCGAAATATTAACAATGGAATTTGATGGTGAGGTCGTAGAGTTTGACGTTTATAAAGCGATGAAATACCTAGATCAAGTTGAAAGAATTAATTCTGTCGATATTATTGATCCCTTAGTTGATGAATTTGTTGAAACTAATTTTTTCGATAATTTTTACAGGGATCTCGAACTTTGCCACATAGAGGAAGAAAGGGAGTTTGGACATATTTTTCTATCAATTCTGACTTATTTTTATCTCCCTCTAAAACTAAAATGTTACCTTCTATTTTGCAGACTCCAGAGATAGAATTAAAATAGTTGCCGGAGCACTTAAAATATGCCTTTTTGGGAGAAAATAAGACCTTATCGGTGATCATCTTAAACAAGTTGTTTGAAGAAGAAGAGAAAGCATTGGTGAAGGTATTGCGCTCGCACAAGGAAGCCATATGATGGACTATTGCCGATATTAAGGGACTTAGTCCCTCGACTTGTATGCATAAGATTAAAACGAAAGAATGAGCGAAACCTTTTAGACAAGGACAACGCCGGTTGAACCAACCAATGGTGGAGGTAGTAAAAAAGGAGATACAGAAACTCCTTGATGTTGATGTAATCTATCCTATTTAAGACAGTGACTAGGTAAGTCCAATTCACGTGGTACCTAAAAAGACCGGAATTACAGTGGTCCAAAATTCAGAAGGAGAGTTAGTTCCAACGCGTGTACAAAATGGATGGAGAGTCTGTATCGATTACAGGAAGTTGAACTCTCTCACTATAAATGACCATTCTCCTCTTCCCTTTATAGATCAAATGATTGAGAAATTAGCTGGGAAAACTTATTATTGTTGCCTTGATGGTTTTTCAGGTTTTTTCCAAATTCCAGTTGCGCCAGAAGACCAAGAAAAAACAACTTTTACTTGTCTGTTCGGTACATTTGCATATCGACGAATGCCCTTTGGCCTTTGTAATACATCAGCCACTTTCCAGAGATGTATGCTGAGTATTTTTTCTGAATATATGGAGAAGGGCATCGAAGTTTTCATGGATGACTTCACGGTATACGGTAGTTCTTTTAATGAGTGTCTTGATAATTTAACTGATGTGCTTAATAGATGCTTAGAATTTAATCTTGTTTTGAAATATGAAAAATGTCATTTTATGGTTGATAAGGGATTAATTTTGGGACATTTTTTGTCATCTAATGGAATTGTCGTTGATAAGGCCAAAACCGATATTATACGCTCACTACCTTACCCCACAACTATGAGGGAGGTTCATTCTTTTCTTGGCCATGCAGGTTTCTACCGAAGATTTATTAAAGATTTTTCAAAGCTGGCGCGACCGTTGTGTGAGCTGTTACAAAAAGTTAAAGTCTTTGACTTTAATCCTAAGTGCAAAAAATTGTTCGATGTACTTAAAGAAAAGTTGATCACGGCATCAATAGTCAAAGCACCAAATTGGGAGTATGATTTTGAGCTTATGTGTGGCGTATCAGATACGAGCGTTGGAGCTGTTCTTAGACAAATAATCGACAAAGAACCACATGTTATCGCCTATGCTTCAAGGACTCTGGACTCGGCTTAGAGAAATTACTCCACAACAGAAAAAGAATTACTTTCTATTGTCTTTGCTTTAGAAAAATTTAGATCTTATTTGCTTGGAACTAAAGTGATTGTTTTTCTGACCATGCAGCTTTAAAGTACCTTATGAGTAAAAAGGAGGCGAAGCCAAGGCTTATCCGATGGATCCTGCTTTTACAAGAATTTAATTTGGAAATTAAAGAAAAGAAGGGAAGCGAGAATCTCGTAGCTGATCATTTAAGTCACATTCCTATTTCTACAACCGACCCGCCAATTAACAATAAGTTCCTAGAATAACATTTGATGTTGGCTCAGAAGGTGATTCCATGGTTCGCAGACATGGTAAATTACTTGGTCACAGGTAAATTACCCTTAGACTTGCCTAGATCTGGAATTAATCGACTAAAGCGGGAGTCCTGATATTATATTTGGGATGATCCTTATTTATGGAAGCATTGTTCGGATCAGGTAATTAGGCGACGCGTCACTGAGGAAGAGGTAAATTCTATCCTAGACTTTTGCCATTCTTATTCATGTGCTGGTCACTTTGGACCAAAGCGAACTGCCCATAAAATTTTGGAACGTGGTTTCTTTTGGCCTACTATATTCCGTGACACTTACTTATTTTGTAAATCATGTGATAAGTGTCAACGTGTAGGGAATTTAAGCCGAATGAATGAATTGCCTCAAAATTCGATTTACATCTGTGAGATTTTTGATGTGTGGGGAATCGTTTACATGGGTCCTTTTACTTCTTCATTTGGAAATTTTTATATCATACTTGCAGCTGATTATGTTTCTAAATGGGTGGAAGCTAAGTCTACCTGAAATAATGATGCTAGAACCACTGTTAATTTTTTGAAAAATTCTATCTTTTCCAGGTTTGGCACACGACGAGCGATAATTAGAGATCGGGGAACCCATTTCATCAACAAGGTAATTGACACGCTCATGAAAATGTTCGGAGTAACTCAAAGAATTGCCACTGCTTACCATCCACAGACTAACGGACAAGCGTAAGTGTCGAACCGCGAGATTAAAGTAATTCTTGAAAAAGATTGTAAAACTGGATCGTAAAAATTGGAGTCTCAAGCTGTCTGACGCATTGTGGGCATACCAGACGACTTATAAAGGTCCCATTAGAATGTCGTCGTATCGACTCATTTTCGATAAGCCATGCCATTTGCCGGTTGAATTGGAGCATCGAGCTTATTGGGCAGTTAAGCAATGTAACATGGAGATGGAAGCAATCGGAGAAGAGCGAAAGCTACACATTCAAGAGTTAAAGGAAATCTGACAAAACGCTTACGATAGCGGTCAAATATTTAAAGAGAAGACGAAATAATTCCATGATCGAAGAATATCCTTTAAATCATTTACAATTAACCAAAAGGTTTTGTTGTTTAATTCAAAACTTAAACTTTTGTAGGCAAACTTCGATCGAAATGGCTCGGCCTATTTACGACAACTCAGATTTATCCTCATGGCGCAGTGGAGATAGAAGACAATTCTGGAGCTCAATTTAAAGTAAATAGCCAAAGGTTAAAGCCATATTATGAGAACGCTCCGGTAGGATTAGCCGAGGAGATCGAATTAGAAGAACCTACACTTTAAAATTCAGCTCATCGAGCTAACGACGTTAAAATAGCGCTACATGGGAAGCAACCCATTATTTTTATTTTTTTGTTATTTAATTATTTGTTTAGTTTTATTTTTACTTATGTTTATTTTTTTTAGGAACAAAGAAAGTTCCGAACTCGAATAAATCCAGATGATCTGATATATTCAGATTCGAGACAATATTACACGCAGGGAAGCATCACCATCCAGTTTCCACACTTAGCAAAAAAATAGTAAGAAGTCACTGGTCTAGCTCTGGCATAACTCTGATGGTCAGACTCATCTCTGGCCCTCTTTTTAGACTGATTTCCCTGACTGTGCCGAATTGATATGTTCGGTTGCCTCCTGCCTTGATCGATACCCTAAGATTCAAGTTGCTTCATCTCTGCCTCATTCCGCTCAATAGTTCTAGCTCGTTGAGTAATCTCCTTATACTCTTTATCCATATGCAAAGTGACACCTGTCTTAATCGTTGGACGCAACCCTTTTAGAAACCAGTCACATTTTTATTTCCTTGTGGTCACTAACCCTAAAAAATACTGAATTAGCCTTATGAACTCTATCTCATAATCATTTATGGTAATGTCGTTCTACTTCAGATTCATGAAATCATCCTGACATTTTGCTAAATACTCTGGCCTAACATAACGGTCTTGAAATGTTTGTTGAAAATGGTCCTAAGAGATCTGATTGGTTGGAATAACATTTTCCTCAGGCTCCCACCAATTATGGGCTCCACCCTGCAACAGTGATACAACAGCTTTAAGCTTTCGATCGGTAGGATAATCCATCTCAACAAACACACACTAAAGCTTCTTCAGCCAATCTCTGTATCTGTCAGATTCGTACTATTCTTCCCATCAAACATAGTCATCCCGGTAGCCAAAAACTCTGTAGATATGGGTCTTCTAACACCCTCAGACTGACAATGATAACGAAGCAACGCTCTATGCACTGTATCTGTATCCATGCCTACAGTCTCACTATCCCCAGAATTATATGGACCATCACTCTAAGTCTGCTGAACAGGTGGATCCCCACCACCAGTCTGATGTACTCTAGTTTATTGAGCTCCAGTTTGATCCCCCGGCTGCCCCTCCACATTAGCATCATGAATATCATCTTGATTCTGTGGCAGATCCACAAGAGGCGGAGCATCTCTCTCTGCCGCAACGGTACGACCTCAACCTCAGCCACGGCTGGACGCTAATCTAGAGCCCCTACGAGGTGGCATAGTAGTCTATATACAAAATAAAGAGTCATAAGAATAGAGTTGGTACTTAGAGTTTCTATTCAAATTACATTAATTTTTTTAAAATAACAAAATTTCCAAAAAATCCCATTTTACCCGAAAACATTTATTATGTATGCAAAAATCATTTTCGATTTTAAAATTGCTTTGAGCCTCACAGTCCGAGGGTTGAAAATGTATCTGATACCATTAAATGTAACCCCCTAATCCCGACTTAGAAGAAAAGGTAGAACTTAGGTTTTTGATTTTGAAACTTGCCCCTCAAGAAAATGATAGTTGGACAAATTATTTAACATTATATATGATATTAACACAAATGACCTCATTATTTTTAAATCATCATCATATAAGCATTATTCGCTCATTAGGTAACATGTCCGAAAAAATATTCTTGAAATGCATGCTAAAACAATAAATCCCCAAATAATACGTCTAATGTCTAAATAATTACAAAATAATCCAAAATAATGAAATTAAATCCAAATATCTAAAATGAACCATACTGATAAATATATGTACTAGTCTGATGGAAACAAGATCCTCCAAGTACTGCATGCCTAAGTTCTGAGTATTTGAAATAGGAACTAAGGGGGAGTCAAATATTAAGCTCAGTGTGTCTCTAGAGTGCAAATTAAACATAACTCAAGGAAAATTGATCAATACACTCAAACTCAATTCAGACAATCCGATATACAAGTATGTATAAAAATGTTTTATAAGACATAATGACATGCACCCATCTACATCACCTTCTAAAGAGTAAGGTTCCCCAGAACCACCCTCTACATCGTCACCATTTTCGAAGTGGATTTCAGCTCGAAGGTGAAACCACTGATCTTCCCCGTATAAATTCTCATCCATATGATATGCCATGTTAATCCAATTTTTGATTCCGAATGCATCATTGTTTTATAAACAAGGATGTATGTAAAAATGTCTGATACTAATTTGTCCATTTCCGATATATTATTCATGGCATGTCATCAAACAATCATGTCATAAATCGTAAGTCACCCAAATCATGTCATAGTCACAAGTCATACATAACATATTATATTCAAAAGTCATACTACTATACACACATACATATACAAAGGACTGAATCATGTGGCACAAGAAGAGAACACATCTTAAGCATCTAACAAAATCAACATCGAGAGTGACGTATCCCACACTCAGCCCTAGTACTAGGTCAGACAGAGTCAGCACCCACACTCAAATTGTAACACAAGCTTTCAAAATTACTAAGTACAAATTAAATTAAAAAGCAAAATAGTCTTTCAGGTTCGAATTTGAAAAAATGGGTAGCAGATTTGGATTCAGGACGTCAAAAAATGTAAAGTTGACTTTGACCAAAAAAGTCAACGCTTGCATCATCGCTAATGTCATCCTACTTACATCATCACCGACGTCATCAGATGCATCATCATAACCCTGTCAATGCTGACATCAATACTAACGTCATTAAGCTTGGTTCATGGGTCCAGTTATCTTACCCAAACTGGGTTCGGTTTGAGCTTCTCTCATATGGCCCAACTAGATTTGGGTTTAACCCAAAAACTCCCCACCCCAAAAGCTTGATCCCCACCTCTTTCATCTGATGATGAGGGTTTAAAATACACACTGACGGCGTGGAAAAATCACAAAGAGGCGGTGGTGGCGCAAGCTCTTTGGCAACATGAAACGGAGGCTGAAATGTTTATTTTCGGCCAAAACTCACGAACAAAAGGTGATCAAACCCCAAACTAAAGGAAAAGAACACATCAGCTTACCCAAAAACTAAAACAGAGAAGAACAAGGATGGCGGTGCAAAGAGAAATCAAAAGGTTCAATGTTGTTTTGGCATAAACAGTGACGAGGGAGATAACCTGAGACCAAGGGTTAACGTGCATGGGAAAGAAGAAGTGATTGGTAGCCTCAGTTTGAAGCTCGAACGGCAAAAGGTCCCTTACCAGAGCTCGATCAGAAAAGTTGGGGGAGGTTGAGAGTTGTTAATCAAAAGAGAGAGAGAGAGTTTAGGGAGAGAAAAAGGGAGAATGGCTGCAGAGAGGGTAAATAGGAGTTAAACGGGTGCTTTAGGGTTGAAGAGCTTGAATTTATACCCAAATTAATGGGTAAATTACACAGTGAGGCTCCCTAAAGTGGGCCACTTTTCAGATTGGCCCCACGAGTTCCAAATTTTCCAATTTTAGTCCTCAAAACAAAAAGGATTTTAAGATCAGAATTCCCAAATTAACATTGTTATAAAATTAAGGATTCCACCATTTAGGGTTTTTAAATTAGGGGAAAAAATTGGGGTGTTACACGAGAACCAAATATGATTTGAGTATCAGCTTTACTCGTACAGATACTGGGTGTTTAGATTTGAAAAATCTTTGCATTTAAAGATATATCTTTTACCTTGTCAATTTTATTGGAATCATAAATTTGAAAATTAGTTATACCGTATCGTTACGCCCTTAGGCGTACCGATACAATTTTCAAGGACTTTTTTCTCAGATTCCAGTAAGCAAAATTGGTACCGATACTGTACGGACAGTACCGGTACGCCTTTGTAATATAACCATTCCATACCGATATGCCCTATCGCATATCAATACGCTCTCTCTTTATAACGACTTTTTCTTCTTTCGATAGGTACCGATACGATAGCCCGCGTACCGATACCAAGGGTTGGTAGAAAACAACATTTATTGCAGGAAAAATGGTCTCCAATGGCTATATTGATGATCCAACTACCCAAACGGTAAGAAATCGATGAGAGGGTATTTAAACAAGTCTCCAGAGCTACAACAACAGCAACAACTATTGATCAATTGAATAAGTCAAAAGCAATTGAAGCACAAACCCAACCATCTTTGAGCTATTAGTGTCAAATATTTGTAACCCATTTGAGTGGTCTTTATTGTAATCATTTTATTCAAGTTTTGGGTTGTGAGTGAACTTGTAAATTGGGCAAACAAACTACCTTTGAGAGGATTTTCAGTATGCATTCCTTTTCTTGTAAAAGAGAGAGTTTGATCAAAGCTTTGAGTAAAAAGCTTTTATTGTGTAACGATTGTATCCTTAGGCTAAAATAGGGGAATAAATTCTTAGTGAATTTGTTAGAAATCCTTAGTGGAAAGCTAAGGTAGTGAATGTAGACCTTGTTAGAAGGTTGAACCATTATAAATCCCTTGTGTCTCATTTTTATCTTTCCATTTGCTTCCCTTCAATTTTTAAATTGGCAGTTCACCCTTTCTTGGCCAAATCACTTTGATTGATTGTCCTAACAATTGGCATTAAAGCCTAGCTCATTTGAAGGATTAACATCCTCTTGAGAAGATCCGAAGGTGATTCAATCAACTAGAAGTAAAGCCATGGCCTCCACTTCTGGCAACAACCTCTACGAGTCTTAATCTATCACCAAATTGCCTTATTTCAATGGGGATAACTATCCTTATTGAAGGAATCACATGAGGCTCTTCATCAAATCCAATGAATTCCTCACATGGGGTGTAGTGGAAGATGGACCAACCATATCGATGAAGAGAGAAGGTGACCGGTTGATCCCCAAGTTCAAGCTAGAGATGGTCGATGAAGATCGGAGGAGATTACAAGTCAATAATAAAGCTTTGCACATGCTCTTTTGTGCGCTTGGACCGGGTGAGTACTCTAAGATCTATTCTTGCACAAGTGCATAGGAGATATGAGACAAGCTTGAGACTACCCACGAAGGCACAAACGAGGTAAAGGAGACCAAGATTGGACTCCTCAACTTGAGCTACAAAAATTTCAAGATGGAACTGGATGAGAGCATCACCAAGATGTTCGATCGCTTCTTCGTCATAGTGAACATGCTTAAAGGATTTGGAGAAGTCATCTTAGAAGACAAGCTAGTCTGGAAGCTTATCTACTCCTTTCTTCATTCATAAGATGGAAATAGAACTGCCATCATCGAGGCCAAGGACCTCAAGACCTTGAAGCTCTACGCTCTCACGGAGTCTCTTTTAACCCATGGAATTATGAAGAAAGGAAGAGAAGATGAGAAGAAAAGAGAAGAGAATATGATGTAAAAGAAAGAGGTGGAAAAGAAGAAAGTGGGAATTGCTCTCAAGGCTTCACAAGAGGAGAGCGATTCGAGTGAAGAATAAGAGGAAGAATTGGCCATGCTAGCCAAAAGGTTCACTCGGTTCATGAAATCCAACCGGTGAAGAAAGTTCTATAGAAGAAAGGATTTCAAGAAAAAGAACAAAGAGAAAGAAAATGATCAAATAATTTGCTAGAGTGTAAGAAGCTGAGGCACATCAAGACCGATTGTCCCTAACTCAAAAAGAAGAGTTTTGGGAAGAAGAAGAAGCTCAAGGCACATGTTGCTACTTGGAGTGATGAGGAATCATCCGATGAAGAGGAACAAGAAGTTGCCAACCTTTGTCTCATGGTAGTTGAAGAGGATCCTAGGGTAACCTCTAACTTATCTAATCTTAATTTTACATTTGATGAGCTTCAAAAAGCTTATTATGAGTTACAAGAGGTATATGATGAGTTGGTAGAAAAGTACAAGGAATCAATTTTGAAAAACAAGAAAATAATTTCTGATTTGAAAAACGAAAATGATTTCTTATCTAAAACCAACTCAGAACTTGAGAAGAAGGTTCTTGATTTACAACCAAAGCAAAACGATTTTGAAAAGAAAAATCAAGATTTGAATAACCTTTTCTCTAAAGTTCATGATGATCACCAAAGGAAAGTTGGTGATTTCAAAACTTCTCTAAACAATGTTGGGAAAACTAGTTATGAAATAGGACAATCTTCAAACTCAACTATGTGAAGAGAAACTTTGTTGGCTACAAACAAAGAGGCTTCCAATAGCCCTCTAGGGGTAAGAGGATTAGGAGTGTTTGGGTTCCTAAGGAACTAATCACTTCTAATAATACTAGTCCTATTGCTTCTTGGATTTCCAAGGGAACCAATATTTTGGGAGCTAATACTCATGGACCCAAAATGATTTGGGTACCAAAAATGAAGACTTAATCTTTGTTTGTACGGGGAACATTGCTACAAGGCCAAAGCTACATGTGCAAATTCATGGTACCTTAATAGTGGATGCTCAAGACACATGAGCGGTGACAAGAGTCGGTTCTTAGAGGTAAAATCAAAAAGTGCAGGAGTAGTGACTTTCGGTGACAACTCCAAAGGCCACATTGAAGGAATTGGTTCCATTGATAATCACTTTTCTATCCTTATTGATGATGTTTTATATGTCAACGGTCTTAAGCTTAATCTTTTGAGTATAAGACAACTTTGTGATAAAGGATTCAATGTGCTTTTTGATTTAAATGGTTGCAAAATTATCAATATTGAAACTAACAAAATTGTTCTTATCGGTCATCACATAGGAAACATTTACATGGTGCATTTAGATGACATTCATATTTCAAATGCATGTTTTGTTGCTAGTGATGAACATGATTCATGGTTATGGCATAGAAAACTAGGGCATGCAAGCATGAATGTTTTAGAAAAATTGATTTAAAATGATCTTGTAAGAGGTTTGCCAAAAATAAAGTTCTCTTATGATAAAATTTGTGATGCTTGTGCAAAAGGAAAACACTAAAGAGTTTCTTTTAAACCTATTAATGATGTTTCTACAAGTAGAGTTTTACAATTAATCTACATGGATCTTTTTGGCCCTATAAGAACAATGAGTTTGGGTGGAAAATCATATGCATTCGTCTTGGTAAATGACTACTCTAGATATATTTGGGTTCTATTTTTAAGTACCAAGGATGAGGCTTTAGAAAAATTCATCACGTTTTAAAAAATAACTCAAAATGATGTTGGTCACTCTATTTCTCACATTAGAAGTGGTCATGGGACTGAATTTCAAAATCTAGATTTTAAGGATTTTTGTAACTCAAATGGTATAAGTCATAGTGTTTTCGCTCCTCGCACTACTCAACAACATCAGGTTGTTAGAGGAAAAATCATACTTTAGAAGAAATGGTTAGAACCATGCTTTGTGAAAATAATTTGCCTAAGTATTTTTGGGCAGAAGCCACAAATACTTCTTGTTATATTTTCAATCGTGTAATGATTTGGCCTATTTTAAAGAAAACACCTTATGAGCTTCTTAAAAACAAAAAGCCTAACATTAGTTATTTTCATCTATTTGGATGCTTATGTTTTGTTTTAAACAATAGAAAAGACAATTTAGGCAAATTTGATGCTAAAAGTGATGAAGCTATTTTTCTTGGTTATTGTTTGAACTATAAATCCCATCGAGTATTTAACAAGAGAAATTTAGTATTAGAAGAGTCTATACATGTGGTTTTCGATGATAACCTCCTTTCGAGGAAGGATTCTTGTGATGTAGGAATTTTTGATGCCAATGATGGTGGAGAACAATCATCAAAGGTGGATGAAGTTCCAAATAAAGAAGAAGCACAAGATTCACCTCTAGAAGCCTTGAAGGACATGACTCTAGAGGAAAAGAAGGTGACCTACCCAATGGAGTTCAACTATGTCAAAGGTGGTGAGATTTTGGGTGATCCATCCAAAAGGGAAGGGGTAACCACTAGATCTTCTCTAGGAAATACTTGTAATTTTGTTGCATTTATCTCATGAATAGAGCCTCAAAATAGCAAAGAAGAATTAAATGATGATTATTGGATATTGGCTATGCACGAAGAGTTAAATCAATTTGAGAGAAGTAAAGTATGGACATTAGTTGATAGACCAAGTAATAAATCTACCATGAACAAACTAGATGGGAGTGGTGACATAGTGAGGAACAAGGCTAGAATTGCTGCTTAAGGTTACACTCAAGAAGAAGGAATCAATTTTGATGAAACCTATGCACTCATTGTAACACCCCCTTCCCGGCCTGGTAGGGAACCGAGTCGAAAAGTATTACTGAAAACTTATTCAGAGATCAGGATCTTATTCTGAATGTCTTATTAATCTCTTTTACGACTTATCGAATTAATTCATCATCAGCTTACTCAATTTGGGGTTAATTTTAAACTTTTTTGAACTTAGGGACTAAATTGAAAATTTTACAAATTAAGGGTCTTTATCAGAATTTCTTTTTACAAATCTTTAATTGATCTCATCAATTATTAGCCTGTGAAATTTCATCATCAATGAAGTTCATTCACCTATCCAATTGGACCATTTAAAGTTTAGTGACCAATCTTTAAACTATTCAAAACTGTAGTTTAAGTCTTTTAACAGAATTAACTAACACCGTACTGATACACTTAAGACCGTATCGGTACGTTAAGCCAAATTTCTCAATTCCAGATTCAAAGGTAATAAGCTCTTTTTAGCGACCTTTGATTTCTTTTAAAAACTATAGGAGTTTCACAAGTTCGATGCTACGGGTTGTCCCCCAGAATCATTCTTTGTAAATTGGTTTTTAAGGGGATCACTTTTGAAAATCTTCATTCTTTTGAAAGCGATAAAAACTTGGAGTCGCCACAGGCCACTTGGGTAGGGTAGGCCGGACACCATAAGGAAACCAGAGATTCATTATGAAAGGGTCTGAGAGTTGGTTACGCGTGGGGAAGGATTAGCACCCCCATCCTGCCCGGGAATCGGTACCTGAATACTTTCTGCCTTCAAATTGATGGAATTTGAATTGAATTTAACTCGGTGTACTTAATTGAAAATTTGACCTTAATTACATGGGCCTTATCAAGTTGGTGGGTTCGAATTGATTGGACATTTAATTAATAAAGTTGATGATACATCGGACCATAGATTAAACCGACATCGAATAAGCCCGACTACCATGTTAATTTACGGTTCGATTCTCGCACGTCACCTTTATGCATGGTGCGAGCAGTTAAAATGTGATGTAATGGCTTTACCATGTTTTAATCTTACCTTGGGACGGTAAGAATTAATTCAAATATTTGGTCAACATCCTTTAAGCTCGGACTGTTACGACACAAATATCGGAATTAATGAATACGTCCATTGTTATGATTTAGATTAATTAACATGCAATTAAAATGTTAGAGGTCATATGAATGACAATTAAGATGGGTGACAAGAAAAGCTTGGAAATTAAACACACAAAAGGCCCACCCAAAGCACTAATCTAAAAGGCCCAGGTTATGGATCGTCCAATTAGTGATCTAGTGGTTAATTAGGTGATTCTAGTATTAAACCTAAGTTAATCAACCCTAGAAGGCTAGAAAACCCTAAGAAATTATGAATTATCATATGATATGATAATTAATTCGATTGATTTTAAACTAGTATTCCAATAAGCCTAAAATAAATCAAGTTAATTAATCATAGCTTTTAATCAAAATGTTAGTCTAATTTCCATGTCAATTTTATCATAAAAGATAATTAAGTGGTGTTCAATCAATTTAATGAATTTAACATTTACCACAATAAGCCAAGGGTAGATTCAAATTCACTAAACTGATTCAAACCTTAAGACTAACTACGGCTCTAATCCTAGATTAATCTAATTAATTTAAAATCACGCCCCTATGAGACAAGCACACGACTTAAATTAATTAAATTAATTCCTAAACTATTCCAAAGACTTTAGCTAACACAAAGCCCATCTAAACTAGGCCCAAGACCCACTAAGCTAAAGCTAAACCTAAGCCCAAAACACAAAAGGCCCAAACATCTAAACTAAACCTGCACATTAAAAAACACATGTATTTTAAAAAAAGTTCTAATTATACATTATATACTATATATAAATATATCACATGTTCAAAACTATTATATATATATATATATATATTATAACATCTATGTATCATACATATTATGAGAAAGCTTATATTATATTTTAAAAGCCAAATTTTATATTATATATATATAAACCGTATGAAAAACCTATCGTGGATATTACAAAATAACCTTATATTACATATATTATTATATAATAAAACTATATATTATATATTTTTGAAAAAGAAAACTCCATACATTACATATATATTATATAAAACGTATATCATATAAACTATATACTAAATATATATTATAAAAACTATATGTTATATATCTATTAG
The DNA here is from genome assembly GCA_019671005.1 of Hibiscus mutabilis. Lineage (NCBI taxonomy): Eukaryota > Viridiplantae > Streptophyta > Magnoliopsida > Malvales > Malvaceae > Hibiscus > Hibiscus mutabilis. Next base: position 18,155,127 of record CM033717.1, on the reverse strand, counting down.
ATACTATACGTTATATGTATAGTAAAAAGAAACTATATATTATATGTATTATATAAAAAAAGAAATTATATACTATATAATACACATATGTTAAACACCAAGTCAAGCATAAAATCACAAATACATATTATAACCAAATAACATAATATAACATTAAAAAATAAAGCTGAAAATTAATGGAAATAACAACACAAGATTTAAATTGAACACTGGAAAAAGAACTAAATTAACAGAAAACAATAAAATGAGGGCTAAATCGAAAGGGAAAAAGGAAAGAAATTAAAAAGCCTTTGAAATTTCCATGGACCCGAGGTATAATTTACAAAGGCAGAATGGCTTACTATTGTGATTAGCCCACACAGAGGGACTAAATGTGTGATTTCCCATGTGGAAGGGCTGCGGGCATGGTTAAACTAGGGCGGAGGTCCTTAAATGAGATTATGCATTTTTTAAAACGTATAACAAACAAAAGTGGGCCTAAACACATATTTACCTTTTTTTTATTAAAATTGGCCCCAGATTTCTCTCAAAATCCATCTTCAATGGTGTTCATCCCCAAACCCAAAAAACACCACATTTTCTTGAATCTGGTGACCGGCCACCACGAGCCACTGCTCTGACCGCCGCTGGCCGGTATCAGAAACCTAAAAGAAACTTTTTGAACCTCTTTTTGAGTTCTAAGCCCGAATCTAAACCATGATTTTCTAAAAAAACAAAAAACCTTTCTTTTTATAAACAACATAAGTGGTGATCCCCCTTTCTGGTTTCCATTCCGGCCGACTCACCATTCACGGGCTCAAGAAAGCTGGCAAGTTTATTATCGGCAGAGAAAGGAACCAGTTGCGACAGAGACGAAATGACGCAAAATAAGACTTGAAAAACGAAGGTAAAATATCTAAAACTCTAACTTCTTTTGTATGCATATTCTTCTATGACGATAATGATATGTAAATAAGAGAGAAAGGCTTCCTCCAAAAGCTTTAAGGTTTCCTACTTTTCATTCTCTATTCCTCTAATTTCCAGGATCGTTACGATAACTTAGGGTTTTTTGTTATATACCCATAATTACATTCATTAAAAAAGAGAGAATGAAATCAGAAAATCCCCTATTGGCTAATACATGTCCTTTTTGTTTGGATTCAACTGTAATTCTGCCATTCTGTAATTCTCGCGCCCTATAATTTTTCGTTACACCTCTGATTCTATTTTTGTGGGCCTCCTTGCATGTGACGAGAGAGGAGGGGACCAGCCCTGGCTGCTGGCGTGGCTGTTGGCATGGCAACTCGTGTGACAGAGCGATGGTGAGGTGGAGTTGGGCCACCGGTTCTCTTCGGCCGACGTGGAGGCAGTGCTGGAAGAGCAACAGACGCAGACGTATAATGCACGTGCGCGTGGGGAAGCTGTAAAGCCGCGCATGGGGGAGTGTGTGAAATCTGTAAGTTTCCCTTGGCTGTATCTGTTTCGTTAGATCAACAGCCAAATCTAACTGCTCGAATTTGGCTATGCAGAGATAATAAGAAGGGTTATCAGATTAGGTTATTTAGGGTTTAGTTATTTATTGGGCCCTAACGGGCCAAATGTTAAAAAATGTAATAATTTTTTGGGTTTTTAAATGTAAATAAACTTTATAATATAATATAATATTGGGTTGTTTATTTATATTTAATCTAATTGGGCTTTTAAATACTTAATATTTTTTTGGTTTTTGGCTTAGTTCAATAATAATATAACCATAATAGCAATAATGATAATACTAACAACAATGGAGTATGACAATAACATGATATGTGGTAATAATAGCAATGAGATAATAAAAGTGATGGTAACAATAATTATAAGATAGTAAGATGAGAAGACATTTAATACAATAGTAATATTTTGATAATAGTAATATATAATATCATGATAATAAAATAGCAACATATCTATATATATACTAGCATAATATCATATTATTAATGCTTAATTAGTAACAAAAGTAACATTTTTTTGGTTTTGGAATTTTAAAGAAGGTCACTTATGTATAATTAAAATAAGTAAAGCCCTTAATACATATTCTTTATAGATAATAGTAACATATGTATATATAAAAAGGCCATTATTATAAAAACAAAAATAAACGGGTCTATCCCGGACAAAATTAGCAATTACAGCTGTCCCTCTTTGCTTATTCTTGTATAACGAGAATAGAGCAAAGACCATAAGCACTAATTTTGTCCGACTTTCTTGTTGGACGATTTGCTCTTCCGAAGCGGCAACGAACAAATCCAAATAACTTGCTTTCCCGAAAAGGTGAAAACAAACTAAGCAACGTTGGCATGTCTATCACATCTCAAAAATCGGCATAGTCAGAAATAGGTTACGGTGATCAAAAATTTTGAATCCGATGAGTTAAACATTTGTAATGATTGACCTTTGTACCCCTCTTGTATAATGAAGTTACATTTTGGTCCTGTTTGAGTGAATGAACTCCCGTATACAAAATTCAAGGTCAAAATGCAAATTCTAAGCTAGGCGTATCGGTACGATCAAGCCAGTATCAATACGGTCCAACTGCCAATAATTAACTTACCTATTTTAGTGTAACCGTATCGATACGGTAATAAGTGTATCAATACGGTCCTCTATTAAAAATCTGTTTAGATGACTGGGCAAACCCTTGTCATGGGGAAATCCTCTATTGGCCAAAGGATAGGTGGGAAATGATTAAAGGAGATTAAGAGATTTTAAAAAGGAGTAAGAAAAGCTCTCATCTTCATCTTTGGATCTCCCGTACATTAAACACCTTAACTTGTCTTCAAATAAGCAAACTCCTCAATTACCATCTTCAACCTCAAGCTAAGCTAGCACCTCAGTGCAATCTCCAACCTTCGTTCAAGTTCGATATACTGTTTGAAAGCCTACATCTCTTTGAGTAAAACCCCTATATCGGTTTGTTGATTCCATCATTCGTTGAAGTTTAATTTCAAAACTAGGTTTTCTATGTTCAAGGGAAACCCATCAACTAGGGAATTAATTTCGATATTCCAATGTCGCCTACAAGTTTTGGTAAGCATGAAATATGTTTCTGAATCCTCATATCGAATCCTAATGTAACCCCTAATTTTGTGCTAGCTCAAATATTGGAGAAGGATCCTTTGTCACTTCCAAAGAAAGCTAGGCACAATAGAATTGTAATCCGAGAACCTCGCAATCAAGGTGAGTGTAGTCGTGTCAAGGGATTGGCACAAATCCATCCCGTTGCATTTGAATTGTGATCTTTATGTTAATATGTATATTGCTAAAGGCTCAAGTAGAGCAATGCTTGTGTGGATGCTTATGATGAGCATGGTAAGTTTGAAATTGATATTCGTAAGGTATGATTTGTCATGGTTAACTTGTGAATATGTTATGGTATAATATGATCAAGCTATAATATGCTATGTGGAATTTGATATGAGAATGCTATGATATGTTATATGTGTGAACTAAAGCTCAAATTCGATTTCGATAAGTTATGATATGATACATATATGATATGATCCGTTATATGGAGCTAAGGCTCAATTCTGATTCTGATATGCTATGGCCTACGCGGATAAAAGTAAGTAATATAATCAAATATGTGTAACCTTGGACATTTATGAGTTTTGGATACAATTGGCATGCCATAGGATAATTTGAGCTTGATAAGTAAGGGATTGGACTACGGTCTGGGGCTACGACCTATATGTGGGGGAGATAAGGATGGATTGTGTAAGGGATACTATCTGGAGCTACGACTCAAGGCTACGGCCTATTTTCCATTATATGTGGCTACAACCTATTTTTTGATATATGTGTGGTGTATAGGGGAATCCACGTATCAACTTGTTACATTGTCCAAGGGAATTAATATGTGTTAACTCTTGCTATGTTTATGTGAAAATATGATAAATGACTTAAGCATGAGACTTACGCGATAAGTAGTTTAATTATGATATTTGAGTATGATGCTATGTTATTCATGACCATAGTATGCCATTCATGTCATTTAATTATTTTACGCTTATTATGACTACCTCACTAGGCTATGTAAGCCTAACATATGTGTGCGTCTCATGAATTTCAGGATCCTAAAGCTTTCCGGACACCGGTCGTGTATTTTGCGGTTGCAAGTCACTCCTACAACTATATGTATGTCTACTTTTGTTTCCGAACTCCTAGTAGGGTGGCATAAGGTTTAAACGCGTTATAATAGCTTATTTTGATGTGGCTGTGTAAGTATAATAGTACCTAGGTGTTGTATGTGTAATAGGGCATGTTTAGAGTTTAGTAAATTGGTTAAAATGAGCTTAAAAGCCCTAATTGGTAGAATCTTAGTAAATGGATTCAAAATGCTTTAAAATTTGTCATGCTATTAGAATTACTTTTTTTAAGGGTGCTGGTAAAATTTGAATAACTTTTGGATGGGTAAATCAAATAAAAACTAGTAAAATTTTGTCATTACAAGTCAAGGCGTATCGATACGGGTGATGGCATATCGATACGGCCAGGCATAAAATTGGCTTAATTAAACAAGGTGTATCGATATGGTATAGGCATATCGGTATGAATTTTGGTTACTAGAAATTGGGTGAAAAAATGGTATTTATACGGTAGAAAACAAACGCGCATCGATACGAGCTAAGCTGTATCGATACGGAATTGACATCCCCTGAATATGGAAATCTAGAAATAAGCATGGTGTATCGATAAGGCCCATAGGGTATCGATACAATGTTAGTTAAATCTGTTATAAGGCATAAAAACAGAATTTCGACAGTTTACAAATTGCTCACTAATAACTATACGACCTAATTGATCAGGTTAACGATATCCGATAGTAACAAAACTTCACAGATCAATAATTGGTAAGTTTAATTACAAGTTGGTAATGTAGAATTTAGATTAGGGTTGATAATTTGTAAAGTCTACAATTTAGTCCCTAAATTGAAAAAGATTAAAATTGACCATAATTCTAATAAGACTAGTAACGAATAGGTTCGATAAGTCTTAAGAATGACCAATAATATATTTCGAACAAGTTCTAAGCTTCGATTCTATATTTCGATATCCAAATAAGTTTTTGATAACACTTTTTTGACCTGGTTCTCTACCAGACCGGGAAGGGGTGTTATAATGTCCTTCCGAGATGGCCATGGACGAACTAGATAGCAAACGACCCATTCCTCTGAAGCGGCTACAAACAAATCCAAATAACTTTGCTTTCCTGAAACGGTAGAAAACAAACGGGGCGGTGCTGGCATGTCCTTCCAAAACGGTAATAGACGAGCCAACTAACCTTTAAACGACTCATTCTTCTGAAATGGCAGTGAATAAATCCAAATAACTTTGCTTTCCCGAAATGACAGAAAGCAAACCAAACTAAAACAACATGTTCCTCCAAAGCGGCAGTGAAGAAGTCAAACGTCCTTGAATAGTAGATGAACTTGTTTCCTAAGCGGTAGAAACGAAACCACGCAAATACGACTTGTTCCTCCAAAGTGGTAGTGAACAAATAGCAACTCTTCAAATGATGATTCCATTCTTTTTGGGCCTAGAAGGATAGGCTATAAGCCAAAATGAAGGTTTCCATTCTTCACGAGCTCGAACGGAAGGGCTATTTTTCTGACTTTCATGTTTAAAAATTCATGAGCTATGCGTACTTACCTCCTTTGTCCTGAAATCCCTAAGTGGAAACTTTGAAATTCTTCGGTTGAAAACCCCTTCTTGGGTTTTTACTTTATCGTTTACTCATCTTCTTAGAAGGTTCCCGATTTATCCTTCAAGTATCTATAAAAAGAGATGAAATGCTATGATGGTTTGAGTTAGCATGCTCCTAACTTAGGGATGTCTAATATGATGCATGAATGATAACAGTTTTAAACTTTCTCCTGCAATCTCTCTTCTTGCCCCCTTTCACTCGCGTCCTTTGTTCTTTCTTCTCCGTGATGGCGGTTCTTCCTCCCTCACTTGGGTTCACCCTTCATGCCCTATTTTTGGTGCTCTTGAACCTTTTATTCTAAAGTGTATTTTTAGGTTTTCACTTTAGAGAATCTTTTCTTTTCTTTTTCTTTTCCTCTTTATTTTTCTCTTTTCTTTCTCTTTTCTTTCTCTTTTTTCTTTTTTCTTGGGCGCCCTTGCGGGTTTTTGCTTCTAGTCCCTCAGACTTCAACATGAATAGCGTTCGATGCCTTTCGGTGATAGATCTTACCAACTTTACTTATGATGTCCTCTTATCGCAATTTCGGCGAGCTCCTTTCCTAATTGGGAATAAGCCTGCACTTAATAGGTTAAATCATAGTAATGCTAAGAAATCCTTTGCTTTTTATTCTATGTCAATCTATCTGTGAATTAGACAATAGGGACTAAAGTACTACTTTTTTTGAAACTTGAAAGAATATTAGGATAAAATTGAAAGTCTTAGCAAACATGAGAAATTTAAAAAAATGATGTAGATAATATTGATTGCATGAATGACGAGAACTCATCAACCTCGGCAGATTTCTCGCTGGCCACCCTTGGCCTTTCCCCTGATGATATGAAGACCGAAGATAAACCCTAAACCAAAACGAGGCTCGTCAGTTGGATGCATAAATTTAAATCTATCTGAACCGTCCTTTTCAGATTTTCAATTAAGATCCCCCTTTGGTTTTATGGCGCCCATTTTTGGGTTTTCACCTTAAACCCTCATTTTCTTTTTCTTTTTTTTTCTCTTTTTCTCTTTTATCATTTTCTTTTTCTTTTCTTTTATCCTTTTCTTTTATCCTTCTTTTCTTTTTTTTTCTTTTTTCTTCTTATGCTAATACTTCTTGACGAAGTCCGAGTTTATTGGGTTGCTTAATTTTTTCCCATCCATCTCCGTTAGAATTAACTCTACCCTGGAGAAGGCTTTTATAACGACATAGGGCCCCTCCCAATTTGGTATCAATTTTCCCCGGAAGTCTCTTTGATTCAACAAGATCTTTTTGAGCACCAGATCTCCCTCCTGAAACCACCTCGGGTGAACTTTCTTGTTATAAGCTCGCATCATTCGCTTCTAATACATTTGAATATGGGAAATAGCTTTCAACCTTTTCTCGTCGATGAGGTTCAACTGATCAAACCTGGCTTGCATCCATTCGGCTTCATCTAACTTTACTTTGTTCAAAATTTGAAGTGACGGGATTTCCACTTCGATGGGCATCACTATTTTAGTGCCGTATACTAAGGAATATGGCATTGCCCCGGTAGAAGTTCTCATGAATGTCTGATAGGCAAACAAAGAAAAAGGGAGCCTCTCATGCCAATCCTTAAATGTCTCCGTAGTTTTCGCTACGATCTTCTTAATATTCTTATTTTCTGCCTCCAAGGCTCTATTCATTTTGGGGCAATAAATGGTAGAATTATGGTGCACAATCTTGAATTGTTCACACACCTCAATCATCATCTTGTTGTTCAAATTGGAAGTATTATCGATGTTGATTCTTTCGAGCATACTATAGCGACACATAATTTCCTTCTTGAGAAATTTGCAAACCGTCACTCTTGTGATATTAGCGTATGAGGCGGCTTCCACCCACTTGGTGAAGTAATCGATAGCCACTAGGATAAAGCGATGCCTGTTGGAAGCCTTCGGGTGTATCTGAACGATAACATCCATTCCCCAAGTAGCAAATGGCCACGGTAAATTCATGGTGTGGAGATGCACCAGCGGGTAGTGTATCTTATCGGTATAGATTTGACATTTGTGACACTTCTTCGCATAACTAATGCAATCTCCTTCCATAGTTAACCAGAAATAGCCATATCTCATGATTTTTCTTGCCATCGAGAAACTGCTAGCATGGGTTCCGCATAAGCCCCAGTGGACCTCTGCTAAAATGTTTTCGTCCTCCCAAGCACTGACACACCTCAATAGTATCTGATCCTTGCTTCTTTTGTACAAGATTTCCCCGTCTAGGACGTATCCTGATGCCAACTTTCTAATAGTCCTTTTCCATTATCATCAACCCCCTTTGGATAAGTCTGGATTTTGATGTATTGGAGGATATCGAAATACCATGGCTTACCGTCCCCCCTTCTTCCAAACTATAGCAATAGGCTAGTACCTCAAAGGTTTGTATTTCAATTGGCCCATCTCGGCTGCCTGGCTTGCCTCGAACACGGCAACCAAAGTTTCTAGGGTGTCGGCCATCTGATTATTTTCTCTAGGCAAGTATGCAAAACCGACTCTTCAAAATCCTTGACTAAATCTTGGATCAAGTCCTAGTACTTGATCAACTTTGAATCTCTAGTCTCTCATTCTTTCTGAAGATGATAAATCACTAAAGAAGAATCTCTAAAAACCCGGAGCACCTTGACCTTTCTCTCCATGGCCGCTTGGAGTCCTATGACACATGCCTCATACTCGGCTATATTGTTGGTGCAAAAAAATTCCAACCTACTTGTGGAAAGGTAGTAGACATTGTCGGGGGAGACCAAAACTGCCCCTATTCCATGGCCTAGGGCATCAGATGCCCCATCAAAATAAAGCCTCCATCCTTCATTCTCGATAGTATACGTCCCTTCAGACATATCATAGTGTAGCGACCTATTTCCTATCATTTAAAGAAACATACATAAGGGCTTTAAAAGTTTGGTGCTACGAGTTGTCCTCAAAATTATTCTTTGAAACTTGGTTTTAAATGGGATCACTTTTAAAAATTATTTTTCTTTTGAAAATTAATGAAAACTTGGAGTCGCCACCGACCACTTGGGTAAGGTAGGCCAGACACCAAAAAACCATAGACTCGTTTTGAAAGGATTCGGGAGTTGGTTACGCGTGGGGAAGGATTAGCACCCCTATCATGCCCGAAAATCGGTACCAAAATATTTGTTACTTTTAATCGAAGGAAATTGTTAAAATTTGAAAGGAATTTAATTCGATGACCTCTAATTGAAAATTAAGCTTAATTGGACGAGCTTTATCAAATTGGCGGGTTCAAATTAATTGGACATTTGATTAATAAGGTTGAAAATTATGGTTTGAATCTCGTACGTCACCTTTATGCATGATGTAAGCAATTAAGATATGATGCAATGATTTGGGTTAAGTTTTAATTTTACCTTGAGTCGGTAAGGATTAATTCAAATATTTGGTCAACATCCTTTAAGCTCAGACTGTTATGACACAAATATCAGAATTAATGAATACCTCTCTTTTTATGATTTAAGTTAATTATCATGTAAACCAAATGGGCCAAATGATGACAAATAAAATGGATGGCAAGTAAAGGCTTAAAGATAAACACACAAGAGCCCACCCAAGGTCCTAACCTAAAAGGCCCAAGTTATAAAAGTTCAATTAGTGATTTAGTTATTAATTAGGTGAATCCAATATTAATCGTAAATTGATTAACCCTAAAATACTAAAAACCCAACAAATTATGATTTATCTTGTAACATGATAATTAATTCGATCGACTTTAAACTAGTATTCCAATGAGCCAAGAATACTATTTAAAGAAAATCAAATTAATTAATCATGGTTTTAATTCAAATGCAATCTAACATCCATGTTAATTTTATCTTTAAAGTAATTAAGAGATGTACAACTAGCTTAATGAACTTAACATTTATCCCAATAAGCCAAGGGTAAATTTAAACTCACTAAACCAATTTGAACCCTAATCTATCTACGGCTCTAGGTAATCAAATTAATTTTTAAAATCGTGCCCCTATAAGACGAGCATACGCTTTTAAATTAATCCAATTAATTCTACCTAATTCTAATCTATAACTAGTCTAACAAGCCTAAGGCCCAAAACTATGCTAGGCTCACATAAATCTAAAAAGCAAACCAAGCTCGAGCGGCCAAAAGGGCCACACCCCTAAACAAGGCCCACTAAAGCCCTAAACATATAAATATATTATATGTCATATATAAAAATATAATATATATCTAAAACTATATTATATATATATTACAAAAACTATGTATTGTATACATTAAAAAACTCATATTATGTATATTGAAAGAACTTTACATATTATCTATAAAAAAAACTATATATTATATTACGGAAACTATATGTTATATTTTCTTATAAAAAGAATTGTATATTAAACTTCATGTATATAAAAAAAACCATGTCACGAGTTTTTTTTTAAAAAATTCCATAATATGCATATATATACATATGTAGATATACCATATATCATATATAAAAAAAACTATATACTATAGCATAACAATCTATCTTATAAGCTAAAACCCAAACACATAGGCACATCACAAGCGAATAACATTATCTAGCAGACAAATTAAAATTGGAATTTAAGATACAAGATCTAAATTAAAGATGCATGAGAAAAAAAGAAGAAAAACAGATTTTTGCACTGGAAAAGGGACCAAATTGAATGGAAATGGACTTTGGGGAACAATTTTAAGGAAAAACGAGGGATGCGATTATAAACTTTTGAAAAAAGCCAAGGACCACGGGAGTGATTTAAAAAGCAGAATGGCTTGCTATCGTAATTAGCCCACATGGAGGTACTAATAATGATTTTTGCCCATGCGGAAGGACCGCGAGCATTATTAAGACGGGGCAGAGGGATTTAAAAAAATTATACGAAATTTAAAATGGGAACCAGCTATATATAACACAAAATCATTCTTTTTGTTTATTTTGGTAAAAAAAACCTTGCTGAACTCTCTCCACGCCTTTCTTCATCCTCTAAAATGGGGATGAACACCACAACGCTATTGGATGATTTGCTCTTTCGAAATGCAACGAACAAATCCAAATATCTTTGCTTTCCCGAAATGGAAAAAAACAAAACAGGTGGCGCTGGCATGTCTTTCCGAAACAGTAGCAGACGAGTCAACTGACATTCAAACGACTTATTCTTCTAAAACAACAAGGGAATGGATCGAAAAAACTTTGCTTTCCCAAAATGGCAGAAAGGAAAACAGGTAACACTGACATGTCCTTCTAAAACGGTAGCAAACGAGCCAACTAACGACTCATTCCTCCAAAATGGCAGTGAATGAATCAAAAGAACTTTGCTTTCTCGAAACGATAGAAAACAAACTGGGTAAGGCTGTTCCCATCCTTCCAAAGCAACAAAAATGGCCTAGGTAATGTTGGTACATCCTTTTGGAGCGGCAACGAATAAGCCAGACGATAAACCATTCATTCGTCCGAAGCGGTAACGAGCAAGTTAGATGTCCTCAAATGGTAGGTAAACCCATTTCCTAGAGTGACAAAGACAAATACATCGCTATGTTCCTTTGAAATGGTAGGAAACAAATGGCCACTCCTGCCATGAAGATTCTATTCTTCTCATAGGGGTGAACTTTTTACTGTCCGAAAGTTCTTGAGCTAGGGGCATTTGCCTCTTCTACTCTGAAATCTTGATGTGGCGAATTTTGAAGTCCTTCGCCTAAAACCCTATCTGGATTTTACTTTGTTGTCGACTTCTCTTCTTAAAGGGTTCTCGATCTCCCTTTGGATATTTGTGAGAAGACATGAAAAACTGTGATGATATGAGTTAGCGTTCTCTTAACCTAGGGATGCCTAGCTAGTCATGATGCATGAATGATAAATATTTTAAACTTTCTCGGGCAATTTCTCTTCTTGCCCCCTTTTACTCGTGTCCTCTGTTTTTTCTTCGTGATGGCAGTGCTTACTCCCTCACTCGGGTTCACCCTTCATGCCCCTTTTTGAGTTCTTGAACCTTTTGTTCTAAAGAGTCTTTTTAGGTTTTCATTTTAGAGAATCTTTCTTTTCTTTTTTCTTCTCTTTTTTCTTTCCTTTCTTTTTTCTTTTCTTTCTTTTTTATGGGTGCCCTTACGGGTTTTCGCCTCCAGTCCCATGGACTTCAACATGAACAACGTTCGATGCCCTTCCGCGATAGATCTTATCAACTTTGCCTCTGATGCCCTCTTGTCGTAATTTTGGTGAACTCCTTTCCTAACTGGGAATAAACCTGCACTTAATAGGTTAAACCATAGCAATGCCAAGAAAACCTTTACCTTTTTTATTCTATGTTAACCTACCCACGGAATAAATATGAAACAAATAAAAGAAACTAGAATATAATTTTATTAATTAGGATAACTTGGAAAGTCATGGCAAACATGTGAAGAGAGAAAGATGTATAGAAGATGTCACGTGAACCTATCAAATTTGGCATATCTATCACTAACCACTATTGGTTATCTCCAACGATATGAAGACCGAAGCAAAAACCCTTTAGCCGAAACGAGGCTCTTCAGTTGGATGTCGAAACTTAACTCTATCTGAACTGTCCTTTTTGGATTTTCAATTCAGATCCTCCTTTGGTTTTAAGGCGCCCATTTTAGGGTTTTCACCTTAAACCCTCATTTTCTTTATTTCTTTTCTTTTTTCTTTTTTATTTTATCCTATTTTTTTCTTTCTTTTTTTCTTTTATTTTTCCTCTTTTTTCTTTTCTTTTTTCTTACGTGTGATACTTCTTGACGGAGTCTGAGTTTATTGGGTTGCTCAATTCTTTCCCATCCATCTCCGTTAGAATTAACGTTCCCCTAGAGAAGGCCTTTTTCACGACATAAGGCCCCTCCCAATTTGGCATCAGCAAGATCATTTTGAGCACTAGATCTCCCTCCTGAAACTCCCTCGGGCGAACTTGTTATAAGCTCACATCATTCGCTTCTGATACATCTGATTTACGGGAAATAGCTTACAATCTTTTCTCGTCGATGAGATTCAACTGATCAAACCTGGCTTGCATCCATTTGACTTCATCCAACTTTACTTCATTCAAAATTCGAAGTGACTAGATTTTCACTTCGATGGGTAGTACTATTTTGGTGCCGTATACTAAGGAATACGATGTTGCCCCGGTGGAAGTTCTCACGAATGTCTAATAGGCAAACAAGGTGAAAGGAAGTCTCTCATGCCAATCCTTGAATGTCTCTGTAGTTTTTGCTATGATATTCTTAATATTCTTATTTGCCGCTTCTACCGCTCCGTTCATCTTGGGGCGATAAACGGTAGAATTATGGTGTACAATCTTGAATTGTTCACACACCTCGGTGATCATCTTGTTGTTCAAATTGGAAGCATTATCGGTGATGATTCTTTTGGGTAGACCATAGCGACATATAATTTCCTTCTTGAGAAACTTGCAAACCGTCTCTCTTGTGATATTAGCGTATGAGGCGGCTTCCACCCACTTGGTGAAGTAATCGATAGCCACTATGATGAAGCGGTGCCCATTAGAAGCCTTTGGGTGTATCTGACCGATGACGTCCATTCCCCAAATAGCAAAAGGCCATGGTGAATTCATGGTGTAAAAAGGCACCATCGGGGAGTGTATCTTATCGGCATAGATTTGACATTTGTGACATTTCTTTGCGTAACTGATGCAATCTCCCTCCATAGTTGACCAAAAATAGCCATATCTCATGATTTTTCTTGCCATCAAGAATCTACTGGCGTGGGTTCCACACAAGCCCCCGTGGACTTCTACAAAATGGTTTCGACCTCCCAAGCACCGACACACCTCAACAATATCTGATTCTTGCTTCTTTTGTACAAGATTTCCCCGTCTAGGACATATCCTGATGCCAACCTTCTAATAGTCATTTTGTCATTATCATCGGCCCCTTTTGGATAGGTCTGGAACTTGATATATTGGAGGATGTCAAAATACCATGGGTTACCGTCCTCTTCTTCTTCCAAACTATGGCAATGGGCTTGTACCTCAAAGGTTTGTATTTTGATTGGCCCCATCTCGACTACCCGGCTTGCTTCGAATACGACGGCCAAAGTTGCTAGGGTGTCAGCCATCTGATTATTCCATCTTGGCAAGTAGGTGAAACTTATTTCCTCAAAATCCTTGACCAAATCTTGGATCAAGTCGTAGTATTTGATCAACTTTAGGTCTCTAGTCTCCCATTCTTTTCGAAGCTGATAAATCACTAAAGAAGAGTCTTTGAAAACCCGAAGCACCTTGACTTTTCTCTCTATGGCTACTAAGATTCCCATAACATAGGCCTCATACTCGGCTATATTGTTGGTGCAAAGAATTCCAACCTGCTTGTGGAAGGGTAGTAGACATTGTCTAGGGAGACCAAAACTGCCCTTATTCCATGGCCCAAGGCATTCAATGCCCCATCAAAATAAAGCCTTCATCCTTCATTCTCGACAATAGACGTCCTTTTGGACAGATCGCAGACCAGATCCTTATATGGGAAACTGAAATCCAATGTTTCATAATCACCTGAGGCACGACTTGTTTAAAGATCTACCACCACACTTCCTTTAACGCCTTCTGACTTACATAAACAATGTCGAATTCTGACAAAAACATCTGCCAACGGGCCACTTTCCTGGTAAATGCTGGTGCTTCTATTAGAAATTTTAACGGATCTATCTGGGAAATCAAATAAGTGGTGTGATACAACATGTATTGCCGGAGCCGCTTAGTAGCCCATACCAAGGCGCAACATAACCTTTGGATCAACGAGTATCGTGTCTCACACTTGGTAAATTTTGTGCTTAAGTAATAGATCACCCTTTCTTTTTTGCCTGTGTCATCGTGCTGCCCCAACACACAGCCCATAGAGTTTTCAAAAACTGCCAAGTATAAAATCAACGGCCTATCTGGTACTGGTGCTACTAAGATCGGAGGATTGGCTAGATTTTTCTTGATCTTTTCTAGCACTTCTTGATATTCTTTATCCAAAACTCTTGGGTTATTCTTCTATAGTAGTCTAAAGACGGGGTCACACTTATCGGTTAACTGGGATATGAACCGGGAGATGTAATTCAATCTTCCCAAAAATCCTCGGACCTCATTTTGAGTTTGAGGTGGAAGAAGATCTTGGATTTATTTCACCTTGTCAGGATGAATCTCGATGCCTTTTTGACTTACCACGAAACCTAAGAACTTCCCAGACGTTATCGCGAAGGTACATTTGGCTGGGTTAGCTAAAATTTTCTTAGTCCCTAGAAGAGTTTTTGCAGATTTTGAATGTGTTCCTCTTCGGTTCGAGACTTGGCTATCACGTCATCCACGTACACCTCAATCTCCTTATGCATCATGTCATGGAACAAGGTCACCATGGCTCTTTGATACGTGGCCCCAACATTTTTCAACACAAAAGGCATTACCTTATAGCAAAACATGCCCCACATGGTCACAAATATGGTCTTTTCCATATCCTCGGGATGTATTTTGATCTGATTGTACCCTAAGAAGCCATCCATAAAGGAAAACCAAGCATGCCCCGTAGTATTGTCAACTAGAGTACCAATATGAGGCAAAGGGAAATTATCTTTGGGGCTCGCCATATTAAGGTCCTTATAATCTACACACATACGCACCCTTCCATCCTTTTTCGGTACTGACACTATGTTGGTCATCCATTCTAGGTACTCAAAAGCCTCCAAAAATCCAGCCTCAACTGTTTCTTCACCTCTTCTTTTATTTTCAATAACATGTCCGTCCTCATTTTTCGAAGCTTCTGCTAGACAGGCTTGCATTTCGGCCTAATAGGGAGCTTATGTGTTACAATATCTGTGTTTAAACCTAGCATATCCTGTTATGACCACGCGAACACATCCTTAAATTCTACAAGCAACTCCACCAACTCCTACTTGACTTTTGGCGATAGGGTACCTCCGATCTTTACTTCTTTTCTTTCTTCATTAGTTCCCAGATTCAAAACCTCTATCCTCTCTTGGTGTGGGAGAATTTGCCTTTCCTCACTAGCCATCATTCTTAGCAGTTCATCGGGAATCCCACCATCCTCATCTTCTACCTCTACCAAGTACGTGGGTCGTTCAAAATCTACTTCAAGATTAGGTTCCACATCATTCATACAGTTTATATTAAAGGGCCTGCACGATTTTGAAAGTGCGTATTGTGACAGGAAAAGTATAGTTTATGATGTGAACCAATAAATATATATATATATATATACATATAATAAACAAACAAATAAATAAATAAATGATAAACGAAATGGAATGAAATGAATGTTGTGTTTGCCATATGAGAAGGAAAATGTAGACATAGTCTATTTCATTTAAAATAGATAGATATGACATAGCTGCCCTTTTTACAATTACTTTTGGGCAAAAGTAACGTGATTGTTCTGAGCATTACTTTGATTGGCTCCTAAAGAATGCCGGTACGTCCCCAAAGGTCCAATTGTTAGCTCTTCTCCTGAGAGGCAAGGGCGAATCTTGGGCAGAACTTGATTAGCCTCGCTTTTGTCACCAATCATATCCACGTTCATCTCCTTGAAAGCCTCACTGATCAACTCTTCCTGGAGGCACCTCTCGCCTTCTCAATTCGCCTCTTAGACATCAACCTTCAGGTTTTGAATTCTGCCAGATATAAAGGCACCCTTGAAGTCTCCATAGATGATAGGGGCCCATGGAATGTCCTCCCCTCTAGGGCTAGCCTTTCTTCGCTCTTCCTTCATCTTCCATTCTTACATTTTCTGTAAGAAATTTGGCTTGTAACCGAGTCTGAAGCTGTCAACTTTGTAGATCACCTTGATGGGATAAAGGTGTCCTTGCAGATTCTTTCCCAAGCCTTTCTTTTTATTTGCTTCTTTACCTAGGGTTTCGTACACCACCATCTTAGTGCAATTGGAAAGATTAGGGCATGGAATCTTGTTTCCTTCAGCAACAAAAGTGGCATTGACAAGTTCCAAGGCCCTAAAGCCACACTCCATCATTTCCTCATCAGTGTGGATGTATGGTGTGTCCGAAGTCACTGAAGTGACGATGTCTTCTTTGGCATTCACTGCCACTAATTTTCCTTCGGTGACAAACTTCAACTTTTGATAGAGTGAGGATGGAACAGTACAGGCCGAGTGTATCCATGACCTCCCTAACAAGGAGTTGTAAGATGGCCGGATTCCATAACCACAAAATTGACCACATATTTAGTGGGACCAATGAGCAGGGGTACTTCTATTTTCCTGACCATATCTCTCTGGGTCCTATCAAAAGCTCGCACCATATTATGACATGGCTGTATATGTGAACTATCAATTGGTAGTCGCTCTAGTGTAGCTAATGTCATAACATTTAACGTAGAGTCGTTATCAATTAGCACGCCTGACAACACATGACCTTTGTAGTGAGTGGTGATGTTCAGGGCCTTGGTGGATCACGTACCTTCCCCCAGGATTTCGTCATCACCGAAGGTAATGTGATAAATGTCGGTGATATGGCTGACAATCTGATCCAACCTCCTAACTGGATATCCTTTGCAACATAGGTCTCATTCAAAACTTTCAAAAGGGCTTCACAATGCTTCTCTAAGTTCAGTAAGAGATCAAGCATGGAGATTCAAGCTGGCTATCTCCGTAGCTGATCGACGACGCTATACTCGCTGTGCTTCAAAAACCCTTGAGCTTGAGTTTCTGTGACCAACTCTTTGATTCTCGATGGTGGGTCATCTTGGAAAACTTTCTCGGGTTGAACTTCGACTTGTCTTTCTCTTTTGGTTCCTCCGGTGCCGTTAGGCTCTCCGGAGCATAGCATCGACCACTCCTCATGAGATGCCCTACATCCTTTACCTCTTCGGCCTCTGGTTCCAAAGGTTATTTTTGAATGGGTTTCTTCCCTATTTCCATGTCTTTTCCCTCATGCAAACTGGAGGAACCCGTCATTGTGATGCTTGCAGTGTAGTTCTATGGAAGCTGTCGCAACCCTTTTTTAGGAAAAAGTTTTGACGTTTTGGAAAACTTAATTAAATCACGGAGTCGCCACTAATCTTTTTTAAAAAAGTGTGATTGGATCACTTTTAAAGCAAGGGTATTTTGATAGAATGTTTTATTTATCAAAATTACATTTTGGTCTACGAAAACAAGAGAAAACAGGTTCGGGGGTCGATTACATGTGGGGAAGGATTAACACCCCCACAACGCCCAAAAAATTGGTACCTTAATTGATTTCAAAAAGTATTTTTTAAAACTGGAATTTGCAACTTCACAAAATTTCGATTTTATTTGTTCGTAAAATGAATGTAAATCTATTTTAACGGCCTTATCGCCCGGGAAATGAACTTTAATCACCGCTAACACTTCTGGCTAACCCGTCATTCTCGTTCAATAAGACACCACATTAATTAAGTTTTCACTTTTTAAACAAATAAACAAGAAAATTAAATGAGTTAATGAATTTTAATTTTAAGTCTAAATAGTGAATAATCCTAGAAATGTCTATATTCCTTTTAATTATTAAGGTTTAAACATAGTTAAGTGTATTTTATTGAAATGAAGAATATTTTACAACATACATGTCACTACTCTAAGTTTTAAGTCCCTACTCCCAAGGTTTAACATACAGACAAATATATACATAATAGGCATAAAAGAAATAATTAATTAAGTAAATAAAATAACTAACTACACAACTGTTACGATTAAGTAAAGAAAAAAGGAATTAGATTTTTATCTTTTTAAAATAGAAAATTTGAATTAGGGATTAATTTGAAAGAAAGTAAAATGTGGAAGTTAATTTGAAAACAATTTAAAATTAAGTGCCGAATTGGAAAGAAAAAGGACGAAATTGAAACAATTGAAAACTGGAGAGCCGTGGCATGAGATCCAGGAAAGAAGGGCACGAGTTATACTCGGGTTCGGGTCGGGTCAAACGGGTTAGTATATATACTAAATAGTATAATAGGTTTCATTTTATAATTTCTCCCCCAAATGAATCGAAACTGGCTTTTTGAAGTCCTCTGAAGACACTCATCGTGATCTTCATGAATTGAAGAACACGGTGGTGGTTCGCCATGCCGGCCGCTGTTGTCGGCTGCAAAATTCCTAGATTCTGAAAAAATTTCCAGATTCTGATGACGTTTCGAACCAAAAAAAGGTAAAATAATTCATTTCTTCTTTATTTAAACTGAAATTGAAAGCAAATGGATAGAAAATTACCAGAACTTGCTTCACTTTATTATTTCCGAACGATGATTACAAATTGCTTGCTCCTATGAATTTCGAATGCTATTGCTATGTGTTATTTCTCTCTGTAATTGTTGTTTTTGTTACAATGATTTATAGTGCTATTTATAGTAAAAGAGTTTCCTAAATCCTAAGCTTAATTTCCTGATTTCTTCCTATCTGATTGCTTGATTCTTGCATGGCACTGATTTGGGGATTATGGTCTTTTGCTTTGGTTTTGAATTGCTTTTTGCATATGCAATCGTAGCTTGATTCTCGCCAGGAATTTGAATTAGGGATTATCCCTTCCTGTTTTGCTTCTGATTTTCCTGCTAGGGCTTTGAATTAGGGATTTTAATCCCTATTGATTTATCTTGACCTATTTCTGCCCCGATTTAGGGATTTAACCCCTTTTGTTCTTCTATTTGTATGTTTCTGATGACTCGAACGGCACTAGCGAGGAACAATCAGAGCGAGTGGAGCGTCAGAGAAGATGAAGTAGACGGCCGGAGCTAAATCGTCGCGTGCATGGCTGCCACGTGCGAGTGGTGATTCGCGTGATATACCCCAAAGCAGTCTAGGCCGTTGGATAGCATCCTGATCGAACGACTGAGAAGCGCGGCCTTTGGTGATCCATGTTCAATCCCCGTGTGCGATCTCGTGCCGTTGGATCTATTCTCCCCGGATCCAACGACTCTTCATCACCTGAGCATATAATAGTCAAACCCTTTAGGAAATAATAATCAGGCCAAACAGGCCTTTGTGTAATGGACCTTCTATGTATATTTTTAATTGACTCTGATCTAAATTAAATCCTAATGGACCTTTTATTTATTTCAAATTATGTATTTCATATTTTTTTTGGGTTTTAATCTCCTATGTTAATTCTAACTACACTAACATACTAACAATTTACTAATTACAACACATTATATGTTACCTAAATAATTCTAACTACCACATTATTCTTTACAATTATACCATACGAGACCTAAACTATTCTAATATTTACCACTAAAACTAAGTTATCAATATTACACCTAACTACATTAATAGTGACATTAATAATTACAACTATAATGTTATCAATATTACATAGCTACAATATACTAATACTAAATTAACATAACAACTAAAACAAATGTGAAAATCTAGTGACAACAGCTGCCTTTCTTTGGTCATTCATGTGGAACAGAAATAGAGCAAAGAAAAGGATACACTAATTTTCACCGGTTACCAAACCATTTGTGCTTGAGAAGACAAGCGGGTTCTATTCTCCTTGTGCTCGAATAGATAAGCAGGTTCCATTCTCCAAATGCCCAAAAAGATGGGCGGGTTCTATTCTCCTCTTGCCGGAATAGATAGGCGAGTTCTATTCTCCTTATGCCCGAATAGATAGGCGGGTTCTATTCTCCTCATGCTCGAATAGATAAGTAGGTTATATTCTTCTCATGACCGAATAGGTAGGCAGGTTCTATTCTCTTTATGCCAGAATAGATAGGCGGGTTCCATTCTCCAAATACCTGAATGGATAGACTGGCTCTATTTTCCTCATTCCTAAATAGATAGGCAAGTTCTATTCTCCTCATGCCCGAATAGATATGCGAGTTCTATTCTCTTAATGCCTGAATAGATAGGCGGGTTCTATTCTCCTCATGCTCGAATAGATAAGTAGGTTATATTCTCCTCATGCCTGAATAGATAGGCGGGTTCTATTCTTGTCATGCCTGAATAGATAGGCGAATTCTATTCTCCTCATGCTCGAATAGATAAGCAGGTTCTACTCTCCTCATGCCTAAATAGATAGGTGGGTTCTATTCTCCTCTTTCCCGAATAGATAGGCGGGTTCCATTCTCCAAATACCCAAATAGATAGACATGTTCTATTCTCCTCATGCCCGAATAGATAGGCGGGTTCTATTCTCTTCAAGCCCGAATAGATAGGCGGGTTCTATTCTCCTCATACCCGAATAGACAGGCGGGTTCTATTCTCCTTATGCTAGAATAGATAAGCAGGTTCTATTCTCCAAATGCCCGAACGGATAGACAAGTTTTAAAATCTGTCAAAACAAATGAAAATGATCCAAATAAGATGCATATGCCCCTAGGGATGCCTAGTCATGAATGCATGTCTTATTTCTTTCGCTCTTTTTCTTAACGTTTTTCTTAATTAACATAGAAGAAAATCGTGAAGCTCAAGAAACTTAGATTATATCATCTCAAACATTTTCTCAACTCTGGCAACTGATGGTGTGTGTCTTCTTTGGCCCATCCTATCAGAAAAGACTATTCTCCAATACTAGTTGGCTTCACCAATTTCTTGTTGTTAAAATTCCATCATCTATTCCTTGGAAAGTAATCTTCACCATTGCCTGCTTCATTTTCTGTACCATGGATTATTCATCCCTTCTTGTGACTTCTGTCTTGATTTTTTTCAAATAGGGAAGCTCTTTGCTGCTAGGACACCCTAGAGCAAAACTCCATAGGGATATGGGAAATGCATCGGTTTTCCATCATTAATGCATGAGAAATTATCTAAAAATTATGACTGTATGCTTTTATGATAGACTAAATAATCATAGATAGTCATCTCCATCACTTCTGTTTTACCATTGTCATTCTTAGCACTTCCTTGCTTTATATGATCTTTGCACATTTGCTCAGTCAATCCAATTATCTTGTACTCCTGGTTGGAAGGACTGACTTTATCCTCATATTCTTCAACACTCTGTTATCATCGTAGTTGATACATCAATATTTAGTGACAAGCTTCCTATAATATTGCTGGTCTTCCAATATCTCATAGCCTTATCTATTTCCTCCAATGTCTGTAAAATTGTTCTCATTGTTGTAGAAAGAAGAATATCTCATGTAAACAACTATGTTTTCCAACATGCTTCCTTAAAGCAAAGCCAAAGCATCTTTTGAGTCTTTCAGCCAAGGTTTGTAGCACAACCTCCTTCCATCTTGAATTTTCTTATAAGTTGTTGCTTTTTACACCCCAAGCTCTAAATTTGACCATTGAATACCTCATAGTTCCAATGCCCTTCTAGACAAATTTCAAAGTAATGCTAAAAAATCTTTTTGTATATTTCAAATAATGTCAGACTTTAATTCTCATTTCAATGCAAGATGCTTTATGGAAAGATGTCAAAGAAGGAAAGAAAAAGGTCTATACAACAAAATTGATTAGTGTTGTGGCAAACACAAAAAGAAATTACAAGGAAAAGAGAAGATATTCAGTTATCAGAAACCAAAACTCCTCCTACCATGACTTCATAAAATGCCTTGAATGTCCTCTATGCTAAGTAGACCCTGAAGATAATGATTATGCGGAAAAACATGAAGCTCCCAAGCCAATCCCCGAGGAAGGTTTTATTTGCAAATTGTCTTAGCCACCATTTACGGGTTTTCAACTCATATCCTCCTTTGGTTTCAAAATGCCCTTTGCGAATTTTCATTTTGAACCCCCCTTTTCTTTTTCTCTTTTTTTCTTTTTCCTTCTTTTTTTCTTTCTTCTTTTCTTTTTTTTTCTCTTGTTTCTTTCAAACATAATATTTCTTAACCGAATCTAAATTTATTGGGTTTTGGAGTTCGTCTCCATCCATTTCAGCTAAAATTAACGCTCCTCCTAAGATAGCCTTTGTTACGATGTAAGGTTCTTCCCAATTCGGTGCCATTTTCCTCGAGAATCGCTTTGGATTGACAGCTTCTTCCTCAACACTAAATCCCCCTCTTTGAATTCTCTTGGGCGAACTTTCTTCTTGTGAGCCCTTATCATCCTTTTCTGGTACATTTGCCCATGACACAATACTTTCAGTCTTTTCTCTTCGATTAAGTTCAATTGATCGTATCTTGGTCGAACCCATTCTACTTCTTCCAACTTTGCTTCCATTAAGACACGGAGCAATGGTATTTCAACCTCAATGGGTAGCACAGCTTCCATTCCATATACCAATGAGAAAGGTGTTGCCCCAGTGGAAGTTCTTACTGCAGTTCGATAAGCGTATAAGGCAAATGGCAGCTTCTTATGCCAATCTTTATAGGTATTAGTCATTTTTGCAATTATCTTCTTAATGTTCTTATTCCCAGCCTCCACTGCCCCATTCATCTTCGGGCGATATACCACAGAATTATGATGTTTAACATTGAAATGCTCACAGACTCCACCTATCATCCTATTGTTCAAGTTTGAAGCATTGTCGGTGATGATACTTTCTGGAAAGCCGTATCAACATATGATTTCCTTTTTCAAAAACTTGTAGACCGTGGATCTGGTGTCATTTGCATATGAGGCTGCTTCTACCCATTTCGTGAAATAATCAATGGCTACCAGGATAAAATGATGCCCTTCTTAGGGTGAATTTGATCGATGACATCAATGCCCCACATGGAAAATGGCCAAGGGGCTGTCATAACATGAAGAGGTTGAGGTGGCATATGAACCATGTCAGCATAAATTGGCACTTGTGACATTTGCGAGAATAGTTGATGCAATCACCTTCCATGGTTGACCAATAATATCCGAGACGCATGATTCTCCTGGCCATGGTGAAACCACTAGGACGAGTTCCACACACTTCTTCATGAACTTTTTCCACAATTAATTGTGCCTCTTTTGCCCCCACATATCTTAGAAGCACTTGATCATGACTTCTTTTGTATAAAATTTCTCCATCAAGGACATACCCTGATGCCATCTTCCTAATCATTTTCATTTCATTCTCTGTAGCTTGAGGCAGGTATTGCTGGAATTTTACATATTGTAAGATGTCATGATACCATGGCAATCAATCCACTTCTTCTTCCACATCATAACAATGAGCTGGAGAGTCAAGCATATATAACCTGATGGACAACATCTCAGAACCTTCATTTACCCTAAACATGGCGGCTAAGGTGGCTAAAGCGTCAGCCATTTGATTGTCTTCTCTGGGGAGATACTTGAAAGTGATCTCATCAAATTCTTTGGTCAACTCAAGGACCCCAACAACTTTACATCTTTTGTCTCCCATTCGCCACGTATCTGATAAATAACTAATGCAGAGTCCCCCAAAACTCTTAGGGTATGAATTTTCCTCTTTATAGCCTCTCTTAAACCCATTATACAAGCCTCATACTCTGCCATGTTATTAGTGTAGAAGAACTTCAAATGACTGGTAAAAGGGTAATAATCTCCTTCCGGTGAAACCAGAACTGCTCCTATACCTCTCCCTAATCCATTTGGTGCGCCATCAAAGTTCATAACCCAAGATTCTATTGAAGCTTCATCATATTCGGTGATACACATCAAGTCTTCATCAGGAAAACTGAATTTCGATGCTCCATAGTCATCACAAGCGCGACTTGCCAAAAAGTTTGCTATGACAATTCCTTTTATCGCTTTTCGGCTCACATACTGGATATCAAACTCCGATAATAACATCTTTCATCGTGCTAATCTTCCTGATAAGGTTGGAGCTTCCATTATGAACTTTAGTGGGTCCAACCTCGAAATTAGCCATGTAACGTGATAAAGCATGTATTGTCTTAGCCTTTTAGCTACCCAAACCGGAGCACAACATAGCTTTTCAATTGATGAATATCTGGTTTCGCAATCAGTTTATTTCTTGCTCAAGTAATATATCATATTTTCTTTTCTTCCAGTATCATCATGTTGCCCTAACACACAACCCATGGAATTTTCATAGACTATTAAGTACAAGATCAATGGTCTCCCTGAAATAGGTGGTACTAAAATTGGAGGATTGCTCAGCTGTTTTTTGATCTTTTCCAAAGCCATTTGACAATCCTCATCCTAACTCCCTGGGTTATTCTTCCTGAGTAGCCTAAACATTAGATCACATTTATCAGTTAGCTGGGAAATGAAGCATGCGATGTAATTTAATATTCCCAAGAAACCTCGAACTTCCTTCTCTGTTTGAGGTGGGGGAAGTTCCTGTATGGATTTTATCTTAGCTGGATCAATCTCAATTCCTCTTATACTTACAACAAAACCCAATAACTTGCCAGATGTGACCCCAAATGTGCGCTTAGTCGGGTTGAGCTTCAACTGGAACTTTCTCAATCTTAGGAAGAGCTTTTCTAAATTAACCAAATGTTCTTCTTTAGATCGAGATTTGGCAATCATATGTCGACGTATACCTCTATTTCTCTATGCATCATATCATGGAAAAGGGTCACCATGGCCCTTTGATAAGTTGCCCCTGCATTCTTAAGTCCAAAGGGCATCACTTTATAGCAAAAAGTTCCCCATAACATCATAAGTTTTCTTTTCCATGTCTTCTGGGCACATCTTAATCTGGTTATACCCGGAGAAACCATCCATGAAAGAGAAAAGTGAATGACCAGTTGTGTTGTCAACTAAAGTGTCAATATGTGGGAGTGGGAAATTGTCCTTTGGGCTTGCCTTATTGAGATCCTTGTAATCAACACACATTCGTACCTTTCCATCCCTCTTCGGTACTGGGACAATATTTGCAACCCATTCCGGATACTTGGCTACCTCGAGGAATCATGCATCATAATTCTTTTTTACCTCATCCCTGATCTTGAGAAGTGTTTCAGCCTTCATTCTTCTTAGCTTTTGTTTTACCGGTTCACATCCTTTCTTTATAGGGAGCCTAAGAATGACGATGTCTGTGTCAAGGCCGAGCATATCTTGGTATGGCCAAGCAAAAATATCTTTAAATTCTTTCAAGAGCTCGATCAAACTTTGTCTAGTTTTGGCCCTGATGGTAGTACCAATCTTTACCTCTCACTTTTCTTCTGCGGTTCCGAGGTTTAATATCACTAGTTCCTCTTTATGTGGTAGAATCTACTTTTTCTCTTCTTCCACCATTCTAAGCATATCACTGGGTACATCATATTCTTCCTCATCGTCAATATTTGCAATTTCTTCCAATCATAGAGGTAATTCAAAGTCAACCTTAAAGTCAGACTCGGATTCATTTACGCTAATAATATCTGAAGACCTAAAAAGGAAATAGACAAAAGATATATACAAAGGGAGGAAACAAAATAAATGGAATATTTTTTTATGCATTTAACTTTATGGTTTTTATTTGGTTTTGGTTATGGAAAGAAAGTTTGCCACACAAGATTTAAGGAAATGCATCTTTTATTGAATTCAAATTAAATGCTTGACATAGGCCCTTTACATAAGATCCCCTATTGTCTCCGAGCCTAGAGCAAAGAGGTTAGTTTTGAGAATTACTCTGAACATGTCTTAAAGACTACATGAATTTCTTCAGCAGTCCAATTGTCAAGCTCAGAGCAAGGGCGGATCATTGACAGGTATTGGTTCTCTTCTTCTTCGCCAATCACAGCATTGATGCTCAATTTTTCAAATGCTTCACATAGAGTTCTCTTTCCTTTCCTTCTTCACTGACTGAGGTATTTGGATCTAGCATACCTCCCGATATAAAGTTATGGTTCAAGGGTGGGAATATCATCGGTTTCCATTCAATTTCCTCTCCCTTCAATATAGCTCTTCTCCTCTCTTGATGCTTTCTAATTTTAGCTTTTCTTTACAATTTTTTGGGCTTGAAGCCCAAACCGAACCGATCCTTTTTCACCAGGATTACTACGGGATACAACCTTCCTTGATGTCTTCTTCCAAGTCCTTTTTCAATTTCAGCTCCTTTCCCGAGCGTTTTCTTTACCTGTATTTTTGCGTAGCTTGATAATTCTGATTCTGGCACCTTGCTTCCTTCGGTGACAAAGGTTGCATTGAATAACTCTAGCGTCCTAAAATGACACTCGAGCGCACCCTCATCGATTCCGATGAAGGGTGCATCAGTGATTATTGATGCAATGATTTCCTCATCTGCACCAACAATATTAATTGACCATCGGTCACAAACTTCAGTTTCTGGTGTAAAGTAGATGGGACTGCTCCTGCTGCGTGAATCCATGGGCGCCCAAGCAAGCAACTATAGCTAGGTCTTATATCCATGACCACAAACTCAACGTCGAAAGTTACTGGTCCAATTTGCAAAGGCACTTCAATTTTCCCCAATACCTCATTCTGAGTTCTATCAAATGCTCTAACCGTATTTTGATAAGTTCTCATATGAGAGCTTTCTATTGGCAATTTCTTCAGTGTAGCTAGTGGTAAAACATTTAGTGCCGACCTGTTGTCAATAAGGACACCTAGTAACATATGTCCCTTACATCTGATGGTAATATGCAAAGATTTGCAAGATCCCTTTCCTTCACCTGGTATTTCCTCATCATTGAACAAGATGAAGTTGTTAACGCAATGTTAGCGACTAACATGTCCATCTTATCAGTCGTAATCTCATTTGATACGAACGTTCGGTTCAAAATCTTTAACAAGGCCTCTGAATAGCCCTCATAACTCAGTAACAAGGACATCATAGAAATTCGAGTCGGAAGCTTGTGGAGTTGCTCCACGACGCTGTATTCGCTATGTTTTAAGATGTTCAAGAACTCTCGAGCCTCTGATTCCTTTATAGGCTCATGATATGTTGTTGATTTTTCCATGAAGAAATCTCTGTCATCTTCTTTTTTAGGCTCCTCAGCAATTGCTTTCCTCTGCGCTGCATCTCTATCTTCTGTTATTGGCTAGGAATAGAGCCTTCCACTCTTCATGAAACGGCTCACCTCATTAACTGGTTCTTCTTTATCCTGAACAGATGTTTCTCATGGGGTTGTTACTTCACAAGTGTAATTTTAAGAGACCTGCCTGCTATCCTTGTAGGGAAATGGTGTTGGTGCCTTAATTATGAGCCGTGAGGTCACATTCCTTGCTGGCTCACCAACTCTTGTTTTAGCCTTAATAACTAAAGGCTTCATTCTGGTGTAGTCCCTTTTAGAGGATGACTTCTCTGATGCACATACATCCAGCAAACATTCTATGTCTTCTATCTTAAAGACCTTGAGTTCTTTCTTCTTCATCTTGTCCTGAATTAGTTGCTTGAACTCCAAGCAACAATCAATCTCATGTCCTTCCTTCATGTGGTACTCACAGTACGATTCTTTCTCAATTTCTAGTTTCTGGGCTTCTTCTTCCAACATCCCTACTGCCACCATTTAAGCCCATATCCACCTTATGAGAGCTCTAACTTCAGCAACATATTCCTTAACCACCTTATCCTCCTCCTCAATGATTGCATTCACTCCTACCTTTTGATGATTTGGCAGGGGGTTTTCTTTATCCTCCAATGTATCAAATGATAGCATCCTTGATTTTCTTAAGTCATCTACCACTCTTTTGAACGTAGTACAATTTTCAATGGTATGCCCCCTAACTCCTGCATGATATTCATATTGTGCCTTCTCATCATACCATTGTGGATATGGTGGTAAGAATGGAGGAACATGTCTTGGCAACACCATCTGGGATTTGATCAACTCAGCAAACAATTCTGCTTATGTCATCGTGATATGAGTAAAATATGGTTTCGAGCTCCCTTGATACCTTCATTATTCTTTTGGCGGGTTTGTGACTGCTAGAGCTGTGGTTGAGACATTGGGTTTGTTGAAGACTACCCCCTTCGAGTAACTGGGATTATAGGCATTAGCAGCATTAACTTCATTATCTCCCTTTTTGTATGGTTTCTTAGTTTCCCCACTGTCCAACCTTCTATTTTTCATTGCCGCAAGTATCAATTCTCCATTTATAAGCATGTATGAAAAACTCTTTGTGGCATGGTTGAGCATACGATCATAGAAAGATCCCTTTAATGTCTCCACGAACATCGGGGTGATGTCACTTTCCAGCAATGGTGGCTGGACTTGGGCAGCTACGTCCCTTCATCTCTGCGCGTACTGGTGGAAGCTCTCATGGTGCTTTTGCTCCAATCCTTGCAGAGCTAAACGAGTTGGTACCATGTCTAAAACATGCTTGTACTGCTCAATGAAGGCTCTGAACAAATCTTTCCAAGATCTGATGTTAATTCGACTTAACTGCGTATACCAGCATGCAGCTGACCCTACTAGACTGTCTTGGAAGCAATACATAGTCAGATGTGCTGTAGGGCATGTCGTCCCATTGTAGTTTTCAAAGTCAGGAACCTTGAACTTTGGTGGTACTATCAGATCAATCACTAAGCTTAAATCCTTAGCATCAATTCCTCCATATATACCTCATTATTGAAAGGACTTAATCATTTCTTCCAATTTCTCATAGAAATCCTCCCATTTCTTCTCAGCTTTCACCTTGTCAGCAATTTCATCGAGATCAGGCACCTCAATAACTTCCTCAGAATTTATCTTCCTATCATTCCGTGCTGAGGTTTCAGCAATATGTGGAGAAATCTTGACCTTTTAAGATTGAGCTTCTCTTTGCATGCTTGGATAAACAAAGGCTATCCCTTGAAATTTCGGCACAACATTTTCTTCTTCACCAATTTCCACTATATCAGGGTCCTTAAAACCTAGCATGGCTGCAATTGAACCAACCGTCTTTTGATGAACTAACACCATCTATTGCTTCAAATATGTCTCCAGCTTGTCTAATCTATCCTGGGTACTCTTGTGGTTACTTTCTAGGGCAGTCACTCTGTCTTCCATTGCTCTGACTTGAGATCGAGTACCGTACTTGTGGTTTGTTTTTCCTATTTTGATTTTCTGTCATTTTATTTAAGTTATATTCTTATTATGTCATGTATGCATGCACAAATGTAAGCACTAATGCAAAGAAAAACTATTAAACACAAAAGAATGAAATGCAAATGCATGAATGCAAGCGAAGGGC
Source organism: Hibiscus mutabilis (assembly GCA_019671005.1). Classification (NCBI taxonomy): domain Eukaryota; kingdom Viridiplantae; phylum Streptophyta; class Magnoliopsida; order Malvales; family Malvaceae; genus Hibiscus; species Hibiscus mutabilis. The sequence continues at coordinate 18,125,486 of CM033717.1, read as the reverse complement.
CATCAATTCCATGAAACAATTGCTCAAGAAAAAAACTCTTTTATTGGATATAATCTGGTCCTTATTACATGAAGTTTTGTTTACAAATATTTTCAGCTTGAATTCCCAGTTCTTTGATTTCTTCAATGAGCCACATAAGCCTCGGTCCCACTTCTCCTATTGGCTTGATGTACTGACGAAGTGTTGCAGCATCAGTGGCTAGCATCATCACGTGTTGAGCCACATCTTGTACTTGTGTCATGACAGTCCTGTCAAACTCGTCTCGTTCTTGGAATCTTTTAGCCATGTCCCTAAGACGTGTGAACTAGCAGTCATCACCTCCCTCAGTGATGTCTTCAAGGACCAAGATCTTTGTCCTACATTCCTGGATGATGTTATCCATTTCTTCAACCTATTTCTTCAATGCATAATTCTCACTTTGACAGGCCTGAAGCTTAATATAAGCGTGATGGTTCTGAAGTCTGTGCAACGAGTGGTTCAGATCATCTATTTTGGCTTGCAACTTAGGAATACAAGCCCGACTTTACTTTAGCTCCGCACTGGTTTGGTCGTACACCTTCTGCAACTCAAATAAATGAATCATGTTGTCACAGGCCTTCCTCTTCCATGCGGCCACGCTTTCTTTTTCACTTTCATGGACCCCTTTTCTATTTCCATTTTCAGTTGCCGGCTTACTCTTCTTCCTCCCTTCCATAAGAGCTCATCGGTATTTCTGAACCTCGCGCCTTCCTCGTTCTTTTTTCTTTCCTTACAGCATGCTCAACTTCTAGCTTCCACTGTTCGAGAGTCTTTCTCAAATCAACATTTTTAACAGCAGTCTGAAGCTTGAGGAAGTCAACCCTTTGGATCTCAAACTTCTTTTCTAGGTCTTTATACAACTTCACTACTCACTTTGTTTCCCCTTTGTACTTTTCAACATCGAGGCCTGACTCAAACTTGTCCAGATGTTTTTCTAAAGAATTTTCAACATCGGTTCTGTTCTTGTAAGGTTTCTATCTCTATCTTACCCCTTCCTAACTCTTCTCTTAAAATGTCAGCTTCTATAGGGACTACCTTTAGGTGTTCTTCTAAACACTTAGCTTGCCCAGATGTAGGTGTTATGACTTTTTTATTCATTCTCATATGCCTCCAAATGTCATAGTCCGGGGTGTATAGGCAGTGACTATCAGATTCTAGCTTCATGTGATAACAATGGTTCCATGCATCACTAATTGTCTGAACCTTCTGCCTAAACTCGCCTTGGAACTCAAATTCTGATGAGCCAAGACCGGTAGTGAATGGGATGAATTACCGAGATCCATACTGACGGGATACCAGCAAAGGAGCACATCCAATTCCTCCCTACAAACCTAGCAGCATTAGGAAGTTGAAATCTCCACATTTGTACAAAAGCTTGGTGTGACCCATCCAAGGAACCCTCCATCTAATGTCCTCGTCACGATGATCCCTGAATATATCAATCCATTTGTTCTTCTTAATAACAGGCCATTCCTTTGCCAAAAATTCCTGAAGAGGTGAGAAATTCGGGGAAAACACATTTGATAAAGCTAATGTCGGGCACTTCCAGAAGTGACTGAGGGCCTAAACTTGTAGAAGTGGAATACATCCAAAACGAACACCTTCAAACTTCTGGCAGGCATTGAGGGAAATAAAGGTTTCAGCAAGTACGGCTGGTACCAGATTGACTCCTCTCTTTAGTTGTTCAAGGAAATCAAGTAACGCCGCATCAATGTTTCCTAGAACCTTCGGAAAGATGACTAAACGATAAATTGCAATGGCTAGGAGATCAACCCTCTTTTCTCTATCAGGATGGATCGAGATTATACTTCTGATGCTTGACCAAGGGAAATTAAAGGTGCCTTCTCTCTTCTGTATCAACCCCTTTACCCAACCATCACTCATACCAGCAAACATCTAAAGCTTTGCATGTGGGTTTTTGTTTTTGGGTGGCTTGGCATAAACCTAGTTCTTCTTTACTTTGCACAGGTTGAAAAGGGCCAAGTACTCTTCGAACGTAGGCATTATTTCTTCTTTATTAAAAGTGAAGCATCAATATCCCGGATTCCAGAATTGAACCAAGGCTTTTAGTAACTGCTCATCAACCCTTACGTACAAGAGGTAGGCTATATCACCATAGAATTCATGGAACAACTGCTTGGTCTCATAATCAAAGTGCTCCCAGATTTCCTGCAATTCTTGCACATTGTTCTGTTTAATGCTGATGTGGGCATATTCTGACGTCTCTATCTCATGATCATCTACCAGGCTATCTCCAAATGTTCGCTTATTCACCTCAGACCAATGTCAGGACCTTTGCATTCTCATTTTTACTTTTCAAAATTCTTCCGTCCATAATAAGAGCTTTTCAAATTTGAGCAATGATTTTGAGAATCAACCCCTTCTAAATATGTAATGATGTGGCATGAATGGTTATGCAAAACAACAAGACAAAGTGAACACATATTAGAATCAAGAAGACACAAAGAATTCAAAGACAATTCTGTGTAGCACATTCCAATATTCCAGGACATGTCTCCTTTTATTACTAAACCCTAGGTTTTTCGCATAGCTCTATTGGGGTGGGTTATAAGTTCTCAAACAGTTGGGTTCTAAAAGGTACCCGAGCTGTCCTCACTGTCCCCTACTAAGGGTAGCAAGGCCCGTGGTTCTCACCCATTATAGGCTTCAAACGAACCAAGTTTAACTCAGGAGGACTCACTTCCTATGTCTTCTCGAAGAATCAGTATCCTTACGAAGACATGAGGCATATGAATCCCGAAGGTACTTGCTAGGCTCATATGGAGAATCAATATTCTGACATGAGCAAAGAATTTTCTCCTCACTTAACAATTGGGTAGAGCTCGGGAATAGAGCTTTTTGCAACATTTTTTTAAATGTGTAAAATAAAATTACATTCATTAAGCGGACGAATAAATTGAAACCTTTGTGAACTTGCAAAATTTTTTAAAAAACATTTTGAAAACAATTTGTGGCCTGACCCTCTTTTGTTTTTTTAAAAAAATAAAATGTCCACAGCGGAGTCGCCAAGCTGTTGCAACCTTTTTTTAGGAAAAGGTTTCGATGTTTTGGAAAACTTAATAAAATCATGGAGTCGTCACCAATCTTTTTTAAAAAAAGTGTGATTGGATCACTCTTAAAGCAAGGTATTTCGATAGATTGTTTTATTTATCAAAATTACATTTTGGTCCACAAAAATAAGAGAAAACAGGTTCGGGGGTCGATTACGTGTGGGGAAAGATTAGCACACCCACAATGCCCAAAAAATTGGTACCTTAATTGATTTCAAAAATCATTTTTAAAACTGGAATTTGCAAGTTCAAAAAATTTTGATTTTATTTGTCCGTAAAATGAATGTAAATCATTTTAACGACCTTATCGCCCGGGAAATGAAATTTAATCACTGCCAACACTTCTGACGCTAACCCGTCATTCTCGTTCGATAAGACACCACATTAATTAAGTTTTCACCTTTTAAACAAATAAACAAGAAAATTAAATGAGTTAATGAATTTTAATTTTAATTTTAAGTCTAAATAGTGAATAATCCTAGAAATGTCTATATTCCTTTTAATTATTAAGGTTTAAATATAGTTAAGTGTCTTTTATTGAAATGAAGAATATTTTACAATATACATGTCACTACTCTAAGTTTTAAGTCCCTAATCCTAAGGTTTAACATACATACAAATATATACATAATAGGCATAAAAGAAATAATTAATTAAGTAAATAAAATAAATAACTAAGCAATTGTTAAGATTAAATAAAGAAAAAAGGAATTAGATTTTTATCTTTTTAAAATAGAAAATCTGAATTAGGGATTAATTTGAAAGAAAGTAAAATGTGGAAGTTAATTTGAAAACAATTTAAAATTAAGTGCCGAATTGGAAAGAAAAAGGACAAAATTGAAAAAATTGAAAACTGGAGAGCTGCGGCGTGAGATCCGGGAAAGAAGGGCGCGGGTTATACTCAGGTTCGGGTCGGGTCAAACAGGTTAGTATATATACTAAATATTATAACAAGTTTTATTTATAATTTCTCCCCCAAATAAATCAAAACGGCTTTGTGAAATCCTCTAAAGACATTCATTGTGTTCTTCATGAATTGAAGAACACGGTGGCCGTCCGCCGTTGTCGGTGGCGAAATTCCCAAATTCTGACCAAATTTCCAGATTCCGGCGATGTTTCGAACCAAAAAAAGTAAAATAATTCTTTTCTTCTTTATTTAAACTAAAATTGAAAGCAAATGGATAGAAAAATTACCAGAGCTTGCTTCTTTTTATTGTTTTCGAATTGTTTTTGAATGATGATTACAAACTGCTTGCTTCTATGAATTTCGAATGCTATTGTTATGTGTGATTTGTCTTTGGAATTGTTGTTTTTGTTACAATGATTTATAGTGCTATTTATAGTACAAGAGTTGCCTAAATCCTAAGCTTAAATCCCTAATTTCTTCCCCTCTGATTGCTTGATTCTTGCCATGGCACCGATTTGGGGATTCTGGTCTTTTGCTTTGGTTATGAATTTCCTTTTGCATATGTAATCGTAGCTTGATTCTCGCCAGGGCTTTAAATTAGGGATTATCCCTTCCTATTTTGCTTCTGATTTTCCAGCTAGGGCTTTGAATTAGGGATTTTAATCCCTATTGATTTTATCTTGACCTATTTCTACCCCGATTTAGGGATTTAACCCCTTTTGTTCTTCTGTTTGTATGTTTCTGATGACTCGAACGGCGCCGACGAGGAACAATCAGAGCGAGTGGAGCGTTAGAGAAGATGAAGCAGACGACTGGAGCTAAATCGTTGCGTGCGTGGCTACCACGCGCGAGTGGTGATCCGTGTGATATACCCCGAAGCTGTCTGGGCCATTGGATAGCATCCTGATCGAACGACTGAGAAACACAGCCTTTGGTGATCCATGTGCAATCCCCGTGTGCAATCCCGTGCCGTTGGATCTATTCTCCCCTGATCCAACGACTCTTCATCACCTGCGCATATAATAGTCAAACCCTTTAGGAAATAATAATCAGGACAAACGAACCTTTGTGTAATGGACCTTCTATGTATATTTTTAATGGACTCTGATCTAAATTAAATCCTAATAGACCTTTTATTTATTTCAAATTATGTATTTCATATTTTTTTGGGTTTTAATGTCCTATGTTAATTCTAACTACACTAACATACTAACAATTTACTAATTATAACACATTATATGTTACCTAAATAATTCTAACTATCACATTAATCTTTACAACTATACTATACGAGACCTAAACTATTCAAATATTTACCACTAAAACTAAGTTATCAATTTACACCTAACTACATTAACAATGTCATTAATATTTACAACTATAATGTTATCAATATTACATAGCTACAATATACTAATACTAAATTAACATAACAACTAAAACAAAGGTGAAAATCTAGTGACAACAGAACCATCATCCTATCCTTCTTGAAAAGTAACGACCTTGGAGAAGCAATTATCACCTTGGAGGTTGCCTTCGGTGTGCTTGTTTCGCTTGGCTTGAGATTGAGGAGGAGTGGTCTCTTGGCACTATACTTGGCCTCTTGAATCTCCGATACACAGACTTCCACTTCCTTCCTTCCTCTCTCTTCTTCAAAGAACTCAATCTTTTTTTTGTCCATCATTGCTTGTATCAGCTGACAAAACTGAAAAATCCCTAACCCGGTCAAAGAACTAAACCAGTTTAGAGCAAGTTACTGTACAAGCAAACAAACATTTGTAGCAATCTTTAACAAAATCGGTAGGTCATGCTTGCAAAAGTTAGGGTAAATTAAAACCTTTTTAAAACTTTTAAAGGTCTATTATCAACAAAAATCATATACAATCAAATAATCGCACATAAATCAACATGTTTTAACCACTAGATTGTAAGACTCTCATTAGTCTATGAGTTACACAACATCAAAATTTGTTGTATTACCTTCCACTAATTCAAGATTACTTATCTATTATAAATTATCTAAAGAGTAATTGATTACCAATTTGTATACATCTAGCCATTCTAAGGCGAAATAATTGATATTATCAACCATTAAGAATTCATAGACAAGTCAAGATTGAATAAAACCTTAATCATTCATTCATTATAACATTGATATTTATCTAACTCGTTGATCCTTAGCTAATAGACCAGTTAAGAGGTTATAATTGTTTGTCTTAATAAACATTCGTTTTCTTTTATCTTTAACATGAATTCAAAGAAGTATCTTAACGACTAAATTCAGCTACCTAGCATTCAAATAATGACATATTAACCTTTTTAGCCTTTTATAATCGATCGAAACTCATTACCATGTTAAGAACTATTCCAAGCTACTACCATATAGCCTTAGTATACCTTTAATTCTACATGGGCATGTATAACATGTTAACTTACAAACAATGCAACCATGTGACATTTAAAGCCTTAAGATTTCTAAAATCAAACTTTCACATAACAAACTCACGTCACTAGTTTAAAAAAATACAAAACAAGCGGCCAAATTCAATAAATGACTTATCTAAAGATTTCTTTAGATTACGCAAACATATTAGACTCTAAGATCATTAAAATTACTTATAAGCATGCACTCACATGCATTTGTCAATAATTGTAGTAGCAATATGCGCAAATAACAAGTACCTTATTATCCACAAAAACTATTGATATAAACTCTATCATTTTCATTTAAACATCACACTAGATTCCTTTGTTTAATATTCATACCACCAATTTAAATTAAGGCTCTCATAAACTTCAATCAATTCCCTATCTTCCTACCAAACAATCAAAGGCATTCATCAAACGAAATCATTAAAGAATATTATAGAGGCCCATTACAACACATTGAATATTTAAAAGTCTTATTTACATAATAAGCCCCAAGGAAAGCCTATATGCACCTAGCAAACTTATTAAATTATGTGCCACCATCTAGGAGTGCAATAAGGGCTTACAATTATGCATTTCGACCCTTGGGATCCCGTCCAAGCTCTTAGATGACCAGATTCAAAAGCAAAATACCCTGAAATGCATTGAAAGGATTTAAATCAACATAAGCTGAATGAGGTAGATCAAAATAACAAAAGCATGTCTCAATAAATATCCTTTCACAAAGATCTTTTAACCTAGACACGTAGCCCTAAACTTGGATAGGAATCTAGTCATCTCTAAGACAAATCGTTTAAAGAATCTCAACTTATATTTTTTTTTCATGGCATTCGTATAAAGAGTTTGTATACAAATATGGTACTTAATTCAACATTTTCTCATATTCATATAATTCGAACTAGCTTAGACATCTACTCATGAGTACTCGATTAAGCATATAGGCATATATAACTTGTATTCAAATCAAAAGTAAGCTTAAACATAAATCAAATATATCTTAAACACATACCAAACCTATTTATCTTTTCATCAATTTCACAGATCATACATGTCAATGAATTAAACAAGAGCTAAGTGGTAAATAGCAAGACATTGATTAAGCAATTGCTTATTAACATGATCATTCAATAATTCATATGTTAGGTATATCGTACACTCAATTATAACCATACACAATTTATAACCTTGTCTTTTCTCAAAGCACGTTTTGAATTCAAGAATATAAGTATTACTTGGTTTGCAAGTTATTTCATTACTTTCTTGATTTCTTTATAAATTCCATGATTATTTATTAATGTCGCCTTGAGAATCAAAATTTAGCCTAGGTACACGAATCCTATCCAACAAGTATCAAAAAAGGGTACACAAAGTACCGAACATTAATCATTAAACAAGGGTACTAGTAGTACCAAAAGATCACTCGATCTTTATCAACAAGGGAGAGTAGTCCAGGACCGTAGTCCAATCTAATATGAGCTCAAAGGACTCTATGGCATGCCAACTACACCTAAGACTGACTCGAGACCAAGGCTTTATCATTTAACATATACCACCTTTTATTAGTTCATAATGAGCTTAGCTCCATAACATTGTATCAAATTACAATCTCATTACCCTTCCATAATGGGTATTTACTTTCACCTCAAGTGAATCATATTTCTCATTTCAATCGATCATATGGCATCACAACCAAATTCATAATCAAATATGAACCATATGTACTCACTTGTTGTCATTATAATTCAATTCTTATTAGCTTATCATGATTAAAGTATTTGAATGTCATGATTTATTATCTCCAGATGAGTATAGATCTATGATCGAAATATCACATAGCAGAAATATTGTTCTTTCTTGTCAAGCATACTTTCAATTAATGCATTTCACATATATTCACCCATCTAATAAATTGAATGTAGCAAAGATCAACAATATTCATGCACAAATACGTATCATTCTTATTTTAGACATATTCTCAATTATTCATCATTTTGATCAAATGAATGTATTAAAGTTCAACTATATTCATACTCAATTTTATATCACTTCCAATCTAGGCATATTTTTCCTAACCAAGAGTTATGTCCTAAATTTTACAAACAACAATCTTGATTCATATGTAGAGCATTCGATTCATGGCAAACATTTCATGACATGCCAAACACATTTAATCACAAACAAGGCAGCAAGTGATACTAACTTATTGTCTTTCATTCCAAAATTGAATATAGAACTCAACTATATACATTTCATGCCTTCTACCAAAATCTCATGTCATGAAGTACTTTTACTAAAATACTTACCTGGTATCCAAGCTTAGTCAATCAATCACAATTTACTCCTTGAAAGTCAGAAAAATAAGGCCAATTAAAACAGAAATGAAAGTGCTCGGGGTAGTCTTACTCTATCCCGAGTCTTCTTAACTACACTCACTAAAAATTCCTAGCAAATTGCGATCCTTAACATCCATTTCTGACTATGACTCCGTAGCCTTGTTCTTCCTACTTCCGTTCTCTTCCCCTTGATCTTACTCTACAAGGAGACAAGAATGATAAGCTTTTCTAAAATAATCTAGCCATGAAATGCATTTTATGCAAGCACCAAAATTCTCACATACAATTACTTCAAACAATAGGAAAAAATCTAAATTGACATGCTATCTTTTAGTCACCAAGAATGTCCTTAATCTCAAAAAGTCTAACTTCACTAATTAATCATACTCAACCCATAAGCAACTCATAACTTTAATTTTACTAGCTGTCCATTCTCTTAAATCACAAAACATCCCTTAATTTAATTGTAAAACAGTCCTTACAAATTTTGCAAAGCAATCTCGTGTTCGATACGCAAAACAGTCCAGTTTTTTTTTTTTGTTTGTACAACAACCCCTCAATCAGCTTACAAACCAGTCCATTGTTCTTGTGAAACAGCCCCCAAACTATGTAAAAACAGTCTCAATTTCCAGATTTCACAATACAGTCCTTATTAATACAAAAACAGTCCTTTAACAACGCAAAAACAACCCAATTTCAATGTAAAACATTTCCCAAATTTTAACTTGTTTAACAACCCTGTTTCAAGTGATAAAACAGTCCCTCCATTTGCAAAACAATTCTTAAAACAATTTGCCAAACAGCCCCTATTATTTAGTTACCAAAATTAGTCCTTTACACCTAACCACACATATGTATGATTAAACCAATCGCCCCAATGTTCAAGTAATTGTGATGCTGTCCACATTTCTCATGTATATAACACATGCGGAAACAGTCTTCTAAGACTCTTACGAATGAAATTTTTCTCTATTTTTCATATAGGCTCAAATGCTTACTCCATTCAATCCATCAATGTTCATATAATTTCAAAGCTGTCATGTTTTCTTTCATATATGAATACATGCACAAAACATAATTTTTAATTAGCAATATCACTCAATTCAAACTCTAACCCAACTATATAATCAAACAATTTGATATCCTAAACTATAACACAATCTTCACAAAATCATGTCTACTTATTAGTTACTACGGATCCAATTCACTAGAATCTACCAATACATAACATATAAATAAATTCATCAAGATATTCAGATCGGATTTCCAAAATGAAGATTGGTTGATAATGCTTACCCTCTCTTGAGACACTCAAACCATCGGTTCAAAGGATTTAGATCAATTGAGCTTTAAATTCTCAAATTTCCATAGCTAGCATCCTTTCTCACTCTAGCTTTGAGGAGTTTCGGTCCTAGAAAAGAAGGGAGAAGAAGATGGAAGTTAAATGCCTTCCAACAACAAAATGCCGAGCATGATCTTTCCCCCATACATTTGCCTCTAGGTTAGGAAGACACTTGTACAAGCCATCCTTTTTATGGTTATTTAGCATGCAACCTTTTATGTTTACAAAGCTTTCAATTTGGCCCATCACAAATGGGCTACTCAAGTCTCCATTATTCGATTTTAATCCTCAATTATCTAATTAGTTTAATTAATCTTTCTTCCATGGCAAATCAACTACTGATTTAAATGTAGCATACTCTTAGACCAATGTTTGGGACATTACAATTTTCCTCCCTTAAAAAAAATTTGTCCTCAAATTTTTACTTGAAGTTAATAGTTGAGAGTATCATTCTATCACAATTAGCCCTAAATTTTCAAAATGCTCCTCTTATTCTGATGATTTCTCCATATCTCATTCAAGGGAACAAACTAGCTTTGAAATCTTCCGACTCCACAATCTGAAATTTGGGGTTGATTCATTAATCATAAAACAAATCTAGATTGACTTTACTTCTTCAGGTTTACAAACATAAAAAGGTCTGATCAGTATTTATGAAGCATAGCATCATGGTAGACATTACGAATCGTGTCAATTCATCAGGGAGATTTATTTGATATGATACATGATCAATCTCCACAATGATCTCAGGAGGTTCAAGAAGCTAAGGTAAAAGATTTAATTCTTCCTGGATTCTAGAACCCTCTTTGATGGCAAGATTCCCTAGGAATACTTGATCTTTCACTGTATACAGATCAACTCTTGTTTAAAGGTCAGCATAAGTTTGTCATCCTCCGAAGACTTCATTTACTCTACTACAACTTTGTTTATTTTACTTCACATTACTAAGGAGTTTAGGTTTTAAAGCCTTGTTTTCACCCAATGCTTCCAATCATCAACTACGCAAGCTCAAGGTAATCTCTTCTAATATTTGAATCATCTGATTGCATTGTTCTTCCTTGGACATAAAGGTAATGTTACTCACAAAGTCCAATACACTCTCATTTCCTCTAAGGTATTTCGATATCAAGTTTTCAACTAAATAGAAATTACAACCTTTTAAAGGAGCTTAATTCAAGGACAACCAGAAGGGAAGAATCCTTTAATAATTCTTCAATTATCTACCATACATCATGAAAAACTTTCAATTTCACAATCTATTTCAAAAATCTCAAACCAACCAATTGAGTCTTCTTAAAATCTATCTTTATTCCTTACGCAATTATTCCGTAATCGCAGAGGAATACTTCGGGTAAACATACTTTCACATCTGGCACTCCTATATAGAGCGGTTGATATCGAAGAGTTTACAAAATATTTCAAAGATGTTCCAAAGATCCATCCTCATCTTTGGAGTAATTAAGATTATCTTCAAAGAAGTCTACTATAACTTATTTGAACAAGGTTGAAGGTTCAGCACGTAAGATCCATGAATGTGACAAGAGGATTTATCAAGCTAAGTGACTTACAAGAAATTCAGAATAACCACATCAGGTCCTAAACGTAATCTCCAACACATCGGTTTCCTTATCTTTCACCTGATACTATTCTGATTAAAGATCGATTTTTAACATGTAGCCTTGTATGAAAATATTTTTCTTTAACTGATCGAGGTTTCTTGATAACTTCCCAGCCAAACAAAAGACTCATCCATAAGAAGGTGCTTAATTAAAAAGGGTGATCAAGATAGATATTTCTTTAACAGAACTTTGGTAATAACTGTTTATCCCCAGAAAAATTCTGTCTCCACCAAATATCTTCAGAAATTTCCGTATACTAATTGATTGGATCTCTTTTGAAATCTACCTTCACCCCTTCTACAAATATTCAGGACCAAGAATGAGTACTTAGAGTAACCAAAGTTCATATTTATTGACTTAGCACATAGTTGATAGTTTTAGAGAGCTTGTAGAAATATCGATTTCCTTAACTTTAATCTGATAGTAAATACAAGGGAAGGGAGTTGGTTCACAATCAACTATGACATATACAGAATTAGAATATAATTAAATCATACTCGCAAAGGTATATGCTTCGACATTAAGCTAACTTGTCTATCGAGGACTCTCAATGTATAACCAAAGGAAGTGTGGGAGGAATTAGTAGGTTTTGTTTCAAAGAAGCAACAAACTGACTGGTTAATTCTATATACCAAGGTAACATCCCCAAAGCACATGATAAATCAAAGAAATTTTCTTGTTGCTGCTTAACAGCATTCTAAGGATTTTGTTACTCAAAATTTATTTTCACATTGCCTCCTTTGTTGGAAGAACTAACCGGGTTCTCAATATCCCAGTTAATATGCATTTCCATCATTAACATAAACTAATTACATGAAAAAGATCTTGTAATAGACATGGATCACAAGTATTCTTCAAACTCGACTCCTAGGTGGCACAAATAACTAATGATGATGCAACGAGTTCCGGTTTAGTCCGAGAATTGGCTAAACCTAGACTCTGATACCAAATTGAAACATCCCTAACCCAGTCTAAGAACTAAACCGGTTTAGAGCGTGTTATTATACAAGCAAACAAACATTCGTAGCAATCTTTAACACAATCGGTAGGCCATGCTTTCAAAAGTTAGGGTAAATTAAAACCTTTTTAAAACTTTTAAAGGTCTATTATCAACAATAATCATATACAATCAAATAATCGCACATAAATCAACATGTTTTAACCACTAGATTGTAAGACTCTCATTAGTCTATGAGTTACACAACATCAAAATTTGTTGTATTACCTTCCACTGATTCAAGATTACTTATCTATTATAAATTATCTAAAAAGTAATCGATTACCAATTTGTATACCTCTAGCCATTCTTAAGGCAAAATAATTGATATTATCAACCACCAAGTATTCATAGACAAGTCAAGATTGAATAAAACCTTAATCATTCATTCATTATAACATTGAGATTTATCTAACTCGTTCATCCAAGACATATTAACCTTTGTAACCTTTTATACTCGACCGAAACTCATTACCATGTTAAGAACTATTCCAAGCTACTACCATATAACCTTAGTATAGCTTTAATTATACATGGGCATGTATAACATAACTTGTTAACTTACAAACAATGCAACCATGTGACATATAAAGCCCTAAGATTTCTAAAATCAAACCTTCACATAACAAACTCACGTCACTAGTTAAAAAAAATACAAAACAAGCGACCAAATTCAATCAATGACTTATCTAAAGATTTCTTTAGATTACACAAACATATTAGACTCTATGATCATTAAAATTACTTATAAGCATGCACTCACATGTATTTGTCAATAATTCTAGTAGCAATATGCGTAAATAACAAGTACCTTATTATCCACAAAACTACCGATATAAACTCTATCATTTTCATTTAAACATCAAACTAGATTCCTTTGTTTAATATTCATAGCACCAATTTAAATTAAGGCTCTCATAAACTTACCATTCAATCAATTTCTTATCTTCCTACCAAACAATCAAAGGCATTCATCAAACGAAATCATTAAAGAATATTATAGAGGCCTATTACATCCCATTAAATATTTAAAAGGCTTATTTACACAATAAGCCCCAAGGAAAGCCTATATGCACCTAGCAAACTTATTAAATTATGTGCCACCATCTAGGATTGCAATAAGGGCTTACAATTATGCATTTTGACCCTTGGGATCCCATCCAAGCTCTTAGATGACCAGATCAAAAGCAAAATACCCTGAAATGCATTAAAAGGATTTAAATCAACATAAGCTGAGTGAGGTAGTTCAAATTAACAAAAGCATGTCTCAATAAATATCCTTTCACAAAGATCTTTTAACCGAGATACGTAGCCCTAAGCTTGGATAGGAATCTAGTCATCTCTAAGACAAATCATTTAAATAATCTCAACTTATATATATTTTTTCATGGCATTCATATAAAGAGTTTGTATACAAATATGGTACTTAAGTCAACATTTTCCCATATTCATATAATTTTGAACTAGCTTAGGCATCTACTCATGAGTACTCGATTAAGCATATAGGCATTATAACTTGTATTCAAATCAAAAGTAAGCTTAAACATAAATCAAATATATCTTAAACACGTACCAAACATATTTATCTTTTCATCAATTTCACAGATCATACATGTTAATAAATTAAACAAGAGCTAAGTGGTATAAAGCAAGACATTGATTAAGCAATTGCTTATTAACATGATCATTCAATATTTCGTATGTTAGGTATATCTTACAGTCAATTATAACCATACACAATTTATAACCTTGTCTTTTCTCAAAGCACGTTTTGAATTCAAGAATATAAGTATTACTTGGTTTGCAAGTTATTTCATTACTTTATTGATTTCTTTATAAATTCCACGATTATTTATTAATGTAGCCTTGAGAATCAAAATTCAGCCAGGGTACGCGAATCCTACCCAACAAGCATCAAACAAGGGTACACAAAGTACCGAACATGCATCATTAAACAAGGGTACTAGTAGTACCAAAAGATAACTCGATCTTCATTAACAAGAGACCGTAGTCCAATCTAATATGAGCTCAAAGGACTCTATGGCATGCCAACTGCACCTAAGACTGACTCGAGACCAAGGCTTTATCATTTAACATATACCACCTTTTATTAGTTCATAATGAGCTTAGCTCCATAACATTGTATCAAATTACAATCTCATTACCCTTCCATAATGGGTATTTACTTTCACCTCAAGTGAATCATATTTCTCATTTCAATCGATCATATGGCATCACAACCAAATTCATAATCACATATGAACCATATGTACTCACTTGTTGTCATTATAATTCAATTCTTATTAGCTTATCATGATTAAAGTATTTGAATGTCATGATTTATTATCTCCAGATGAGTATAGGTCTATGATCGAAATATCACATAGCAGAAATATTGTTCTTTCTTGTCAAGCATACTTTCAATTAATGCATTTCACATATATTCACCCATCTAATGAATTGAATGTAGCAAAGATCAACAATATTCATGCACAAATATGTATCATTCTCATTCTAGACATACTCTCATTTATTCATCCTTTTCATCAAATGAATGTATTAAGGTTCAACTATATTCATACTCAATTTTATATCACTTCCAATCTAGGTATATTTTTCCTAACCAAGAGTTATGTCCTAAATTTTACAAACAACAATCTTGATTCATATGTAGAGCATTCGATTCATGGCAAACATTTCATGACATGCCACACACATTTAATCACAAACAAGGCAGCAAGTGATACTAACTTGTTGTTTTTCTTTCCAAAATTGAATATAGAACTCAACTATATACATTTCATGTCTTCTACCAAAATCTCATGTTATGAAGTACTTTTACTAAAGTACTTACCTGGTATCCAAGCTTAGTTTATCAATCACAATTTACTCCTTGAAAGTCAGTAAAATAAGGCCAATTAAAACAAAAATAAAAGTGCTCAGGGTAGTTTTACTCTATCCCGAGTCCTTTTAACTACACTCACCAAAAAGTCCTAGCTAATTGCGATCCTTAACATCCATTTCTGACTATGACTCCGTAGCCTTGTTCTTCCTACTTCCGTTCTCTTCCCCTTGATCTTACTCTACTAGGAGACAAGAATGATAAGCTTTTCTAAAATAATCTATCCATGAAATGCATTTTATGCGAGCACCAAAATACTCACATACAATTACTTCAAACAATAGAAAAAAATCTAAATTGACATGCTATCTTTTAGTCACCAAGAATGTCCTTAATCTCAAAAAGTCTAACTTTACTAATTAATCATACTCAACCCATAAGCAACTCATAACTTTAATTTTACTAGCTGTCCATTCTATTAGATCACAAAACATCCCTCAATTTAATTGTAAAATAGTCCTTACAAATTTTGCAAAGCAATCCCGTGTTCGATACGCAAAACAGTCCAATTTTTTTTGTTTGTACAACAACCCCTCAATCAGCTTACAAACCAGTCCATGGTTCTTGTGAAACAGCCCCCAAACTATGTAAAAACAGTCTCAATTTCCAGTTTTCACAATACAGTCCTTATTAATACAAAAACAGTCCTTTAACAATGCAAAAACAACCCAATTTCAATGTAAAACATTTCCCAAATTTTAACTTGTTTAACAGCCTTGTTTCAAGTGATAAAACAGTCTCGACATTTGCAAAACAATTCTTAAAACAATTTGCCAAACAACTCATGTTCTTTAGTTACCAAAATCAGTCCTTTACACCTAACCACACATATGTATGATTAAACCAATATCCCCACTGATCAAGTAATTGTGATGCTGTCCAGATTTCTCATGTATATAACACATGCGCAAACAGTCTTCTAAGACTCTTATGAATGAAAATTTTCTCTATTTTTCATATAGGCTCAAATGTTTACTCGATTCAATCCATCATTGTTCATATAATTTCAAAGCAGTCCTGTTTTCTTTCATATATGAATACATGCTCAAAATATAATTTTTAATTAGCAATATCACTCAATCAAACTCCAACCCAACTATATAATCAACAATTTGATATCCTAAACTATAACACAATCTTCACAAAATCATGTCTACTTATTAGTTACTACGGATCCAATTCACTAGAATCTACCAATACATAACATATAAATAAATTCATCAAGATATTCACATCGGATTTCCAAAATGAAGATTGGTTGATAATGGTTACCCTCTCTTGAGACACTCAAACCATCAGTTCAAAGGTTTTAGATCAATTGAGCTTTAAATTCTCAAATTTCCATAACCAACATCCTTTCTCACTCTAGCTTTAAGGAGTTTCGGTCCTAGAAAAGAAGGGAGAAGAAGATGGAAGTTAAATGCCTTCCAACAACAAAATGTCGAGCTTGATCTTTTCCCCATACATTTGCCTCTAGCTTAGGAAGACACATGCACAAGCCATCCTTTTTATGGTTATTTAGCTTGCAACCTTTTATGTTTACAAAGTTTTCAATTTGGCCCATCACAAATGGGCTACCCAAGTCTCCATTATTTGATTTTGATCCTCAATTACCTAATTAGTTTAATTAATCTTTCTTCCATGGCAAATCAACTAGTGATTTAAATGTAGGATACTCCTAGACCAATGTTTGGGATATTACAGGAACTCCTCACAATCTTGAATCTCATGAACTTTCTATTGATGATATTCACAATATGGGCCACAACCTTCTTCCACAATCACCATTTTCGGTCAATAAGGCGTGCCATACATAGCTATTGGAAAGCCCACCTAAACGGCGACCGAACCTCAAACACACTCTCCCTAGTTTTTCTGGCATTCTTGTGTTCAATAGCATTCACGCCTTGGCCTCCATGATTTGGTAAGGGATTGTTGGTCGTGCTGGGTTCTTCCAATTGTAACACTCTAGTCCAGATTAAGTTCTGATTGAACTTCTTGAACGCTACACAATTTTCAATCGAGTGCCCCAGAACATCGTCATGGTATTTGCAATGAACCTTGGGATCATACCATGCTGGGTAAGGTGGGTTGTAAGGAGTAACATGATAAGGAAGAACTAAATCAGCCTTGTACCATTGCGAGTAGAGCTCCTTGTAAGAGATTGACAAAGGAGTGAAAGATCTCTCCTCCTTTTCCTTCCTGGGTCCCATGTCTTCTCTCTTGTTGAAGTTTCTAGAATTCCCTGCTAGGGCTTGAGGCTGGGAGATAGTGAAGTTCTTGGTTGCGCGAATGATCCCCCCATCGATTCTTCCGCTCTTGATGGTTGCTTCAATGTGTTCACCAGTCATGACCATCTCCGCAAAATTGCTAATAGGGTTGCTGATTAATCGATCATAAAGCATCATGTTTAGCGTGTCTACAAACATTAGGGAGATCTCATGCTCGTGAAGGGTGGTTGAACCTACGCCGCCACATCATGCCATCTTTGAGCGTATTCACGAAGGGTCTTGTTGCGCTTTTGTTCCATACCTTGCAACAAAAGTCGGTTGGGAACCATGTCGGTTACATGCTTATACTGATCATTGAAAGCTTTTGCCAGATCCCTCTATGACTTAATTTGAGCCCTAGTTAGTTGATTATACCACCTCGAAGCTGATCCTACTAAGTTGTTTTGAAAACAGTAAATCAGGAGCTTCTCGTTGTTGGTAAACCCAACAATTTTTCGACAAAACATCACTATATGAGCAGACAGGCAGGTGGTTCCATCAAACTTTTCAAAATTGGGGGTCTTAAATTTATATGGGATCTCCACATCGGGGACCAAACTGAGTTCCCTAGCACTTAACCCATATGAGCCATCCTCGTTTTCCTTCAGTCGAAACTTTTCCTCTAGGTCTTTCCGAGTTTCTTCTAATTGTTTAGTGAATTCTGCCTTCATTTGGTTCATCTTTTCCAACTCATCAAAGTCTGGGATGTTGTCCCCGACAACTTTGGGATACCCAAAGGTCACCCTCGGTTGAGTTTAAGGAGCTAGACTAATATGAGAGGAGGATGTCCCTTGTGGGGGATTAAAAGAAGGGTTAACGAGAAGAGGGTTCTGGACGATCTGGGCATGAGGGAGATCCCTCAAGTTTTGGGCAGGATTCTCAAGGGTACTCTTGCCCCTTAGGATCTAGTCCTAGTCGAGTTTGCAGCAACTACGATATTTCCTTCATCATGTCCTACTGAGATTTGATGATGGTGCCCCTGAATTCCTCTTGGGCTCATTCCATCTGGCCACGCAGGTCGGCCTCCAACTTGGCAAAGCCCTCCTCCATTTGCTTTGATCGTGAGCGGGTGCGATAAGGGTATGGAATGGTGATAAATTTTTAAGAAGCAAAATGCAATCTTTCTAAAATAGTAAGCCTTTTAATAAATAAATGGCAATTAAACAAAAATGCAAGCAATTGTACTAATTAGATGATTATTATCTTTTAACAAAGAATGCAAATGAAAGAATCATGCATGAATGAAAAGAGCAACACCGAGTTTGGAAAATATCATCGTTAAACTTCTTTCATTAACGGAAACATTGTCTTGTTACAATAACTTAAAGAGAACCAACTACACATATGGCTTTAGGGTAGTGTCGAGGTCAATGATCTCCCTCAGAATCCAAATAATCCTCTTTCTTTCCTCGGAATCATCATCCACATAGTCATGGAGTTCGATAGCGTTTTCCACTAGAATCTATACTTTCTGGGCAACCTCTTGCATCTGAGTTATCTAACCTGCCAACTCTTGTTCTTGCCTCCAAATTGTATATGCGACAAAGTGCAGCTGCTCCAAACTCGGCATCGGGTGTACTTGAATCGCTACCCTAAGGCGTGTCAAGTGATCCTTGAGCTGTTGAACCTTGATTTCCAACTCATCGACGCGAGTCGTCAAGACTTGATTCTTGAACTTGCTGGCCTTCAGCTTGCTAGTCGAACCCTTATGCTTGAAAAGAGATTTTTCTAAACACTTCACTTGATCGTTCAAGATTTCATTTTGGCGTTGTTTCTTTTCGATCTGTCTCGAGTGGGAGATTCGTAGATTCTTCAATTCTTCAGTTAAAGCAAGTGCTTGATCTTTGTGTTCGTAAAACATTTTTTTGTAGTTCTCGGCTCTCGCTTTCTCGTCTTTCAATCGGAGCTCTAACCCTTCACTTGGTCTGCCTTCCGTGACTCTTTTGCTCTTATTCAAACTTTTATGCTTTTGAATCTTTTCCTTCTTCATCTTGAGTTCGTGTTCCAACTTATCTCTTTTCTTTTGTAGGTCCCTAACCATTCCCTCAAACTATGTCTTCTCTAATTCAAAGTCAAACTTTTCTTGACGGGCTCTCTCCTCGATCTTGAGGTACCTCTTTCGCTCTTCTTCAAGTTGTTTCTCATCAAGTCTGCCTCGGTAGGAAGTGTGGCAAATCTCTCCTCCACACACCTCTTTCCATCATGATTTAAGTGGGGAATATTGTCATTGACACGATTAAATCGCCATGCTTGAGACTCAGGAGTGGCCATGTAGGGAGCATTTACGATCCTAACCCGTCTTGTGTTGTTCCAAGTTGAAGAAGCGTTGTATACCATCATCTTGTAGCCCTTATCTTTTGCATAATCCATGTTGAACTCATTTAGACCTTTGGTGGCTGGCACAAACTGTTTCGACCCGTACTGTCTCAAAACTAGAAGAGGTGCATGTGCGGTATGCCCCAAAGGTCAAGTAATGGTACCCATGAATACTCTCCACATCTATAGAGAATGTTCTTTGCCAACGACCATGGTTCTCTCCAAACTACATCTTCCTCCTTTAGATTTCAGAGGACCTCCTGCCATACTTCCTCGGATCTTCAGGTTGGCCAATCATTCTTTCGCAGAAATTCTTCTAAGGGCGATAACTTGCCGTCATAAAAGGGCCTCGAAAAATTGGGGTTGGTCCAAAAGTGGCTGTAGAACCAAATAGTCAAAAGCTGTGGGCATCCTCGAAAGTGACCTCCACCATGCTCTCGATAGAACCTTAGGGACCAAAAAGTTTCAGCCAAAATTACAGGTATTGGATTAGTCCCACTATCCAAATGATCAAATAGATCTAAAACTGATGGATCGATAAGTCCAATGCTCGAGGAAAGAGTACCAATCCATAGATCAACAAAGCAAAAAGATTCTGCTGAACTCAGCCAACAGGATGCACAAAGGCTAAAGCTAAGATCCTTTCTCACTTAAGATACTCTTTGTTGTTCCAAGTAGTGACTTGATGTTCGACCCAGGATGACAGCATGTCTGAAAACTTCTTCCACTTTCCTCAGAAGGCTTTGTTCTTACTTGGCTTAGAATATACCCGATTCATGTCAATCTTCTTGCAGTTTATGAGGTCTCGATACTCTTCGATTGTCAGAGTTAGGTCAAAGTTACTAATCGTAAAGCAGATATAGGCAAAGTTCCGAAAACTCACCAAAGCTTGTAGTAGTTCTTGGTCAACTGGAACTTCTAATAAGTACGCAATGTCACCACACTCCTCTCTGAAAGTACTCTTTATTTCAAAATCACAACTATTCCAAATCGGCTTCAATTCAGACACATAATTTAACTCTGTATTCATGAATGTCGTGGCTGATCTAAACCCAGTAGCAATATTGTCTCCCTCATATAATTGCTCCCCTTCTGACTATATCTAAACATCAAAATTCTTTTCATCACTGCTACGGACTAAGTCTCCCATTGATCTAGTCTTTAACTTCAAACTATTCCCAACTCAATGTGCTCTTCATGATATGATAAGATATGCAAAAAAAGGTAAAAGAGGAGAAAGAAAACAAAAAGAAGCGTTAGTTATAAGATAAACAATAAAATGAAAAATGAAAAGAGATAAATGCAAAACGAAATAAGCACAAGACAAGCAAATAAATAAGTAAACCTAACCACATGAATTCTAGTTCGCTAGGGTTATCTGCATGGCTCTAACGGGGTAGGTTTCCTAAATTCTAACACATGTGTTCGGTTCTAGACAAGGGTACCTGAACCTATCTTATTACCTAATAAGGAAACAAGAACCCCAATTCTTGCCCATTATAAGCTTGCAAATTTGTTTCGGTTCGGGGGAAAGCACGACCTAGTGACATGGAGGGCTGCTCATATGTCAAAAAGCATAGATTTAGGGAATAAATTACCGACCCGTGGAGAGCTACTCATGTGGGTATGTGGGGTTTCACTCCCACTTAAGGGGACGAAGCTCAGGTATAGAGCTTGATGAATATGATGCAACAACTGTCGGTGATTCCTTAGAAATTAAATGAAAAATTAATTCGAATACCACCAATTATCAAAGCCCGTTCAATCATAGTTACATTTTCAAAAGAGGATCAACCCCACTAGAATCGTTTAAAATTCTGACAATTTTCCCTCATTAAAAACCACAAATATTTTCCTAGCCTAACTCTCTTTTTTGTTTTAAAAAAACAAAATCAATTCCCCAGTAGAGTCGCCAAGCTGTAGCGATCTATTTCTTATCATTTAAAAAACACACATAAGGGCTTTACAAGTTTGGTGCTACTGGTTGTCCCCAAAATCATTCTTTGAAACTTGGTTTTAAAGGGGATCACTTTTGAAAATTCTTTTTCTTTTGAAAATCGATGAAAACTTGGAGTCGCCACCGACCACTTGGGTAAGGTAGTCCTGACACCACAAAACCAGAGATTCGTTTTGAAAGGGTTCGGGAGTTGGTTATGCCTGGGGAAGGATTAGCACCCCTATCACGCCCAGAAATCGGTACCAAAATATTTGTTACTTTTAATCGAAGGAAATTGTCGAAATTTGAATGGAATTTAGTTCGATGACCTTTAATTGAAAATTAACCTTAATTGGATAGGCTTTATCAAATTGATGGGTTCAAATTAATTGGACATTTGATTAATAAGGTTGACGATACATCAGACCCTAGACTAAACCGACATCATATAAGCCTGACTACCGTGTTAGTTTATGGTCCGAATCTCGTTCATCACCTTTATGCATGATGTAAGCAATTAAGATATGATGTAATGATTTGGGTTAAGTTTTAATTTTACCTTGAGTCGGTAAGGATTAATTCAAATATTTGATCAACATCCTTTAAGCTCGGACTGTTATGACACAAATATCGGAATTAATGAATATCTCTTTTTATGATTTAAGTTAATTATCATGTAAACCAAATGGGCCAAATGATGAAAAATAAAATGGATGAAAAATAAAGGCTTAAAGATAAACACACAAGAGCCCACCTAAGGTCCTAACCTAAAAGGCCCAAGTTATAAAAGTTCAATTAGTGATCTAGTTATTAATTAGGTGAATCCAATATTAATCATAAATTGATTAACCCTAAAATACTAAAAACTAGCAAATTATGATTTATTTTGTAACATGATAATTAATTCGATCGACTTTAAACTAGTATTCCAATGAGCCAAGAATACTATTTAAAGGAAATCAAATTAATTAATCATTGTTTTAATTCAAATGCCAATCTAACCTCCATGTGAATTTTATCTTTAAAGTAATTAAGAGATGTCCAACTAGTTTAATGAACTTAACATTTATCCAATAAGCCAATGGTAAATTTAAATTCACTAAGCCAATTTGAACCCTAATCTATCTACGGCTCTAAGTAATCAAATTAATTTAAAAATTGTGCCCCTATGAGACAAGCACACGATTTTAAATTAATCCAATTAATTCTACTTAATTCTAATCTATAACTAGTCTAACAAGCCTAAGGCCCAAAACTATGCTAGGCTCACATAAATCTAAAAAGCAAACCAAGCCCAAGGGGCCAAAAGGCCCCAAACCCCTAAACAAGTCCCACTAAAATCCCTAAACATATAATATATTCTATGTCATATATAAAAATATAATATATATCTAAAACTATATATATATATATATATATTACAAAAACTATGTATTGTATACATTAAAAACTCATATTATGTATATTGAAAGAACTTTACATATTATCTATAAAAAATTATTATTATATTGTGGAAACTATATGTTATATTTTCTTATAAAAAGAATTGTATATTACACTTCATGTATATAAAAAAAGAACTATATGTCACGAGTTTTTTTTTAAAAAAAACTCCATAATATGCACACACACACATATATATATATATATATATATATATATTTGTAGATATACCGTATATCATATACAAAAAACTATATACTATAGCATAACAATCTATATTATAATCTAAAACCCAAACACATAGGCACATCACAAATGGACAACATTATCTAGCAAACAAATCAAAACTGGAATTTAAGATACAAGATTTAAATTAAAGATGCAAGAGAAAAAAAGAAGAAAAACAATTTTTTGCACTGGAAAATGGACCAAATTGAATGAAAATGGACTTTGGCGAACAATTTAAAAAAAATGAGGGATGCGATTATAAACTTTTGAAAAAAGACAAGGACCACGAGAGTGATTTAAAAAAGCAGAATGGCTTTCTATCGTAATTAGCCCACACATGGGGACTAATAATGATATTTGCCTATGCGAAAGGACAGCGGGCATTATTAAGACGGGGTGAAGGGATTTAAAAAACAATTATACCAAATTTAAAACGGGGACCAGCTATATATAACACAAAATCATTCTTTTTGCTTCTTTTGGTAAAATACCTTGCTGAACTCTCCCCACGCCCTTCTTCATCCTCCAAAACGGGGATGAACACCACGGCGGTGTTCATCCCCAAACCCAAAAACCACCGCATTTTCCAGAAATCGGTGACTGGTCGCTGCGAGCTGGTCGGCACTAGAACCCTAAAAAACCTTTTTTAATACCCCTTTCAAGTTCTAAACCCGAATCTAAAACCCTTTTTTCTTTAAAATTGAGTCCTTATACCTTGAAATCTCAAAAGCAAAAATGTCTCAAATCTTTTCCCTGATTTTTACTCATTGTGGCTAGAGTTCTAAACTTTACCGGATAATCTCGGGACTTCGACGTCTTTGTGTAAACCCAGTTCCTTATGAATACTATTCTGATTAAACAAAGCTCTATATCCCTCAACCATAGGCATCAAGTCCTTCTCGTTAAAAGCAGCAACAAAAAATAGGATTCCAAAACTAAAAGACAGCTCAGAACGAAGGCTGATCAACTTAGACATATGTCAAGAGTGCGATGTCACCATAACTTTCACGGAATCGACTTTGCAGTCGTTGATCCCATCCTTCCTCGATCTGTTTCAATTTCTACAACTCATTTTGTTGTAAGCTGACGCAAGTATGCCCTGCTCGCTTGATAAACGTTCACCTTGTACCCCTTAGTTGTCTTCTAACCAAGGTCGGACGGCTGAATTGATGCCTTCCTTCTTAAGATGCCAAACCTTTTAGTTCTTTTCTCCTGGCCTTAATAGTACCTCATCTCTTCCTCGGGTTCAACGGTTACTTACCTTTGACCTATTGGTATGGTCCTTCTTCCATCTCAATGCTAGGCCGAAGACATGCCCCATGAATCTCCAAGTTTTCAAGAGAATTCAATCTTTGCTTTTCTGAGCCAACCAAGGCCATATGGTAGATACTCTTTTCGGTTCCTTGAATCGTGTAGTAGGCGAGGGCTTGCTATTATTCTTGTCAGACTCGTTAATAGGTTTGCGCTATGTTGATCATGTACATATCTAGCCTTGCACGCCAAACTCTATTCTAAAAGTGCAGAGAGATCCTATTCTTTCTATTTCTTTCTTTTTCCTTTTTATTCTTTTCGTCTAAACATTGGTTTGCTAATCAATATTTCAACCGAGAATGCCTTTTGGGTTAATATACAAAATCAAAATTAATAATAAAAGAATAGAATACCCAGATATCAAATGCAATAGCGTCTTAGATTCAATCCTCTAGTGATCAACAATTTGCCTTTTAATGTTGCGGCGATATTTGCAAAATCCCTCTTAGATTGCTCGGTTCATCCTCATGATTATGGTACTTGCTTGATCTATCCGAAAACTACTCCTCCTAGTTCTCATTATCCTTCTCCATAAAAAGGTTTAAGCTTTTCGACTTTTATTTAGCTCATGGAATACGCACAATGTCATTCTGAGAATTCTTAAGCTTAAGTGCATACTTCTGATTATAATCAAAATTGTGTCAGTGTCCTCAAGGATTCATCTTTGACGCTAGGGTATTGAACAGGTGGAGCATAACTCCTTATTAGATTTGTTCTCCTCCTACAGCTCCATCAAGATGCTCCAAGACTTATTTAATTCGTTCATTCATTTTTTTTCTTAGGGGAATTCAACTCATCAGAGTCCTTTGTCTCGAGAATAATGATGGAGCATACAACAATACCCCGAGTGACTCGACATATCCATGATTTGAAAACCTACTCATATAGCCAAGGATTTTTACTCAATTAGAGTAAGTGGAGCAAAGCATCCTCATTTAGCCTTTTTGCTATAGTGGAGCACCCCTTTAATTCTTAATTAATTTTTTGTTTTGTTTTGAAACGCACTATTTTCCTTTTGAGGCACATTCAAGCAACTCTATTTGGGCTCTCCTAGGAGATTTTCTTATCATCGAACATCATCGAAGGAGTAGGAATCTTGCTTCTCACGCTTTACCGACCAGAGAAGATCGAGGGGGAATCACGATTCATCGTTATCACAACATTCAATTGATCTCTTCCATTAGAATCAATGCCACATCATGCATGTGATATTCAGGGTCTATGAGGGCAAGAAGGAATATATACATATACGTTTTTAAAAATAGAGCATCCTTTCATTGAATAGCAAAAGCAAACATAACATAAGTATTTACAAAAGGATCGCTACTACTGTCTTCGGGTAAACAAAAGCAAAGTGCAAGAAAAGAAAATACCACAGGTAAGGAAAGCTACACATGAAACTCTTAAAACTAAACTAGGGACCAACATATTCAAAAGTCACGTCTCTACCTTTCTTTCTCAAAGCTTCAGAATCCCCCTCTCAATCAAACTTTGGACCTTGTTCTTCAGAGCTCCACAATTCTCAGTGGTGTAACCCGTACCTCCCATATGGTAGTCACACACGGCACTGGCATTATGACCATCAGGATATAGAGGATTCTTTGGTATGGACTGAATCGGAGCCAGAAGTTTCGCTTCGACTAGTATTGGAAGCAAGTCTGTGTATGTCATCAGAATCAGAGCCAGAATTTTTGCTGTGATTGATGATGGGAATAACGACGAGACTGATTTTTCGATCAAGAACTCCTCATACGACTCGGGGAATCATGCGCTTTTTGAGTGGTGGTGCTTGATTCTCCCAACTGCACCACCCCAGACTTCAACATACTTTGGACTAGTTTCTTGAATGCCACACAGTTTTCAATAGAGTGTTCTTGAACATTGGCATGATACTTACAGTAACTATTGGCATTATACCACAAAGGGTAGGGTGGTTTAAAGAGAATCACATGATAAGGCCGAACCAAGTCTGCCATGTATAGTTGTGAATACAGTTCCTTGTATGAAATTGGTAGTGGGGTAAACTTCTCGTGTCTTCTCTCGGGCCCTATTGTTTCTTCCCTATTCAAACGTTGGGTGCCCCCGGCTATTGATCAAGACAGGGAGGTCGTGAGGCTCTTTGAGGCCTCCTTACTATCTCTTTGCCTCTTAGTTGGTTATTCACTTGCTGAAGGAGATAAGATGTCCCGAAAAGAATCCTCAATCTTATCCAACACCAAATTGATAGGGAATTCAGAAGCAGGGCATACTACCTCATATTTGCTGAGGATGGCTTAGTCTTCGTCCGACAGAATCTTTTCCAATGTGAAGTCGCGGTTCCTATTCTTATTCTCTTGCAAGAAGTCTTCCTTCACACTCTTTCCCTTTGGTCATGGTGGTCAATATTCCCTTCAACTCATTTACTTGCCACCTAGTTTCTTCCTAAAACTACTCCACGTACGTCATTAGCTCTTTTTGCTTTTCAGCCAAATGCTTATGGAGCTCCTCCAGCTTAACTACCCTAGCTGCTAGGTCATTCATATTTCTAGAGTTGAACTGGTTAGAAGTTATTCGCTCCTCACTTCTACTATCTGAGGTGAATGTTATTTTCCCCGATTAGTGATGCATGTAATGTATGTGAATGTACCAAAATGTATTATTCAAACAAAAATAATAATGCAACACAAAATAACGCCACTTATGAAATCATGAATGGATGCAAAGATGAACACTGAGTTTGGAAAATATCATCGTTAAACGACTTACATTAATGGGAATATCATTTTGTTACAATAAACAAAGAAAACTTGTTTCGCATATGGTCCTAAGCTAGCATCTGGGTTGACGATTTTCCCCTAGATCTAAATGTTGCGTGTGATAAGTGCTACGCAATTGTGCAAGTATACACGTCGCAAGTAATAAAGTGATATGAGTATCGAGTATCGTCTCCACAGGGATTGGTTTGGGCCACTTTGCTTAAGTTATTCTTGACTTTGTGAAAAGTAAAAACACAATTAAAGGATTAAAGGAGTTTAACTAATAACTAAACTAGAAAGCAATAAAGTAAAAGAAAAGATGAGATCGATTGAGAGAGATAGGCTAGGTTATCGTGAGTTGAGGTGTGATAGCCGATTGGATTGTCTTGGTAAAAGAGTGCACGGAAACTCGGTTGCCGTGGCGACTTGCACAACGGGTTGCCTTGGCAACTAATTGATGGTTGCTCGGGCGACTAGTTGGGCAACTACTTGGGCGATCGGGCAGCAACTTCAAGGTTCGGCGGAGCGTTCTTCAATGGTTTCTTCTTATCCCTAAGTCGAAACTCTAGCTACTTGTGCATGCCTTGATAATACATCCTGCGTGAATCAAGGGTGAACAACAACCAATCTTGCACTCCTCTTAGCCGTTGAAATCCTTAACTTATTCCTAAGCCGGATTAATCTTCACCATCATTGGATTGAATAAAGATCATATTCATTCGTTTCTTGAATCTAACTCTCCCGATATTAGATAAATGGATGAAATCACGAGATCCTCTCCCAATTCACTCGCAAACAATAATAAGAATCAAGAATGAATAAACCTTGAAATAGAAAAGTGCAAACTCTTATTACCTAAACAAAAACCAATAGTTTCTCACAACCACAAAACACAATAACCATAGCTGATCAAGTTAGTTCATGGTTGGGTTCAAAAGATATACAAAGAATAATCCCCAAACCATGAATCTAATGGAAGCAAAGAAGAAGAAGAAATCGAAATTCCCCTAATGCTCTCTTGTCGAAATTTCCCCCTTGCTCTCCCTCTGGATTGTCGAAATCTCCTTGCTATTTATAGGGCTAGGCCAAAGTCCTTCTTTGAGGAGGAGTTTGAGTTGGAATTAAATTATCTTTAAAGAATATAATTCTTTATTATAATTTTATTCCTATTAGAACTTCTCCTATCTTCTTGGAATTTAATTCTTCTTTAATCTCTGCATGGCAATCAAATTCCTTTGGGCTTGGGCCTTGCTCCATGTCATCTTGGGCTTGTAAAGTCATTAATTTCGACATCCCTATTGCATTTTGTCTTTGTCGACAAATGCCATGGCAACTGGCTCAGCGTCTCCTTCATGCATTGCCACGGCAACTAGCTCGGCATATCCTTCATGCATTGCCCGGCAACTAGCTCGGCATTGCTTTGGCAAGTGATCCTGCACATACACACACAAAAACACACCAAAGCAGCATCTTTTTCCACAAAAATCACCAAGTTATGTAATCAAGCTCAACGGTGGAAAGAAACATGAATTAATGCATGAATGACTAATTATGCAACTATTATGAGCTTAAGTCTAACAATAATATGAGTAAAAGGGTAATAAAAATAGTACTTTTGAACACTTATCACGCCCCCAAACTCGAACTATTGCTTGTCCTCAAGCAATGCAAACTAACAATTACCTGCCAAGACTTTAATCATCAAAGACATGCTTTAAACTTGAATTCAAACCTCGGAACCGTGGCACAAAGTATGATCACCTTTTAAATTTTTCGGATAGCACAAAAATTTCCCGGAACAAAACTATAATGCTCGTGACAATGTGTGTGCGTAGTTGTGTACAAGTTGATTTTCAAGATTCTATGTGAATAGTAGGCTTTTATCAATTTAATTATTGGGCATTTATTTTAATTTTCAATAGAGCCAATTTGGGCACCTCTAGTAAAGTAAGCAATTTCTCATTTTATTTTAGTCGACTAGAGCCAATTTGGGCACCTCTAGCAATTCTTTAATGTGCATTAACTACTAGAGCAGTTTTGGGCACCTCTAGCAAGAAAGTGTATTTACTACTAGAGCAGAGTTTTGGGCACCTCTAGCAAGAAATTAACTTTTAATTTTCAATTTTAAATTTACCCAAATTTTAAGCAACCTAAGTTCACTAAGTTTCTTTGAATCAACAACCCACAACCGTGTAAAAAAAATTCAGCATCATAGTAAAACTCTAAGTTCTTTTCATGCAATCCTAAAATTAAAGGTTATTTCAATTAAGTACAGTGGCAAAAATTCATCATTGGATATTCAACAAGTCTTAAGCAATTAAATCAAATTAAAGGCATGACAAGTAACATATGCAACCTATATGTGATTGCTAAAGATGAATGCAACTAAACATGAAACTAACTAGAAACCAACACCCCCCCAAACTCGAGAGAAGCATTGTCCTCAATGCATGTAAGAGTGAAACAAAATTTAAAAGAAACTAAATGAAATGAGTTAGTCAGAGAGGTCGTCACCTCGATTGATGAGTTTCCTTCGTGCCGTTTGCTTGATTCAATTTTCGGTCAGTGGTTGAATGCTTGAGGCTGGTACCGCGTGAATAGCATTGCCTTGATTTGGTCCATGTTTGCCGATGCAGGTTTACTTGCATGTGCATCAGTAGTTGCCGAAGCCATTGTTGTTGCCTGGGCATCGCTTGATTTCCGTTGTGGTTGTTGTGGCGAGTAGTCGGCAGTAAATTTCCTTATCATGGTGGTTGTGAGTCTTGTTGTGGAAAAGAAAATAAAGAAAACCTGGCAACTAAAGATAACGAAGAAAAATAAAATATATCCTAAAAAATAAAGAGAAAAAATAACAAAAAATAATAGAACAAAATAGTTCAAAAAATAAAAATAAAAATAAATGTATCAGTAGTTGCCGTGGCGTCGAGGGTTGCCGAGGCATGCACATCCATGGTTGTCGAGGCGTCAGGGGTTGCCGAGGCGTCGCGCGTCCATGGTTTGCAGAGGCGCGTATTAGGAGTTGTTGCGGTGTTGAAGGTTGCGTTTTGATACTTCTTATAGTCCATCCGCACCCTCCATCGGGTGATAATATTGCCAAAAAGAGTTTGGCAAATGTGCTTGCCACTACTCCCTTTGCGTTACCATGGTGGAGGTGTCTTTCTTCTTTGTTCGCTTGTAGTCCATGTATACTCTCCACCTTGCTACTATTCCCGAAGTCACAAATATATTAATAGGAAAAATTATATCCATTCTCAACCATTCAATTACCTCATTCTTGTCGACTTCTATCATGGTTGGATGTAGCCTTTGTTGTCGTGGCAATTCTTTGCTCAAGCCAATTGCCGTGGCAATCAGTTGTCAAATTTTCTCTAAGTCAAGGGAAGAATCAATTTTTTCAAGAGCTTTATGAATCCAAACACCTTTTTCTTTTGGCCTCTCAAACATCTCCATCAGTAGAGATTTCGATGGCTTCAAATCTACCAAACCTCGGTTCCTCAAGACATATACCGCAATGGACGAGGTGAGTTTTTAAAGAATTCAAAAGGTTCAACTATTACCTGCTCATATTCCATTGGCAAAGTATTATCATCTCGTTGATCTTGTATGTGGTCGAGTAATTGCCGTGGCAATTGTAGATGAGAGCAATCTATAGATTCTGCTTCAACATCAACGTTGTAACCTTTCGGGCATCAGGTTCCTTAGAATTTGCTGTAGTATTATTGTTCTCAGCTTCACCGAGTGTTGTCGCGGCATTGCTCGTTCAGGCTCCTCAATCATTGCCGAGGCAATTTGTTGTTCATGCTCATCATGTGTTGGGCAGTCTCTCTCATTGGCATCCTCTTGACTTTGAGGTTCTAGTTGTTCCTCACACATCGAGAGATTTCTTTGCATTGCTCCTTATCCTCTTGCCTTAGGACGTCAGTATCCCTAGGAATGAATTGTTGGTGCATGTTATCCATGACATATGTGGATCTCCCAATTGATCTTTGAATCCCCTAAGGTTGCATCCCATTGAGTTATCCTCGTATCCATAGATTTTGATAGCTCTCGAATCTCTTCAATTGATCCGTCAAGTCTAGCCAATGAAGCTAGTAACGTTTCCTCCAAGGAATTGGAATGCTCTTGAAAAGGACTACATTGCCATGGCATATCTGTTGCTGCGGCAAAATTGTTATGGTAAAAATTTTTTTGAGCTTTTTGATCATACCATGAAGAATTTTGCTGCTGGTTCCCTCTATGGTCCTCCATGTAGTTATATGCACCGAAAATGTGAGGGCAATTTTCAAAGACATGATGTTCTCCACACATAGCACAAGATTTTTCCATGGTATAAGTTCTTTGGGCTTTTCTCGGTTGGTATAGGTAATCATCAAAGGGTGCAAGGAACTCTTGATTGAATTGATTCATATCTTCCAACATCATCTCTCGAATAGATTGGTTTTTATTTCCCGACATGTTGATGTTCCTTAACTTGTAGCGCACCTAATTTTTTTTTTGATAAAACAAACAAAAAGAAAAGTTAGTAAAATTAAGAGAGAAAAAAAAATGCAATAACAAAAACAACTAACACCAATTGCCAATCCCCGGCAACGGCGCCAAAAACTTGTTGCGTGTGATAAGTGCTACGCAATTGTGCAAGTATACACGTCGTAAGTAATAAAGTGATATGAGTATCGAGTATCGTCTCCACGAGGATTGGTTTGGGCCACTTTGCTTAAGTTCTCTGACTTTGTGAAAAGTAAAAACACAATTAAAGGATTAAAGGAGTTTAACTAATAACTAAACTAGAAAGCAATAAAGTAAAAGAAAAAGATGAGATCGATTGAGAGAGATAGGCTAGGTTATCGTGAGTTGAGGTGTGATAGCCGATTGGATTGTCTTGGTAAAAGAGTGCACGGGCAACTCGATTTGCCGTGGCGACTTACAACGGGTTGCCTTGGCAACTAATTGATGGTTGCCAGGCGACTAGTTGGGCAACTACTTGGGCGATCGGGCAGCAACTTCAAGGTTGGCGGAGCGTTCTTCAATGGTTTCTTCTTATCCCTAAGTCGAAACTCTAGCTACTTGTGCATGCCTTGATAATACATCCTGCGTTAATCAAGGGTGAACAACAACCAATCTTGCACTCCTCTTAGCCGTTGAAATCCTTAACTTATTCCTAAGCGGATTAATCTTCACCATCATTGGATTGAATAAAGATCATATTCATTCGTTTCTTGAATCTAACTCTCCCGATATTAGATAAATGGATGAAATCACGAGATCCTCTCCCAATTCACTGCATAAACAATAATAAGAATCAAGAATGAATAAACCTTGAAATAGAAAAGTGCAAACTCTTATTACCTAAACAAAAACCAATAGTTTCTCACAACCACAAAACACAATAACCATAGCTGATCAAGTTAGTTCATGGTTGGGTTCAAAAGATATACAAAGAATAATCCCCAAACCATGAATCTAATAGAAGCAAAGAAGAAGAAGAAGTCGAAATTCCCTAATGCTCTCTTGTCGAAATTTCCCCTTGCTCTCCCTCCTGGATTGTCGAAATCTCCTTGCTATTTATAGGGCTAGGCCAAAGTCCTTCTTTGAGGAGGAGTTTGAGTTGGAATTAAATTATCTTTAAAGAATATAATTCTTTATTATAATTTTATTCCTATTAGAACTTCTCCTATCTTCTTGGAATTTAATTCTTCTTTAATCTCTGCATGGCAATCAAATTCCTTTGGGCTTGGGCCTTGCTCCATGTCATCTTGGGCTTGTAAAGTCATTAATTTCGACATCCCTATTGCATTTTGTCTTTGTCGACAAATGCCATGGCAACTGGCTCGGCGTCTCCTTCATGCATTGCCCTGGCAACTAGCTCGGCATATCCTTCATGCATTGCCCTGGCAACTAGCTCGGCATTGCTTTGGCAAGTGATCCTGCACATACACACACAAAAACACACCAAAGCAGCATCTTTTTCCACAAAAATCACCAAGTTATGTAATCAAGCTCAACGGTGGAAAGAAACATGAATTAATGCATGAATGACTAATTATGCAACTATTATGAGCTTAAGTCTAACAATAATATAAGTAAAAAGGGTAATAAAAATAGTACTTTTGAACACTTATCACTAAACAATCCCTTCTTTCTTTCTCGAAAGCTTGGAATCATCTTTTGCTAGGAATTGTAACCTTCGAAAGATCTCTTGTATATGGGTCATCAAATGTGCCAATTCTTGCTCTTGCCCCCAAATAGTGTAAGTAGCGAACTGTAGTCATTCTAATGCCGGTATTTGGTACTACTGACTTACTTTTTGAAAAGGGTTTCGCTGAACTCGACCCTTGGGATGTGCTGAAGCTAAAGTCAAAATTCCTTCCCACTTGAAATATTCTTCCTTGTTCTAAGTTTGGACTTGATTGTCGACCCAAGATGAGAAGTTCTCGATCTTGCCCTAGAAGGCTTCGTTCTTGTTCGGCTTGGAGTAGACATGGTTCTGGCTGATCTCCTCGTAAGGGTTTGGTTCTCCCCAATTGTCAGGGTCAAATCAAAGTGGTCAACTGTGGAACAACCAAGGCTTAAAGTAGTGATTAATCGATCAGAACATCTAGATAAAATGAGATGTCGCTATACCCATCTTTGAAAGCATTTCTTGCCTCGGAATCCCAATCACTCCACACTAAGTTCCTCTTGGACACGTCATTAACTTTTCTGTTCATGAAGGCTTCGGCTGACATTGTTGACTTGCTGGAATATTGCCCCCATCATGTAAATGCTCACCTTTTGACCATATTTTTACATCAAGATTCTTTTCATCGTTGTTTCGAACCAAACCTCTCATTAATCTAGTCTTTAATTTTAGACTATTTCTGACTCAATGTGCTCTTCATGATATGAAAAAGTATGCAAAAAAAAGGTGCAAAGGGAAAGGGAGAAGACAAGGAAAATGGTTAGTCAATTAATGAATAATGAATTCAAAAACAAGAAAAGATAAACACGAGGTAAATAAACGAAAATCAAGCACATAAAGGAAGAACCCTAACCGCTTGAATTCTAGTTCGCTAAGGTTACCCGCATGGCTCTATTATGGTGGGCTTCTTAAATTCTCACACACGAGTTCAATTCTAATACAAGGGTACCCGAACCTATCTTATTACCTACTAAGGCAAAAGGAGCCCTAATTCTGGCCCATTACAAGCTTACGAATTGGTTTCGGTTCAAGGGAAAGCACAACCTAATGACGTGGAGGGCTACTCACGTGTCAAAAGGTGTGGATCCGAAAGTGAATTATCGACCCGTAGAGGGCTACTCACGTGGGTATGTGAAAATTCACTCATACTTAAAGGGACAAAGCTTGGGTATAGAGCTTGATGAACATGATGCAACACATGTCGGTGATTCCTTAGAATTTAAATGAAAAATTAATCCGAAGTCCACCAATTATCAAAGCCTGAGAAATCTTAGTCATATTTTCAGGACAGGATAAACCTCGTTAAACTCAATTGAAATTCCAACATTTCCATCATTTTAAGGCAACAAATATTCTTTTGGCCAAACTCTCTTTTGTTTTGTAAAAAACAAATTGAATTCCCCAGCGGAGTCGCCATCCTGTAGCAACATTTTTTCCTTCTTTTTTTTTTAAAATATAAGCGTGGTTTTCTTTTATAAAATTCGTCAATAGGAATTATCCCATAAATTACTTTTGAAATCTTAGTTTAAAGGGATTTATTTTGAAAAATTTCATTACTTTGAAAACAATAAAAATTTGGAGTCACCACCGGCCACTTGGGTAAGGTAGGCCGAACACCATGAGAAACCAGAGATTCATTTTGAAAGGGTCCGAGAGTTTGTTTCTAGTGAGGAAGGATTAGCACCCCCATCACGCCCGGAAATAGGTACCAAAATATTTGTTGCTTTTAAATTTATGGAATTTAATTGAAATTTGAATTGAATTTAATTTGGATTGAAAATTTGCCCTTAGTTACACGGTCTTTATCAAATTGGTGGGTCAGAATTAATTGGACATTTAATTAATAAGGTTGACAATACATTGGACCATAGATTAAACTGACATCGAATAAGCCCGACTGCCGTGTTAATTTATGGTTCGAATCTCACACGTCACCTTTATGCATGATGCAAGCATTTTAGATATGATGTAATGATTTGGTTAAGTTTTAAGTTGACCTTGATTCGGAAAGGATTAATTCAAATATTTGGTCAACATCCTTTAAGCTCGGACTATTATGACACAAATATCGGAATTAATGAATACCTCCTTTTTTATGAGTGAAATTAATTGACATGTAAATCAAACGGGCCAAATTATGACAAATAAAATGATTGTCAAACAAGAGCTTGAAAATTAACACACAAAGGCCCACCCAAGGTCCTAACCTAAAAGGCCCAAATTATGAGAATTCAATTAATGTTCTAATTAATAACTAGGTGAATCTAATATTAACCCTAAATTAATTAATCCTAAAAAAGCTAGAGAACCCTAATAAATTCTAAGTTATCTTGTGATATGATAATTAATTCGATTAATTTTAAACTAGTATTCCAATAAGCCAAGAGGTGTTCAACCCAGCTTTAAATTAAAATGTTAGTCTAATTTCCATATCAATTTTTTTCTTAAAAGATAATTAAGAGGTGTTCAACCAAGTTTAATAAATTTAACATTTACCCTAATAAGCTAAAGGCAAATTTAAATCCACTAAACTGATTCAAACCTTAAGACTAACTACGACTCTAAAACCAATTCTAAATTAATCTAATTAATTTAAAAAATGTGCCCTTATAAGACGAGCACACGACTTAAATTAATTGAATTAATTCCTAAACTAATCCAAAGGCCTTAATAAACTCCAAGCCACCTAAACTAAGCCCAAGACAAAAGACCCAAAACTACAAGATAAAGCTTATAAACACACATATGTATTATAAATATATTACAAATTACTTAATACTATATTTATCGACTTCATTAAACTGTATATGCATTATACACTTTAAAAGATCGTATTATATACTTCTAGAAAACTGTATATATGTTATATACTTTTTGTAAAACCATATATATTACATTCTTTTTTCTTTTTAAAAAAAGTATTATGTATTAAAAGAAAGCTATATATATGTTATAAGCTAAAAAATTACATAAATTTTGAAAATTATAACTTTATAAGATTGTATATTATATACTCCTATAAAAACTATACATTACATATGTCTTATAAAACTATATGTTACAACTTTATAAAGATGTATTATATATTTTCTTCTACAAAAACACATATTACATACAATACTATCTATCGTGAGAAAAACATATATTATATATTTTACAAACAAATTTATATACATAAAAAAACTTATGTATTATATATATACATATATACCACCTAATAAATAGGAAACATATATTAAATAAACATATATTATATAGCATTCATCATATAACCACAATCACATCAAGATAAAACAAATAAACTAATCATTAAAAGAAATAAAAGAGCTGATAATAAATGTGCAAAATTTAAATTTAAATGCATGAAAAAAGAAAACAAACAAAAAGAGTTTTATTACTGGAAATGGGGCAAATTGAACAAAAATTCGAAGTTGGGAGAAAAAATAAAATTAAAAACAGGGATGGAATTATAAGCTTTAGCAAAAGTTCAGGGACCATGGGTGTAATTTAAAAAGGCGGAATGGCTAACCATCGTGATTATCCCATGCGGAGGGACTAAAAGCCTGATTTAGCCATGCGGAAGCCCTTCAAGCGGAAATATAGAAGGGCGGAGGGATTTATAATGCAAATATCCCATTTTGGTTTGAGGGCTGGTATAAAACACATTTTTTAAAATAAAAAAGCTTTTTATCAAAGCACTCTCCCACCCCTCCATCATTTTTCTCTAAAGTGGGGATGAACACCGCCACATGTTCATCCCCCAAACCCAGATTCTGACTACATTTCCAGAAATTGGCGACTCTTTCACCGTACACCAGCGGCTGGCAAAACCTAAAACTCACATTTCGAAAGCTTTCTTTCTTCGAAAACCAAATCCAACCTTCTCTTTACTTAAAAGTGGATAAAAGACTTTCCTTTTTTACAAAAGCAAACTGAAAACCTTTTGAGAAACCTCATTTTTGGCACCCCCTTTCGCTGATTCACCATGCAAGGCCACAGGCGGTCCAAGAGGCTTATCTTCGGCTAAGGAGAAACAATGGCACAAGGGAAGCCGAACCGACCAAGGGGAAATCGAAACGAAAATGGTAAACCCTAGCCCTCTACTACTTTTTATCTTCTGTGCATGCACTGAAAATGAAGGAAATATACGTCTAAAGGTTGTTGTTTCCTCTATTGCTTCGAAAATTCCCCAATGATGCTTAGGGTTACAGCTATCTGGCCTTTTGTTTATATAGCCGAATATTACATTGATTTTAAATTACATGGAAAATTGAATAAATGACGTTATTGGTTGTTGTTATCGTTTGTTTGCATTCATCTGGTGATCCTGAGAAATGTTTGTTTGTCCCCTGAAATGCTTCTAATAATCTGATGATTTGTGTTTCCTTGTGCATGTAACTGCTGGGGGAGAGGGGGACCAGAGATGGCACAACTTGGCAGCTGAGGGGTCAGGTGTGTGGCCTGCACGTGCACATGAGGAGTTGAATTGTCCGGCATGATCGGCACGCGTACGTGGGGTGAACTGAACGGTCGCGCGTGGGCGCGCAAGGGCCGTTGAAGAGCAAGGCGCGTTGGCGCGTATAGATTTAGAAGCTTCTCCTCGTTGACCCTGTCCATTGATGTTGATGCCTTTGATTTGGCAGTCTAGATCCAGCTACGTAGAGATAAACAAGGGCATTAGGTTTTTTGTTATTAGGGCTAGGGTTTTGATTTGGGCCCAATACGGGCCAAATGTAATATAATATCTTTTTTGGGCCTAATAAAATGTATTTTTTTAGATTTTAGACTTTTTTTGTAAATTGACTATTTTATTTAAATAGGCTTTTATTTATTTAATAGTTTATTAATTATTTTTTAATTTTTTAGTTTAGCTTTATGATGATAATAATAATAATGATATAATTATAATAGCATTAACGATAACACTAATAACAAGGAATGATAAAAATAATATGACAATCATAACACACTAATTATATTTTTGGATTTTCAATCATCACACCTATTGTTGCGTGTTGTGATGTACTATAAATGATACGCAAATAGTGCAAGTATACACATCAAACAAGTAATAAAGTGATGAGTGAGTATCGTCTTCACAGGGATTGGAGGCCAAACTAGCTTAGTCAAAGCACACAAATTTACAACTTGAAAATAAATGTAATAGAAAAAGGAAGTAGGCTCAGAAATGCTGTAGAAATTAACTGTAATGAAAACTAATTTGAAATAAAGATAGGATTTAGATCATCCAAGATAGGATTCAAATGGTCTCTAATAGCTCGAGGTTGAACTATTGCGCCAGGATTTGCTGCAACATTAGGGTTATCCAGTTTTTCATCTACTTGATTCCCTTGATTGCCACCTCTATACATATTTCTTAAGGCTTCTTGTATGCGTCTTCTTTGGTGAAATAAATGCTTGATTTTAGGTACTAAAGGTGTTAAGGGTTATTCAGGTCTTCCTCAGGTCATGCAATAGTAGAACACCTGAAAAAGAATAAAAAAAAAACAACAAATAAAACTAAACAAAAAGACGAAATAAATTGGTGCAAAGACTAAACTCTAAATAACCAATTGTCAATCCTGGCAACGGTGCCAAAAACTTGTTGCGTGCTGTGATGTACTATAAATGATACGCAAATAGTGCAAGTATATACATCGAACAAGTAATAAAGTGATGAGTGAGTATCGTCTCTACAGGGACTGGAGGCCAAACTAGCTTAGTCAAAGCACACAAATTTACAACTTGAAAATAAATATAATAGCAAAAGGATGTAGGCTCAGAAATGCTATAGCAATTAACTGTAATGAAAACTAAGTTAAAATAAAGATACTTCGAAGGTCATCTCAAGTGCACAAAACTCTCTAATGGAATGACAGGATGGGCTTTCTAAGGATCTCTATGCCTAAGTCTGAAGAATGTCTCGTACTATCTTTCCCACAACATGCTCGACAGAGCTACCAAGATGTATCTACACTATTTCTAGAAAGAAACTGATAGGAATAATGCTATGGCAATACCTCTCGGCGTAAACCCTAACGTACAACTATCCTTTAAGTGCTACTCTTCTTAGCCCTTGAAAATTTATCCTTTCACTAAGGTGAGTTTGGATTTTGCCTCTCAACATCAAACCCCATTGTCCACGTAGATCTAAGCCTAATTCTCTCGAATATTAAGCTATCAAACACCTATGCAATGGCTAACTCTCGAAAGCTCTTACAAGCTCAAGGCATAAAAGAACAATGGACAAAGCATGGAAGGAACAAGCAAGTAACGAAACATTCATTCAAACTAAAAACAATAAAACCATAACAAGCCCAAGCCACTTAAAACTAGTTCATGGCTGGGCAAATATCATCCAAAATCATACGTTCAAAACAACCCATCCAAATACTAGGAAATGAGACAACAAAAGCAACTAAAGGACAAGAAAACTCCCAAGTCGCCTTGGACAGCCGTGAACCACTCTAAGCTTGCTGCTTCTATCAAAGGCCAACAAGAACACCCCTTGGAGCTTCAACAATGGTGGACACCAGAATAGAGAAGATGAAGAAAGGCAGATGCCTTTTTGTCTCTTTCTTAGCTCACATAATAACTTTTTCCAGCTCTCCTTTTAATGTGGGTGTCCTTTTATTTATATAGCGGAGGATCCTAGGATTTTGTGCCCATAATTCCAAGAGAATATTCCCTTCACATCGTCGCAACCTTTTTTTTAGGAAAAGGTTTTGACGTTTCGGAAAACTTAATAAAATCACGGAGTCGCCACTAATCTTTTTTAAAAAAGTGTGATTGGATCACTTTTTCAAACAAGGGTATTTTGATAAAATGATTTATTTATCAAAATTACATTTTGGTCCACGAAAACAACAAAAAATAGGTTCGGGGGTCGATTACGTGTGGGGAAGGATTAGCACCCCCACAGCACCCAAAAATTGGTACCTAATTGATTTCAAAAAGCATTTTTAAAATTGGAATTTGTAAGTTCACAAAATTTTGATTTATTTGTCTGCAAAGTAAATTTAAATTTATTTTATCGGCCTTATCGCCCGGGAAATGAACTTTAATGACTGCCAATACTCCCAGCGCTAACCCGTCATTCCCCTTCCATAAGACACCACATTAATTAAGTTTTCACTTTTTTAACAAATAAACAGGAAAATTAGATGAGTTAAAATTTTTATTAAAATTTAAATCAGTGAATAACACCTAAAGAAACATCTACATTCATTTTAACTATTATAGTTATAATAAAATTAAGTGTGTTTTATTGCAGATGAAGAATGTTTTTACAACATACATGTTTCTAATCTAAGTTTTAAGTCCCTAATCCTAAGGTTTTACATACATGCAAACATATATACATAAAAGGCATAAAAGAAATAATTAATTAAATAAATAACTAAGGAAATACTTAAAATTAAACAAAGAAAAGGATTTTTTTTATATTTTTTAAAAAGGAAAATATGAATTGAGGACTAATTTAAAAGAAAGCCAAAATGTGAGGGTTAATTTGAAAAAACAATTTGAAATTAGGTGCTGAATTGAAAGAATAAAGGATGAAATTGAAACAATTAAAAACTGAGGTGTTGCGAAGCGAGATCCGGGAAAGAAGGGCGCGAGTTATACTCGGGTTCGGGTTGGGTCAAACAGGTTAGTATATATACTAAATATTATAACAGATTTCATTTTATAATTTCTCCCCCAAATGAATCAAAACCGGCTCTTCTTTGAATTCTCTGTCGAGTTCATCGTGTTCTTCATTTTATGAAAAACACGATGAATATTCGCCATGCCGGCCACTTTTGTCGGCGGCGAAATTTCTAGATTCCTACAAAATTTCCAGATTCCGGTGACGTTTCTAACAAAAAAAAGGTAAAATAATTCTTTTGTTCTTTATTTAAACTGAAATTGAAAGTAGGTAGATAGGAAAAAATACCAGAAATTGCTTCTCTTTATTGTTTCCGAATGATGATTACAAACTGCTTGCTCCTATGAATTCCGAATGCTATTGCTATGTGTGATTTCTCTCTGGAATTGTTCATGTTGTTTACAATGATTTACAATGCTATTTATAATACAAGGAATGCTTCAACATTAAGCAGAAATCCCTAATTTCTTCCCTAGATTATCTCCTATTTGATTCAGATTGCTTGATCTTTGCTAGAGGTTTTAATTTAGGGATTAACCCTTTCTATTTTGCTTCCGATTTTGGTTCTGATTTGCCTTTTGCATCTGATTGTAACTTGATTATTGCTAGGGCAGCAATTTAGGGATTTAATTCCCCTTTGAATTTTTGGGCTCTAACCTAGGGATTTAACCCTCATGTTCCTCTATTTACATGTTTTCGATGATTCAAACGGCACCGGTGAGGAATGATCGAAGCGAGTGAAGCGTCAGAGAAGATAAAGTGGTCGGCCAGAGCTGAAACGTCATGCGCGTTGATGCCACGCGCGAGTGGTGATCTGCGTGATATACCCCGAAGCAATCTTGGCCATTGGATAGCATCCTTATCGAATGGTTGAGAAGCTAAGGCGCTATATCATCCCTAGTTGGCATGATCTCCACCGCTGGATCTGCCATTTTGTATATTGGACTCTTATGTTTTTTTTATTAATGGATTCTGATTTAAATGGACCTTTTATTTATTTTTAATTACAATCGGGCTATGTGTTTCCATATATTTTTTGGGTTTTATTATTTTAACTACTAACTAATATTCAATCTATGTTAATTCTAACTACCTTATCAATCATGCTAATATATAACAACTATATACGGTACATCAATAATTCTAATATACTAACAATTATACACATTGTATAAGACCTAAACTATACTAGCATTAATATTTACAACCATAATATATTAACTATGTTATCAACTATATGACACCTAACTATACTATCAATAACATTAATATTCATAACTAAAACAAAGGTGAAAATCTAGTGACAACAGTTGCCCCTCTTTGGTCATTCCGGTGGAACAAGAATAGAGCAAAAAAAAGAAGACACTGATTTTCCCCAATTACTAAACTGTTTGTGCCTGAGAAGACAGGCGGGTTATATTCTCCTTGTGCTCGAATAGATGAGTTGGTTCTATTCTGCTCATTCTTGAATAGATAAGCAGTTTCCATTCTCCAAATGCCTAAACAGATAGGCGAGTTCTATTCTCCTCATGCTCGAATAGATAAGCAGATTCCATTCTCCAAATACCTGAACGAATAGGCTGGTTCTATTCTCCTCATACCCGAATAGATAGACAGGTTCCATTCTGCAAATGCCCGAATGGATAGGCAGGTTCTATTCTTCCCATGATCGAATAGATAAGCAGATTCCATTCTCCAAATACCCAAACGAATAGGCAGGTTTTATCCTCCTCATGCCCGAATAGATAGGCGGGTTCTATTCTCCTTATGCCTGAATAGATAGACGTATTCTATTCTCCTCATGCTCGAATAGATAAGTAGGTTCCATTCTCCAAATGCCCAAAGGGATAGGCATGTTCTATTCTCCTCATGCTCGAATAGATAAGCAGATTCTATTCTCCTCATCCCGAATAGATAAGCGGGTTCTATTCTCCAAATACCCGAACGGATAGGCAGGTTCTATTCTCCTCATGCTCAAATAGATAAGTAGATTCTATTCTCCTCATGCCTGAATATATAGGCGGGTTCTATTCTCCTCATGCTCAAATAGATAAGTAGGTTCCATTTTCCAAATGTCTGAACGGATAGGCAGGTTCTAAAATCTGTCAAAAAAATTCAAATAATCCAAATAAGATGCATATGCCCCTAGGGATGCCTAGTTATGAATGCATGTCTTATTTCTTTTACTCTTTTTCTTAATGTTTTTTTACAGAAGAAAACTGTGAAGCTTTAGGAAACTCAGATTATATCATCTCGCACATTTTCTCAACTCTGGCAACTGATGGTGTGTGTCTGCTTTGGCCCATCCCATCAAAAAAGACGGTTCTCCAATACTAGTTGGTTTCATCAATTTCTTGTTAAATTTCCATCATCTATTCCTTGGAAAGTAATCTTCATCTTTGCCTGCTTCATTTTCCGTACCATGGATTATTCATCCCTTCTTGTGACTTCTGTCTTGATTTTTCAAACATGGAAGCTTTTTGCTGCTAGGAAACCCTAGAGAAAACTCTGTGGGGATATAGGAAATGCATTGGTTTTCCATCATTAATGCATGAGAAATCATCTAAAAATTACGACTGTATGCTTTGGTGATAGACTAAATAATCACAGATAGTCACCTCCATGACTTTTGTTTTACGATTGTCATTCTTAG
This sequence comes from Hibiscus mutabilis, assembly GCA_019671005.1. Classification (NCBI taxonomy): domain Eukaryota; kingdom Viridiplantae; phylum Streptophyta; class Magnoliopsida; order Malvales; family Malvaceae; genus Hibiscus; species Hibiscus mutabilis. The sequence continues at coordinate 18,081,149 of CM033717.1, read as the reverse complement.
CACTTCCTTGCTTCATATGATCTTTGCACATTTGCTCACTCAATCCAGTTATCTTGTACTTCTGGTTGGAAGGACTGACTTTAACCTCATATTCTTCAACACTCTGTTATCATTGTAGTTGATACATCAATATTCAGTGACAAGCTTCCTAGAAACTTGTTGCTTTCTTAATGTCTTATTTAGCTTTTCCTCCGATGGCTGTAAATTTTTTCTCATTGTTGTAGAAAGCATAATATCTCATGTAAGCAACTATATTTTGCAGCATGCTTCCTTAAAGCAAAGTCAAAGCATCTCTTGAGGTTTTCTGCCAAAGTTTGTAGCTAAACCTATTTCCATCTTGTATTTCCTTATAAGTTTTGCTGCTTTTTACGCCCTAAGCTCCAAATTTGACCATTGGATACCTCATAGTTACAATACCCTTCTAGACAAATTTCAAAGTAATGCTCAAAAATCTTTTGAATATTTCAAATAATGTCAAATTTTCAATTCAATTCAATGCAAGATGCTTTATAGAAAGGTGTCAAAGGATGAAAAGAAAAGGTCTAACAACAAAACTTTATTGGTATTGTGGCAAACACAAAAAAGAAATTACAAGGAAAGGAATAGGCATTCAGATATCATAAACCTAAACTTCTCTTGTCATGACTTCGTAAGATGCTTTAAATGTCCACCATGTTGAGGAGACCCCGAAAATACTGATTATGCGGAAAGATATGAAGTTTGCCAAGCCAATCCCTGAGGAAGGTCTTATTTACAAATTGTCTGAGCCGCCCTTTACGGGTTTTCAACTCAGATCCTCCTTTCGTTTCAAAACGCCCTTTGCGGATTTTTATTTTGAACCCCTTTTGTTCTCTTGTTTTGGTTCTTCTTTTTTTCTTTTTTTCTTCAAACATAATACCTCTTAATCGAATATGAATTTATCCATTTTTGGAGTTCATTTCCATCAATTTCGGCTAAAATTAATGCCCCTCCTGAGAAAACCTTTGTTACAATATAAGTTCCTTCCCAATTCGGTGCCCATTTTCCTCGAGAATCGCTTTGGATTGGCAGCTTCTTCCTCAACACTAAATCTCCCTTTTTGATCTCTCTTGGGCGAACTTTCTTCTCGTGAGCCTTTATCATCATTTTCTAGTACATTTGCCCATGACACAATGCTTTCAATCTTTTCTCTTCAATTAAGTTCAGCTGATCGTATCTTGCTTGAACCTATTATGCTTCTTCCAACTTTGCACGGAGCGATGGTATTTCAACCTCAATGGGTAACACAGCTTCCATTCCATATACCAATGAGAAATGTGTTGCCCAGTGGAAGTTCTTACTACTGTTCGATAAGTGTATAAGGCAAACGGTAGCTTCTTATGCCAATCCTTATAGGTATTAGTCATTTTTGCAATTATCTTTTTAATGTTCTTATTTGTTACCTCCACTGCCCCATTCAGCTTCGGGCGATATACCCCAGAATTATGATGTTTAACATTGAACTGCTCACCAACTCCACTTATCATCTTATTGTTCAAGTTGAAGCATTGCCAGTAATGATACTTTTAGCCAAGTCGTATCAACATATGATTTCCTTTTTCAAAAACTTGCACACTATGGATCTAGTGACATTTGCATACGAGGCTACTTCTACCCATTTCATGAAATAATCAATGGCTACTAGGATAAAACGATGCCCGTTTGATTCCTTAGGGTGAATCTGACCGATGACATCAATGCCCCACATAGAGAACGGCCAAGGGGATATCATAACATGAAGAGGTTGAGGTGGCGTATGAACCTTGTCAGCATAAATTTGGAACTTGTGGCATTTGCGGGAAGTTGATGCAATCACCCTCCATGGTTGACCAATAATATCCAAGTTGCATGATTCTCTTGGCCATGGTGAAACCACTAGGATGAGTTCTGCAAACTCCTTCATGAACTTCTTCTACAATTAATTGTGCCTCTTTTACCCCATATATCTTAGAAGCGCTTGATCACGAATTCTCATGTATAAAATCTCTCCATCAAGGACATACCCTAATGCCATCTTCCTGATCTTTTTCTTTTCATTCTCTGTAGCTTAAAGTGGGTATTGCTGGAATTTTACATATTGTAAGATGTCATGATACCATGGCAATCCATCCACTTCTTCTTCAACATCATAGCAATGAGCTGGAGAGTCAAGCATATATAACCTGCTGGGAATTATCTCAGATCCTTCATTTACCCTAAACATGGCAGCTAAGGTGGCTAAAGTATTAGCCATTTGATTGTCTTCTCTGGGGAGATATTTGAAAGTGATCTCATCAAATTCCTTGGTCAACTCAAGGACCAGCTTGTGATATCCCAAAAACATTGCATCTTTTGTCTCACATTCACCACGTATCTGATAAATGACTAATGCAGAGTCCCCAAAAACTCTTAAAGTACAAATTTTCCTTCTTATAGCTTCTTTTAGTCCCATTATACAAGCCTCATACTCCGCCATATTATTAGTGTAGAAGAACTTCAAACGACTAGTAAAAGGGTAATAACCTCCTTCTGGTGAAACCAGAACTGCCCTATACCTCTTCCTAATGCATTTGCTGCACCATCAAAGTTCATTATCCAAGATTCCGAGGGAGTCTCATCATCTTCTAAGATACACATCAAGTCTTCATTAGGAAAACTGAAGTTCAATGCTTCATAATCATTACAAGCGCAACTTGCCAAAAAGTCTGCTATGACACTCCCTTTTATCGCTTTTTGGCTCACATACTGAATATCAAATTCTGATAATAACATTTGCCAACGCGCTATCCTTCCTGATAAAGCTAGGGCCTCCATCATGAACTTCAGCGGATCTAACTTCGAGATTAACCATGTAACGTGATAAAGCATGTATTGTCTTAGCCTTTTAGCTACCCAAACCAGAGCACAACATAGCTTTTCAATTGACGAATATCTGGTTTCGCAATCAATGAATTTCTTGCTCAAGTAATATATCGCCTTTTCTTTTCTTCCAGTATCATCATGTTGCCCTAACACACATCCTATGGAATTTTCATAGACCGTTAAGTACAAGATCAATGGTCTTCCTGAAATAGGTGGTACTAATATTGGAGGATTACTCAGTTGTTCTTTGATCTTTTCTAATGCAGCTTGGCATTCTTCATCCCAAGTCCCTGGATTATTCTTCCTAAGTAGCCTAAACATCGGATCACACCTACCAGTTAGCTGAGAAATGAAGCGTGCAATGTAATTTAATCATCCCAAGAAACCTCAAACTTCCTTTTGTGTTTGAGGTGGCGGGAGTTCCTGTATAGCTTTTATCTTATCAAGATCAATCTCTATTCCTCTTTCTCTCACCACTAAACCCAATAGTTTCCAGATGTGACCACAAATGTGCACTTAGTCGGGTTGAGCTTCAATTGGAATTTTCTCAATCTTTGGAAGAGCTTTTCTAGATTGACCAAATGTTCTTTCTCAGATCGAGATTTAGCGATTATATCGTCGACATATACCTCTATTTCTCTATGCATCATATCATGGAAAAGAGTGACCATTGTCTTCTGATAGGTTGCCTCTACATTCTTAAGCCCAAAGGGCATCACTTTACAGCAAAAAGTTCACCATAACATCACAAAAGTTGTCTTTTCCATGTCTTCTAGGCACATCTTGATCTGGTTATACCTAGAGAAAAGTGAATGACCAGCTGTGTTGTCAACTAAAGTGTCAATATGTGGGATTGGGAAATTGTCCTTTGGGTTGCCTTATTGAGATCCCTGTAATCAACACATATTCGTACTTTTCCATCATTCTTCGGTACTGGGACAATATTCACCACCCATTCTGGGAACTTAGCTACCTCGAGGAATCCTGCATCATATTACTTTTTTACTTTATCCCTAATCTTGAGGAGTGTTTCAGCCTTTATTGTTCTAAGCTTTTGCTTTACAGGTTCACATCCTTCCTTTATAGGGAGCCTGGTTTTGGCCGTGATGGTAGTACCAATCTTCACCTCTCGCTTTTCTTCTGCGGTTCCGAGGTTTAATGTCTCTAGTTCCTCTTTATGTGGTAGAATCTACTTTTTCTCTTCTTCTACCATTCTAAGCATATAACTGGTACATCATATTCTTCCTCATCGTGAATATTTCAAATTTCTTCCAAGCATAGAGGTAATTCAAAGTCAACCTTGAAGTCAGACTCGAATTCATTTATGCTAATAATATCTGAAGACCTGAAAAGGAAATAGGCAAAAGATATATACAAAGGGAAGAAACAAAATAAATGGAATGTTTTTATGCTTTTAACTTTATGGTTTTTATTTGGTTTTGGTTATGGAAAGAAAGTTTGCCACAAGATTTAGGGAAATGCATCTTTTATTGAATTCAAATGAAATGTTTGACATAGGCCCTTTACATAAGATCCCCTATTGTCTCCGGGCCTGGAGCAAAGAGGTTGGTTTTGAGAATTACTCTGAACATGTCTTAAAGACTACATGAATTTCTTCAGCAGTCTAGTTGTCAAGCTCAGAGCAAGGGCGGATCATTGACAGGTACTGGTTCACTTCCTCCTCTTCAGTCACAGCATTGATACTCAGCTTTTCAAATGCTTCACATAGAGTGCTTTCCCTCTTTCATTCTTCACTGGCTAAGGTATTTGGATCCAGCATACCTCCCGATATAAAGTTATGATTCAGAGGAGGGAAAGTCATTGGTTCCCATTCAATTTCCTCTCCCTTCAATCTAGCTGTTCTACTCTCTTGATGCTTTCTGATTTCAGCTCTTCTTTGTCATTTGTTGGGCTTAAAGCCCAAACCGAACCGATCCTTTTTTGCCAGGATTACTACAAGATACAACCTTCCTTGATGTCTTCTTCTAAGTCATTTTCTAATTTTAGCTCCTTTCCCGAGCGTTTGCTTTACCTGCATTTTTGTGCAGCTTGATAATTTTGGTTCTGGCACCTTGCTTCCTTCGGTGACAAAGGTTGCATTGACTAGCTCCAGTGTCCTAAAATGACACTTGAGCGCACCCTCATCAATTTCAATAAAGGGTGCATCAGTGGTTACTAATGCAATAATTTCCTTCTCTGCATCGACATTTATTAGTTGACCATCGATCACGAACTTTAGCTTCTGGTGTAAAATAGATGGGTCTGCTCCTGCTGCGTGAATCCATGGGCGCCCAAGTAAGCAACTATAGCTAGGTCTTATATCCATGACCACAAACTCAATGTTGAAGGTCACTGGTCCAATTTGCAAATGCACCTTAATTTTCCCCAACACCACTTTCTGAGTTCTATCAAACGCTCTAACAATATTTTTATAAGTTCTCATATGAGAACTATTTATTGGCAGTTTCTTCAGTGTAGCTAGTGGCAGAACATTTAGTGCCGACCCATTGTCAATAAGGACACCTGGTAAAATATATCCTTTACACCTGGTGGTGATGTGCAAAGCTTTGCAAGATCTTGTTCCTTTACCTGGTATTTCTTCATCATTGAACGAGATGAAATTGTTAACAACAATGTTACCAACTAACATGTCCATCTTATAAGTTGTGATCTCCTTTGATACGAATGTTCGGTTCAAAATCTTTAACAAGGCCTCACGATGGACCTTAGAACTCAATAGCAAGGAAAGCATAGAAATCCGAGCTGGAAGCTTATGAAGTTGCTCCACGATGTTGTATTCACTGTGTTTTAAGATCTTCAAGAATTTCTGAGTCTCTGACTCTTTTACAGGCTCATAATATGTTATCGGTTTTTCCTTGAAGAAATTTCTGTCATCTTTTTTCCAGGCTCTTCAGAAATTGCTTTCCTCTGTGTTGTATCTCTATCTTCTGTTATTGGCTGGGAATAGAGCCTTCCACTCCTCGTAAAATGGCTTGCTTCATTGACTGATTCTTCCTTCTTCTAAGTAGATATTTCTCCTGAGGCTGTCACCTCACAAGTGTAATTCCAAGGGACCTGCTTGCTATCCTTGTAGGGAAATGGTGTTCGTGCGTTAATTATGAGCCGTGGGGCTACACTCCTTGCAGGCTCACCGACTCTTGCTTTAGCCTTAATCACCAAAGGTTTTATTTCGGTGTAGTCTCTTCTAGAGGATGACTCCTCTAATGCACATACATCCAGCAAACATTCATTGTCTTATTTCTCAAAGAACTCAAGTTCTTTCTTATTCATCTTGTCCTGAATTAGTTGCTTGAACTCCAAGCAACAATCAATCTCATGTCCTTCATGTGGTACTCACAGTATGATTCTTTCTCAATTTTCAGTTTCTGGGTTCCTTCTTCCAACATTCATACTGACACCATCTGAGCCCATATCCACCTCATGGGAGCTCTAAATTCAGCAACACATTCTTTGACCACCTTATCCTCCTCCTCAATGATTGCATTAACCTTGCCTTTTGATGATTTGGCATGGAAAATTTCCTTTATCCTCTGAGGTATCGAATGATAGCATCCCTAATTTTCTTAAGTCATCTACCACTCTTTTGAACACAGTACAATTTTCTATGGCATGCCCCTAACTCCTGCATGATATTCACATTGTGCCTTCTCATCATACCATTTTGGATATGGTGGTGAGAATGGAGGAACATGTCTTGGCAGCACCATTTGGGATTTGATTAATTCAGCAAACAATTCTGCGATGTCATTGGGATAGGAGGAAAATATGGTTTTGAGCTCCCTTGATACCTTCATTCTTCTTTTGGAGGATTTGTGACTGCTGGAGTTGTGGTCGAGACATTGGGTTTGTTGAATACTACCCCCTTCGAGTAACTGGGATTATAAACATTAGCATTATCTTTCTTTTTGTAAGGTTTCTTAGTTTCCCCACTGTCCAACCTTCCATTATTCATTTCTACAAGTATTAATTCTCCATTTATAAGCATGTCCACAAAACTCTTTGTGGCATGATTGAGCATACAATCATAGAACGATCCCTTTAGCGTCTCTACAAACATCGGGGTGATCTCACTCTCCAGCAATGGTGGCTGGACTTGGGCAGCTATATCCCTCCATCTCTGTGTGTATTGGCAGAAGCTCTCATGGTGCTTTTGCTCAAATCTTTGTAGAACTAAATGAGTTGGTACCACGTCTAAAACATGCTTGTACTGCTTACTAAAGGCTCTGGATAGATCTTTCCAAGATCTGATGTTAATTCGACTTAGTTGCATATACCAGCGCGCAGCTGACCCTACTAGACTATCTCAGAAGCAATGGATAAGAAACTTCTCGTTCTCCAGATACATTGACATTTTCCTGCAATACATAGTCAAATGTGCTGCAGGGCATGTTGTCCCATTGTATTTTTCAAAGTCAGGAACTTTGAACTTTGGTGGTACTATCAGATCAGTCACTAAACTTAAATCCTTGGCATCCATTCCTCCATACATACCTCCTTCTTGGAAGGACTTGATCCTTTCTTCCAAGTTCTCATAAAGATCGTCCTATTTCTTTTTAGCTTTCACCTTGTCGGCAATTTCATTGAGATCAGACACCTCAATGACTTCCTCAGAGCTTATTTTCCTATCATTCTGCGCTGACACTTCAGCAATATGTGGGAAAATTTTAACCTTAGACAATTGAGCTTCCCTTTGTATGCTCGGATGAACAAAGGCCATCCCTTGAAATTTCAGCACAACATTAGCTTCTTCACCAGTTTCCACTACATTAGGGTCCTTAAAACCTAGCATGGCTAAAATTGAACCAACCGTCTTTTGGTGAACTAACTCCATCTGTTGCTCCAGCTCTATCTCCAGCTTGTCTAACCTATCCTGGGTACTCTTGTGGTTTCTTTCTAAGGCCAATACTCTGTCTTCCATTGCTCTGAATTGAGACCGAGTACCGTACTTGTGGTTTGATTTTGCTATTTTGATTTACTATCATTTTTATTTAAGTTAGATTCTTATTATCTCGTGTATGCATGCACAAATGCAAGTAAAAAAACTATTAAACACAAAGGAATGAAATGAAAATGCATGAATGCAAGCGAAGGGCCATCAATTCCATGAAACAATTGCTCAAGAAACAAATCTTGTATTGGATATAAAATGGTCCTTATTACATCAAATTTTGTTTACAATATTTTTCAGCTTGAATTCCCAGTTCTTTGATTTCTTCAATGAGCCACATAAGCCTCGGTCCCACTTCTCCTGTTGGTTTGATGTACTGATGAAGAACTGAAGCTTCAGTGGCTAGCATCATCACGTGTCGAGCCACATCTTGTACATGGGTTATGACAGCCCTGTCAAACTCGCCTCGTTCTTGGAATCTTCTAGCCATATCCCTAAGACGTGTGAACCAGTAGTCATCACCTCCCACAGTGATGTCTTCAAGGACCAAGATCTTTGTCCTACATTCCTGGATGATGCTATCCATTCCTTCAACCTGTTTCTTCAAGGCATCGTTCTCACTAAGACAGGCCTGAAGCTCAATATAAGCGTGATGGTTCTAAAGCCTGTGCAATGAGAGGCTCAGATCATCTATTTTGGCTTGCAACTTAGCAATACAAGCCCGACTCTGCCTTAGCTCCGCACTGGTTTGGTCATATGCCTTATGCAACTCAAATAAGCAAATCCTGTTATCGTGGGCTTCCCTCTTCCATGTAGCCACGCTTTCTTTATTGCTTTCATGGACCAGTTTACCATTTCCATTTTCAGTTGCTAGCTTACTCTTCTTCCTCTCTTCTGCAAGGGCTCGTCGGTATTTCTCAACCTCGCGCCTTCCTCGTTCCTTTTCTTTCCCTACAGCATGCTAGACTTCTAGCTTCCACTGTTCGGGAGTGTTTCTCAAATCAGCATTCTTAATAGTAGTTTGAAGCTTGAGGAAGTCAACCCTTTGGATCTCAAACTTCTTTTCTAGGTCTTTATATAACTTCACTACTCGCTTTGTTTCCCCTTTGTACTTTTCAACATCAAGGCCTGACTCAAACTTGTGTCTTTGGTTCTGCTCTTGCAAAGCTTCTATCTCCAGCTTAGCCTTTCTTAATTCTTCTCTCAAGATGTCAGCTTTTGTAGGGACTACCTTTAAGTGTTCCTCTAGAGACATAGCTTGCCCAAATATAGGTTCTATGACTTTGTCATTCATCCTCGTATGCCTCCAAATGTCATAGTTCGGGGTATACATGCAATGGCTATCAGATTCTAGCTTCATGTGATAATAATGGTTTCATGCATTGCTGATTGTCTGAACCTTTTGTCTGAACTCACCTTAGAACTCGAATTTTGATGAGCCAAGACCGGTAGTGAATGGGATGAACCAATGAGACCCATACTCGCGAGATACTAGCAAAGGAGCATATCCAATTCCTCCCCACAAACCTAGTAGCATTTGAAATCTCCACATTTGTACAAAAGCTTCGTGTGACCCATCCAAGGAACCCTCCATCTGATGTCTTCGTCACGACGATCCCTGAATATATCAATCCATTTGTTCTTCTTAATAACAGGCCACTCCTTTGCCAAAAATTCCCGAAGAGGCGAGAAGTTCGGGTAAAACACGTTTGATAAAGCTAATGTTGGGCACTTCCAGAAATGACTGAGGGCCCAAACTTGTAGAAGTGGAGTACATCCTCCAAAACGAAGCCACTTCCAAAAAATTGTTGCAATGGCTAAGAGATCAACCCTCTTTTCTCTGTCAGGGTAGATCGAGATTATACTTCTGATGCTTGACCAAGGAAAACTAAAGGTGCATTCTCTCTTCTCTATCAACCCCTTTACCCAACCATCACTCATACTAGCAAACGCCTGAAGCTTTGCATGTGGGTTTTTGTTTTTAGGTGGCTTGGCATAAACCCAATTCTTCTTTACTTCGCATAGGTTGAAAAGGGGCAAGTACTCCTCAAATGTAGGCATCATGTCCTCTTTATTAAAAGTAAAGCAGCAATATCACAGATTCCAGAACTGAACCAAGGCTTTCAGTAGCTCCTCGTCGACTTTCACATACAAGAGGTAGGATATGTCACCATAGAGTTCATGGAACAACTGCTTGGTCTCATAATCAAAGTTCTCCCAGATTTCCTGCAATTCTTGCACACGTTTTGCTTGATGCTGATGTGGGCATATTCTGAAGTCTCTGTCTCATGATCAGCTACTAGACTGTCTCTAAATGTTCATTGATTCACCTCAGACTAATGTCAGACTTTTGCATTCTCATCTTCACTTTTCAAAATCCTTCCGTCCATAACAAGAGCTTTTCAAATTTGAGTAATGATTTTGAGAATCAACCCCTTCTATATATGTAGTGATGTGACATGAATGGTTATGCAAAACAACAAGACCAGGGGAACACAGATTAGAATCAAGAAAACACAAAGAATTCAAAGACAATTCTGGGTAGCACATTCCAATACTCCAGGACATGTTTCCCTTTATTACTAAAACCCTAGGTTTTCCGCGTAGCTCTATTGGGGTAGGCTCTAAGTTCTCAAACAATTGAGTTCTAAAAGGTACCCGAGCTGCCCTTACTGTCCCCTACTAAGGGTAGCAAGGCTCTTGGTTCTCACCCATTATAGGATTCAGACGAACCAAGTTCAACTCAGGAGGACTCACTTTCTATGTCCTCTCGAAGAATCAATATCCTTACGAAGACATGAGGCATATGAATCCTAAAGGTACTTGCTAGGATCATACGGAGAATCAATATTCTGACATGAGCAAAGAGTTTTCCCCTTACTTAGCAATTGGGTGGAGCTCGGGAATAAAGCTTTTTTGCAACATTTTTTTTAAAATGCGTAAAATAGAATTACATTCATTAAACGGACAAATAAATTGAATCCTTTGTGAACTTGCAAATTCCTTTTCTAAGAACATTTTGAATGTGACACCCCTCGCCCGGGTTAGGAGCGAGGAGCGTCACCGGAAAGAACAAACAAACAAAAAAAATATCGTATCATCTAATACAAGATTAGGGCCAATTAAAATTTTTCATTTACTTGATGCACAAGACATCATTCGACTACTAGGCAAAGAAATTGGTCATCCAATTAGCTTATTACTCATGTTACTATTCAGCTAACTAGATAACAATTTCAATTAACTATTCCATTCACTTTAGCAATCTAAGTCAATCATTCTTCGTAACCAATTTTACATAACCTTATACTTATATGAGCAACAATTGGACCTTTTTCCTTATTGTTTTACCATGGACATTACACGTAGGTTGATCTAGACATCTATATCATATAATTGAATTAAACTAACAACCTAATTTCAATTTCTTTCGATTAGGGTCAATATAGAATAAGCTTATTATGAGTCGATTTAACACATTCAATTTTATAGTTTATACAAACATATTCGAACAACTAACTTATAAACAAAGTTCTAGTCATTCATTCATTATATAATTTCATCAAAGACCATGCATATTTACTTAAATACATTTTCATAACTCAAAATGCATGGTCCAATATTCTAAATTTTACATATTACTTTAACTATCAAGAACATATAATTATAATCCTTAGAGTTCCAAACATATGAACTAACATGAGTTCTAAAGTTAACTCTACCCGCCACCATCTAGGAGTATCAAAAACAAGTACCAAAATCATACTTGAAATATGCTTGATTCTTGCTTCAAAGTCCAAGTAAGATAAATCGTTGATCAAGTATCCGGTTCGAGTATCTTTAAACCTGTGGTTTGGGAAGAAGGAAAGCAAGAGTGATAAGTACATAAAGTACTTAGTGAGGTAGTACCTAATTCTATCAATTTTATCAAGATTATTATCTCATGTTCATTTTAATCAAGATTAACCTAGCTAGGCTTCAATTAAGCAAAGTCATGACCAAGCTAGTTTCTCATGAAGCATTCGAATAGGCAAGCTTAGACAATCAAGAATTATTTCAAATCCCACATGGAACAATCAAGCAAGTAGGCATCTTCAAACACTAGCTATTCAAGTAAGCAAGATTCGGAAATATCAAGCAATTCAATCATGAAGATCATAAACTCCACTTCGAATAGGGTATCATACAAAGTAACTTATTTTTCAAGTAAAGATTAAACCAAGATAACATATTCATCATTCATTCATATTGCAAGTCTTTCTTTAAGTTCATTTAATATTATTTTGCCTTGGTAGATAGTAGGGCTAGGTAATCGAGTCATGTGTTAAGGTAGACAAAGTACCGAATCATGTTAAGGTGTCTTCTACACCACGTATTAGAGTACACAAAGTACTTGATCATGTTAAGGTGCCTGCTACACCACTTGTTAAGGCACACAAAGTACAAATAGTGTTAAGGTGTCATCTACACCATATATTAAGGCACACAAAGTAACTGAACATATTAAATCGAGCTCTAGACTCTAAGGCATGCCGTTCTACCTAAGGCCAACTAGCATCCAAGGACTTGTTAAGTCTTTCATTATCAAGCAATCACACACCAAGTGATTAAGGAACAAACATAGTAAAGTCAAGATCATTTTATAAGCTTTCATGTACTTCCATTATGTACACATTCAATCAACCAACAAATTTCAATAGCATATTCATTCAATTGAACACAATCTATCAAGCATAACCATGGCTGCATTCGAATAGGGTATAGAATCTTAGAGAACAAACAATCGTTTCATTTCTATAATCAAACCATATTGCAAGCATATTGAATTGCCGAGTCTTTAATTAGTCCATTCTTCCCTTAATATATTATTACCAATTACAATTTAAGTTCATTTCATGTTATCAATCATCAAACAATTATTTAGACATGTAACTTTGGTTAGAACACTAGTTCTAACCCTAAGAAAGCCTACACTCACAATACTCCAAGCTAGTCTTGTATTGCTATTCCCTTTTGTCTATCCCTTGATGATCCAACCTTATTGCCTTCAGTAATATCCTATAATCCTTGGTCTAGCAAGTCATACACAACATAGAAGGATCATTAGAATCAATACAATAATAATTCAAGCTCATTTAAACTACATCATCCAAAACAGTTTCTGCTCCCAGGCAGTTTGTATACCCTTTAGTAATCTGTTCATATCTTTTAATCTACTCGTTAGATTTTCAATTAATTTATACCACTAGAAACCTTATTCAATTACCGTTTTATCCATATAAGGATCATATTCTAATTCCTTCTACATCAATACAGATTTCCATTTAAAGTCGGGTATGTTTTCCAGTTTGAATCTGCCACCTTTGTAGTTTGGTGTACTTTAGTGAGCTATTTCACCTAGGACCTTTACTAATTCATTTTAGTGCTTTTTACCATAGATTACCGTGTTTTCCCCCTGTTCTTTAAAGTTGAGTTTGGTCCCTAATTAGTTCATCTATGTCCTCAATTTAGTCAACTTTACAGATTAGTCCATATTCACATATTCTGCCAATTATCCACTTAAAACATTTCATTTAGTATCAATTCATGCATTTCAAGTTATCAAATGTTCATCTTAATCCCTCCTCTGCTTTTAACTAACATTTCCAGCATTTTGTTTAGGCCCAATTCAATCCCAAATCTTTTAATTCATTCGAAACAGTCCGTAAATAGTGATTAAGCTATCTAGGTGACGAATTTCCTCATCAATTCAATTCAATCAAGGCCACATCTATCAATTTTACACAATTGCATCTAGTTGATTACTTACTCATATCATTCCCTATTCGATTTATTCATCAACTTCATCAATTAGGCAAAAATACAATTCGGCTAAGCTAATAAGTACACTAATTCATTGTTTGCACTATCTAGCATGTTACCTATGATTCATCCTTACAAATTCACTTAACCACATCCTCAATTTCATCATCTAACAAGCATGTATAATTTAATGCCTCAAACAATCTAATTAATGAATACAACACCAACTATTCGAGTGAAAAAGGGTGAGGATGCTTACTTTATTTTCTAGCTCAATTCCTACACAAATTCAATAGCATGCAAGTTTGAATTCCCCTTTTTTGGTGATTTTCTCTCAAAATTTTCCTCTCTCTAGCTATCTTTCAATTCGGCTAACAAAGGAGAAAGGAAGAAGATGACAACTTGTTATCTTGTTAGTGGATTTGTGAATTTACCTATTTGACCTTAATTGGATCTTAATTATAAGCTTAATCAAGGGTAGTCTTTGGAATGACAAAAATTTAGCATGCATTCTCTAATCTTTTACTCCTATTCAAATTGGCCCTGATAATTTGGCCATCCAATTCATTTAAACTTTCAATTAAGTCCTTCATTACCTAATTAGCTTAAATTTAGGTCGAATTGAGCTATATAATATAGACAATTGGCTTAACTCCACAAGACTAGGATTTAGGGGATTTAGGGTGTTACAACTCTCCCACCCTTAAAAGAAGAATTCGCCCTCGAATTCTTACCTGAATTGAATAAATGAGGATGTTGCTTTCTCACTGTATCCTTGGGTTCCCAGGTTGCTTCCTCCACCTTATGGTTTCTCCACAAGACTTTCACCAAGGGAACGTTTTTGTTTCGAAGCCTTTTGACTTCTTTATCAAGGATTTGAATGGGCTCTTCTTCGTAAGATAGATCAGGGTTTAATTCAACTTCTTCAGGTTCAAGAATATGAGATGGATCTGATCGATATTTCCGGAGCATCAACACATGGAAGACATTGTGGATCTTATCGAATTCACTAGGGAGTGCTAGTCGATAAGCCACTGGACTAATCCTTTTAGTAACTTCGAAAGGTCCGATGAATCGGGGACTGAGTTTCCCTTTTCTTCCGACTCTGAAAACTTTCTTCCAAGGGAAGACTTTGAGAAACACTTTGTCTCCAATATTATACTGAATATCTCTTTGTTTTAAATCCGCATAAGCCTTTTGCCTATCGAAGGCTTACTTCAATCGGCCATGGATGATTTGGACTTGCTCTTCGGTTTCCCTAAGCAATTAGGGTCCAAAGACTTTGCTTTCTCCCAGTTCAGACCAGCATATAGGTGTTCTACATCTCCTACCATACAAAGCTTCAAAAGGGACCATTTGAATCGAAGCTTGATATATGTTGTTGTAGGCAAATTTTACGAGAGGTAGGGACTTCTCCCAATTCTTTCCGAAGTTGATAACACAAGCTCTGAGCATGTCTTCGAGCACTTGTATTACTCTTTCGGATTGGTCATCACTTTGAGGATGAAAGGTCGTACTTAGATTAAGTTTAGTGTCAAGGGCTCGTTGTAAAGATATCCAAAATTGAGCTGTGAATCTAGGATATCGATCGGAGACAATTGAAGTAGGGACTCCATGTAAATGAATCACTTCATGAATATACAAATCAGCTAGAGTTTCCAAGCTATAGTTCATTCGAACAGGGATAAAGTGAGCCGATTTAGTGAATCGATCTACGATTACCCACACAGCATTGCACTTTCTTGGCGTGCAAGGAAGACCGGTTACAAAATCCATAGTAATTTGATCCCACTTCCACTGAGGAAATTTAAGAAGTTGGAGCAATCCAGTGGGAGCTCGATGTTCAGCTTTAACTCTTTCGCAAGTTAAACACTTTGATACATAATCATTGATGGCTGATTTCATTCCTGGCTACCAATACAGGGGTTTAAATCCCTGTACATCTTAACCGATCCAGGGTGGATCAGAAAAGAACTCTGATGAGCTTTTTGTAATATTTGATTCTTTAGGTCATTGTTGTTCGTAATACACACCCTATTCTTGAAATAGAGTATGCCATTCAAATGGATAGAGAAATATTGATTAGCTTTTGAGTCAAGCTTCGAGATGATAGCTTGAAGTTCAGAATCGGTTTGGTGCAATTCTTTAATTCTCGAGATTAGGCTAGATTGGACTTGTAGTTCAGACAAAAATCCTCGTTTTTGACACATTCGAAGGTGAGCATTAATAGCATTTGATGCTACAAGATAAACAAAACAATTTAGGTGGGATTCGAATGATTACTTGCAGAACAAGGCAAGTGTTCGAATGGTTACTTACATAGCAAGAAAGACTAATTTCAATTTGAAATTTTAAAGGATTTAGATTTAAAAGGGTTTAGATTGGCTTACCCAAGGTCGGTCTACGACTAAGAGCATCCGCAACCACGTTAGCTTTTCTGGGATAATAGTCGATGATCAAATCATAATCTTTCAAGAGTTTCATCCATCTTCTTTGTCTAAATCCTTATGAGTCAGGATATATTTAAGGCTTTTATGATCAATGAACATGTGGCGTTTTTCACTGTACCAATAGTGTCTCCCAATTTTGAGAACGAAGACGATGGCAGCAAGTTCGAGATTATGAGTCAGATAATTAAGCTCGTGTGGTTTCAATTACCTTGATGCATACGCTACCACGTTATCTCCTTGCATCAATACGCAACCTAGCCGCGAATGTGAAACGTCACTATAAACAGTGAATATTTATCCAGATTCTGGTTGAATAAGAACCGAGGTATGAGTCAAGGCTTGCTTGAGTTGATCAAAGCTTCGTTGTTGATTCTCGGACCACTCAAATGGTTGATTCTTTCGAAGGAGCTTAGTTAAGGGCAAGGCAATAGTAGAAAAGCCTTTTACAAATCTTCGATAGTATCTGGCTAAACTGATAAAACTTCGGACCTCACTAACATTCCTTGGAGGTCGTCAATCAATAATAGCTTGAATCTTCTTCGAATCTACCTTGACCCCTTCGGCCGTGATTACATGGCCAAGAAATGAAACTTTCGATAACCAGAACTCGCAGTTGGAGAATTTGGCGAACAATTAACGTTCTCAGAGTGTTTGTAGGATAATTTAGAGATGTTCAGTATGTTCTTCCTTGTTACGAGAGTAGACCAAAATGTCATCGATAAAGATAACCACAAATTTGTCAAGAAAAAGATTGAACACTCGATTCATAAGATCCATGAATGCGGCTGGGGCATTAGTTAGCTCGAAATGTATTATGAGGAATTCAAAGTGACAGTAACGAGTTCAGAAGGCTATTTTAGGCACGTCTTCTTTTTTCACCTTCATTTGATAATACCCAGATCAAAGTTTGATTTTTGAAAACATTGTAGCATCTCTAAGTTGATCGAAGAGATCTTCTATCCCTGGCAAAGGATACTTGTTCTGGATGGTAAGTTGATTCAATTGACGATAGTCGATACAAAGTCGCATCGTATCATCCTTTTTCTTTACGAACAAGATAGGTGCACCCCAGGGAGATGTGCTAGGCCGAATAAAGCCTTTGTCCTATAGTTCTTGAAGTTGCTTCTTGAGTTCCTTCAACTCTACTTGTGCCATTTAATATGGTGTAATTGACATCGGGTTGGTTCCAGGTTGAATGTCAATCCCGAATTCCACTTCACAGGTCAGAGGAAGACCAGGTAGTTCCTCAGGAAAAACATCGATGAATTCAGATATAACAGGTATAGATGAAAAACCAAAGTCATATTCATCTTTTAAGACCATGGAAGCAAAGATTGAGGTCGGTTTCTTATCTATTATCAAGATGGATTCTTTCCCTAATCCCTAGAGATACAATCTTCTATTTTGGCAATCAATCCAGGCTTGGTGTTTTCCCAACCAGTCTAGTCCTAACACTAGATCAAATTCGTAATCTGGCAAAACATAGAGGTCTATAGGGAAAGGGATATTTCAAATAGCAATTGGACAAGATCTACAAAATAAATTGATCAGCAAATTTCCTCCTATAGGATTTGATACTACTAGGCTGGATTTTACAAGTTCGAGTTTTATATTTAACTTAACAAGCAAGGTAGAACATAGTAGATACGAGCAAGAGCTCGAGATTCTTGATGTGTAGTAGCCGAATGGTGGCCTCTCCCTCTACCTGGTTCCCGGACTGTGTTTGTCTTGGGCCTTTGTTTCAGTTTGATGGTGCAGGACTGGGATTTGCAAAAGATTGAATTGAAGCTTTATTAGCATTCTGAGGACAATCTTTAATGTAGTGGTCATCTCCACCACACGCATAACACAAATTATATTGGGCTCGACATTGGCCTCGGTGAAGCTTCTGACAGAACTTGCAAGGAAAAATTTTCTCAAAACTTCCCATACTATTAACTGAAATAACTGGGATTGAGGGCTTGTTCACCAATTGAGGTCTCGGCATATAATTGCTTCTCGGAGTAGGAGTATAAGTCGAGGAGCTTTCTTTGTATAAGTCGAGGAGCTTTCTTTTTGAAATTTGTCTTTCTTGGATTGCCAATGAGACTTATCATCATGCTTGTGCTTTTTATCACTTTTGTTACCACTCTTTCTTCTTTCCGAAGCTTTCATCTTTGCCTCGGTTGCAATGGCTCGATTGACAAGAGTTTGAAAATCCGTGATCCCCAGAGCCGTGAACATCAGACTTAGCTCATCATTCAAGCCATCAATAAACATTTGGCACTTATCTTTTTCAGTTTTGATATACTCTGAGCCGTACTTGCAATATTTGCAAAAATCAGCAACATATTGCTCAATAGGCCTGTTAGCTTGCTTGAGGTACAAGAAACGTCTCTGATGATTAGTTATATATTACTCGCTAATGTATTTCTTCTTGAATTCTTCAACGAAGAATTCTCGGGTGACTGAGTCAGTGGGAGCAGTCAGGGTTGTGGTTTCACACCAACTCAAGGCTTCGTCAGCTAAGAGTGCTATGGCACATTCAAGTTTGTGCTCGTCTGAGCATTGTAATTGTTTGGTCAGAATTTGAGTTGTACGATCTAGCCAATACTCTGCGTCTTCAGGTTTCTCCTCATTAGTGCTGGTAAAGGTATAGGCTCGGTGTTGAGCAAGTTTATCAATAGGAGCTCTGCTTGGTGCAGCAGCAGGAGCCCCAGGATGATCTTGTTTAAGGTTCGGTACAAGTTGATCAAACATCTCCTTCATGCTTAGGAGACATTCTCTTTGGACAACTTGAATAGCAGGAGCTTCCTGCTGGGTTGAGCTTGCTCTCGAGGTTGAACAGGTTCTCGAGGCTCATTTTGTCTTTGAGGATTTATTTCCATCCTCACACTTCTATCCTCATTAGAGGATCCTCAGGGACTTTCATCGTCCCAAGCAAATCTTGTCTCGGACATACAACGATTGGATAAACATGAAGGAGTTAGATAAGCAAGAACACAATCATATTAAGTTACAACTCCTAGGTGGCACAATTCAATCTTATATGATGCATGAAGGCTCAGTTTAGTCCAAGAATCTAAACCTTTAGCTCTGATGACCACTTTATGTGACACCCCTCGCCCGAGTTAGGAGCGATGAGCGTCACCGGAAAAAACAAACAAACAAAAAATATCGTATCATCTAATACAAGTTATAACATATAAGATTAGGGCCAATTAAAATTTTTCATTTACTTGATGAACAAGACAATGTTCGACTACTAGGCAAAGAAATTGGTCATCCAATTAGCTTATTACTCATGTTATTATTCAGCTAACTAGATAACAATTTCAATTAACTATTCAATTCACTTTAGCAATCTAAGTCAATCATTCTTCATAACCAATTTTACATAACCTTATACTTATATGCGGAACATTTGGACCTTTTTGCTCATTGTTTTACCATGGACATTACATGTATATTGATCTAGACATCTATATCATATAATTGAATTAAACTAACAACCTAATTTCAATTTCATTTGATTAGGGTCAATATAGAATAAGCTTATTATGAGTTGATTTAACACATTCAATTTTATAGTTTAAACAAACATATTCGAACAACTAACTTATAAACAAAGTTCTAGTCATTCATTCATTATATAATTTCATCAAAGACCATGCATACTTACTTAAATACATTTACATAACTCAACATGCATGGTCCAATATTCTAAAGTTTACATATTACTTTAACTATCAAGAACATATAATTATAATCCTTAGAGTTCCAAACATATGAACTAACATGAGTTCTAAAGTTAACTCTACCCGCCACCATCTAGGAGTATCAACAACAAGTACCAAAATCATACTTGAAATATGCTTGATTCTTGCTTCAAAGTCAAAGTAAGATAAATTGTTGATCAAGTATCCGGTTCGAGTATCTTTAAACCTATGGTTTGGGAAGAAGGAAAGCAAGAGTGAGAAGTACATAAAGTACTTAGTGAGGTAGTACCTAATTCTATCAATTTTATCAAGATTATTATCTCATGTTCATTGTTCATTTTAATCAAGATTAACCTAGCTAGGCTTCAATTAAGCAAAGTCATAACCTAGCTAGTTTTCTCATGAAGCATTCGAATAGGCAAGCTTAGACAATCAAGAATTATTTCAAATCCCACATGGAACAATCAAGCAAGTAGGCATCTTCAAACACTAGCTATTCAAGTAAGCAAGATTTGGCAATATCAAGCAATTCAATCATGAAGATCATAAACTCCACTTCGAATAGGGTATCATACAAAGTAACTTATTTTTCAAGTAAAGATTAAACCAAGATAACATATTCACCCTTCATTCATATTGCAAGTCTTTCTTTAAGTTCATTTAATCTTATTTTACCTTGGTAGATAGTAGGGCTAGGTAATCGAGTCACGTGTTAAGGTACACAAAGTACCGAATCATGTTAAGGTGTCTTCTACACCACGTATTAGAGTACACAAAGTACTTGATCATGTTAAGGTGTCTGCTACACCACTTGTTAAGGCACACAAAGTACCAACCGTGTTAAGGTGTCATCTACACCACGTATTAAGGCACACAAAGTACCTGAACATATTAAATCGAGCTCTAGACTCTAAGGCATGCCGTTCTACCTAAGGCCAACTAGCATCCAAGGACTTGTTAAGTCTTTCATTATCAAGCAATCACACATCAAGTGATTAAGCAACAAACATAGTAAAGTCAAGATCATTTTATAAGCTTTCATGTACTTCTATTATGTACACATTAAATCAACCAACAAATCTCAATAGTATATTCATTCAATTGAACACAATCTATCAAGCATAACCATGGCTGCATTCGAGTAGGGTATATAATCTTAGAGAACAAACAATCGTTTCATTTCTACAATCAAACCATATTGCAAGCATATTGAATTGTCGAGTCTTTAATTAGTCCATTATTCTCTTAATGTATTATTACCAATTACCAATTACAATTTAAGTTCATTTCATGTTATCAATCATCAAGTAATTATTTAGACATGTAACTTTGGTTAGAACACTAGTTCCAACCTTAAGAAAGTCTACACTCACAATACTCCAAGCTAGTCTTGTATTGCTATTCCCTTTTGTCTATCCCTTGATGATCCAACCTTATTGCCTTCAGTAATCTCCTCTAATCCTTGGTCTAGCAAGTCATACACAACATAGAAGGATGATTAGAATCAATACAATAATAATTCAGGCTCATTTAAACTACATTATCCAAAATAGTTTTTGCTCCCAGGCAGTTTGTATACCCTTTAGTAATATGTTCATATCTTTTAATCTACTCATTATATTTTCAATTAATTTATACCACTAGAAACCTTATTCAATTACGTTTTTATCCATGTGAGGCTCATATTCTAATTCCTTCTACATCAATACAGATTTCCATTTCAAGGACCTAGGACCTTCACTAATTCATTTTATTCCTTTTTACCATAGATTAACCTGTTTTCCCCTGTTCTTTCAAGTTGAGGTTGGTCCCTAATTAGTTCATCTAGGTCCTCAATTTAGTCAACTTTACAGATTAGTCCATATTCACCTATTCTGCCAATTATCCACTTAAAACATTTAATTTAGTATCAATTCATGCATTTCAAGTTATCAAATGTTCATCTTAATCCCTCCCCTGCTTTTAGCTAACATTTCCAGCATTTTGTTTAGGTCCAATTCAATCCCAAATCTTTTAAGTCATTCAAAACAGTCCCTAAATATTGATTAAGCTATCTAGGTGACCAATTTCCTCATCAATTCAACTCTCTTCAACTCTATTATCAGTTCAATTCAATCAAGGCCACATATAATCAATTTTACACAATTTCATCTAGGTGATTACTTACTAATATCATTCCCTATTCGATTTATTCATCAACTTCATAAATTAGGCAAAAATACAATTCGGCTAAGCTAATAAGTACACTAATTCATTGTTTGCACTATCTAGCATGTTACCTATGACTCATCCTTACGAATTCACTTAACCACATCCTCAATTTCATCATCTAACAAGCATGTATAATTTAATGCATCAAACAATCTAATTAATGAATACAACACCAACTATTCGAATGAACAATGGTGAGGATACTTACTTTATTTTCTAGCTCAATTCCTACACAAATTCAATAGCATGCAAGTTTGAATTCCCCTTTTTTGGTGATTTTCTCTCAAAATTTTCCTCTCTCTAGCTATCTTTCAATTCGGTTAACAAAGGAGTAAGGAAGAAGATGACAACTTGTTATCTTGTTAGTGGATTTGTGAATTTACCTATTTGACCTTAATTGGATCTTAATTATAATCTTAATCAAGGGTAGTCTTTGGAATGATCAAAATTTAGCATGCATTCTCTAATCTTTTCCTCCTATTCGAACTGGCACTTATAATTTGGCCATCCAATTCATTTAAACTTTCAATTAAGTCCTTCATTACCTAATTAGCTTAAATTTAGGTCGAATTCAGCTATATAATCTAGACAATTGGCTTAACTCCATAAGACTAGGATTTAGGGTGTTACATTGAAAACAATTTGTGGCCTGACCCTCTTTTGTTTTTTAAAACAAAATTTCCCCAGCGAAGTCACCAAGTTGTCGCAACCCTTTTTTTTAGGAAAAAGTTTTGACGTTTTGGAAAACTTAATAAAATCACGGAGTCGCCAGCAATCTTTTTTTAAAAGTGTGATTGGATCTTTTTAAAACAAGGGTATTTTGATAAAACGTTTTATTTATCAAAATTACATTTTGGTCCACGAAAACAAGAGAAAATAGGTTCGGGGGTCGATTACGTGTGGGGAAGGATTAACACCCCCACAACGCCCAAAAATTGGTACCTAATTGATTTCAAAAAGCATTTTTGAAATTGGAATTTGCAAGTTCACAAAACTTCGATTTATTTGTCTGCAAAGTGAATTTAAATCTATTTTATTGTCCTTATCGCCCGAGAAATGAACTTTAATCACCGCCAATACTCTTGGCGCTAACCCGTCATTCCCTTTTAATAAGACACTGCATTAATTAAGTTTTCACTTTGTTAACAAATAAACAGGAAAATTAGATGAGTTAAATTTTTTATTAGAATTTAATCAGTGAATAACACCTAAAGAAACATGTACATTCATTTTAACTATTATAGTTATAATATAATTAAGTGTGTTTTATTGCAAATGAAGAATGTTTTACAACATACATGTTTCTAATCTAAGTTTTAAGTCCCTAATCCTAAGGTTTTACGTACATACAAATATATATACATAAAAGGCATAAAAGAATTAATTAAATAAATAACTAAGGAAATACTTAAAATTAAACAAAGAAAATGATTTTTTATATTTTTTAAAAGGAAAATATGAATTAAGGACTAATTTAAAAGAAAACCAAAATGTGAGGGTTAATTTGAAAAAAAATTGAAATTAGGTGCTGAATTGAAAGGAAAAAAGGACGAAATTGAAACAATTAAAAATTGAGGTGCTGCGACGCGAGATCCGGGAAAGAAGGGCACGAGTTATACTCGGGTTTGGGTCGGGTCAAACGGGTTAGTATATATACTAAATATTATAATAGGTTTTATTTTATAATTTCTCCCCCAAATGAATCGAAACCGGCTCTTCTTTGAATTCTCTGTCGAGCTCATCTTTGTCGTTCTGGCCGTCGTTGTCGACGGCGGAAATTCCTGATTTCGATGAATTTCCAGATTTCGGCGATGTTTCGAACCAAAAAAAGGTAAAATAATTCTTTTCTTATTTATTTAAACTGAAATTGAAAGTAGGTAGATAGGAAAAATTAACAGAAATTGCTTCTCTTTATTTTTCCCGAATGATGATTACAAACTGCTTGCTTCTATGAATTCCGAATGTTATTGCTATGTGTGATTTCTCTATGGAATTGTTCATGTTGTTTACAATGATTTACAGTGCTATTCATAATACAAGGAATGCTTGAACATTAAGCACAAATCCCTAATTTCTTCCCTAGATTATCTCATATTTGATTCGGATTGCTTGATCTTTGCCAGAGGCTTCAATTTAGGGATTAACCCTTTCCATTTTGCTTTTCATTTTGGTTCTGATTTGCCTTTTGTATCCGATTGTAACTTGATTCTTGCTAGGGCACCAATTTAGGTATTTAATTCCCCTTTGAATTTATGGGCTCTAATCTAGGGATTTAACCCTCTTATTCCTCTGTTTACATGTTTCTGATGATTCAAACGGTGTCGGTGAGGAACGATCGGAGCGAGTGAAGTGTCAGAGAAGATGAAGTGATCGGTCATAGCTGAAACGTCGTGTGCGTGGCTGCCACGCGTGAATGGTGATCTGCGTGATATACCCCGAAGCAATCTGGGCCATTGGATAGCATCCTGATCGAATGGTTGAGAAGTTGAGGCGCTATATCATCCCCAGCTGGCATGATCTCCACCGTTGGATCTGCCCTTTGATCCAACGGTCCTGCTTCAGTTGCGCAAGAGAAAGAAATGGGTTTAGGGTTTTTTGGGGGGTTATAAAAGAGCCTGCCGGCCTTTTGTATATTGGACTCTTATGTTTTTTTATTAATGGATTTTGATTTAAATGGACATTTTATTTATTTTTAATTACAATTGGGCTATGTGTTTCCATATTTTTTTGGGTTTTATTATATTAACTACTAACTAATATTCAATCTATGTTAATTCTAACTACGTTATCAATCATGCTAATATATAACAACTATATACGGTACATTAATAATTCTAATATACTAACAACTATACACAATGTATAAGACCTAAAGTATACTAGCATTAATATTTACAACCATAATATATTAACTATGTTATCAACTATATGACACCTAACTATACTATCAATAACATTAATATTCATAACTAAAACAAAGGTGAAAATCTAGTGACAACACACATGTGGGGGCACAGCTGGCTAGTGGAATCACGTGTGGGGCCTACAAAATATCTTCATTCCTTTGTCTTCTAGTGCGCCCAGAAATGCTATCCAAAATTTTATCGTATTTTCCCTACCTTGCTCCCTTTTTTGCACATCACCACACCAACCAAAACCTTCCCAAGCAGCACCATTTTTGCAAACAAATAAAGAAAACAAAACCAGCAATACCAAATGCAACTATATGAACTTAATGCATCTATATGCCATGAAATGAGATGAAAGGAGCTTGATTTCATAGAATAACTTAAGTAAAGAGGCATGAAATGTTAACCTTTTGCAAGGTTAACTCACCCTCAAACTTAAGCTATTGCTTGTCTTCAAGCAATGAATAAAAACAAACAAAAGAATGCTATAGCATTGAATCAGCTCAAGACAGAGCTATGGCAAAATTTCAGTCCTCAGAAAATAAAGGCTTCAACATACTAGACAGTTTTGAGATTTTAAGAACTTTTCCTTAGGTCGAGACCCTCCGAGTGTGTGTATGTGACTACATCCTCCCTACGCTTAACACAGTTAGAAGATCATTGCTTAGGTTCTCAAGCTTGCCCTAGCTTTTCTTAATTAGTTTAAGCACAAGATACTCTCATTTTTAGCTTCTATTTTTTTCTTTTTTTTTTTCGTACTGCTACGAGGGGAGTCAGCTCATCACAACTACCTTTCTAAACTTGAACATAAAGTGGAGCAAACACCCCATTCCCTAGCCAATTGAGCAAAGTCATCCTGTGACTAATTTCATTCACTCATATGTTATTGTTGCCATTTATTTAAACGCAGTATCCAGGCAAACAACACAAAGAGGAGTGTCCTTCTATAGTTATGTCGAAGCATTTATTCACAATTCAACACATTTGATAAACGCAAGGAAGTCTAACAAAGCCTTTAATGCTTTCATTTATCATTCAAGTTCATTTTGCATATTTAAACTAAAGCATACGAGAGTTCTTTCACCAAAAATCATCTAACCAATTTAAACATAGAGATCATGCCATCATGTAACACTCACATCATGAAGTATCAAAACCTAAAAGTAGTTCTACCAATCTCAGTAGTCACATGTATTCAATCAATTTACAGCCATAGAATTCAAATAATCATCATTGGACATCATCAACTTATTTATAAAATTGTCTTTAAACTAACAAAATGCCATATAAAAATTCTATTCATAACTACAAATGCAAATGACTAACTATGAACACTACCTCCCCCAAACTTGAATAAGGCATTGTCCTCAATGCATGAAAATTAACTAAAATTAAACTAAATGCAAATGCAAGTTACCTATTTAAAAGCTATTTTGGTGTTTTGGGTTTGACTCCTTGCTGCTTGATTTTCTTCTTCATTTTCAGGGTTGCGATAGGCTCATCAGGCACATCTTGCTAGCTTGGTTTGTCAACTAGTTCCTCATGGGCTGACTGGATCGCATCATCATCATCCTCATTTGGGGTATTCCATACACGACCCGCTGTGTGTTTTAGATGACTCCTCGTCTTTGCTGTGGCATCAGTAGTCGGGGAAGGTGTAGGTGCAGGAGAGTTGTCAGCCATCTCATTTTCCCCACTGCCAATATCGGCAGGGTCATCGAGGGGAGGTTCTGGTGGTGGTGGGGTATACATTGGAGCTTTTCCTTTCTTTGGCCTTGCTGTCTGAGGGCTTTTTCTAATGGTGGCATTGGTTGTTGTTGCTGGAGCAGGTGGTGGAGTTAGAGATGGGTCTCGTCGCGGAACTGGTGGTGGGCGCTGTGGTGCAGTTGGCTTCGGAGCTAGTGTAGCTTGCGGGGCTGGCTGGTCCTTCTTGGGCATCAGCAAGCCATCGGGGAAGGGTGTGAAGTCAATCTTCATGTGTGGGAGCATCTCCTTGAAGTGAGAGTTAATAGCCTCATCCCTGGCCTTGACATTGACATACTTGAAATAAGTTGTCAGGTTGCCCTTCATTTCCTCCATCTGCTCGTGTATGCACTTAGTAGAGGCGACAAGGGCTATGATTCTTGATGTAGTAATTGTTTTGGCCCTACCTTCTAACGTTTTCACTGGAGCATCTTCATCGAATCCCCTAAGTCTAGAGATTTGGTTTGGGGTTAATGCACTATTGCCCTTCTCGACCTCGTCCTCTTGAGGGTCTTTAAAGACTTGTTTATTATGGTAGAGTGTCATAATGATATTAGGGAAGATGAGAGGGCTTGACTTTCTCTTTAAGCAGGAGTAGACTTTCTCAAAAATCAGTTTACCCACATCAATTTGTCAACCATTGAGGATGAAGTGTAGCAACAGTAAACTGGTGATGTGCACTGTGGCAGTATGGGAGGTGGGCATCAAGCGAGTCTTCAAGTAATGGTTCAACACCTTAGCCTCAAGCTTGAGGCGACCTTGTTCAATAGCTCTGCTAGCTGGGTCCAACTCCGTCTCAGTAAAGCATAGGTCTTCCAATACCTCCTTGTATGTTTGGGCATTTGCAAATTCAGCAAAGGAAGTATGGTGGTCCATGACATTCTTTAACCCATAGAACTTGTTGACTGCACCAGTGGTAAATTTGATTTGTTCCCCTTCGTCAAATGGGCATAGAACTCCCTGACCAAGGAAAAAGAGATGTCTCTAGGGTGTCGGACAAAAGTCCCCCAATCGTGCTTATCAATTACATCCAGGATATCTTTGTCGAAGCCTCCTTCTCCCTCTAAGGAAAACTTTAAAAGCTTGCTCCGGGTAGACTTTGCGACCTTTTATCTATTGGAATCACTCCTTAGCGCCAGCGCCAAACAACTTCTTGATTTCTATTGTGTGTTAGGCTTGGGAGCTACTAGAGGCGCCCATGACATTCTTCATACGTGCCATGTATTGCAAGGAGGGGGAATTTTTTTTTAGCTATTAGGGTTTGGAGAGGAATTTCATCAGCTTCTGGGAAAGAAGATGATGATTTTTTGAGTATGATGAAATTGAACAAGAAGAAGACAGAGTGATGGGAAGTTGAAAGGAGAGTAACTGACACAAGTTATAGGAGAGAGATGATGGTGGCGGTTTTGAGTTATGGGGAAGAGAAAAGGTATGACAAGGTTTTAATGAAAAGTGAAAAGTAAGAGAGAGAATGTTGATGGCAATGATGAGTTAGGGTTTTTAAATTGGAAAAAGAATGATAACCCTCCCTTTTTGCTTTTTTCTTTAATACCCCCAAAATATAGGGAAATATGGGTTTAATAACTTCCCTTATGTGGAAAAAGGACAAAGCCCTCCCCATATTAAAGCTGCGCCAAACCTGCATGAAACCACAGCCTGCTACCTACAACTCTGGGTTAAATCTGACAACACAAATTAAAGAAAACACCAAAGCTTGAAATAAAATGACTAAGGGATAAAGAGATACAAGAAAAAATAACTTTATTTATGAATAGCAAAAACTGAAAGTGCTATAGGAAAATAAGAGATAAGGAGGGTGCAAACTCTTATGGATCTTGGAAAAACATGGCTGATTTGTCTCGCAAGATGGGAGCTCCATTGTATACCTTCAGCCTCTGTCCGTTCACCTTGAAAACAACTTCATCATCAAGTTTCTTGATCTCTACAGCACCATGGGGGTAGACCTTGTGCACAATAAAAGCACCTGGCCGTCGTGACTTCAGCTTGCCTGGGAAAATCTTAAGTCAAGAATTGTAGAGAAGGACTTGTTGGCCCTTAGAAAAATGTCGTGGCAAAATATGTTTATCGTGCCACTTTTTAGTCTTCTCTTTGTATATGCGTGTACTCTCATAAGCTTGGATTCTAAATTCCTCTATTTCATTAATCTCCAAAATTCCCTTTTCACCAACTAGCTGGGCATCCATATTAAGCCTTTTGATTGCCCAATACGCATTGTGTTCAAGTTCTACGGGAAGGTGACAATCCTTTCCATAGACTAGCTTGAATGGAGACATCCCCAAGGGTGTCTTGAAGGCTGTGCAATATGCCCACAGTGCTTCATCGAGTCTTGGAGACCAATCCTTCCTCTTGGGGTTAACCACCTTTTCCAATATTTGCTTGATTTCTCAATTCGAGATTTCAGCTTGGCCATTGGTCTGAGGGTGATATGCTGTAGCAATTTTATGTCGCACTCCATATCACTGCAATGCTTTAGCAATAAGCCTATTGTCAAAGTGGGTTCCTTCATCACTAATGATGGCTCTTGGGGCTCCAAATCTTGTGAAGATGTTCTTGTGAAGGAACTTCAAAACTATCTTAAAATCATTCTTTGGCGTAGCTATCGCTTCAACCCATTTTGACACATAATCAACAGCTAATAGGATGTAGAGGTCTCCAAAAGATGATGGGAAGGGTCCCATGAAATCTATTCCCCATACATCAAAGAGTTCCATTGCAATGGCATTTCATGTCTTCGAGATATATTCCTCGTCCTTTGGCATCTATCACATGCCTTGCCGAATTCGTGTGCATCTGTAACACCCTTACCAGTATTTATTAACTAATACTAGTATAGAGTTCCACATACTATTTAACCGTATTTTTATACTAACCAATTTAATCCAAAAACAGTAATTTTTGAAAATTTATATTTATCGCGTAAAATCAATTACTAATTTTTAATTAGTCAAATAGATTCCGTTTTCCGGTAGCAATTTGGCAGTTTGTAACTACACCTTTTAATTAAGTAAACTACCTAAAAACTGCCTAAATTAAAAATTATCTTAATTACTATAAAAATCAAATTTAGAAATTTGCTCAATTTCCATTACTAGAAATATATATTTTTTAACTAATATAAACCACATTATAAAGTAACCACTTATCTAGATATTAATATTACATACCATATCTAGACCAGTTAAAGTCAGCTACCAATATTTTATACATGCCAACTAGAGATAACCAAAATACATCGAAGATGTAAATTACCGATACAACTATTTTTCCTCGAGGTGATGATGTTGATATTCCTTACTCCTTCCCTGGATTACTACCTATGCGTGAAAACCATCACACGTTAAGTAAACACTTAGTGAGGCATTATAATTATTTAACATACATCAACATGCTTGAATTATATCAATAATATAATGAACATGCAATTTGATCACCATTCTTTTATTTTCCTTATGTTAATCAAATGTCAACATAATATATTCCGGATTTATAAATCCTATTAATATCCTTGCCATTATCTGAGAGTTTATCTACCCTCTAATTTTATTAACCATTTATTATCAAATAAATTATTGCCCAACATAGTTTGAGGACTTGAGTACACGAGTCAAAACTGCACCAAAGTGCTAATAAACCGCACCGAAGTGCTAAGAAACCACACATAAGTGTTAATAAACCGCTGGACTCTATGGCATGCCAACTATACTCTATACCTCAATTACTTATTTGGGCATATTTTCCTAATTCCATATTCGATTCATCCATGGCAATATAATTAAATACTGGGCAGTTCATACCCTATAACACAACATATCAAAATTAAATTACCTGTGATTGATGCATGTAATTCTTCTACCTTTGAAAATTCTTAACATGTCAAATATAAATTCGTAATATGGTTATCAAGCAACTATTCATGCATAAAAATGCACTCACCTCGACACTTTATACTTTGTCAATGATCAACTAGCCTCACTAAGTTCAACTTTGATCTCGTTCCTTTC
Source organism: Hibiscus mutabilis (assembly GCA_019671005.1). Taxonomy (NCBI): domain Eukaryota; kingdom Viridiplantae; phylum Streptophyta; class Magnoliopsida; order Malvales; family Malvaceae; genus Hibiscus; species Hibiscus mutabilis. The sequence continues at coordinate 18,050,546 of CM033717.1, read as the reverse complement.
CTCGATTGCTAATTCAGTCTTGATTTTGTTCACAGTCTACAGTGTATTAAAATTACCATAAGTACATTCCAAATTATATGTTAGTATCCTACTAACACATAAACAATATAGGAATAATTTTCCTGTAAACACCCTAATATTTTCCAAATATTAGTTTTATGACACAAGTCATTCCATCCCCAATACTTTGTATTTCTTCCAAGCCTTACTCAAAGAATAATTTATAACTCATTCTAACCTTAATTCCAGCATAATGCTTCCATGAAAATAAATTTTCACTTTAGTCTATAAATTCTTCCTAATTACCGAGTTGGTCCCCAATCTTTTCCAAATTTGCAAATTGATCCCTATGTTCTACAAACTTCCAAAATAGTCCAAATGACATTTTAAAGCTTGTAAAATCATAATTTCAACATTTCCAAATTTATGGAAATTTTTCCATAATTTCCCCTAATTCTTTCAAAATGCTGAAATCACGCCTCTACTTTTCCAACTTTCCAAATTAGTCTACTTGACACTTAAACATCATTTCCAAGCCTTCACAACCATTTCCAACTCAAAATCATTCCAAAATCAACTTTTCTACTAAATCCCTAACTTTGAACAATTTAGGGTTTAGCTATTTCCATGTAGTTTCAATCATCATACAAGCTTTAATATGATTCTACAACATCATATTCATTAAAAACTAACATTAATTCATTCTAAAAAAACATCCCCTTCATCCATAAATTTCCCAAAACTAAGGTTTTAAATAAGAAAAACACGAACAAATGGTACCAATAGATAGAGAATTTCACGTAGATAAATTTCATGTTTCATGCCTTCACCAAAATTCCAAATAAATAAGCTTGAAAAATCAAGAAGAATTTTTTTTCTTCTTACCTTGGGGTATTCGAACTTGGCTGAAAATTGGGGAAGAAATCTTGAAATTTCTTTTCCTTCAAATTAAGCCACTTGTAATAAATTTATTAAAAATGAATTTAAAATTCATTTTAAAGTCTAATGACCTTTTTACCCTTGTAATCCAAAGCTCCATATTAAGCCACATGGCTACCTACCAATCCAAGGGCCCAAAACAATCCAAGGAGTTAGTGATTACCAACTTTTCCCTTGCCATCTTCAAAAATTACCATCTTGCCATTTTTCATCCAATGGCTAAGATTAAACATGGAAAAGTAATCTTTAATCCAATGACCCATATTAATTTCCATTAAAATAAGGCATGGAAATAACCCTTTTACCCTTGTCTTATTTTAATAAAATATTTCTTAAAATATCTCATAAAAGATTTCTCATTTATTCGATTAAATATGATTATCCAGATTTTTCCTGAACTTTAAAGCTTCATAGCTCTTCGTACAAACTCCGTATCAAAAATCTGTGTATCACAAAAATGCCACTCTTAAGGGTGAACTATTCATTTGCGGGACTAACTTACATACTTTTGAAAATTAAAACTTGGTCCCTAAACTTTCCAAAGTTTACACTTTGGCACCAAACTTTTCAAATTTTACATTTTGGTCACCAAACATTTCAAGTTTTACATTTTGGTCACTAACCAAAATTTGAAGATATTACAGCATCTCTGAAAAGTGTGGGCCAATAGAATCCGCATTGTAAGACCTTTGCACTAGTCCTAGTTCCTCCAAAATGGCCTCCACATGAAGACGAATGGCAATGAAATAAAATCTTCTTTTGCTCCTCTTCGGGGACACATCTCCGGATTATTTGATCGGCACATTTCTTGAACAAATAGGGATCATCCCAAAAGTAAAATCTCACTTCAGGTTTGAACTTCTTTTTGCCCTGGCTATTCAAATTAGGAGGAAAAGTACCACTAACGAGAAAGTTAACATATCAGCATACCATGGAATTGTTGTAGCATATAATATTTTCTCATCAGGAAATTCCGTCTTAATGTCTAAATTCTTATTGTTTTTAGCCTTGTTTTCTATCCTAGAGAGATGGTCACCAACTTGATTTTCACAACCCTTTCTATCCTTAACTTCCAAATCAAACTCTTGCAAAAGAAGTATCCACCTAACAAGTCTAGGTTTAGCATCTTTTTTAGTCACTAAGTACTTTATAGTAGAATGGTCAGTGTGTACAATGACCTTAGTACCTATAAAGTATGCTCTAAACTTATCAAAGGCAAACACAACTACTAGCAGTTCTTTTCAGTGGTTGTGTAATTTATTTGTGCATCATTCAAGGTGCGGCTAGCATAATAAATAACATGGAAAAGTTTACCTCGATGTTGTCCAAGTGCTGCCCCTATTGCGTAGTCACTTGCGTCACACATCAACTCAAATGGTGAGGTCTAATCTGGGGGAACAACTATGGCTGCTAAGATGAGCTTCTCCTTGAGTTCCTTAAATGCGTTGTAGCATTCTGCATAAAAGATAAAGGGCAAGTTTTTCTGAAGCAAATTACACAATGGCTTGGAGATTTTGGAGAAGTCCTTAATGAATCTCCTATAGAAGCCAGCATGTCCCAAGAAACTTTGAATCCCTTTCATAGTGGTAGGTGGTTATAGCTTCTCAATTACTTCAACTTTAGCCTTGTCAACTTCTATCCCTTGTTGAGAGATTTTGTGACCTAGAACAGTTCCTTCAGTCACCATAAAATGACATTTCTCCCATTTGAGCACTAAATCTTCTTCTTCGCATCTTCTAAGTGCCTTGGCCAAGTTGCCTAAACACGAGTCAAAAGTATCTCTAGATACTGAAAAATCATCCATGAAGATTTCCAAAAATTCTTCAACCATATCAGAAAACATGGCCAACATGCACCTTTGAAAAGTAGCTGGAGCATTGCAAAGCCCAAAGGGCATCCGTCGAAATGCGTAAGTACCGTAAGGGCAAGTGAAGGTTGTCTTCTCTTAATCCTCCAGTGCTATAGTAATCTGGTTGTACCTTGAATATCCGTCAAGGAAACAGTAGAAGGATTTGCCCGCTAATCGATCTAGCATTTGATCAATGAATGGGAGGGGAAAGTGATCCTTCTTGGTTGCTTTGTTGAGCTTTCGATAGTCCATGCAAATTCTCCATCCCGTAATAGTCCGTGTTGATAAGAATTCATTTTCTTCATTGCTTACCACAGTCATGCCTCCCTTCTTTGGTACACATTGTACCAGGCTGATCCATGGACTATTGGATACTAGGTAGATAACTCCCGCATCGAGCCATTTGATTATCTCCTTCATTACCACTTTCTTCATGACTGGATTGAGTTTTTTTGGGGTTTAACAAAATTGTTGTGACAATCATCAAGCGAAATTTTGTGCATACAAATAGTAGGGCTTATACCCTTCAAATCAGCCATAGTCCACCCTAGAGCTTTCTTATGTTGAGATAGCATGTTTATTAAACTACATTTTTTCTCAGGGGTTAGACTAGAAGAGATTATCACAGGCAAAGTCTCATTACTAACCAAATAAGCATATTTAAGATGTAAAGGTATTAGCTTCAATTCTAGCCTGGGTGTATGCTCAATTGAGGGTTTAGGAGGGACAAATTTCGGCAAAGTCTAATGGTTCGAAGTGCGTACCTGGTCTAGTGACTATCACGCTAGACCGTTGCACCTCTGATGGGAATTCCTCAAGCTTTTCATTGTCCTACTCATTGAGTTTCACATAGTCCTTAATTTCCACAAAATTACTGTAGCATAATTCTGTAGCTTCTGCTTCCGTCATAGCATCTATGTGTTGACACTCCCCATATTCATCAACATATTTGAGGGTGTTGAAGACATTTATGGTTACCTTTTGATCAGCCACCCTCATGGTGAACTCACCCTTTTCACAGTCAATTAAGATTCAACCTGTTGCTAGGAATGGTCGTCCCAAGATAATGAATGCTTTGTCATCTACTTCACAATCAAGGATAAAGAAGTCATATGGAAAGACAAATTTGCCCACCTTAACCACAATGTCTTCTATCTTTTCTTCTGGCCGGACATGAGATCTATCTACTAGTTGCAAAATCATTGTGGTGGGTCTTACATCTCCCATTCCAAGCTTTATAAAGATTGACTTGGGCATTAGGTTGACACTAGACCCAAGGTCACATAGAGCTTTCCCCGCATATTTGTCTCCTATGGAACATGGAATGATAAAGCTGCCCAGATCACTCTTTTTCAGTGGCAAGTTGCTTAGCACAGAATAGCATTCTTTTGTTGTAGCAACAATCTCATATTTCTCAACCTTCTTTTTCTTAGTGACAATATCCATGAGAAACTTAGCATATATAGGCATTTGGTCAATTGCCTCCAGAAATGGGACATTGATATGCAGCTGGTCAAGAATATCTACATTTTTTTTGAATTAAAGGTCATCTTTTTGCTTCTTCAACCGTTAAGGGAAGAGTGGTGGGGGTCTGACTTCTTCCTCTACTGGTGGGGATCTTTTTTTTGCTATAGCAATGTTCTATTCTCCATCAGCAGGTTCATTTGTCGAGCTATCATTCTCTTTCCCTTCTTAAGTTGACTCTTCTTGAAAATATGATTCCTTGGCCATAGAATTAAGGCTGGGGTCTTCCACTTTATTTCTCCCAAACTTATCTTCTTTGTTAAGTTGGGTGCCACTCCTCAGAATAAGTAAACTACACTGCTCCTTGCCATGATTTTTAGTGACTTTAGTATCACTAGGAAGACTACCTTGAGGCTGAGCATGTAGAGCTTGTGCAATCTGTCCCACTTGGGTTTCCAAAGCTTTTAAGGAAGAGCTATGGCTTTGAAGCAATGCACCTTCACTCTTTATAAACGTTGCATGGTCTTGGAATAAGGCCTTCGTGGCTGTCATAAAATCTTGGAGAGTAGCTTCCAAGGAATTGTTGTTCGATGCAAAGGTTGAACCCTTGTTGTCATTTTGCCATGGCATATTCTGCTAAAAACCTTGGGATTCAGTCTGGTTGTGGTGCCTACTCGAGCTGCCAGCATTGTGGTTTCCTTGATTCCCCCAAGCAAGATTAAGACGCTGACGCTACCCTGGATTATAAGTGTTTGAGTAGGGGTTGTGGTTGCTTCTATTAAAGTTTCCCACATAGTTGGTAGACTCGTGATTTTCAGGACACTCGCTCACATGATGGGTTTCATTGCTCCGAACACAAGTAGTGACCATTTTTTCTTCCTTTACCTCACTTGGACGTTGGAGATTCTTTATCATAGTAGTGATGGCCGACAGCTAGGCTAAAATTGATTCGTTGTTGTCGAGCTCACGCGTCCCATGAGTTCTCTTTCCCATACTAAGTCTCAAAGTAGGAATTTGGTAGTCATTGTTTGTGATCCTATCAAGTATAGCAAATGCTTCTTGGGGTGACTTATCCAGCAAAGTGTCATTTGTTGAAGCATCCAACATCATACTTGTGGGAGCATTGACACCATTGTAGAACATGACGACTTGCGTCTAGTCTTGAAATCCATGATTTGTACACTTGCGGAGTAGTCCCTTATATCTATCCCAACACTCATACATTGACTCGTAATCAGATTGACGAAAGGAGGTTATGTCATTCCTCAACTGAGTGTTCATGTTAGGTGGATTATACCATAGCAAAAAACTTTTGCACAGATCTAACCATGATTCCATAGAACCGGCTGGTACTCCACTCAACCAAGCTCGTGCTCGATCACGCCAAGAATAAGGAAATAGCTTGAGCATCAATACATCTTCATGCACACGCTATTGTCGAAAATAATCACATACTTCCAAAAATTCTTGAATGTGTTATCTCGCATCTTCAGGAGGTGATCCACCAAACTGCCCAATGGAATTCAACATATTGAACATTACAGGCTTGAGATCAAAATGAGCTGCTTGAATCTCAGGAGCTACAATTCCAGGATTGAGATCATCCAAGATAGGATTCAAATGGTCTTGAATAGCTCAAGGTCGAACTATTTCTCCAGGATTTGCTACAGCATTAGGGTTATCCAGATTTTCATCTACTTGATTCCCTTGATTGCCACCTCTATACATGGTTCTTAAGGTTTCTTGTATGCGTCTTCTTTGGCAAAATAAATGCTCGATTTCTGGTACTAAAGGTGTTAAGGGTTCTTCAAGTCTTTCTCAGGTCATGCAACAGTATAACACCTGAAAAAGAATAAACAAAAAACAGCAAATAAAACTAAACAACAAGAAGAAATAAATTGGTGCAAATACTAAACTCTAAATAACCAATTGTCAATCCCCAACAACGGCGCAAAAAACTTGTTGAGTGATGTGATGTACTATAAATGATACGCAAATATTGCAAGTATACACATCAAACAAGTAATAAAGTGATGAGTGAGTATCATCTCCACAGGGATTGGAGGCCAAACTAGCTTAGTCAAAACACAGAAATTTACTTGAAAATAAATGTATTAGAAAAAGGAAGTAGGCTCAGAAATGCTGTAGCAATTAACTGTAATGAAAACTAAGTCGAAATAAAGATACTTTGAAGGTCATCTCAAGTGCACAAAACTCTCTAATGGAATGACAGGCTGGGCTTGCTAAGGATCTCTATGCCTAAGTCTGAAGAATGTCTCATACTATCTTGCCCTCAACATGCTCGACAGAGCTACCAAGATGTCTCTACACTATCTCTAGCAAGAAACCTAATAGGAAGAATGCTATGGCAATACCTCTCGGCATAAACCCTAACATACAACTATCCTTTAAGTTCTACTCTTCTTAGCCGTTGAAACTCTATCCTTATCTCTAAGGTGAATTAGGATTTTGCATCTCAGCATCAAACCCCATTGTCCACGTAGAACTAAGCCTAATTATCTCGAATATTAAGCTATCAAACACCTAAGCAATGGCTAAATCTCGAAATCTCTTACAAGCTCAAGGCATAAAAGAACAATGGACAAAGCATGGAAGGAACAAGTAAGTAACGAAACATCCATTCAAACTAAAAACAATAAAACCATAACAAGCCCACGCCACTTAAAATTAGTTTATGGCTGGGGAAATATCATCCACAATTATACGCTCGAAACAACCCATCCGAATACTAGGAAATAAGACAGCAAAAGCAACTAAAGGACAAGAAAACTCCTAAGCCGCCTTGGACAGTTGTGAACCACTCTAAGCTTGCTGCTTCTCTCAAAGGCCATCAAGAACACCCCTTGGAGCTTCAGCAATGGAGGACACCACAGTGGAGAAGATGAAGAAAAGCAACTGTCTTTTTCTCTCTTTCTTAGCTCACAAAGTAACTTTTTCCAGCTCTCCCTTTAAAGTGGGAGTCCTTTTCTTTATATAGTGGATGCTCCTAGGGTTTTGTGCCCTTAATTCTAAGGGAATATTCCCTTCACATGTGGGGGCACAGCTGGCTAGTGGAATTACGTGTCGGGGCTGCAAAATATTTTCAATCCTTTGTCTTCTAGTGCGCCCAGAAATGCTATCCAAAATGTTATGGCATTTTCCCTGCCTTGCACTTTTTTTTCTGCACATCACCACACCAACCAAAACCTTCCCAAGCAGCACCAGTTTTGCAAATAAATAAAAAAAAAACAAAACCAGCAACACCTAATGCAAACTATATGAACTAAATGCATCTATCTGCCATGAAATGAGATGAAATGAGCTTGATTTCATACAACAACTTTTTGCAAGGTTAACACCTATATATCACTAATGAATAATAACAATAACACATATATATCACTTAGTATTTTCTTTTTGGGGTTTTCTTTTTTAATTGGATGACAAAGTTGTAACAAAAATAAGGTAATAGAAAATTGGGTATTAGAAGTTAACACCTAGATATATATAACAATAGCATTATTTTTTGATTTCTTGAACTTTATTAATAATCACATAAGATAGTTAAGATTAAATAAAACCCTTGTAGTGTGTATAAGCCCATTATTTGAAAAAATGAGTAGAAATAAAAGGGGTTTATCCCGGACAAAATTAGTGATTACAACACCTCCTTGCATGTGACATGGCTGAGGAGGGGGACCAGGGGAGGTGATCGACATGGCTACGGATGTGGGAGAACACCGATGATGTGGCATCGGGCCACTGGTCTCACCTACCAACTGTGGTGGTGAACGTGGCACTAGAGAACCTGAAGGGTTGAGCACGTGAAATGCATGCGCACGTGGATAACACCATAGGTTGCGCGTACGGCGCGTGGGGATCTGAAGAGCCGGCTTGGTTGTATCTAGACCGTTAGATCAATAGCCAGATCTAACGACCAAGATTCGGCTGTGCAGAGGAAAACATGTGGGATTATGGTTATCAAACTTTGGACTTGGGCCAAACGGGCCAAATGTATATAATACTTTAATTGTAAAGGGGACTGTTATTTAATTAAAGAGACTTGGGCCATTTTATTTACTTGTACATTGACTGATAATTAGTTGGGATTTTATCTATATTAATCTTTTTTGATTATTGGTTTAATTTAATAATGATAATAATAATAATAATAATAATATAACCATAATAATAATACTAACAATAATAGAATATAATGATAAAAATATGATATGTGATAATGAAAGTAATGGTAACAATAATAACAAGATAGTAAGATGAGAAGACAATGAAACACATTAGTGATATAGTAATATATAATATCATGGTAATAAAATAGCAACCTATCTATATATGTATACTAGAATAAAATTTGACCATTAACGCTTAATGAGTAACAAAAGTGACACTTTTTTTTTGTTTTTTTGGGTGTTAATGAAAACAAAGTAAACAAAGCCCATTATCTTTTTGTTTAGATAGTAACATATATGTATACAAATAAGCCCATTATCGCAAGAATAAAAATAGGTCAACCCCAGACAAAATTAGTGATTACACACAGATTAGATCTTCATTCGAGAAATTGACGTCCAATGGTCCATAATCATCTCAACCATGGCTTGCCAGGAGATCTGCCACCAAACTTCCCTTTACCGCCTTCTGGATCATGTAAACAATGTCGAATTCTGACAAAAGCATTTGCCAGCGGGCCACTTTCCTGGTTAGTGCTGGTGCTTCAATTAGAAATTTCAACGAGTCTAATTGGGAGATCAAATAAGTGGTGTGATACAACATGTATTGCCGGAGTCGCTTCGTAGCCCATACCAAGGTACAACACAACCTTTGGATCAATGGGTACACTATCTCACACTCGGTGAATTTCTTGCTCAAGTAATAGATCGCCCTTTCTTTTTTGCTGTCCCAACACACAGCCCATAGAGTTTTCAAAAACTGCCAAGTACAAAATCAATGGCCTATTTGGTACTGGTGCTACTAAGATTGGAGGATTGGCCATAAACTTCTTGATCTTTTCTAGTGCTTTTTGACATTCTTCATCCCAAATTCTCGTGTTATTCTTTTAAATTAGTCTAAAGAAGGGGTCACAATTATCGGTCAACTATGATATGACCCAGGAGAGGTAATTCAATCTTCCCAAATATCCTTGGACCTCCTTTTGAGTTTGAGGTGGCAGAAGATCTTGGATTTCTTTCACCTTGTCAGGATCAATCTCGATGCCTTTTTGACTTACACAAAGCCCAAGAGCTTTTCGGATGTTACCGCAAAGGTAAATTTGGCGGGATTGAGCTTCAACTGAAAATTTCTTAGCCTTTGGAAGAGTTTTCACATATTTTGAATGTGTTCTTCTTCAGTTCAAAATTTAGTTATCATGTCATCCACGTATACCTCAATCTCCTTATGCATCATGTCATGGAACAAGGTCACCATGGCTCTTTGATATGTCACCCCGGCATTCTTCAAACCAAAAGGCATCACCTTGTAGCAAAACATGCCCCACATAGTCACAAAAGTGGTCTTCTCCATATCCTCGGGATGTATTTTTATCTGATTGTACCCCGAGAAGCTGTCCATAAAGGAAAACCAAGCATGCCCCACAGTATTGTCAACAAGAGTATCAATATAAGGAAATGGGAAATTGTCTTTGGGGCTCGCCTTATTAAGGTCCCTATAATCTACACACATACGCACCCTCCCATCATTTTTTGGTGCTGGCACTATGTTGGCCACCAATTCTGGGTACTTAGAAACCTCTAAAAATCCAGCCTCAAACTGTTTCTTTACCGCTTCTCTTATTTTCAATAGCATTTCTGTCCTCATTCTCCGAAGCTTTTACTCGACAGGCTTACATTCTGGCCTAATGGGGAGCTTGTGTGTTACAATATTGTGTTTAGGCCTGGCATATCCTGGTATGACCATGCGAACACATCTTTAAATTCTACAACCAATTCCACCAACTCTTTATGGGCTTTTGGTTATAGGTTACCTCTGGTCTTTACTTCTTCCCTCTCTTCGTTAGTCCCCAAATTTAAAACCTCTATCCTCTCTTGGCGTGGGAGGATTTCCCTTTCCTCCCTAGCCATCATTCTTAGCAGCTCGTTGGGAATTCCATCATCCTCCTCTTCTACCTCTGCCAAGTATGTGAGTCATTCAAAGTCTACTTCAGGATTAGGTTCCACATCATTCATACAGTTTATATTAAGAGGCTTGCACGATTTTGAAAGTGCATATTAGGAAAGGAACGATATAGCTTATGATATGAACAAATAACTACATAAATAAACAAATGAATAAATAAATAAATAAATAAAAAATGAAATAGGATGAAATGAATGTTGTGTTTTCCATTTGAGAAGGAAAATATAGACATAGTCTATTTCATTTAAAACCGATAGTTATGACATAGCTGCCCGTTTTACAAAGGATGTTCGTTACTTTCAGGCAAAAGTAACGGGATTGTTCTGAGCGTTACTTTGATTGGTTCCTAAAAAAGGCTGGTAGGACCCCAAAGGTCAAATTGTTGAGCTCTTCTCCTAGGACACAAGGTCAAATCTTGGCCAGAAATTGATTAGCCTCTCTCTAGTCGCCGATTATATCCATATTCATCCCTGCGAAAGCCTCCCGGATCAACTCTTCCTGGCGGCACCTCTCGCCTTCTCAGTTCGCCTCTTGGACATTTGCCTCCGAGTTTTGAATTCCACCAGATATAAAGGCACCCTTAAAGTCTCCATAGATGATAGGGGCCCATGAAATATCATCCCCTCTAAGCCTAGCCTTCCTTTGCTCTTGCTTCCTCTTCCATTCTTGCTTTTCTTGTATGAATTTTTGCTTGTAACTGAGTCTGAAATCGTTAACTTTGTGGATCTCCTTGATGGGACGAAGATGTCCTTGCAAATTTTTTCCCAAGCCTTTCTTTTTCTTTTGTCCTTTACCCGGGGTCTCGTATACCACCATCTTAGTACAATTGGACCAATTAGGGCATGGAATCTCGTTTCCTTTAGTAAGAAAGGTAGCATCGACAAGTTCCAAGGCTCTAAAGGCACACTCTATTGCTTTTTCATCAGTGTGGATATACGGTGCATCCGAAGTCACTGAAGCGACGATGTCCTCTTTGGCATTCATTGTTACTAATTTCCCCTTGGTGACAAACTTCAACTTTTGATAGAGCGAAAGATGAAACGGCGCCAGCCGAGTGAATCCATGGCCTCCCTAATAAGAAGTTGTAAGATGGCCGAATATCCATAACCACAAAATCGACCACATACTCGGTGGGACTAATAAGCAGGGGTACTTCTATTTTCTCGGGGACATCTCTCTAGGTCCTATCGAAAGATCGCATCGTATTATGACATGGCTTCATATGTGAATTGTCGATTAGTAGTCGCTGTAATGTAGCTAATGGCATAACATTAAACAAGGAGCCATTATCAATTAGCACGCCTAGTAACACATAACCTTTGTAGTGAGTGGTGATGTTCAAGGCCTTGGTGGACCCTGTACCTTGCCCCAAAATTTCGTCATCACCAAAGGTAATGTGATTAACATCGGTGATATGGCTGACAATCTAATCCAACCTCCTAACCGTTGAGCTTGATTACATAACTTGGTGATTTTTGTGGAAAAAGATGCTGCTTTGGTGTGTTTTTGTGTGTGTATGTGCAGGATCACTTGCCAAAGCAATACCGAGCTAGTTGCCAAGGCAATGCATGAAGGATATGCCGAGCTAGTTGCCAGGGCAATGCATGAAGGAGACGCCGAGCCAGTTGCCATGGCAATTGTCAACAAAGAGAAAATGTAAGAGGGATGTCGAAATTGATCACTAAACAAGCCCAAGATGACGTGGAGCAAAGCCCAAACCCAAAGGAATTTGATTTCCATGCAGAGATTAAAGAAGAATTAAATTCCAAGAAGATAGGAGAAGTTTTAGTAGGAATACAATTATAATAAAGAATTATATTCTTTAAAGATAATTTAATTCCAACTCAAACTCCTCCTCAAAGAAGGACTTTGGCCTAGCCCTATAAATAACAAGGAGATTTCGACAATCCAGGAGAGAAAAATAGAGAAATTTCGACAAGAGAGCATTAGGGGAAATTTTGACTTCTTCTTCTTCCTTGTTTCTATTAGATTCATGGTTTGGGGATTATTCTTTGTATATCTTTTGAACCCAACCATGAACTAACTTGATTGGTTGGGGTTATTGTGTTTTGTTGTTGTGAGAAACAAATGGATTTTGTTTAGGTAATAAGAGTTTGCACTTTTCTATTCAAGGTTTACTCATTCTTGGCTTTTATTCTTGTTTGCGAGTGAATTGGGAGAGGATCTCGTAACTTCATCTATTTATCTAATATCGGGAGAGTTAGATTCAAGAAACGAATGAGTATGGTCTTTATTCAATCTATTGATGGTGAAGATTAATCCGGCTTAGGAATAAGTTAAGGATTTCAACGGCTAAGAGGAGCGCAAGATTGGTTGTTGTTCACCCTTGATTCATGCAGGGATGTATTATCAAGGCATACACAAGTAGATATAGTTTCGACTTAGGGATAAGAAGAAACCATTGAAGAACGATCTGCCGAACCTTGAAGTTGCTGCCCAGACGCCCAAGTAGTTGCCCAGCTAGTTGCCCAGGCAACCATCGATTAGTTGCCAAGGCAACCCCACTGTGCAAGTTGCCACGGCAACTGAGTTGCCCTTGCACTCTTTTACCAAGACGATCCAATCGGCTATCACACCTCAACTCACGATAACATGGCCTATTCTCTCTTTTTCTTTCATCTATTCTTTTAGTTTATTGCTTTTACTTTTCTCGTTAATTAAAACCTCTATTATCAATTGTGTTTTTATTTTCAGTGCAGTAACTTAAGCAAAGTGGCCCAAACCAATCCCTGTGGAGACGATACTCGATACTCATATCACTTTATTACTTGCGACGTGTATACTTGCACAATTGCGTAGCACTTATCACACGCAACATGCATGCCAATAGTGTGTCCTGAGCTCAACCTGAAAAATATTAGACCAAGGTCCCTTGAAAGGTACAATGTACCCTTGATTAACATGGTTATGATCCTAGTTTCAATGGAAATAAATGCCATTGCCTGTTAATGTGATGTTTTGGATTAGAATTCTAGATCGATTCTAGTCACAGTAAGGATATTCAACTACGATTGCTTGAATTAGCTTCACTTTCGAAGGAATAATCTGTTAAACGATCAACTCAAGAAGAGTTGCCTGGAAATTGAAATGTATATCTATTGAATCATAATGATGTATGTTTCATTTTAGTTAAGAATAAAATTCTGCTAAGTATGTGAGGCCTGAAACTTGTTATGAAACTGTTAATGGAATACGAGTCTCGATAGATAGTTGGTTTGATCAAATTGTTAACCATAAGTTAAATTTGATACTTTTATACTCATTATTGAAGTTGATTATGAGACTATTGTTTTGACTGCTCACTCTGTTACTTCATAGGAAGTGTCGATTGTTGATCAAGCTTGGAGGAGGCTTTGCAAGGTCTATAAGCAACAAAAGTATGTTTGTTTTTGTTAAGATAACTCCTAGAAGGTGGCACAAGTTAGGGATGTTATGCTAGAACCTTTTGTTTCCGTATAAGGGATTGTAAATATTAACTTAATTAAGGCATGTATGTCTCATGCTCGGCTGTTGTGGTTGATGGGTGGTTATGATATGAAGGCATGATTGATAAGTTGAAACGAGTTAGATTACTATAAAGATTGACACTAATTGCTGATGAATGTTTTGGTGATTGGATGCTTGTTAGATATGCTTATCCTTTAGATTGAAATTTATGCTTAGATCAACTTAAAATCTAGTCGGCATGAGTAATTGATTGTTTGATAATATTACTATGCTTGAATTACATGTATATGGAATTGGATGCTTGAGTTATAATCTTGAAATGAATCACGACTAGTTAATCATAAAGCCTTGATGTCCATATAGATAATATATCAGTTTTGGTGAATTAAAATATTATGTGTAGGAAACAAATTGTCTAATTATATTAGAACCATACATGGAGACAACTATTTATGATCAATTCGTATGATTGTTTCCTCAATTTTGTTGTTCAAAAGACTTAATCATGGACTACTCTTTGGTCTTCCTCTTTTCGATCCAATGCTTCCATGATCTTATGAACTCTAACTTGTTAAACAAGTTAGACTGTCTACTACTAAATAGTAATACCTAGGCCAGGGGTCAGGGTATTACAAATTTGGTAATCAGAGCTACGATTTAGTCGATCTTAGGACTAAACCAGTCTAGGTTGTGTCATCTATTGTATTAAGTGCCACCTAGGAGTTGAATAATTTTGCTTATGACCTTGTCTGATCGAATCTCCTTCAAATGTTAATTTCATATGTCTATGACACATATGGCCCGGGATGGAAATAGCCTGGCTGGCTCCTCCAATGAAGGGGAGTGTTAGACTGAATCAGGAACAAATAAATCCTCAGAAGGCTGCAGAACCACAACCTGAGGTTCCTTAGATAAATCAGACACAAAAGAAGTGTTTTCTCAGCATGACTGAGATTTTTAATCCGTTTATTGCTACCATGAAGAAAAATGATTCTCTTGCACCTACAGTGAGTTAGTCAAAAGCTCCTATTGATAAATTAGCTCAGCACCGAGCTTATACTTTCGCGGGATCTGATGAAGAGAACTTGGAAGCAGCTGAGTATTGGTTGGAGACTACCATCCGAATCTTAACCAAACGGCTTCAATGTTCTGATGGACACAAATTGGAATGTGCTATAGCCTTACTTGCTGATGAAGCCCTAAATTGGTGGGAAACCACAATTCTTACTGCTCCTGAAGGCTTTGTTACTTGGGAGTTCTTTCTAAAGGAATTTCGGAAAAAGTACGTAAGTGAGCAATACTTGGCTGAAAGAATATGATGTTTCTTACATCTGAAGCAAGGTGGTAGACCTGTTGAGCAATACGTCAGTGGTTTCTGCAAAATAAATTCATCAATGGCATGAGACACACGGATATTGGGCTTACATAGCCTAGTGAGGTAGTTATAATAGATGCAACATGAATTCATCTATGGCATGAATGACATGTACTTGTAATATAAATCATATATATATATATATCATACTCAAGCCGAGTGTCATCAAATTAGTTTCGATTCTAATGCAATCCTCTTATACATCAAATTTGATGGAATCATATATATATATATATATCATACTCAAGCCGAGTGTCATCAAATTAGTTTCGATTCTAATGCAGTCCTCTAATTTTGAACTAGCTCAAATGGAGGAAGACAAGTCATCTTCACCATCGATTATTCTGAACTCTTCTAAGGGCAAGGGGATTGTAATTTGGGAATCTTGAAGCCTCCTATTACTAGGTGAGTGTAGTTGTGTCATAGGATTGGCTAGGTGCCATCTCGATTGCATTTTTTTGTGCTTAGAAACTAGCATCTTGGTAAGGGCTCAAGTAGAGCAAATGTATGTGGATTTTATGGTAAATGTGATAAGTCTTTCATATTTGAATATGTTAAGTGTGGAACTTGATATGAACATGTTATGATATGCTATTTGGAGTCAAGGCTCAATTTGCAATCCTATATGGCCTAAGGGCACAAAGGTGAGTTTTATGATGATATGTGTAACCTTGGAAACTTGTGGACATTGGATACAATTGGCATGCCATAGGATTATTTGATCTTGCTAAGTAAGGGATTGGACTACGGTCCGAGGCTACGGCCTATATGCAGGGAGAAAATGTCGGATTGTGTAAGGGATTCTAGAGCTACGGCTCAAGGTAAGGCCTACTTTTGATACAATTTGGTGTATAAGGGAATATGTGTATCCATTGGTTGCAATGTCCAAGGAGATGATATGTGTTTATGGTTTACATTTGATGTACTTGTATGACATGTACTTGTAATATAAATCATATATATATATATCATACTTGTATGACATGTGCTTAACTTGAATATTCAAGATTCAGATCTTGAAATTAAACTCTAAGGATTGATGGAATCATCAAATTAGTTTAGGGGGATTACTCACCAATCCACAAGCTTTCAAATGGTATATTGAAATCAAGCAAAAAACAACGATTGGATGGAGGTGCTTGCTTGAGCTTGAGCTTGAAGATGGCAATGGAAGTGTTTGCTTAAAGTGTTTGGCAAGGTTTGTAGAAAAGTGAGGATGGATGATGACAACTCTCGGTTGACTAAGGCAACTTAAAAGTGTTTCTAGTACACTTCCTTTGTCCATATACCAATCGGTGGCGGTTACCCTCCAAATAGGGAAACCTTAAAATATTATTTTTCTCGTCTTTTTTTCTTTTGCACTAATTAAAGCTACACAATTAGCCACCAAATTCAACCAATCTTCATCCAATTATCATATGAGATTCACATGGGAATGTCAAGCAAGATGGTGACTCATCTTTAAAATTGGTATAATTACGAGGGTAACCCCTCAATTTTCAAAGTTTGCACTTTTACCCTCACATTTTGAATTTTCACAATTTAGTCACTAAATGACTTTTATTCCATGCAAAAAGGTCCCACAACTTCAATTAAGCTCAAATTAACTTTCATTACTTCAAAATTGGGCACAAGATCCGACAATTACATCATCTAAGTATAATCGGTACAAAATTTCTGATCACCGAAACCTAATTCTGACTAGGTCGGTTTTCAGTTGTGAGAACTCTCCCCCTTAAGAAAACTCATCCTCGAATTTTCACTCTAACCAAATAGATGAGGATACTATTTTTGCATCGTTTCCTCCGGCTCCCACAATTCTTCTTCCACTGAGTGACTTCTCCAAATGACTTTTACTAGTGGCACAGACTTGTTTCGAAGTCTCTTGATTTCTCGTGCGAGGATATGTACTGGTTCTTCCTCGTACGTCAAGTTGGGCTGAATCTCCACAGATTCTGGCTCGATCACATGGGAAGGATCGGACTAGTACTTTTGTAGCATAGATACATGAAAGACATTATGGATTCGACTTAACTCCTTAGGGATAGCTAGTCGGTAGGCAACAGGTCCAACTCGCTCGATCACCTCGAATGGGCCGATAAAACGAGGGCTTAGTTTCTCTTTCTTTCCAAAACGAAGGATCTTCTTCCACGGAGATACCTTAATGAAATCTTTTTCACCAACATCATACTGAATGTCCCTTCTTTTTAAATTAGCATAAACTTTCTGTCGGTCAAACGCAGCCTTGAGCTGATGACGAATAACGGTCACCCTTTATTCGGTTTCCCGAAGTAAGTTAGGGCCTAACACCTTGCCTTCACCAAGCTCGGTCCAACATAGAGGGTTCTACATTTTCTCCCGTAAAGAGCTTCGTAAGGATCCATTTGAGTCGAAGCTTGATAACTATTGTTGTATGTGAACTTCACTAATGGTAGGGACTTTTCCCACGTATCCCTAAAATCGAGACGCAGGCTCGTAGCATATCCCTGATTAACCTTTTTAGATTGGCCATCGGTTTGAGGGTGAAAAGCAGTGCTTAGGAGCACTCGAGTTCCCAAAGCCTCATGCAAGGTTTTCCAAAACCCTGATGCAAAACGCAGATCACGGTCGGAGATAATGACACAGGAACTCTGTACAGATGGATGATCTCACGAATGTATAACTCATCAAGTCTAGGCCAGCTAAAATTCTTTCTCACCGAAAGAAAATGAGCAGATTTGGTAAATAGATCTACAATTACCCAAATAGCATCATTTTTCTTCGGTGTCATTGGTAGACCACTTACGAAATCTATCGTAATACGCTTTCATTTCTAGTGTGGAAGCTCAATAGGTTGCAAAAGGCCAGTAGGCACCTTGTGCTCAGCTTTAATATTTTGGGAGGTCAGACACCTAGCCACAAAGTCCATGATCTCACCTTTTATACCAGACCACCAATACAACTCTTTCAAGTTTTTATACATCTTGATAGCTCCAGAATGAACGGAAAAAATGACTCGAATGAGCTTTACTCAGGATTTGATTTCGAAGGTCATCATCGTCAGGGACATATATACGATCTTGAAAGTACAATAAACCTTCAGAATTCATGGCAAAGTCAGGATCCAACTTACCCTTGATCTTGGCAATAAGAGTTCGCAACTCCTCGTCAGACTCCTGGAGTGCTTTGATTCAAGACACGATGGTTGACTGAATTATCAATTCTGCCAACAACTTGCAATGCTTCTTGTGCCAGAAGTGAGCATTTAAACATCTCGAGGAGGGAGTGGGATTCCAACTAAGAGCATCACCCTCAATATTAGCCTTACCGGGATGGTAATCAATGACCAAATCATAGTCTTTCAAAAGTTTTATCCACCAACGTTGACGGAGATTCAACTCTTTCAGAGTCAGAAGATACTTCAAGCTCTTGTGATCAGTGTACAAGTAACATTTTTCACCGTAAAGATAGTGCCTCCAAATCATTAAGGCAAACACAATAGTGACTAGCTCCAGGTCATGTGTCAGATAGTTTATCTCATGCGGTTTAAGCTGGCGTGAGGTGTAGGCAATGACCTTTCCTTCTTGCATAAGTACACAGCCTATTCCCAAGGGGGATGCATCACTGTACACTGTGAAGTCCTTTCTTGACTCGGGTTGCACTAAGACAAGGGCATGGGTTAAGACTTGCTTTAGCTGATCAAAACTCCTTTGTTGCTCCACTGTCCATACAAAGGGAGTTTCTTTACGGAGAAGCTTCGTCAAGGGTGCAGCAATCATCGAAAACCTTTTAACGAATCTACGGTAGTAGCCTGCAAGGCCCAGAAAACTGCGAACTTTTCCAACATTCTTCGAAGGGATCCAATCAAGAACCGCTTGAATCTTCCTTAGGTCCACCTGAATTCTCGCAGAAGAAATCACATGTCCCTGAAAGGATACTTCAGATAGCCAGAATTTAGATTTATTGAACTTAGCATACAGTTGTTTCTCTCAAAGAGTCTGAAGCATAATTCAGAGATGTTCTTCATGAGTGGCAGTGTCCTTAGAATAGATCAAGATGCCACTATGAACACAACCACGAATTTATCTAGATAGGGCTAGAACACAAGGTTCATCAGGTCCAAGAAGGCTACAGGTGCATTGGTAAACCCAAAAGGCATTACCAAGAACTCATAGTGGTCGTATCTTGTTTGGAAGGTAGTCTTTGGAACATCAGACTCCTTCACCAGCATTTGATAGTATCCGGATCGTAGGTCTATCTTAGAGAAGATAGAAGCACCTTTCAACTGATCGAAAAGGTCATTGATCCTTGGTAACAGATACTTATTCTTGATTGTTACCTTATTCAACTGATAATAGTCAATGCATAGTCGTATCGATCCATCATTTTTCTTGACAAACAAAACCGATGCTTCCTAGAGTTAGGAACTCAGTCTAATGAATCCCTTATCCAAAAGATCTTGGATTTGGGCCTTCAACTCTTTCTATTCGATTGAAGCCATCCTATACGGAGCAATGAAGACTGGTGTAGTCCCCAATTACACTTCAATTTTGAATTCCACTTCTCGGGTCAGAAAGAGTTTTGGAAGTTTATTGGGAAACAAATTAAGGAATCCCTTTATCACTGGCACATCTTTGAGCTTTGCATCTTCTTTAGATTCCATAGGACACATGATATCCTTATTAGGCTCAGGTTTGGTTTTCATCAGAGTTATGCTCTCCTTGCCGAGCCCACGGAGATACAGCTTCTTCTTCGAACAATCTACCCAGGCTTGATGTTAAGCTAACCAATTAAGGCCTAGGATAAGTTCAAACTCATGAAAGGCAAGGCTAACAAATTAGCCGAAAATGGGATCCCTTGGATCCCAGAGTGCAAGCTTTATAGATCAAACGTATAACCACACTATCTCCTAGTAGGTTAGAGACAACTATTTCAGAAGTGACTGGTTTAAGTTCTACGGCATACTTTTCAATCAATGGTTCACTAATAAATGAATGTGTAGAACCAAGATCCACCAAAGCATAAACAAGATCAGAACATAATTCCACCATACTTGCAATCACGTCAAGATCATCTTCTTGCTCTCGACCTCGAACAAGGTACATCTGAGCTGAGATCTGAGGGTCACGTCAAATTGAAGGGGGATTTGAGTTGTGAGGTTTCGCTGCTGATCTAGACTGCATTTGTTTCGCTCCTCTACCCTTATTACGATTGTTCTGAGAAGCCACCGAGGTAGGAGCATTCAGATTTTATGGACATTGTCTGATAAAGTGACCAGCTTCACCACAGAGGTAGCAAGATCCAGCCTATCTACAACATTGCCCAGGATGCCTCCTCTGATAAAAGCTACATAAAGGGATCTATGAGCCTCTTCTAGAACCACCCGTACTATCAACTAAAGATGTACGAGCAGCAGAGGTTCCCAGGGATTAGGATTGTGACACATATCACGTCTTTGGCAGCTGCTGAAAGGTGACAAATTTTTGGTCCCACTGTCTATTATTCTTCTGAGGCATGAGAGGTTTAGAATCATATCAAAATCTCTTGTTAGACCTAGCTTGGTTCCACTTCCTTCTTTCATAAGCCTTCTGGGAGGCTTTAGTAGCAATTGCCCGGTTGACAAGGTCTTGAAAGTCCTCTAACTCTAAAGAAGTGAAGAGGGGACGTAATTCATTAGATAGGCCATCAATAAACATTTTACACTTCTTCTTCTTTGTTCTTATCTTTCCTTTTTTTTGTAAAAGAGAGAGTTTGATCAAAGCTTTGGGTAGAAAGCTTTGATTTTGTAATGGTTGCCTCCTTAGCCTAGAAAAGGGAAGAAATTCTTAGTGAATTTGTTGGAAATCCTTAGTGGGAAATCCTTAGACCTTGTTAGAAGGTTGAACCACTCTAAATCCCTTGTGTCTCATTTTTATCTTTCCATTTGATTCCCTTCAATTTTTATATTATCACTTTACCCCCTCTTGGCCAAATCACTTTGAGTTATCATCCTAACATAATTCACCACTTTCACCAAGTGACCGGTCTCATAGAATGATTGCCTCATTCGCATCACATCATCCTTTAGAAACGACCACCCTTTTTTAAAGAATGCGAATGTAAAATCGTTTGGTCTCGATGCCTTACTACCATTATAATTAGGAACTGCCAAATACACCTCATCTTCAGAGAAAGGTAGCTCTAGCGCTAGACGTTGCTCTTGCTTCAACATCCAAAAGTCGAAATTCCTTGAAACCTTCGCAAGCTACATTTTAAATTCCTTATAGAACTTATTTTTCAATCTTTCAGGCTGATAAACCCAACGCCCCCTTACATTTATTCCTTGAATCAAATTACACCCCTAATCTTCGTTGTCCGATGAAAGTAACCAGAATTATGGTCACCCAACCGTAACCACAACCCTCGAGACTTTTGTCTCCAAATTGATTCTGGAAATTTGTTCCACAAGATAGCATAGAGTTGTCACCTTTCATGTACACCCTCCTTGTCCAACTCAACCCGAGCTGCATGCACATCCAAGTCCTCAATCAATACCTGAGTCGTCTCAATACGTTGCTCCACATTCCCAAACTCAGATTTGTTCCAAATACGAAGGAATTTTCGCATGTCCCATAGCTTTGATAAAATCATCTTGTCTAATCCCTTACTCGAAATTCGCTGCCACTCCTCTGCCATAGTGTGCACATCCTTTGGCTTTTCTATCCAGCAATTTAGGAACCTAAAAGGCTTCGGCACCCAATCCCCAGTGTTACTCACAAGTAGGGGTGTGCATTTTTCGGTTTTAACCGAATTAACTGTAAGAACTGAACATTTTCTGGTTAATCGGTCAGTTAATTTTAGGTAAAATCAGTTAACGGTTAAGAGTTTATTTAAACTTTGGTTATCAGTTAATTTGGTTCGAAACTAGTTAATTAATTGAACTAACCGGAATTATTATATATTAAATAATATATATGTATATATATATTTGGTCATTCAACTTTTAAAAATTATAAAATGATCATTACTTTTTTTGATATGTTATAAAATAGTCATTAAACTTTTATCAAATTAGCATAAAATGAAAGTTCAGTGACTAAAAAGCAATTTTATAAGAAATTTTGGTTAATTCGAAAATTGACCGAATTAACCAAATCTTTTTTGGTTCGAATGGTTAACCGAATTAAGCAAATGCACACCCCTACTCACAAGTGTTACAGCCGCATGATCTGATATACCCCGTTTGAGAGCACATTGAGACAACTAAACAAACCTATCATTCCACCCTACTTGCACCAAAATCCGATCAAGACGACCACACCTATCACCCGGTCCAAACCAAGTAAATCTCTTACCTATCAATGGAAAATCCAGTAGTTCAGCATGCTATATAAATTATAGAAAATCCATCATCCCATGTTCACCATCTACATACCCCACACGCTCTTCCATCGATCCAACCAAATTAAAATCACCACCACCGTACCAAGATAAATTATGCAACGTCAAAGTTTCTCGAATTTGTCCCCAAAATTGTATTTATCCGTCTATTGTTCAAGGCACATATACATTCAATAAGCCACACCTCCAATCATCAATCACTCATTAACCAATTACCATACTAAAACTCAATAACACCAAAGAGGATTCCATCATAAACCGTGCTAAATTCCAAACAATCAATATGACTCCAGATCGACCCTGAGATGGACAAAACACAAAACCAAATCATTAGTGTACCATAATTTACGTACAAAATGAGCTGATACCTCCTCTAATTTTGTTTACTGTAAAAATACCATATCGCAACGATGATGTTTTGCCAATATTTTAACTACCCTCATTTTCGACAGGAAACCCAATCCTCGCATATTCCATGAAAGCATCTGCATATCCCTAGCACTCTATCGACCACAATCCCTTGCTTTAATTATCTTTGCAATATCCTTAATAATACCATGTACTTTTTCGATAGTTGTTTGTTAACTCCTCAAAAGTATTGTTTTTTATGCTTATTTTACAAAGCCTTTGTTAGCCCTTTAAGTACATTTAGTTGCATTTAGATGTTAAAATCATGCATTTACACAAGGAGTTAAGAAGCTATTATATTTCCAGTGTGAAGGGTTATTTTGCTGGTTTTGACGCAAGACACAGGCAGACAGACATGGCAGAGAGGCGTTGACAGAGAAAACAGGAAAAGAAGCAAAGAATTGTCAAGAAGCAGTTGGCATAGATGGACCACACAATGCGAAGCTCAGCTGGCAAAGGATTGAAGTCTGATGACTGGTCAAAGTAGCTGTTGGATCTTGTACACGTAAGCCCTAGAATTATAATCTGGATAAGATGATCACGCATCTTATCCCTTGCGCATTCAAATTTCAAACTCAAAGGCTTATCCTAGGGTTTCTACGCAAACCTATTTAAAGGAGATCAATCAACCACTTGAGGGGAGACCAATTGAAGAGAGGATGCACCATGGTGAACCGAGAGGCGATATGGTTAGACCAACCAAAACTGAGAGCTCTAGAGCATTCGAATGGTTGCATCGACGGATCTCTTTCTTGCCCATTCTCTTAGTTTTATTTATTTTATTTGAAATGATGTTGAGAAACGATGATGTTTTGTGGATGGACCCCCAACAATGAACTAAGCTTTTACAGTTGATTGCAAAATATTTGCGATTAACGCTTATTTTATATTTGGTTTTTAATAGTCAGAATGCCTTGGCATTATTTTTTGTCCGGTCGTACTTAATTTTTCCAAATCCATTGTCATATGATAGTTGGCATTGTGTGCTTATTGCACCTTTGGAGTAAATATTGACACTTAATCAAGTTAATTAATGAAAACTTCACTATAGACAAATAGGGGTTTTATCGTGGTTAACATAGGGTATTGTCATCGACAGAGGAAATACTATTTTTTAATCTGCTCGGCAATAAACCAATGCAGGACATTATTAAATGCTGACATAAGTAGCGTGAAATCCAGGCATCCCTTGTCAACACACATCATTCAATTGAATAGTTCGTTGCCAGATTGCTTTCATTTTCACCGCACTATTTTTGCCATCTTTTTAATATAAAACCCAAAACATTTTAAACACTTTTAATCCTTTCAAACAAGTAAACATTGAGCAAAAAAGTTCTTGGTTAATCCCTGTGGATTCGATACTCAGCTTACTATTGTATTACTTGCTGATCGTTTATACTTGCATGCATAAGACTCACCTTGGAATTATTCTTTGGCACTTTTACACTAAAATTATATCGTTTGCCATTAGCAAAGTCGACAAGTTTTTGGTATCATTGCCGGGGGTTTACGACATAATTTATTGTTTTTAAATTTTTACTTTTTTTCTTCTATTTTTGCTTTTTATTTTATTTCTTTGTTTTGACTGGTGTATGACCAAAAACCACGCAGTGGTGGAAGATTGGCCATAAGATCCGAAAATTGAAAGAACCCTACAAAGGTTAAAGAAAAAAGTTCGAGAGGTGGATCAACCAGGAAATGGAGGAAATAATGTCTTAAACAATAAAGAGAATCCACCAATTAACAATGGGATACCAGCAGCTCATGTTGCCCCAACTGTTAACGTAGAGGAAGAGAAACCTACTAGAGAGCACTCGACACCAAACATAGACAATTTGATCCAATGACTAATTGGTCTCGAGGTAAGTACACCAAATTTTGAACTCATGCCAGTAATGATACAAACTCTTTTGAATGTAGGACAATTTGATGGAGCACCTACTGGAGATCCAAGGCAACACTTGAAGCAATTCATAGAAGTCTGCCAACTATTTCAGCAGCCTGAAGTATCAAAAGATATAGTGAAGCTAAAATTATTTACATTCTCCCTGAGAGATAAAGAAAAAATGTGGCTAAGTTCTTTTCCACCTGGTTTTGTCACCTCATGGGGAGATCTATGCAAGAAATTTTTGCTGCTATTCCAGCCACCTAAACTCACTACCAAGCTGAGGAGTGAGATCATCACGTTTAGGCAGGCTGAAGATGAGACCCTATATGATGTCTGGAGAGATTTAAGGACCTGTTGAGGAGGTGTCACATGCATGGATTCCCAAAATGGACCAGGATGGAGACCTTCTACAATGGACTCAATGCACAAGCCATAATTGTTGTTGATGTTTCGGCAAATGGTTTGCTACTTGACAAAAACTATATAGAGGTAGTCGGGATCCTTGAGAGGATTTCAATTAATGATTTTGAGTATCCTACTGCCAGATTTGGGACAAGAACAAAAATTTATGGGAAATTACAAATAGATGAACTTACATCCATCCACGCTGAGATTTCTAATCTTACTAGCATGGTGAGAACTTTGCAAAAAAGGAATGAATCCCAAGAAGTTAAGATATTAGACCCATTCTGTACAATATGTGGAGAGGATCATCACATAGAAGATTATCCTGCCAACCCTGAGTTAGTATATTTTGTTGGCAATTTTAATCAAAATTATAATTTGAATTCTAATAAATACAATGCGGGATGGAGACAACACCCAAATTTAGCTTGGGGAAATCAATGAGGTAACCAATACAATGCCCAACAGCAGAACAATAATGCCGAACGCCAAATCAATGCCCAACAAGGTTTCAATCAAAATGCGCAGAGGGTGCAAAACAACTTTTATGCAGGGCAAAGGAACAACCAAGGGACTTTGAAAGATTACATGGAGAGGAATGATGCAATTGTCTAGAGTTTGGCTGCATCTATGTGAGACTTGAAGGTACAGATTGGATAGATTGCCAGTGCACTCAACAATAGACCCCAGGGAGCTTTGCTAAGTAATACAGAGGATTCCTTTCAAAATCACAATGAGCAATGCAAAGTTGTAACTCTTCAGAATGGCAAGCAATGCGAGGCCACTACACTTGTCAAGCAATCAGTTAATTGCCAAGAGGAAGAGAAGGAATCAATAGGTGAACTAAAAGAAACATAAAAGAAAAAAGCGAACATAAGTGATGCCAGACCTCAGCCGGATGCCAACAAAACCTTGGCAAAGCCAGCAGAGCCAGCATATGCTTATCCACCTCCACCATTTCCACAAAGACTACAAAAGCACAAGCAAGATAAAAAATTTAAGCACTTCTTGGAAGTCCTTAAGCAATTACAGATCAATCTACCATTGGTGGAAGCTCTCGAATAGATGCTCAACTATGTTAAATTCATGAAGGAAATATTTTCTAAAAAGAGGAAACTGGGTGATTTTGAGATTGTAGCTCTTACTAGGGATGTAGTGCAATGATACTAAATCGGTTGCCATAAAAGCTGAAAGATTCGGGAAGTTTTACTATTTCTTATACCATTGCCAACAAATTCATGGATAAGGCACTGTGTGACTTGGGAGCCAATATCAATTTGATGCTAATGTCTATTTTCAGAAAGCTCGGCATCGAAACAAAGCCTACCACAATAACACTTCAATTGGTAGACCGTTCTTTTGCACATCATAGGGGTAAGATTAAGGACGTGTTGGTATAGGTAGACAAATTCATATTCCAAGTTGATTTTATAATTTTAGATTATGAGGTAGATTTTATCATTGGGTAGACCATTCCTTGCCATAGGTAGAGCATTGATTGATGTTCATAAAGGTGAATTAACAATGCGTGTGAATGATCAACATGTTACATTTAATGTGTTTCACGCTATTAAATACAATATAAACTTGAGGAATGCCAAGCTGATGAAATGATGGAGTTTATTTTTAAAGTGGACGTGGCACAACTGTGCCAAGATTCAGATGATGATGCCACCAAACGAGATAGTGAAAAAGAAACAAGTGAAGACACTAAAGGAACAACTTTAGAAAAGGTAAGCTATTTGGGATAGCCAGAGCTACTAAGTTGACTGGTAGAGAGATTGTGGCACCTAAACCATCTATTGAGGAGCCACCCAAATTGGAACTGAAATCGTTGCCAGACCACCTCAAGTATGCCTAGTTAGGTAAACACTCAACCTTGTCAGTGGTCATTGTTGTTGATCTAACTAATGATTAGAAGGAAAGATTGCTGGGTATTTTAAGCAATTACAAGCAAGCATTGGGATGGACCTTGGCTGATATCCGAGGAATAAGCCCAACCATTTGCATGCACAAAAATAATTCTAGAAGAATATCATGGCAAAATAATTATCCATAGAAGATTGAACCCGAGCATGAAAGAGGTAGTGAAAAAAGAAATTATCAAGTGGCTGGATGTTGGGATAATCTATCCCATTTTTGATAGCTTGTGGGTCAGCCTGGTGCAATGTGTGCCAAAGAAAGGTGGCATGACCGTGGTTCAAAATAGTAACAATGAGTTGATTCCTTCTAGGACTGTTGCTGGATTGAGAGTGTGAATGGATTATAGGAAGCTAAACAACGCCACCAAGAAATATCACTTCCCACTACCCTTCATTGATCAAATGTTAGGCAGACTGGCAAGAAAGGCATTCTATTGCTTCCTAGACGGTTATTCAGGGTATAATCAGATTGTCGTGGCTTCAAAAGATCAGGAGAAGACCATATTCACATGTCTATATGAGACATTGACTTTTAGAAGAATGCCCTTTAGACTGTGTAATGCTTCGGCAATGTTTCAACATTGTATGGTGTGTATCTTTTCTAACATGATTGAGAACAACCTAGAAGTTTTCATGGGTGACTTCTCGGTATTTGACAAGACATTTAAGGAATGCCTTCAAAGTCTATAGCTTGTTTTGAGGAGATGTATTGATACTAACTTGGTCTTGAACTGGGAGAAATGCCATTTCATGGTGAATGAGGGCATATTGTTAGTTTATTGAATCCCAATTAACCATTGACACTATTAAAGACCATATTGAAAACTTTGAAACATAGTGTAGTGACCAAATTAAGAGAGTTGGAAGTTGGAGTGGCAAAAGCATGGACAATTGAGAGTTGAGAGACTAATCTTGCAAATAGTCTCTCCTCAAGACTAATCACCACATACGTGGGATTAGGATATTGAGTTCCTTCAATTGAAGGAAAGCCCAATTGGAAACAAAGTAAAAAAGAAAAGAAAGAAGCTTACCCGGTAATTGTTAAGCAAGCACCTCCCCATCTTCTTCCTCTAGCCACCTTAAGCACACACCTCCATTGAAGGTAGAGTCAAGCTTTGCTTTTCTTAAGTTCATCAATCATAAATCGAAGTAATCGATTGGGTAAGTAGTTTTCCTCAATCGATTTGTCGAATCCATGGCTAAATCATGTTTAATCTTAAACCCAAGGATTGAGTTAAGCCCTAGGAATCCTCTAGGGATATTATAGCTTAATTGTTATTGTTTTTCATAGCTATTGAGTTGCTATGAATCTATTATCGGTATTGAAATCCTTGTTTCATTGTAGCTCAAGAGATTCAAGGTGAAGAATCTGCAAATCCTCCCAATTCCACCAAGCCCAATAGCAAGGGAGTTGTCATCTGGAGCCTTGAAATCATCAGTAAGAGTAGTCAGAGTCAAGAGGAGTGGCTAGGTGCCTACCCGAATTCATTGATGTCAATTTATTGTATTATCATCATTAGCCAAGGTATGTGTCACAACCTCCATTTTAGGAGAAAGGTTTTGATGTTTTGGAAAACTTTATAAAATCACGGAGTCGCCACCAATCTTTTTGAAGAAAGTGTGATTGGATCACTTTTAAAACAAGTGTTATTTTAATAAAACATTTTATTTATTAAAACAACAATTTTTGGTCCACGAAAACAAGAGAAAACATGTTCGGTGGTCGGTTACGTGTGGGGAAGGGTTAGCACCCCCACAATGCCCAAAAATTGGTACCTAATTGATTTCAAAAAAACAATTTTAAAACTAGAATCTACAAGTTCACAAAATTTCAATTTATTTGTCCGAAAAATGAATGTAAATCTATTTTAACGGCCTTATCGCTCGAGAAATGAACTTTAATCACCGCCAACATTCCTAGCGCTAACCCGTCATTCCCGTTTGATAAGACACCGCATCAATTAAGTTTTCACTTTTTTAGTAAATCAACAAGAAAATTAAATGTGTTAAAGTCTTTTAATTAAAATCTAAGTAGTGAATAATCCTAAAGAAATGTCTATATTCCTTTTAATTATTAAGGTTATAATATAATTAAGTGTGTTTTATTGAAAATGAAGAATGTTTTACATACATGTCTCTAATCTATGTTTTAATCTCTAATCCTAAGGTTTAACACACATACATATACATACAAGAAATAAGAAACAAATTACTTAAATCAAATTAATTATCAAATCAATTAAAATAAGAAAAGGCAATTAATTTTATTTTTAAAAATCTGTATTATGGACTAAATTAAAAGAAAACCAAAATGTGAGGGTTAATTCGAAAATAATTAAAAATTTGGTGCCGAATTGAAAGGAAAAAGGACAAAATTGAAACGATTGAAAACAAAGGAGCTGCGGTATAAGAACCGAATAAGAAGAGCGCGGGTTATAGTCAGGTTCGGGTCGGGTCAAACGGGTTAGTATAAATAGCCGAAATTATAAACAGAAATCATTTTCTCTCTTTATTTCCAAACTGATCAAAACGAGTTTTATTATAATTCTCTGATGTGTTCTTCATGAATAACACGATGAACATCTGTCGTGCCAGCCGCCTTCCACCAGCGCCGACCGCTGTTGCCGATGGCAAAATTCCCATATTCCGGTTAATTTTCCAGATTGTGGCGACTTCGAAATCACATTTTTTCACCTGATTTTACATCAAAACCAAATCTCCCCGGCAATTCAAACAAAAACAAGGTAAAATCAATCCCTTTCTTCTTTATTTAATTCGAAACAGAAAGTAAATAGATAGAAAAATTACCAAAACTTGCTTCTCTTTATTGCTTATGAACACTGATTACAAATTGCTTGCTCCTACAATTTTCGAATGTTAGTATGTTTAATGTAATTGCTATGTGTGATTTCTATCGAATTTTTGTTGTTACATGGATTACAAAGGGGTTTATATAGTACAAGAATTGCTTGAATTTAAAGCCTGAATCCCTAATTTCTTCCCTGGATTATCTCGAACTGCTTGATCTTTGCCAGAGGCTTCAATTTAGGGATTAACCTTTTCCCTTTTGGTTCTGATTTTGCCTTTTGCATATTCGATTGTAGCTTGATTCTTGCTAGGGCTTCGAATTAGGGATTATCCTTTCCCGTTTTGCTTCTAATTTTTCCAGTTAGGGCTTTGAATTAGGGATTTAATCCATGTTGGTTTTATCTTGAATTGCTCTGCCCTAATTTAGGGATTTAACTTTTTTTGTTATTTTGTTTGTATGTTTTTGATGACTCGAATGGTGTTGGTGAGGAACAATCAGAGCGAGTGGAGCATCAAAGAAGATGAAGTGATCGATCGAAGCTAAAATGTCATGCCCAGGGCTTCCACGCGTGAGTGGTGATCCGCGTGATATATCCCGAAGTGATCTGGGCTGTCAGATTGCATCCTGATCGAACGGCTGAGAAGTTGAGGCGCTATATCATCCCCAGCTGGTACGATCTGCGATGTTGGATCCCAAATTGATCCAACGGCCTCTTTTCGGCTGCGCAAAGAATAAAGATGAGATTAGAGTTTTTTTGGGTTATAAATGGGCCAGCCGACCCTTTGTGAAATATATAGGCCTATGTTTTTTTAATTAATGGACTCTATCTGTTTAACCGAATAAAAGCAAATGGACTTAGTTTTTTTAATGGACTGTTTTACTTTGGGTTTTATCCTAACTACTAACTAGAACACTAATATATAACCTAAATTAATTTTAACTATCGCAATCTACTAATAATTATACTAATTATAACACTAAGTATACATTATATGACACCTAAATAATTCCAATTTAATATTTACAACTATAATACATCAACTATATTACTATATACTATATGACACCTAACTATATTATCAGTATAGCACTACAACAATACTAAAACAACTAAAACGAAGGTGAAAATCAAGTGACAACAATATGTTTGCATTAAGACCTCACTAGAGGCATCACTGGTGAGGTTCGGTAAGCTTAACATGTTCGTAGCATAATTACTGCATTACATACGCCACCTAGGAGAAAAAGGACAATTTCGATAGCCTCACTAATCTGATCCTTCTTCCTCTTATAGTGTAAAGATGTCCGATTCCGATAAGGCTCACGAAGAAGTTGAGCACACAGTTGGCTCCTTGACCAATGGCGAGGAGAAAAAGGGGAAGAATCCTCTTAACCTGCAAGTACCCCCACAAGAACCAGTGAACACTGAGCCTATGTTACATGCTGCTCAGTTTGAGTGCTATAAGAACATGACTGAGATGTTTAAATAGTTCATGGTTACCCTCAAATTCAAGCAAACTACACAGTCCTCCGCAGCTGCTACTTCCGTGAACTCAGCCCCTATCAAAAAGTTAGGTACTACCTTCTCGGGTAAGGCCGAGCAAGACCCTGAAGTGGCAGAGCACTGGCTGGATAGCACGATAAGAATATTGACCAAGCAATTGTAGTGCTTGGATGAGCATAAGCTCGAGTGTGCTCTAGCCTTGCTAACCGATGAAGCCTTAAGTTGGTGGGAAACCACGACTCTTACTGCTCCCGAAGGTGAAATAACTTGGGAGTTCTACCTATGAGAGTTTAAGAAGAAGTACATTAGTGAGCATTACTTAGCCAAAAGGAGGGATATTTTTCTGCATTTAAAACAAGGTAGAAGGCCGGTGGAGTAGTACATCCACGACTTCTATAAGTATTGCAAGTATGGGGCTGAATACATCAAGAAAGAAGAAGAGAAGTGTAGAATGTTCATTGTAGGTTTGAGTGATGAACAACGGCCTTTGTTTACTGCTCTGGGGATCAAGGATTTCCAGAAGCTTGTGAATCGAGCAATTTCTACTGAAGCTACTCAGAGATCGCATCGGTTTAATAGGCCTAATCGATTTGAGAAGAGGCCACTAAATGATCTACGACCCCCTCTACCACACAAGAAAAGTAAGCAGTAGCAAGGGTACAAGCAATCCTTCCGATCGGGTGTTTTCCCAAAACCACAAGTTATGTCCCAGTCCATTACAAGAACTGCCTCTGTTGAGAGTATTGGAGGATCTAGATGGGAGTAGCAGTACCCGATTTGCAACTTTTGCCAAAGAAGACATCCCACCAGATAGTGACGCAAGCAATCTAGAGCGTGTTTCTTCTGTGGGGAACAAGGCCACTACTTTAATGATTGTCCAATAAATGCTACTAAATCTTCTCCACTAACGGTTCCTACGACCCTTGCTCCATCCCACAGGTATCGATATAGGTTTTGACAGTACGATTGGGGCATTTAGATGTATCAATACAGCCTTGGGGTGTATCAAAATGAGTCATGGTCAAAGTCAACGTTAGTCAACCCGTATTGGTACAGGTCAATCTGTATCGCTACGAGTTCTTGAATTGAAAAGAATTGGGCTCTCACCCTTGCATGCGGTACCGATACGGTCTGCGACCGTATTGATACGTGTTTGGGCAATTTCATTTGGAGTTCAACTCATGTACACCCGTACTGATACGTCACCAAGGTGTTTCAGTACGGTGGTAGTTAATTCTGTTAAAAGACATTAAACATTGTTTTAAAGGGTTTACAGAATGGTCACTAACTATTGTACAACCTAGTTGGATAAGTAAACAATATCAGAATAATATGAAATTTTACAAGATCACTGTTATATTGATGAATTTTATTATTATATAGTTAATAGCATTAAGGGACCCCTAAATTATCAGATTCACAATTTAGTCCCTAAAACTTATAAAGGTTAGAAACTAGCCCCTATTACTTAGTCAATATTTCAAATGGTATAGTTGAGCTAATACTGATATTGGATAATGTTTAGAAAGTGTAACCTTGAATAAATGACAAGTAATTACTGAAGTCTTATCACTTCGATCATCATGTTGTTCACTGGTAGCATTCTCTGACTTGGTTTCTGACCAGGACGGTGGGGGATGTTACGAGATCATTTGGCATTGGAACACCTCCTAGAAAAGAAGGATGACAAGCCCAGATTGATCCGATGGACACTCTTGTTGCAAGAATTTGATCTTCAGATTCTAGACAAGAAAGGGAATGAAAACTTGGTAGCTGACCATTTGTCAAGATTAGAACATCACCTTGAGGAAGGTAGAGTCATTGCCATTAAAGATCAATTCCCCCATGAATACCTTCTTGCAGTTGGTGCCATGCCATGGTATGCTGACATAGTCAACTATCTGGTAAGTAATATTATGCCACCGGATTTGGTAAGCAATGCGAGGAAACATTTTCTATGAGATGTGATGTAGTATTATTGGGATGAGCCCATTCGGTTTAAACACTATGTCGACCAAGTGATCCATCGATGTGTGCTAGAGAATGAGCAGCATAATATTTTACATTTATGCCATACAACGTCGTATAAAGGTCATTTTACTGGAATGAAGACCGTAGTCAGGTTTTTTTTGGCCCACGTTGTTTAAAGACGCTCATTACTTTGCCAAGGCATATGACCGATGCCAACGGATAGGTAACATCTCAACCTGACATCAATTCTTTTCCCCCACATTTGGCAATCTCTATATTCTTCTGGTTGTTGAATATGTTTCCAATTAGGTTGAGGTCATTACACTGCCAAAAAATGATGCCAAGGCCGTTGTCAAGTTCCTACATAAGAATATCTTCACGAGATTCGGTGCCTCTAGAGCCATGATTCATGATGAAGGTATACATTTTAAGTGTAATTTAATTTTTAATGCTCTGTGCATGCATGAAATCCAGCAACGTATTACCACAACTTACCATTCCTAAACACATGGCCAAGCGGAGACCTCAAATAAAGAAATCAAGAACATTCTAGAAAAGACTATGAATCCATCGAGGAAAGACTGGTCCTTGAGACTATAGGATTCATTGTGGGTTTACAGAACAACCTTTAAGACTCTATTGGGAACTTCTCCCTATAGGCTCATGTTTGGGAAGGCATGCCACTTGCTAGTGGAATTGGAACATAGAGCTTATTGGGCAATCAAAAAGCTCAATATAGAGTGGAAAGCTACTGGTACAAAATGCTTATTGGACATGAATGAGTTAGAGAAATTCAGAACACGTGCTTACGAGAATGTCAGACTCTACAAGGAAATGACAAAACGATGGCATGACAACAGGATCATGGCAAGGCAGTTTGAGGTATGCCAACGTGTTTTATTATTTAACTCGAGGCTAAAGTTGTTTTCAGGAAAGCTCAAGTCTAGATGGCCGGAACCCTTTGAAGTTATGAAGCCATATGCTCGTGGAGTTGTAGATATTAAGGATTTAAAGACGGGAATAATTTTCAAAGTTAACGGCCAATGATTGAAATACTACTTGGATGGTACTCAAAAGGATGCCAAGGAGGTTGTCCTCCTTGCAGAGGTTCCGTAGACATCATCATCATGGTTTGGTTTTTGTATGTAGTAGGTTAAATGCTTTTTAGTTTCAGTATTTTTAATTTATTTTTATTTTTATTTTTCTTTCTTTTAATTTTTATTTTTCTTTTGTTGCGTTGAAAGGTTTTCCTTTGAGTAAGTGCAGGTTTTATGTGCCAGGCAGAATGCCAGGATAAGGGCTTGGCATGGGGTGATTAAAAATGTGGAGAAAATAATTTACCTTAGCCGCCCAAGGCTTGATAGAGCTCCACCCAAGAAAAGAGTGAAAGTTTTGTTTTTTTACCCTAACCGCCTAAAAGTGATAAGTTAAAATTTAAAATTTTCAACTTAATCACCTTATCACTCCACCTTCCCCCCCCCCATCTCATCACTTAAACCTTTATCACTAGGCCTTTTTGTTTTCACGAAACACGCAAAAGCCCATCATTATCCCCACTTAATCAGCCACATTGATTACTTCACTTAAACACTCAACATTTCACCCTTCCATCTACCTAAAACCCTAACCGATCCAAGGATTAAAACTTTTCACTTTTCCCTCTATTTTCTTTATCAAGTAAGAACACCAAGAATCACTTCTTCTTCTTCCAAAATTCATTCAAGTCCTAAACATATTCCCATGGCTTCTGCATCACCACCATTCAAGATCTTTTTCAACGAGGAGAATCACAAGAAACACGAAGAGAACTTTGCCTCAAGAACATTTTTCTACGAGAAGAACTTTGATTTCAAGGACGAACCCAACTTGGGTTATTCGCCGAAGTTCATGACAATGGTGAAGTAGCACAAGTGAGAGTTGTTTTGCCAACAGAAAGGGGAAATTTATTCCAACATTGTTCGCGAATTTTATGTTCATCTCACAACTAAAGACTCACCTTTCTTGCTTATAAGAGGTACGTGCATTCGATTTCATGAAGGATCGATTAATGCTTTGTTTAAATTGGATGGTCCAGATGAGAAGCACTCTGAGTTCATGGATTCTTTGGACGATGCAAAGAGAAGGACATTGTTGAAGGACTTATGTGAGCCCGACACTACGTGGACTATATCATCGAAGGGCCATATGACGATGAAGCGGCTGACATTGAAGCCACAACCGAAAAGGTGGAATCACTTTCTAAAGGCAAACCTGATGTTGACCACCCATAATGAAACTGTCTCGGAGGAAATACTGGCACTACTGCATTTAATCATCGTAGGCCACAAGATCAACTTCGGTCGTATCATTATTGATGAAACCTAAAAATGCACCGATAAGGGTAATGGAAGTTTGTTTTTCCCTTTATTGATTTCTAATATTTGCATGTAGCATAGCGTGCCAAAGCTTGATACAGATAAAACTTAAGAGACTAAGGGAACAACGATCACTCCTGCCCTATGGAGGCAACTCATTGCCAAGGAGAAAGGCAAGGGAATGGCTGTCGAGTCTGTACCAAAGGCAGAACCTGTGACTCCAATGCTAGCTAGTTCAGTGGCAATGCTCTCCCAGATATATCAACACCAAGATATCATCCTCTAGAAGTTGGAGAAAGTATAGGATAAGAACTTGATGTCATGAAGAAAACACTTGAGGACTATGTACACCTTTGGTTTGGGGGTGTGCATCCTCACATTCATATGCCATGTATTCATGTTTAAATTTCAATTTGCCATATAGAATAGTTTGCCATATAGGATTAAAATTTGCATACCAAACCACTAAAAAAATTTGTTGCCTCGACTAAGATTGGAAATTTTGTCAATAATCTGCTAGCTAGTTAAATTTGTTATAGATTATTTGTCCAATGAAGAAACTGGAATTTTAGAACTTGTATGCTAGCAGGTTAGCAATGCCAAGTAGCTTGGCAATTGAACTCTAGTTTAGGAAAGTTTAGTTTCACTTTACACGAAGTATGCATCTAGTCTGCAAAACAAACTTAGGTTCTCATGAAACTAAACTCATAATAATTGTTAAAAAAAGAAGAAAAAAGAGAAACAATGCCAAGATAGAAAGAATAAGGCAACAATGTTTTGCCAAAGGCTGGAAAATTTTAGAACACTCTTCTGCCTTAGAGAAAACAATTAACTTGGGTCTTCGTGGTTTTCTCCCTCTTAGTTCTCAAGCCAACATAACTTTAGGGTATGAGTGTAATAGGTTAGTTTTGTGATGTAATCTGGATTAACGTGGGTATTCATGGTTTGCCCCCTCTTATGTCTTACGCCAAACAAAACATTAAGTGAACCTAATTTAATGCTAACATTAAAACACCTTTGGCAAATAAATAAAAAATGATAATAATTTTGAGTTTGGGTAATAAAGTTGACTAAGGGAGTTGAGTAAATTTGATGCATATTGCCCGCACTTCATGCCCACTAGAAGATCTTAGACTAGAGTTATATTATTTCACTTGAATTTGCTTATCTGCTTGGCATTGATACACTAAATATCTGAGGACAAACCTAGGGTCATATTTGCTAGATGGCAGGTGTTGGGATCCATGACAATTTTTGCCGAGGTACTTTCTTTTTTCTATTTTTATTTTTAGGTGCATTACTTGAGGACAAGTATTGAGCTAGGTTTGGGGTGTGTTAACTCCTCAGAAGTACTATTTTTATGCTTATTTTACAAAGCCTTTGCTTGCTCTTTAAGTACATTTAGATGTTAAAATCATGCATTTACATATGTAGTTAAGGAGCTATTCCATTGCCAATGTGAAGGGTTATTTTGTTGGATTTAATGTAGAACACAGATAGGTAGACATGGCAGAGAGGCACTGCCAGAGAACGCAGGAAAAGAAATAGAGAATTACCGAGAAGCAGTTGGCATAGATGGACCAAACACTGCCAAGCTCGGCTGGCAAAGGATTAAAGTCCGATGACTAGTCAAAGTAGCCGTTGGACCTTGTACACGTCAACCCTAGAATTCAAATCTGGATAAGATGATCACGCGTCTTATCCCTTGTGCATTCATATTTAAAACTCAAAGGCTTATCCTAGGGTTTCCACGCAAGCCTATTTAAAGGAGATCAAGCAACCACTTGAGGGGAGATCGATTGAAGAAAGGCTACACCGTGGTGAACCAAGAGGCGATGTGGTTTGACCAACTAAGACCGAGAGTTCTACAACATTCGAAGGGTTGCATCGACGGATCTCCTTCTTGCCCATTCTCTTAGTTTTATTTGTTTTATTTGAAATGATGTTGAGAAACGATGATGTTTTATGGATGGACCCCCCACCATGAACTAAGCTTTTACAGTTGGTTGGGGGATTTTTGCGATTAAAGCTTATTTTATATTTGTTTTTTAATAATCACAATGCCTCGGCATTATTTTCTATCTGCTCGTACTTAATTTTTCCAAATCCAGTGCCATATGACAGTTGGCATTGTGTGCTTATTGCACCTTAATTTCTTAACAAACTTAAGGGGCAATGATTAGTTGCCAGATACTAAGGCGAGAAGCATTGACAGAAGATGTTCAAGTAGATGAACTTACTTCGGAAGTGAGTCTACCCATTAGGAGTAAAGATTGACACTTAATCAAGTTAATTAATAAAAAAACTTCACTATAGACATGTAGGGGTTTTATCGTGGTTAACTTAGGGTAATGCCATCAACAGAGGAAATACTACTTTTAATCTGCTCGACAATAAACCAAGACAGGACATTATTAAAGGTTGCCATAAGTAGCATGAAATCAAGCATTCCTTGCCTACGCTCATCATTCAATTGAACACTTCGTTGCTAAACTGCTTTCATTTTCACTACATTTTTTGCCATCTTTTAAATCTAAAAGCCAAAACATTTCAAACACTTTTAATCCTTTCAAACAAGTAAAAATTGAGCAAATAAGTTCTTGGTCAATCCATGTGGATTCGATACTTAGCTTACTGCTGTATTATTTTCTGACCATGTATACTTGCACGCATAAGACTCACCTTGGCATTATTCTTTGGCACTTTTACACTAAAATTCTATCTTTTGCCAAACATTAGCAAAGTCGACATTGTCACTCCAAGAAGTTTGCTAAAATCTAATGTTTCTTGTGCCTCTCTCAATATCACTTGTTGCCTATGTCGAAAATCTGAGTCAGTTAACGACCCGTTTGCAAGATCACTTTGCCTTGCCAACTTTTTCCTAGGCCTTCCATGACCTCTCTTCTTTTGTTTGGCCACCACAATTTCACAATCTTTAGTATTTAAATATGCTAAAACAATATCTGATATATGTGTAGCGACCTTTTTTTGAAAACTTCTCTTTTTGTATGGAGTTTTCTTTTTTAAATTTAAAGATTTGAAATTGAAATGGTCGCCAAAAGGAGTAATTGGTTTCCTTTAA
Source organism: Hibiscus mutabilis (assembly GCA_019671005.1). Taxonomy (NCBI): domain Eukaryota; kingdom Viridiplantae; phylum Streptophyta; class Magnoliopsida; order Malvales; family Malvaceae; genus Hibiscus; species Hibiscus mutabilis. The sequence continues at coordinate 18,011,593 of CM033717.1, read as the reverse complement.
AAATTCATATTTTTGAAAACAATAAAATTTGGAGTCGCTACCGGTCACTTGGATTAGGTAGACCGGACACCGAAAATAAAAGTAGAGATTCGAAAAGGTTCAGAAGTCAGTTATGAGTGGGGAAGGTTTCACACCCCCACCACGCCCGGAAATCGGTACCAAAATAATTACCGCTTTGTTAATATTGGATTTTGCGAGTTAAAGTGACAATTAAACCAAAATTCGGTTATACATGCGAGTAGATTTTAAGGAGCCCGTTATTCGAGAATAAACAAAAAACCACCACCACTACGGTTGCTACTGGCCACGCTTATTCCCGAATAAAAAGGCACCACATTAACAGTTATATTTCGGATGCAACTGAACAACAATATAGCATAAACAAAGAAATGAGGACATGAAACAAACAAATGAAAAGAATCACATGTCAAAAATATATGAAAAGTAAAACATATGATGTACAGATACAAACATCTACAAAGACTAAGAGAGTAACTATATATACATGGAATTCCAAACTGTATTAATATATGTAAAAAGCAAATGTTGCATATATATATATATTTATATATAAGGCATTATATACAAATACGCGTACCCCACTATACACATAAAGACAAATTTGGCTTTGGCAGTAGCCTTACATATACATATGCATAAAAGCCATATAACATATACTATATATAATATATACATATACGTCAAAACCATATATTATATACCACACAAAACTATATATTATATATCATATAAACTATATTGTATAAATACATATTGTATGCAAATATATGCGTTCTAACCTATATATATATATATTGTATATATATACCAAGGCAGTAACCACATGTATAATATATATGAAAGCTACATGCCACACACTATAATAAAGACATATAATATATATGTATTATCAAAACCGTATACTATATACTACATGAAAACTATACAATAAAAACATATACTTATGTATAAAAGCCACATATTTTAAATATTACATGTAGAATATATACATTAACACCATATACTACGTTATAAAACATACATAATATATATATATACACATATTACAAACCATATATCAAAACATATATTATACATTTAAAAGAATAAAAATTATAAAAAAAACATATACCATACTAATATAACACATACATATACCAATGCCACGTTATACATGTATATCATAATAACACAAAAAGGACAATATATAGGACTGAAATAAAAAGACAATAAATTATAGGGCAGAAATTAAATATGCATGAAGTCAAGGGCGAAACCGCAAAGATTTTAAAAAACCAGGGACTGCAGTTGTGGTTTAAAAAGGCGGAATGACTACGGGTGTAATTAAAAAGGGCAGAGGGATTTAAAACATAAATAACCCTTTTGTTTTTAAAGCCAATATAAAACCCACATTTTTTTACCCAAAACAGCAAAAAAACCATTTAAAAAAAGCTCTCTCCCACTCTCTCTGATGAAACCGGGATGAACATCGCCCTGAGCCCAGAAACTGTTGCAGTTTACTGGATTTTGACAACCTTTCCTACGAACCCCAAATGAGCCCAAAACCGCCCTTTTTCCCTTTTAAACTTAGATCTGAGCATGTATCTTTTAAAAAACCAAAGAAATCGCCTTGTTTTTTGAAACCAAAAATCAAAATCCTTTTTTTGTTTTTTTGAAACTGATACCCTTTTTTGAAAACTAAGCCCCATCCCCTATGCTAGCTTCTCAACCGACTCACCATCTGCAGCCTCAGAGTAGCCAAAAGGCTTATCGTCGGCCAAGGAGTGCAACAAACCTGGGGGAAGATAAACTAACCGAGGGGATGTGAAACGTCAAAGAAAAAACTAAACAAAACCATAGGTTTTTTTATGTATGAGATGCTTCGAAATGCCAAAAAGAAGAGTATACCTCCAAAGGTTTTTTGTTTTTCTATCTGTTCTCTATTGATTCAAAATCCCAAAATCGGTCCTTACAACTATTTTCTTTTCATTTTTTATAGCACCAGAATATTACATGATTTATAAAAGAGAGAAAGACCCTAAATATGCTATTGGTTTCTCTGAGAATTTTGTCTTTACTCATATACCTCTTCTGCCATGTTGGTTTGACTTTGTTGTGGTTTTGGCCAGATTCGCCCCTCTGTCAATGTTATTTTTTCCTTTTTCCTTTTTGATATGTTTATAGCCTTTAATGTTTATTTCTTGTCTTCTGACCATTTCCCCTTTTGGTGTTGCATGCAACCTGGCCAGAGCATGGAGGGAGGTAGAGGACTAGAAAGAGGTTGGCTTTTGAAATTCCAGGCGCGTTGAGGTGCATCGGGAACAGATTGTTTGGGGAATCCTCGTTTCACACACGTGTGAGTGGAGATGGGCAGTCGGGCGTGATCTGCATGCGCCTGAGAGATGATCTGAGTCGTTGTATCTGATCTTGATCTATCGGTTGTTGTTAATTCGACGTTAGGGCTTTCATTCTAGACCTGATCTAGACCGTTTGATTTACAGCCAGATCTAACAGTCTAGATTTGGCTTCGCAAAGATGAAGGGTCATTAGGGTTTTTTGTTTTATCAGATTAGGGTTATTAGGTTTTGGCCTTATTAGCTGGGCTGATGTAATAATAGGTATTATAGTTTGGGTTTTGTAAATGGACTATATATTTATTAATAAACTTGGGATGCTTATTATTTATATCTAGGCCTTTATTTACTTTAATAATCTATTTTTCTTTTTATATTCCTTTAATTTCTGTTTTAGAATAATAATATAATTCTAGCAATAATAACCAAACATAGAACTTTAAAACTAACAATACTTTAAAGAAATAAAAGTACTAGTAATCTTTTTGTTTCTTTGGGTTTTAATGGTAATCATTCACATACCTAACATAGACATAGTATAACACATTAATAGATAAGCAAAGCCCTTTATTTGCAAAGATTAATAGAATATAAAACGGTTTAACACCCCGAATAAAATTAGTGATTACAGTTGCCCATCTTTGTTGATTCTTTGTGGAACAAGAATGAAACAAAGATCATAAGCACTAATTTTATCTGACTTTTCTGTTTGAAGATTATGAGCTGCGAGTTCCTTTTGTGTGGAACTGTTCACCATTCCTCTTTTAGAAATCTGGAGCTATGCGTATTTTCCTTCTTCACTCTGGAACCCTTATATGGCGAGTCTGAAATCCTTCGCCTAAAATCTTTTAGCCGTGGGTGTCTACCCCTTTTCGCTCTATAATCCTGATATGGCAAGGTTGAAATTCCTCGCAGTCTCCTTTGTGTTTTTACTTTGTTGTTTACTCATTTTCTCAGGAATTGCAACACTTTTAAACTTTCTCAGAAACTCTCACTTTTTGGTTCATCGATCTAGCCCTTCTCTTGCTTTCTTCTTCTTTTCTTCATAATGGTAGCACCTTGCTTCTCGCTCATATTCAACCTTCTATGCCCTTCCTCCCCTAAACTTATGAATCTTTTTCTCTAAAGCGCATTTTCAAGTTTTCACTTAAGAGTGATTTTTTACTCAAAGTTCCTTTTTTGGGTTTTCACTTTAGAGATTTTCTTTTTTCTTCATTTTTCTTTTATTCTTTTATTTTCTTTCTTTTTTTCTCTTTTTTGGGCTCTCTTTCAGGTTTTCACCTTTAGCTCTTCAGATATCGAGATGAGAGGCATTTGTTATCCTTTCTGGGTGAATTCCATCAACTTTGCATCCAATGTCCTTCCACCTTAACCTTAGTGACCTTCTTTCTATATTGGGACTATCTGCACCTAATAAGTTAAATCATAGTAATGTCAAGAAATCCTTTTTTTAGTAATCTATGTCAATTTATCCGTAGGATGCATAGATATAGGAAGTGAGAATAAAATTTTATTAATACTTGAAGAAATGTTAGAACGATCTGAAAGTCGTGGCAAATATGAAAATGAAGAGATATAGATGGTATATAATGCAATAACCCTAAACATTGATTGTATGAATGATGCAAGAGCCCGTCGACTATAGTAGATCTTTCACTTGTCGTCCTTGACTAAAACTCTTGTTGACCCGTGGATCGAGGTATAACCCTCTGAATGGAACATAGCCTGTCAATCGGATGCCAAACACATAGTTTATCTGAATCGCCCGTTCTGGGTTTTCAATTCAGATCCGCTTTTGGTTTTAAGAAGCCCGTTTTTGGGTTTTCAACTAAAACCCTCCTTTTTCTTTTCTTCTTTTTTTCCTTTTTTTCTCTTTTTTTATTTTTTCCCTTTTCTCTTTTTCTTTTTTCTTCTCTTTTTCTTTTTTCTTTAAGCATAATACTTCTTGACAAAGTACGAGTTTATTGGATTGCTCAATTCTTTTCCATCCATCTGTGCCAGGATTAATGCCCCCGAGAAAAGGTCTTTTTAACAACGTAAGGACCTTCCCAATTAGGCAGCCACTTCCCTTGGAAGTCCCTCTGATTTAATAAGATCCTTTTGAGTACCAGGTCCCCCTCTTAAAACTCCCTCAGGCGAACCTTTTTGTTATAAGCCCGCGTCATCCTCTTTTGATACATTTAACTGTGACAAATGACCATCAACCTTTTTCATTCAATGAGGTTGAACCGATCAATCCTGGCCTGCATCCATTCAGCTTCGCCCAACTTTACTTCATTCAAGATTCGAAGGGATGGGATCTCTACCTCAATGGCTAATACCGCTTCTGTTCCATATATCAGTGAATACGGTGTTGCCCCTGTAGAGGTTCTCATAGAGGTTCGATAAGCAAATGATAGCTTCCCGTGACAATCCCTAAAAGTATCCGTAGTTTTTGCTATGATCTTTTTAATATTCTTATTTGCCGCTTCTACTACCTCATTCATCTTGGGACGATAAGTAGTAGAATTATGGTGTGCAATCTTGAACTGTTCACACACTTCGGTCATCATCTTGTTATTCAAATTGGAAGCATTGTCGGTGATGATTCTTTCTGGCAGACCATAACGACATATAATTTCTCTTTTTAGGAACTTGAAAACCGTTGCTCTTGTAAGGTTGGCATATGAAACCGCTTCTAACCACTTGGTGAAGTAATAGATGGAACCATGATGAAACGGTGCCCATGCCCATTCAAAGGTTTAGGGTGTATTTGGCCAATGACGTCCAAGCCCCATGTAGTGAAAGGCCATGGTGAATTCATGGTGTGTAGTGGCACCGAAGGGTAATGTATCTTGTCAGCATAAACCTGACATTTATGTCATTTCCTCGTATAATTGATGCAATCTCCCTCCATAGTTGACCAAAAGTAGCCATATCTCATGATTTTTCTTACCATTGAAAATCCGCTAGCATGGGTTCCACACAAACCATCGTGGACCTCAACTACGATGGTTTTGTCTTCTCGAGCATTGACACATATTAGCAACATCTGGTGTCTACTTATTTTGTACAAGATCTCTCCGTTAAGGACATACCCTGACGCTAGCCTTCTAATGGTTTTTTATCGTTATCATCAGCCTCTTTTGGGTAAGCCTATAACTTGATGTACTGGAGGATATTATGATACCAAGGATTTTCATCCTCTTCCTCCTCCAAGTTATAGTAATCGGCTGGTATCTCAAAAATCTACATCTTGACTGGCTTTATCTCAGCCTTTTGGCTTACTTCAGATACGACGGCTAACATTGCTAAAGTATCTGCCATCTGATTATCCTCCCTCGACAAATAAGAAAAACTAATTTCCTCAAAGTCTTTAACCAATTCTCGGATCAGATTGTAGTACTTGATCAACTTCGGATCTCTAGTCTCCCACTCTTTCTGGAGTTGGTAGATTACCAAGGATGAATCTCCAAATACTCGAAGCACCTTGATTTTCCTTTCTATGGTCGTACGGAGTCCCATGACACAAGCTTCATATTCGGTCATGTTGTTGGTGCAAAAGAATTCCAACCTACTTGTAAAGGGGTAGTAGACATTGTCGGGAGAAATTAATACTGTCCCTATCCCATGGCCAAAGGCATTAGATGCTTCATAAAAATAAAGTTTCCAATACTCGTTCTTGGAGGCGGGCTCTTCTTTGGACAACGCACAGATCAAATCCTTATCTGTGAAACTAAAATCCAATGGCTCGTACTCGTCTGAAGTGCGGCCTGCCAAAATATCTGCCACTACACTTCCCTTAATCGCTTTTTAACTTATATAGACGATATCGAACTCAGACAATAACATTTTCCAATGGGCCATTTTCTCGGTTAGTGCTGGTGTCTACATCATATATTTGAATGGATCCAATCATGAAATTAAGCAAGAGGTGTGGTAAAACATGTATTGTCTGAGTCGCTTATTAGCCCATACTAAGGCACAATATTGCCTTCGTATCAATGGGTATCGTGCTGCGCACTCGGTGAACTTTTTGCTCAAGTAATAAATTGCCCTTTTCTTCTTGATAAAGTCATCAAGTTTCCCCAACACACAACCCATCGAATTCTTAAAGACTGCCAAGTAAATGATGCATATTCGGCACTGGTGCTACTAAAATTGGAGCATTGGTCAAGTACTTCTTGTTTTTTTCTAGCGCCTCTTGGCAATTTTTGTCCCACACTCCCAGATTGTTCTTTCGAAGCAGTCTAAAGACAGGATCGCAATTATTGGTCAACTGGGAGATGAACTGAGAGATGTAATTTAACCTCCCAAAAAATCCTTAGACTTCTTTTTGAGTTTGGGGTGGCGGGAGATCTTGAATTGCTTTCACCTTATCAGGGTCGAACTCAATTTCTTTCTGGCTCACCACAAAACTCAAGAGTTTCTCGAATGTGACTACAAAGGTGCATTTAGCCGGGTTAAGCTTTAACTGGTACTTACTTAGCCTTTTGAAGAGTTTCTACAAATTTTGGATGTGCTCATCTTCGATTTTAAGCTTGGCTATCATGTCGTCCACATACACCTCAATTTCCTTATGCATCATGTCATGGAACAAGGTCACCATGGTTATTTGATAAGTTTCACTGCATTCTTTAACCCAAAAGGCATCACCTTATAGCAAAATGTACCCCACATAGTCATGAAGGTGGTCTTTTCCATGTCTTCATGGTGCATTTTAATCTGATTATACCCAGAAAAGCCATCCATGAATGAGAACCAAGCATGTCTCACAGTTTTGTCAACTAGTGTATCAATGTGGGGTAATGGGAAGTTGTCCTTAGGGCTCGCCTTTTGAAGGTCTCTATAATCCACGCACATCCGCACCTTCATGTCCTTCTTTGGCACTAGTACTATGTTAGCTACCCACTCCGGGTATATGGAGACCTTCAAAAATCTAACCTCAAACTATTTCTTTACTTCCTCTCTAACTTTCAATAGCATATCCGTTCCCATTCTTCGAAGTTTTTGCTGAACGAGTTTGTATTCGGTCCATATATGGAGCTTTTTACCACAATGTCGGTGTTTAAACCAGGCATATCTTGGTATGTCCACGCAAACACATCTTTGAATTCTAAAAGTAGTTCCACCAAATTCTGCTTGACTTTTTGATGACATGGAATTACCGATCTTTACTTCTTTCATCTCTTCGTCAGTCCCTAAACTTATAACCTCTACTTCTTCTTGATGTGGCAGTATTTGCTTTTCCTCGCTTGCCGTTTCTCTTAACGACTCATCTAGAACCTCGTTATCTTTATCGATTTCTTCCAAGCACACGGGTCGTTTGAAATCTACCCCGGGACTAGATTTAAAATCATGCATACAGTTCATGTTAAGGGCCCTGCACAAATTTGAAAGTATACATTGGGAATAGAAAGGGACAACTTATGATATGAATAAGTAAACGAATAAATAATGAATGGGATAAATTTTATGTTTGCCACTTGAGAAAGAGATTTAGAAAAGTTCCATTTCATTAAAAGCATATAGAAATTGACATAGCTTCCCTTTTACAAAAAAATCCCCATTACTCTCGGGAAAAAGTAACGCGGTTGTTCTAAGCATCACTCTGATTTGGACCTAAAAACCACAAGCATGTCCACACAGGTCCAATTGTTGAGCTTTTCACCTGGGAAGCACGGGCGGATCTTGGCCAAAGGCTGGACAACCTTGTCACCCTCACTGATCACATTCACATCCATCTCTTCCAAAGCTTCACAGGCTAGTTCTTCATGGAGGCATCTTTCGCCTTCTCGGATTGCTTCTTGGATTTCCAGCTCAGGGTTCCTTAGTCATCCACACTTGAAAATGCACTTGAGATCTACGTAAATGATGGGAGCCCAGGGAACGTTTTCTCCTATGCATCAGGACTTCTTTTGTTCTTGCCTCTTCTTCCACTCTTGTTTCTTTCGCAAGAAATTGGGCATATGGCCAAGCCCAAAATAGTCGTTCTTGTGGATGACACTCACAGGTCAGAGGCATCCTTGCAGATTCCTTCCACAACCTTTCCCCTTCTTTACCCCTCTTCCTAGGGTCTCCGATACCACCATCTTGGTGCAGTTGGATAGTCTAGGGAAAGGGATCCGGCTCCCTTCGATGAAAAAGGTAGCGTTGACAAATTCGAAAGCCCTAAAAGCACATTCTATTACCTCTTCATTAGTCTGGATATATGGTGCATCTGAAGCCACCGAAGCGATGATGTATTGTTCAGCATTAACCATGACCGAATTCCTTTCAATAACAAATTTCAATTTCTGGTGTAGCGAAGATGGGGCGACACTAGCTGAGTGTATCCATGGTCTTCCCAATAGACAATTATATAATGGTAGGATACCCATGACCACAAAATACACAGTGTATTCACTAGGGCCAATGAGTAGGGGTACTTTAATTTTTCCAACCATGTCTCATTGGGTCCCATCAAATGCTTGTAAGGTGTTCTAACAGGGTTTCATGTGTGAACTGTCAATTTGTAAGTGTGGCAAGGTAGCCAAAGGCATGACATTTAGAGCGGAGTCATTATCAATTAGTACTCCTAGTAACACGTGTTCTTTACAATAGGTGGTGATGTTTAGGGCCTTAGTGGATCCCCTAACCTCCGCCAGTATCTCATCATCACTGAAGATGATGTGATTGTCAGTGGTGATATGGTCGACGATCTGGTCTAATTTACCGACTAAAATATCACTCGTGACAAAATTTTAATTCAGAACCTTCAACAGAGCATCATGATGTTTTTCTAAATTTAGTAAGAGATCAAGTACTGAAATTCGGGTGGGCTATTTTTGGAGTTGCTCCACAACGTTATACTCGCTATGTTTCAAGAACCTCAAGAATTCTTGGGCTTGGGCCTTCGTAACTGGTTCTTTAATCTTTGTGGGTGGCTCTTCTCTAAATATCTTCTCAAGTTTAGCCTCGATTTCTTTACTTTCTTTCTTTTGTTCATCCGCTACTTTGGGTGCTTTCGGACTGTAACACCATCCACTTCTTGTGAAATTCCTACATCGTTTATCCCTTCAAGACTCGGTTCCACAGGCCCTTCCAGAGCAGTTTTTATCCTCGTCATTACCTTCGCACCTTCTTGTGAACTGGAGGACCCTGGTGCCGAAACACTTGCAGTATATTTCTATGGGACCATATGCGTATCCTTAAAAGGAAAAGATGTTGAGGCAAAAATTATGACCTTTGGGACCGCCTTAGGTTTATTTTTTTTCTCATGGCTTGATATCAAGGACAAATGGTCTTTTTGCACTATATCTAGTATCTTGACTATCTGACACACACACTTCTGATTCTTTCTTTCTTTCTTCATTTTTAGAAAAGTTAATTTCTCTATTATCCATTATATTCGGAATTAATTGACAGAACTTTGTACAATCTTGGACTTCATGATCCTTTGATTGATGATGCTCGCAATACGGGCTGAAACCCTTCTTCACAACACCATTCCTCGATCGATGAGCCGTCCCATGCATAATTATTGGAAAACCCACATTAATGGGGACTGGACTCCGAACATGCTCATTTTAGATTTCTGGACATATTTTTTTTCAACAACGTTTACGCGTTGACCCTCAAGATTTGGTAGGGGTTGTTGGCTGTACTTGGTTCCCCCAACTGTAATACTCTGGTTCGGATCAAATTTTGGACAAATTTCTTAAACGCCACAGAGTTTTCAATCGATTGCCCTGAAACATCGGCGTGGTATTCATAGTGTGCCTTAGGGTCAACCACGTTGGGTAAGGTGGGTTAAAGGGAGTAAAATGATAAGGTCAAACTAAATCCGCCTTATACAACTACGAGTAGAGTTCCTTGTAAGAGATTGGAAATGGAATGAAAGACCGACTCTCTCTTTTTTTCTTAGGTCCGCTTTCTTCTCTCTTGTTGAAGTTTCGGGTATTTCCCGTCGTAGCTTGGGGTTGAGAGATAGTGAGGTTCTTGACAAATTCATAAGAGTTAGTGTTGTTAACTTCGTGATCTTTCTTCTTGAAATGTTTGTGCGACGATTCGCCTGTGTCAATCCTCCCACTTTTAATGGCAGCTTCAATACGCTCGCCAGTCATGACCATATCTACGAAGTTGCTGATAGGATTGATGATCAAACGGTCATAGAGTATCCCTTTTAATGTGTCTATGAACATCGGTGAGATCTCGTTTTCACGAAACGGATGCTGAACTTGTGCTGCCATATCACGTCATCTTTGAGCGTACTCCTAGAGGCTCTCGTTGCGCATTTGCTTCATTCCTTGCAACAAAAGTCGATTAGAGACCATATCAGTTATGTGCTTGTACTATTCAATGAAAGTTTTGACCAAATCCTTCCACGACTTGACTTGGGTTCATGTTAACTGGTTGTACCACCTAGAGGCGGATCCCACTAAGCTATCTTGAAAGCAATGAATTAGAAGCTTCTTGTTATCGATGCATTCGGCCATTATTTGGAAAAACATGATTATGTGTGATGTGGAGCAAGTTGTCCCATTAAATTTCTTGAATTCTAGAACCTTGAATTTGTGCAGAATTTCCATATCTGGGACCAAACTGATTTATCGGGCATTTAATCCATAAGAGCCTTCTTCATCTTCTTTTACTCTAAACTTTTATTCAAGATCCTTCCAAGTGTCCTCCAATTGTTTCGAGAATTTTGCCCTCACATGGTTTAGTTTTTCCAACCCATCAAAATCTGAGATGTTATCCCTGACATTTTTGATGTTTCCAAAGGTTACGTTGGTTTGAACTGGTGCTGCAGTGCCAACTTGTTGAGACGAAGATACCCCTTGTGGAGGGTTAAATGAAGGGTCAATGAAAAGGGGATTCCTATAAGTTGGGGCATATGATTGGCCCCCCGAGTTTTGAGTAGGACGCTCGACAGTGCCCTTCTCTTTCTGGCCTTGTCTTAAACTAGATTGCAACATTGGGACATCTCTCTCATCATATCTTGTTGAGATTTGATGATGGTGTCCCTCAATTCTTGTTGTGTTCATTCTAACTGACTTTTAAGATTGACTTCTACAAATTCTCTCTCTGTTACAACATTCCCATTATTAATTATGTTGCATAATCAGTTAATACATGTTATATGTGTTATGCGATGCATGAAATGGAATGTAAGAATGTATGCAAAAAAGCATTGATTCCATTAGTTGTCATCATTGAACAAATTTCATGGAAGATTAAAAAGGTTCTCATCACAAAGTAAGAAACATAAATTCCTACAAATATGGCTCAGCCCTAACTCCTAACTCCCCGATTGCTTCAAGCAGCTAAGTGAACCTTGGTGCCTCTTCCATGTCTAGAGCTATAAATGGGTGGAAAGCTTCGGCTTCTACGGCCAAGTCCTTCACATGCCTAGCGACTTCTTGTACCTGTACCATCAGAGTTGTGTAAAAGTCATCCCAGTCATGAATCATGTCTGTAGCCTCACGGAGACGCCTCAACCAATAATTGTCTCCTCCTTCTAGAGCTTCTTCGAGAACAACAATTTTTCCAAGGTAATCCTGAACATTGGCCTTCAATGTCTTGATTTGATTTTGGAGTGCTTCATTCTCTTGTTGGTCAGCTTGGAGCTCAAGAAAACCATTCCGAGTATGATACTCTTGAAGGGACTGATCTAAACCTATAATCCTCTCTTCAAGGTGTGCGTTCTGGGCTTGGCTCAGACTCAGACTTTCAAGGGTGGAGTTGTACAATCTTTGCATTTCAAACACTCGATTTTTACTTTTTTGTGATTTTCTCTTCCACTTGGCGGTATTATCCTTCTCTGTGTTCACCATTTGCTTGAATTTCTCCACTTCTTGCTTAGCTTTTGCTTTCTCTCGTTTAATTTCTTCTCGAGCAGCCTTTCTCTCACTCTCAAAGGCTTGCATGCTCTTTTCTACCGCTTTTTTGATCGCTTATTTACCTTTTCTTTCTTTCCTCCTTTACTAAGCGTATCCCGTTCATCTTTTATTTTTCCATCGCTAGGAATTTCTTTTGGTCAACATTTTTCACAGAATCCTGAAGTTTAAGAGTACCGCTTCGGCAGGGAGTATTCTTCTCCTTTAGGTCAATGTTGAGCTTCATCAACTGTTTGATAGTCCCGTCTCGCTCATCTACCTCTAAGCTGACTTTATAAAACTTGTTTTCGTGCTCAGTTCGTAGTGCATCCATCCTCTTTTTGACCTCCTCCAATTTGCTTCTTAGGATATCAGCCTCGGAAGAGACTATCTTTAAATGCTCCTCGAGTGACATAGTCGGTCCTTCATCAAGCTCTAGAATCTTATCATTAATTCTCTTTCGCATCCAGAAGGCATAGTCTGGGGTGAACATGTACTTCTTATCCGCTTCTACCTTTATATGGTAACAATGATCCCATGCTCTAGAGGCAGCCTAGACCTTTACCCTAAATTCATTCTTGAACGCGAACTCGGTAGCGCTCAAACCAATGGTGATGGGAACAAATTGTCGTGACCCGAATTGCCTCGACACCAATAAAGGGGCGCAAGCAATTCCACCGTGTAAGCCAATCATAATCAACCACTCATAATCCCTGCATCTATACAAGAAGTGAAGGATGCTATCAAGCCAAGGTTCCCTCCACACATTGTCTCCATCCCGAAAATTCTTACAAATATTTGTCCACTTTTGCTTGTTTGGCTTCTCCTGCCACTCCTTCGCAAGGTACTCTCGCAAAGGGGAATAATCCACGAAAAATATTCTGGGCAGAACCATAGTCGGTGTTTTCTAGAAATGACTCTGAATCCATACCTAGAGCAATTGTTTGCATTCCCTAAAACACCCCTCTTCATGCCTCCGGCCCGTGTTCAAGGAAATGAAAGTTTCAGCAAGATAGCCGTTACCGGATTGGCCTTCTTCTTCATGCGCTCAAACAAATCCAAGATAGTGACATCAATATTACCTAGGACCCTAGGAAAAATGATCAAGCCATAAATACCTAAAGCGAACAAATCCATCACCATGGTCTCGTCTAGGTACGTAGGTATAATGTCTCAGATGCATTCCCATGAAAAGGTGGTGCTATCTCCCCTGTTCTCAATCAAACCTTTGACCCAATCCTCACTCATTTCGGCTAAGGTTCAAAGATTCAAAGAATAATTTTGAGACTTTGATAGCTTCATGTATGTCCAGTCCTTATGAATATTTCTTTGATTGAGAAAAGATGTATATTCCTCCACCGTAGGCATCATGTCTTTCTCGTTAAAAGTGAAGCAGTAGAAGGCCAGATTCTAGAACTAAAAATGGCTTAAAGTAAAGGCTGGTTAACTTGGACATACATCAAATGTGCGATATCACCATAATTTTCTCGGAACAAAATCTGCAACCGTCAATCCCATCCTTCCCAAATCTGTATCAATTACCGTAAATCATTTTGTTGTAGACTGATGTAAGTATACCCTTCCACTATACGATCGCTCGGTAAGCTATCTCTTTGCACCCTTTGGTTGGTTTCGGACCAATGTCGGATGGCTGAGTTGATGTCTTCCTATTTAAGATACATTTTATCCATGGTGAAAGATTTCCACTCGGGCAAACCACTTGAATCAATACCTTCATGATATGCAAAACAAAATAAAACACAAAAGGAAACATGTCAGTACCGGATATAATCAACAAATTTAAAAACGAGAAATAAAAGCTTCAAATAAAACAACCCTATTCATATCCTTTCTAAGAACCTAGGTTTGACTGCATGGCTCCAAAAGGGGTGGGCTTTATATGTTCTCTTCATGTAGTTTTGTACTAAGAGGGTACTCGAACTATCCTCGCTGTCCCCTGCCAAGGGTAGCAAGGCCACCGATCATCATATAGGATCCTTTCAATCGTCTTCGATTCATAGGGACCCATTCGCTATGTCCATACGGGGAAATGATATTCCCATGAAAACATAGGGTACACAAGCCCCGGAGGTACCTACTAGGCCCATACGGAGGAACAATGTCCCCACGAAAGCACTAGCGTTTTCCCCCACTTAATCAGACGGGTTTATATGTCAAATTTTAAATGCGTTAAAATAAACTCGTATTCATAAACAAATGTTAACTTAATTGTCAATTTAACCCCGCAACTTCCTATATTAATAAAACGATAATTATTTTTTAGGGCTGACTCTCATTTTTTAAAAAAACAAAATTAGTCCCCAGTAGAGTCGTCAAATTGTAGCGACCTTTTTTTTTTTGAAAACTTCTCTATTGTATGGAATTTTTCCTTTTTAAATTTAAAGATTCGAAATTGAAATGGTCGCCAAAAGGAGTAATTGTTTTCCTTTAAAAAATCGTATTTTTGAAAACAATAAAATTTGGAGTCGCCACCAGTCACTTGGATTAGGTAGACCGGACACCGATAATAAAACTAGAGATTCGAAAAGGTTCGGAAGTCAGTTACGAGTGGGGAAGGTTTCGCACCCCCACCATGCCTGGAAATCGGTACCAAATTAATTATCGCTTTGTTAATATTAGATTTTGCGCGTTAAAATGACAATTAAACCAAAATTTGGTTATACATGCAAGTAGATTTTAAGGGCCCCGTTATTTAAGAATAAATGAAAAAACCACCACCACTACGGTTGGTACTGGCCACGCTTATTCCCGAATAAAAGGGCACCATATTAACAGTTATATTCTGGATGCAACTCAACAAACAAAGAAATGAGGACATGAAACAAACAAATGAAAAGAATCACATGTCAGAAATATATGAAAAGTAAAACATATGATGTACACATACAAACACCTACAAAGACTAAGACAGTAGCTATATATACATGGAATTCCAACTGTATTAGTATATGTAAAAAGCAAATGTTGCATATATATATATATAAACATACGTTTATATATAAAGCATTATATACAAATACGCGTACCCCTATATACACATAAAGACAAATTTGGCTTTGGCAGTAGCCTTACATATACATATAAATAAGAGCTATATAACATATACTATATATAATATATACATATACGTCAAAACCATTTATTATATACCACACAAAACTATATCATATAAATTATATTGTATACATATATATACGTTCAAACCTATATATATAGTATATATATACCAAGGCAGTAACCACATGTACAATATATATTAAAGCTACATGTCACACACTATAATAAAGACATATAATATACATGTATATATCAAAACCGTATACTATATACTATATGGAAACTATACATTAAAACATATACTTATATATAAAAGCCACATGTTTTAAATATTACATGTAGAATATATATATTAACACCATATAATACGTTATAAAACATACCTAATATATATACATATTACAAACCATATATCAAAACATGTATTATACATTTAAAAGAACATAAATTATAAAAACATATATCATATTAATATAACACATGCATATACCAAGGCTACGTTATACATGTATATCATAATAACACAAAAAGGACAATATATTGGACTGAAATAAAAGGACAATAAGTTATAGGGCAGAAATTAAATATGCATGAAGTCAGGGGCGAAACGAAAAATATTAAAAAAAATAGGGACTACAGTTGTGGTTTAAAAAGGCAGAATGGCCGCGGGTATAATTAAAAAGGGACGGAGGGATTTAAAACGTAAATAATCCTTTTGTTTTTAAAGCCGGTATAAAATCCACATTTTCTACCCAAAACAGCAAAAAACCATTTAAAAAAAGCTCTCTCCCACTCTCTCTAATGAAGTTGGGATGAACACCGTCGTTGGGGAATCCTTGTTGCACGCACTCGTGAGTGGAGATGGGCAATCGGGCGTGATCTGCACGCGCTTGGGAGATGATTTGAGGCATTGAATCTGATCTTGATCCATCAGCTGATCTTGATGCAACGTCACGGCTTCTATTCCAGGCCTAATGTAGACCGTTTGATCGACAACCAGATCTAACAGTCCATATTTGGCTGCGCAAAGATAAAGGGTCATTAGGGTTTTTTGTTTTTATCAGATAAGGTTATTAGGTTTGGGCCTTATTAGTGGGTTGATGTAATAATAGGTATTATATTTTGGGTTTCTTTTTTCCTTTTTATATTCTTTTAATTTTTAATTTAGAATAATAATATAATTGT
Source organism: Hibiscus mutabilis (assembly GCA_019671005.1). Classification (NCBI taxonomy): domain Eukaryota; kingdom Viridiplantae; phylum Streptophyta; class Magnoliopsida; order Malvales; family Malvaceae; genus Hibiscus; species Hibiscus mutabilis. Next base: position 17,995,140 of record CM033717.1, on the reverse strand, counting down.
AGCAATAATAACCAAACATAGAACTTTAAAACTAACAATACTTTAAAGAAATAAAAGTACTTGTAATCTTTTTGTTTCTTTGAGTTTTAATGGTAATCATTCACATACCTAACGTAGAGATAATATAACACATTAATAGATAAGCAAAGCCCTTTATTTGCAAAGATTAATAGAATATAAAATGATTTAATACCCCAAATAACACTAGTGATTACAATATGTTTGACTTTCTTTAGGTTACCTTTATAATGAATAATGAATAATGGATATTTTAGGTTACCTTTATAATGAATAATGTCACAATACTATTGGCCCATTATCATAATATACTGTTAGTGGCAATTGCCCGTTTAGAACCCCGTCCGATCCCATACTCCAATAAAATTCACCTCATGTCTCGGGGCCTCCAATCCGCATACCACATCTTCCAAACGATCTCCCCCACTAGCATGCATCTCCTATATCATTCTATGCCAAATTGAGTCGTCTCCGTCTCATTTTCTTCCTACAACAAATTACGCTTCAACACTGCATCACCATCCCTTGTATGGAATGGCAGTCGTGATTTAGGAACCTTGCTAGTCGAACCATCATCAGAATCCTTCAAAATCCCATCCTCATCACTAGCACATCTTTCTTGTTCCAACATCTTTTTTCGATGCTCACCCGAAGTATTATCCCCCACCTCTATACATAGGCATCGAAAGCTATTAGTCGCCATTATTTTTGATTCATGGACATGAATAGGAAATATTTTCCCATCAATCTCTAGCTCTATCTCATTGCTATATTCATTGCACACTCCGTCTCAATTAAAATTTGAGCCCTTTCAAAAGTTTGCGGATCTACTGTCACCTCATCTATATTCACAAACAATCCCCAAACCTTCGCCACATTTACAAACAATTCATGAGACCACGCATGTATGGGGAAGCCACTGATCATCAACCAAACCCTTCTAGAGACAATTTCCCTGTCATCCGGTCACTCCTTAATTCGAACGAACAATTTCATCAGTGTAGATTTCCCTAAAATTTCATGTCGTTTCTCAACACTTTAAAATATCATTAACATTTGTGTTCCCCATATCCTCATAATAGAGAATCTTTTTAGGTTCGCCTTAGACATTTCCTCCGCCAACCCCGGAATGCCAATTGGTCTTTTACACCATCCAATTGCGCTTCGATTCAGGATTTTTATTTTATTCTGATGAACAACACTTTGTACTCTCTTCAGTGACACTTTCTCCTCAGGTTGCGCTACCCTAATAGACGTTCTCTTCTCAGATTACACAACCCTAATTGACTCTCTCATGGTCACTCCCAAATCCGGATGTACCACTTTACCACCTGATCACTTCCAACAGGCTTCCTTACCCCCATATTGCACCATTGAAACCCTCACTCGTGATTCAAAAATCCATTGCCCATTAATCTAAAAAATTGCTCATCTTGCATCTTGTTCCTTTTCTGTAACACCCCTTACCCGGTCTAGATGAAAACCGGTCTAAGAAGTGTTACTGAACAAAAATCCAAACAAACATATAATGTCTTAGAACTACACAACTAAATATGCAACCAGAAATCAAGGTGATTTAAAACTTTTTAGTAACTTTCAATGATCATGGTTCAAAATATATTTCATGACCAATCAAGAAAGGAGAAGACTATTCGTAAAAGTTTGAATAACAAGTTTTATCTATTCAAGGTTTAGGTTCAATCAAGTTCATGTTTACCATTCGAATGGTTAAGAGAGAAAAGATTGTAACAAACAACTCTTTTAAAGGTTAATTAAACTATGCGATTCTCAAATTAGGCATAACAAGTATTTCCATATATGTAAATATACGAGCAACTATATCAAGATCATGACAAGCATATAATCACGCACGGTAGTCTCATTCGAATCCAATCACATTCGCATGGCCATATCATATACATATTCATAAACATGCTACTAATTGGTTGTTACGCGTATTGAGTGTTATACAAACGGTGCAAGTATACACGTCGCAAGTAATAAAGTGATATGATGAGTATCGAGTATCGTCTCTACAGGGATTGGTTTGGGCCACTTTGCTTTGGTTATCGCACTGTAAAAGTAAAAACAAAATTGATAATTGTAGGAGTTCTAACTAACGAATAAAATAAAAGAGCAATTAAATAAAATAAAGATGTAATCAAATGAGAGAGAGTAGGCCAGGTTATCGTGAGTTGAGGTGTGATAGTTGGAAGGATCATCTCGGTAGATGAGTGCAGCGGCAACTCAGTTGCCGTGGCAACTAGTAGAATGGTTGACTGGCAACTGTTTTGGCGACTGGGCAGCGAACTTCAAGGTTCGGCAGAGCGTTCTTCAATGGTTTCTTCTTATCCCTAAGTCGAGACTCTAGCTAATTGTACATGCCTTGAAAATACATCCATGCGTGAATCAAGGGTGGACAACAACCGATCTTGCGCTCCTCTTAGCCGTTAAAATCCTAAACTTATTCCTAAGCCGGATTAGTCTTCACCATCGATAGATTGAATAAAGACCATACTCAATCATTTCTTGAATCTAACTCTCCCGAAATTAGATAAATAGATAAAGTTACAATATCCTCTCCCAATTCACTCGCAAACAAGAACAAAACCCAAGAATGAGCAAACCTTGAATTAAAAGTGCAAACTCAATTACTTAAACAAAATTCAATCGTTCTCACAACCACAAAAACACAATAACCCCAACCAATCAAGTTAGTTCATGGTTGGGTTCAAAAGATATACAAAGAATAACCCAACCATGAATCTAACCTAAACAAAGAGGAAAAAGAAAAAATCACACAGCCCCTTTGGAAAACTCTCCTCAATCGAACATGCTTGTAGTTGGCGGCTAGGCCCTCTTTATATAGGAGATAGCTATGTCAAAGTCTTTCTTGAGGAGGAAGTTAAGTTGGAATTAAATATCATAAAAGAAATAAATCTCTTTTATTATATTTTTATTCCTCCAAAATCTTCTCCTAAACTTTTGGGATTTAATCTCCTTTTGATCTCTTCATGGAACTCGAACTCCTTTAGGATTTATCCTTGCTTCACGCCATGTTGGGTTTGTCCAATCATCAAATTCGGCTGCCACCTCATCTTATCCTTTCTTGTCGACAATTACCCTGGTAACTGGTTCGGCATATCCTTCCTGCATTGCTCTTGCAACCGGTTCCAGCCTTGCTTGGGCAATTAGTTCCTGAGCACAAAAGGACACCAAAGCAGTATCTTTTTCCACCAAAATCACCAAGTTATGTAATCAAGCTTAACGGTTAAAAGAAACATGAATTAATGCATAAATGACTAATTATGCGACTAATATGAGCCTAAGTCTAACAATAATATGAGTAAAAAGGTAATAAAAATAGTACTTTTGAACACTTAACATTGTTCATTGAATCCATTTAACCAATTATTCGAGCTATACTACTTTGTCAGGGTTAAGCATGTGATGATGGGTACATAAAATCCTACATACATGCATGTAATCATGATGATTTAACTATTTTAAGCAATCTAAAAATCTAAACCACCATACAAACATCATAACTATTATAACTTAATTAGCAAGCAATCATGAAGCATAAAAAAGGCTTATTACATAGAATTGAATACCTATAAGCTTATATACATACGTAATCTAGAAAGGGAAATCTACATGCACAATGCAGACATAACAACTATGTGCCACCAACTAGAAGTTTCTAAGATAGATTACAAAACATACTTCTAAACACTTGTGATCTCGTCCGAGCTCTTAAGATAACCGAAAGCAAGATTACCCTAAAAAGGTATGAAAGGATAGAGTAAGCGAATGCTTAGTGAGGTAGCACTAACAACCCAAAATTAATGTAGTAAACATTATATAATCTAATCCTGATTTTCCATAGAAGCTTTTCAAGGTCCAAGTAAATATCACTTGTAACGAATGATAAAGCAATATAGTTGCAAGGTTTCCAACACAACATTTCGTAGACTTATTTTATTAACCTCACAAATTATATCTATCATGACATCTTATATACATGTATGGCTTGACATGTAACATACCATATCTAGCATATTAGAGTCATAAACTTCTTAACACTTTAGATACCAAACAAACATATCAAAGTCATGAGTTACTTAACATATAAGATGTCAAACATATCAGGTCATATACGTGAGATACTTATATATGTTCAAAACACTCCAATATATACTTGTTTATTTACAAAGTAGTTCCAATCCATGTACATACATATATATGTCTAAACAATCCACTACATTCTTATACTTAACCAAAACAGTCCACTAATCATTTATATACAATTATACATTCAAAACAGTCCACAACATGCTTGAATTTATTCAAAAAGTCCACTAATCATGTATATACATTTATACATTCAAAACAGTCCACAACACGCTTGAATTTAACCAAAACAATCCCTATCATGTATATACAATTGTACATTCAAAACAGTCCATAACATGCTTGAATTTAACCAAAGCAGTCCACTAATCATGTATATACAATTATACATTCAAGACAGTCCATAACATGCTTGAATTTAACCAAAGCAGAACGCTAATCATGTATATACAATTATACATTCAAAACAGTCCATAACATGCTTGAATTTAACCAAAACAGTCCGCTAATCATGTATATACAACTATACATTCAAAACAGTCCCCAACATGCTTGAATTTAACTAAAACAGTCCCCTAATCATGTATATACAACTATACATTCAAAACAGTCCATAACATGCTTGAATTTAACCAAAATAGTCCACTAATCATGCATATACAATTATGCATTCAAAACAGTCCATAACATGCTTGAATTTAACCAAAACAGTCCACTAATCATGTATATACAATTATACATTCAAAACAGTCCACAACATTCTTGAAATCATTCAAAACAGTACACTAGTCATGTATATACAATTATATATGTTCACAACAGTCCATAACATGTTCATATCTTTTCGAAACAGTCTACTAGTCATTTCGAACATAGTATCTCATATACATATGTTACTTATCATATAAATTATCAAGCATAGCATATTATAAACATGATTTACTTATCAAATAAGTGATCAAACATAACATATCAAGGTCATGAATTACTTGTCACATAAGTTATCAAAATGATAATTTAGTTTAATTTATAATTTCATGTTTTGTCTTTAACACAGCCTTGAGAATCAAGTAGCCTAGGTACGCAAATTCCCAACCAACTGTCGCCAATCAAATTGGTACTCAAAGTACCAGTCAATCCCTCCTACTGTCGCCAAATGACCAACATACATCCCTCCTACTGTCGCCTCATAAGGACCGTATTTCACCATAAACACGAGCTCTATGGAGACTCTATGGTATGCCAACTATACCTATGCCTTTAAACTACACTCACTGTTTGATCCAAGCTAGGTACGCTCCTGAATCACGATTCCTTTTTACTTTTCTACAATGTTACCAGGTTCAGTCCTTGTGTCACCAAATAGTTCATGGTCTAATACAACAACAACAAGTATAATGCACATTAGAATTCATTCTATTTTCACAAGCAAGATCATACATTCTTACAATCAATCCCTATTACATGTAAAATAGTCCCTAATGCATAGACATATAATCATATGGGCACAAAACAATCCATGACATTCACAAGCACTCAAAAACAATCCTTAATATGTTCACATAGATTCATAACAGTCCCATACTTTTACATACACATTTCTACACCCTAAAACAGTCCCAAAACACTTGTGTATGTGCATAGAACAACCCCTAACCTTTCAATAAAATCCCCAACAGTCACAAAAAGATTAAAAAAAGTCCTTATATAATTTATTTTAATGCAAAACAGTCCCCAAAATTTCATAAGACAGTCCCATATTTTCCACCTTACAAATCAGTCCACAATTTCATTAAAACAACCCTTATTTGTTTGTAAAACAGTCCCCATTAACTTTCAAAACAATCCCATGTTTCCAAATTACAAGACAGCCCTCTTAACATTATCGAAACAATCTCTAATTTTATCACAAAACAGTCCCCTAGAGTTCTCTTTAAAACTGTCCACTTTTTTCAGTTGCTAAAACAGTCCAAAACAGTTCAATTTGTTCATAAAACAGCCCCTAACGACTTACAAAACAGTTCCAAAGCATTCAAATTTCAATTAAACAGTTTTAAACAATACTCACGTGATCAATTCAGTCCTTAATTCATACATACACATATGTGTGTACAAAATAGTCTCATATTGAATTTTTAACAAGCAATGCCATCCAAATCAAGCTCAAACATCAAATTCATAATCATCAAGGACCTATTCGAACAGCCCCTAACATACTATCCATGTCCCCTTTCATGCATTACAAATATATTACTATTTAAATACAACAAGTAGCATAGCTCTAATTCAAAACTCTAATACTTCTAACAATTCTCATGATTCATACATATACCTTTAAATAAACACTAATTTTGCCTGATTAGGGAGAAAATAATGAGATCACCTTTCTCCCACACTACTCGAACAAGGATTTAAGCTATGGAAATGGATGAACAATGCCCCCTTGCAAGCTTTCTCTCAACCTTCACTCTCTCTCATGCATCAATGGAGGTTCGGCCATCTTGGAGAGAATAGAGAACGTGACTCTTCTTTTCTCTCCACCTAAATCCCCTCCTCCCTCACATGTCTAACCTTTGCATGACATGTGTAATGACCATGTTTTAAAATTTCTTTACCATGCAAACCTCAAATTTAGCATACTACTTGGTTTAGTCCTTGAATATGTGTCATTCTTCCTTTCTTTTCTTCCAAATTGGTCCTAGATCCTCAATTAAATTTAATTTAGTTATCTAATCCAATAATATCTATTCTTCAATTCAAGTTACGAACAAATAAGCAACATATTTCTAAGCTATATTTTGGGATGTTACATTTTCCATATAGATGAAACCAAATCGAAATCCCTCCAAAGCTCTCTTATTTGGTATGAATAAATCCACAACCTTTACGTGCCGTGCAAAAATATGCCACAAGCCCTTTCAACGGAGTTTCTCCGAAAGATTTGCGACAAAAATTGTCTAACATCTGTGTCTCCGCATCCATCCTCCCTTTTGCGTCGCCATCCACGAAAAATTTATATTTGTAATAAATAGAAAAACTCCCCAAATATTAAAATAATAGTTTTGAATTCTTATTTTTTAAAATTAATCGATTGACAAAAAAATATTAAATTTGTTAATCTGACATTAGTTATATTATATTTTTGTTAATGTTTGGTATATATTTTATCATTTTACGCTAAAAGATAAGATGATAATTAAATTATTAAAATTTATAAAATTATTAAAGTATCTACAAATTATTAAAAGATTGATAAAAAAAAACTTAATGTCAATTTAAAATATTTTTTATTTTTTTTCAATTGATTCAATTTGATAAAAAAAATGAAAATTCAAGATTAAAAAAATTCATTTGACCTTTATTTATTGTTCATATTATAATTTTTTGTTTATGTTGAGGGTATGTGACTATGTAAGTATACATGTTAACAATGTCATCTTTTATGTTCTAACCTAAATTTACTCATTAGAAATACAAATCTTATTTGTCACTAATTAATTTTTTTTAAACAAATGGAACAACAGAAAAAGTTGTTTAAAACTAGGGATGCAAAAACAGGTAATCGGATGAGTTTCAAGTTGGGTCATGTCAGGTCGGCTCAAATCGGATACAGGTCATTCCAGGTTGATTTGATATTTCGATTCGACTCGGATCGGGCGCAGGTCAATTTCAAGTCAGGTTGGGTCAAAACGGTTCGAGTCTGAATCAGTTAATTTACGGGTTAATTCAAGTCGGGTTTTATTTCAGGTTGTGTTCATTTCGTGTCGGGTGATTTCAGGTCGGGTTAATTCAGGTTTCGAATTCGTATTAAGTTTGAGTTCGGTACAAATAGTTGATAGACTTTGTGTTTGGTCATTTTGAGTAAATTATTTAACGCCTTTAACAAACACGAATCACATTAAAAATAAATATTAAGGACTAGAATGAACAAAAATATCATCATATTTAAAGTATTGGACTAAATTACAAAAATTAGGAATAAATAAGGGTCAATTTCGGCTAAAAATAAAATATTAGGGACTAGAGTGAAGAAAAATATCAACATATTTAAAATATTAGACTAAATTAAAAAAATATAAAATAAATAGGGGTTAATTTGGTTAAAAATAAAATTTTAGCGACTAACATGAACAAAAATATCATCATATTAAAAATATTAGACTAAATTACAAAAAAAAAATTAATAAGGGTCGATTTTGACTAAAAATTAAATTTTAGGTACTAGAATAAACAAAAATATTATTGGACTAAATTACCAAAAACATAAATAAATATGGGGTAATTTTGACTAAAAATTAAATTGTATGGACTAGAATAAACAAAAATATTATTTGACTAAATTACCAAAAATAGAAATATATATGGATCAATTTCGGCTAAAAATAAAGTTTTAGGTACTAGAAATATATATGGGTTTTAGGTACTAGAAATCTTGCTTATACTCAAACATTATCTTGTCCCCTTGAACAAGATTGAGGAACTGATTTCTCATCTCATCCGTAAGAACCTCACTGATATACTTTTTCCTGAACTTATCCAAGAAGACATCTCATATCGGAAGTGCAGGTTGTAGTCCCAACTTAATAATCTTCCATTGCTCATGTGCATTACCTTTAAGAAGGGAGATAATGCAATTGAGATCATTCTCTGAACTCTCTCTCATCTGTCTCAGAATTCTCTAAGTGTCTCTTAACCACTAGTCAGCCTTGATTGTGTCATCCTCAACCAAATCTTCGAATTCTTTTGGCTCAAAACGGTGAAACCTCTTAACAAAGGTCTTGCGAGGTATCTTAGATTACCTCTGGATAGCTTGCACCAGTACTTGCATAAGAGTAGAGGTAAGATCATGGATATAGATCACCACTCCACTTTTGGTACCTCTCGGAAGGATCGTGTCCCCAACATTTCAGACAAACTCCTTATCAGAGTCTTCTACTTGAGATACAAGGCTCTCTTCATAACTTTTCTGGTTGCGTTTAGCATCACCCACCATCGAACTTGTTTTGAAACATAAGGAAACAAAACAACATGAACGAGATTCCTAGTCTTGAAAGAGTACAGCTTAACTTTAGGGGCTCGTATTCACTAGAGACCTTAACACGACCTCTATACCAACCTAGGATAAACCTAAGCTCTGATACCACTATTGTAACACCCTAATCCCGATCCTAATCCAGATCTGAAGTGCTACATTCGGGTCACAAAACCAACCCATCAAATTTCCAATTGAAAACCATAAGTTTAACCATCATTTAAAAGCATTAAACATCCATAGATTTGTGTAATTAAATAAACATTTAAATAAGTTTACAACACAGGAGCTCTGAGTTTAAAACACTGTAAACCAAAATAATATTTCAAATAGAGTTGCAGAATCAACAATGGTAAGGTCCTATGAATATATTAGCCTAACCTAAAATAACAAGTATTGTACTCTAAAACAAAGACGGTGTTAGGGAAATCCTCGTTGATGTGTTCCTCTAAAAGATGACATGTCAACCTACGCACGAAAAAACCACACATCTGCACGCTGATCTAACAAAGCTCAGTGGTACATTTATACTCTACCAAAATTTGTGATTATCATAAAATAAGGATGCAAGAGAATATAGTCATAGAGCACAGATAAGGCTTTTCTATATATGAGCTATCATCTAGCCTACACAAGCTAGAGTAGTTAGATCACCTATCTCAAGGCATCAACAAGTCTACAAAGAATCTTACATGATCCACAAGCTTTACCATACTAGAGGTCACATAGCCTATCGAGATACTCGAGTTTACATAGCCCATCAAGTTAATACATGCCATACTCTAATCACTCAGCCATAGGGTGCATAAGTGTTAACTCCTCAAAATTACTATTTTTATGCTTATTTTACAAAGCCTTTGCTAACCCTTTAAGTACATTTAGTTGCATTTAGTTGTTAAATTCATGCATTTGCATAAGGAGTTAGGAAATAAGGAATTTTTGTGCTTTGCCAGTGTGAAGGGTTGCTTGTTGGCATCATTACAAGCTTGGTAGAGCATAGCAGACATGGCAGAGCATCGCAGGAGAAATAAGCAAAAGGATTAGAAGACCAATGCCAAGCATCCTTGGCAATACGTTGCCAGAAGAGTTTTGCCAAGAAACCTTGGCAATACCAGCCCAAAAAAATAGGACCAGGTCAGACTGTAGAAAATAACACTTGATCAAGCTCCAAAAAAATAGGATGGCAAAAAAATAGGATGCCATGCTCGTTTGGCACAAATGGACTGAACGATGCCGAGCTCGGCTGGCAAAAGATCAAAGACTAATGACGCCATCCCTAGTCAAGATGATGTCAGCCCTAGGATTAAAAGTGCAGCTAAAATGATCATAAGCCTAGGCCCACCCAAATTAAAACTCTAAGGCTTATCCTAGGGTTTCCAACGCATGCCTATATAAAGGACATCAAGCAAGCACATAAAGGATGGCACATTGGAGATCGAATTAAGAAAAGGCTACCTTCTTACACACCCTCTTACTTTATTTGATTTTTATTTGATGATGTTAAACGATTTTGGTTTTTGAATGGAACCCCCAACCATGAACTAATTTTCTTAAGTTGGTTGGGGGATGTTTGCGATGAACACTGATTTTAAGTTTGGTTTTTAATAAACTATATGCTTTTGTCTTATTTTCTATCTAGCGTGCACTTCAGCTATTTTCAGAGTCCATTGCCATATGACAGTTGGCATGATTTTCAGTTTTCTAAATTTTGTGTCATGCAACCGTTAGCATAGTATGCTTATTGCACCTTAATATCTTAACAAACTTGAGGGGTAACGACCAGTTGCTAGATACTAAGGCAAGACGCTTCAACAGAAGTTGTTCAAGTAGATGAACTTACTTTGGGAGTAAGTCTACCCCTTAGGAGTAAAACTGACACTTAATCAAATTAATTGATGATAAGCATCACTATAGACATATAGGGCTTTATCGTGGTTAATATAGGGTATTGCCATCGACAAAGGCATTACTACTTTTAATTTGCTCGGCAATAAAACCAAGGTAGAACGTTATTAAATGCTGCATGAATAGCTTGAAATCCAGGTACCCCTACCAATGCTCATCATCCATACGAATACCTTTACGTTCCCAACTTTGTTTTATTTTCATTTCTTTTAAACCAACTTCAAATCAAACAACATTTGTCTTCCATTGACAAGTAAACAAGCAAAGCATGTAAACTCTTGGCCAATCCCTGTAGGACCGATAACCAGCTTACTGTTGTATTACTTGCTGACCGTGTATACTTGCACACAAAAGACTAAATCTTGGCACTATTTTTTATACATTTCCAAAACATTTTCTACCCTTTTGCCAAGCACTCACAGTCGAACAAGTTTTTGGCGCCGTTGCCAGGGATTGCAACGAAGTTGATTGTTTTTAAATTTTTACTTGTTTTTCTTTTTATTCTACTTTTGTTTGTATCGATGTATGACCATAAGCCACCCTGTGGTGGACGAGTAGCCATACGATCCGAAAATTGAGAGAACCTTGAGGAGGTTAAAGAGAAGATTCTGAGAGATGAATAACCAAGGTAATCAAGGGAATGGTGTGACAAACAATGAAGGCAATCCAAAAAACAATGAGATGCCATCACCACTTGTTGTTCCAATTGTCGATGAAGAGAGACCTATTAGAGAACATTCAGCACCTAACATTGACAACTTGATGCCAGGACTTGTTGGCATAGAGGTAAATGTTGTTAATTTTGTACTTAAGCCGGTAATGATTCAAACTCTTTTGAATATAGGTCAATTTGATGGAGCACTTACTGGAGATCCTAGGAAACATTTGAAGAAGTTCATGGAGATTTACCAATTATTCCAACAAAATAGAGTATCTGAAGATACTGTGAACTAAGGTTATTCACGTTTTCCTTGCGATATAGAGCCAAGGCTTGGCTTAATTCTTTGCCACCAGGATCAATTAGTTCATGGGCAGATCTTTGCCAAAAGTTTTTGAAACGATTTCAGCCGCCACCACCCACTACCAAGCTGAGGGGTGGGATCATTACATTCAGGCAGGCTGAAGATGAAACATTATATGATGCCTGGGAGACATTTAAAGATTTGTTGAAAAGGTTTCCTATGTACGGATTCTCGAATTGGACCCAAATTCAAACCTTCTATAATGGATTGAATGCACAAACAAGGACTCTTGTTGATGCTTCAACAGCCGATTCATTGCTAGACAAGAAGTACTCAGAGGCCGTTGATAATCTTGAAATAATTTCAATTAATGAGTTTGAATATCCTATTGTGAGACTCGAGATTGGAACTAAAGCCAGTGGGAAATTGAAGGTTGATGAACTAACATCCATTCATGCCTTGTCAATCCTGAATCGGTAATTTTTGTTGGCAATATTGATCGTTACTATAACTCTAACTCCAATACTTATAATAAAGGTTAGAGACAACACCCTAACTTAGCTTGGAGAAATCAAGGAGGTAACCAGTACAACGCACAAGGCCAAAATGCCTAGAGGAATAATTCCATGCCAACATTTTATCAGTATACGATGCCATAGAAAGCTCAAAACAATTTCCAGCAAGGGCAAAGATTCAACCAAGGATGTACTCTTACTGATTACATAGAGAGGAATGATGCCATAGTCCAGAGTTTGGCAACATCAATGAGAAACTTGGATGTTCAAATTGGGTAGATTGCCAATGCACTTAGCAATCAACCCCAATGAGCATTGCCAAGTGACACGGAGGATGCTCGGCACAAAGATAATGAGCAATGCAAGGCCATAACCCTTCGAAGTGGTAAGCAGTGCGAGGCAGAGATGACAGCCAAGCAGCAGTTAATTGCCAAAATGAAAAGCCAGTGCCGGCAGACAAGCCTAGAAAAGCAGAGAAAGAGGAAATTAAAATAGATGATGCCAGTGGTAATGCCAGTACCAGTAACAGAACCAATGCCAATAATGATGCCAACATTGATGACAAATAGAGCGAGGCTGAATAGCATACTGGTACAAAAAAATATGCTAGCACTGCCTCAGCAAAGCCGGCAGCGCCACCATATGTTTATCCACCGCCACCATTTCCAGTAAGACTTTAAAAGCACAAACAAGACCAGAAATTTAAACTTTTCTTGGAAGTTCTTAAGTAGTTGCAAATTAACATTCCATTGGTAGAAGCCCTTGAGCAAATGCCCAACTCTGTAAAATTCATGAAGACATTCTGTCCAAAAAAGGAAGTTGGGAGACTTTGAAACTGTTTCTCTCATTGAGGGATGTAGTGCCATGATCCTAAATTGATTGCCACCAAAGTTGAAAGATTCGGGAAGTTTTATTATTCCCTAGACAATTGGCAACAAATTTATAGGCAAGGCATTGTGTGACTTAGGAGCCAACATCAACTTGATGCCAATGTCAATTTTCAAAAAGCTTGGTATAAAAGCAAGGCCTACCACGGTGACATTTTAGTTGGCATACCGATTATTTGCGCATCCTAAGGGTAAGATTGAGGATGTGTTGGTAAAGGTAGACAAATTTATATTCCCAGCTGATTTTATTATTTTAGATTATGAGGTAGATGTTAATGTTCCAATTATATTGGGAAGACCGCTCCTTGCCACAAGTAGAGCTTTGATTGATGTGGACACTGAAGAACAACTTAGAAGAGGTAAGCTATTTCGGGCAGCCAGAACCATTGGAGTTGGCTGGCAGAGAGATCGTAGCACCGAAACCATCCATTGAGGAGCCACCCAAGTTGGAATTGAAAGCATTGCCAGACCATCTCAAGTATGCCTACTTAGGTAAATACTCAACCTTGCCAATGATCATTGTTGCTGATCTAATTAATGATCAAGAGGAAAGATTGCTGGAAATTCTAAGCAACTACAAGCAAGCGTTGGGATGGACCTTGGCTGATATCTAAGGTATAAGCCCAACCATATGCATGCACAAAATCATCTTGGAGGAATATCATGGCAAGACAATTGAAGGTCAAAGGAGATTGAACCTGAGCATGAAAGAGGCTGTTAAAAAGGAGATTATCAAGTGGCTAGATGCCGGGATAATTTATCCTATTTCCAATAGCTCGTGGGTTAGCCCGGTGCAATGTGTGCCAAAGAATGGTGGCATGACTGTGGTTTAGAATAGCAACAATGAATTAATTTCTTCCAGAACTGTGACAGGGTGGAGAGTGTTCATGGATTATAGGAAGCTGAACAATGACACCAAGAAAGACCATTTTCCATTACCCTTCATTGACCAAATGTTGGACAGATTGGTCGGTAAGGCATTTTATTGCTTTCTAGATAGTTATTCATGATATAATCAGATTGCCATAGCCCTAGAAGGTCAAGAGAATACCATATTCACGTGTCCATATGAGACGTATTCCTTTAGAAGAATGCCATTCAAGTTGTGTAATGCCCCAACAACGTTTCAACGTTGCATGATGTCCATTTTTTCTGACATGATTGAGCATAACTTGGAAGTATTCATGGATGATTTCTCAGTGTTTGGAAAAACATTCGAGGGGTGCCTTCAGAGTTTGGAGCTAGTCTTGAAGAGATGCATTGAGACAAACCTAGTCTTGAATTGGGAAAAATGCCACTTCATGGTGCAGGAGGGCATTGTTCTTGGGCACAAGGTGACCAAGAAAGGACTAGAGGTTGACCGAGCAAAAGTCGAGGTAATCAAGAAATTGCCACCATCGACAAGTATAAAAGGTATTAGAAGTTTTTTGGGATATGCAGGTTTTTACCGTCGTTTCATTAAAGACTTTTCTAAAATTTCTAAACCTTTATGCTTACTTTTAGAACAAATGTCGCTTTTGCATTTAATGATTCTTGTTTAAGAACGTTTCAGGAACTTAAGGAGATGTCGATTAATGCCCTTATAGTCGTGGCACCAGATTGGAATGACCTATTCGAGCTCATGTGTGATGCCAGCAACTGTGCCAACGAGGCAGTACTGGGACAACGGCGTGGTAAAGTTTTTCATGCCATTTATTATACCAGTTGAACATTAAATGGAGCTCAGCTGAATTACTCCACAACTGAGAAAGAATTTCTTGCAATTGTATTTGCTTTTGATAAATTCGGATCTTATTTAGTTGGTAACAAAGTTGTGGTGTATACAGATCATTTGGCATCGAAGTACCTCTTGGCGAAGAAGGATGCCAAGCCTAAACTAATTTGATGGACGCTTCTACTACAAGAATATGACCTCGAGATCCGAGACAAGAAAGCCAGTAAGAACTTAGTAACTGGCCACCTATCACGCCTAGAGCATCACCTTGAAAATGGTAAGACCATTTCCATATGAGATGAATTTCATGATGAGTATTTACTTGTAGTCAATGTCGTGCCATGGTACGTTGACATAGTCAACTACCTGGTAAGCAATATTCTGCCATCAGATTTGGAATATAATGCCAATAAATAGTTCTTACGAGATGTTCAACAATATTATTGGGACAAATTAATACCATTTAAATAGTGTGCCAATCAAGTGATTCGTCGGTGTGTGCTAGAGGATGAACATCATAGTATATTGCACTTATGACATGCCGCACCGTATGGATGTCACTTTGTTGGCATGAAGATTGCTACCAAGGTGCTGCAGTCAGGATTCTTTTGGCCCACACTATACAAAGATGCCCATAACTTTTCCAAAGCATGTGACCGATGCCAGCGAACAGGAAACATTTCCGGCAGACATTAGTTGCCACTCCAAAACATTATGCCAGTGGATTTATTTGATGTATTCGGGATACACTTCATGGTTCCATTTCCTCCATCATTTGGTAACCTATACATCCTTGTGCTATTGACTACATTTCAAAATGGGTTGAAGCTATTGCTTTGACAACAAGCAATGCCAAGGCAGTTGCCAAATTTTTGCACAAACATCATTTTTACTCGATTTGGTACCCCAGAGTGATTATTCATGATAAGGGTACACATTTTAAATGCAATCTAATATCTGAAGCTTTGTGTAGATATGGCATTCAATAGAGGATTGCCATGGCATACCATCCCCAAATGAATGGCCAAGCAGAGACTTCCAACAAGGAGATCAAGAACATTTTGTAAAAGACTGTAAATCCAACAAGGAAGGACTGGTCCTTGAGACTAGATGACTCATTGTGGCCTTATAGGATTGCTTTTAAAACTCCTTTAGGAACCTCCCCATTTAGACTTATTTTCGGGAAGGCATGCCACTTACAGTGGAGATAGAGCACCGAACTTATTGGGCAATCAAAACGCCTGACATGGCATGGATTGCTGCTGGAGAAAAGAGGTTATTAGACTTGAATAAGTTGGAGGAATTCAGAACACATGCTTACAAGAATGCCATACTCTACAAGGAAAGGACAAAGCGTTGGCATAACAAATGAATACTACCATGGCAATTTGAGGTAGGACAACGTGTTTTGTTTTTTTAACTCGAAGTTAAGTTGTTTCCAGGAAAGCTCAAGTCTAGATGGTCAGGACGCTTTGAAGTTGTGAAGCCATATGCTCATGGAGCAGTGGCTATCAAGGATTTGAAAACGGGAGAAATTTTCAAAGTAAACGGCCAACATTTGAAGCAGTATTTGGATGGCACTCAAAAGGATGCCAAAGAGGTTATCCTCCTAGTAGATTTACCATGATCATCATCATCGTCATGGTTCGATTCTCGTATATATTAGGATAGATTTTTTCTCTAGTTTTTATTTATTTTTCTTTCCTTTATTTTAATTTTCATTCTCCTTTGTTGCGTTCAAAGGTTTTTCTTGAGTGAGTGCAGGATTTTTATTGCCAAGAAGACTGCCAAAGCAAAAGATTGGCATGAAAAGATTAAAAATGTTTGCCAAGTGTTGAATCTGCCACACCACCTGAGTCTAAAGATGAAGGAATCCAAAGCCAAGCCAAGGTTGTGGCCAGACTTGCAGCACCTATCTCATCCGCTGCCACTGATGTCCCTATCGCCTCAGAGCTGGAAAAGCTTCTAAAGGAAGTTCTCCATGACATCGGAGCTTCCATTTTCGTATCGAATGAGAGTCCTCCTCTTCTTAAAATCCTTTACATTTCACATTATTCATGCATTTTGTTGTTTTCATTTGTATATATGTTGTTCTAATGCATTGAGGACAATGCATGCCTTTGGTTTGGAGGTGTACATCCTTACACTCGTATGCCATGCATTCATGTTTAAATTTCAATTTTCCATTTAGAATATTTTGCCATATAGGATTAAAATTTGCATACCAAACCACTAAAAAAATTTGTTGCCTCGTTAAGATTGGAAATTTTGTCAATAATCTACTAGCTTAGTTAAATTTGTTCTAGATTTATCTGTCCAATGAAGAAACTGGAATTTTAGAACTTGTATGCCGACAGGTTAGCAATGCCAAGTAGCTTGGCAATTGGACTCTAGTTTAGGGAACTTTAGTTTCACTCTACACGAGGTATGCATCTAGTCTGCAAAACAAACTTAGGTTTTCTTGAAACTAATCTCGGGATGACTGTAAAAAAATTGATGCCAGGGTAAAAAGAAAATAATAAGGCAACAATGTTTTGCCAAGGCAAGAAAAAAATAGAACTCTCATCTACCTTAGACATAATAAGTAACTTGGGGCTTCGTGGTTTGCTCCCTCTTAGTTCTCAAGTCAAAAATTTTAGGGTTTAAGTTGAAGAGTAAAAGCCTAGTAATGTCTGGATTAACATGGGGATTCGTGGTATGCTCCATCTTATTTCTCACGCCAAGAAATATTACAAAGCAAGCCTGAAATTATTGCCAGAGAAAAAAAAACAAAAACCCTTGGTGAATAAAAACAAAAATGATGACAATAAATTACGAGTTTGGGTAGTAAAGTCAACTAAGGGAGTTGAGTAAACTTGATGCATATTGCCCACACTTCATGCATACTAGACGACCTTAGACTAGAGCTATATTGTTGCACTTGAATTTGTTTATTTTCTTGGCATTGATATACTGAATATCTGAGGACAAACATAGGATCATATTTTGCTAGCTGATAGGTGTTAGGAACCATGACAATCTTTGTCGAGGTACTTTCTTGTTTTTATATTTTTAGTTGCATTACTTAAGGATAAGCAATGAGCTAGGTTTGGGGGGTGTTAACTCCTCAAAATTACTATTTTTACGCTTATTTTACAAAGCCTTTACTAGCCTTTTAAGTACATTTAGTTGCATTTAGTTGTTAAATTCATGCATTTGGATAAGGAGTTAGGAAATATGGAATTTTTGTGCTTTGCAAGTGTGAAGTGTTGTTTGTTGGCATCATTACAGGCTTGACAGAGCAGAGTAGTGCAAGAGCAGGAAGCAAGAGGATTAGAAGACCAGTGCCAAGCATCCTTGGCAATACGTTGCCAGAAGAGTTTTGCCAAGAACCCTTGGAAATACCATCCTGAAAAAATAAGACCAGATTAGACTGCGGAAAAATAGCACTTGGTCAAGCTCTAGAAAATAGGATGGCGAAAAAATTGGATGCCAAGCTTGTCTGGCACGGATGGATCCAACGATGCCGAGCTAGCTGTCGAAATGTTAAAGACTAATGATGTTAGCCCTAGTCAAGATGACGCCAACCCTAGTCAAGATGATGTCAGCCCTAGGATTCAAAGTGCGGCTAAGATGATCATAAGCCTTGGCCCGCCCAAATTAAAACCCTAAGGCTTGTCCTAGGGTTTCCCACGCATGCCTATATAAAGGACATTAAGTAAGCACATAAAGGACGACACATTGGAGATTGAATTGAGAAAAGGCTACCATCTTACACACTCTCTTAGTTTATTTGGTTTTTATTTGATGATATTAAACGATTTTGGTTTTTGGATAGAACCCCCAACCATGAACTAATTTTCTTAAGTAGGTTGGGGGATGATTGCGATGAACGCTGATTTTAAGTTTGGTTTTTACTAAACTATATGCTTTGGTCTTATTTTCTATCTGGTGCGCACTTCAATTGTTTTCAGAATCCATTGTCATACGAAAGTTGGCATGATTTTCAGTTTTCTAAATTCTGTGCCATGCGACCGCTGGCACAGTATGCTTATTGCACCTTAATATCTTAATAGACTTGAGGGGCAACGATCAGTTGCTAGATACTAAGGCGAGATGCTTCGACAGAAGATGTTCAAGTAGATGAACTTAGTTCGGGAGTAAGTCTACCTCTTAGGAGTAAAGATTGACACTTAACCAAATTAATTGATGATAAGCGTCATTATAGACATATAAGGCTTTATTGTGGTTAATTTAGGGTGGCATTACTACTTTTAATTTGCTCAACAATAAAACCAAGGCAGAACGTTATTAAAGGCTGGCATGAATAGCGTGAAATCCAAGCATGCCCTGCCAACGCTCATCATCCATACGAATACCTTTATGTTTCCAACATTGTTTTATTTTCATTTCTTTTAAACGGTTTTCGAAACCAACTTCAAATCAGACAACATTTGTCTTCCCTTGACAAGTAAACAAGCAAAGCAAGTAAACTCTTGGCCAATCCCGTGGGATCGATAACCAGCTTATTGTTGTATTACTTGCCGACTGTGTATACTTGCATGCAAAAGACTAAATCTTAGCACTATTTTTATACATTTCCAAAACATTTTCTACCCTTTTGCCAAGCACTCTCACAGTCGAACAATAAGCTATCAATCTATAACAACCACGTAACATACTAAATACATCCAAACATCATCCGCATAATGGCCAATAAAGCCTTACTTTATCCGTGCTCACACAACCATCGGGTTGAAATGACCATATCTAGATCACCAAAGCCACAAATACGTCCTAGAAATACTTAGATCACATTAGCCACAAGTAGCCTTTACCTTAGGTCACTCAACCAATCAGGTTACTCAAGCTCACTTAGCCTATCAAGTTTATTACCTTATCCAGACCACCATAGCCACTAATAGGTTTGTAACTGCACCCAGATCACTCAGTCTATGGATACGTTAGATGTACTTGATCACTTAGCCAGAAGTACACATCCCCTTATATATGTACTGTAGTACTGACTCTAGGACATTTGGATTCCATTACCACAACATAAGATAACACATGCTCCTCGAGCATTCATACACCACACCAAGAGGTAAGTGGCAAAAAGTTAAGCCATCAACAAATGCCCCAAGGCATGACACTAACCATCACAGTTATATCAAGTCATCATTTACCAAGTTATTACACGTTATTCTCATATATGAGAGTTAAACCTTAGTTTCTCAGTTTTACAATTCATTTTACTATCTTAGAAGCCCATTGGGCCATAGTCCACAAATTTTCAACCCCTCGAACTCAAACTTCAGATTTTCTGGGCAGATTACCCATGCAGTACTAATACCCCATCACGCGTATCATACCACTATTAAATCAACTAGGGTACCGATACGCCTACACGGGTACCGATACCCAAAATAGCTGCTATAAAATCCATATATCCTACGTGTGTTGATACCCCCCCAAGTGTACCGATACTCATTCTTTACAGTAATATGAGTTAACCAATAACCCTATATTGGTACACAGTTCATGCATATCGATACGCCCCTCAGCGTACCGGTACGAAACTTTGCCTCTAGAATTCGATAGAACAATGGGGTATCCATACGGCTCGAGTCTGTACCGATACTCTCTTTAAGTCTTGCACGTGTTCATCATATGTAACACACGGTACCGTTACGATCTCCCCGTGTACGGATACTGAAGCCTAGAAATGGCTTCCAAGGCCAAAAAATCAATTCTCAAGCCCTCAAACATAACCCTCAACCCCTTAACTCAATCCTACATATTATGGGAGTTATTTAGGGTGTTTTACTACCATTTTTACACCTTACTAAAACTAAATCTGAGATTTACCATTAACAAGGCTTTAAGTTATCATTACACCAAAACTAGCAATCTTAACTGCAAAATCAAGCAATGCAATTAATTTATGATATTCAAGAGTCAAAAATGTACAGACCTTTAGCAATTAACCCGGATTTTCTTCCTACACTCAAAAATCCTCAACTTCTTCTCTTTGGTTCCAACTTGAATAAACCCCAAGACACCTCCCTTTATACCTCACAACAAGGAAATAAATCAAGACTTAAACCAAGCACTAAAGAAAGGTCTAGCCACAAATTAACAACCTTAAAATCATGAAAGAAACCCCAAGAGCCTAAACCCCCTTCAAAAACCCATTAATGAAGAACTCACCTTTATACCTCAAGAATATACTTTTCTTGAAGCCCTTGAAAGGAGATTATGATCTTTAAATTCGGATGAAAAGTTTGGAATAGAAAGTTTGCATTTTTAGTGTTGATAACAAAGCTTGGTTGAGGAAGAAAGATAGGGAAGAAGATGGGTGGAGAAAAAGGGTGTAAGTTATGATGTCACAAAACTCACCCCTTGTCCCCTAAAAATCCACGTGAAGACAAAATAGAATTAAAGGAGATCAGCCTTTATTTTGAAAATGGGAGAAATTCCAACATAAAACCCTCCACTTTCACACGTGTCACAAATTGGTCACTTGCCAAGCCCAAACAACTCAATTCTCCTCCAACTAATCACAAACTTGGCCCAACGGGTCCAATTAATCCAACCAACACGAAAGTCCATACTCCGAGGTCAACACCCAACGTTGACTTAAAAAAATTAAGGTCGTTACAATCCTTATTCCCCATCCCCTAGGTAGAAATTGTTCAAGTAATAATAATAATACCTTTAAGTTTTTGGTATTATAATAAAAATTAAATAATTTTATTTTAATACACAAGCTGTGTAAAAGAATATTATATAATTTTTCTTTAAAATCTTAAATCTAAAATGTTTAAAATTAAAATTTAAGGCTCAAAAGGGGGTTGTTTTATCGATTGTGAATTTTGTAATGCCTGGTTTCGCTTGGACATGAACATGGTGCACTCTTTTTCCTCCGTTTAGGGTTAAGGAGGTTTTTAATGAGGCACATGTCTATGTCGTATTTGTATGATTTCTTCAGATATAATCATACATCTTTTTTCCTTTCAAAAAATAAAATTTAGGGTTTATAGGTTAAAATTTAAATTTCTCACCATACTATCCTAAAACCTAAACCCTAGCCTCTAAACCCTAAATTCTAACTACTAACCTTAAATTCCAAACATCTAAACCTAAATCTTTACATCCTAAAATTGAATATAAATCCATAATGATAATGATGTGGCTAAATGTTTATGGTGATAACTGATATCTCTTTTATGAATATGTTAAGTTTTAGTTTCTAAAATATCTATGCACCTAAATGTTTCGTTTGATTTTGAATAAAATATCAAATGAAGAGATTGTTGGTGAACAAATTGTGGAAGTAGATTTTTCGTCAAAAGTGATCAACGCAATTCCCACTAGATTAAACATTGATCTAGGTAGTTTCGACCATGAACTGAGTCAACCTACTGGCACCCTATTTTTTTAATTTGTTATAAATTTTATATAAAAATATTTAAAATCAAAAGTAATATCACTTTAAAAGAATATTGATAGTACTTTCAAAATAATTAATACTCTTTAAATGAAAATTGATACTCGTCATTTGTCTTCATCCACTTAAATAATTTCTTATAGATTTTTTTAAAGTTCGACATCACAATCTAGATTTTCTTGCCCCACCCAGATTTCGACCACAACATTTTAAAGTTATTTTGTTAGCGTATTTTGTTCAAATGGAGCTTTAATTTTCTAGAGGATTATTCTATATTAGATGACGTGTTCTGAATACAAATCTGAAAATTATTTCATAGAATTTTCATTGGTTTGGAAACCAAAAACTGTGAGACTGATTCATTGTAAACTTTCCTTGTTGAGCTAAATTCTTATTCAACCAAAGATAGATTTGATATACTTTAATGAGATCCTTCAGAAATATAAACACTAATGATAGAAGACTTTATTTTTCTAGGAGCCTTGTTCGACAAAGCCAAGTTTTGCCTTATGAAGGTTTCTTGTTCAACAAATTTGATTGTTTCAAAAAGAATATTAACCAACTATTTTATGGATGAAATCTACAACAATGAAAGTGGAAAAATAAGACTTGCTACTCAAACTAACACACGCCTATATAGCAAACTTTGGGTTTGAATTGGTTGTAATTTTTAAGGACTTTTATTGTATTATTTGAGATTTTTTTTTCAAAAATTAGTTTATTAGAGAAACATTTTAAGTGTGCTATTGAGACTTTCAAAGCTTATGTGTACAAGTGTTAAGAAATCAAACGAAATTACTTAAGGGGGAGAATAACTAGAATAATATTATACGAGAAATTCTTACCACTAGACTTTGTAATTAGGTTGCGAATTCATATCTCTTGTACTAAAAGTGTTATAGTTCTCTCTGAATAAGACTCCACGAAAATAGGATCGTGGATTAATCTGAACTAAATAAACAAACACTCGTGTTCTTGTTTACGTCTTTATTTTTCAAATGGTTCACCTAATATCAATTTACTCGCTATTTGGCACAAATACACTAATAACTTACAGTAAAAGCTTTAGATTAGACTCTTTAGCCACCTCATAATTATGCTTAGTTTGACATTATCATCATCCATCCACATGCTTTGCTTAATTTAATTCCCCTTTTCTTTTCTTTTCTTTTATTTTATTTTATTTCTTTGGACCACTTTTCTTTTTTCCCCCTTAATGTACTCCAATCACTTTTGGGATATGATTCCATTTTCCAAAACAGGTTATTGCATTATCTAGTTATATTTGCATAGATGTGGTTCAGCTTGTCAAAATTCAATTGACCAAAATTGTTAGTGGCAATATAAGTCCACAATATTCTTGCTATTTATTAACGATCAGGTTTATTTTTTTATAAAAGGAATAAATCTCGAAATTATACATGAATTTTTATTTTTTTTGTTACCCTTTCAGTTTTTGTTTTTAGATCTTTACTCTAACTAATTCGGAATAACCTATGTCACACACCTAACTTTGGTAGGTAAGTCTCCAACGGAAATTTTCTACATACATAATGCCTCGAACTCGAGACATGTTTAAGCGATATCAAACTGCTTACCACTTGGACGATCATGTTAGTTTATATATGAACTTTTTATTTTAGTGTGTAATGTGTAACATAATAATTTTTGATTTGTTGTTTTAAATGTAATTACACAGATAAATTTAATTTTAATTTAATTGTACACATACGAATCTAAATATTTTCATGCTGAGTAATTATAATTATGGATGCAAACAATAAATAACTAAAATGATTTATATCATCAACAGTTCTAATAATTTATGAAAATGAAATTAAAATCAATTTTTCATATTTATAATTTCACAAAACAAGAAAATATATATCACATTATACATAAAATTAAAATACCCATATAGTTTTTGTAACACCCACAACCCGGCTTAGGAATAAACCGAATTGGAAGGTGTTACGAAGCAAACAAAATGAACATTTCGATGAGCTAGTCACAAATTTAATGAATACTTAAGAAAATATGGGTAAATTAAAAAAATTTATAGTTTTTTCTTTGCTAAGGATAATTATTTGATTTAACACTTATGTAATACAAGCAAGCACATACTCAACCAACAATTAACAAGTCAAGGCTCTTTTAGAAAAGTTATTCATGATTTATTATCACTCCTTACTACAAGTTTAACCCATTGACTTGTGTCTATTGTTAGCAAACATTCATGACGTAAATCAAGAATCCATTCTTATCTTTTGATAGAAATCTAGACTTACTAGGAGCTTGCTCTAAGGGAACTTGATTTCGGGATACTAGATTACACATAAGCCAAATTAAAATTATCTCATGTGATCAAGATCATTCAAGAAGGCATTTGACAACCAAGGTATTATTCTTCAACATTTCCCTTAATAAAGAGGGTAATTAATCTTTATTTTAAATAGTCATGATTAAAGACATAACAACCATCATCCACCTAGGTTAATACAACAAATGTTCTTAACCAAAGGTAAAAACTCGTCTATATCTTTTAAGAAATTGTTCATTAATAGACAAAACTTACTAGACATTCTTTCATATCAGATCAAGTACGTATGATACTAGATTAATCATAACTCGACTAAGGCATAATTTCATGTACAAGCAAACAATGAACAAGGAGTTCATCAAACAAGGTAGTAGACTTTCAATCAACAATTACAATTAAACTTGACCCTTATTAATGATCGATTACCAAATTCATAAATCCATTTTATTCACCAAAGAAAATCAATCTTCAATTCTTTAGTCATGATTAGAACTTTAATTCATATGAATAATCTTAACTAACTTCTAATCATACGAGCACACAAGCTAACCTTATTCCTAACGCTATAGGTAACATCTAACACGACCTATCTATCAGGCATTCATAATCCCCTTCAAAAAGCAAACAACCATGAATAAAAGATATAGAGGCCCTTTACAACTTTATATACTAATAAAGCATTGCTAATACACAGGATGCTCTTTGATGCATAAAGACTATATTCTATACATGTGCCACTACTTAGGGGAACATAAGGAGATTCAAGCGTACTTCCTGACATCAGTTATCTCGCCCAAGCTCGATAGCTAAGTAGAAAGCTTGATTACACTGCAAGGCATTAAGAGCAAGGCATTAAGAGCAAGGCATTAAGAGCAAGGTGTAAGATAAAACTTAGTGAGATAGTTAAGGTGACTAACTCAACTTAACAAGGGAACATAGTCTATCATTCCATTCATTTCCAAGGCAACTTAATTGGTACATTGCAACCAATTTATATCTATCCAAGTACTATCACAAGTAAGTACATTTCGAGTCCTTACTAGGGTTACATTGTCCTATTTCCAATCAGGGGATCGTAATCCAGTTAAACATCAAGGGAACATTGTCCGACTCTTATTACACTTAATCAGGATTCATCATTATGAATGCTTACCTTTTTCTTGAGTCCAATGTCATACATAAACTAATTCATGTTCACTAATTAGCCCTCAACTTTTATAATTATGCTCTTAAGCTTGAATGATATTTTAATTCACCTATAGAGCTGCTGCCAGGCAGACTGTGCACTGTTCAATTAAAAATTTATATCTTTTAATTTGTATGTCGGAATTTCAAAATGTTTACACCCTTAGAAAGCTGATTCAACTACTTTTCTAACCATATAATCCTTGCATTTTTAATCCTTATGAATTAATACAGATTTTAGTCTAAAGATACGCCCAATTCTGCCACGGGGCAGATTACACTTCCTTTGAACAATCGTCTCTATATTCTGTTATAAAGCTCGAAATTCAGTTTCGTTTGTTTTAAAAGAAACTAGACAGAAAAAACTTTCTAACCATATAAATTATAGTTTCCAATTCAACCACTACAATTTATAGTGAATTATCAAAGTTACTACTAATGCAAATTTTCAGAACAATTAGCTGTCCCGATTCTGACCTTCCTATACTCAAAATATTTTATCTTTTGATATACGATTCGAAATCGTTCATTGTTTGTTGCAAAAGAAACTATATTCGTATAAGGTTCTCTACACATAAATTTTATTCTCTAAATCGATCTATAGAATTTCTAGTGATTTACTAGACTCACTACCCAGTACAGAATTCTGGGCAGACTTAAATTTCTAAACCATTTCCATTGTTTTCTTTCAAACTAACATAAAATCCAAATAGGCATTCAATCTAGCATGAAATCAATTTCATGGTAAACATTCAATCTATTCCATAACGAGAAAACATCAATCAAAGCAATCTATTCAAGTTTATCTATTGCCATCACCAATAGAGTATAGTTCGAACTTTTAGCAAGTTTAATGTTAACAAGCACATTCATTGGATACTGTTAAACAAGATGTGGAACATGTATGAGCAAACCATGGTTTCTAATAATCATTTTGAAGCAGCAAAATGGCCTTAAGCCTATCATGTGAATGCTTATAAGGTTTGCATACCATCCTCAGGGCAACTTATTTCACTAATACAACAACTCATGTTTAACAAATCACTAGCATACGTGGCACATTTCGGGCCTTTACAAGGGACTTATTGCCCAATTTTCAAGCAATAGATCATAGTCCTATATTTCATTTTAGTTTAACAAGATTCGCTGTTGTGAATATTTACCCTATCTTGAGCCTTGATTAAGTTATTAGACACACAAATCCACAATATACGTAACATCGACAAGGGTACACAAAGTACTGGATCTATTTCCACGTCTGAACAAGGGTACCAATTATACCAAAAGATCACTTGATCTTGACAACAAAGGACCGTAGTCCTAACTAGTGAGCTCGACGGACTCTATGGCATGCCACTTATGTCTAACTAACTCGAATCAAGGCTTGATTATTTTATTTTATCTCTTATTTCCAATTCAAGAGGCATTATACCTTAATTCATTGTTCCAGATTACTCAATTTCATACCCAAAGCCAAACTCAAGGCAACATGAATGTGTAACATAATTAATTCGAGCATGTTTACCTTGGCATTACTTACCACGCACTAACATGATTCGAATTTCTCATGATTAAGCATATTAACATACCACATCTCAATAATGTCACACTTTAAAGAATTTGGGACAGCATAGGTAGTCCCTAATCTAGGTTGCACTTACAATATGTGCAAAGCTTCCTTTCTTATTCTAATTAACAATCTCACAAGAAGGTTTAACACTTTTTTTAAAAATACTATCAAATCAATCCACAAGATTCGAATCATATAGATCATTTTAATTTCATACTCATCATGAAACATTCTTAAGCATGTCAAATTCTAATTCAAATCCATATCAAGTGCAACCATGGCTCTTTTCGAATAGAACATAACATAATTTCTCAATATAAATAAATTCCAATTTTCCCAATCAATGCCACCATTCAAGTTAATTTAACATTGGCTTTCTTTACTAGCAAGCAACGTTTCCTTTGATTAAATTTATACAAATCATGGCCCAACTTCAGTTCTAATGCCGCATCATTTTCACAGCCATATTTCATAAAAATAGCAAACATGATCAAGCCTACTTTTATTGTAAGTCAAGATACACATTATCATACTTAGCTTACTATGAGTTCCCTTGGCCCAAGCTTGTTTACATCCCATTCACATCAATTAAATAATGTTTTTATAATTTAACAAGGAATGATCGGGAAGGTTGCAAGCCTGCCCCGAGGTTTTAACTACTCACATGATATCCCGAAGTTACGGGATACCTGAACCCCTATCCAAGCCGTGTTACTAAGCCAATTCTTCTCCTAGATCCATCATAGTCTAGATATAGCAATGATGTAACTATGTACATTAGAATCAGTTCAAACTAGTCAACCAACAATTATGCACATCAAAACATGAAAAACAGTCCCCTTTTAATCAATTTAACCAAGACAGTCCATTATCGATCAATTAATCAAAACAATTTCCATTTAACCTAACCTTTCTATTTCAAGAATTATCAAACACATGTAACCACAAATGCCAAAACAGGGCAGCATTACCAAGTTAATTTACTTGAACCAAAAACAGTCCCGAGAGCTATTAAAGCTTCAAGTGACCAATCTAGCAATGTTCATTCCATTCGAACACTAAAACAGCCCCAATTTCTATTCTAATTATTAGAACAATTTAATCAAGTACTATTACAAACTTTTGGGTTCGTTCACTAACCAAATCAGTCCCAAAACTGCCCATATTTACAGCAACGAAACAATTTCATAAATGTATGAGATCAGCCCTTAAATGTGATCGATTAATCCCCTACTCCATCATCAAAACAGTCCAAATTTCCAGTTTAATAAAGAGCCCTGAAACTTTCAACAATTCAAAACCTTCCTATGTGACCAACTTGATCGATTCTATAGCATTTTCGTGTATACAAGTATGTATATATATAAATCGGTTAAATAACAATCCAAAATCAAATGTTTTCAGCGTCAAGTTCGTGTCATTCAAACATACGAGCACACAAGTTAACCTTATTCCTAAGGTTATAGGTAACATCTAACAAGACCTATCTATCAGGCATTCATAATCCCCTTCAAAAAGCAAACAACCATGAATAAAAGATATAGAGGCCCTTTCCAACTTTATATACTAATAAAGCATTGCTAATACACAAGATGCTCTTTGATGCATAAAGACTATATTCTATACATGTGCCACTACTTAGGGGAACATAAGGAGATTCAAGCGTACTTCCTGACATGAGTTATCTCGTCCGAGCTCGATAGCTAAGTAGAAAGCTTGATTACACTGCAAGGCATTAAGAGCAAGGTGTAAGATAAAACTTAGTGAGATAGTTAAGGTGACTAACTCAATTTAACAAGGGAACATAGTCCATCATTCAATTCATTTCCAAGGCAACTTAATTGGTACATCTATCCAGATACTATCACAAGTATGTACATTTTGAGTCCTTACTAGGGTTACGTCGTCCCATTTCCAATCAAGGGATCGTAATCCAGTTAAACATCAAGGGAACATTGTCCGACTCTTATTACACTTAATTAGGATTCATCATTATGAATGCTTACCTTTTTCTTGAGTCCAATGTCATACATAAGCTAATTCATATTCACTAATTAGCCCTCAACTTTTATAATTATGCTCTTAAGCTTGAATCATATTTTAATTCACCTATAGAGCTGCTGCCAGGCAGACTGTGCAATGTTCGATTAAAATTCATATCTTTTAATATGTATGTCAAAATTTCAAAATGTTTACACCGTTAGAAAGCTGATTCAACTACCTTTCTAACCATATAAGCCTTGCATTTTTAATCCTTATGAATTAATACAGATTTTTGTCTAAAGATACGCCCAATTCTGCCACCGGGCAGATTACACTGCATTTGAACAATCGTCTCTATAAACTGTTATAAGGCTCGAAATTCAGTTTCGTTTGTTTTAAAAGAAACTACACAGGATAAGCTTTCTAACCATATAAATTATAGTTTCCAATTCAACCATTACAATTTATAGTGAATTATCAAAGTTACTACTAATGCAGATTTTCAGAAAAGTTAGCTGTCCCGATTCTAGCCTTCCTATACTCATTTTTTTTTATCTTTTGATATACGATTCAAAATCGTTCACTGTTTGTTTCAAAAGAAACTAGATTCGTATAAGGTTCTTTACACATAAATTTTATTCTCTAAATCGATCTATAGAATTTCTAGTGATTTACTAGACTCACTGTCCAGTACAGAATTTTGGGCAGACTTAAATGTCAAAACCATTTCCATTGTTTTCTTTCAAACTAACATAAAATCCCAACAGGCATTCAATCTAGCTTGAAATCAACTTCATGGTAAACATTCAATCTATTCCATAACGAGAAAACATCAATCAAAGCAATCTATTCAAGTTTATCTATTGCCATCACCAATAGAGTATAGTTCGAACTTTTAGCAAGTTTAATGTTAACAAGCACATTCATTGGATACTATTAAACAAGATGTGGAACATGTATGAGCAAACCATGGTTTCTAATAATCATTTCGAAGTAGCAAAATGGCCTTAAGCCTATCATGTGAATGCTTATAAGGTATTTTGCATACCATCCTCAGGGCAACTTATTTCACTAATGCAACAATTCATGTTTAACCAATCACTAGCATACGTGGCACATTTCGGGCCTTTACAAGGGACTTATTGCCCAATTTTCAAGCAATAGATCATAGTTCTATATTTCATTTTAGTTTAACAAGATTCGCTGTTGTGAATGTTTACACTATCTTGAGCCTTGATTAAGTTATTAGACACACAAATCCACAATATACGTAACATCGACAAGGGTACACATAGTACCGGAACAAGGGTACACGAAGTACCAGATCTATTTCCACGTCTAAACAAGTATACCAATTGTACCAAAAGATCACTTGATCTTGACAACAAGGGACCGTAGTCCTAACTAGCGAGCTCGACGGACTCTATGGCATGCCACTTATGTCTAACTAACTCGAATCAAGGCTTGATTATTTTATTTATCTCTTATTTCAAATTCAAGAGGCATTATGCCTTAATTCATTGTTCCAGATTACTCAATTTCATACTCAAAGCCAAACTCAAGGCAACATGAATGTGCAACATAATTAATTCAAGCATGTTTACATTGGCATTACTTACCATGCACTAACATGATTCGAATTTCTCATGATTAAGCATATTAACATACCACATCTCAATAATGTCACACTTTAAAGAATTTGGGACAGCATAGGGTAGTCCCTAATCAGGTTGCACTTTCAATATGTGCAAAGCTTCCTTTCTTATTCTAATTAACAATCTCACAAGAAGGTTTAACCCTTTTTTAAAATACTATCAAATCAATCCACAAGATTCGAATCATATAGATCATTTTAATTTCATACTCATCATGAAACATTCTTAAGCATGTCAAATTCTAATTCAAATCCATATCAAGTGCAACCATGGCTCTCTTCGAATAGAACATAACATAATTTCTTAATATAAATAAATTCCAATTTCCCAATCAATGCCACCATTCAAGTTAATTTAACATTGGATTTCTTTACGAGCAAGCAACGTTTCTTTTGATTAAATTTATGCAAATCATGACCCCACTTCAGTTCTAATTCCGTATCATTTTCACAGCCATTATTTCATAAAAATAGCAAACATAATCAAGCCTACTTTTATTGTAAGTCAAGATACACATTATCATACTTAGCTTAGTATGACGTACCTTGGCCCAAGCTTGTTTACATCCCATTCACATCAATTAAATAATGTATTTATAATTTAAAAAAGAATGATCGGGAAGGTTACAAGCCTGCCCCGAGGTTTTAACTACTCACCTGATATCCCAAAGTTACGGGATACCTGAACCCCTATCCAAGCCGTGTTACTAAGCCAATTCTTCTCCTAGATCCATCATAGTCTAGACATAGCAATGATGTAACTATGTACATTAGAATCAGTTCAAACTATTCAACCAACAATTATGCACATCAAAACATGAAAAACAGTCCCCTTTTAATCAATCTAACCAAGACAGTCCATTATCGATCAATTAATCAAAACAACTTCCATTCAACCTAACCTTTTTATTTTAAGAATTATTAAACACATGTAACCACAAATGCCAAAACAGGGCAGCATTACCGAATTAATTTACTTGAACCAAAAACTGTCTCGAGAGCTATTAAAGCTTCAAGTGACCAATCTAGCAATGTTCATTCCATTCGAACACTAAAACAGCCCCGATTTCTATTCTAATTATTAGAACAATTTAATCAAGTACTATTACAAACTTTTGGGTTCGTTCACTAACCAAATCAGTCCC
The DNA here is from genome assembly GCA_019671005.1 of Hibiscus mutabilis. Lineage (NCBI taxonomy): Eukaryota > Viridiplantae > Streptophyta > Magnoliopsida > Malvales > Malvaceae > Hibiscus > Hibiscus mutabilis. Next base: position 17,962,687 of record CM033717.1, on the reverse strand, counting down.
AAAACTGCCCATATTTACAGCAACGAAACAGTTTCATAACTGTTTGAGATCAGCCCTTAAATGTGATCGATTAATCCCCTATTCCCATCAAAACAGTCCAAATTTCCAGTTTATTAATCAGCCCTGAAACTTTCAACAATTCACAACCTTCCTATGTGACTAACTTGGTCGATTCTATAGCATTTTCATGTATACAAGTATGTATATATATAAATCGGTTAAATAACAATCCAAAATCAAATGTTTTCAGCGTCAAGTTCATGTCATTCAAACATTTAACATTACCAACTATTTTCATGCTCTATTCGAAAGGTCACTAAACCATACTTGATCACACATTCGAGGGCTAGAAAACAACATGCATATACTCATAATGTATATATAATTCAATCTAATACATGAATTAACCATAATATTTAGAGTTGTTTTCTTGTAACCAAGATTTTCATAAAAATTTCAAGACTCAATCAATTTAAAGCTTGCTATAAAGAAAGGAAATTTGAATACCTTCATCCCCATCTCATCTCACTATAAATTTCAAAGGTTTAACCAAGTTGAGCTTCAACTTCCACCTCCCATGGCATCATCGATTTCCCCTATTTCCGTGGTGTGTTTCGGCCATTGGAAGAGAAGAAGAAGGACAATAATGCCAATTTGATTACTTGGCTAACTCCTCCCAAATAATTCACACATGTCATCCCACTTTAGTGACATGTGTATAATCCTCTTCATATAATTATGCTTAACATGCAAGCCCTCATCTTTAAAATCTATCAATCCCATCCTTAACAATTGGTTGGCTAATTTTCCCATTTACTCAATTCGGTCCTAGGCCTTATTTAGGCTATAAAATTTTAAAACAAAAACAAACATAGCTAATTTAGAAAACAATCTAATGACATTCTTCTAGACCGGATTTCGGGATGTTACAGTTTTAAGATGACATAATGTCAAAAAATGCCCTAACCATTTGATTGAACAATCATTTTAGTGTATATTCTTATTTTTTGAAGCAATTTAACCTTCAACGTTTCATTTTAGGTTAAAATAGTTCGTCTACAAATGAAAATTGTTAGTCAGCTAACGATAAATGACTTGAAATGATTAGGGATGTCAATTGGGCGGGGGGGGGGGGGTTCGAAGGGTACTCTTCCCACATCTATCCCCGTTAAGAATTTTCATCTCTATCCCCGTCCCACGACCCGTTGCGAATACAAAATCTAATACCATCTCTGCCCCACAACCCGCAAGACTAAAACCAACCCCGCCCCATTACCCACGTGGGTCCTGAGACCCACCTAATCCCCTCTTTACCCGTCTCGTAACCCTTTCAGATAATATTTTTATAACTATGTTAAAAATATAAATCAAATTTGTTATGAAAAAAGTATAAAATTTCCGTCATTCGAACTCCTACCACATAGTGAAATTATTCTAATTGTCACAATTTTTTAAAAATAATAATATACGAAATTGAAATTGTACAACAAAAATTTTTGGACTAAAAAGATACTAAAGTCTATTGTAAAGGATTGGAAATATCACAAATAGCATGTAAAATAATATTTCAATCGCTTAACAAATAAGCATTAGAGAATGAACTAAAAAACTTAACAATTAAAAACCAACCTTAACAAATAAGAACAAATACTGATAGAATCTAAATAACATACAATATTAGGAAAATAAAATTAAAAAAGTAGAAGAATAACAAATATATGGTGTTGACTGAAGAGAAGAAAAAACCTTAAAAAGAAGGCATAACGACAGACAACAATAAAGAATAAATCAATAAACATAATAAATGTTATATATATTCATAAATATTTCAAGATAAATCAATATAAATTATTTTAATTTTGACTCTGATTCAAATTGATATATTAAAAATATTTATAAATTTGATATGATCAATTTCAAACTCAATTATATACATATATATATTGAATTTTTCATTAATATCCCAAGAAAAGTCAATATAAATAATCTTAAATTTAACTATGATCCAAACTAGTATTGTATTTTTAATAACATTTTATAAGATTTGTTGGGGTGGGTGGGGATGATGCGAGGTGGGTGGGGATGATGCGAGACGGGTGGGGATGGGGCAGGTACATAGACATATTCACGCCTTCCCCACCACCCACGACGAATCTAATTTTTATCTTCATCCCCACCCCACAACCCACGAAATTTGTAACCATCACTGCCCAATTGAATGCGGAGTAGGGCGAATCCCCACAAAACCCGCACCATTGACATCCCTAGAAATGACGTGACAAACCAACATGGCAGTGCACGCCGCGATAGTGTGTCATATAGACAAATATGTTGACTTTACAGAATGACACATGAGTCAAAAAATAATTTTAAAAAATTGTATAAAATATAAAATAATTTTTTTCAGTGTCATTCTGTTAAGTCATTTCAAGTTGTTTATCATCAACTAACTAGCAATTTTCATCCGCAAAGAGGTCATTATGACCTAAAATGAAACGTTAGGAGTTAAATTACTTCAAAAAAGAATGGGTCCTAAAATGAAACGTTAGGAGTTAAATTGCTTCAAGAATAGGGACTAAAATGACTATTCAGTCAAATGTTAGGGGCAATTTTTGGCATTATTCCTATTAAGATTAATACAAAAAGTAATAATGTTTATTGTTAATTAGGTATGTAAACAGACGTCAACAACTCAACGTTAATTAAAGATAATTAAGCATATATGCTTTTAAAAGGGTGTTTTTGTTTGAATATTCCCTTTTGGGAAAAAGATTTGGAAAAGTACCCCCATCAAGAGATCATTTGGAAAATACCCTCTTTTGGCCCAAGTAAGGGCGACTGGGTTTTGCAAGACGCGATTTCGAAACTCGTGTTGTGTTAGGCGCGAGTTGCAGCTGATGTGGTGCGTCTTATTTGTTAGCGTGTTTTAATAATGAATAAAAAAACATCTTATCTGTTAGCGTGTTTTAATAATGAATAAAAAACTCGCGGCCTGCAGGACGTGAGTTCAATCTGATGTGGCAAGTATTATCCGCGAGAATTTGAGATGAAACGGCGTAATTTTATTGCTGGGGATTATCACAGGACTCTCGTTCTGTGCAACGCGAGTTTCCTTTAATATTGCTCTGGAACCGATGCGAGTTGCACTATAAATAGGATCCTACCCGACCCCTTTATTCCCACACAAAAATTCTCACTCTCAATTTCTCTCTATATAATTTATCGGTCAAATTTTCAGGTTTGAAATTATGGAGGGGCTAATACAGTTGGATCATAACCATGTTTTCAATTATTGGCAGAGATATGTAAGTTATATTTATTTAATTTAAACTTTTTATTTTTTATTTTGTTATTGTGTCGTGTTATATTTTATAAATAACTAGTTAGGTAGTTTGAATTTGAATTTAATTGGCAGTTGTTTAATTTTTTAGGATGGGATAGAACGTTGTCTAAATGTTTTTATCAATCAAATGATGAGGGGACCCTACCCGCTTCTAGAAGAATATATCTCGAAAGTTGGATTTCAGCACGTATCCAAAATCATTGGAGGTGCAAAATTGGATGTTGATTTGACCAACGCTTTGTAGAAAGATGGAGGCCAAAGACACACACATTCCACCTTCCGTGCGGTGAGGTGACGATTACCTTAGAGGACGTGTCACATATTATCGATTTTCTGGTTGATGGAGATGCTATTACCAGTCACAGCAGTGGTGACTGGCTGAACCTGTGTTTGGAGTTGCTAGGGGCTGTGCCAGACAAGATAGAAGGTAGCAAAGTGTTTCTGAAGTAAGAAAAAACTTAATAATTTTTTTATAATTCATTTTTTTAATATTAAAGTTATGTTGTTGTTTTTCATGTTGTTCATCTCAAAGGTCTGAAGGCTATCACACAGGATATTGAGAATGAGTCCGAGAATCAGGTAAAATTTTTGAAGTTTGGCCGTTATTGAATTTGGGGTATTTATTTAAATTAACGTTTATTAATTCTAGTTATAATTGAATATTTTACAGTTTTTATGGACACCGTACGCGGATCTGAGTATCTACGAATGCCTCCCAAAATTTTTAGAAGGGACGAAGAGTGCTTGGACGGCCAAAGTACCACTCATCTTCTGCGCTACCATTGAGTGGCATCTGAGCGATCGCGTCTTACGACAGTTTGGTTGTGTCCAACGAATCCCGCTGGGGCCTGAAAATATGGACAAGTTGCATAGGCTTGTAGCGACTAAAAATAAGTTCGGATATGGGGTATACCCTCATTTTTGAAAATAATGAATTTAGGGGGATTTCTTTTGAAAAATTATTTTTCCTTTGGAAAATAACAAAGACTTGGAAATTTGATTTTATTTGAAAATAAAACTTGGAGTTGCCATCGGCCACTTGGATAAGGTAGGCAAGACACCAGAAAACCAGAGATTATATTTTAAAGGGTTCGGGAGTTGGTTACATATGTGGAAGGATTAGCACCCCTATCACGCCCAAAAATCGGTACCAAAATATTTGTTGCTTTTAAAAAGATGGAAATTGTTGAAATTTAAATTGAATTGAATTTGGCGTCCTTAAATGAAAATTGACCTTAATCGAACGGGCTTTATCAAATCGGTTTGTTCAAATTAATTGGATATTTAATTAATAAGGATGATGATACATCGGACCATAGATTAAACCGACATCATATAAGCCTAACTGCCATGTTAATTTATGGTTCGAATCTCGTATATCACATTTATGCATGGTGCAAACAGTTAAGAAATGATGTTATGTCTTAACCAATTTTATTCATTTTGAAATTTACCTTCAAACGATGTGAATTAACTCGAATATTTGGTCAATATCCAATAAGTCAAGATATTACGACACAAATATCCGAGTTAATACATATCTCTTTTTTTATAGTTAAAGTTAATTAACTTATCAAGTTTAAGGTGAGATTAAATAACAATGGTTAGATGGGTGACAAATAAAATATGTGTCATCAAAACACAAGGAATTAAAAAACAAAGTAAAAATAAATAAATAAATAAATAACATAAAGAGAAAATTCGGAAAAGGGACAGGATCAAACAAAAGAAAAGCGTAAAGTAAATGCGAGAAATTAAAAGCGGGAAGTAAAAGTTAGATGTTAGGGAGTTAGGGGTTAGTTATATTAAACGTGCCATAATAATACGGATCATACCTTGTTGCGGGTCACTATAAGGCCGATCGAACGAGAAATAAAAAAACGAGAAAACAAAAACAAAATAAATAAATAAATAGTAAATATATATATATACATATAAAATAAGGTAATATTATGACATAAATATAAACCACATATATATAATATAAAATAGTAATACTATGATATATAACACATATATATAATAATGTAATAAAAATATAGAGTATAAACTATATATAACATATAGTATAATATAATAAAAATAACATAATATATATATAACATATAATATGCACAAATATATGGTACTATACATAATATATACATGTAAATTATATAGTATAATATAAAATATATAAACATAAACATGTATATACATAAGCTATACTATACGTATAATATGTATAACTATAGTATAAACTATATAATATAACATATAGGAAAATAAATAGAATAATATATAAATAAAAAAACAAGACAAAATCGGGATGATATTGAACGTATTAACAAACATTAAGGACCGCGGGGGGATAAAAAAAGGCGGAAGGCCTTGCGGGATAATTAACAGAACGCGGAGGGGCTTAAAATCAAATAACCCATTTTGTTTTGAAGCCGGTATAAAAGCTAAAAAATAAACAAAAAAACATTTTATTATCAGTTTAAAAAACCCAAAAAACTCTCTCCCTCCTTCTTTATTTCCAGAAACCGATGGCCCTCTCCGCCATGCCGGCCGCCGCTCACCGACATCCAGCGAACCAAAAACCGTCGTCAAATGACTCCTCTTGTCCTTCTAAACTCGGATCTGAGCTCCGATTTTAAAGAGAACCCTCATTTACCTCTCGAAATCACAAAAAACCGAAACTAAGAACCCTTAAAAACCTTCATTTTTTGAAAAGATTTTAGATCCCGACCAGGGAAGACGAAAATACCGAAGCAAAAGGGGTGGCGACTACTCTGACTCTGAACAATAAACCCTAATCCTTTTTTCTTTTTGTATTCAAAAATGAAAAACTAGAGAAATACCTTTGTTGAATCTGTTTTGTATTAGTATTGCCTTTTGAATCCCTTCCTCTTTACACTGATGTTGGTTCGGGCTTATTATAGCAGTTTTTACAGATTTAAAAGAAAAAGATAAATGAAATTACATAAACTTGATTCGTTGTCATTTGTATTACATTTGATTTCTGGAATATTTTTGTCCCTTGTTTGTTTGTGCATGTGAGGGCGTTGTACAAAGGGATGGGGACTAGTCCCGCGTGGAGCTGGTGAGGGATGCACAACGCTGACGTGGTGGAGGGTAGTTAGTCTCGACCGATGACATGGCGATGACATGGAGGGTTGCTGGTGGGAGCTAAAAGGGCATAGTGAGCGACGGCTAGGGTTTGTGGCTGTTGGCATTCAGCCAAAGTTGGTTGTGGGTTTAGGGTTTTAGTGGGCTATGTAAATGGATATTGGGCCATGTAATTAAATTTTGGTTTTTATTGTAAATGGACAATATATATATATATAAACTTTGGGCTTTTACTTATATTGGTTTGCTAATATATATTATGTACATGGGGTGGTATATTTGTAATGGACTGCTATGTATATATATATCGACTGTTGAATAGATTTAGCTATAAGTGTATAGTGACTGGTATGTCCAGGATTTAATTTAATGCATTCATGGGTTGATCAGATATATATATGAGCTAAATGTATATGTATATGGGCCATGGTAAATGGACAAAGGTTTAATGAGTATGGAAATGGATTCGGGTTTTTTAATTGGCTTTTATTTAATAGGGTAAGGTACCGGACAAAAATGGTTATTACAAGGATCACTTGACAAGGGAAGCTCGAGGTAAAAAAATTTAATTGATTTAACGTTTTATCAATTTGAAGGTAATTTATATTTATAAAGTAAAGTAACAAATGTTATTGTCAGATAGGTTGATTGGTCGGTTCAGCACATAAATTGGATTGCTCAGTGGATGGAAAGGGATCTTCCTCATTGGCAACCCATTCGTGACTACGTATTGTTTGATACGATGGTCAGTGACAATTACTTTGCGTGTTTTATGGAGAATGTGAAGCCATATATTTTGACTCGAGTGGAAAAGGCAGTCGTCATTGAGCGCGTGCAATGCAATTTCCCACCGACTCGACGTACGAAGAGAGCATGTACAACTTCTGCCGGTGCTTCATCATCGAGTAGAAGGCATGCTTCTGCCCCCTCAGCACTGGGACCATCTCAGGCCACTCAACCGATCTAACCACATGCCTTTACCCACTCAATGCACTCATTATTTCATCAATTGCTGAGTCCGACAGAAGGTTTTTCACGTCTTTTTTGGCCAACCCCTACGGTTCATTTTCGGCCTTGATGAGTGGGACATTGAGTTTTCCAACAACTTACGTACCTTTGTATTCATTTCAACCATTGGCAACCATTTTTGGGACCGAGTTTGTTCAGCAAACACATCCGCAGTTCCTGTTATTCACAGGTGGGCCAGTTGGAACGAGTGGTGATGCTGGAGTTGGAACTGAGAATGATGAGGAGGAGGAGGATGAACAACCAGTTGAGCCTGTTTGTCATCGACGCAATCCTGATCGGCCTCGTCGTCCACCGAGGTGTAATACTGGTGGACATAAGCATCAATAGTTTTATTTTTTCCTTTATTTAAGTAGTATATAACAATTTTAGCTGTACTTTCTAGTTATAATTCTGTTACTTTATAAACTTTTTTCAGCATCTAATATTGCACATTTAGTTTTGCCTTTACTTTGACCAAATCGTACCTAATTGTATTGTTAGCAAACGCGAAATATTGTGACGTACGTATAAGTATTGTGAAATAAAACTAATCAAATGAAGGCGAAAAAAATTATATCAAATTGTATCGATAAAAAATGCAAAATATATTGCAACTAAATATATATATATATAGCACACTGAACTTGTGTTTCAATCCAGACTAAAAGGTTAGAGATGACATGTCAAAACTCGCATTCAGATGAACGCGAGTTCAATGGTATAAATACTAGTGAATCCTAGGCCATCTGATTAGGGCGTAGAAGCAAACCAAAAAAATCGGCTTCTAACCTTGACATGGCATTAGTATCATTCTATTATAAAATTTACTCATTGCAAATACATCCTTAGCTAACCTTTATTATCAACGATTTCCCTTTAGAATCCTAAGTTAAACTAACTGAATGATCCATTCAATTCACCCATATACGAACACAAATAGCAACCATGCTATAAGCACTCAAAATTATATAAACATAACCATTTAATTTATAACAAAACCGATTAGATACAAGCTTATTAATAAAGTTCAAAAGGAAATAGTTAAAACTTATAGTCTAGTGCCACCCTCTAGGAGATTGCTAGCAAAATTACATAACATACTTTATGTACTTTTGTTGACCTTGCTTCAGCCTTTCGAACTTACTCTAAAAATCTACTTACATGTGGATGAACAAGGCGAGTAGTTAGTTTGGCAGCATAGAACAAAATAAAAATCGATATATAAATATATATATATCCCAACAGTTGTATGGGTTACCAGAATTTACATCGAGGCAAGTAATACTTGAGACTGTTTATATCAAATACCAATAGCTATTCAGGACATAGGCTCAACAGTCAATCAAAACCATTCAGGCAATAGACTTCAAAGATTAAAGATATATGTCAGGCAACCTTCTTAAGTTGATTAACTACACAATTTATCTATAAAACAACATAAATAACACATGCAACCTTAGTCGAATCATATAATCTTGAGAAATCCTATAGAAGTTTCAGATTCCCTTATCATAATAGTAGACAATGGCCATTCTTCTACCATTGACAATTTATTCTCATATACCTTACCCAGGGGTACTCTTGTACCTATCAGGGGACCTTAGTCCAAATTCCAGGCTGAGCTCAGATTTACTTTATTGGCATGCCAATTCGACTAGACCAGGACAAAACACAACTATCTAGTGAACCTTATTAATCCTAGCTACCTTATTCTCAACTCATTATGTATATATCTATCAACCAGGATGCCATTTGAGTATTCAATTCATTTATCTATAACATGATTGAATCTACCCTTTACATACATCTTACCTTGGCACTTACCTTCCAAGGATTTCTAGCACACACACAAGCATGTAAGGCAATGGAGCCTTCTTGACATTCGAATAGCTTAGAGTTTATACAAAAATTAAATTAATTAAACACAAGCTACACTCACAAATATTCCAAGCTACTCTTGATCGTGGATTACGACACATTTCTTCCTTTCGTCTTCTTGATCACAATTCTTGTTGTCTAGGTATAACAAGAATTTGTCAAAGTATTAGAATCGATTCATTATCTATTGATTGTCTAATACACTTTCAAGCTTAACCAAGTCTTTAAAACAAGAATTCTATAATATCTCTAAACAACACTAAAGTTCATAACCATAGTTGTAACACAAACAAATTGAGGTGAAAATCCACGACTAAAACAGTCCTTATAATGTCTTGTTCGAACAGGGCAGATTCTTACTTACCAGAATTGTCTAATAGCCAAAAAAATAATAACACTCCAATTGATTCTTTAATTCTACTACCTTGTTACAAACAAATTAACCATGCTTAGCATCACTCTAATTTCAATCATTCTGGTTACTCCGCTTCCAAAACAGTTTCGGTGAAGACAAGATCAAACCATGCCATTGTTACAAAAGCATATAGAATCACCATGCTTCGAATAGTTTCGATTTTTAACTATATATGCCCATTAAATCTCAAATTTCTAGCACTACTAACTAATCATTAAGGTAACATAACAATCACTTCTGACAATCATGTCATCATTCATTTTTTTTAACTAACATCTATAGCTCTTTTGCTAATTACAACAACCAATCCTGTAAGTAAATTTAGCACAAGATCAACAATCAATCTCTACAACATATCTCAATAAATACATTCAAAACCCCAAAATCTACTTCAAATTTTAGAGTGGATAACAAGAAAACTTACATCCTCTTGACATAGATTCAAATCAAGCATTCAAAAGCCACCAAACTCAAGCTAATGATGAAGATCCTCTCCCTTTCTCACTAGATACCTTTGGCTATTCCATGCAAATGAAGAAGATAACGGATTATGTTTGATTGAAAACTCTCAAAGAGATATCTATTCCTACGTGGCTTATAATTTTAAGCCATGCGGATTTCCATTAACCCAATTATTGCCTTAGCATGCAATCTCACAAAATTGCATTGTTATCAAACTAGTCACTTTCAATTGGCCACCTAAACTTTGTGGCCTCAACATTTTCGTCCCTTAAGGTCACAATTAAGCACGTTTAGGGATTTGCTACAACTAACAAAAATCATTCTTTTGAGTCAATAGTTTAGGATGTTACAGTAGCCCCGGACCATAGTCCAATCCCTTACTTAGCTCAAATAATCTTATGGCATGCCAATTGTATCCAATGTCCACAAGTGTCCAAGGTCATAGATATCATCATAAAAACTCACCTTTGTGCCCTTAGGCCATATTGGATTGCAAATTGAGCCTTTGCTCCAAATATCATATCTTAACATGTTCATATTGTAATCACTAATTTTGTTTGGGGTAACTATTTTTTATTTCATTTTATAATAATGGGCTTATATATACTACTATGGGCTTTGTTTAATCTTAGTATGTATGTGACTATTAAGTCATATCAAAAGACAAAAACAAAATTTACTAGTATTATGTTTTTGTACTAAGTTACTAAGTTATGTTTTTGTTATGATCTGTTATGTTTGGTAGACAATTGAAAAACCCAAAACATTATTAATGTATTATTTATCCTTATTTTTTTAGTGTTGTTTTTTTGTTATCAGCATTGTTACTACTATTAGTGTTATTCCCATATCTATCATTTAAGTTATTATATTATATATTATAAACCGAAATATACAAGGTATATGTATATATATAAAATAATCACTATCAAATAAAAGCCTATTTTTATTTAAACCAGTCTGCAAATTATAATCAACAGCCCATTAAATAAATATGGCCCAAGTCTTTAAATAAACAGTCTCTTACAATTAAAAAGCCATAAAAATATATGATACATAAGGCCTGATAAGGCCTCAAGCAATAACCCTAAATTTGATGTCCCTTCTTTTCCTTACGCAGTCGGCTCTTAGCTGTTAGATCTGGGATAGATCTAACGGCCCACGATCGAAAGAGTGCCCGTTCAAATTCCCCAATGCATCCACACGCGTCCGTTGGCCTCTCCCACATGCGCGTACAGTCCACTAATGACTCTTCATTTCCATATGTTGGCGTCTGTTCAACTCTAAAATGTGTCCATGCACTATACGAACCCTCCTTGCACCGCCTCACCAACAACCACTCTGGTCGCATTAGTGCTATGTAGACGCCACGGTAGTAATCACAGCCAATCATTGAACGCCACGATTGGATCCTCTTGCCACGACGATGGCCATGCCAGCAAGTCGTATCCATCTGGTCCCCTCCTCTCCAACGCTCGATCACATGCAACGAAAGAGAATGAAATCAAAACGTCATGAGTTGCAAACGAATTAGGGGACATGGCAGAAACGCACCAAAATTTCAGAGTCATCCTAACATTGCCAAATTATCATATGAATCGAAACAAAAACACAAGGCAGCCAATAGGGAATTTAGATAGAATTTTTCTCTTTTTTAAATGTACGTAATTCGATAGGGTATAAAAAGACAATGCCCTAAGAACTTTGTAAGCAATTCTGGATTTTCATAAGGAATAGAACATAGAGAAAACACCCTCAAGCTTTGAGGTATAATCCCTCACTATCGTTTTCATTTCCAGTTTCATCATCATCTCAAAAAAGAGGAAACAGGGTTAGGTTTTTAACCTTTGCGCTTTCGCATTCGCCGCACTGGTTCACCTCTTCTCTTCGGAAACAATCCTTTTGGTCTCTTCGAGTCTGATTGTGGTGAGCCAGAGGGGGTTGAATCAAGGGTTTTGGGTTTCAGTGTCTTCAAAAGGGGGTCATTTTACGATGTTTTTGGGTGATTCGGACTCAGGTTTGGTTTTAAAAAGAAAACAAGGTTTTTTTTTATCGATTTAAGGTCGCCGACCGCTAGTGTATGGCGACTGACACGGCAAGGACACGGTGGTTTCTGGGATTTGGGCACTGGTGAGTGGCGACGCCCACCTGAGAGTGGAGAGAGTTCCCTAGAGCTCTCGGCTCTATTTTTCCAAAAGAGGAAAATCGGTTTAAGGAAATGGGTATTTATAACCGTTTCACATTTTAAAAATGGTAAAATAGGATAATAAGGACCTCCGTCATGTTTTAATCACGCGTTTAGCCCTTCCGTCTTTCGAAATGTCACTAACAGTCCTCCCGCGTCTTTTAATTTACCCCCAGACCATTTTGTCTTTTTTATTTGCACCCCGGGCCCCTCAAACTTTTCATCGATTTACGATTTCATTCCTGTTTTGCTTTTACATTTCACCCCTCTGTTTTATTTCTTTTCAATTTGGTCTTTTCCAGTGTTTAACCCCTGATTTTCATGCATTTTATTTAATAATTTGCCTATGTTGTTGCTTTTTATATTTATGTTTAAATTTGTTGTTTTGATATGTTTGATAAATGTTCATATGGAATGGTTGCTTTTAGACTTTGATTTTATGTGATATTTGTTACATATGTTTATAATATATGTTTTATGGAATGTGGTATATTATATATAATGTATGGTTTTCATATTATGAACAATGTTTTAGGATGCCTAATATATGTTTTCTATGATACATAGTATTTTTTATACAAAATCTGTATTTTCATATAATATATAGCTTTATAAAGTTAGGGTTTTCAAAACATTTATATGTTAAAGTTTATAATATATATATATATATATAGTTTCTTTGAACACATAATATAGCTTTTAAAATATAATGTATATATATATATAGCTATGTTTTTTCAAAAGGTTTATAACATATACATAGTTTTCTTAAAAGTTTATAGCATCTATATTTTTTAAAAATGTAATCTTGTTTTCTTAAGGTATATAATACATATAAATGATTTTGCAAAGTTTATATATAGTTTGTATGTTTAAAGTATACTATATAACTTTATAAAGTTTACAAAATATCTCTTTATAATATATAATATTTATGTATGTGTTCTTATGTTTGGGCCCTTCTTTATATAGTTTAGGCCTTTGCTTTAGGCTTGGTTTTAGGCTTTTGGGCCTTAGGCCCTAGTTTTAGTGGGTTTGGGCCTTAAGCCTTGTTTTAGTGGGTTTGGGCCTTAGGCCTTGTTTTGGTAGTTTTGGGCTTTAGATTGTTGGGCCTAGATAATAGTTTTTTGGGGGCTTTTGACTAGATTAAGTGAATTAGCTTAATTAATTTAGATCGTGTGCTCGTCTCATAAGGGCATGATTCTCAAATTAATTAAATTAATTCTAGGTTTTTTAGAGCCTTAGTTAGATTAGGGTTCGAATTAATTTAGTGAATTTAAATTTGCTCTTGGCTCATTCGGGTAAATGTTAATTTCATTAAATTAATTAAAGTTTCTTAATTACTTTAAGGTTAAAATTAATTTCAAAGTTTAGATGGACATCAAATCTCATATTAATTATCATAATTTGTTAGATTTTTAGTCTTTAGGGCTAATTAGCCTAGAATTAAATATTAGATTTCACTTAGATAATAATTAGATCACTGTTGGGGCTTTTCATAATTTGGGCCTTCATAGGTTAGGTTTTGGGTTGGGTTTCCTTGTGTGTTTATCTTTGAAGCCTTTGTTTACCATCCTTGAATGGCCATTCATATAACTTTCAATGTTTTAAAGGCGTGTTAATGAATCTAAATCTAACAAAGAGGGTATTCATTAATCCCGATATTCGTGTCGTAATAGTCTTGCCTCAATGGATGTTGACCGGATATTTGGATTAATCCTTACCGCTCTGGGGTAAATGATAATTAAAATGGACAAGACCATTTCATCATTTCTTAATTGGTTGTATCATGCATAAAGGTGACGTACGGGACCCGAACCCTAAACAAACACAGCAATCAATCTTATTCGATGTTGGTTTATTCTATGGTCTGGTGTATCGTCATCCTTATTAATTAAATGCCTAATTAATTTAAACCCACCAATCCAATTGCTCGTATAATCAAAGTTCAAATTTCAACAAAATCCATCCATTTTAAAGGCAACAAATATTATGGTACCGATATCCGGGCGTGATGGGGGTACTAATCCTTCCCCATGCGTAACCAACTCTTGAACCCTTTTCATAACGAATATCTGGTTTTCTTTAGTGTCCGGTCTACCTTATCCAAGTGGCAGGTGGCGACTCTAAGTTTTTATGATTTTCAAAAGTAAAAGAAGATTTTCAAGATGAAATCCTCATTTTTAAAATGAAGATTTCAAAGTAAACTATTTCAGGGGGATAAATTTGTAGTTGACAATTTTTTTCAAAATAAAAATTGTTTTTTAAAACGAAAAAAAAGGTCGCTACACATATCAAGTTCCACACACATAACGTAGTCAAATATCATACATAAGTTCACATATAACATATTCAAATGTGAAGGACTTACCACACCATAGAGTCCACATACATTTGCTCTACTTGAGCCCTTACCAAGATGCAAGTTTTTAAGTACAAAAAAAATGCAATCGGGATGGCACCTAGACAATCCCATGACACAACTACACTCACGTAGTACTCGGAGGCTTCAAAGTTCTCGGATAGCTATCCCCTTGCCATTGGAAGAGTTCGGAATAACTGATGGTGAAGATGGCTTGTCCTCCACCACTTGAGCGAACTACAAGGTTCCACAAATGGTATATTGAAATCAAACAAAGACCAAAGATTGGATTGAGGTGCTTGCTTGAGCTTGAAGATGGCAATGGAGGTGCTTTGCTTAAGGTGTTTGGCAAAGTTTGTCGAAAAGTGGAGATGGATGATGACAACTCTAGTTTGACTAAGACAACTTAAAAGTGTTTCTAATACGCTTCCTTTTTAATATGTTAACCGATAGAGGTTACCCTCCTAAAGAGGAAACCTTAAAATATCCTTTTTCTAATATTGTGCATAATTAAGGCTATGTAATTAGCCACCAATCTCCTTCCAATCACCTCACATACTTCACGTGGGAATGTTAAGCAAGGTGGTGGCTCATCTTTGAAAATGGTATAATTATGAGGTAGTCTTTTAACTTTTCAAAGTTTGCACTTTTGCCCCCAAACTTTAAATTTTCACAATTCTGTCACTAAATGACTTTCATTTCTTGCAAAAAGGTCCAACACTTCAATTAAGCTTAATTAACTCTCATTACTTCAAAATTGGGTACAAAGATTGAGCAATCACATCATTCGGGTATAACTGGTTGCTCAATCGTTGTACCAATTATACCCGAATGATGTGATTGCTCAATCTTTGTACCCAATTTTGAAGTAATGAGAGTTAATTAAGCTTAATTGAAGTGTTGGACCTTTTTGTAAGAAATGAAAGTCATTTAGTGACAGAATTGTGAAAATTTAAAGTTTAAGGGTAAAAGTGCAAACTTTGAAAAGTTGAAAGACTACCCTCGTAATTATACCATTTTCAAAGATGAGCCACCACCTTGCTTAACATTCCCACGTGAAGTATGTGAGGTGATTGGAAGGAGATTGGTTGAATTGGTGGCTAATTACATAGCCTTAATTGTGCAAAATATTGGAAAATGATATTTTAAGGTTTCCTCTTTAGGAGGGTAACCTCCACTTGTTAACATATTAAAAATGAAGCGTATTAGAAACACTTTTAAGTTGCCTTAGTGAACCGAGAGTTGTCATCATCCATCTTTACTTTTCCACAAACTTTGCCAAACACCTTAAGCAAAGCACCTTCATTGCCATCTTCAAGCTCAAGCTCAAGCTCAAGCAAGCACCTCAATCCAATATTTGGTCTTTGTTTGATTTCAATATACCATTTGGAAGCTTGTAGTTCGCTCAAGTGGTAGAGGACAAGCCATCTTCACCATCAGCTATTTCGAACTCTTCCAACGGCAAGGGGATCGCTATTTGAGAACTTTGAAGCCTCTGAGTACTAGGTGAGTGTAGTTGTGTCATGGGATTGGCTAGGTGTCATCCCGATTGAATTTGTTTTGTGCTTAAAAACTTGCATCTTGGTAAGGGCTTAAGTAGAGCAAATGTATGTGGACTCTATGGTGTGGTAAGTCCTTCACATTTGAATATGTTATATGTGAACTTATGTATGATATTTGAATACGTTATGTGTGTGGAACTTGATATGTGTAGCAACCCTTTTTTCCGTTTAAAAAAATTATTTTGGAAAAAAAATGTCAACTACGAATTTATCCCCCTGAAATTGTTTTCTTTGAAATCTTCGTTTTAAAAATGGGGATTTCTTCTTGAAAATCTTCTTTTACTTTTGAAAATCATATAAACTTAGAGTCGCCACCTGCCACATGGATAAGGTAGACCGGACACCAAAGAAAACCAGAGATTCGTTATGAAAGGGTTCGGGAGTTGGTTACGCGTGGGGAAGGATTAGCACCCCCATCACGCCCGGATATCGGTACCATAATATTTGTTGCCTTTAAAATGGATGGAATTTGTTGAAATTTAAACTTCGATTATACGGGCTTAATTGGATTGGTGGGTTTAAATTAATTAGGCATTTAATTAATAAGGATGACGATACACCAGACCATAGACTAAACCGACATCAAATAAGACTGACTGCCGTGTTAGTTTAGGGTTCGGGTCCCGTACGTCACCTTTATGCATGATGCAACCAATTAAGAAATGATGAAATGGTCTTGTCCATTTTAATTATCATTTACCCCAGAGCGGTAAGGATTAATCCAAATATCCGGTCAACATCCATTGAGGCAAGACTATTACGACACGAATATCGGGATTAATGAATACCCTCTTTGTTAGATTTAGATTCATTAACACGCCTTTAAAACATTGAAAGTTATATGAATGGCCATTCAAGGATGGTAAACAAAGGCTTCAAAGATAAACACACAAGGAAACCCAACCCAAAACCTAACCTATGAAGGCCCAAATTATGAAAAGCCCCAACAGTGATCTAATTATTATCTAAGTGAAATCTAATATTTAATTCTAGGTTAATTAGCCCTAAAGACTAAAAATCTAATAAATTATGATAATTAATATGAGATTTGATGTACATCTAAACTTTGAAATTAATTTTAACCTTAAAGTAATTAAGAAACGTTCAATTAATTTAATGAATTTAACATTTACCTGAATGAGCCAAGAGCAAATTTAAATTCACTAAATTAATTCGAGCCCTAATCTAACTAAGGCTCTAAAAAACCTAGAATTAATTTAATTAATTTGAGAATCTTGCACCTATGAGACGAGCACACGATCTAAATTAATTAAGCTAATTCACTTAATCTAGTCAAAAGCCCCAAAAAAACTATTAGCTAGGCCCAACAATCTAAAGCCCAAAACTACCAAAACAAGGCCTAAGCCCAAAACCCACTAAAACAAGGCTTAAGGCCCAAACCCACTAAAACTAGGGCCTAAGGCCCAAAAGCCTAAAACCAAGCCTAAAGCAAAGGCCCAAACTATATAAAGAAGGGCCTAAACACAAGAACACATACATAAATATTATATATTATAAAGAGATATTTTGTAAACTTTACAAAGTTATATAGTATACTTTAAACATACAAACTATATATAAACTTTGCAAAATCATTTATATGTATTATATACCTTAAGAAAACAAGATTACATTTTAAAAAAATATAGATGCTATAAACTTTTAAGAAAACTATGTATATGTTATAAACCTTTTGAAAAAAACATAGCTATATATATTATATTTTAAAAGCTATATTATGTGTTCTAAGAAACTATATATATATTATAAACTTTAACATATAAATGTTTTGAAAACCCTAACTTTATAAAGCTATATATTATATGAAAATACATACTATGTATAAAAAAATACTATGTATCGTAGAAAACATATATTAGGCGTCCTAAAACATTGTTCATAATATGAAAACCATACATTATATATAATATACCACATTCCATAAAACATATATTATAAACATATGTCACAAATATCACATAAAATCAAAGTCTAAAAGAAACCATTGCATATGAATATTTATCAAACATATCAAAACAACAAATTTAAACATAAATATAAAAAGCAACAACATGGGTAAATTATTAAATAAAATGCATGAAAATCAGGGGTTAAACACTAGAAATGACCAAATTGAAAAGAAATAAAACAGAGGGGTGAAATGTAAAAGGAAAGCGGAAATGAAATCGTAAATCGGTGAAAAGTTTAAGGGGCTCGAGGTGCAAATAAAAAAGACGAAATGGCCTGGGGTTAAATTCAAAGACGCGAGAGGACTGTTAGTGACATTTAGAAAGACGGAAGGGTTAAACGTGCGATTAAAACAGGACGAGGGTCCTTATTATGCTATTTTACCATTTTTAAAATGTGAAACGGTTATAAATACCTCTTTCCTTAAACCAGTTTTCCTCTTTTGGAAAAATAGAGCTGAGAGCTCTGGTGAACTCTCTCCGCTCTCAGGTGGGCGTCACCGCTCACCAGTGCCCAAATCCCAGAAACCACCGTGTCGTTACCGTGTCGGCCGCCATACACCAGCGGCCGAGGACCTTAAATCGTTCCAAAAAAACCTTATTTTCTTTTTGTAAGAAAAGGTCCAACACTTCAATTTTCGATCATCAGAACCTAATTCCGACTAGACCAGTTTTCAGGTTGTGACAACTCTTCCCCCTTAAGAAAATTTGTCCTCGAATTTTGATTCTAACTGAAAAGGTGAGGATATTGCTTCTGCATTGTTTCCTCTACCTCCCAAGTTGCTTCTTCTATTGAGTGACTTCTCCAAAGGACTTTTACTAGCGGCACGAACTTGTTTCGAGGTCTCTTGACTTCTCGTGCGAGGATCTGTATTGGTTCCTCTTTGTACGTCAAGTTGAACTGAACCTCCACAGATTCTGGCTCGATCATGTGGGAAGGATCAGACCGGTACTTCCGTAGCATAGATACATGAAAGACATTATGGGTATGGCTTAATTCCTTAGGGAGAGCTAGTCGGTAGGAAACAGGTCCAACGCGTTCGATCACCTCGAACGGGCCAATAAAACGAGGACTTAGCTTCCTCTTCTTGCCAAAACGAAGGATCTTCTTCTATGGAGATACCTTAAAGAAAGATTTCTCACCAACATCATACTAAATGCCTCTTCTTTTAAATCAACATAAGCTTTCTGCCGGTCAAATGCAGCCTTGAGTCGATCGCGAATGATGGTTACCCTTTCTTTGGTTTCCCGAAGTAAGTCAGGGCCTAATTCCTTGCCTTCACCTAGCTCGGTCCAACAGAGAGGGGTTCTACATCTTCTTCTGTAAGGAGCCATTTGAATCGAAGCTTGATAACTATTTTTGTATGCAAACTCCACCAACGGGAAGGATTTCTCCCATGTGTTTCCGAAATCAATAACACAGGCTCGTAGCATATCTTCCAGAATTTGAATAACCCTTTTAGATTGGCCATCAGTTTGAGGGTGGAAAGCAGTGCTTAGGTGCACTCGGGTTCCCAAAGCCTCGTGTAGGGTTCTCCAAAATCGGGATGCAAAACGTGGATCACGGTCAGAGATAATGGACATATGAACTCCGTGCAAACGCATGACTTCACAAATGTATAACTTAGCAAGTCTAGGCAAGCTAAAATCCATGCTTATCGGAAGGAAGTGAGTAGATTTGGTGAATCGATCTACAATGACCCAAATAGCATTATTTTTCTTCAGTGTCATTGGCAGCCCACTTACAAAATCCATCGTAATACGCTTTCATTTCCACTGTGGATGTTCGATAGGTTGCAAAAGGCCAGTAGGCACCTTGTGCTCAGTTTTAACCCGTTGGCTGGTTAAGCATCTAGCCACAAAGCCCGAGATTTCACGTTTCATACCAGACCACCAATACAGCTCATTCATATATTTATACATTTTGATAGCTCCAGGGTGAACGAAAAAAGGGCTCGAATGAGCTTCGTTTAGGATTTAATTCTGAAGATCATCATTATCAGGGACACAAATACGGTTTCGAAAGCACAACAAACTTTTGGAATTCATAGCGAAGTTAAGATCTGGTTTGTATTTAATCTTAGAAATAAGAGTTTGCAACTCCTCATCAGACTTCTAGAGTGCTTTGATTCGAGACACGATGGTTGAATGAATTCTAAATTCTGCCAACAGCTTGCCATGTTTCTTAAGCCAAAAATGAGTATTCAAACATCTTAGGGAGAGAGTGGGCTTCCGACTTAGAGCATCAACCACAACATTAGCCTTACCAGGATGGTAATAAATGACCAAATCATAGTCCTTCAAAAGTTCCATCCACCGACGTTGACGGAGATTCAACTCTTTCTGAGTTAAAAGATACTTCAGGCTCTTGTGATCAGTGTACAAATAACACTTCTCACCATAAAGATAACGCCTCTGAATCTTTAAGGTAAACACAACAACAGCTAGCTACAGGTCATGTGTTGGATAGTTTAGCTCATGCGATTTAAGCTGACGTGAGGCATAAGCAATAATCTTTCCTTCTTGCATAAGTACACAGCCTAATCCTAAGTGGGATGCATCACTGTACACTGTAAAGTCCTTGCCTGACTCGGGTTGCACCAAGACAAGGGCATGGGTTAAGATTTGCTTTAACTGATCAAAACTCTGTTGTTGCTCCACTGTCCACAAAAAGGGAGTTTCTTTATGGAAAAGCTTCATCAAGGGTGTAAAAATCATCGAAAACCCTTTAACGAATCTACTTTAGTAGTCTACAAGGCCCAGAAAACTACGAACTTCTCTAACATTCTTCGGAGGGATCCAATCAAGGACTGCTTGAATCTTCCTTAGATAGAAGAAATTACATGTCCCAGAAAGGATACTTCAGATAGCCAGAACTCACATTTGTTGAACTTAGTGTATAGTTGTTTCTCCCGGAGAGTCTGAAGCACAATTTGGAGATGTTCTTCATGAGTGGCGGTGTCCTTGGAATAGATCAAGATGTCATCTATAAACACAACCACGAATATATCTAGATAGGGCCAGAATACACGATTCATTAAGTCTATAAAGGCTACAGGTGCATTCGTAAGCCCTAAAGGCATTACTAGGAACTCGTAGTGGCTATATCTAGTTCAGAAGGTAGTCTTTAGAACATCAAACTCCTTCACTAGCATTTGATAGTACCTGGATCGTAGGTCTATCTTAGAGAAGATAGAAGCACCCTTCAACTGATCGAAGAGATCGTCGATCCTTGGTAATAGATACTTGTTCTTGATTGTTACCCTATTCAGCTGACGATAGTCAATGCATAGTCGCATCGATCTATCTTTCTTCTTGACAAGCAAAATTGATACTCCCCAGGGTGAGGAACTCGGTTGGATAAATCCCTTGTCTAAAAGATCTTGGATTTGGGCCTTCAATTCTTTTAATTCAACTGGAGTCATCCTATACAGAGCAATAGAGACTAGTGTAGTCCCCAGTTGCACTTCAATTTTGAATTCTACTTCTCGGTCGGAGGGAGCCCCGAAAGTTTATCAGGAAATACATTAGGGAATTCCTTCACCATCGGCACACCCTCGAGCTTTGCATCATCTTTAGATTCCATAGCACATATGATAGCATTATTAGGCTCGGGTTTGGTTTTCATCAAAGTTATGCTCTCCTTGCCGAATTCACGGAGATATATCTTCTTCTTCGAACAATCTTCCTAAGCTTGATGTTCAGCCAACCAATCAAGGTCTAAGATATGATCGAACTCATGAAAAAGCAAGGCCATTAGATTGGCCGAAAATAGGATCCCTTGGATCCTCATAGGGCAAGCTTTATAGATCAACCGTATAACCACATTATCTCCTAATGGGTTAGAGACAACTATTTCAGAAGTGATTGGTTCAGGTTCTAGGGCATACTTCTCAATCAATGGTTCATTAATAAAGAAATGCATAGAACTGGGATCCACCAAAGCATAAGCAAGATCAGAACATAATTCCACCATACCTACAATCACATCAGGGTCGTCTTCCTGCTCTCGACCTCGAACATGGTATATCTGAGCTAAGGCCTAAGGTCACGTCCAACTAAAGAAAGATTTGAGCTGCAAGGTTTCCCCGTTGATCCAGTCTGTATTTGTTTCACTCCTTTTCCCTTGTTAATATTATTCTGAGAAGCTACTAAGGTAGGAGCATCCAGATTCTGCGGACATTGTCTGATAAAGTGACCAGCTTCACCATAGAGGTAGCAAGATCTGACCTGTCTGCGACATTGCCTGGGATACCTCTTCTGACAAAAGCTACATAAAGAGATCTGTGAGCCCTTTTTAGAACCACCCATATTGTCAACCGAAGCTGTACGAGGGACAGATGTTCTCGGAGATTGGGATTGTGGCACATATCCCGTCTTTGGCAGCTTTTGAAAGGTGGTAGACTTCTGGTCCCACTTTCTACCTTTCTTCTAAGGCATGAGAGGTCTAGAATCATCTTAGAATCTCTTGTCAAATCTAGCTTGGTTCCCTTTCCTTCTTTCATAAGCCTTCTGGGAAGCTTTCGTGGTAATTGCCCAGTTGACCAAGTTTTGAAAGTCCTCTAACTTCAAAGCAGTAAAGAGAGGATGTAGTTCATCACATAGGCCATCGATAAACATTTTAAACTTCTCATTCTAGGTGCGTATGATCTCTGTACTGTACCTTGAATACTTGCAGAAGTCGTGGATATACTACTCCACAGGTCGTCCTCCTTGTCTCAGATGAAGGAACTTCTTGCGCCTTTCCGCAATATAATGCTCGTTGATGTACTTTTTGTAGAACTCCTAAAGAAAGAAGTCCTACGTAATTTTATGCTCAGGCACTGTGAGTGTCACGATGTCCCACCAACTCTAAGCCTCTTCAAAAATCAATGTCAAAGCGCACTCCAACTTATGTTCATCGGAGCACCTCATCTGCTTATTCAGAACTTTAAGAGTATTTTCCAGCCAGTACTCTACTACTTCAGGGTTATCGTATTCTTGGCCAGTGAAAATGTAGACCGAATAATGACAAAGCTTGTCAATAGGAGCTCTCAAAACAGATGGAGGTGCTTCAGCAGGATGAGGTTGTGGGTCTTACCTAAGAGACAACCACCTATTTAATCATCTCAGCCATAGACATCAAATACTCCTGTTGAGCGAGAGGCATCAAAGGAGGATTAGGTGAGTGATTCTATCCCACCTGCTCCGGTCGAACCTCAGCTCCCAAGTTGTCCCCCTGTGTCGAGGATGAGCTAGGGTTTGGTTCGTTTACGACACGCCTATCAGTGGGCACAGACATTCTCAAATCTAATCGAAAAGAAGAAGTTAAATCGTGTTAGTTGCAAGTCATAGATAATATATACAAATAAACTCCTATGTGGCATATGCACATGTAGACTCATGAAGAGCCTCGGTTTAGTCCTAGAATCGACTAAACTCTTGCTCTTATACCACAAATATAACACCCATTCTCGGCCTAGTAGAGAACCGAGTCAGAAAATGTTATCGAAAAACATATTCAGAGGTTGAAAGCGTAATCAGAGTTTGGAATCTTATTCGAAATATCTTGTTAATCTTTTTTATGACTTACCGAACTAACTTATTAACAACTTAGTCGATTTGGGGTCAATTTTAAACTTTCTCGAACTTAGGGACCAAAATGTAAATTTTACAAGTTGAGGGTCTTTGTCAAAATTTCTCTTTACTAACCTACAATTGAAGTTTTCAATTATTAGCTTGTGAAATTTCATTACAAACTGAGGTCGTTTACCTATCCACTTAGCTCATACAATATTTAGTGGCCAATTTGTAAACTATTTAAAACTGTAGTTTAAGTCTTTTAACAGAATTAACTAATCCCATATCGATACCCTTTGGGGCTATATCGATATGGTCACATCTAAATTACATCTCCATTTGAATCTACCAAGTCCCGTATCGATATAGATAAGCCCGTATTGGTACGCGTTGACTAAGGTTGACCCGTTTCGATACACTCTAAGACCGTATCGATGCAATTTATTTCCCAGACCTTACTACCCAAGTCCGTATCGATACAGCTTGACCCGTATCGATATGCTCTATTTTACCAAGTCCAAATATGCAAGGCCGTGTCAATATAGCTTGACCCGTATCGATATGCCTGTCTTGTAATGACATATTTTATCTATTTTTAGTCAATTTAACATGTTGAAAGATGTCCAAATGCCATGAAATTTTACCAACAAGTTATTACTCCATAACTCTAATAGCATACAAAATTTTAGAGCGATTTGAATCTGTTTACCCTATTTTCACCTTTTAGTACCTTTAGGCCAAAGTTAACTAGTTTACTAATTCACAAACACATTACATTTCACATGTAACACCTAGGCACTAATAGGCTATTACACACATGTCAGAATAGGCAAATTTAATATGTCTAAGCCTTATGCCACCTTACTAGGAGTTCAGAAACAAAATGTAAGCATACATGAAACTGGTGGGAGTGACTTGCAACCGCAACAACACGATCAAGGCTCAGATTGCTTCAAGGTCCTGAAATGCATGAGACATACGAATGTTAGGCTTACATAGCATAGTGAGGTAGTTACAACAAATGAAACGTAAATCCATCAATGGCATGAATGACATATAACATGCTTGTATGACATGTGCGTAAATCATTAATCATATCTAGATCATACTTAAGCCAAATGTCATAATTTCATATATCAAATGTAAACCATACACACATATCATCTCCTTAGACATAGCAACCAATGGATATGTAGAGTCCAATATACGCATACACATCGGAAATAGGCCTTAGCCTTGAGCCGTAGCTGCGAAATCCCTTACACAATCTAACCTTTTCTCCCCATATATAGGTCGTAGCCCTGAACCGTAGTTCAATCCCTTACTTAGCAAGCACAAATAATCCTATGGCATGCCAATTGTATCCAATGTCCATAAGTGTCCAATGTCACATATAACATCATAAAAACTCACCTTTGTGCCCTTAGGCCATATCAGATTGCAAATTGAGCCTTGGCTCCAAATAGCATATTTTAACATGTTAATATCAAGTTCCACACACATAACGTATTCAAATATCATACATAAGTTCACATATAACAAATTCAAATGTGAAGAACTTACCACACTTACCATAGAGTCCAAATACATTTGCTTTACTTGAGCCCTTACCAAGATGCAAGTTTCTAAGCGCAAAAAAATGCAATCGGGATGGCATCTATCCAATCCCATGACACAACTACACTCACCTAGTACTCAGAGGCTTCAAGGTTCTCGGATAGTGATCACCTTGTCGTTGGAAGAGTTCGAAATAGCTGATGGTGAAGATAGCTTGTCCTCTACCACTTGGGTGAACTAAAAGCTTCCAAATGGTATATTAAAATCAAACAAAGACCAAAGATTTGATTGAGGTGCTTTCTTGAGCTTGAGCTTGAAGATGGCAATGAAGGTACTTTGCTTAAGGTGTTTGGCAAAGTTTGTGGAAAAGTGAAGATGGATGATGACAACTCTCGGTTGACTAAGGCAACTTAAAAGTGTTTCTAATACACTTCCTTTTTAATATGTTAACCGGTGTAAGTTACCCTCCTAAAGAGGAAACCTTAAAATATCATTTTTCCAATTATTTGCACAACTGAGGCTATGTAATTAGCCACCAATTCAACCAATCTCCTTCCAATCACCTCACATACTTCACGTGGGAATGTTAAGCAAGGTGGTGACTCGTCTTTGAAAATGGTACAATTATGAGGGTAGTCTTTCAACTTTTCAAAGTTTGCACTTTTGCACCCAAACTTTAAATTTTCACAATTCAGTCACTAAATAACTTTCATTTCTTACAAAAAGGTTCAACACTTCAATTAAGCTCAGTTAACTCTCATTACTTCAAAACTGGGTACAAATATTGAGCAATCACATCATTCGGGTATAACTAGTACCAAAATTCCGATCACCAGAACCTAATTTCGACTAGACCGGTTTTCGAGGTGTGGCATCATGCAAGCCTATTTAAAGGAGATCAAGCAACCACTTAAAGGTAGAATCGGATTCAAGAGGCTGCACCATGGTGAAGATAGAGGGCAACGTCGTTCGACCAGCTTAGACCGAGAGCTTGGAGCCATTGAAGGGCTATATCGGCGGACCCCCTTCTTTTCCCATTCTTTCTGGTTTTTAATTTCATTTAAATGGTGATGTTGAGATACAATATTTTATGGATGGAACCTCCAACCATGAAATAATTTTCTTAAGTTGGTTGGGGATGTTTACGATGAATGCTCTGTTTATTTTAAGTTTTTAATGATTTGAATGTCTTTGCATTATTTTCTATCCGACTAGCACTTTATTTTCTTAAATTCTTTGTCATACGATAGTTGGAATTGTATGCTTATTATGCCTTAATATCTTAACAGACTTAGGGGATAACGATTAATTGCCAAGTACTAAAGAGAGAAACTTCGATAGAAGATGTTCAAGTAGATGATCTTACACCTGAAGTGAATCTACCCCTTAGGAGTATAGATTGAAACTTAATTGAGTTAATTAATGAAAAACTTCACTAAAGACATATAGGAGTTTATCGTGGTTAACTTGGGGTATTGCTATCGACAAAGGTAATACTATTCTTGAAATTTGCTCGACAATAAATCCAAGGCAAGACATTATTAATAACTGGCATAGCTAGCGTGAAATCCAGGCATCCTTTGCCAACACTTATCATCTATTCTAATGCTTTTGTTTGCGAATCTATTTACACTTTTATTGCATTTTCTTAGTTTTCTTTTTTCCAAATCAAAAACCCAAAATAATTTTAAAACTTTTTGTTCCCTTCAATAAGTAAAATATTGAGCACTTAAATTCCTGGACAATCCCTGTGGATATGATACTTAGCTCATTGTTGTATTTCTTGTTGACTGTGTATACTTGCACGCAAAAGTCTCACCTTGGCATTACTCTTAGCACTTTTACACTGAAATTCCATCTTTTTCCAAGCGTTAGCAAAGTAGATAGTAAGATCGGACGACTATGGTGAGACCTCAACATCTACAAACCACATGTTTAGGGTAGTGATGTACAAGATGCCCTATTTGGTCGGGATCATTTATAATTGCAATTGCTTCATATTGCAAAACTATATTTATAATTACAATTCTCAATTTTAAATGCTAATTACTTACAATTACAATTACAAGTGTCAAAAATGTTACACCAATCAATATGAATTCACTCAAACCATTTCCAGCTTCTCTCATACAATTTGTAGGTGGTGGAAATTTAATTTATAAAAAATAAAAAATGGTGGACCTCGCGCTCTGCATATAGCGAGGTCCAGTAACGTGTTAAATATGTGGCGTACTCTGGTGTTGACACGTCATGAATCAATTTGGACCTCGCGGTTTGCAGACTGCGAGGTCTAAAAAACACGTGTCAACAGACCTCGCATTTTGGAGGACGCAAAAGTAGGCCCATATAAAGCAAAAGCGAGGCCAAACAAACCCACTAGCATTTGCCATCGATTGTAGTTGATCAGCCACTTAGGTTCAATTGCTATCAGATTCAATGAGAATATCCAATTGCAGCTACTAATGGCAACAAATCGCGTACCAGGAAAAAAATTTACAAATAGATTTCCCTAATATTGTGACTTTTTGTTGGTATATGTAGTTGCATTTATACGATGACTACATGCTATTGGTCCGTTAACAATATTGGTGGGGTGTGTCTTCCGTGTTTTTGTTCAAGATGAACAAAAAATTGCAATATTAGGGAAATCATGGTCTTTTAGAAGTGCCCGTAAACTTTATAACCTTTTGATCGAGGCTGTAGGTAACTTCTTCTTGCGCCTTCATCGTGGAGGAGAGGCGAAGACCACAACATGTAACCGTAGTTGAAGCCCCTACCATTAAGGATGATGAGGATCAGTGGTTACCATGAAATCCATGAAGCTTATCCTCGACTGCCCACATCGCGAAAGTAGGTTTAAGGGTCCAACAACTCGATCCGACTATGGCACCATTTGTCTAAGGCTTTGTTTGGTGTTGCAGCAAACGCCCGTTTGTAGAAGACAAAAAATCTCGATATCTCGAAATGATCGTTTGGGTGAGAAAATCGGTGGGTGAACTATCGTTTGGAGCCAAACGAGGGTTGTTTGGAGTTGTTGTTGCTGGTGAATGGGCATTTCCCATCGCAATAGCAACCAAAAACGCAGCCTAAATCAACAATACATGTTAATTGGCTAACGACGTGAAAGCATGTCTAGGGGTACAATTAACTGCATGTTTAGGGTAGATTTTGACTGTCTATGTGGCCTAACAAAATAATTTATTTTCTTCATTTTATGTATTAGTTTGAAAATTATTAATTTTACCATGTAACTCATGCACAAAAATAAGCTTTCAAACCATTTAAACTCCTTAAAATTAGCTTTGTCACCATAATTTATAATTACAATTACTTAACGACTCGAAATTGCAGGTTCTGTCATTTTTTTAATTGCAATTCTTTTTAATTAAAATTGCACGCCTCTGATACTACGCCTCTAAGATTAGGTATTACGTGAATTATGCAATTAACTACTCGGATAAACCATCAAACATGACTCTCAAGGAATTTAACCTTGTTATTCATGCACAAAAACAAGGTTTAGAACCATTTTCATAGCGATTTTTATACAGTTTACAATGTCTCGTCTGTGTCAATATCATTCTCAAATGAAAGATAGGTACCAATACTAAGCCTCTAACCTTAAATATTACGAAGATTTTCCAATTAATAACCCGAAAAAACACCTTCATCATGCCTACCAAGCCATTTCAACTTGTTATTCTTGCATAAAAACTAGCATTCAAACCATTTTCAATGCGCTTTTAACACCATCTGCAATGTCTCCTACGTGCCAATATCAGTCTCAATTGAAAGATAATTTCCAATACTACGCCTCTAAGCTGAAAAATTTTAGAAAATTTTGTACTAATGACTCAATAAAACGCCTTGAACATACTTATACACCATTGTTTTTCAGCCTAGAGAGTCGTCACTCGCATAACGCGAGGTTGATGCAGTAAACCCCGCGATAAATTGAATTTCTCGGGGAACTCGTTGTTTGGAAAACGTGCGTTCTTTCTCCTAATTTTAAATTGGGCTATCTGAAAAGTGCATCCACGTAGGACGAAACTTGGTATGTGCAGAGAGCGAGGTCATGACTCGTTTTTCGTAGAACGTGAGGTCGCCTTACGTAGACGATTTGGGGGTCATTTTTCTAAATAACTTTGGCTAGGGGTCATATATCTAAATAACTATTAAAAATGAGTTTTTTAGAAAAAATGCCATTAGTTGCCTAAAATATTTTGATGGAGATTTTAGGCTTAAAGAGATCACCAAATTTAACCCGATCCGTAGAGTATTCTGGAAGACACAACTACTTTGACCTATGTATTTTCTATGTAAACATAGGTTTCTTCCTTAGTTAGAAGATTGTTCTAAGGAATATTCTAATTTTGTATCATTGTTGTTGGTGAATTTCGATCTTAGCCGTCAACGTAAATCATTAAGGACCATCAAATGTAGGGGATTCAACTATAAATAGAGGTCTTCCCCACCTCCTTTTGTATATCTATCTTCTAAGTAATCAAAGCATTTACTCTAAATCATATGTGTTGTTCTTGAGTTTTCTTCATTCGTTCTTCGAGGCTATTTTTTCTAGTTTGTTTCCACTTAAAATGATTCAGCGTTCGAGTGATTTGGAAGAGTTTGATCTCTCAGAGTAAAAAATTAGGCTTACTTAGACGTTTGCTTTAAAAAATCGTCTAAGATCGTGCAATTCGTTATGTCAAAACTCTAGTCCTGCGATAAACAACACATGCATAGCTCTAATAGTTATGGGCAATGGCATGATTGATACTGATGATATAGACATGGGTTGTGTATAATAATGGCAAAGTTTATTCTTAAGGGATGTAGCGACTACAAAAAAAATGCAAAGTATCTCATGTTTTTTGAAATTTTTTATTTTAGAGGATTTTTTTTTAAAATTCGTATTTTAAAATAAAACTAGAGAGTCGTCATTGGTCACTTGGGTTAAGTAAACCGAACACCACAAAATAAACTAGAGATTCTCATTATTTTGGGTTCGAGAGTCGGTTACGTGTGGGGAAGAGTTCGCACCCCCACCATGCCCAAATTTGGTACCAAATCATTATAATTTTATTGATATCGAATTTTGCGAGTTAAAGTGATGATTAAATTAAAATTTAATTATATATGCAAGTAAATTTTAAGACCTCGTTATTTGAAAATAAACGAAAATCATCACTACTACGCTAGATACTAGTCAAGTTTACTCTCAGATAAAAGGCATTGCATTAACAGTTTATACTCCGGATGTAATGGGAACAAAAACATAACATACATATATATGACATAAATGAGACATAAAAATTAAATAAACATACGTACAAAAATCAAACATGTATATTAACATACCACGATATCTAAACCATATATTATTCAAGTATTATAAATATATATATGATTATATAAAAAAACACGTAAGACATGCACAACACTATACATAGTAACATATAAAAACAAATAGCATGTACACGTATACTGGATGATGGCAACCAAAATAAACATAAAATATATGTATATAAACAAATATATAACCGTGCAATATATATATATATATATTAAACATGTAAACTTAAAATATACCAATGTAAAAACACAAAAACACTACTGAAATGAGAAAAAAAACAAATGAAATAAAGGAATAAATTGCATTAAATAAAAGAAACAATCACTTTAAATAACATTTAACCCTTCGAACAACAGATCCGGTGGCCGCGGATGTTTCTACACCGAAAAGGTCACCCCTTTTCTCCTAATCTTCCCCTTTTAATCTGGTTTTGTCGTGAGGGATTAAGGGCAGTGGTTTTTTCGGTTTGGATTTAGGTGATGATGAAGGTTTTAAGTGGTGAGGGTTTGAAGCTTCTAAATATGGAGTGGTGGTCGGTTTAAGCTCCTGAAGCTTGGCTTTTTAATGATCAACCTCAAGGGTGATGGAATGGTTGTGTGGGATATGGGGGCTCGATGAAAAATGGGTAATGCTTGTTTATGGTGGTGAAGCAAAGATGAAAGTGGCTCGGTTTTGGAAGGGTGAAGGAAAGGTTGGTTTTGGTGATGAAAAGCAAAAAAAAATGGTTGTGTATAGTAGTGGGTAATGGTGAGGGACGGCAGTGGCTTTCTTATCCCTTGGTGGGGTAAAGTTTTTGTTTTTAAAATATGGTGAATGTCCATGAACGGTAGGAGGTGGCGTACCGTGTTGAACCGTATGCATTCAAAGCATATTTTTGCTTTTAAAAAATAAAAATAATATTAAACATAATAATAATAATAATAATAATAAATATTAAAATATAGTAATAATACTAGTAATACCCGGATAAAAATTAATGCTTATAAGACGTAAATAACAGAATAAAGCTTGACGGCAAGGTTAGGCATTCTTATTATGTTGGGAAAATCCCAGATTCCCAAGTGAAAATTGTTTTATAAACACAAATGTAAGTTTCTATTTTTACTGTTTTTATTTTTTATAGAAATTTAATTAAATTATAATTTTGTCTTATATTTAACTATTTATTCATTTTTAAAACAATTATGTCACGCCTTTTATTTTAGTTTTGGTTTATAATGCAATATTTAAAAATAAAAAATATATTTATATTAAATTATTTTGAACATTTTTATTATAATATCATGTTCTATTTTAAAGTTAAATATAGTTTACGCACTTTTAACAATTAATATTACTTAAACTTGAATGATAGGATCACTTCTTAAATTTAACAACCAAATAGTATTTAAATATATAATATATTCATAATTACTGAATGGCTACTCATCAAATTGGACTGAAACTTCAACCCAAACAATCGTATCTAACTTAGTGTTTTTTCTCATGCTTATTAGGGTAAATATACATTTTTGGTGTAACACCCCTTTCCGGCCCAGTAGAGAACCGGGTCCGAAAGTGTTATCGGAAGACATATTCGGAGATCGAAGGCTTAATCGGACTTTAGAACTTGTTTGGTATGTTTTATTAATCTCTTTCAAGACTCAACATACTCAATTAACTAACCTGTAGTTTAAGTCTTTTAACAGAATTAACTAACCTCGTATCGATACACCTTGGGGTTGTATCAATACAGTTACACATAAATCACATCTCCATTTGAATATGCCAAGTCCCGTATCGATACGGATAAGCCTGTATCGATACGCGTTGACCAAGGTTGACCCGTTTCGATACACCCTAAGGTTGTATCAATACCATTTATTTCCCAGACCTTACTGCCCAAGTCTGTATCGATACAGCTTGACCCGTGTCGATACGATGTACAATTACAATGAAATTTTACCTATAAGTTAATAATCCATAATTCTACCAGCATACAAAATTTTAGAGCATTTCGAATCCATTTACTAAGTTTTTACCTTTTTAGTACCTTTAGGCCATTTTAACTAGTTTTACTATCTTCCAAGCATACCATATTCCATATTTTACACCTAGGCACTTTAGGGCCATTACATACATATCAAAATAGACTATTGTAACATGTCTAAGCCATATGCCACCCTACTAAGAGTTCAAAATAAAATGTAAGCATACATGGAGATTGGTGGAAGTGACTTGCAACTTCGATAACACGATCGAGGCTCGGATTGCTTCAAGGTCCTGAAATGCATGAGACACGCGGATGTTAGGCTTACATAGCCCAGTAAGGTAGTTATAACAATGCAAACAAGTTCTTTAGTGACAAGTATATCATGTAAGCATGCTTGAATGACATATACATAACATTAACATATACAATTCATGATTAGCATCAACATATAGTAGTTTCATATATTAAGTGTAAAACATATATATTCTTCATTTTCCCCTTGGACAATAGAAACCAATGGATACACGGATTCCCCTGTACGCCACACATATCGGGAATAGGCCTTAGCCTTGAGTCGTAGCTCCGAAGTCCCTTACACAATCCAACCTTTTCTCCCCACATATAGGCCATAGCCCGAACCGTAGTCCAATCACTTACTTAGCGAGCTCTATAGTCATCTATTTTATCCGGGCCTCACTCATTTAAATGTTGATATCCGAAGAAATGAAAACCCAAAAAATATATAGTATATGTTAATTCATTTGATCATTGTATAATATACATGTGATCCATTCATTAAAAAAACATCCTTTACAAACCCAATTCATTTGTTACATAAAATAAGCCCATCTTTTACAAGCCCACTCGGCTAACATAAGGAAAACCTAGGAAGCTTAAGCCTTTGAGCCACCACCTTCATCTTATCGTTGGATCAAAATTGATCCAACGGTCTTGGATAAACCCTAGAGAACCCTAACCCTTATCCAAGCGCCGCACAGCCTCACAACCGTTCGATCCAGAAGAGATCGATGGCCCAGATTAATGTGGAAGAGATCCACTCAGATCACCAAACGAGTGTGGCCTTCACGCGCCTGACGCCACAGCTCTCATCTGACCGTTCATCTTCTCCACCGGCAGCCGTTCCACCACCGTCACCATGTGTTATACAAGCAAAGAAAAGAATCAAAGTTTGATTCGAACAAAAATGGCAAGATATCAGGGTTATGTTCGAACCAAAACAAAAGAAAAGGAAAGAAATCATATTTAAATGAAACAAATATGGGAAGGGGATCATCAAATTCATATCAAGCAAAAACAGACAAGAAATAAAGCAAGCAAGAACCGGCCGGCAAGATCGAAGCAAACATGGCAATAGTCAACACCAAATCAAGCAAGAATCATCACCAAATCGGAAGAATTAAGTTAGGGTTTTTAAATTTCCATGTATAAACACCTTGTAATCGGCTATAAAAGGTCGTTGATTCACCGTTTGTAACACACAATTTTGAGAAGCAATAACAGAAGCAATTTCCAGTCAAATTCAAATGTATTTTACAGTTATAATCATTCTTTTCACATTCATTTTCTGGGTTTCGAATCGAAAAGGAAGAGAGGGGCGCAGGTTTTACCGTTAAAGTGATGGAAGCAATCACCGGAGCACCGTGCCGTGGCCATCATTGAACTCGAAAGCTGGAGCTAAAGCGAACTGCCATTGGAAACTCACCGCTGGCCGAGGGCCACAGCGGCCAACGTGGAGGAAACGCCGCGAGCCGCCGCCGGAATCTGGGGAACACGGTGGTGTTCATCATTCCCAGATGAACATTCATAGAGAATGTAGGGAGCTTGAAGGTTGGGGAATCCGTTCAGTGGGGAGAAATGAAACAAAGAATGAAATTTGTTATAATTATTATGTTATATACTCGACCCGATAGAGTGACCCGGATCTTACCCGCTCCGTTACACGACTCGCGCCCTTCTTCTGGCAGCATTCAACTCCAAATCCTCTATTTGTATTCCTTACACTTTAGTCCTTTTTGTTTTAATTTCGTTCTTCAGTTTTGATTTTGTTTCAATTTAGTCATTTCTATGCTTAATTGGTTCATTTGATCACAAATTTTAAAAAATGTAAAAAAAATAAAATTTAATTGGTCTTTAATGATCTAATTAGAATTTATTCACATCTTAAGATAAATTCTAGGTTAAATAATATATATTAATATGTAGATTTATCTTAATTCACTAATTTTCAATAATGTTTAGTATACATTCCCTTAAGTATAGGTCCCTCTTTTACATAATGTGTTTATAATTTATTTTGGTAATTTCTTAGGTCACTAAATATATCTTTAATTAAAATTCAATTAGTAGAGCCATATAAGATTAGCCACTTTAATCATTCAGTAATTGACCTTAGAATTAAAAAACAAAATAAAAAGGGGAAATAGAATATCATACAAAAAAGGTTTCCTTGCACCATGAAAACGATGTGTATTTTCAAATAGGGTTAATTTGTCTTCCCCTAGCCGTTGTGGGAATGATCGAGACTCCTATGCGAAAATACATTTTTGAATTTTAAAGATTAATACATTAATCCCTTTGCATCTAAATTGATTCGGATTTTCTCAGCCGTGTGCGAGTTCCAGCCAATTCTAGAACTTCGTGGATTTTTGTAATAACCTTTGCATGCACGCATCCGGGTTATAAGGAAAATATTAGTGATCAAGTAAGCATCGATCTCCAAGCATGTTGGGGGTGCTAATCCTTCCCCACACGTAACCATGCCCCTGAACCCTATATCTGGTTGGTTTTTAGGTTTTCGGTCTGCCTCATATAATAAAAGGGACCGGTGGCGACTCTGTTGTTACAACTTGGCGACTCCGCTGGGGAAAATCTAAGAGGGCACAACTTTTACTTGGTCATGGATTATTTTCTTTACTAATCCGTTGTATTTTTTGTGTGCATTTTCTTGGTGCTATAAACTGTTTGCATCATAACATAAGCCTTCTACCCGGGCTTTATGAAACTTAAGTGGAAGAAAATAGCTATGCCTTCGTGATTAACGCTCTGCGTGGGCTAGTGAAAGTCTTCCGGGGTCCAGAGTACTTATGCTTTCATGAGTAATCCTTCGCTAGGGCATAACAGAAATGCATCCCCTCGAGTCGTGTTCGATTCGCACGCTTGTGATGGGCTAGAATCAAACATCTTGTCCACCTTGGAGGAGGGGATAAGGGCGGTTCGAGAACCCTTCTAGATCCAAACCCACATGAATGTATGTTTTAGTAAGCCCACCCCATTAAACCCTGTGAAGCCATAGGTTTTGCTTTCTGTTTTATTTATTGCTTTGCTTTCTGAATTTTATCCTTGCGCTTTATCTCATTATTTGTACATACTAACACCTTTTTTATTCTTTTAGAGCATACATCACATTACATCCAGTTCGTATTCCGAAATACTGTTCGGTCAGAGATCATGAGTATTCAGGTCGCATTGTCCAGTTTTGGAGTCCTCCGCTTGAACACAGAGGTTCGAAGTGAGTCCACGAAGCTCCAACGCCAACATGGAGATAGCGTGCAGAAAGGGACCACCATTGATCTTCCAAGACAAGTGTACATGGGTTTGCCACATAATCATCTATCCGGGTTAGTCATTGTATGGGAAAGCCTGAAAGCTCAGGATCGAGCCATGTTCACCCAAAGATATGAGGATATAGCCCTTTTGCTCAGGGTGGAAATAGACGAATCAATGTTGCTGGCAGCCGTCAACTTCTGGGATCTGACTTATCGTTGTTTTGTCTTCAGTCAAGGGGACATGACTTTCACCATCGAAGAGTACATGTTCTTGTTGCATCTGGACCTAGAGAAGCTTGATAAAATATACTAAAAGAAGAAAAACTCGGGGTATCAGAAGAAACTCACCAAGCTTGCTGGTCTAGATGTTGAAAAAATAGATACCCACATAGTCGAGAAGAACAGAAGCCCTTACTTCACATGAGAATTCACTTATGCCCAAATCATGAAAGATGTAAAGCACGGAAGAGTCTTCGACTTTCTCGCCTTGGCTATTTATGGGTTAGTAGTACTTCCTAAAGTTTTGGGGCACATTGAGATAACCTTAGTGGACCTGCTAGCCTAGAAAAATGTGAATCCAGTCTTGACTATCTTAGCAGAAACCTTTAGGTCCCTGAATTTTTGTCGAACCCAAGGAATGGGATGCTTCACTGGGTGCTCACAACTTCTCTACCTGTGGCTACGAAGTCACTTCTGGGATAACGAGAAGATAAGCAGACATCCCACATCCAGAGATCTGGTTCTGATCAAAGAGATCACTAGAAAGCAGTGGCCGTGAAATAGAAAGCAAGAACAATGGGTAATCTTCTTCGAAAGTCTCACTGATGTTGATGTGACATAGAAAGCTCTGTGGATGTACCCAGTACCCATCTTGTACAAGTGCGGTAAGTTCGAGTGGGTACCTCTCATAAGCCTATGGGGGCTACCAGTTATACCCCTTTACTCGTACAGTGTTAGTACAGTTCACGATAGTTCATCCCTGTTACCCATGGGTTACGATAAGAAGGGTTTTCTTACACAGAAATTAATTCCACAAGACGAGTTACGGAGTTGGCTAGAGAATGGAAGTAGACATTCTGAATGGAGGTAGCACTATTTGTCGGTGTTGTACCCGAGTACGCTAGTTGGAGGAAGAAGCGAGTTGATAACATAGGCGTATCGGTCTTGGAGAGTCCATCAAAAAACCCACAGCCTGGCATCCTGCTTACTAAGCTGGAAATCCACAAGTAGGACTTTGACAAAGAGAAAGTGAAGCTATGGGACAGGGTGACTAAACTTGAAAGTGAACTCCTCGCAGAACAGGTTGAAGGAGAAGGTTATCAGAAAAAAGTGAAGATTTTGTTGGCAAACCAGGAAATCTACTTAAGAAACATACAAGAGTTAACACAGGAGACAATCATTTGAAGGCTCGAGAGGCACGAGCAGGTATTTCCAAGATTTCGAAAGAAGAAAAGGCACAGTTAGAGAGGATGAGGAAAGAGTTGAAAGAACGACAGCGTGAAGCCTGTAATTACTCATTTTTATCCGGTGTATAAGTATTGTGTTAATCTACTTTAGTTTATTACTTAATATATTATCATTGCATGTATACGTATTACATTATATGTTCATTACTATATCTGTGATCATTGTGTATGTAAACCATGTGTGTATGAGTATATATGCATGTATGTTTGTATATTATATTAATGTGTTACATATATTAACATTTGCATGTATATATTAATTAATATGTGTGTATGTATACATACGTGTGGATGTTTGCATGTGTATATTAATTTGTATGTACATATATTATATGTGTGTACGCATATATTATTATTATTATTACTGTTATTATTACTATTATTATTAATGCTATTGGGCTGAAATTAAAATAAGATAAAAAGTATATTAAAACCTAAATTAGTCCAAGTCCAAATTACATGAAACCCAAAATTAATATTTACATTGGGCCCAATCCTAAAAACCCTAACCCACATCAGATAATGGAGCCCTAATGCCCTCCCTTTATTTGCGCAGCTGCACGAGGGTCGTTGGATCATATCTAGATCTAACGGCCACGGTTGAAGCATGAAGACCCCTCATCTTCCATTGTGAAGTCCACATGTGGGCTGTTGAATTCTCCACTCGCGCGTGTGAGACACGTGCAAGGCCGATCATCTTCCCCAGGCCAAGTGGCACGATCTCAGACCACTACATCATTTTTGAGGCCTCATCTCAGCCGTCTGATCTTCGAG
This sequence comes from Hibiscus mutabilis, assembly GCA_019671005.1. Lineage (NCBI taxonomy): Eukaryota > Viridiplantae > Streptophyta > Magnoliopsida > Malvales > Malvaceae > Hibiscus > Hibiscus mutabilis. The sequence continues at coordinate 17,924,147 of CM033717.1, read as the reverse complement.
CAATCCTAGCCGTGATAATCTTTTCGTCTTCTAAGACGCTAGTCCACGTAGCCAAGCGGTCATCTCACCCATGCCGTCATACCAACCACCAAGCATGGCCGAGCACCACCAAAAACACAAAAGATGTTATGTCAGTACCTAAAAAATCAAATCAAGTGTATTTTTCCCTGTCTGATTTTTCTACCAAAAACATGGATCAGGACAGGATATAAGTAAACCAACAAAAGTGTAATATCATCAGTTTTAGAAATACAAAACAAAAGTCACATCTTCTTATTCATCTTTCGAACAAACAAAAAAACACAAAGGTATCTATTCATATTTAGCTTTGCATGCATGTATATACTCTGGATATAACAAAAAAAAAGAAAAAGAGTGGGTGATTTACCTTTGGCCGTCAGTTCCCCCGCCGGCAACAAGCCTAATATGGTGAGCCGGCTAAAGAGGGAGATCTTTCTTTTGGTCTCGGTTTTCTTAAAAAAAAAGTGGTTTTTGCTTTCGGGTTTTCTTAGATCTGGGTAAAAAGGGAGTCTTTTTTTAAATCTAAGTTTAGATTCGAGTTTGGGTTGAAGCAAGGGTTATTTTGGTGGTTTTTTTTTAGGTTCACCGGTGCCGACTAGCGACGACCGGCAGCGGAGGAGACGACAGTTAGCTGCCAGTTTCTGGGTTCATCAAAGGGGTCGTTTCGGTTTTGAGAGAAAATGAAAGAGGAGAGGGTTTATTCAAATGGCTTAAAGAAAAATTTTGGAGAAAGGGTTGGATTTTAGCCGGATAGGTATGTTATATAGAGTCATATTTTTTTTTAAATGGTCTAATTACTCATTAAACCATCCTGCGTTTTGGTATTTTTTAAAACAAGCATGCCCCTTGGTATAATCACAACCCCAGTCCTCCCTGGTTTGCCAAAAATTTCAATTCAACCCCTAAGTTAAACTGAAATTAGTTTTCAAATGGTCAAATTATGCCCCCAAGGACCTTCGCATTTTTGAAATTCTCATTTCAAGCGTGCCGCATGGGCATATTACACCTTTGGTCCTCTGGACTTTCATTTAGATTGTAATACCATCCTCAAATCATGCTTCCAGCTGCATTTAATTTTGGTCTTCAGTTTTATTTTGTTTCAATTCAATCCCTTGTCATATTTCAATTGTGTATGCCTTTTTTATTTTCTTCTTAGCATGTTCATGTTATTCTATGTTCTCACATAAGTTCTTATATTATATTTGTTTATGTTTTGATACGTATTTCTCGTGTTTTAATCTTTTCATCCATGGTATATATATTTGTTTTGAATGTTATGCTTTAGCTTGGTTTTCATGGTATGCTTGTTTATGTTAGTGAGTTTTATATTTTTTAGGTCACATGTTAGTGTTTTTTTGGCCATGTATAATGCCATGTTTTTATTTATTTATTTGTGTATGCAAATTATGTCATATGCTATGTACTAGGTATTAGTTTCTTTGTTAGCATGTTGTTTTGATTTGTGAAATTAACATCATGATACATTTATGTCATGCATATGTTACGTTGTGTTTTTATTTTTAATATGTATGTATTCTTGAAGTATGCGTTTTTGTTTCCTCATGTTTTTTATTCATGCCTCGTTATTATTATCATTATGATGTGCTATGTTCGTGTTTTTATCATATTTGTTTAATTTTGTGATATCCATGTTTTTCATTATTTACTTTGTCCTTTACCATGTCAATGCGAATGTATGTTTCCAAATTATTTCTCTAAGATTGCATATCGAGATATATAAATTGTCAATGCGGTGGCCTTTTATCCGAGCGTAAACGGGGCCAGTATCAGGCTTAGTGATAGTGGTTGAGCGTTTACTCTCGGATAACGGGGCCTTTAAAATTTACTCGCACATATAACCGAACTTTAAATCAATCATCACTTTAATCCAGAAAGTTTAATATTAATAAAGAGGTAATTATTAAAGTACCAATTTTGAGCGGTGTGGGGGTGCTAATCCTTCCACATCTGTAACTGATTCTCGAACCCAAAGTTTTCAAAATATCTGGTTTTTATGGTGTCCGGCCTACCTAAGTGGCCGGTGGCGACTCCACTTTCTTAAATAAAATACGGTTTTTACAAAACCCCACGGAAGACATTTTTTTAAAACAAAACAAAATTCAAAACTCGTTTTTTGTTAGCAAGCATAAAAGGGACATCGCTACAGATGGCGACTCCGCTGGGGACGTTTTATCTGTTTTTTCATAAACAAAAAAAGAGAGTCAAGCTCAGCACATTTGTCGGGATGAGTGACGATTGGGTTAATGGCCTGATTCGACTTCGAGGAGACAGTACAATCTTTGCATGGGAGAGAATTCGAGACATCATACCCGCATATCCAGATAAGGGGAAGAAGATAGGCCCATTTGCCTTGGGAATATATGGTTTGGTAATCTTTCCGAGAACTCTTGGAAACATTGATGTGACCATTCTAGATCTGTTTAAGCGTATGAAACAGAGGGTGAACCCGGTACCAGCAATCTTGGTCGAGACCTTCATTTCTTTAAATGCCAGTCGAAAGTACGAAGAATGACATTTTCGAGGATATGCACAGTTGTTACAGGTATGGATTCAGAGCCACATGTGGAAGACACCGACAAGGGTCCTACCAGGGATATCCTTTCAAGGCTTTTCGCCCTTATACGAGTACTTCGAAAAATAGTGGCGAGAAAACTTAAAGACGAAGAAATGGTCCAGTTTCTTCAGGAACATTCAAGATGAAGACATAGTATGGAGAGTTTCGTGGCTCGGTAGAGTTAATTACTTCTTGTACAGTTGCGGTGATTATGATTGGTTGATGACGTTGGGGCTGCATGGTGGGATTGCTTGTACTCCGCTTCTGGTGTCCCGACAGTTCAGATCACGACAATTTGTTCCCAATACCTCCGGATTAAGCCAAAGTGAATTTCCTTTCAAAGGTGAGTTCAAGGAAAAAGTTCAGACTATCATGAGGGCTTGGGACCATTGTTACCGGATCAGAGTGGAAAGAGATACGGAGCGTATGATCACCCCAAACTATGACCTTTGGAGACGATTGAGGATTAATAATAAGATTCCAGAACCCAATTAGGGACTGGCTGTGTCACTTGAGGAGCTTATGAGAGTAGTACCGTCTAAAGTTGATATTTTATGAAATGAACTCGAAGAAATCAAGAGGAATATGGAATCCCAACAGACTCAGCATGCGGGGGAGCTTTATAAAGCGAGTTTAGAGGTCGACGAGTGAGACGAGATCATTAGGCAATTGAAGAAACTGAATGCTCTTTACCAGAAGGATACCCTCTTACTCCAAGCAAAAGTACAGAAGGCCAGCCGAAGTCAATCCATAGTCGTGGAAAAGGAAAGGATGAATGGTATTCGTTTGGTGGAAGAAGAACGAGAGATAGGCAAGCGAGCGATCGAGAAAGAGATAGAAAGCTACAGGTTAGCTACCGAGGAGGAAAGGCGGTCTTTCAAGGAGGCCATCGCTCAAGAGAAGGAAAGAACTAGGCAAGAGATCAGCAAAGGAAAACAAGCAATCAGCTACGAAAGAGAGAACACCGCCGTTTGGAAAAGAAGGTCCATGGGTAGCAGGAATAGACTGTTAGAGATGCAAAGATTGTACGACGACACCATCCAAAGCCTGAATTAGAGCCAAAGTCAGAATGTCGAGTTAGAGGGAAGGTTGGCAGGATTAGAACACTCCTTTCAGACTTACCGTCAGAGGAATGGCTTCATCGAACTAAAAGAAAGGGAGCGTGAAGTTGTCATGTTGCGAGCCCGGATTGAGTCACTTGAAACAACTGTTCAGGATTATAGGGAAAGAATCAGAGTATTTGAAGAGGCTGCACCCGGAGGAGACAATTATTGGCGAAAAAGACTGCGCGATGCTGCCCAGATGGTGCAGGATAGAGACCAGTATTACGCGAACCTAATGGTGGACATACAGCGAGTTGCGAGGCATGTGAGTGACTTAGCTGCCAAAGACGAAACTCTCCGACCTTTCGTAGCCGCAGGCATGGAAGAAGCACCCAGGTTCATCAAGCTGCTCAGGGACATTGGAAAGTTAGGGGATAGAGCTGGGCCTTATCTGTAGGACTTCGTGCTATAATTAAGACTCTTTTGTATTAGGAACCCTCCTTTTGTAATGTGAACTCTATTGTAATCTAGATCCTTTAATTCCCGTGAAAGTAGCTCAAAAGGGTGATTACCAGCGGAATCAGTACCTTTATTTGCATATATTCCTGCACTGCATCATGACATTTGCATCATTATACATGCATTTATTTTCTTTGCAATCATATTAATATTGTAAATATTGTGGCAATGTGAAAATAGAAGTTAAGCCACAATCATTCATCATCCATACCTTACCCGACTACAAAACAAATTCATGGAAGATAGGATAATCAGTCTAGAGAAAGGGCAAAGAGATTTGGAAGCAAGATTTGATGAGGCCCAGAGAGGCCTCAGTGACCATATTGCTCAGTCACAAGCGTCGATAGTGTCTGACATAACTGCGTTGTTGGCTAAGAGCCTCAGAAAAAGAGTCGAAGGTGAAGTCACTCAAGAGCTAAAGGTACCTCAGCTTACAGTAAGGTTCAACCGGCTACACCAAATCTGGCCAGAAGGGTATATATTGACCCTGCTGGGATGTCTACTAATCTTCAGGTAGGGGCGTCTGAGAATCAACCCATTTACACAGAAGCACTCTACGAAGAGGAGGTGCCAGACCTGAACTTGGTCGAAAAGATCAGGACAAAGGTAGAAAAGAAATGGGAGGAGAGGTTTCTCCTCATGGAAGAAATATTTAAAGCCCTGCAAACTACGGAAAAATCAGGAAGTGATGTCAGTGACTTAAGTCTGGTATCTGACCTTGTCCTGCCACCCAAATTTAAAACGTCGGAGTTCGACAAATACGATGGAACCACGTGTCATTCCACACACGTGACAATGTATTTCTGGAAGATGGCGGCCTACCTCAAGGATTAGAAACTATTAATTCATTATTTCCAGGACAGCCTGACTGGGGCGGCGCTGCTGTGGTATACCCAGTTGAACCGAGTAAACATTAAAACTTGGAAAGATCTTTCAAGAGCATTCATCGAGCAATACAAGCACATGGCGGACATGACGCCCAGCAGAATTATGCTAGAAAATATGGGGCAAAAATCCAACGAAAGTTTGCGACAGTATGCCTAGAGGTGGCGAGAAGTGGCCGCCCAGATTCAGCCACCCATCCCCGAACATGAAATTACACCTTTATTTGTTAATACTCTGAAGGAGACACTATTTGATCACCTCATTAATAACAAAACTCAGAATTTCGCCGATTTAATCAGGACCGATGAGTCCCTTGAATTGGCAATCAAGAGCGGTAGAATTGATAGCAGGGAAAGTTCTTGGAAGTACAACAAGAAGAATGAAGCGAACATTGCCAGTACTTACACCGCCCCAAAGAATTTCACAGTCTCACAGCCACGGGTGTCTACTGGATAACACAAAACTCGAACCAAAATGAGGAGAGAACCCCGAGAAAGGATAAAGAGAGGCAAATTTTTACTCCATTACCTGTTTCATACTATGAGCTTTACTCTAGTTGCACAAAGCAGATTTGGTCCGTCCATACTGCATTACTCCGTTCAAACTGCCATTCTCGTCCTTGTATGACCCAAACGCGTATTGCGATTATCACGGTGGTGCCCCTGGTCATCCTACAGAGAACTGGCTTGCTTTTAAGAAGCCTGTGCAGAGTCTAATCGATTATGGGATACTAAAGTTTGAAGAACCGAGTGTAGCTGCTAACCCATTGCCTAATCACAGGAATAGGGGAGTGAATGCTATTGAGGAGTACCCTGCCAGGAAGGTTAAGGAGAATGTGTCAAAAATCAAGTCTCCTTTGTGGTGGATATTTCAGCAATTGTGCATGGCCCACTTGATTGACAAGGGCATGATAGTGGTGCAGAAGGGATGTGGAGTGTACTATGAATTCTATCAGGACGGAGGATACGACATCCAACAGTGCAACGAATTTAAGAGATTCGTGCAGCAATTGATGAACGACAAGAAAATAGAGTTCTTCGAAGAGCCTATAGGAAGGAAGGGGTCAAACGTACATATGACGAACAGCCCCAACATTAAATAAGGGAGAGACAAACCTTTTGTCATCTCCTCCAGACCAGAGGGTGCAAGTTCCTCCCAAGGAGAAGCTACTAAGGTGACTCCCAAGATCATCATCTCAGCACCGTCCCCATTCCCATTCAAGGATATGCGGCAAACTCCCTGGAACTATGCTGTGAATGTGACCCTACCATGAAAGCCAGAATCTGGTGAAGTAAAAAAACAAAAAGTTGAAGAAGAGCCTACAGCGAAAGACGAGCAAGCCAAGAGTGATGAGAATGTCGGTGAGGTGGGCCACTTCATGAGGAGCGGCAGATGTTACTCCTCAGAAACCTTGAAGGCTGCTGAAGTTGACAAGGATAAAGGAAGGGATACATCAGTTACCCCCGCGCAGATATTTGGTGAGGAACCACCTCCAAAGATAAATGAACCAGTAACCGAGGCTCAGGCCAAAGAATTTTTGAAATTTCTGAGACATAGTGAATACAGCGTAGTGGAACAACTACGAAAGCAACCGGCAAGGATTATAGTGTTAAAGTTGCTCCTGAGTTTAGAAAAGTACCGTGAGGAACTCTTAAAAGTGCTAAACCAGACTTTTGTACCCTAGGACATTTTTTTATCGAAGTTGGACAGGATAATGGGGCATATCACCGCCTATAACCATATAACTTTCAGTGATGACGAGATCCCTGAAGGAGGAATGGGGTCCATCAAGGCTCTTAATATCACAACCCACTGCAGGGGGTATGTGTTATCGGGGGTATTGATTGACAACGGTTCAACAATGAATGTACTACCTATGGTGACTCTACAAAAGCTACCAATTGATGATTCTCACCTAAAGCCTTATCATAACTCCGTGAGAGCCTTCGACAGCTCACAAAGAATAACACTTGGAAAGATTAAGGTGCCTCTATTGATTGGGCCGACTAAGTACGTGATCGACTTCGTGGTGATGGACATAAAACCATCCTACAGCTACTTATTAGGAATGCCATGGATCCACTCTACATGAGCCATCCCCTCATCACTGCATCAGAAATTAAAATTCGTGATCGAAGGCAAGTTGGTCACAGTGGAGGCTGAGCAAGAGATCATTGCTTCAGTGACATTAGATGCCCCCTACATTCAAAATGATGAGGATACTGGAGAATGCTCTTTTCGAGCATTAGAGCTGGTGAACGCCACATTCGTCACGGAAGGTAATCGGATCCCCTGCCCCAGGTTATCTAATTGCACCAAGATGACAGTTACTGAAACTTTGGGCCGAGGAGCCAAAGCAGGAAGAGGGCTAGGGAGAAGGTTGCAAGGGAGCCTACGAGCTAGAAGTGTAATAACTAAGAAGGATCGTTTCGGGCTGGGTTACAAACCAAGTGCTCGGCAGAGAAAGGAAGAGTACAAGAGGAAAGAGGAACGGAGAAGAGCCAAATTTAAGGGATAGGACGTTCCATGGAGACCAATGTCTTTCCCTCGTTTGAGAAATACTTTTGTCTCTAGAGGATTCAGCCGACCATGACAGGAGGTCGAAGAAGCAATTAAGGAAAGTGACATACTCAACGAGAAAGAAATGTTTAGTGAATCACTCGAGGGGATGTCCATCAACATGATAGCTGGAAATGACCATGACAGCAGTATGTTGACCAGCATCCGCCCTTGCTGCCGCAGGTAGACTCTTGATAATTGGAGCCACGTTGATCTACCTGTGGTTTTTAGGGCTAGATCAGAGTAATGCTCCGAATCAACCTTTTGTTTTTACCCCTAAACAATGGGGATCTTTTGTATAGGGCACCTATGTTAACTTTTTGTTTGAAATGAAAAGATATCCTCCCAGTTTTCTCAAATGGTAAACATCTCATCTCATTCATTCATTTTTTTCTTCATATTTATTCACTTCATATAAGATCATTCTCTTCCCAGTACATTAGTTCTCATTTAATGCAGGGTTCCCATAATTAACTGTATGAATGATGCTGAGTCCAATCCCGAAGTAGATTTTGAATGCCCCGAGATCTCAGCAGGAATTGAAGAAGATGACAATAAGATAGAATGTGAGGTCCCTGCAAAGCTGATGAGGATGATGGCCAACGAAGAGAGGCAAATCATGCCCCACCAAGAAGAAACAGAAGTTGTAAACTTGGGGACTGAAGAAGAGAAAAAATAAGTAAAGATTCGGACTACATTTTCCTCGAAAACCAGGCGTGAACTGATAGCCCTACTCCAGGAATTCAACGATGTTTTTGCTTGGACTTATCAAGATATGCCAGGTTTGAATACTGACATCGTGATACACAAACTACCGACGAGGCCAGAATGCAAACCAATACAGCAAAAAATCATGAAAATGAGACCATACGTGTTAAAAATTAGAGAAGATGAGAAAAAGTAGTTTGATGCTGGCTTCTTGGAAGTGGTCAAGTACCCCGAATGGGTTGCAAACATTGTACCAGTATCGAATAAGGATGGGAAGGTCCGTATGTGTGTAGATTATAGGGATCTCAACCGAGCTAGCCCTAAAGACAACTTCCTTCTGCCACATATTGACACGCTGGTTGACAAAACCGTGGGACACTCATGGTTCTCATTCATGGATAGCTTCTCGGGGTATAACCAGATAAAGATAGACTCGGGCGACATGGAGAAAACCACATTCGTGACCATATAGGGCACTTTCTGTTACAAGGTGATGCCTTTCGGACTCAAGAACACGGGAGTGACTTATCAAAGAGCAATGGTGACCCTTTTCCACAACATGATGCACAAAGAAATAGAGGTATACGTGGATGATACGATCGATAAGTCCTGAACAGAAGAAGAGCACCTGCAGAACTTGAGAAAACTATTCTAAAGACTGCGAAAATACCAGCTAAAGCTTAAACCGGCCAAATGCACCTTTGTCGTTACATCTGGAAAACTCTTGGGGTTCGTAGTGAGCAGAAGAGGGATTGAGATCGATCTAGATAAGGTGAAAGCCATCCAGGATCTCCCACCGCCCCATACTCAGAAGGAAGTTCGAGGTTTCCTGGGGATGCTAAATTACATTTCCCGTTTCATCTCCCAGTTAACAGATAGGTATGTCCCAGTCTTCAGACTACTTAGAAAGAATAATCCCGATGTCTGGGATGAGGAATGTCATGAAGCCCTGGAGAAGATCAAAAGGTACTTGATGAATGCTCTGATTTTAGTCGCACCGGTACCAGACAGGCTTTTAATCATCTACCTAACAGTCTTTGAGGATTCAATGGGTTGCGTATTGGGGCAACACGATGAGTCTGTGAAGAAGGAAAGAGCCATCTACTACCTCAGCAAAAAGTTCAATAATTGCGAAACACAGTACCCGCCAATTCAGAAGCTATGTTGTACTTTGGTTTGGGCCACCAAAAGGCTTAGGCAATACATGCTATACCATGCCACATGGTTGATATCCAAGCTAGACCCCTTGAAGCTCCTAGTGGAAGCGCCGACATTAACAGGGAGGATGGCCCGCTGGCAGATTCTCTTATCCGAATTCGACATTGTGTATATAAGCCAAAAAGCCGTGAAGGGAAGCGCCATAGCGGATTTCTTAGCTAGTCGTGCTTCGGATGATTATGAATCGTTGAACTTTAATTTCCCGGATGAGGACTTGATGCGTATTACAACTGAGGAAAATGTTTCAGACGACAATTCATGGAAGCTTTACTTTGATGGAGCCTCCAACGCCCTCGGGCACGTGATAGGGGCCGTGTTAATTTCTCCAGAAAATGTCTACTATCCCTTCACCAGCAGACTAGAATTCTTCTGCACCAACAATATAGCCAAATAAGAAGCTTGTGTTATGGGACTGAACGCAGCTATTGAATGAAAGATTAAGAAACTTTGAATATTCGGAGATTCATCCTTAGTGATTTATCAGTTGCGCAGAGAATGGGAAACCAGGGATCCGAAGCTGGTCAAATATTATGAATTGATCTAGGAGCTCACCAAGGAGTTTGAAAAGGTCAATTTCACTTACCTTCCCAGAGAAGAAAATCAGATGGCAACCTTGGCTTCCATGTTCAAAGCAAACACAGGGGCAGAAATGAAGCCCATCTAGATGCAGACTTTTGAAAGGCCGACTCATTGTTGAAATGTGCAAGAAGATAGATGCAGACTTTTGAAAGGCCGACTCAAGTTTCAAAAGTATCTCGAAGGGGCAAACGGTAATGACAAAAAAACAATCAGAAAATGGCAGCGAGATATGTTCTGGATGGGGAGATTCTATATAAAAGAATCCATGACCAGACATTATTGAGATGTGTGGATGCCCGGGAGGCGAAGGAGATTTTGGTAGAGGTACATGATTGTCTATGTGGGACGCACGCCGACGGACTGTCTATAGCCCAAAAAATTATGAGATATGGCTATTTCTGGTCCACCATGGAGGGAGATTGCATCGATTATGCCAGGAAATGCCACAAATGCCAAATTTATGCTGACAAGGTTCACGCTCCTCCGTTACCTTTACACACCATGAATTCCCCGTGGCCTTTTGCAGCGTGGGGCATGGACGTCATTAGGCAGATTCACCCGAAGGCTTCCAACGGGCACCGCTTTATTTTGGTCTCCATAGACTACTTCACTAAATGGGTGGAGTCAACATCACAAGGATGACGGTATGAAAATTCCTAAAGAAGGAGATCATTTGTCGATACGGTTTGTCGGAAAGGATTATCACCGATAACGCTTCCAATCTGAATAACAAACTGATAACAAAGGTGTGCAGCCAGTTCAATATAACGCACCATAACTCCACAGCCTATCGCCCTAAGATGAATGGGGCAGTGGAAGCAGCAAACGAGAACATAAAGAAGATCATCGCAAAGACGACGGATACCTACAAGGATTGGCATGAGAAGCTGACATTCACTCTTTTCGCCTACAGGACATCTGTTCGCACATCGACGGGGGCAACGCCCTATTCTTTAGTGTATGGCACAGAAGCAGTACTCCCTATTGAGGTTGAGATTTCATCATTCCGGGTCCTAAATGAAGTAAAGTTGGAAGAGTCTGAATGGGTGCAAGCCAGATTCGACCAGTTGAATCTCATCGAAGAAAAGAAGCTAAAGTCCATTTACCATGGTCAAATGTACCAAAAACGGATGATGCGGGCGTACGACAAGTAGGTGCACCCGAGAGAATTCAGAGAGGGAGATCTGGTACTTAAAAGAATCCTCCCAATTTAGAAAGATTCTCAGGGAAAGTGGATGCCCAATTGGGAAGGGTCATACGTTGTCAAGAAGGTCCTTTCAGGAGGAGCATTAATCTTAACCGAAATGGATTGAGACAAGCTAAAAAATCATGTGAATTTTGATGCAGTTAAGAAATACTATGTTTGAAAAAAAGAAATAAAAAAAAGAAAGAGAAAAAAGAAGAGAGATAGAGCAAAAACCTGAGAGGGTGTTCCATCAGAGAGAAAAAAAAAAGAAAGAAAAGAGAAAAAGAAAAAAGAAGAGAGATAGAGTGAAAACCCGAGAGGGCGTTCCACCAAAAAAATGGAGAGCTCAAGGCGAAAACCTGAAAAATGGTGCCTTGAAGCAAAGGAAGGATCTGAGTCGAAAACTCGTAAAGGGCAACTCAGATAAATTTTGAGATTGGACCTCCGGTGAGAAGAGTCGTCCCCACGAGTACCAGAAGAATAAGCTCCAGGCAAAGATTCTACTTCAGTTGACGGGATCATGCATCATTCATACTGTGGATACTTGGAGGTTTTGCATTTCATGTTTTGCTTTTCCTTTTCCTCATGTTCGCCATGACCATCTCAAAATTGTTCCAAATCCTTAATCGTAATAAAATCACATTTTTGAGCTTCCGTTCCTTATCTTCTTGTTAGTTTCCATCATGCAAATAAGTTAACATAGGAATATGATAAACAAGAGATTTTTGAGCATTACTGTGATCTAACCCTGAAGATGTAGGTGATTAGAAAACAGTATTAACCTTGCCCTCTAGCTACCTACATGAGGTATGTTGAAGCGGGACGAGCAGAAGGCTTCGAGCACCAGGGCAAGGTGACCAATGTCACATGCCCCACTTGTTTAAAGAACGAATTCGAGACAACAAGAGAGATCTCCCAGGTCAAAACCCGGATGGGCACCTCAAAAAAATGCCAAGAAACAAAAAAACAAAAAACTCTAAAGTGAAAACTCGAAATGGCACTTTAAAACCCCGAACCAAAAATTTAGAAAAGAAAGGTTGGAATGGTTGAACCCGACAATGAAATGAGGTATCACCACTAGAAGAAGAAAAAAGGAGAAAGCAAGCAGCGGAGAGTAGAGATTGACTGGTGGCCGAAGCATGCGCACCAAGATATTGACACTCATGCATCATGTATAGTTAGACATACCTAGGATTAAGAGCATGCTAACCCATTTGCCATAGCATTTTGTCTATTCTAGACAGGTATCTGTAGATTTAATAAAGCATGGGCAGCCTTAGTAGCGTGAGTCCAGAGATAATGGCAGCCTAGGTAGCGTAAGGCCAGATCGGTAGCCATTTTGGCGTGAATCCCAAATGCGAAGATAAAGGTTCTATATAGGAAGGGCCTATATTTTCAAGTGTCCACAGTGAGGGGTTCTATATAGGAAGAATCTGCCGCTCCAAGGCTTCAGGAGCTAAAAGTTTTATATAGGAAGGGCTTACGGCTCCAAGGTGAAGACTAGCAGTTTTATATAGGAAGAACTCCCAACCGAAGGAATTCACCCATGACACAAAAGGTTTTATATAGGGAAAACCCGCTGTGTTAAAGGCGAAGAGTCCTATATAGGAAGGGCTCCGAGCTTTACTGTCTTAGAGTGAGAGGTTCTATATAGGAAGAACCCACAGCTCTGAGATTTCATAGGCTAAAAGTTCTATATAGGAAGAACTTGCGGTTTCAGGGTTGAAGACTAGAAGTTCTATATAGGAAGAACTCCTAGTCAAAAAAATCCATCTGTGACGCAGAAGATTTTATATAGGAAAAATCCGCGTTGAAAGCGAAGAGTTATATATAGGAAGGACTCCAAGCTTTACCATCTTAGAGTGAAAAGTTCTATATAGGAGGGACTCGTAACTCAAGGCTCCAGAACGAAAGGTTCTATATAGGAGGGACCTGTAGTTCCAAGATCGGAAGGTGCAGAAGTTCTATATAGGAAGAACTTACGAGCCTGAAGATTCAGCTGAGGAAAAGCGGAGAGTTCCAGAAAAACACGTGATTCCGAAGCTACAAATAGGGAAGTCAGATAAAAATGAGTGCTTATAATCTTTTCTTTGTTCTCGTTTCACGAGAACAAGCAAAGAGGGGCAACTGTAATCACTCATTTTTATCCGGTGTATAAGTATTGTGTTAATCTACTTTAGTTTATTAATATATTATCATTGCATGTATACGTATTACATTATATGTTCATTACTATGCGTGTGATCATTGTGTATGTAAACCATGTGTGTATGAGCATATATGCATGTATGTTTGTATATTATATTAATGTGTTACATATATTAACGTTTGCATGTATATATTAATTAATATGCGTGTATGTATGTATACGTGTGGTTGTTTGCATGTGTATATTAATTTGTATGTACATGAAACCCAAAATTACATGAAACCCAAAATTAATATTTACATTGGGCCCAATCCGGCCCAAACTCTAACCCAATCCTAAAAACCCTAACCCACATCATATAATGAAGCCCTAATGCCCTCCCTTTATTTTGCGCAGCTGCACAAGGGTCGTTGGATCAGATCCAGATCCAACGGACACGGTTGAAGAATGAAGACCCCTCATCTGCCGCGTGAAGTCCACGCGCGGGCTGTTGGATTCTCCACTCGCGCGTGTGAGACACGTGCAAGGCCGGTCATCTTCCCCAGGCCACATGGCACGATCCCAGACCGTTACATCATTTCTGAGCCCTCATCTCAACCATATGATCTTCGAGCAATCCTAGCCGTTGGATCAGATCTGATCTAACGGCTAGGGATAATTCTGGCAGTGATAATCTTTTCATCTTCCAAGATGCCAGTCCACGTAGGCGAGCGGTTATCTACCCCCATGTCGCTGTACCAACCACCAAGCATGGCTGAGAACCACCAAAAACACAAAAGATGTTATGTCAGTACCTAAAAAATCAAATCAAGTGTATCTTTCCCTGTCTGATTTTTCTACCAAAAACACGGATCAGGGCAGGATATATGTAAACCAACAAAAGTGTAATATCATCGGTTTCAGAAATACACAAAAGTCTCATCTTCTTGTTCATCTTTCGAACACACAAAAAAACACAAAGGTATCTATTCATATTTAGCTTTGCATGCATGTATATACTCTGGAGATAACAAAAAAAAAGAAAAAGAGTGGGTGATTTACCTTCGGCCGTCAGTTCCCCCGCCGGTAACAAGCCTAATATGGTGAGCTGGCTAAAGAGGGAGATCTTTCTTTGGTCTCAGTTTTCTTTAAAAAAAAGTGGTTTTCGCTTTCGGGTTTTCTTAGATATGGGTAAAAGGGGAGTCTTTTTTTTAATCTAAGTTTGGATTCTAGTTTGGGTTGAAGCAAGGGTTGTTTTGGTGGTTTTTTAGGTTCGCTGACGCCGACTAGCGGCGGCCAGCGGCAGAGGAGACGACGGTTGGCTGCCAGTTTCTAGGTTCATCAAATGGGTCATTTCGGTTTTAAGAGAAAATGAAAGAGGAGAGGGTTTATTCAAATGGCTTAAAGAAAATTTTGGGGAAATGGTTGGATTTTAGCCGGATAGGTATGTTATATAGACTCATAATTTTTTTAAAATGGTCTAATTACTCATTAAACCATCCTGCGTTTTGGGATTTTTTTAAAACGAGCATGCCCCTTGGTATAATCACAACTCCAGTCCTCCCTGGTTTGCCAAAAATTTCAATTCAACCCCTAAATTAAACTAAAATCAGTTTTAAAATGGTGAAATTATGCCCAAAGGACCTCTGCATTTTTGAAATTCTCATTTCAAGCGTGCCGCATGGGCATATTACACCTTTGGTCCTCTGGACTTTCGTTTAGTTTGCAATACCATCCTCAAATCATGCTTCCAACTGCTTTTAATTTTGGTCTTCAGTTTTATTTTGTTTCAATTCAGTCCCTTGTCATATTTCAATTGTGTATGCCTTTTTTATTTTCTTCTTAGCCTCTGTTCTCACATAAGTTCTTATATTATCTTTGTTTATGTTTTTTGATGTGTTTTTCTCATGTTTTAATCTTTTTATCCATGGTATATATATTTGTTGTGAATGTTATGCTTTAGCTTGGTTTTCATGGTATGCTTGTTTATGTTAGTGAGTTTTATATTTTTAGGTCACATGTTAGTGGTTTTTTTTTGCCATGTATAATGCCATGTTTTTATTTATTTATTTGTGTATGCAAATTATGTCATATGTTATGTACTAGGTATTAGTTTCTTTGTTAGCATGTTTTTTGATTTGTGAAATTAACATCATGATACATTTATGTCATGCATATGTTACGTTGTGTTTTTATTTTTAATATGTATGTATTCTTGAAGTATGTGTTTTTGTTTCCCACATGTTTTTTATTCATGCCTCGTTATTATTGTCATTATGATGTGCTATGTTCTTGTTTTTATAATATTCGTTTAATCTTGTGATATCCATGTTTTTCATTATTTACTTTGTCCTTTACCATGTCAATGCGAATGTATGTTTCCAAATTATTTCTCTAAGATTGCATATCGAGATATATAAATTGTCAATGTGGTGCCCTTTTATCCGAGCGTAAACGGGGCCAGTATCAGGCGTAGTGATAGTAGTTGGGCGTTTACTCTCGGATAACGGGGCCTTTAAAATTTACTCGCACATATAACCAAACTTTAAATCAACCGTCACTTTAATCTGGAAAGTCTAATATTAATAAAGTGGTAATTATTAAAGTACCAATTTTGGGCGGTGTGGGGGTGCTAATCCTTCCCCATCCGTAACCGACTCTCGAACCCAAAGTTTTCAAAATCTCTGGTTTTTATGGTGTCTAGCCTACCTAAGTGGCTGGTGGAAACTCCATTTTCTTAAATAAAATACGGTTTTTACAAAACCCCAGGGAAGACATTTTTTTAAAACAAAACAAAATTAAAAACTCATTTTTTGTTAGCGAGCCTAAAAGGGACATCGCTACAAAGCCCGAAAGCATAAGGAAAAAAGTAGAGCGACTCACCGAAGAGAAGCGATATTTGGAGGAGCAATATTCGGAGGCTCGACGAAGCCTCAGAAAACACCACAGTCAGAATCAAGAGCTCCAAGAAAGGCTAAAGGAAGAGGAGGCCAAGGGAGTTGAAGCTGAACTACTCCACTTGGGTATCGAAGACTTGAAGAAACAGCTACAGGCGCATAAAGACCATATCCACACTCTCATTGATGATTGGAATTATGAGAAGATCCAATGGGCTGATACTAGGCAAGCTTTGAATGTTGCATGCTTGGGCCGACATTTCTATATTGATCATCTGAAGTGCTATATTCAGAAGGTAGTTTCCAAAGCTCAGGTAATGAAGAATCGCGCTAGGGATTTGAGATCGAGACTCCTCCTAGTAGGAAAGGTGGACAACACCTGTTGGATTTCCTGGATGAGGTGGAGGAGCAGTATCGATAGATTAGTCTTTTCTTTGGTAGGGTTCAGAAGGAAACAGCATCGAAATGAGGAGTTGAGCCACTAGCACCCAAACGGCTCAAAATAGCAGAATAGGAACTTGTTTCTTTTTAATTTTGAATAGTGTGTACTCGAAACTTTATGATCTATGAAGCGCAATATATTTCAGAATACCACTGGTCTTTTGCATTTGCATTTGAGCATCCATTTCGTCTAAACACCCTACATTAAAATAAATAATTAACTATAGGAAGTTTAAATACAATTGACAAAATTACGCATCCGTACGGAACTCACTCTCAAGTTCGCAGAATGGATATAGAAAACATAATGTCTGCCATGGAAGCCAGTTTGAAGGGTATACAAGACAAGCTAGAAAAGATCGAAGGTGATTTGAAGAACGAAATAACAATTGCTCAAGAGACTATTGTGCTACAGATAACAGCTATGCTTGGAAAGAACCTTAAAACTCTTAAGGCCCTTAAAGAGGCAAGGGCAACAACACCCTCGTATGAGGCCCTGAAAGGAAAGGTTCAGGTTCTCATCCTTGGGACCTCGATTAATGTCCTGGTGGAGTCCAGGGCAGGTCAAGGTGATGAGCAAGACTTTGAGATACCTGACCTCGATGAGCTGGCAAGCCGGAGCCGCTTGGAATAGAAATTAAAAGAACGATGTGAAAAGCTTGAAGGAATCGTGAAGGCCCTACAGGAGTTAGTATTCATCGTGACCTAGATGCTAGAGATCTCAGCCTAGTGATAAACTTGGTCATTCCCCCAAAATTTAAAACACCAGATTTTGAAAAATACGACGAAACCACATGTCCTTCAGCATATTTGACAATGTACTGCAGGAAGATGTCGTATTATTTGGACAATGAAAAACTGCTCATACACTGCTTCTAGGACAGTTTGTCTGGATCAGCAGCACGCTAGTATACACAATTAAATCGAACCAGTATAAAGATGTGGATGGATCTGTCACAAGCCTTTGTCGAGCAATATAAGCACGTGACGGACATGATCCCGAACAGAATGGTCCTACAGGGAATGGAACAGAGAACAAACAAAAGTTTTCGCCAGTACTCTCAAAGGTGGCGAGATGTAGCGACTCAGGTCCAACCGCCGCTGTTGGAAAATGAAATCACACCCATGTTTGTGGAAACGCTGAAGGGGCATTTTTATGACCGAATGATAAATCATGTGACCAAAAGCTTCGCTGATATGTTAATGAATGGCGAACTAATCCTAGCAGCCATAAAGAGTGGAAAGCTTGATGGAGGAGAGTCAAAGAAGCCTTATAGGAAGCAAGAAAACGAGGCAAACTAATCAGAATTTCTCTACATGGGTAGTGATTAACAAGCCAAATGCGGCTAACACAAATCTGCCCAGGCTCAAAACAAGGAATCAATCAAACAAGCCCAGCTTCGCCCCTATACCAGTAACTTATACAGAATTATTTCCACATCTGGTTGAGTCTAGGCTGGTGGTGCCACAACATCTTACCCCGATGTTACCACCATACCCCTGATGGTATGACCCAAACGCCAAATGTGAATACCATGATGGAATCACAAGACATACAATTGAAAATTGTATAGCCTTCAAGAAGGTGGTGGAGAATGTACAGAAAACAGGTATGCTGTCATTTGAAGTTATAGAGGAAAAAGGAAAACCCCTTCCAAACCATCAGAATACTGGTGTGAATGCTATACTGGAGGAGGAGGGAAAACAAGTAAAGACGCAGATAGCTTATGTTAAAACACCTTTACAATGTGTATGGTCAATAATGATGGATGCTGGAGTACTAATCAAGAATGCTAAAGTTCAGTTTTCAAGAGACGGACCCTATTGTGAGTATCATTATGGAATAAGGTCACGAGGTTCAATGGTGTTTAGAATTCAGGCAGCTAGTTCAAAACAAGATAAATAGAAATGAGGTAGAATTTTTCACAAGGAAAGGTACAAGTGATATACCTGAAATATGTGCATCAGATGAATCTCCAAAGAGGAGTCTGGTTGAGATTAAGCCCTTGGTCATTAGAACCAAGGTAAACGCTAGTGAAGGAACGAATAAGGCAACCTCACGGCTGGTCATAATAGCACCAACACCCTTTCCCTACGATGATAGTAAAAGAGTACCTTGGAATTACGCATGCACCACAGTGAAATTAGAAGGCCCAGGGCACGTTGAGGCCAAGGAATGAATGATTAATGAAGTGGGCCATTTTATGAGAAGTGGGAGATGTTATGTACCACCAATCAGGGAGGACCGAGATGTTGTTCAAAGAAAAAATACTCTGAACAAGGAGCATGAGAAGGAATTTTATGAGGATCGCCCGGACGAGATACTAGAACCTGTGAAAGAATCTGAGGCACAAGAATTTCTAAAGATTCTTAAGCACGGTGAATATAGTGTGGTGGAACAGCTATATAATCTCCCAACACGTATATCAATGCTATCGTTGTTGCTAAGTTCGGAAGGACACCGGGAAACATTGCTCAAGGTTCTCAACCAAACCTTGTACCAAAAAAATAACCACTGACAAGCTGGATAGGTTGGTGGGAAACATCACTGTTGATAATTTCATCTCTTTTAGTGATGAGGAGATCCTAGAAGGAGGAAGGAGCTCGTGCAAAGCTCTTCACTTTACCACTCGTTGCAAAGGACACATGCTGCCAGGGTCCTTATAGACAACGGTTCGGTTTTAAATGTTCTGCCTATAGCCACATTAAAGAAACTACTGATAGATGAGTTACATATAAAAGATTATTGAAACACGGTCTGAGCATTCGATGGCACGCAAAGAGATGTGGTGGGAAAGGTAGAGGTCTCCCTACAGATTAGACCGTCTATGTTCGAAGTTGACTTTGTGGTAATGGACATTCGACCAACCTATAGTTGCCTTCTAGGGCGTCCCTAGATTCATACTGCCAGAGTAGTCCCGTCCATGTTGCACCAAAAGTTAAAGTTCATGGTCGAAGGGCGGTTGATAACTGTCGGTGCAGAAGAAGACATCATTGCCTCAGTGACGGTAGAAGCTCCTTATATCAAGGTTGATGCAGGGGCATTGGAATGTTCCTTTAGGTCGCTGGAATTGGTGGGCGCAACTTTTGTTGTTGGGGGAGCAGGATCCGAAGGCCAGGCTTGTCAAAGTGCGCGAAGATGCAAGTGAGAGAAACTTTAGGAAAAGGTGATGAAGCAGGCAAAGGATTTGGGAAATATCACCAAGGTAGGTTGTACCCGGTGACTATTGCTGAAAAGAATGATAGGTTTAGATTGGAATTTAAGCCCAATGCGGCCCAAAGAAGAGCCACCATAATGAAAAATCAAGAGGAGGAAGAGCAGACTCAAGGGGGAGGATATCGTATGGGATCCAATGGCGTTTCCACCCCTTAATTTTACCTTTACATCAGGGGGTTTGTGAACCCTAGCTTAACTCAGGATGAGAAGAACGTGGATGAGATCACATATATGTTTGGCAAGATGAGCATTAATGCGATACTGGAAGAACAAGGTGAAGAAGGCGGATATCTGTTAATGATTCGCTCATATGACGAGCTTAATAATTGGACTGCAAAAGAACTTCATGTAGTTTTTAAGTCACTTTCAGAGTAATTTTCAAAACTAACCCCCTGTGTTTAGCCCAAAAAGCAGTAGGGGATCACTTATATAAAGGGCATATGCTAAATCCCCATGGTTCCCATTTCAATAAAGTGCATTTTGTTTTCAAACCTTGTGCATCAAGATCAAAAAAAACATTTCATTCCTTCCTTTTTCTCTTATCCAAATGTTGATATATTCCCATTTTTTGCAGGTCTCCGGATATCAATGACATAAGTGATATTGAGTCTGAATCGCAAGTTAATTTCGAGCAACCCATATGCCTAGAAGGATTTGAAGATCTTGATGTTGAGGGGGAGGCCGATATCTCAAAAGATATACTCCGACTGATGAAAAGTGAGGAAAGGCAGATTGTTCCCCACAAAGAGAGGCTATAAATTGTGAACCTCGGAACCGAAGAAGAAATGCGCGAAGTGAAGATTGGCACTACGATCACTACACAAACTCAACAGAGTTTGGTCAAGCTCTTGCACAATTTTAAAGACGTGTTTGCCAGGTCATACTAGGACATGCCAGGTTTGGATACAGATATCGTGGTTCATCGCCTGCTCATAAAGCTAGGGTGTTGACCCGTGCAACAAAAATTACGAAGAATGATGACAGACATGCTTTTGAAAATTAAGGATGAGGTGAAAAAGAAATATGACACTGGTTTCCTGCAAGAAGCTCGATATTCGGAATGGGTGGCTAACATTGTGCCAGTCCCGAAAAATGATGGAAAGGTTCGTATGTCCGTCGACTACAGGGACCTAAATCGTGCAAGCCCAAAGGATAATTTCCCGCTCCCACAAACTGACACTTTAGTAGACAATACTGCAGGATATTCATTGTTTGGACGGCTTCTCGGGCTACAACCAAATTAAGATGTGCCCTGAGGACATGGAAAAAACCACGTTTGTAACACAATGGGGCACTTTCTGCTACAAGGTGATGTCATTCGGATTAAAGAATGCTGGGGCAACTTATCAGAGAACCATGGTGAACTTGTTCCATCATATGATTCATCGGGAAATTGAGGTATATGTAGATGACATGATTGCCAAGTCCTGAACAGAGGAAGAACACATCCTGAACTTGGAAAAATCTTTTCAAGAGGTTGAGAAAGTTCCAATTGAAGCTCAATCCCACCAAGTGCACACTTGAAGTAACTTTAGGAAAACTTTTTGGCTTCATAGTAAGCGGGAAATGGATAGAAGTGGAACCTGACAAATTGAAAGCAATACAACAGCTTAATCCTCCGCAAATGCAAAAAGAGGTTTGGGGTTTCTTAGGCAGACTCAATTATATTGCCAGATTCATCTCCCAACTGACAGAAAAATGCAGTCCAGTGTTCAGACTACTCAAGAAGGAAAATCCCAGAGGGTGGAATGAAGAGTACCAAATAGCTTTTGAGCAAATTAAGAAATAGTTGACGAATCCACCAGTATTAGTGCCACCAGTCCCAAGAAGGCTCTTAATCCTATATTTGACCATACAGGAGAATTCATTGGGATGCATGTTAGGGTAGCATGATGAGGCGGGTCGAAAAGAAAGGGCAATCTATTACTTGAGTAAGAAATTCACAGATTGTGAATCAAGGTATCCTCAGATTTAAAAGATGTGTTGCGCTTTGGTTTAGGCATCAAAAAGTCTCAGCCAGTACCTTTTATACCACACCACATGGTTGATATCTAAGCTCGATCCATTAAAATTTATGATGAAAGCACCGGCTTTATCCAGAAGAGTTGCTCACTGGCAAATGCTGCTAACAGAATTTGACATCCAATACGTCAGTCAAAAGGCAGTAAAAGGAAGTGTCATAGCAGACTTTCTAGCAAATCGTACCTCGGACGATTATGAAGGTTTATAGTTTGACTTCCCTTATGAACACTTGATGTGTATTACAGCTGAAGATAACCTATGGATTCTTAATTTTGATGGAGCTTCTAATGCCTTGGGCCATGGTATTGGGGCAATCCTGGTTTCCCCAAAGGATGATCATTACCCATGCACTAGCCGCATGAAGCCTGCATTATGGGGTTACGAGCGGCCATAGAGAAGAAGATCAGGGTCCTCAAAGTCTACAGAGACTCAGCCCTGGTCATCTATCAAATTCATGGAGAATGGGAGATAAATGACTCAAAATTAATTGAGTATTAGAAGCTAGTCCTCGAATTGATTAAAGAATTTGAGAAAATCACCTTCAACTACCTCCCGAGGGAAGAAAATCAAATGGCAGATACGTTGGCCACATTGTCAGCAACCTTTAAAGCAAGTGAAGATGCAAAAATGATGTCAGTACAAATCCAGGTTTCAGAACTGCCTACGCATTGTTACAATGTAGAAGAGAATGAGGATGGTCTCCCATGGTATCATGACATATTACGACACATCAAGTTCCAAGAGTATCTAGCTTAAGCAACTGAGATGACAAAAGAACCCTTCGAAGAATGACTGCAGGGTATGTTTTGGATGGAGAAACCTTGTATAAAAATAGACGAGATCAGGTTCTGTTGAGATGTGTAGGCACCAAAGAAGCCTAATTGATTCTTGAGGAAGTTTATGAAGGAGTGTGTGCGACTCATCCCAGTGGGTTTACCATGGCTAGGCGAATCATGCGGCTGGGCTATTACTGGTCTACCATGGAGAGAGACTGCATCAATTATGCCCGAAAGTGCCATAAATTTCAAATCTATTCTGATAAGATACATGCCCCACCACAATCTCTTCATGTGAAGACCTCACTATGGCCCTTCTCGAGATGGGGCATAGATGTAATTGGACAGATTCACCCCAAAGCCTCCAATGAGCATAGATTCATCTTGGTGGCCATCGATTATTTCACCAAATGGTTGAATCAGCATCCTATGCAAATTTCACTAGATCCACCATTTGTAAGTTCCTCAAAAGGGAGATCATCTGCCGTTATGGATTACCTGAAAGAATTATCACTAACAATGCTTCAAATTTGAACAACGAAATGATAGTTGTAGTTTGTGAGCAATTCCAAATTAAGCATCATAATTCAGTGATTTATCATCCAAAGATGAATGGGGCAGTAGAAGTTGCTAACAAAAATATCAAGAAAATAGTCTCCAAAATGACGGACACTTACAAGGACTGGCATGAAAAGTTTCTATTTGCACTATATGCCTACCGAACGGCCATACGGATATCTACAGGGGCAACACCTTTTCCTTGGTCTATGGTATGGAAGCCATGCTACCAATTGAAGTCGATATTCCTTCACTCTGTGTTTTGATGGAGGCAAAACTGGATAAGGCGGAATGGGTTCATGGACGATATGATCAACTGAACCTAATTGAAGAAAAGAGGCTGAAGGCAATTTGCCATGGCCAAATGTACCAAAAGAGAATGATGCAAGCTTACAACAAGAAAGTTCACTCGAGAGAATTTCAAGAGGGTGACCTCGTTCTAAGAAAGAAATTGCCAATTCAAAAAGATTCCCGAGGAAAGTGGGCACCGAACTGGGAAAGGCCCTATGTTGTATCCAAGGCATTTTCTGGAGGAGCCTTAATTCTGGCTGAGATGGACGGGAATGAACTAGAAAACCTCGTGAATTCATATTCAATCAAACGATATTACGCTTAAAAAAATAAAAAAATAAACAAAAAAGAAAAAAATGGAGAGTCCAAGACGAAAACCGAAAAACCGCATCTTGGAAATAGGGTGGATTCAAGTTGAAAACCCTAAAGGGTAGCTTGAATGTGTGGGGGCAGGAATGTTTGTTTGGAGTAAGACCTTTGAATAATTCTTGGCAGAAGGAGCATCCGAAAAAGTTGTCAAGGGATTGACTCATAGCACTTTGGTCATTAATATTTGGAAACTTTGTTCCTCCTCTTGTTGATCACCTTACAATCTCCAGAACTTTTCTTTTGACCCTTTTTCTGGCACATTGAAATGAGAGCCTATGGATTTGCATTCATACAACATAAGAGATTTTTGAACGTTCCTTTGAATGAGACTTAAAGAAGAACATGAATTTTAATGCATTTCATTATTCTGACTCTAATCACATCATTTGCATAAACATAGAATTTCATGCAGATTGGGGCAAGACTTTATGAACATGGGACATCATTCCAAGACTTTCAAGGTGGAAATAAGCCTTGCTACAAAGAGTATCATTCTAAGACTTTCAAGGTGGAAATAAGCCTTGTTGCAAGAGTATCATTGCAAGACTTTCAAGGTGGAAATAAGCCTTGTGAACACCATTCTAGGACATTCAAGAATACCCAACTCATTCGGAGTACAAGATTAGTGGATTAAGTGAACAAATATGCGTGTTCTCTAGGAAGCAAAGAGGTGCTAAAAATGAGAATAATGAAGCATATGACTGTCTATGATTATTTTGTCAACCATCATAATATACAGTTGCAATATTCTGATGATTTTCCATGGATTAATTTTGGCAAGCCAAAGCATCCCACATATGTTTCTATGGAGATGTATCAACTACAATGATAAATTCGACATGGTCTGGTAGTATTGAAGAATTTGAGGATAGAATATGCAAGGATCAAATATGAAAACATATGATTTAGTCATTACCGCTTTAGAATGACGCACCAGCTATTTGTTTTGTTTCTACCGCTCTGGAGAAACATGTCCTTAGAAGATTCACCAATTATGTGATTTGGTTCTGTCACTCTGAAGAAACAGGTCTTTTGAAGTCATTGTCGCTCTAGAATGACACGTCAGCTTTGTTTCTGCCGCTTCAGAGGAACAAGATATTTGGAATCATTGATGCTTCGGAATGACGGACCATTTGCTCGATTTGTTTCTGTCGCTCCAGAGAAATAGGTCCTTTGAAGATGCACTAGTCGTTCGCTTCGTTTCTGCCGCTCCGAAGGAACGAGTTTTTTTAAATCATTGCCGCATCAGAATGATACAACAGTTTGTTTGTACCACTTTGGAGAAACACGTCCTTGGAAGATACATCAAGTTATGTGATTTGTTTCTGCCACTCCGAAGAAATAGGTCTTTTGAAGTCATTGCCGCTCCAGAATGACTTGCCAGTTATTTTGTTTCTACCGCTCCAGAGAAACAAAATTTCTCATCAAATGAAGCCACTCCACTTATTCCCTGACGCTATGAAAGAATAAGTTGGTTGAAGAGTCATTTTCCGCTTCGAAAGAATGACTCGTCGATGTTTAGTTTCTTTTTGCCATTCTGAAAAGACAAGCTGCATTCAGCCATTTGGCCGGATAAAATTAGTGTCTTTTATTATTTGCCCTATTCCCTTTTCGTAGGAATGTGCAAAGAGGGGCAGCTGTAATCACCTATTTTATCCGCCCCTCACTCATTTAAATGTTGATATCCGAAGAAATGAAAACCCAAAAAATATATAGTATATGTTAATTCATTTGATCATTGTATAATATACATGTGATCCATTCATTAAAAAAATATCCTTTACAAACCCAATTCATTTGTTACATAAAATAAGCCCGTCCTTTACAAGCCCACTCGGCTAACATAAGGAAAACCTAGGAAGCTTAAGCCTTTGAGCCGCCATATTCATCTCACTGTTGGATCAAAATTGATCCAACGGTCCTAGATAAACCCTAGAGAACCCTAACCCTTATCCATATGCCACACAGCCTCACAACCGTTCGATCTAGAAGAGATCGACGGCCCAGATTAACGTGGAAGAGCTCCACTCAGATCACTAAACACGTGTGGCCTTCACGCACCCGACCTCTCAGCTCTCATCTGACCGTTCATCTTCTCCATCGGTAGCCATTCCACCGCCGTCACCTTGTGTTATGCAAGCAAAAAAAAGAATCAAAGTTCAATTCGAACGAAAATGGCAAGATATCAAGGTTATGTTCGAATCAAAACAAAAGAAAGGGAAAGAAATCAGATTTAAATGAAACAAATATGGGAAGGGGATCACCGAATTCATATCAAGCAAAAACAGGCAAGAAATCAAGCAAGCAAGAACCGGCCGGCAATATCGAAGCAAACATGGCAAGAGTCAACACCAAATCAAGCAAGAATCATCACCAAATCGGAAAATAAGTTAGGGTTTTTAAATTTCCATGTATAAACATTCTATAATCGGCTATAAAAGGTTGTTGATTCACCTTTTGTAACACACAATTTTGAGAAGCAATTTCTAGTCAATTCAAAGGTATTTTACACTTATAATTATTCTTTTCACATTCATTTTCTAGGTTTCGAATCGAAAAAGAAGAGAGGGGCACGGGTTTTACTGTTAAAGTGATGGAAGCAGTCGCTGGAGCACCATGTTGTGGTTATCATCGAACTCGAAAGCCAGAGCTAAAATGAATTGGCGTTGGAAACTTACCGCCGGCCGAGGGCCACGGCGACCGATGTGGAGGAATGCCGCGAGCCGCCGCCAAAATCTAGAGAACACTGTGGTGTTCTTCATTCCCAGATGAATATTCATAGAGAATGTAAGGAGCTTGAAGGTTGGGGAATCCGTTCGGTGGGGAGAAATGAAACAAAGAATAAATTTTTTTATAATTATTATGTTATATACTATACCCCATAGAGCGACTCGGATCCGACCCTCTCTGTTACACGACCCGCGCCCTTCTTCTGGCAGCATTCAACTCTGAACCCTCTATTTGCATTCCTTACACTTTAGTCCTTTTTGTTTTAATTTCATTCTTCAGTTTTGAATTCGTTTCAATTTAGTCTTTTCTATGCTTAATTGGTTCCTTTGATCACAAATTTTAAAAAATGTAAAAATAGAATTTAATTGGCCTTTAATGATCTAATTAGAATTTATTCACATCTTAAGATAAATTCTAGGTTAAATAATATATATTAATATGTAGAGTTATCTTAATTCACTAATTTTCAATAATGTTTAGTATACATTCCCTTAAGTATAGGTTCCTCTTTTACATAATGTGTTTATAATTTATTTTGGTAATTTCTTAGGTCACTAAATATATCTTTAATTAAAATTCAATTAGTAGAGCCTTATAAGATTAGCCACTTTAATCATTCATTAATTGAACTTAGAATTAAAAAAACAAAATAAAAAAGGGAAATAGAATATCATAAAAAAAGGTTTCCTTGTACTATAAAAATGAGGTGTATTTTCAAATAGGGTTAATTCGTCTTCCCCCAGCCATTGTGGGAATGATCGAGACTCCTATGCGAAAATACATTTTTGAATTTTAAGGATTAATACCTTAATCCCTTTGTGTCTAAATTGATTCAGATTTTCTCAGCAGTGAGCGAGTTCGAGCCAATTCTAGAACTTCGTGGATTTTTGTATTAACCTTTGCATGCACGCATCCTAGTTCTAAGGAAAATATTAGTGATCAAGTAAGCGCCAGTCTCCCGGCGTGTTAGGGGTGCTAATCCTTCCCCACACGTAACCGTGCCCCCGAACCCTATCTCTAGTTGGTTTTTAGGTTTTCGGTCCGCCTAATAAAATAAAAGGGACCGGTGGCGAATCCGTTGTTACAAGCTCAATAACCCTATGGCATGCCAATTGTATCCAATGTCCACAAGTGTCCAAGGTTACACATATCATCATAATACTCACCTTTGTGCCCTTAGGCCATATTGGATTGTAAATTGATCCTTGGCTTCAAATAGCATATCATAACATGTTCATATCAAATTCCGCATATGGCATACTCAATTATTACACATAAGTTCACAAATGTTGTAAAAAAACATGAATGACTTACCACACTTACCATCGAATCCACATATACTTGCTCTACTTGAGCCCTTACCAAGATACAAGTTTTTAAAGCACAGAACAAATGCAATTGGGATGGCACCTAGCCAAACCCATGAAACAACTACACTCACCTAGTACTTGGAAACTTCAAGGTTCTCGGTTAGCGATCCCCTTACCGTTGGAAGAATTCAGAATAGTCGAAGGTGAAGATGGCTTGTCTTCCACCACTTGAGCTAATTTAAAAATTAGAGAATTCCATTAGAATCGAAACTAACGATTCACAAACGTTTTCCCAGCTTACCAAAGCTTGTAGACAACATCAACATAAGGAAATTAACAATCTAACACATGGGCTTAGCTTGAACATTCAAGACTTAAATGTTGAAATTAAACCCTAAGGATTGATGAAATCATCAATTTAACATAAGGGTCTTACTTACCCAGCTACAAGGTTTCAATTGGTGTGTTGAAATCACACAAAGTCCAAGGATTGAATTGAGGTGCTTGCTTGAGCTTAAGGAGGAAGATGACAATAGAGGTGTATGCTTGGCTTCTTAATGACAAAGGTGAGATTTGGTTTCGGGAGATTCAAAACAAATGAAGAAATTTTTTCCTTGTTATTTTTAAGGTGACTAATTAATACATTTCCTCAATCCTTTCCAAATTTTGACAATTGATGACCAATTGTCATCCTTTTCAGATTATTCTCATGTGGAGGGGTGGCAAGCAAGTAGGTGAGTCATCCCCTACTTCCAATCTCTTCAATTTGGTCACTAAATCGATTTGGACAGGACTCGTATCGATACACCTTATGGTCATATCGATACGGCTAAGCTAAGTTGGGTAAGTTGGTTAAAAGCAGTTAGGTTGTATCGATATAAATCCTACCATATCGATACGTTTTGCCCAGATTCAGCATTTCCAGCATTTTCAATGAAACCCCTAACTTCCATTCTTTACAAAAAGGTCCAACCATTTCAATTAAGCCAAATAACTTTCATTGCTTCAAAATTGGGTACAAGATTCGACAATTACATCATTCAGGCATAACTGGTATAAAATTTTCGATTATCAGAACTTAATTCCTACTAAACCGGTTTTCGGGGTGTAACATTTGGTATCTGAACTTACTTCTAATTTTTAAATTGATATCAAATTTCTATCCAGTTAGGTATTTAACTGGATAGAAATTTGGACTCAAGTTTTAATCTGGCACAAAAACTTTTTTGTTGGTCCAATTAGGTACTTAAATTGGGCTTTTTGGTTAAAATTGATATTGAACTTGACTTTTTATTTCAAACTAATACTCATGTTAAATAACTTTTTTGAACCATAAATTCAAATTTAGGTATTAACTTGAAGAAAGGAAAAAAACAAGTTTAGGTATTAGTTAAACCTTGAAGTTAGATACATGTATCAAAACACACAATTACCCTAGCTTTTATAGAGGTGATTCATACAAAACTTTTCATTATTAGGGTTGGCATCATACAAATATAAGAAATATATCTTTCTTATGATGTTATCAATTTTGGTTTGATGAAATGTTTGTCCACAAAATCCATTTCAAGATAGTAAAAACACTTGCATACCCAGTCGAATTCTATTTTATAAATGATTATGTATGTAAGATTAGTCAAGGGCAAGCCAGCCTGGAAACTGTACCTGCTTAGCGTTTGAGGAAAAAAGACATTATATGTATTTTCATTCTTCATTTGTTGAGAATTATATATAGATGTAGATATTATGAACTGTGACGTATTGCGGTCCATTCTCAAACCATGACAGATTCAAGGAGATTGATGATTGGATTCACGACGTCAACCTAAACTTACAATGAATGTAAAGGATGCAAATACAAATATTAAGCTGAGCAAGTTCCAGTCGAAGAAAATGACCCCGTCGATAATGTGTACCACTACAAATGTGTTTGCCATAGACCATAATTCAAGTTTTTGCTGGAAGTTTGAAGTGATATATAAAGAAGAAATACATCCCACGTCAAGAATTTTTTTGCTGGGCCTTGCAATATAAGAATTATGTTGGCTTGTGTTTTGAAACTTAAGTAGCATTTTGACTTAATTTTCTTCTTTCATTTTAGTGCAACCAAGCTTATGACTAATGTTGTTAATGTCTGTCTTTGCAAGTTAACACATGTGGCAGCGGTCTCAAGTATTAAAACATAAGCTAACAAAAACATGTCGATTGCACAAAATGGCAGGATTGAAAAGTAACAAAGAATCTAGAATTCTCATAAAAGAAAAGAAAAGGGCAAGCCCCATTTTTTGAGCATACATATTAAAAGAATGAATATGTTGTGTATTTCATTCATTCTGAAATAAGATTACATCCACTATTCTCTTATATAAAAACTATACCAACCAACTAACTGACTTGCTAACTAACAAGCTAATAGATCAAACTAGCTAACTAACCTACTTATTTCTACACTTCCCCTCAAGTTGGAGGTGTAAAAACATTTTTTTAACCCCAACTTGGAAATCAAAAAATTATGTTGTTGTGAACCTAATGCCTTTGTCATCACATCTGCTAGTTGATTTGCTGTTGCCACATGTTCTGTAACCATGAGCCCTTCTTGAATTTTCTCTCTTACAAAATGACAGTCTATTTCTATATGCTTGGTCCTCTCATGGTACACCAAATTAGCTGCTATTTGTAAGGCTGCTTTATTATCACAATACAACTTTATTGGCTCTGTCATTTGTATTCCCGGCTCTTTAAACAATCCTGATAGCCAAACTAGTTCTGATGTCACTACTGTCATGCTCCTATATTCTGCTTCTGCAGAAGATTTTGAGATTGTGCCTTACTTCTTAAATTTCTAGGATATCAGTGAGTCCCCTAGTTGAACATAGAACCCAGTAACAGACCTTCTAGACATCAGACAAGCAGCTCATTCTGAGCCACAATAAGCCACCAATTGATGCTTGATCGAGGCTTTCAACAAAATTCCCAAGCATGGCTCCTTCTTAATATACTTCACAACCCTGAGTGTAGCCTCCATGTGAGATTGTTTAGGATTTTGCATAAACTGAATGAGATGAGTAACAGCATATGTAATATCTGGCCTTGTGTGAGTCAAGTATATTAATCTACCAGTGAGTCTTTAAAAAACAATTTTGTCTTCTAATAGCCTATCATCTTGATGTTGTTGAGTGATTTCGTCAAATTCAGCTATTGTGGACTTCAAATTCTGCTCAAGGGGTGATAGAGCAATCGTTGCTTCACTTCGACCGGTATCCTTGATGAGTTCCTAGGCATATTTCATCTGATTCAACAATATGCCTTTTGGAGATTTTAACACCTCAATACCAAGGAAGTACTTCAACTCCTCTAAGTCTCTCGTCTTGAAATTCTGATTCAAAACTTTCAGGTCATTAATCAGAACCATATCATTCCCAGTGATGAGAAGATCATCTACATAAACCAACAGAATAACCAACTTGCCCTTATCTTTCTTGGTAAAGAGAGAGTAATCATACTTACTTTGCTCGAAACCAGCAAGCATCAAAGCTTCAGTGAGCTTAGCATTCCACTGCTTGGATGCATGTTTTAATCCAGACAAGGATTTCTACAGCCGACATACCATATGCTCCCCTTGGATACTAAATCCCTCGGGCAAAGACATAAAAACTTCTTCATGAAGGTCACCTTGAAAAAAGTCATTGAACACATCCATCTGACACAAAGGCCAAGTGAATGAAGCAGCAAGAGCTAAAACAGTCCTAACAGTGATCATTTTAGCAACTAGAGAAAAAGTGTCCAAGTAGTCGATTCCTTCCTTTTGATTGTACCCCTTAGCAACCAAACAAGCCTTGAATCTCTCAATTTCACCAAAGGCTCGAAACTTAATCTTGTAAACCCACTTACAGACAATAGAAACCTTTCCTGGAGGTAAAGGTTCAACAGTCCATGTATGGTTAGATTCCAAGGCCTGAATTTCCTCTTGCATGGCCTTAATCCAATGGGAATGTTGTCGAGCCTCAAAATAAGAAAGAGGTTCAGAAATATTTGAGATGAAAGAAATAAAAATTTGAGTATGAGCAGGCAAATGAGAAGTAAAAACAGAACTAGAAGAAGAAGAACCTGGAGATGAAGAAGATTGGTAAGGATGATCATACCCTTGTAACCAAGACGGAAGTTTGATAACCCGAGAAGACCTTCTAGAAGGGAGCACAAGGACATTTGATGTAGGGAGAACCACTAAGGAGTCAGATGTATTTACTGAAGCAGGAACAGAAGAAGGTTGTGGGGCAGGAGAATGAGTTGGTGAAGAAGGTTGTGGGAAAACAAACAAGATTCTCCAGTTTTTATATATGCTTGTTTGTATTTTAGCTCTCTTGTAGTCGTAGACATGTGCCTCTGGTTTGTGCATTTAGCTGCACAAGTGCACATTCAATCAATTCATTTTTAGATATATATTTTATAAATTTTAATTAATTAAAATATTTAAAAATAATTATAGTTGAAATTAAAAAATTTGACGAAAACATTTTTAATACGACATTTTTAATTATAGTTAAAAATAAATCGGGTGTTGGGTTATATATGTACTGAGGAAGCCTACTGGCCGATAGGCCTGTCTAGCCATTCATCGTAAGGTAGGGAATTGCCGTTAATTAAAAAACAGAAAAGTAGCATTTAAGTTTCGGTCGAATATAAAGATTAAATTGTGGTTCTATTAGGGTGCAAGTTAACAGAGCACCAGTGAACAATTTATCACAATTTTTTTATTTATTTATCAGGTTAAATAAACCAACATAAATAATGAAAGACTTATTTACATAATAAACTAGGCACGAACATACATTTTATAAATAAATTCATTTAAAGCTCATTTGTTAAATTATTTAATGTTTATTTGTGGTTAGATGCTTTAGCATTGAATTTTTTTTTCTCTCAAGCATAACTACTTTAATTCTATTACTTCCATTTTTTTATGAGATAATTACTTCTAAAACTTGAGTTCTTCTTCTTTATTAAAGTTTTTTTTCTGCGACAGCTTTTATGCCGTTAGCAGGTTTCTAGTGTTTACACTAACTGTATTATAAATAAAATTATTCTCATTTGATGAGGAATCATTTATTTATTTTTTTAGTTTTATTTTTTTTTCTTTATTTTATTTTGTCGGAAGTCATTTTACATTTGCGTTTCTAGCTATTTTTCGTCTGCTTTTTTACAGGATTTGTCTGTCTGCTTTTTTACAGGATTTGTCTGTCTTTGTAACAGTATTGCATAATATTATGACAATTTAGCGTTTAGATAACAAGTATTATCGAGCGTTTCAAGTCACAAGATAATCGGCGGTCTGTTATTTTTCGAATTCCCTTGTGGTAGTTTGTCGATGTATCAAGAACTCGCAGCAAAAAGAATGCTTGATACATGAAACTTTCTGGTTAAAGTTTATATTTGCTGAAATTTCATTTGAAAGACGGAACAAGTTTTTTAGAAAGGAGTGTGTTTAATTTTTTTCTTTCACGCTCTTTAATTTTCTGATTTTTTACATCCATAGATCTTAGAGTGTGTTATACTTTATAATTCTTCCTTTTGATTAATGAAATTCAATTAAAATTCTTCTTTCAAAAATAATTCAACTCTAAACATAAAAATTTTGAATCTTAACCCCGAACCCTAAAACCCAAATTATAACCACAAATCATAAATTCTAAACTCTTCAATCTAAACTAAACTTCTAAACCTTAAATTAAACTCACATATAAAAAATATATTTTTACCGTCCGTGTATAAAATATTTTCTCTTATTTTATCTTTACCTTTGTTTATAAATAGATTTTGAATGAACATCTATTTTACTTTCACTCATATTGGGTTGGAAATTGAATAACTTGTAAATCCCAAATATAGGCCCATAAATTACTCCATTTCTAAACCAGTCGAGCATCCAACCCGACCCATTACTCATTACCACCTCTCTCCTGGAGTATGATAAATACACGAATTGTATTTTTTTTTAATAGTCTAAAAGTGATTACAATATAGTATTTGTATTCTTAACTCTTTAACAATGCGCATATACCTTGTAAACAAAGCGATTTGAACTCGTGTCTCCTAAGATGAATATCATCCATTTTTCCCTAAAACACTTGTCGGGTTCAAATACAAAGCCAGTCCTGGGGCAGGTTGAACCGGTCGACCACCCTGAGCCCCATTTTCCCTAATTTTTACTATTTAAAAATTATAATAGAAAAGGCCCCAAAATTTGATTATAGTATTAGATAGAGGCTTTTATTTTGGGTCATAAATAACAAGAAAACGAAATAATAATTTGGTTACAATATTAAATAGAGACCTCTATTTTCAATTTTTACTACTTAAATAGTTATAGTTTAATATTTTCTAATGGAAAAACGTTGATACACATGCCGTGTAAACTTTAGTTTACACGTGCCTTTTAGTTTTAGGGGTTAGGGTTTTAGTTTAGGGTTTAAGGTTTAGGGCTTTAGGTTGTAGGGTTTAGAATTTAAGGTTAGTGTTTAGAATTTAGTGTATAGGGTTTAGTTTTTTAGGGTCAAGGTGAGAAATTTAGGATTTGGATTTTTATAGTGTAATTACACAGGCTTGTGTAAAATTAATTTTACACAGCCTGTGTATCAAAGTTTTACCATTTTCTAATAGTTAGTATCATGGGTCTAATTTTTTTAATACTTATTATTTGGGGCCCAATTTTTTTTAATACTTGTTATTAGAGGCTCAATTTTTTTCCCTAATATTTGTTATTAGGACCTACTCTTAAAATTCTTTTTTTCAATATTTGTTATTAGGGGTCCAATTTTTTTCTTCAATATTTGTTATTTGAGGCTCAAATTTTTTTATATTTATTATTAGGACATACTTTTCAAATTCAATTTTTTTCAATACTTTTTATTTGGGGTCCAATTTTTTCAATACTTGTTACTGGAGGCTCAATTTTCTCAATATTTTGTTATTATGAGCTACTCTTAAAATTCATTTTTCAAATATTTTTTTATTAAGGGACCAATTTTTTCAATACATGTTATTTGATGCCCAATTTTTCTTGATATTTGTTCTTGGGACCTACTCTTAAAATTTATTTATTTTTAATATTTGTTATTTAGGCTCCAATTTTTCAACATTTGTTATTTAGGGTCTATTTTTTTTAATGCTTGTTATTAGAGGCTCATTCTTTCTTAACATTTGTTATTAGAGGCATATTCTTAAAGTTAAAATTTTTCAATATTTGTTTAGGGCCTCCTCTTAAAATTTATTTTTTAAATATTTGTTATTAGGAGTCTACTATTAAAATTTAAATTTTTTTTAAAACTTATTGTTAGGGGCATAATTTTGCAGTTCGCCCAGAGCCTCTAAAATATCAGGAACGGGCTTTGTTCAAATCGTATAATTTTGTTTGATTCGTGGATCATCCATCGTTATAATAAAACAAAGCATTGATTCATAGTTATATGTCACACCATTTTCTTAATTAAATTTATCTTATTATTAGTATTATCATCCCGTCCGTGACTAGATCTAGATGCCAACAAAGCTCTTCCCTGTGCAATTTAGAGATCAAACCTCTAATTAATTAATTCAGTAAACCCTACACGTCATCACAATCCAACATAAAGATAAAATAAGCCAATACGCTTTCTGTTGTCACTAAAACTTGTTAATTAATACACGTAACATTGTTTAGTTTTAGAAACCTAAAGCTTTTGTCCTTAGCGGTGGAGTTTGACCAGGACCAGGTCTAATTAAAGATGCCGACAAAGACGATTGCTTGTTTTATTGTGTAACCCCCGGGATTGGGATTCAACAGCAATCCCATTCCCAGACATGTTTAAAGTTGCTTTGAAATCTAGGATTATGGTTTCTGATTTGATTAAAATTTAAAAGAAAACTCACTTTCGGTCTGCTACATCGTTTTCGGATTGATATTCGACCGATTTTGTAAGACGCAACTTAGAAACTTTTTTAAACATCATAATACAGACTTTTTTCGGACAAAAGTGGTGAGCCCATACATTCTTCTTTTGTTTACTGGACATTCGACATAACCGTGTTTTAATGTCTGATTGGCGATAGCCACGACTAAGGTATTTGACAAACCCAAGCGTAGAGGTGTGCATATTTTGGTATCGATAAGATTCGATATGAGATTTCATATATCCAATTTTTTTATCGGTAAAATAATAATCCGTATTTAATCCAAAAAATTTGGATATCTGATACCCGGATATAAAATTTAGTTTAAATATTTTTCGAATTTAACGGTCATATCTATAAAAATTTTAGATTTTCGAATATAACAAGCAACAAATTATCAAATCACCTATAGAAATTTTGCTTTTTCAAATTTTTAGATATAATGAGCATCAAATTACTAAAAATAACAAGACTCATATCCATGAAATTTTAAATTTCTGAGATTTAGGATAATCCGAAACGTGAAATATTACAATCCGTATCCAATTCAAAAAATAAAAAATTGGATCAAATATCTAAAATTTTAAATTGGATCAACGGACAATCGGATCAGATATTGTTGTACACTCCTACCCAAGAGGAGCCTAAAGAGTAGTGAAGCGTATATGTATTCAGGACGGACCTTGGTAAAATAAGTAGAGAGGGTCGGTTTAAACTTTTCAAAAATTTTAACAAAATTTAAGGCTTATTGGAATTTTTTAAAAAAAATCAAAAGGAAAATTAATTAAAAATATGTAAAGAAATAAATTTTTAATAAGAATTTTAATTTTTTTGAAGAAACCAAATTAAATTTTATTAAAAATTTGAGGGCTAAATGAGAATATCCAAAATTTGGAAGGGCCAGGACCCCTTCTGGCCCTTAACGACATCTGTCTCTATATGTATCCGTTCACTACTAACATTCTAAAACATGTAAATTATCCGATCCGATCCAATCTAATCATCTCACAATCTTTATCTGTTCGATCATACCAAATGTGCTGGAATAATTGATCACTTCTGAATATATGTAGAACCTGAATTTATTATGGCTCGCCATAAGATATTACGATTGTTCATAATAATGTTTAGTTTTAAAATAAATAATTAACCATCAATTGGTCTAACGATATAAGATGCAAACGTTAAGTTCTTAAGTTAAAGAGTTTGAATTTTGACGTCGTGAATTAAATAATTTAGATTGTAAAATTACCTCATAATAAGCCTTTATACTATTCGATCTAAAATTAATCAACTAATAAATTATGAATAAATATTTATATAAAAAAAATAAAGTGAAGACAACGTAAAATCCTGTAGATTGATGGCCTAAGATTAGTTATTGATATGTTCATGATAGAGATTTTTTAACTTTAAGTAACAAATCCTTAAACACTTCAGTAAAACTATTTAAAAAAAAGATGTTTTACTGAAATTCAGATGATAGTACAATTGACCGAAAATGTAAGTCATTTTTACGTTAATTTGAAAATTAAATTACGCTACACACTAAAAAATATGAAAAAAATATTTTCAATAAAATAAGTTACATAAAACAAACAAATTTTAAATGTAATACCATTTTATCAATACAATATAGGTTTAAGCAAACATATTTGGCCGGTTAGTTAAATTATTTATTTATTTTTTTATTTTCTTTTAAGTTATAGGTTTTAGACTCACTAAAAACACTTTTTTCTTCAAAATCTCCCTTCCGCTTCCGCTCCCCTTTAAATAGAATTAGGATTATAATTAAAATTTATAAAAAAAATTATAAGTACAAACTTTCGTAAATTTATACGCCAAGGAATTCCGGTGGGTATTTTTAAAAAAGTAAATTGATAGGTAGAGAGGGAAATCGGCGATAAGTCGGCCCAGATTTGTGGAATTGCCTAGTAGGAGGTTAGCATCTCTGCCCATGTGTTACATACTTAATATTATAAATACAAATTGATGATTGCACTTAATCATTCCCATTTTTTATGGGTTTAGGGCTGATAATTGGCTCGGATTTAATTATTACAATTTTATAACACTTAAAAAAATAGATAGCTGAATTATCCAAAAAAAAAAAAAAGACAGTTGAAGTGTATATTCAAGATTGACATGCCTTAACTGAGGCTTCAGTTGATCAATATAAAAATCAGATATGCATCAACAGCAAGATCTAATCTCAACACAATTTAAAAAGATATTAAGTTTAAAAAACTATTTGGACATAGTATTGTATTAATCAAAACTTGTTGGAAACCATCATCCATCCGTCAAATAACTTAAGTTTTGATGAAACATTTCACCCAAAATAAAAAAAAAAAAGGCTGAATGTAAGAGACAAATGGTATCATATATATATTTTTTATGACGTACAACTCTGTTGAAAATTTTAGTAAAAAGAAATTTGTAAAGTGTGGTCTACAAAAATTTTTTTGTGTAGGTTTATAAAATCGAGATATCAAAAGATTGAGCTGATTCCGTATTATAATCAAAAGGAGTCATTGTAACTTGTAAATCAAGAAATTATGAGGATGTTTTGGTTATCTGATCATGGTAGATGAGAGATTCTAATTTTGATGCGGACAGAACCTAACATCATCATCTGATGTGTAAAAAAGTATATATGATCATATAACCCATTTTCCACATTAATTCCACAACTAAATAATGTAAGAAAACAAATGTAGTTTAGTTCAATTTGACACAATAATTGATTGACATGTAATCAAGTTCGTGGGATCATTACCGGACAAAAGAAAATGTGGGACATGGAAAGTGAGTTGCTAATATCTCCCATTTGGAAAATCATAAAAGGGACAAACAAGATAAGGCTACTTTTGCTCTATAACAATTACTTCAAATCACAATCAGAACAATACAATTTGGTCCTTGCATGAGCAAGGGTGAAAATGAGCCAAGTCGATTATAATCTAATCGAAGTAAGTGTTGATCGAACTTTGACTAAGTCAGATTTGAGTAGCTCGCGATTTGTCTTGCCTCATTTATAATAATAATAGTAATAATAATATAAAACAATATACGTTTTACTATTATTATCCAACAATTTACATTTTAGCTCGCAAGCTTTTTAAGTCGGGCATTGAGTAGCTCAGTTCGACTCATTAAGAACTCGAGACAAATTCAAATTCAATTCAAGTTCAATCAAGTCGAATGCTAATTGAACTTTGACCGAGTCAGACTCGAATAGTTCACGATCTGTTTTATCTCAATTACAGCCATATACGCGTATACCCATGTATAGACGAAGGAAACCTAGACTTTTAGTTGTAAGAATTAAAAATATGATCATAAATCTTTTTTATTACAAATTAGGACTATAAAATGCAACATTTATGCTCACATATTACTTGACTTCTATTTATAAAATAGATAACGCCCCTCCTCCAATTTAACTTGATTATTATTAAATTAAACAGTATGAATCATCGGCCAAATTAAATATATATATATATATCTTTCTTAAATTTAACTTAATCTTGAATTCAAGCATAAAAAATCAGATTTGAGATCAAATATAGGAATTATATTTTTTTTATCAGACAGCCACATTATCAATTTTAATTGAATTGAGTTTGAATCTTAAAATGAAACCCAATCAAGACTGAAAATTTAAATCGAAGGGTAAATTACACGAAATGCCACTAAACTTTAACTTTTGTATCGAACATACTACTGAACTATAAAATGATACTATTAAACTTTATTTTTTGCTACTATTATACCACTAAACTTTGTTTTTTTGCTACTATTATGCCACTCGACCGTTAAACTGTAACAGACCCGTTAAATGCAAAACGGCGTCGATTTGTTAGAAAAATTAAGTCAACAATAAATTTAGGGAGGCTCGAACAAAAAACCTCTAGGATAAAAAGTTTATACTAAACCACCATACCAACTTAAAAATTTGATATAACACTAATGAAAATAGTATAAATAATATTGCAGTAATTTCATTTATCTTATGATATAAATTTTTTTAATATTTATAATATATTTTTATTAAATATATTAACTTTATAAATAAATATTATTTATAATTTATATTACAAAACTAAAATATTATTTATAATATATACAACTAAACTTTAAACCCCATACCCTAAATCATACATGTAACTAACTAAACTACAAACCCTAAATATATATAATTAAATCTAAAATCACAAACCCTAAACCCTACATATA
This sequence comes from Hibiscus mutabilis, assembly GCA_019671005.1. Classification (NCBI taxonomy): domain Eukaryota; kingdom Viridiplantae; phylum Streptophyta; class Magnoliopsida; order Malvales; family Malvaceae; genus Hibiscus; species Hibiscus mutabilis. Next base: position 17,883,950 of record CM033717.1, on the reverse strand, counting down.
TATAACTAAATCCTAAATCCCAAAACCTCAAATATTATTTATAGTTTATATTAAAAATCCTAATATATATTATAAATAATATTTTAATTTTAAGGTTTAGGGTTTAAGATTTAATTATATATATTTAGGGTTTATGGTTTGTAATTTAGTTAGTTACATGTATGGTTTAGGGTTTTGAGTTTGGGATTTATGATTTAGTTCTATATATTTAGGGTTTAGGGTTTGTAGTTTAGTTAGTTAGGTGTATGGTTTAGAGTTTAGGGTTTAGTTGTATATATTATAAATAATATTTTAGTTTGTAATATAAATTAGAAAAAAATTATTTATAAATATAATATATTTATAAAATTCTATTATAAATATTATAATTGTAATATTATTTATATATTATTTTCGTTAGGATTAAAGCAAGTTTTTAAATTGGATTGGTGGTTTAGTGTAAACCTTTTATCTTTAGGGTTTTTGGTTCAAGCATCTCCAAATACAGTGTTTTTTTAATTTTTTTCTAACAAAACAATGTCATTTTAGCCTATTTTAGGCTTTAAAATGATGTTGCATTTAACGGTCCGTTTCAGTTTAACGGTCGAATGATATTTCGTGTAGTTTACCAAAGTTTAATAGTATAATAGTATTATTTTATAATTCAATAGTATGTTCGATATAAAAATTAAAGTGTAGTGACATTTCGTGTAATTTACACTAAATTGAAATATAACTTTCAATCTATATCTTCGGCCTAGTTGGCATTGCAATTTAAAGTGATTTTTCCATTTCAACGAAGATCTAATAAACAAGTGTAATCATCCTTTACGCAATTATAAACATCAGAACAGAACTTGTACTTGCTAGTCTATTGCTCTTCCTTTTCTCTCAGTCATTGGTGTAAATGGAAAATCGCCTTAAATTTAACAGGTGGGAGCTGGCACCCACCCAAAATCATGTTCAATCTCATTCTTGAAATAGGATGCGGGATTTAATGATAAAAAGAATACTTAAATGATAAAAAGAATACTTAACGTAGATATAAGTGCCTAAATTATATATTTTTTCAGTTAGTTGTTTAAATTTTATTTTAAGTTAAATATGTATTTAATATTTTTAATGTTACTTAAATAGGTACATTGTCATTACTGTCCGTTAATTTTACCTTTAACTTTATTATTTAACACATGTCATCTTTTTAAAATTTTAAAATTATATTTACAAATAAATAAAAAATAATAAAATAAAATAACCTCAAATTTCACAAAATAGCCCCAAATTTTGATGATTGTCACGCTGCCGATTTGACTTGATTTCGTCGCCGATTGCCATGCCGCCGCCCATCACATCCGTCAACGAACTATCACAACCATTTATCCTACCACCTCGTCACCAGAAATCAACCGACGTCGTGCAAAATGCCAAAATCGTCGAATGATTCATTCGAATGATTCGCGATGAACAACGACATAACGGACGATGAACGATGTGTGGGTCATTTGGCGAGTGAAGGACGCTTCATTTCGTCACTGGAAATGTGACCAGCGCTGGTGGGAGTAACCAAATTTGGGGGTTTAGGAATTTGAAGACTATTTTGTGATTATTTAAAAATTTTAAGATATTTTAAAAAATCTGATTTATTTTTAAAAAATAAAATTCAGAAAATATTTAATACTACCAGATGTACGATTTTCATTGGATAACAACAAAAAATTAACATCCGTTATGGTGAAGCGTCTATTTGGATCACAGAATAAAACGTAGGCACCTAATCAACCCAAAACAAAGTTTAGTCACTTATCCGGAAAAAAATTATAGTTTATGCACTTATTTGAGAGTTAAGGCTAAAAAGAAAGAATATAAAATTTTAAATTTTTTTGTAATAAATTATAATCCAGCAGGATCGCCCCGGGAGTTTGACCTGATTCTGGCAAGGGGCAAAAAAGCAGAGGAAGGCCAGTTTTCTTGCCAAGCGCCCAAGCCCTATCAAGGTAATAAAAAAGAAGAAAAAAAATGGTCCCTACAAAGGAAAGAGGCTGCCCAAAGATCGAGTCGAGGATCCATGTGGGCTGCTGACACGTGGCCTCATGGATTGTCAGGATTGAATATCACAGGTCGTTGTTGTACGTAGCTAGGTATGTAGCCTCACATTTGTTTTGTATTTTATACATTGTACAAGTATAAAAGATAGGATATGTTAAAAATATATATAAAAATAAGGTAAACTACACTATATATCACTAAACTATTGATGATGATTTTTTTATGACCAGATTTTAACTAGTCTAATTTTAATACTAAACCTTAATTTTCGACTTGTTTATGCCATTTTGTTGTTAAATCGACTTGAATAACAATGGGCGAGGTGAACGCCGAACCGGATGACGTCGTTTTAGTAAGGTTATTTTAATGAGCACAACACCCAAAACAACGTCATTTTGTAAGAGAAAAAATACAGAGTTTTGCATCTAAAGAGATTTGAAGTTTGAATCCAAGTTCTAGGGGGAAAAGGCAAAAGCTTAACCATATTTTAACACAAATAATATATATGCCAAACTTTAATTAAGATTAATATGGTTTTAATATAGTTTTATTTTTATTCAGTTTAGTTCCTAAACTCCTACACTTTTTATTTAATAAAAAATTAACCATTATTTATTTATAATATTTATGATCTAGTCCAATGATTTTTGTCGCGACCATTTTTAAATCGATGTGTGAAAATAGCCTGACTATTAAGGTTTTGAAATCGGGGTTTTGCATTTTTAATTTAATCTTATAAATTAGAGTTTTTCATATTAAATCATATTTTCTTTTAATTTTTGAAAAATAATTTGGAGTCACCATCGGTCACTTTGGTAGACCGAAAACCATAAAACAACTAGAGATTTATTTCTTTAAATTAGGGTTCGGGAGTAGGTTATGTGTGGGGAAGGATAAGCACCTCCATAAACACCCGTTATTGGTACCTTATTAATTTCACGTGCCATTTTGGCATTTCGAACAATAATTTAAATTTAATTCAATCCTTAATTGTTAAATGAATTTTCATTCCGAATGGAGGTATCTTTTTATAAGAAAATACATTTTTAAACGAATATGAGTTTTGAAACTTCCAGTTACTTTAGGATACTTCAATTCATATTCAAAAATATATCCTAACACAAAAGGTTTTCAATGCATGTCAAGTTATTCTCTTGTTAATTTTAAGTTCTAACTTAATAAGGGCTCTAATTAATTGAATTGATTAAAAACTATGAATATTATCGAATTTAGGGGTTTATGTGATAACACCCAATTGCTTGGGCACTATCTATATTAAGACCTAAATCAACAATATTCCTATTTATTTAATGACTCTAATTATTTAAACCCAATCCTAATTCAACTTTAATTTAATTAACTACGTGTGATTACATGTTCTAAGTTCAAATGAAATATTAAATGTTCTACTAAAAAGCTCATTAATTAACATCTCATTACAATGAGACACTAACCAACTTAGGACTTTAAAGCTTCCATTTAATAATCATTTATTTTTCTAAAATTACCTCTCCTATTTGAATCATTTAATTTAATTAAAGAACCTAGTATTTGAGGCTTTAATTATTTAAAACTAAGTGAATTAATTGTCTAAACAATTATACTATATGCTCGTTTTAAATATGCAATCATACATATAATTTAAACTAATTAAAATAAATTAAAGCTGAAAATGGGACCAAATTGAATTAAATTCGAACTTGAAGAGCCAAATTACAAGCATTTGGTGACTAAATTGAAAGAAAATAAAAAAAGAATAACCGAACTATGAGATCCGAGAAGTAGGGCGCATATCCCTTTGCCTAACCTGACTCGGTCTTGCAGGTCGAGTTAGCCCGACACTAAAATAGTGACGTTTAACTCAGGCTATAAAAGCCCCGAGACCGAGTTAAATCGATCATTTGGCCGTAACCTCCTCCTCTCTCTCTATTCTCACTCATCCCTCAAATCCTCTCAACCACCAACAACTAAAACCCAGAAAACTTTGAATATTTTCGATCAAAACTCCATATCCAAACCAAGTTCATCACTTGTTCTTCCTCTTTTACTCATTTGATTCACATAAACACAAAATCATCACCTATTTCCTATTTTTCAAGATCAAATTCCTCATTTTCATAAGGACCTAAGCCATGTTCTTCATCACCACCCTCTTCAATCCGAAACCACCATCGCCCTATACCCAGCATGTTTGTCGGCCATCGGAGGCGGTGCTAGCCACCAACAGCCACCGTCTCTAGTTATCTTTTTCTCTGCTCCAATCATCACTAACCCTTCCGACCACTGTCTAGTTCCAGCCGGCCGCCGTGAGGTAATTTCTGGCTGCTGCACCGAAACCCTAAAAGCCCCAAAAAATAATTTTTTTCCTGATTTTTTACCTCTTAAACCCTAAATCTAACCCCATCTCAACAGAGCCACCCTTATTCTCCCAACCTAGGTCTAAACTACCCGAACCAAACTCTCTTCCCTCATTTTCAACCTAGCCAGTACATTTAAACACTCCAATCAACTCGAAAATAGCTTCCGATCACCTTAAAAAAAACTCTGGCAACCTTTGATCTATTTTTTGTTACTGTTTTTTAGTTTAAAGGACTTAAACCTAACATTTTATGCTTTTGGTGTAAGAAAATAAACAAGAGATCGAGATGTACCTCCCGATGAACTTTGGTAATAATCGCACGGCTCCGACGGCCATCTCTGGCGTCCTTTAGTATTCCCGATGTCTCTTGATCTTCAAGTAAGCCTTTTCAACTTCCTCTCTCCCTTTCTTCGATTATTTGAGTAATAATTGCACAATAATTGTTGTGTTCTTCTCTCTCTTCAGACCATTTATAGTGCTGACCCAAGGTGACATTAGCGGGAAATTGAACCAAGTGAAGGGGAGATCAACCACTCTTGGGCTGACACGTGTACAAATGTGTTTCTTTGGGCTTTGTTATTAGATTTGGGTGCAAAATAGGTAGGGGTTAGGCTTTTTATTGTTTATATTTATTATTTTTATATATTTATATGTATGGAATTTATTTATTATTTATTATAAGCTTTTTATTTATAGAGAAAATATAGTATATATGGGTATACCTGGGTAAAATTGGGGTATTACAGCTGCACCTCTTTGCTTATTGTTGTGGAACAAGAATAGGGCAAAGACTAAAAAGACACGAATTTTACCCGAACCATCTAACCACCGAAGGTTGAAGCTGTTTTTCTAATTATGGAATTCTTCAATCTTCTACCAAATCGTAGAGTCTGAAGCTGTTATTCTCATTATGAAATTCTTCATTTTCTAAGGTTTAGAATTACTTTCAAAATTCTTCATTTTTTGAGGTTTGAAGTTGTTCTCCTTATTATGAAATTCTTCATTCCTCACTCATTTACTGATCCACTTTTCTGTAGAGATATCGAATAAGCAAGCTCTTCTCATTAGGAACTTCCTCATTCTTCATAAAGGCAAACTCTTCTCAAAATTCAGTTCATTTCATTAGGAACTCTAGGGTGTTCTTCTCATTAGAGTTCTTCATTCTTTCCTATCTTATAACTTTTAGCATTTCATTTTCTTTTCTGATCTTTGTATCTTACAATATCTTGGACTGCTAAAGCCACTTGCAATCCTTCAAAACATAGTAATACCAAGAAATCATATGTTTTTCAACGAATTATGCTTATTTACTTGCATAATGCTTTAGAAGAATAAAGAAAGCTCGGAAGAGAATTCATGAATTTTATTAAGGCTTATAAGCAAAAAATACAATATGATTTGATAAAAATGGCAAACTAAAACAACAAAGTCAGATCCTCAGGCATTTATAGCATGAAGGATACAACCACCCCATCAACCAAATATAGTTATGAGCTTGAGCCTTTGTCCAGTAGACTTCAACGTTGTCAAGATGTCTAACAATGTGAAACCCCTCCCAAAATACTAGGTGTCTAAGAGGTTTTAATTGACGGATGCCTAATCTCAAGTCATTTAAGCTGCCCTTTACAGGTTTTCAACCCAGATCCACCCTTGGTTTCAAGACGCCCTTTGCGGATTTTCATATTGAACCCCTATTTTCTTTTATTTCTTTCTTTTTTTTTGATATCTATGGCGCCCTTTTGGGTTTTCACTATAGATATTTTCATTTTGTGAAGCGCCCTTTTCGCGTTTTCACTCTGCTTTTTCTTTTCTTTTTCTTTTTTTCTATTCTTTAGACATAATATTTCTTGACGGACTCAAAGTTCACTGATTTATGTAACTTTCTACCGTCTATTTCAGTAAAAATCAGTGCTCATCCAGAGAAGACCTTTTTGACAACATAAGGCCCCTCCTAGTTGGGCATCCATTTTCCATGATCTTCTTGATGTTTTTGCAAGATCTTTTTTCAACAAAAGATCCCCCTCTCGAAATTTTCAGGGCTGAACTTTCTTGTCATATGCCCACACCATTCTTTTTTGGTACATTTGACTGTGACAAATGGCCTTTAACCCTTTTTCCTTAATGAGATTCAGCTGATCAAATTGAGCCTCTATCCACTCCGCTTCGTCCATTTTCAATTCGGGCAAAACTCGGAGAGATGGAATTTCAACCTTAATAGGAAGTATTGCTTCTGTCTCATAGACCAAAGAGTAAGGTGTTGCCCCAGTTAAGGTTCATACTGAAGTTTGATATGCGAACAACGCAAAGGGTAGCTTCTCACGCCAATCTTGTTAGTCTCTATCGTCTTCAATATAATTTTCTTGATGTTTTTATTTGCCGCCTCCACTGCCTCATTCATCCTAGAGCAGTAAGTCACAGAATTGTGGTGCATAATTTTGAACTGCTCACACACTTATGCTATTACCTTGTTGTTGAAATTTGTGGCATTATCAATAATAATTCTTTCTGGCAATCCATATCGACAGATAATCTCCTTTTTTAGAAACTTGCAAACTATTGATCTTGTGATGTTGGTATAAGAAGCTACTTACACCCATTTGGTGAAGTAATCAATGACTACGAGAATGAAACAATGTCCATTAGAAGCCTTGAGGTGAATCTTCCCAATAACATCCATGCCCTAGACAACAAAAGGCCAAGGTGAATTCATCATGTGAAGAGGTACTAGCGAAGAATTGGTCTTGTCAGCATATATTTGGCATTTGTGACATTTCTTAGCATAATCAGTGTAATCTCCCTCCATGGTGGCCCAATAATAACCATATCTCATAATCTTCTTGGCCATTGAAAAGCCATTTGTGTGTGTTCCGCATATTCTTTCATGTACTTCTGCCAGAATATTTCTAGCTCTACTGACATTAACACATCTTAGCAATATCTGATCTTTGCCCCTTTTATATAGGATTTCACCATCAAGTACGTATCCTGAAGCCATCCTTTTAATAGTTCTTTTATCATTATCATTTACCTCCTTGGGATAGATATGAAACTTTATGTATTGTAAGATGTCAAAATACCATAGATTTCCACCTGCCTCTTCTTTTATGTTGTAGCAGTGAGCATAGGTATCGTAACCTTGCATTTGGATCAGCATCATATCCTCTGGTTTATTTGCTAGAAATACCGAAGCCAGTGTAGCTAAGGCATCAACCATTTGATTATCTTCCTTGGGGATGTATATAAAAGTGACTTTTTTGAATTCTTTTATTAACTCTAGGATCAACTTTCGGTACTCGATCAACTTTACATCTTTTGTTTCCCATTCTCTACGGAGCTGGTAGATGACTAATGCTGAATCTCCATATACTTTTAAAACTTCTATCTTTCTTTCAACAGTAGCTCCCAAGCCTATGACACAAGCTTCATATTCTGCCATATTGTTAGTACAAAGGAAATCCAACTTGCTTGTGAAAGGATAATGTATGTTTCTTGGGGAAATCAACACTGCCCCAATTCCTCGTCCTAAGGCATTAGCTGCCCCATCAAAAATACAATTTCTAGGTTTCATTATTTGGGATTCCACTTTCTTTCGTGGAGATATTCATTACATCCTCGTCTGGGAAATCAAATATCAATGGCTCATAATCTTCTGAAGCGCGACTTGCCAAGAGATTTGCTATGGCGCTTCCTTTTATTGCTTTCTGACTTATATATAGAATGTCGAACTCTGACAGCAACATTTGCCAACGAGCTAATCTTTCGGTTAATACGGGAGCTTCCATCATAAACTTCAATGGATCAAGACGAGATATTAACCAAGTAGTATGGTATAGCATGTATTGTCTGAGTCTACGAGTTACCCAAACCAAAGTACAACATATCTTTTGAATTGGTGGGTACTGTACTTCACACTCTGTAAACTTTTTGCTCAAATAATAAATAGCTCGTTCTTTCTTTCCTGTGTCATCATGTTGCCCCAGCACACATCCCATTGAATTTTCATAGACCGTCAAGTAAAGGATGAGTGGTCTATTCAGAACTGGTGCCACCAGAATTGGAGCATTTGACAAATATTCCTTGATCTTATTGAACATCTCTTGGCATTCTTCATCCCATTTTCTGGATTATTCTTTTGAAGCAATCTGAAGGCGGGATCACATTTATCGGTTAATTAAGATATGAACCAAGAAACGTAATTCAATCTCCCAAGGAATCCTCGAACTTCTTTTTTGTGAACAAGGTGGTGAAAGATTCTGGATTGCTTTCACTTTTTGTGGGTGAATCTCAATTCCTCTTCCACTAAGCACAAAGCCTAAAAGTTTTCCAGACGTAACCCCGATGGTGCACTTGTTTGGGTTGAGCTTCAATTGATACTTTCTCAACCTCTGGAATAGTTTCTGTAAATTTTGAATATGATCTTCCATGTACACTTCAATCTTTGTGCATCATGTCTTGGAAAAGAGTCACCATGGCTCGTTGGTACGTTGCCCCTGCATTCTTTAGTTCGAAATGCATCACTTTGTAACAATATGTGCCTCAAAAAGTTACGAATGTTGTTTTTTACATATCTTTTAGGTTCATCTTTATCTGGTTGTACCTTGAGAAACCATCCATGAAGGAGAACCATGAATGTCCTGATGTATTGTCAACCAAGATGTCAATATGGGGAAAAGGAAAATTATCCTTCAGACTTACTATGTTTAAATCTCTATAGTCCACACACATGCATACTTTTCTATCTTTCTTCGGAATCGAGACTATGTTGGCTATTCACTCTGGGTATTGTGCTACTTTGAGGAAGCCCGTATCAATATACTTTTGTACCTCTTCTTTGATTTTTAGTACCATCTCTGACCTCAACCTTCTGAGCTTCTACTGAATTGGTTTGCATTCTAGCCTTATGGGCAGTTTATGTATGACTATATCTGTATTCAATCCTGGCATATCTTGATAGGACCAGGCGAAAACATCTTTGAACTCCCGCAACAAATCAACTAACTATTGTCTGATTTTTGGCGAGAAAGCAGTACTGATCTTCACCTCCCTTTTAAGTTCACCTGTTCCAAGATTTAAAATTTCTATCTCTTCTTTGTGAAGTAAGATATGCTTGTCTTCTTTTTCTACCAACCTCAATAATTCGTTAGGGATTTCATATTCTATCCCATCTTCACACTCATTGATTTCCATTAGACACATTGGCCACTCAGAAACTATTTCGGGATTAGGTTCAAGATTATTCATACAATTAATAGTTGAAGACCTACAAGAAAAATAATAATATATTTGGAATAGATGCGAAAGAACAAGAAACATGTTTGTCATTTGAAAAACATCATGAGAGCATCTTTATTGAAGTAAAATTGCATAATTGCCCTTTACAGATAATCCCTTGTACTCGCGGGCACAAATCCAAGGTGGTTCTTGACATTACTTTATTTTATTCTTAGAAACTATGGGAAGATCTTCAGCTGTCCAATTATTGAGTGCTTCACCTAGAAAGCATGGACGAATCCCCTCTAGAAACCTACCAGGCCGGGATCCTTCGGATATGCCGTTTACATACAACCCCTCCATGACATTACCAAAAATCTCTTCTTCTTGAAGCCTAGAAGTCTCTTGATTGACCTTTTGAAGTTGCTCTTCCACATTCTCAAGCCCACGTGACTTGAAGATGTTGGTCAAGTCAAATAAAGTCATGGGTTCAGAGAGAGCCTTAGTGCCAAAAAATCGGGCCCTCATTTGGTCTTCTCTTCTTTTCAAGTCATTCTGCCTCTACCGAATGTTGGGCTTAAATCCAAGTCCGAATCGACCCTTCTTTATGATAACAGGCTTTGGATGCAGACTTCCCTGAAAATTCTTTATGGGTCCCGTTCATGTTTTTGTACCTCTGCCAAGTGTTTCACGGACAAACATCTTGGTGCAGCTGGATAGCCTCAGGTGAGGTATTGGTTTCCCCTCAGTAATAAAGGTTGCATTTATGAACTCCAGGGCCCTAAATGAACAGTTAAAAGCATTTTCATTTGCTTCGATGTGTGGGGCATCAGTAGTTACATAAGTAATAATATCTTCCTCAGCTCCGATACTAATTAGCTTTCTATCTATCACAAATTTCAATTTCTGATGCAGTGATGAAGGTACTGCGCCAACAGAATGAATCCATGGCCTTCCAAGCAAGCAATTATACGTTGGCTTAATGTCCATTATCACAAATCCACATTGTAAATTGCAGGCCTAATTAACAGTGGTACCTCGATTATTCCCAGCACCTCTCGAGTCATACCATCAAATGCTCTCACAGTATTCCTTGTATACTTTCATGTACGAATCATAAATTGGCAACCTTAGCAAAGTAACCATCGACAAAACATTTAGTGTCAACCCATTATCAATCAGTACTCTAGGTAACACATGACCTTTGCAATGTGTGGTGATGTTTAAAGCTTTAACATATCCCATTCCTTCTTCCAGGATCTTATCGTCAATAAAGGTTATATAATTGTCTACAGTAATATGGTTCACGATTCTGACCAACTTGTGTACTGACATGTCATTAGGAACGAATGTTTGATTGAGCACCTTATTTAGGGCATTGCGGTGCCCCTCAGAACTTAGCAACAATTCTAAGATGGAAATTCTAGCTTGCTACTTCTTTAACTGCTCGACAATACTGTACTCACTATGCTTCATAAATTTTAGGAATTCTTGAGCTTGCTATTCTGTGACAGGCTCATTTATTTTAGGGATAGGCTTTTCCCAAAAATCCTTTTCGGTACTGCAACAACCTTCCCTTTTTATTTTCTCACCCTCTTTAGATTTTTCGGGTGAATAACATCTGCCACTCATGGTGAAATTCCCCACCTCATTTATCAGTTCCAAATCAGGATTTTCATCGTTCTTTTCTTTCGAAACACCTTTGTTTTATCTAGTGGCTTTACTTCCTCTTGGGGCTTTATCTTCTCCGGTAAAGACACAGTAGCAGTATAATTCCAAGGAACCTTGTAAGAATTCTTGAAAACAAACGGGGTTGGTGGAGTAATCACAATCTTGATAGTCACAACCGGCTTCACATTGGCTGAAGAGCCTTCCATCTTTGACCTAGTAGAGATGAACAACGACCTGTTGACCCCATACTTAACCCTTGAAGATTCAGAGGTGCATACTCCAACTTCTTTTCTTCAATCGGTCTTTTCGAAGAACTCAATTTGTATGTTGTTCATTATACCCTGAATCAAACACCTAAACTCGGTACAATGTTGAATTTCAAGGCCTTCTTCCTGGTGATATTCACAATATAAACCTGACTCTACTTCTTTCTCAACTTTCATCCTTATATGTATCATTCCAACATTATACAATTGTTCAAATACCCACTTCAGATGAGATCTAATCTCAGACACACTAGTCTTTAACCGCTTGGCCTCATCATCTTCTTCTATTGCATCACTTCTTGCCCACCATGGTTCGACAATGAATTGGTTGCAATATTAGGTTTATCGAATTTCAACACCCTGGTATTGAACAAATTTTGAACTACTTTCTTGAATACGGTACAATTTTCTATCGTATGCCCCGAGATCCCATCATAATACTCACAATGTGCCTTTAGATCATACTACAGAGGATATGGAGGCTAAAGAGGAGTAAGATAATAAGGCCTCATCAAGTTTGCTTCAAACAACCGTGGGTATAACTCAGAATACGACACTGATATAGGCGTAAAATTTATCCTTTCATTTCTCGGTCCTAAAAAATCTTTCATGTTCAAATTCTATGAATTCCCCGATGCAACCCCAATGGGTGTAATCGTGACATTCTTCAGAGACTCATAAGCACTAGTATTATTTACTTTATTATCATTCCTTTTGAAATTCTTGCGAGAACTTTCTCCACTTTCTATTCTTCCACTCTTGATTGCTGCCTCATTCAACTCACCAATCATCACCATGTCAGCAAAGTTATGGGTGGCGTTGCCAATCAAACGTTCAAAAAGCGCCCCCTTAGAGTGTTTACGAACATTTGAGTGATCTGGCTCTCCATTATCACCGGTTGTACTTGTGCTTCCATCTCCCCTCATCTTTATGGATATTGTCGTAAACTTTTAGTAGGTTTCTATTTCATGGCTTGCAGCATGACCCGACTAAGAACCATTTCAGATATGTGTTTATATTGCTCCTCAAAAGCCTTAAAAAAGGTCATTTCATGTCTTTATGTTTACTCGACTTAGTTAGGCGTACCATCGTTCAGCCGAGCCTGTCAGACTGTCTTGGAAATAATGGATCAACAATTTCTCATCCTTCAAGTAAGCAGCCATCTTGCGATAATACATGGCAAGATGTACTCTTGAGCAAGTCGACCCATCATACTTCTCAAAATCTATTACCTTAAATTTGGGTGGCAAGACCAGATCTGCAACCAGACTTAAGTTAGCAGCACTTGACCTTTGCTCATTCGCCTTTTGCATCTCCATCAAACGATCATCTAGAGCTTTGCAGCGTTATTCATATTTCTTCTCCATTTTAGCTCAGATCTTTTCAATTTCATTGACAGTGTTCAAGTCTGGGACTTCATCACCACTTCCAAAGTTTGCCCCAATATTGACCGGATGACTGGCAGCAACCTCAACTAGATTGACGTGGACCTTCTTCGTAAGAGGTGGTCCCTCAAGCTATTCTCTTATATGAGATGTAGTATCACCTTGTTCATTTATTTCGTTCGATCTATCTTGTGCCTTGCCCTTTCCAGATTCCTTTGGTCCTAGTAAAGTAGTTAGCTGGTTGATTATCTCCCTTTGAGCCTGAGAAAAATGGTCATTCATAGACTGCTTAATTTTATCAAATATGTTCTGTACTTCAACATGATCATTCTCAAGACTAGTAATCATGTCTTCTACAGCTATGGTTCTAGAGCGCAAACGTGTTCCGTATGAATACGATATGATTGCGATTTAAAACAAACTACCATAGAACATTTCTCTATTAAACCATTCAAGACTAGTAATCCTATCTTCTACAGCTATGGTTCTAGAGCACAAACGTGTTCCGTATGAATGCGGTATGGTCCTAGTAAGTGCATGTATGCATAAATGTATGGATGCATGAATGAAAAAAGGCATCAAATTCAAGAACTAGTCTTCTGGAAACATTCATTAGCTAAAATGTCCAAATACAAGGAAAAGATAATTTTTCTTATAGAAAGCAGCCAGCCCTAACTCCTAAATTGACTAATTCATGCAGCAAACATGTAATGCTCCCGCTTTCTTGGTGTAATGCTCCATCGTAGCTCGCGAGTTTCTCCTTCAAGTCATGTACTGTACTTTCCAATTCTACCACCTTTTTCTGTAGCCCTTCCTTCTCTTGTTCCATCTGGACCTTGTCTTTATTATGGTATTTCATGACCATTTTCTCCAACTGTGACACTTGGACAGTCAATTCAAAATTTCGTGCTTGCTCTTCTTCTAGTTTCTTCTTATCCTTATTGCTAGATTCTTTGGATTCCCGAGACTTTTTCTCATACATCTTCTTGTAGTTTTTCTTTTCCCTCGTCATGTCATCCAATTTCTCTGAAAAGTTTTGCACTACCTTGCTTGTTCTTTCTTTTTTCTTTGCTTTGTAACTGTCGTGAATTTCTTGCAGCTCCTTCAAGTCTCAACTGATTTTCTTCTTCTGTTCCATTACCTCATTCCCATTTTCTTCGTGAATATTCACTTGCAGCTTTGCCATGGTTAATTCATTAGTAAGGTCACTGATTTCTTTCTCATATTTCTTCAAGTCTAACTCTCGATCATGCTTGAGCTTTTCTAATGCAAATGACGCGCCCCTAGCAGGTTGAGCAGATGAGCAAACATTTTCCTGAATTCCCTGGAATGTGTTACCATTAACCTTTTGAGACCTCCATTCTTCATACCTTGGTATAGCTTCCAGCTCCTGATATGGTTGAACTCTCATCGGCTCTTCCCATGCTTTTTCAGTTTGAGTTACCATCCCCTTATAATCATTTGTTTTGTGTGCGTATTCAAATCGTTTCATGCTTGTAATAGCTGGTACGAATTGTCTTGAACTGAATTGTCTAGACACCAATAGGGGACAATAAGCTGTTTCTCCCCAAATTTTGGGTAATGAAACCCAATCTCTAGCTCCGAATCGATACAGAAAGTTGTCCCCTTGTTCAACTAAGGAGCCCTCCACAAAACATCAGCATCCTTCATGTCTTTGAAATAATATTTCCATTGCTCTTTCTTCTTATTCTCTAGCTCGTCACTCATCAATATTAACTCCTTAAGGACTATCGAATTTATGTGTTGCTTGTCCTTATTTTGATCAGTACTGTCACTGTTGGCAATCTTCTTATCTAACTATTATTTACTTTTCCTTGTGATCTGTACCAATTTCTTTTTGAATCCCGAGTTATTGTTAGGCTTGGTGTAAATCTTGTCGTTCTGAATTTTGGGACAACGTATTAGGGCCTCGTATTCCTCAAGCGTAGGTGTCAAATCCACTTGCCCAAAGGTAAAACAGTTATACGCCGGATTCCAAAATTAGGCCATTGCTCTGATCAACTCTTGATCTATCTAAACTCTTAACAATAAGGCTATGTCTCCAAATTCCTTTTGGAAAGACTCTTTCATATCACCTCCCCACTGATCCCATATAGCTTTGATCTCGGGCAAACAAATATTCGGGTTGGTATTTAACTTGGCATAATCTTTCATTTATGATATATCTCATTTACAAAGGTTGTCTCCCTTCTTCTGTTGGGTTTGCTCTGACCATGTCCAAATTGTTGTATTATCTTTTCCTAGTTTCTTGGACACTTTAGCCATACCAAATATTTCCTAATTACTGGTTCCCGAACCGATGCCAAACAATGCAATATGACATGGTTCATTTAAAGTAACAAAATAAAATAACAACACAAAAAAGCAAAAAAAAACTCGTGCCAATATTGTGAATTAATACGAAAAGCAAATAAACAAAATATTAACACAGAAAAACATGTAATATTTAGCAAAGAAAATAACTAGAGAAATGTATTTAAACCGACAACACCAGTCCTAGGTCTGGCTCTAGTGGGGTAGGTTTCTAGATAACAACATGTGGGTTTCTTCTAGACTCTAGGTACCCGAACTGTTGTTACTGCCTACTATGACAATAAGATATCGATTTGAGAGTATACGGCCCCTTCCGTCGGAGGCGTAAACCTCGAATTACATCAGGTTGGTATACTAGAAGAAAGACAAAATTCCGAACTTAGAGGTGAAGAGCCTCACGTCGGATCATGTCTCGCTCCCACTTAAGGTTGAAAAGCCCGAGTAAAAGGCTTATGTATAAATGACAGATATATCATACATAAAAGCTACCTCAATTCTTCTTGAAAATCCATCCAATAAGTATTGGAGAAATTAAATTCAAATTATTGTTCAAAATTTCGAAATGCCACATAAAATTAATTAATTAGGCCCGACTCTCAATTTTATGTCCTCAGCGGAGTCGCCAAGCTGTCGCAACCATTTTTAAACCGATGTGTGAGAAAAGCCTGACGATTAGGGTTTTGAAATTGGGGTTTTGCTATTTTTAATTTAATCTTATAAATTAGGGTTTTTCATATTAAATCGGATTTTCCTTTAATTTTTGAAAATAATTTGGAGTCGCCACCGGTCACTTTGGTAGACCGAAAACCATAAATCAACCAGAGATTTATTTCTTTAAAATTAGGGTTCGGGAGTAGGTTATGTGTGGGGAAGGATAAGCACCCCCATAAACACCCATTATCGGTACCTTATTAATTTCACGTGGCATTTTGGCAATTCGAACAATAATTTAAATTTAATTCAATCCTTAATCGTTAAATAAATTTTCATTCCAAATGGAGGTATCTTTTTGTAAGAAAATACATTTTTAAATGAATATGAGTTTTGGAACTTCCAATTACTTTAGGATACTTCAATTCATATTCAAAAATGTATCCTAACACAAAAGGTTTTCAATGCATGTCAAGTTATTCTCTTGTTAATTTTAAGTTCTAACTTACACTATCCATATTAAGACCTAAATCAACAATATTCCTATTTATTTAATGACTCTAATTATTTAAACCTAATCCTAATTCAACTTTAATGTAATTAACTATGTCTGATTACATGTTCTAAGTTCAAATGAAATATTAAATGTTCTACTAAAAAGCTCATTGATTAACATCTCATTACAACGAGACACTAACCAACTTAGGATTTTAATGCTTCCATTTAATAATCATTTATTTTCTAAAATTACCTCACCTATTTGAATTATTTAATTTAATTAAAGAACCTAGTATTTGAGGCTCTAATTATTTTAAAACTAAGTGAAATATTTGTCTAAACAATTATACTACATGCCCGTTTTAAATATGCAAGAATACATATAATTTAAACTAATTAAAATAAATTAAAGTCGAAAAGGGGACCGAATTAAATTAAATTCGAACTTGAAGAGCCAAATTACAAGCGTTTGGTGACAAAATTGAAAGAAAAGCAAAACAGAATAACCCGAACTATGGGATCTGAGAAGTAGGGCACGAATCCTCTTGCCCAAACCGACTCGGTCTCGCGGGTCGAGTTAACCCGACACCAAAACAGTGTCGTTTAACTCAGGCTATAAAAGCCCTGAGACCAAGTTAAATCGGTCATTTGGCCATAACCTCCTCCTCTCTACTCTCACTCATCCCTTAAATCCTCTCAACCACCAACAACTAAAACCCAGAAAACTTTGAATATTTTCGATCAAAACTTCATATCCAAACCAAGTTTATCACTTGTTCTTCCTCTTTTACTCATTTGATTCACATAAACACAAAATCATCACATATTTCCTATTTTTCAAGATCAAAGTCCTCATTTTCATGAGTACCTAAGCCATGTTCTTCTTCACCACCCTCTTTAATCCAAAACCACCATCGCCCCTATACCTCGGCCTGTTTTTCAGTCGTCGGAGACTGTGTCGGCCACCAACGGCCACCGTCTCCGGTCATTTTTTTCTCTGCTCTGATGGTCACCAACTCTTTTGACCACCGTCTGGTTCTGCCCGCCCGCCGTAAGGCAATTTCTGCCCACTGCGTCAAAACCCTAAAAACCCAAAAAACAAATTTTTTTTTTCTGATTTTTTACCTCCTAAACCCTAAATCTAACCCCGACTCAACAGAGCCACCCTTCTTCTCCCAACCTAGGTCTAAACTACCCGAACTAAACTTTCTTCCCTTGTTTTCAACCCCGTCAATACATTTAAACACTTTGATCGACTCGAAAATGGCTTTCGATCACCTTAAAAAAAACTCTGGCAACCTCTGATCTATTTTTTGTTACTGTTTTTTTAGTTTAAAGGACTTAAACCTAACATTTTATGGTTTCGGTGCAGGAAAATAAAGGAGAGATTGAGATGTACCTCCCAATGAACTTTGATAATAATCTCACGGCTTTGACGGTCGTCTCTGACATCCTTTAGTATTCCCGGCATCCCTTGATCTTCAGGTAAGCCTCTTCAACTTCCTCTCTCTCTTTCTTCAATTATTTGAGTAATAATTGCATAATAATTGTTTAGTTTTTCTCTCTTTTCAGGCCATTTATAGTGCCGACCCAAGGTGACATTATCGGGGAATTGATCCAAGTGAAAGGGAGATCAGCCACTCTTGGGCTAATACGTGTACAAATCGAGCGGGACAAATGTGTTTCTTTGGGCTTTGTTATCAGATTTGGGTGCAAAATGGGTAGGGGTTAGGCTAGGATAATTGTTTTGTTTGAGAAAAAAAAGCCTTGTATTTAATTTGGACTTTTGGTTGTAAAGTGGAGATTGTAAATAGATTTTGGGATCATAATGTATGAAATTTATTTATTATTTATTATGGGCTTTTTATTGTCTATATATATATATATTAGGTTTTATTTATAGAGAAAATATAGCATATATGGGTATACCCGAGTAAAATTAGGGTATTACAATTTTAATATAATTTTATTTTTTAAAATTTAGTCCCTAAAGCTTTTATTTAATTCAAAATACCAGACTAAATAATACAGATTAGAAATAAATATGAGTCAATTTCAAATCAACTAAAAACATTATGAGGACTACACTTGAAAAAATAAAACTATATTAAAAATATTGGACCATCTAATAAAAATTAAAAACAAAAGAGGTTAATTTCAGATTAAATAAAAATTTAAAAACTAAAATAAAAAAAAATCACATTAAAATTGTATTAATCTCCATTACACTTTGACATGTATTATTTGTCTTTTTTTTCTTTATATTTTTCCTCTTACAAAAAATCGTTGTTTTAGACAATATAATCATTAAAATAATCCCACTAAAACGACATCGTTTTGGTTCAACGTACACATTAATCACCATGCAGTTAAGGATTTAACGACGGGTCTCATAAACGAGTTAATATCTTTAGTTTGGTGGCATCTTATGTAATTTAGCCTAAAAGATATAATACAAGTTGCGAACCAATTAAATGCACAAACTCTTTTACACAATAGAAACATCCCTTTGTTTTCTGGTCTCTTTCCCCCACTCTCCTTTCTTATATATATATATATTAAGCTTCGTAGCCCTTTCCAAGAAAACTGCACTTGCTCTTGTCTCTCCACTCTTCACCCTTCTCTCTCAAGCCTCTCAATTTCACCCCTTTATCAAATTGGTTCTGTCCTTGTTCCTTTCTTCTTCTTCTTTTTTCTACCATCTTTCTTTCTCCGTTTTCCATTTAAACAAAGGGACTGAAATAGCAAAAGATGACTGGGGGAACTCAGGAAGGCGATCGAACTGTGAGCCTTGATCTTCTCAAGCAGAAAATGGCCAACTTTGCCAAGGAAAGGGACTGGGATCAGTTCCACAGCCCCAGAAATCTCCTCTTGGCCCTGGTACGTCTCTATCTACATCATTTTTCTGGTTTGTTAAGTTTGTATTTGAATATTAGACATATTTGAGACAAAAAAGATTCGTTTCTTTGGTTTTCTTTATGGGGAGAATGATTTGACCAACCAAAATACAGCTTAAACCAGTTGGATTTTCAGTTATATAGACATATATTAATTGCTTTTTCATTAGGCCTAGTAATTGTTCCTTAAATCACTAAACGTGGTTTACACCTCTGCAAGTTGCCCCTTTTTTTTTCTGTTTTTTCTCATATTACTTTAGCACTTTCCTTGATTTCCAAGTTAGGGTTTTAAACCTTTTTTACAACTTGATCTGCAAAGTTGACAGAGTCAAACTTGACAAACTGTCCCAAGGATTCAAAAGAGCAATGATTGTTGTTCACCGTAATGGCTAAACTCATGATTGATGTAGGTGGGTGAAGTGGGAGAATTATCAGAGATATTTCAGTGGAAAGGCGAGGTCCCGAAAGGGTTACCCGATTGGAAAGAAGAAGAGAAAGTTCACCTGGGTGAAGAACTCTCTGATGTTCTACTCTACCTGGTAAGGCTCTCTGATATCTGCGGCATTGATCTGGGGAAAGCTGCTCTGCGCAAAGTTGAACTCAATGCTATCAAGTACCCGGCATCAAACAAAAACTCCAACACCAACAATGGCATTGCAGAGAGTGGTTGAACTTGGTCATGGTCTGTCTACCATTTTAAATGTTTAGTTTTTGGTTAAGAAATTTGTATTTATATTTTCCTCGTAGTTCATAGTCATAGGTGGTGGTGGGCAGCTTTAGGTGCATTTATTCCCATAGATTTTGTTACTGTTTTCAGCAGCTGAATCCAATCCTTTCTGACATATATATATATAGAGAGAGAGAGCGATATGCTTAAAAAATGTTTGCCTTTTTCTGTATCTTTCTGTTTTGGCTTACTGCATCTGTATTTACTTTTGGAGTGAAGATTTGTATGGACGGCCAATGTGCATTCCCTTGGGCAAAGTCTGTAAACCACTCGCTTTAAACATGCATAATTCGTAACAGGGTTGAGTACGTAAAGCCAAAACCCCAAAGATGCAGATTCCCTTGGGCAAACTACCAGGGCAGAGTATTATCTGTATGATCAAACAAACAGGGGTGAAACTAAGTGCCTTCAATTTTTTTCTTCAAACATGCAGATTTTATTTGTAAATTAGTTACAGAAGAAGTGGGATCCATGTATTGAAACAAGCACAATGAAATACAAATCAAGAAATGGTTAATTGGAAGTTGAGGCGTATAGGAAACATATATAAGCCTAGGGGAAAACGTTTGGATGAACAGAATGTCAACACCATTGGGTTTAGGTCGATGTGTTGGACCCGACCCTCGATACTCCAATAACATTAAATTCCAAATCAGATATAAACAAAAGAGTCGACTTGGATTCTGAAAACTAAGTCCCCAAAGGTTCAGGTAATCCAAGACTGCACCGACTCAAGAAAGCCTCCTAAATAGGAATAGCCACAGGTCGAACCCCAATCAGGCTTTATTCATCTGATTGATGGGCTTCTTAAGTCAAAAAAAGGAAAACCAACAAAAGCTGTGGCCCAAGCACCAGCGATGGCTGTTGCCGGTCGAACAAAAATCATCGGTCCTTTTTTGGTGTTTTATATAGTAACAGTAAAAAATAAAACTGTGAACTTCAATCTTAAATCTCAAACCTTAAACTTTAAATCGTAAAACTTAAATCCTATACTTTAAAACTTAAATTCTAATTTCTAACTCTAAATCTTAAACTTAATTTTTTAATGTTAGAACATACATAAAGACAAAAAAATAAAAAATTCAACGCTGACTTAAGCCATAATAAATAATTAGATCATAATAAAAAATTGAAGCTTTAATTATGTAAAGTGAAAGTTGAACAAAAATTAAAGCTAAACGGTAACTAGCATAAACAGACTCTAAAAATAAATCTCTATGGCTTCTCGCTTCTTTCGTGAACCCTTATTTTGCTTCTTTGGGTGGCCAACCGCTTATTTCCCCGACGACTAGCCCCATTCCCTCAAATAATTGTCTTTTTTTTTTGTTTTCGGTCGACTTTTTTTTTCTTTATGTAATCAATGATTTTTATTGATCTTTATAATAATAATATTATTATTATTATTATTAAACTTTAATAAAAGTTCATTTATTAATGTCTAAGTCCAACATTATTATGTAACCCAAATAATAATTACATTTGATCCGATATGGTCCATCTAATATTAAACGCTAAAGCCTAATCTGCATCTCTCTTTTGGCGTAGCTCATTCTCAACTGTCAGATCAATTCTTGATTTGACGGTTCAGATGAAGACAGAGATGACCGTCTAGCTTTTCCTCCTGCGAGTGAAGCACACCTCCAAGAATGCTTAGTTTTCTTCATGCGCCCACGCGCTCAAACCTTTATCGACTGTCCATGTAGCCTCCTTTCTAGTGATTGCGCTGCAACCGTCCTCTCACAGGCTCCTTCCAATCACCATGCATACGAGAAGAAAAAAGAGGCATAGAGACGTTACATAGCCATCATTAACATTAATATTAGTCTAACTAATGTAAAAATAAAATAAAATATATATGTAAAGCAATTTATTGTATGATTCAAATTTTAATCAATAAAAAAAGAAAGAAGAAAGAACTCTGGTTTTTAGAGGTATTTTCTGGTTCTTCACTTTTTCATTTTAAAATAAAAATAAAAGAGAAGGGATAGGGTTTATACCTTTTTAGTCTCCGAACTGTCATCGTGTATGATAATTGAGGACGGTGCCACTGATGATTGGCACCCTCGTGTTTAGTCCTTTCAACTTTATGTTTTATGCCGATTAGGCTTTGAACATTTTAGTTTTCAAATCTTGATTTTTAAAAGGAGTTTTTTTCGCTTCGATACTTTTAAATCTGGGCAAATGGGTGTGTTTTTTCTAAAATCTGAGGTCGAATTCAAGTTTAAAAGAGAAAAATAAAGTTTTTGATGGTTGAGTGTTGAAGTCGTAGGCGACGTCTTGCTACGACCAACGCGGCGGTATTCAACCAAATATTAAGTTTTATTGGCGGAGGTGATGAACACCATGAATGGGGAAGAACAAGACAGAGGGTTTGAGGGAAGGTTTTTTGATCGATTTTAGTTTATGAAAATAAATGGGGGTTGTTTTTTTATTTTTGACTTATATACATGCCGTTTAAAAATGGTCTAATTAGTCATTTAAATCCCTCCACCCTAGTTAAATGCTTTCCGCACTCCCTACACTTTTTCCCAAGCTTTTTAAATTTATCCCTATCAGTCTGATTAAGCCTGAAATCTGTGAGTTAATTACCCATTTCGTCCCTCTTTGTTGTTAACCCTTTCCATTTTAGTCTTCTTTTCTTGTTTTAATTAAATGTTTAGTTTTAAATTTATATGATATGTTTTTACTAATTGATTTGTTTACTTACTTAAATTAAGTTTTATATGGTATGTTTTAATTGTCCCAATTAGTCGAATAGATTTAATTATTTATTTACATATTAATTTGTAGGATAAAGTTCATAAACGGTCATTAAAATATCCCAAAAATATAAAACAGTCACCAAACTTGCAAAAGTTACATTATGGGCATTAAACTTTAGTCTTTGTTACAAAATGGTCATTGAACCGTTAACTGTTATTAACTGGGTGACATGACAGTTACGAAAGTTTGTATAACAACACATTTAATCCTCAAAATTTACAAATTCAATCAATTTAGACATCAAGAATGAGGGTTAAATTAGGACTAAATTAATTGAATGTGTAAATATGGAGAATTAAATGTGTTATTATTCAAATTTACGTAACTGTCACGCCATTCAATGAATGACAGTTAATGGCTCAATGGCCATTTTGTAATAAAAACTAAAGTTTAGTGCCCATTATATAACTTTTGAAAATTTAGTGTCCATTTTATATTTTTGGAGATAGTTGAATGACCATTTGTGTACTTTCCCCTAATTTGTACCATGTTTTTTGCCGTAGGTTTTTTTCTTTCCTTTTTTAGCTTTTAAATCCCGTTAATTTGTTTTTTTTCCTTTTTCATATGAACATTAGATGCTGCCTTTTACCCTTAACTGCCATGTATATACATATTGCTATTCCCCTTTTAAATCACTTCATCTTATATACTATGTGTGTGCGTGATGTGCGCTATGACATATGATATACGTTTTTCCTTCTTCGATATATGTACATATATTTAAATCTCATGTTTTATTCTTGCCTTATATTTATTTGCTAGCATATATTATTTATTCATGCATTTAATATGTTGTATGAAACTTTAAGCCTTTTTGTTTCGATATCCTAGTGGGAGTGTCATCCCAGGTCTCCGAGTATCATCTCCTTTGGTACCGTGAATACCAAGGTATTTTATGATATTATCATGCATGCATGCATGCATTTTAGGGATCAATTTTAAAATTAAATTGAGTTTTTAGTTTTTCTTTGCATTTAAAATACGAACCCTTAGGTGCCAATTTTGGGCGTTGTGGGGGTGCTAATCCTTCTCCACACGTAACTGACTCCTGAATCCATTGAATCTCTGGTTTGCTTTTTTGGTGTCTGGTCTACCTTATCCAAGTGATCAGTGGCGACTCTATGTCTTACTTTTAAATACAAGCTTTTCCAAAATCCTCCCAAATCAAATTTTTTCAAAGCGAGGGAATCCTTCGGATTTTTTAGTCACTACAACATGGAGACTCCGCTAGGGAGTGACATTTTGTTTTCAAAAAAAAAGAGTCAAGCCTTAGTTGGGTCCATATCGTATTTATTAAGAAAAGTTAGAATTTGATTTATTTTAATTTTTAATCCCTATCCTTGTTTGTTTTCCGCTTTTATTCGTACGTTGTGATATGAATTGTCATTCATGCATGAGCTTCCCGAGCTTTGTCCCTCGATAAGTGGGAGTGATTACTTTGTCTCATGGGATGTTCACCTCCGTATGATATTGTAATATACTTCTGGGGTACTAACCTTATATTTCATGGGGCCTTCGCCTCCGTATGGTATAAGGGAACGTACTCTAGAACCGAACCGCATATAGTGGCCCTTAAGAGCCTATCTTTTAGAGCCATACTGGAACTCTATCTATGTAGCGGTAACCCTGTTTAGGCCTTGGTTGTTTATCCGTGTTTTGTGTGTTGTTTTGTTTATGTTTTAATTGCATGATTTAATCTCCTTAATTTATCACCTTGTTTATTAGTTGGTATTTTATTTTTTAATTTATAAGATTATCTTCATCACACCGACTCTTTTTTTTTGTTTTCCTTCCATTTTCTTTGCTTTTCTCGCATTTATGTTGCATACCATATCATAACAGAAATTTTGATTTGAAACAATCCAATTTAGAGAGCATCAATTTACTCCTCAAAAGTTCTATTTTCATGTATATATTGTCATGCTATTGCTTGACTTTGAGTACATATTTGTGCATTTTGCCAGTAGATTCATGCATTTGCATCTAGGAGTTAAGGAATGCATAGTTTTCAATGCTAGAGTGAAGGGGTATTTCCTTGCTATGATAGGCAGATCAGGAGCAAGATTGGCAAAGCAGATCAGAAGATGCACAGTAGCAGGAAGAGTAGAAGAGAAATGCTGAGTGCCATTGTCGAAAGCAGGACGAGGATTGCCAAGCTCAGTTGGCAAAAGAAGGATGACCGATGCCCGATCAATTAGCCATTGGTTAAAGCTGGGTCGGCCCTAATTCAAAAGAAGATAACGCACCTGCAATGGCGCGTAACAAACTTTCAAAATCAAAGCTTATCTAGGGTTTCCACGAGTGCCTATATAAAGAAGACAATTGATCGAGCAAGGAGGCTGCGCCTTGAGAAGAAAGTGAGGGTAGAGGGAAAGCTGTGGTTCGAACAAGCCATGACCGAGAGCTCTAGATCTATTGAAGGGCTGCATCGACAGATCTCCTTCATCCATTCCTCTTTGTTTTATTTCTTATTTAATGGCGATGTTTAAAAATGATATTGTTCTGATGGTTTCCCCAACCATGAAATAATTCTTTAAAGTTGGCTAGGGGTGTTTTGCGATGAACGCTTAGCTTTTAGGTTTCTAATAATTGAATGCCTTGACATTTTTGTCTATTTTACTAGTGCTTAATTTTCTTATATTATTTTCCATACGACAGTTGGCATTGCATGTTCATTATCTCTTAATATCTTAACAAAATTAGGAGATAAGGATTAATTGCCAAATACTAAAGAGAGAAACTTTGACAGAAGATGTTCAAGTAGATGAGCTTACTTCGGAAGTGAATCTACTCCTTAGGAGTAAAGATTAAAACTTTGTCACGTTAATTATTTGAAAACAACACTATAGACATATAGATGTTTAAGGTAATTAACTTAGAGTATTGTCATCGACAAAAGCAATACTAACTTAAAATCTGCTTGGCAATAAAACCAAGGCTGAAAGTTATTAATCGCTACATTCGCTAGCTTGAAATCCAAACATCCATTTCCATTGCCAACGCCAATCAATCATCTGGGTAAATTTGTTTTCGCTGCATGAATTTTCACTTCATTTTCCCTTAGTCATTTTCTTAATTAAAAATATGATCTCAATTACCAACCTATGTGTTTTAGTGGAATTTAATTCTTGGACAATCTATGTAGATACGATACTCAGCTTACTGTTGTATTACTTGCTGACCGTGTATACTTTTATGGAAAAAACCCTAAACATGGCATTATTTACTGGCATATTTACATTAATTCATCAATTGTTTGTCAAGCATTAATCAGTTGACAAGTTTTTAGCGCCGTTGATGAAGATTGAAAATGGAATTGATTGTTTTGATTTTTAATTGTTTTTGTTTATTCTACTTATTTTGTTTTGTTTGGTGTATGACCAAGAGTCGCACTATGAAGGAAGACTTATTATACGATCCGAAGATCAAAAGAACCCTATGTATGTTAAAAAGAAAACTTCGAGAAATGGCTCATAATGGAAATGGTGGAGTAGATGGTGTCCTAAACAATGAGGAGAATCATGCAATACATGATGGGATACCACTCACTTATGCTGTTGTTGTAGAGAATCCTGAAGAGCGACCCATTAGAGAACGCTTGTCACCAAACATGGATAACTTGATGCTAGGACTAATTGGTCTAGTGGTAAATGCAACTAATTTCGAACTTAAACTGGTAATGATTCAAACAATATTGAATGTAGGTCAATTTGATGGATCACCTACTAGAGACCCAAGGTAACACTTGGTGTTATTCATGGAGGTTTGCCAACTATTTTAACAACCTGGTGTAGCTGAAGAGATAGTGAAGTTGAGACTATTCTCATTTTCTCTGAGATATAGAGCAAAAATGTGGCTAAGTTCTTTGCCACCTAGTTCAGTTACTTCATGGGTAGAATTATGCCAAAAGTTTCTTCTGAGATTCCATCCACTTAAACTTAATGCCAAGCTGCGGAGTAAAATCATTACTTTTAGGTAGGCTGATGATGAGACTTTGCATGACGCCCGAAAGCATTTTAAAGACCTGTTGAGAACATGTCCCATGCATGGATTTCTTACTTGGATCTAGATGGAGACCTTTTATAACAGACTAAACTCTCATTCCAAGACTGTAGTTGATGCTTCGGCAAAAGGTTCATTGCTAGACAAGAATTACACGAAGGCATTTGACATCCTTGAAAGGATTACCACCAATGACCTCCAGTATCCTACTGCCAAACTGGGAACCGAAACAAAAGCCACTGCGAAATTATAGCTTGATGCACTATCATCTATCAATGCTCAAATTTCCAACCTCACTAACATAGTGAAGATAGTGCAACAACCTATTGAGATCTGAGAAGTAAAGGTACTAGAACCATTCTGCACTATTTGTGGAGAGGGTCATAATGTGGATGAATGGCCAATGAACCTTGAATCAATATTGTTTTTGGTAATTTCAATCGTAATTTTAACCTATATTCCAATACTGATAATATAGGTTGGAAGCAGCATCCGAAATTTTCATGGGCGAATCAGGGAGGTAACCAATATAATGCCCATCATCAGAACAACAAAGCACCGCCGGATTTTAGCCAGAATGTGATGCCACAAAGACTACAGAATAATTTCAATCTAGGGTAGAGATCTACCATTGAGAACTATTTAATGAAGTTTATGGAGCGAAATGATGCAACTGTCTAGAGTTTAGTATCATCTATGCCAAACTTGGAGGTTCAGCTAAGACAGATTGCCAATGCACTTAGTAATAGACCCCATTGAAATTTTCCAAGTGATATGGAGGATGCTTGACAAAAAAAGAGAGAACAATGCAAAACAGTCACTCTCCGGAGTAAAAAACAATGCGAGAATGAGACACATGTTAAATAGTCAATTATTTGCCAAGATGAGAAGTTGGTGCCAATATATGAATCTAAGGAAGCAGAGAAAATTAGGCGAGCACTGACAATTCTAGACCTCAATCTATTGCCAACACCATTTCGGCAAAACCAGTAGAGCTAACATTTGCCTATCTGCCACCACCTTTTTCACAAAGGCCCAGAAACACAAGCAAGATCAGCAGTTTAAGCACTTATTGGAAGTCTTTAAGCAACTGCTAATCAACATAACATTAGCAGAAGCTCTCGAAAAAATGCCAAACTTTCAAATTCATGAAAGACATCTTGCCCAAAAAGAGGAAGCTGGGTGATTTAGAGACTGTTCCTCTCACTGAAAGATGTAGTGCAATGATAACCAATAGATTGCCACCAAAATTGAAAGATCTAGGAAGTTTTACTATTCCCTTTACGATTGACAATAGATTCATGGGTAAATCACTATGCGACTTGGGAGCCAAAATCAATTTGATGCTTATTTCGGTTTTCAAAATACTTGGTATTAAAGTAAGGCCTACCACAGTAACACTCCAGCTGGCAGATCGATCTTATACACATCCCAAGGGTAAGATTGATGATATGTTGGTAAAGGTAAATAAATTTACATTCCCAGTTAATTTTATTATTTTAGAATATTAGGCTGATGTTAATATCCCAATTATTTCAGGAAGACCATTTCTTGCCACGAGTAGGACTTTAATTGATGTTCAGAAAGGTGAGCTTACTATGCGTATGAATGACCAACGGGTTACGTTTAGCGTATTTCAAGCTCTTAAGTGTGTAGATGAACCTGAGGATTGCCAGGCTATTGAGCTGGTGGAGTTCATTTTCAATGTAGACATAGCACAAATTTGCCAAGGCACAGACGATGATGCCATGGAGCTAGATGATGAAAAGATAATGAGTAAGGAATCTGAAGAATCGACCATGTTGAACGAGGTAATGAGCTATTATAGGAGACCTGAGCCACTTGAGTTGGCTGGCAGGGAAATCAAGATACCCAAACCATCTATTGAGGAGCCACCAGAACTAGAGCTGAAACCTTTACCAAGTCACCTCAAATATGCTTACATGTGAGGTAATTCAACTTTGGCAGTGATCATTTTTGCCAATTTAACTATTGACCAGGAGGAAAGATTGCTAGAGACATTGGGCAATCACAAGTAAGCTTTGGGATGGACCTTAGTAGATATTTGTAATCACTCATTTTTA
This sequence comes from Hibiscus mutabilis, assembly GCA_019671005.1. Classification (NCBI taxonomy): domain Eukaryota; kingdom Viridiplantae; phylum Streptophyta; class Magnoliopsida; order Malvales; family Malvaceae; genus Hibiscus; species Hibiscus mutabilis. The sequence goes on along the minus strand of CM033717.1, from coordinate 17,855,077 downwards.
TCATGTAAATACATATTAGTGTTGCATATTATATGTTATGATTATTATTTGCATGAGTGTTACTAATTTATATATAAGATGTGGTGTGTGCGTATATATTGTAAGCTATGTATGTATACGTATTAATGGTGTATGTGTGTCGCGTATATATCTATTTAGTACAAGTGTATTTGTTTAATGTGTATAGATGTTAAGTCAATTATGTGTATGATTATACGTACGTATGCTAGTATGTTATGTTATATACGTATGTGTGTGTATTGCTGTTATAATTATACTATTACTATTATTATTGGGCTAATATATAAAATGAAATCCAAAATTATATATATAACCAAATAAATAAATTGAAGTCCAAGTCCAATTACAAATAATTACAAGGCCCGATTGGCCCAAACCCAAACCCTATCTAATTACAGTTACTGTGTGTACAAGTGACTGTGGGCCGTTGGATCAAGATCTGATCCAACGGCCACGATCCAACCAAGGGACTAAAATATCTGCCAGCCGCGTGCTCCGCACGTATGGACTGTTTGAGTGCCACGCGCGCGTGTGGTCCACGCGCGGACGCTTTGATATCCCACGCGTGCGTGAGCCCCACGCGCTCTGACTCCTCGACTGCTGAGCTCCACGTGGCACGATCTGGAGCCGTTTCACCAAATCGAGGCTTTATCTGGGCCGTTCGTCCTTCAAGCCATCTCGACCGTTAGATCAGATCTGATCTAACGGCCGAGAACGTGTCTGGCCGCTAGCAGAACCCCCACACCGCCACCATGCCGATCTTCAACCACCGCGCTCAGAACATGCCAAACACAACAAGAAAGAAGTTTGTCAGTCCAGATCTGAAAAAGCAAGTAATATGCAACTTGCACCAAAACAAAGACAAGCATATATACGAAACAAATATTTTTGTAACGGGGAGGGGGTTGTAACGAGAGACAAAAAAAGGAGAGTGGTAACAAAAAACAGAGAGTTGTAATCGAAAGGAAAAGTTGTAACCAGTCAAGTTATAATCGAAAGAAAAAGTCCAGTGGTAAATATTTCCGTTTCCCCTTTTTTATTTTTGCATGCATATACAAAAAGGGTAAAAAAAAGAGAGAGTCAGAGATCTTACCGTCGCCGTCTGTGGGTCTCCCCTCCTCAGTGACAAGCCTTTCGGCTTCCCTAAGCCAGATACGGTGAACTGAAGGGAGAGGAAGACCCCTGGTAGTTTCGTTTTGGGTTTAAAAAATAGTTTTTTTCGCTTCATATTTCCTAGATCTAGGGCAAATAGAGGCTTATCCTCTGAATCCAACCTCAGATTCGTATCGAGGGTGAAACGAGGGTTATTTTGGTGTGTTTCGAGGCTCGCCGACGCCGGTTAGCGGCGGCCGGCAGAGGAGAACACGGCGGCCGACTGCTGGATTCTGGGTTTCATGAGAGAGGGTTGAGAGAAAATAAGAACGAGGGCTGGGTTACAAAAATTGAAAATGAAAGAAATGAGGGGAAAATTGGTTTCGGCCTAAAAATAGGGTTTATATAGTTATTATTATTTCGTTAAATGGGTAAATCACACACTAAATCCCCCCGCGTTTCCAATATTTTCATTTTTGTCTTACCGCATGGTATATTTAAAACTCTAGTCCCTCTTGTATTTCAAAATCTTGCAATCCAGTCCCTAAATTATACCGAATCAGTTTTTAAATGGTAAAATTACGCCTTTAACCATCCCGCGTTTTAGAACTTTTCATTTTGGGTCTGCCCCTTGGTCCAATTACAATTTTGATCCTTTTAGGTTCTGTTTACTTCGCATTTTAGTCCTTAAATTACTTATTATTGTTCTTTAATTTCTGCCACTGACTTTTATTTTTCTTTCATTTCAGTCCTGTTTCTTTGTAAATACTCATGTTCGTATTATAATCGTATATGTTAATGTAGTCTCTTGTCTTATTATATATCCCTCGTATATGTCATGTATTTTTATGTTTACATGTGTATGTGTATTAAGTTTATGATAATTATGTATCTTTTTTGTTCGGTTATTCATATTTAGCATGTTATGTTTTAGTTGATTCGTACATGGTATATTTTGTATTTTTGTATGTGTGTATGTTTCTTGTTTTTTTAGGGTTACATGTTAGTATATTTACCCTTTTTGTACGATATGTTGTCCCATATATGTTGAAATATGTTTTATTACTAGCATGTATGTCTTTTTGAAATATTTGTTCGTCTATATATGTATTTATTCCTACCTTGTTATTGGGGCATGTTAAGTTTGCTTTTATCTGATATTAAGCTCGGTATGTATATGTGTATTTAATTGCGTATTTCATTTATGTTAGATTAGTATTATGATATGAGAATATTTACTGTTTTTAAATTATCTGCTATGCCTTATATTTTTGTCATTAAGATTGCATATGGTATATAAATAGTTAATGCGGTGCCCTTTTATCCGAGCGTAAACGGGGCCAGTATCAGGCGTAGTGATAGTGGTTGGGCGTTTATTCTCGGATAACGGGGCCCTTAAAATTTACTCGCAATTATGACCGAATTTTAAAATAATCGTCACTTTAATCCGAAAAATCCAATATTAATATAGCGGTAATTATTAAAGTACCAATTTTGGGCGGTGTGGGGGTGCTAATCCTTCCCCATCCGTAACCGACTCCCGAACCCAATCTTTTTGAATCCCTGGTTTTATGGTGTCCGACCTACCTAAGTGGCCGGTGGCGACTCCATTTTTTAAAATGCGGTTTTTTAAAACCCCCACGGAATAAACATTTTATATTCAAAAGAATCACAAACACTTTTCAAAAATACATCGAAAATCCACATTTTTTTAGCCAGAAAAAAGGGACATCGCTACAGATGGCGACTCCGCTGGGGACAATTTTTTGTTTTTCAAAAAACAAATGAGAGTCAAGCTTTTAAAATAATTACCGCTTTACTAATATTGGAAATTCCGGATTAAAGTGACTATTAAAGTAACATTCGGTTATAATTGCGCGTTTATTTTAACGCATTTGGACGCCCTTCATCACAAGTCTGGATAGCATGTGGACCATTTTCAGATAAGGCCCAAGGGAGAGTAATTTTTTTGAGTGGGAAACCCTAGCCGCTGGCTAGGTTAAAAATTTCAAACTTGAAATTTTACCCTACTTTAACCGAGCTTTATATCCTGCGCGGTCAACTTCTAAACCCATAATTATCCCACTCCCCCGTACAAACTATAATTGTCATGATATCATTACCTCCACTAACTCCATTTTAAACCAACCCAACCTTCCTCATTAATCCTTATTTAACTCTCATCTCCTCATTAATCAAGAACTTTTCACATTTTTATTCTCTCACACTGGCAAGAAAATCAAGAATCGAATTTTTCTTTCATCTTTTACATCAACAAACCTTTTCCACAATTTTTTTCGACGATATCTTCATCAGACTTGCTCCAAATATTCTTCAACGATGAGACGAAGAAGAAGTATGAGGAGAACTACGCTACACGAACCTTTTGCTACGAGAAAGGGCTTGAATTCAAGAATGGGCCCAAGTTGGGATATTCACCGAAAATAGTTGCCATAGTTAAGAAACAAAACTAGGTCTTTTGCCAACAACCCGGGGAGGTCCACTCCGCCATTGTTCAAGAATTCTACACCCACCTCACCACCAAGGCTTTGCCTTTTCTATTTGTACAAGGTAAGTGTGTTCAATTTAATGAGGGGTATGTTAATCACATGTTTAGTTTGGATGGTGCAAGGGAAGAGCATTCAACATTTTCCGAATCCATGGATGCTACCAAGAAACAGCTGCTATTGAAGGATTTGTGCGAATCAGACACAAAGTGGATTGTCTCTTCTAAGGGAAAGAGAACAGTGAAAAGGCCGACATTGAAACTGCAGCCAAGAAGATGGAACCATTTCTTGAAAGCCAATCTTATACCGACCACACGGAATGAGGCAGTTTTAGAGGAGATAATGGCTTTGCTGTACTCGATCATGGTGGGAAGGAAAATTAATGTAGGCCGTCTGATCGTTGACGATACCTACAAATGTGCCAATAAGGGTTATGCATTTTGATTTTTTCTTCACTAGTCTCTAGAATTTGTAGACAACATCAAGTGCCAAAGCTCGACTTCGACAATGTCCAGAAATATAAGAGAACCACCACTCATACTCTTTGGTAGCAATTGATTTCCAGAGAGGCTAAAGAGGAAGGTAAGGGAAAAGCTGCTGAGCTAGTGTCTGTTGCCAAGACGCCCAAGGCAGAACGTTTTACGTAAATGCCAGCTAATACAATGGTAATACTTTCCCAAATCTATCAATGCCAGGAACTAATTTTGCAAAAGTTAGAGAAGGTTGAGAAGAAAATTTTGGTTCTCTGGCAATATACTGGTGCCAGGGATCGAGCCCTAAAGACGACTGTAACATCCCCCACCGGCCTGGTTGGGAACCAGGTCGGAGAATGCTACCAACAAACACAATGATGATCAGTGCGATAAAATTTTAGCAATGCACAACACTTAATCATTATTATACCTTTCAAACGTTATCCAATATCAATATTAGCTCGATTTATCCAATATGAACCAATAATTCATCAATTAGGACCAATTTTTAACTTTGATGAATTCTAGGGACTAATTTGTAAATCTAATAACTTATAAGTCCTTTCTTGAAATTTACTATGCAATATTGAAATTCAATATATTAACAGTAAGCTTGTAAATTCTTATATCATTCTGATATCATCTACCTATTCAATTAGACTATACAATAATCAGTGACCATTTTGTAAACTATTCAAATTGAGTTTAATGTCTTTTAACAGAATTAACTACCACCGTACCGAAATACCTTAGTTCCGTATTAGTATGGGTGTACATGAATTGAGCTCCAAACAAAACTGTCTAAACACGTATCGATACGGTCGAGGTTCGTATCAATACCGCTTGCAAATGTATCAACCCATTTCCCAGTAATTCAAGAACTCGTATCGGTTTGATATACCCTAAGGCCATATCGATACATTTAAATTCCCCAACCTTACTGCCAAAACCTATATCGATACACTTCAACCTGTATCGATATGCTATGGTTAACTCATGGTTTCCCAGGCCAAAAATGCAAGGCCGTATCGATACAGCTTGACCTGTATCGGTACGGCCTACACTGTAATGTCAATTCTTATCTGGTTTTTAGTCCATTTGACCTAGCAATCAATGTCCAAATGCAATGAAACTTTGCCAACAATATTTCAATGCTATAATCTACTTGCATACCAAATTTTAGAGTTATTCGAATCCATCTACTAGGTTTTTACCTTTTTTGTGCCAAATATGTATATTTAGCCATTTCTAAGCTATACCAAAAAGCCATTAAGAGCCTTAGACACCTTTACATGCCACGCGTATTACAAACATATCAAAAGGCCATAAATGACTAGTTCAGCTACTTTGCTACCCTCCTAAGAGTTCATAAAGGCAAAACACGTTACTTGAGGCTTGTAGTGACTTGTCAACAATATCGATTCTCTGATCTTCAACGGTGAAATCCTTAACCTATAATGTATGAAATGAAATGAATTAGGCATACATTGCCTAGTGAGGTAGTCACAACTAAATGTCATTATCAATGAAATGCATTCCAAATCATGTCTTGACAATATCAATGCAATAAATCAATAGTAGCAATGCAATGATCATGTTCAATAGTAATAAGTCCATATTTCAACAATAACCCTTGGTTCGATTCAGGATAGTGGATACGCGAATTCCTATGCCTCGCCAAACAATGAATGGTCTAGTCCTTCCGCCTCGCCAATATGACCAATATCACAACACATCCCTTTACCTCGCCAAATTAATATAGGCCGTAGCCCTAGGACCGTAGTCCACCTATACACTAAGCTCATGAATTCTATGGCATGCCAATTGTATCCAAAGTCCTTTCGAATCCAAGTTCCGGTGACAATATCAATGATCAATGTTCAATAACATTAGCTATGTTCAATGTTCTTATCAATAATTAATGTTTCGATGTCCATGTTCAATAGCGATATCAATAACAATGACAATGTTCAATGAACTCAATGACAATAACAATGGTCAATGCTTCATTTACAATGTTTCGATGACAATAACTTTGTTGATATCAATATACAATGACAATAACAATGACGATGACAATAGCGATGACAATAGTGTTAGCCATACTATAATAAATGATAATGAAACCAGGAAAGGCACTTAGCCTAATCCCGAGACTCTGACTACACTCACCTTAATAATCCAAAGCTTCTACGGCTCTCAGATATCAATCCCCTTGTTCCTAGCTTTCGGTGAAGATGATTGGTGTTCGCTTTCAATTTTTTGAGCTAGGTAAACAATAGGATTGTGTTAGAATCAATATTACGATATCGAAATCACTATAACAATATCAAAATCACTATCTAAACTCAATGTAATCCATATCTATGAAGTATCCATGGATAGCAAAAGCCTAGCTTGAGATTACTCTCAAATCCTCTATGAATTTTAACAATTGTTTGGGGGAAATAGCTTACCTGATCGTTAGCAATGATTCAATATTAATAAATCGAAGAAAACCCAAGCTTCTCCAACCTCAACAATGGAGGTGCTTGCTTGGGGGAAAGGATGAAGATGAAGGGAGAGGTGCCTGCTTGTTAAATCGAGTGAGTTTCTATTCCCCTTTCATTTCCTTACTCTTATTCTTAACTAGGAGCTTTCCTTCAAGTGAAGGAATCCCTTTAGATAATCCCATGTATGCGGGGATTATAATTGAGGAGGGGCTAATCGCAAGGTTAGTCCCTCAACTTTTAATGCTCTATACTTTTTCCCCCAAACTTTTAATTTCTATAATTTAGTCACTAAACAATTTCCAATACATTCAATAAGGTCTTTAAAAAATAATTTGACTCAATTAGATTCCAATATCGATACATTTGACCTTATGGTCAATGTCAGTATAATATTTGAACAATTTTGATGTAGGGTTTTTGGTCGCCCAAACCCAATTCCGACTGGTCTGGATTTTAAGGTGTTACAATGACTCTTGAGGGCATCACCACCAATCCTTTGCCACCATTTCAAGAGTTCCCAATTGAGCTTCATACGCCCGAAAGAATGTTAGCCAGCCCCTTATCTACCCATACTCCAACCTAGCAATCCTATGCCATTGTACTTGTATCACCTGTCCATGTTGAATCTATCAGAATTGAGACTCCACATGAGTATGATGATGATATGCCTACTAAGACTAATGTGCCACCCATTGCTCTAGCTTCTTCCACTGCCCTTATAGCTCTCGCTGCATCTGAGCTGGAAAAGGTCATTGAGGAGGTCTTACAAGACGTGAAGGCCTCCGTTGCTGCCTCGAAACCACATCTGAAAAGAAAGAATTCCTTAGCACCAAATCTAGGGAGCTTCATCAAGAGAAAGACCTGCGTCTCTCGCCCAGTACATTTCAAAGGGGATTCATCTTCCCCTTAACTCCTTAGTTTCACATTTTGTATATTTTTCATTTTTATCATGAATTTCATTTGTATATATGTGTTCTCATGTATTGTGGACAATGCATACCTTTGGTTTGGGTGTGTGTGTTGCTTCACATTTATTGTCATGCATGCATTTTCATGTTTTTGTTTGCATTTTGTTATTTCCATGTAGATTAGGTAGAAACTTGCATACCAAACCATTAATTGTTTTTGCCACGACTTGATTTTGAACTGATATTTTTTCCAACACATTGCTAGAATAGTTAGAATTTGCACTAGTATGCCCTGTCTGATGATGAAATTAGAATCTTTAGTTAGCATGAGCCAGTAGATTAGTTATTCCAGGTTGCTTGGCAATTGATCTCTAGCTTAGGGAACTTTAGTCTCACTTAAACACGTAGTATGCATCTAGTTCCCAATACAAACTTAGGATTCTTGAAACTGAAATCAGATTAAAAAACAACAATGCCAGGTTAAAAATAAAGAATAAGGCAACAATGTTTTGCCAAGGGCAAGAAAAAATATTAGAGCACTCCTTTGCCTTAGAGATAATAAGTTACTTGGGGCTTCGTGGTTTGTTTCTTCTTAGTTCGTAGGTCAACAAAACTTTAGGGTATGAGCGTAATGGGTTAGCTTAGTGATGAAGTCTAGATTAACGTGGGGATTCGTGGTATGCACCCTCTTATTTCTCACGACAAACAATGTCATGGCGCGAACCCAAATTTAATGCCAACAAAAATCCTTGGTGAATAAAATAAATAAAATGTGTGTGCTTTCTGAGTTTGGTTAGAAAAGATTTGCTAAAGGATTTAAAGGATACTTGATGCAAATTGCCAGCACTTCATGTACACTTAATGACCCTAGACTAGAGTTATATTGTTGCACATGAATTTGCTGATCTGTTGGCATTACTCCTCTAGGATATTTGAGGAGAGAACTAGGGTCAGACTCTACTTGCTATAATGTGTTGTTAATCAGTGAAAATTTTGTAGAGGTACTTTATTTTATTTTCTATTTTTACAATTTTCAGTTGCATTACTTGAGGACAAGCAATGAGCTAGGTTTGGGGGAGTATTAACTCCTCAAAATTTATATTTTTCACATATATATTGTCATGCTATTGCTTGACTTTGAATACACCTTCACTCTGGATCCATTGAAGGGTTGCATCAAAGGATCTCATTTTTTATCCATTCCTCTTTGTTTTATTTCTTATTTGATGGTGATGTTTAAAAACGATATTGTTCTGATGGTTTCCCAGCCATGAGCAAATTCTTTAAAGTTGGCTAGGGATGTTTTGCGATGAACGCTTAGCTTTTAAGTTTTTAATAATTGAATGCCTTAACATTTTTTTTTCTTTTTGCCAGTGCTTAATTTTCTTATATTCTTTGCCATATGACAGTTGGCATTGCATGCTCATTATCCCTCAATATATTAACAAACTTATGAGATAAGGATTAATTGCCAAAATTAATTGCCAAATACTAAGGAGAGAAACTTTGATAAAAGATGTTCAAGTAGATGAGCTTACTTAGGAAGTGAATCTACCCCGTAGGAGTAAAGATTAAAACTTTGTTAGGTTAATTATTTGAAAACAACATTATATACATATAGGTGTTTAAGGTAACTAACTTAGAGTATTGTCATCGACAGAGGCAATACTAACTTAAAATATATTCAACAATAAAATCAAGGCTGAAAGTTATTAATCGTTGTATTCTCTAGCGTGAAATCCAAGCATCCCTTGTTAACACCAATCAATCATCTGGATACATTTGTTTACCAAGCTGCCTGAATTTTCACTCCATTTTCCCTTAGTCATTTTCTTAATTAAAATCCAATCTCAATTACCAACCTATTCGTTTCAATTCACAAGTAATTATCATGGCATTTAATTCATGGAAAATCCCCGTGGATAGATACTCAGCTTACTGCTGTATTACTTCCTGACCGTGTATACTTGCACGAAAAAAGACCTAAATTTGCATTATTTACTAGCATATTTACATTAATTCATCAATTTTTTGCCAAGAATTAGTTATTCGACAGCATCCGAGATAAGAGAGAAGTCTATGATGCCAACAGTGATAATGCTGCAGTATCGGGTTGTGGGCCAAACGAAGACCAACGAAGAAAGAAGAAAGTTCGACAATGAGATACGTATTATCAGAGAGACAGTGTAGCTTGGACGCACTATTTGAGATTCGATTCATTTGTACCCAGATCTACCAAAAAAGAAACCCTTATCTACACTCTACTTGTACAGGATAGCAATCTTTTGAAAGCCCCTGGGTACACATATTACACTATCGTGGACCTTTTTGAGCAGCAGAAGAAAAGAATGATGAGATCGCCAGACGTAGAGTGTGAGCCTTTCTTCACGAAGGCAAGATGTCAAGAAGAGAAGTCAACTGTTATCTGTAACTCGTTATTTCAATTTCTTGTGATTAGGTATCTTCTCCGTTAAACGAGAGTCTTTCTAAGGACTGTTTGAGAATCAACGCTTTTGCATTCATTATCATATTTCTTTTACCATTGATTCCATGATTTTTATAGCATATACCATGCACTAATTAGTAAAATAATGAATTAATTGGGGGAAATATCATGACAGAAGATTTAACTTCAGACTAAATAATTATGCACCATTACAGAACCTGTTTGCAAGTTAAAGTGATGGAAGATATAGTCGCTAATTTGGAACAAGGTTAGAGGGACCTAGAGACCCATTTTGATTGAGCTGAACAAAGCATCAACGATCAAATTACACAGTTGTAGGCTGTGATTATTGCTTAATTGATTGCTCTGCTTGGAAAAGGAGACAACAAAGAAAAGGTTTTCGATGGTCTTGCTGAAGAACAAGATAGGACCACAGCTCACGTTAAGGGTTAATCAAAAATGCTAAACCTTGAAAAAAAAATCTACATTGACACCATTGGGAATCTGCAGCCCACCCAGTAGGGGTATTTGCGAGTCAGCCTATTGATTTGGGGGAAAATCGTGAGGGTGAAGTGCCTAATCTAAGTATGATGGATGAGGTAAATAATAGGATCAAGGTCGATATGGGTAAGGTGTATGAGGAGAAGTTTCATTCTTCAGAAGAAAGTTTTAAAGCCATGAAAGGATGAATAAACAAGAAAATAAGGCCAGTAACTTGAGCCTCGTGGTGGATCTAGTCCTTCCACCAAACTCAAAGTACATAACTTTGAAAAATATGATGGGACTACATGTCCCCCCGCTCATATCAGCTTGTATTGCCAGAAAATGATGACCTTCATAAAGGATGAAAAGCTACTCATTCATTGTTTTCATGATAGCTTGGTAGGGTCAGCAATTCACTGGTATATTCAGCTCAGCCGAGCTAACATCAAATCATGGAGAGATCTCTCAAAGGCTTCCATAGATCAGTACAAGCATGTAACATATATGATCCCGAATCGCTTCTTGCTACAAAGTTTGGAGCAGAAGCCTAATGAGAGTTTTTACCAATACGTTTAACAATGACGGGACATGGCAGCTCAGGTTCCGCCCTGATCCAAGAAAGTGAAATTACTCCAATGTTTGTTGATACTCTAAGGGGATTATTGTATGATCACTTGATAAGCTACCATACCCTCATCTTCGCGGACATGGTCATGACTAGAGAACGCATCGGAGATGCCATTAACAAAGGAAAGATAAGAGATCCCTAATCCCTACAACACTGCCCCCAGAAGGGAGAGGAATTTCATGTTTATATGGTGAATTCTCACCCAACCAGTCAGCCTCAAGGTTGTCCCCGTAATCAGTCATCATGGTTTGCAAAGCCTTTAAAGGTGCTTCATAGTCCTACAACTTATAATGAGGTACTCTCAACACTTGTTGAGAAGAACCTGGTGGCCTCTGTACAGTCTAAGCCAAAAGATCCTCCATATACTAAAGGATATGATGTTAATGTTGTATGCGACTACCATATGGGGAGTACGGGCCACACTACAGAGAATTGCAGAGCTCTGAAGAACAAGGTACAAAGTTTAATTGAGGATTGTCTGTTGAAGTTTTGAGAAAGAAAGATGACAAATATGAGTTTTGCGGAGATGATAATTTCCCAATTTAGGTGTTCATTTGATGATTCCCTGCATTTTGGATTTTTTTTTATTTTGAAGTAATGCGTGGAACCAACTTTGCTATTTTCCCCAAAAATAGCAAAGATCCTTTTGTAAGGGCATATATTATGTTTGCGGATTTTCATTCTAATGAAAATTGTATCTTTGCTTGGCATACAATGGCCTTGAAACGATATATATGTGTATATCCCTTTTTAATCTTGTAGGTCCTTGGATCTCAATTGCACGGTGCGATATCGATTCTGAGATCAGTTGAGTGTTGTGAAAATAATGAAGTGTGATTCCTTCCTCAGTCTAGTCTGGTCGGTAAAATGAAAATACACTTCTCATTTGAAAAAATATCCAAAGTTCATACAAAGTAAAGTGGACTAGGCAAGTTTAATCGTGTGGAGTTGCTTGAAATTGAAGTTTTAAGCGTAGTATTCTATGCCCTAATAGATTTCAACTAACGACTAGAAATACAAATATACATGTAAAAAAGGAAAAAAAGAAGAAAAAGAAAAAGAAGAAAAAAAGAAAAACATGAAAGAAGAAATGAACAATTAACTAACTAAATAAATAAATCTCGGAGCACTCTTTTGGAGCCATGAGATTGACAATCTAATAAGGAAGCTATGCTCCACCTGTTTAAGACCTTGGCGTCAGAGATGAATCCTTGAAGATGCTAGTATAACAACAACAACAACAACAATAATAATAATAATACAATCGGAAGCACATAAGTGCACTTAGAGTTTTATTCGTAGAATGATATTTTTGCACTCTACTGGTTAAACAAGTTCAGAAGCCTGAACACATTTCTGAATAGAGAAAATAAAGAGAATTGAGAAGAAGTCATTTTCTCTAGCAATGCAGTAATTATGAGGATGAACCAAGTGATCTGGGAAATTTACAACTTCAAATATCATCACAACATTCAGAGTCTTCATAGACACATGCTATGCTTGAAATGATCACCGAAGGGTTGAATCTGAGATGCTCTTGCACTCGATATCCAAGGCATCCTATTCTATTTTTTTGTATATTAAGATTTTGGTTTCAATGTCCTCTATGTTAATCCAAAAAGACATCTATCATAAAGATGTCGATCAGGAAACTGACATTTTTATGAACAAAAAGATTTCTTTGTATTGCTTTAAAGACAAATTTCGAGATGCAAGGTTGTTGATGCAAATGATCATCTGGGCATGGAGAAAGGGGCATTACATGACACGAGATGATAATGCGCCTTTTGCGACTAATGAGGCATAAGTGTCTGTGAAACAAGAGCTTTGGCATATAGAGTTCAAGTTAGAATAGACGAGAGATGGAACAGACTTGAAAGAACTTGATGAATGAAGAAGTCAAAGGATTGTCTTGAGAAAGAGACAATTTTGGTTTCGACCGAGGTCACTCGATTTGGAGGTTTGAACGAAGAATAAAAAACAAATTTTGAGGGCAAATTTTGTTAGGGCCACGAAGAAGATAGATCGATTTGGTCCAAAGATATTTCAAAGAAAGAAGTCAAGAAAATTAAGTCGATCAAGAAGAATATCTCAACAAAAATTGCATGCATCTTTGCATCCCCATTAATATTGATAATGTCATTCTACATGAACAAATGCATCTTTACATCATAAAATATGCTCATGCATCATCTTAATTATGACATTATCCTAAATCTTTCATGTAGGAAGTCGGACAAGCAGTATCCGAGAAAATGACTTTGACAAGAATTTCGTGCACCTTTGTACCAATCAAGAAGACATGCGCTTGAGTGTCATCTACATTGTTATGTTTACCTTAATGGATTTCCAAAAAAAAAACTCATATGATATTCTCAAAGCGAGATACCACTTTTTTATACCTTTGAGACATCACCTTTAATGGACTTCTTTCCATGCCAGTGTGATAAAAAATCAGGGCATTCCGGTAGTCTAAAAGAGAGATACAATTTAAAAAATCATCAAAGTTTTTAATCTTTTCATCATGATGTTTTTCTTAAAACCCTTATTTATTAATTTTATCCTTCCATAAGGATGTTTTGCTTAAAATTAAATTCCTTAATTTTATCCTTCCATAAGGATATTTTTCTTAAAATCTAATTTCTTAATTTTATCCTTCCATACATATGTTTTTCTTAATATTAATTTGCTTAATTTAATCCTTTCATAAGAATATTTTTATTAAAGTTAAATTTCTTAATTTAATTCTTCCATAAGGATGTTTTGCTTAAAACAATTTCTTAACTTGATCCTTCCATAAGGATGTTTTGCTTAAATCAAATTTCTTAATTTTATCATTCCATAAGGATGTTTTGCTTAAAACAAGTTTCTTAATTTTATCCTTCCATAAGGATGTTTTGCTTAAAACAAGTTTTTTATTTTTTCCTTACATAAGGATGTTTTTCTTAAAAATAAATTTCTTAATTTTATCATTCTATAAAGATATTTTTTAAAAATCAAATTTCTTAATTTTATTGTCAACTGACTAATGTCTGGCAAAAGAGTGACAGTTCAGCATAATAATGCAAGTACATATTGCCAACAATAGGTCTTTTTGTGTGCAAGTATACACTGTCAGCAAGTAATATAGTAGTGAGTTGAGTTGAGTATCCACATGGATTGTCTAGGAATGAAAAACCACAATAGTTATGTGTGAATTGAACATGTGAGATGACAATTCATTTCAGATTTTAATTAAGAAAATGAGTTAAGGGAAATGAAGTAAGAATTCAGGCAGGTTGGCAAACAATTGTGTCAAGATGATTGATGGGCTTGGCAATAGATGTTTGGATTTCATGCCAGTGATGAAAGTTATTAATAAAGGCAAATCTTGGTTTTATTGCCGAGTAGATTTTAAGCTAGTATTGGCTCTGTCGATGGCAATACTCTAAGTTAATTACTTTTAACATCTATATGTCTATAGTGAGTTTTCAAACAATTAACTTGATAAAGTTGTAATACTTACTCCTAAGGTGTAGATTCACTTCAGAAGTAAGCTCATCTACTTTGACAAGTAAACTCATCTACTCTAACATCTTCTTTCAAAGTTTCCCTCCTTAGAATTTGGAAAATAATCTTTATCTCCTGAGTCTGTTAAAATATTAAGGGATAATGAGAATTCAATGCCAATTGTCATATGACATAAAATATGATAAACTGAAGTGCAAGCAAAATAGACAATAAAGCCAAGGTAATCAATTATTAAAAACCTAAAACTAAGCGCTCATCGCAAACACTCCTATCCAACTTAAAGATTAGTTCATGGCTGGGGAAACCAGCAAAACATTATCATTTTTAAACACCGTCATCTAAACCAAAAATAGATTTAAGAGAAATGGACTAAAGAAGGAAACATGTCGATGCAACCCTTAAATGGATCCAGAGCTCTCGCCAAGACTACCTGGTTTGAACCTTGGTTCGCCTCTACTCCCTCTCTCTTCACCACGACGCAACACTCTTTTGATCATTCACTGGACTCCTTTATATAGGCTCTCATGAAAACCCTAATTAGGGTTAGGGTTTTGAGATTTTTTTACCACCATTCTCGGTGCGTTATCTCATTTTTTGAATTAGGGCTAACCTGGCTCTGACTCATGGTTATCTAACTGGGCATCAAGATTCATTCTTTTGCCAACCGAGCTTGGTAATTTTCTCTTGTATTTTGCAATTGTGCTCAGCATTTCTCTCCTCTTTCCACTTTCTCCAGTCCTACCAAACATGCACACTACAGTATGAAAATACCCCTTCACCCTGGCAATAAAATCTGTGCATTCCTTAACTCCTAGAGGCAAATGCATGAATCTACAGGCAAAATGTATAATATGTAACTAAAGTCAAGCAATAACATGACAATATAAGCATGAAAAGTACATCTTTTGGAGAGTTAACATTTATCCTTCTATAAGGATGTTTTTCTTAACTTAATCCTTCCATAAGGATGTTTTGCTTAAAACACATTTCTTAATTTTATCCTTCCATAAGGATGTTTGGCTTAAAACAAATTTCTTAGTTTTATCCTTCCATAAGGATATTTTTATTAAAATTAAATTTCTTAATTTAATCCTTCTATAATGATGTTTTTTCTTAAAACAATTTCTTAATTTTACCCTTCCATAAGGATATTTTCTTAAAATCAATGCTTATGCTCTTTGATTTGTTATCGTTTCACAAGAATAAGAAAAGAGGGACAACTATAATCACTAATTTTCATTCGGTCTTCATATTTTATTGTTGTTGTTGTTAAACTTTATTAAAAATAGACTTAATAATAAAAAGCTCATTTAATAATGTCCAAGTCCAACATTATTACATAACCCCAAATAATAATTACATTTGGCCTGATAAGGCCCATCTAATATTAAAACCTAAAGCCTAATCTACTCTCAGTCTCTCTCTCTCTTTTGGCATAACCCATTCTCAACCATCAGATCAATTCTTGATATGACGGTCTAGATAAAGGTAGAGATGACCGCCTAACTTCTCCACGCGCGAGTGAAGCACACATCCTGTAGCGACTTTTAAATTCGTTCGGATACGGGTTATTCCCATATTTTCTAAAATTTGGTTCTTAGGGGATTTCTTTTAAAAATTTGTTTCTTTTGAAAATAGTGAAGACTTGGAGTCGCCACCGGCCACTTGGGCAAGATAGGTCGGACACCACAAAATCAGAGATTCGTTTTGAAAGGGTTCAGGAGTTGGTTACGTGTGAGGAAGGATTAGCACCCCCATCACGCCCAAAAATCGGTACCAAAATATTTGTTGCTTTTCATCGAAGGAAATTGTCGAAATTTGAATTGAATTTAATTAGATTTCCTTAATGGCATATAAACCTTAATTAAACAGACTTTATCAAATTGATGGGTTCGAATTAATTGGACATTTAATTAATAATGGTGATGATACATTGGACTATAGATTAAACCGACATCAAATAAGCCTGACCGCCGTGTTAATTTATGGTTCGAATTTTGTACATCACCTTTATGCATGATGCAATCATTTAAGTATGATATCATGATTTATCCACTTTTAATTTTACCTTGGGACGGTAAGGATTAATTCAAATATTTGGTCAACGTCCATTAAGCCAAGACTGTTACGACCCAAATATTAGAATTAATAAATACCCCTTTTTAGGGTTTAAGTTAATTATTATGCAATCAAAATATTATAGGTCATATGAATGAAAATTACAAAATGCATGTCACATAAGGGCTCAAAATAAACGCACAAAAGCCCCACTAAAGTCCTAACCTAAAAAGGCCCAAATTATGAAAGTTCAATTAGTGATCTAACTATTAATTAGGTGAGTCTAATATTAACCCTAAATTAATTAAACCTAAAAACTAGAAAACCCTAATAATTTATGGTTTATCTTGAATCATGATAATTAAGTCGATTAATTTTAAACTAGTATCTCAATAAGCCAATGATACTATTTAAAATTAGTCAAGTTAATCAATCATGAATTTAAAAGTTTCCACTTATGTTCAATGTCAATTTTATCCTAAAGGGTAATTAAGAAGTGTTTAACTAACTTAATGAATTTAATATTTATCCCAATGAGCCAAGGATAAATTTAAATTCACTAAACTAATTCGAACCTTAAGTCTAATTATGAATCTAAAAAAAACGCTAAATCTAATTTAATTAATTTAAAGATTATGTCCCTATAAGCCGAACGTACATTTTAAATTAATTAAATTAAATTAACTAAACTATCTTTAAAACCTAATCTACAAACACAAAAAGTGCTCAAAAACACACATTAAAAAAGGGTTATGAAAACCATATACTATATATATATATATATTAAACAAGATACCATACATATATATTTATATAAATATACCTTTATGTAAACTATATATTACACATAATATATAAAGCATATAACATATACGTTAAAACCATATGTTATAATAACTACATATACATTAAGTATATATTATATATATTAAAACTATATTTAATAGTTTGTATATATATTGAAACTATGTATTATATATAAAAACCATATATTATATACATAAAAAAACAATAGAACATAATATAACCCATATTCCTCAAAACCACTAAACATTCATACATCTAATCAAGCATCCAAATCCGAACAAATAAGCATATAAAAAATGAAATTAAACAAGAATAAAAATAAACAAATGCCTGATAAATGATGAACAAATTGAACAAAAACCAAATCTAAAGGACCCCAAAAAGAAAATTTACCATTTAAGAACAAATTTGATTTGAACGAGGACTAAATTGAAAAGGTTTGAAATGCAACATGGAACCGGGGAGTGATTTAAAAAGACGAAATGGCTCAAGCTGGGATTTTAAAATGCGGAGGGACCCCAAGGGTGATTTGAAAATGCGAAACCCTTCCGCGTGTAAATATCACGACACGAAGGGGTTTATGTTGCAAAATCCCCATTTTTAAGGGCCGAATATATAACCCATTTTGGAAAAAATACCCTCTCTTTTTGCTTTTCAAAAAACTTTTCCTAAAGATGGCTTCCCCTTGTTCTCTGAAACGAGGATGAACACCACTGTGTGTTCATCCTCAAACGCCGAAACTGCCTCTTTTTTCAGAATTCGGTGGTTGGCCTCCGTGGGGCACCGCACCGACCGCCGTTCACCTGTGCCGATAAACCAAAACCTTAACTCAAGAAAACCCTTCTCTTTCTTTTGAACCCAAATCTAACACCTTCTTTTGAAAAACATAACCAAAACCACTTTTTTAAATCGAGAACCCATTTTTTAGAATAAAAAAACCCTAAAAAGACAACCCTTTGTCGGCTCATCCATTATGGCCCGAAGGCTTAGGCTTATTACCGGACGAGGAGTGTTTTACAACGGAGACCACGCTTTGAAGGTAAAATGAAAATGAAACCCTAACTCTAATATATATGCTTCAAAATAAAAAAAAAGGAAGAGTAGAGATACCTTATAAAGTCTTTTTTGTATTGCTTTGAATATTTTTCTCCTTGTTCGCACTTAGGGTTACAATTGTTTGGGTTTGGTTCTTATTACTGAATATTACATGAATTTAGAAAAAGGAAAAACTGAATAAAATTTCCTATTGGTTGCTTTTGTGCATTTTTAGCCGGGTTCATGTTGTTTCCTGCCACTGTCGGTTTGTTGGGAAAATGGTTCTAATTTTGTTTGACTTTTGCTTTGTTTTGCATGTGATACGAGAGAGGAGGAGGGGACCAATCCTAGTTGCTGGTGGTTGCAGGCCGGCGTGGAGGAGCTGAAAGGCTCTGATTACGCGTGGGAGCGTTCAGAAGGCGAACAGACGCGACTTGGGAGCTTAGGAGACAGACGCGTGGTACCTCTCGCGCGAGTGGAGAAGTTGAAATGTCAGGCGTGACCGGCACGTGCACGTGGTCACGTTTGAAACCTAGAAGGTTCTTCCAGCGATCATGGGCCATTAGATCTATCCCAGATCTAACGGCTGGGAGCCGGCTGCGCAATGACAAGCAAAGAGGATTAGGGTTTTTTTGTTTAATTTAAGTTGGGCCTTATCGGGCCACATGTAATGTAAAAATTTTGGGCTTATAAAGTGTAGTGGACATTTAAAAACTTGGGCCGTTGTTTTATTTATGTTAATGGGCTGTTATATATATAATGTTTTTGGTTTTTAAAATATGTAAATGGACTGATAATTTTAATAAACTTAGGCTGTTTTATTTATTTAATTAGTCTTTTTTTTATTTTCAGTTTAGTTTAATAGCAAAAACAATAATAGTACTACTACTAATACTTAAGATAACATAAAGGATATAATATACTACTAATATTTTGGGGGTTTTCAATTGGGTAATAACATAATAATAATAACCAAACATGATAAAAAATATGTAATAATAAAACATAAAACTTAGAAACTAATAATACTTAATTGTAATAAAGAAATAATAACACTAGTAATGTTTTTGTTGTTTTGGTTTTTAATAAAAATAGATAAAGTAGAGCCTTTTATTGCAAATATAAAACGGGTTAACACCCGAGATAAAATTAGTGATTACATTTGCCCCTCTTTGCTTATCCTTGTGAAACAAGAATAAAGCAAAGACCATAAGCACTAATTTTATCTGACTTTCATGTTTGAAGATTCCGAGTTGTGAGTTCCTCCTATATAGAACTGTTCACCCTTCCTCTTCTTGAAATCTGAAGCTATGAGTATCTGCCTCATTCGCTCTGAAGTCCTTGAGCTTCGAGCTTGAAATCCTTCTCCTAAAATCCTTGAGCTTTGAGTATCTGCCTCATTTACTATGAATTCTTGAAGCTGCGGGACTTTCGATTTTGAAACTAGGAAACCCGAATTTTAAGAAAACATCCTAAAGGAGGGATGAAAATTGAGAAATTTGGATATTAAGAAAAAATGTCCTTTTGGAATGGATAAAATTGAGAAATTGAAATTTTTAAGAAAACATCATTTGAAGGGATAGAATTGAGAAATTGAAATTTTTGAGAAAAACAACCCTTGAAGGGATGAAATTGAGAAATTGGAATTTATGAGAAAAACATCCTTTGAAGCGATAGAATTGAGAAATTTAGTTTTGAGAAAGACATCCTTTTGAAAGGATAAAATTGAGAAAATGGATTTTGAGAAAAAACATCTTTTTAGAAGGAATAAAATTGAGGAATTTGGATTTTGAGAAAAAGGTCCTTTTGGAAGATATTGAAGTTGAGTAATTTTGAATTTTGATAAAAATCCTTAAGGAGAGATTAATTTGAGAAATTGAAAGACCTTTAGAAATCCTAATTATGCAAGTCAAAGGACTCTTGATTCTCATGAGATCTATTTCTCCCCCCGTAGGGCTGTAGATCTATCCTTTTATCAATCTTCAAATGCATGTTTTAAAATAAACATGATGCTATAAGTATATGAGTTAGCATGCTCCTAGCATAGTGATGTCTAGCTATCAATAATGCATGAGCGTGTTTTATGATGAGAATGCAAAGATGCATGAATTTAGCTCGTTTTTGTTCTTTAGAGTAAGTGGTCATCATCTTGGGACTACAACCACTCATCAATCTCATGTCTTGAAAAAAATTGCCTCCAAACTTGTGTTGCTCATTCTCTGTTCAAATCTTCGAGTCAAGTGACCTTGGTCGGAACCAGAATCATTAATCAAGTTCTTTCAATTTTCATTTGAACTCTCATATGCAAAGACTTTTGTTGTCTCAAGGACAATGATGCCCCAAAGGCTCTTCGTCATCCCATGTCACGTCGTGCCGCTTAACTTCGGGCCTCGCTGATGGCGATGCACTTATCTCCGAAGTAATACAAAGAAATCTCTTTGTGTAAAATATGTCAGTTTGCTGATCGTTATTTTAATGAAGGATGCCTTTTTAGATTAACATATAGAATCTCAAAACCAAAATCTTAATTGAAAGAAAAAACATAATAGGATCCCCAGATATCAAATGCAAGGGTGTCTTAGAT
Organism: Hibiscus mutabilis; assembly: GCA_019671005.1. Classification (NCBI taxonomy): domain Eukaryota; kingdom Viridiplantae; phylum Streptophyta; class Magnoliopsida; order Malvales; family Malvaceae; genus Hibiscus; species Hibiscus mutabilis. The sequence goes on along the minus strand of CM033717.1, from coordinate 17,834,033 downwards.
TCAACCCTCCGGTGATCATTTCAAGCATAGCTTGTGTTTACGAAGACTTTGAATGTCATAGCGATATTTGAAGTTGTGAAATTCCTTCCAAAAAGCTTGGTTTATCCTCATGATTATGGTATTTGCTTGATCTATTTGAACACTATTCCTTCTAGTTCTCATCATCTTTCTCTATTCATAAATATGTTCAAGCTTTTTGACTTTTGTTTAACCCATGAAGTGCGGAAAATGTGACTCTAAGAACTCTAAGTGTAAGTGTGCGCCTCTGATTGTAATCAATATTGTGTTAGTTTCCTCAAGGATTCATCTCTGATGCTCAAGTATTGGACATGTGAAGCATAGCTCCTCATTAGATTTGTTCTCCCCCACAGCTCCATCAGGATACTCCATGACTTATTCAACTCGTTCATTCATTATTTTTTCTTTGGGAATTCAACTCATCACAATCCTTTGTCTCGAGAATAATGATGGAGCATACAACAATACCCCGATTTACTCAGCATAGTCATGATTTGAAATTTACTCATATAGCCAAGGCTTTTGACTTGATTAGAGTAAGTGGAGCAAAGTATCCTTATTTGGCCTTTTTGCTATAGCGGAGTAACCTTCTGATTTTTTTGAGCACTCTACTTTCCTTTTTCTTTTGAAGTATATTCAAGCAACTCTATTGGGCTCTTCTAGGAGATTTTCTTATCATCAAACATCATCAAATGAGTAGTAATCTTGCTTCTCACACTGTACTGACCAGAGCGGACTGAGGGGAAATCATGCTTCATCGTTATCACAATATTCGATTGATCTCTTTCACTAGGATCAATGCTACATCATGCATGTGATATCCGAGGACCTAAGGGGGGTAAGAAAGGGATATACATATATATGATTCCAAGGTCATTATATGTTAAGCAAAATGCATTTTCATTAGAAAGAAAATCCACAAACTGATAACAAGTGCTCTTACAAAAAGATCATTGCTATCTTCAGGCAAATGATAGAAACGTTGGTTCCATGCATTACTTCAAGAGAAAATGCAATATGAAAGGAAATTTAAACACGTGAACTCCAAAAAAAGACCGAGATCTAACACCTCCCCAAAAGTCATGCTCATCATTTCTTCTTTTCAAAACTTCAAAAGACCACTCTCGATCAGACTCTGAACCTTATTTTTCAGTGCTCCACAATTATCTGTGGTGTGGCCCGTCATATCCATCGGGATAGGAAGGATCCTTTGGTTTGGACTGAACCGGAGTCAAAAGTTTTTTCTCAATAAACATTGGGAGAAAATCAATGTATGATATAGGAACCAGATAAAGAACCTTTGGAGGCTTTATAGAACAAGATGATTGATTATGGGAGCAGCCACGAGGCTGATTGTTTGGGCGAGAACCCACAATATGAACTTGAGAATCATGCCCTTTAAGGTGGTTGTGCTATAGGGGTCCCTTATCTTCCCCTTCTTGATGGCATCTTCAATGCGCTCTCCCATCATAACCACATCTGCAAAGTTACTAATAGGATTGTTGATCAAAAAATCATACAAAACTCCTTTTAGAGTGTCCACAAACATGGGAATAATTTCATTTTATCGAATTAGGGGCCGCACTTGAGCCGCCATGTCTCGCTAACATTGGGCATACTCACGGAAACTCTTATTGTGCTTTTGTTCCAAACCTTGTAGCAGAAGCCGATTGGGGACCATATCAGTTATGTGCTTGTATTGATCCATGAAAGCTTTGTCCAAATCTTTCCAAGACTTGATTTGGGCAAGAGTTAACTGATTGTACCACCTTATAGCGGGCCTTGTTAGGCTATCTTGAAAGCGGTGAATTAAAAGCTTTTCATTGTTGATGAACCTGGCCATCCTTCGACAAAACATGGTTATATGTGTAGTGGGGCAAGTCCTCCTATCAAACTTCTCGAGTTTCGGAGTCTTAAACTTGTACGGGATTTCCACATCCGGGAATAAACTAAACTTTCTAGCGTTTAGTCCGTAAGAACCTTCTTCATCTTCCATTACCTGAAATCTTTCTTCGAGATTCTTCTGTGTATCTTCCAATTGCTTTGAGAATTCTGCCTTCACATGGTTCAGTTTTTCCAACTCATCAAGATCCAGGATACTATCCCCGACATCGTCGATATTTCCGAAGGTCATTCCTGGTTGAGCTTGGGAAGAGGCATCGGTTTGGTGAGCATAAGATGCCCCTTGTAGAGGTTTCACTGAAGGGTTGATAACAAGAGGGTTCTTATAGATTGGGGCACCCAAGCAGTCTCCCGAATCTTGAGTAGGATTCTCGACAACACCCTTTCCTCTTAGACTGGATTGCATCATCTGAGATATCTCTTTCATCATATCTTGTTGGGACTTGATGATGGTGTCCCTTAATTGTTGCTGAGTTTTCTCCAACTGACCTCTCAAACCGGCTTCTAACTTAGCAAAACTTTCCTCCATTTTCTTCTTTCGGTGTCGGGTAAATTGTGGATGCGAAATCTTTGATTACTAAGAAAACTACCACGAACCCCCCAACAATTAATTTTATTTGTTTTACGTATGCAATGTGTCGTATGCATAACAGAAATAGATGATTAAAGGTAATTAATTAAAATGTACAATTGAATGCAAAGAAGCATTGATTCGACGAACATTCTCATTATGGACTCTTTCTTCCATTACGCAAGCATTAAATTTAAAATATTCTCGAATCAACATTTCATGTGAAAAGTGCTATAAATATGCACAAAAATAATAGAAAAAACAAGATAACAAATGATTTAGCAACAAATATAATGAACATAAAACAAATTAACAACACCAAAATAGATTAACAACCAAAGGGCCTAACAACATGTATTCCAGTTCGCTATGGTTATTGATAAGTGTTCAAAAGTACTATTTTTCTTACCCTTTTTACTCATATTATTGTTAGACTTAGGCTCATATTAGTTGCATAATTAGCCATTCATACATTAATCCATGTTTCCTTCCATCGTTGAGCTTGATTACATAACTTGGTAGTTTTTGTGGGAAAAGATGCTGCTTTGGTGTGTTTTGGGTGTATGTGCAGGATCACTTGCCAAAGAAAGGCTAGAGCTAGTTGCCAGGGCAATGCATGAAGGAGACGCCGAGCCAGTTGCCAGGGAAATTGTCGACAAGAGCAAAGGTGATATGGTAGTCGAAATTGATGACTGGACAAGCCCAAGATGACGTCGAGCAAAGCCCAATCACAAAGGAATTTGATTTCCATGAAGAGATTAAATAAGAATTAAATTCCAAGAAGATAGGAGAAGTTCTAGTAGGAATATAATTATAATAAAGAATTATATTCTTTAAAGATAATTTAATTCCAACTTAACTTCCTCCTCAAAGAAGGACTTTGACCTAGTCCTATAAATAAGAGGGAGATTTCGACAACTCAAGAGAGCAAGAGGAGGGGAATTTCGACAACTCCAAGGAGGGCAAGAGGAGAGAATTTTCGACAAGCATCTAGGGCAAGGAGGATTTCGACAAGCCTCCTTCATCTTTTTCTTTCTTGTTCGATTGGGTTCATGCTAGGGATTATTTATCTTGTGTTTCTTTGGAACCTAGCCATGAACTAAATCTATTTGGCTATGGTTATTGTGTTTTGCGGTTGTGAGAAACTATTGGTTTTTGTTTAGGTAATAAGAGTTTGCACTTTTCTATTCAAGGTTTATTCATTCTTGGTTCTTATTCTTGTTTGCGAGTGAATTGGGAGAGGATCTCGTGATTTCATCTATTTATCTAATACCGGGAGAGTTAGATTCAATAAATGAATGAATATGATCTTTATTCAATCTATTGATGGTGAAGATTAATCCGGCTTAGGAATAAGTCAAGGATTTCAACGGCTAAGAGGAGCGCAAGATTGGTTGTTGTTCACCCTTGATTCACGCAGGGATGTATTATCAAGGCATGCACAAGTAGCTAGAGTTTCGACTTAGGGATAAGAAGAAACCATTGAAGAACGCTCTGCCGAACCTTGAAGTTCGCTGCCCAGAAGCCCAAGTAGTTGCCTAGCTAGTCGCCCAGGCAACCATCGATTAGTTGCCAAGGCAACCCCGTTGTGCAAGTTGCCACGACAACTGAGTTGCCCGTGCACTCTTTTACCAAGACGATCCAATCGGCTATCACACCTCAACTCACGATAACCTGGCCTATCTCTCTCTCATTTGATCTCATCTACTCTTTTACTTTATTGCTTTCTAGATTAGTTATTAGTTAAACTCCTATAATCCTTTATTTGTGTTTTTACTTTTTACAGTGCAAGAGACTAGATTCTTGAAGTGGCACCAATCCCTGTGGAGATGATATCTTTTATACTATAACTTGCAACGTGTATACTTGCACAATTGCGTAGCACTTATTACGCGCAACAAGTTTTTGGCGCCGTTGCCGGGGATTGGCAATAGCGACTTTGTTTTTATTTTCTTGCACTTTCTTTTTACTTTTCTTGTTTAAGATTCAAAGGGCTAACAAACTTTGGTTTTGCATTGGTATATGACCAGGGCAAGACCGATTACACCAGAATATCCCTTTGATCCAGAAATCGAACCAACCTTACAAAGACTTAGACGAAGGATAAGAGTAGCAATGGCTAATCAAGACGGCAATATGGATCAAGATGTTCCAGTAGGAGGAGGAGTGATTCTTGCACGAAATAGAAATATTCGAGACTATCTTGAAGAAGATCTTGATGGACATAATCCAGGAGTTGTCGCACCTGAAATTGAAGCCGACCACTTTGAGTTAAAACCGATAATGTTTAATATGATCAACACAATTGGTCAGTTTGGCGGCTCAGCAACTGAAGATGCACGGCAACATCTGAAATCTTTCCTCGAGATTTGCAACTCGTTCAAAATACACGGAGTCACCCCCGATGTCTTACGATTAAGATTATTCCCCTATTCACTAAGGGATAGGACGAAAGCATGGTTGAATAGCATTCCTGCCGGATCAATAGCATCTTGGACCGATCTTTGTCGTGATTTCCTTGCTCAGTTTAATCCTACAAATTTGACTGATAAGCTTCGTAACGACATTACTTCTTTTCGGCAGACAGATGATGAATCCATGTACGAGGCTTAGGAGCGATATAGAGAACTTCTACACAAATGCCCCCTACACGGATTCCCGGTGTGGACTCAAGTAACAATGTTTTACAACGTCGTGAATACACCAACAAGGATGATGCTAGATGCCTCGGCAGACGACATACTCCTAGATAAGTCATCGGAGGAAGCAATGCAAATTTTAAACAGGCTGGCCAAGAATGATTATCAATTCCCATCTACTAGAAGAGGAGGAGTTAGACGCCAAGCCATAATACATGAACTAGGATCATCAGATTCAATTTCGGCACAATTGGCCACTTTAACCAAGATGGTCCAGAACATGCAAAAACCAAACAACACACATGAAGTCAAGGTAATGGATTCTTTTTGTGAGTTATGTGGTGATAACCATAATTCTTCTGAATGTATACAGAATTCGGAATCCAGCTTCTATGTGGGGAATTACAATCGGAACAACAATGTGATGTCCAATACATACAATCCAGCTTGGAAGAAGCACCCAAATTTTTCATGGAGTAATCCCAACAATGCCCTAAACCAGAACAATCAGAATGCACAAGCATCGGGATTCCAACAGAATATGCCACGGAAACAGTTGCCGCAGCAACAACCGACAACATCTAGTTCTTTGGAAAATTCTTTAAATGCTTTTATGATGAAAACTTAATCTTATATGGCTGAGAATAGTAATTTCATAAAAAGAACTGATGCTTTTATTAACAGGACTGAGATGAGATTGCAAAACCAAGAGGTGGCAATCAAATCATTGGAAAATCAAGTCGGACATTTTGCTCAAAATCTGAATACTAGACCGCAAGGAGGTTTACCTAGCGATACTGAAGTCGCAAGAGGAAATGGCCATGAGCAATGTAAGGCAATCACCACTAGAAGTGGCCAACAACTTAGAGAGGCTCAAACCCCCTCATCAAACAAAACTCCACAAAAAGATCAAGAAGAACCTAGCGGCAAAGCCTCAATTGCTGAACCAGGAATTACCACGGCAACCGACAATAAGCATACCTCGGCAACCGATGATAAAGAGCCTCAGCAGCTTGCGATAAGCATGCCTCGAAAACCCTAGTTGATAACGCCTCGGCAACTCCATTTGTCCCGGCAATACCGTTAATCAGGTTCCAAACCAATGAAAGGATCGAAGATATCCGACTTCCACCACCATTCCCACAAAGGTTGAAGCGACAAATGCAAGAATACCAATTCAAGAAGTTTCTTGATATCCTAAAGCAAGTCCACATCAACTTGCCATTGGTGGAAGCAATTGAACAAATGCCAAACTATGCCAAGTTTCTTAAAGACATTGTGTCCAAGAGAACAAGGCTAGGAGAGTTTGAAACAGTTACCACAACAGAGGGATGCATGGCAATGTTGCACAATCGTATGCCACCCAAGTTGAAGGATCCCTGAAGTTTCACAATACCCTGTTCCATTGGAAACCACTATGTCAGGAAAGCATTATGCGATCTTGGTGCTAGCATAAACTTGATGCCTAAATCGGTTTTTCAGAAACTAGGAATCGGGAAGGCAAGACCTACAACAGTTATGCTACAGCTAGCTGACAGATCCTATGTGCATCCAGAGGGAAAAATCGAGGACATACTGGTAAAAGTTGATAAATTTATTTTTCCCGCTGACTTTATTATTTTGGATTGTGAAGCAGATGAGCATGCACCCATCATTCTCGGGAGACCATTCTTAGCAACAGGGAGAACCTTGATCGATGTTGAAAATGAAGAACTCACAATGAGGGTGAATGACCAGCAAGTTAAACTAAATGTGTTCCAAACACTAAGGTATGCCGATGATCCAGAAGAATGCCAACTTCTTCATGCCACGGCAGAGTTTAACTTCGACGAGGAATTTAGTTGCCTCGTTAACTACATTGCCGATCAAGAGGAACCTGAGGAGTATGAAGAACCGGTCGATGAGGAACAACAAGAAGAGGCAAATTGTCTAGTCAATCGACCAGGTACATACTTTGAACCACTGGATTACTAAGGTAAGGAAGGTAAACTCGAAAAACCCTCTATTGAACAACCACCGATTCTTAAGTTGAAACAATTGCCAGAGCAACTAAAATATGCATACTTAGTGTTGCGCGTAATAAGTGCTACGCAATTGTGCAAGTATACACGTCGCAAGTTATAGTATAAAAGATATCGTCTCCACAGGGATTGGTGCCACTTCAAGAATCTAGTCTCTTGCACTGTAAAAAGTAAAAACACAAGTAAAGGATTATCGAAGTTTTAACTAATAACTAATCTAGGAAGCAATTAAGTAAAAGAAAAGATGAATTCGAATGAGAGAGATAGGCTAGGTTATCGTGAGTTGAGGTGTGATAGCCGATTGGATTGTCTTGGTAAAAGAGTGCATGGGCAACTCGGTTGCCGTGGCGACGACTGCACAACGGGTTGCCTTGGCAACTAATTGATGGTTGCTTGGGCGACTAGTTGGGCAACTACTTGGGCGATCGGGCAGCAACTTCAAGGTTCGGCGGAGCGTTCTTCAATGGTTTCTTCTTATCCCTAAGTCGAAACTCTAGCTACTTGTGCATGCCTTGATAATACATCCTGCGTGAATCAAGGGTGAACAACAACCAATCTTGCGCTCCTCTTAGCCGTTGAAATCCTTAACTTATTCCTAAGCCGGATTAATCTTCACCATCATTGGATTGCATAAAGATCATATTCATTCGTTTCTTGAATCTAACTCTCCCGATATTAGATAAATGGATGAAATCACGAGATCCTCTCCCAATTCACTGCAAAACAATAATAAGAATCAAGAATGAATAAACCTTGAAATAGAAAAGTGCAAACTCTTATTACCTAAACAAAAACCAATAGTTTCTCACAACCACAAAAAACACAATAACCATAGCCAAGTAAATTTAGTTCATGGCTAGGTTCCAAAGAAACACAAGATAATTAATCCCTAGCATGAACCCAATCGAACAAAGATGAAGGAAGAGGCTTGTCGAAATCCTCCTTGCCCTTGATGCTTGTCGAAAATTCTCTCCTCTTGCCCTACTTGGACTTGCCGAAATTTCCCTCTTGCTCTCTCTCTATGGATTGTCGAAATCTCCTTGCTATTTATAGGGCTAGGCCAAAGTCCTTCTTTGAGGAGGAGTTTGAGTTGGAATTAAATTATCTTTAAAGAATATAATTCTTTATTATAATTTTATTCCTATTAGAACTTCTCCTATCCACTTGGAATTTAATTCTTCTTTAATCTCTGCATGGCAATCAAATTCCTTTGGGCTTGGACCTTGCTCCATGTCATCTTGGGCTTGTAAAATCATGAATTTCGACATCCATATTGCTTTTGGTCTTTGTCGACAAATGCCATGGCAACGGCTCAGCGTCTCCTTCATGCACCGCTTACGGCAACTAGCTCGGCATTGCTTTGGCAAGTGATCCTGCACATACACACAAAAACACACCAAAGCAGCATCTATTTCCACAAAAAATCACCAAGTTATGTAATCAAGCTCAACGATTGAAGGAAACATGGATTAATGCATGAATGGCTAACTATGCAACTAATATGAGCCTAAGTCTAACAATAATATGAGTAAAAAGGGTAAGAAAAATAGTACTTTTGAACACTTATCACACCCCCAAACTCGAACTATTGCTTGTCCTCAAGCAATGCAAACTCATAATTACCGCCAAGACTTCAAATTTTCACAAACTTAGCTTTGAACTTGATTTCAATTCTCAACCCGGGGCACAAAGTATGATTGGCTTTTTATTTTTCAGAAAACTGATGAATTACTCGGAATCAAACTATAATGCTTGTGAGTGTGTGCGGAGTTGTGTGCAAGTTGATTTTTCGGATTCTATGCAAACAATAGGTTTTCAAATTACTTCATTGGGTTCTTTTTAACATGTTTTAACTAGAGCCAATTTGGGCACCTCTAGTGTTTTATTTTTAGTTTTCTTAAGTTAATTTAATCGACTAGAGCCGGTTTGGGCACCTCTAGTTAACCGAAAAAAATTTTAACGCCTCCTAGAGCCAGTTTGGGCACCTCTAGTGATCAATTTTTTTAGCATATGCTAGAGCCAATTTGGGCACCTCTAGCATTCATCCAATTTTTATTCTAATCCCCCAATTAGTTAATTATCAACCTAAGTTTACTAGAACTCCTTAAATCAATCAAACCACAACAGTGTTTCATCAAATTTAGCATCATAGTACAATTCTAAGTTTTTCATGGTTATCCTAGAATAAAAATTCTATCAATTAAGTGCATTGGCAAAGTCATCATCGAATATTCATCAAATCTAAGCAATTCTTGTTCCAATTAAAGGCATGGCAAGCAATTTATGTATCCTAAATGTAATGCTTAAGATTAATGTAACTAAACATGGTAATTACTAATAACAATCCCCCAAACTCGAGTGAGGCATTGTCCTCAATGCATGCATAAAAATAACGAAAAATAAATATAAAAATAAAATGCATACGAGGACTTACTCCGAGAGTTCGTCATCGTAGATGATTAGTTTCCTTCTAGTTGGCGTCTTGATTTTCTTGCTTGAACGTGATGGTTGTTTTCTTGTTGCCGGGACGTCTTGAGCTTTGGTTGCCGTGGCATCAGCTTGTGCAGGCACGATGTAGGTTGCCGCGGCATCTTCTTCATTGGTTGCCGTGGCAAGGATCTTTGATAAATTTCCTTAGCATAGTAGTTGTGAGTCTTGTTGTGAAAAAGAAAACAAAGAAAACCTGAAAACTAAAGATAATGAATAAAATATCTCCTAAAAATAAAAATGAAAATAAAAAGAAAAAGAAAAAAAAAATACTGAAAGGAGAGCATGCTCATGCATCTCCTAAGTTGACCACTTCCTTGTTACGTTCCACATGGGCACCATTGTAGTGCTTCAATCTTTGTCCATTAACTTTGAATTCATGATTGTCAGAGATGGACTTGATTATTACGACACCATGAGAGAATGGTTTGACGACTTTGAATGGTCCCGACCATCTTGATTTCAGCTTTTCGGGAAAAGTTTTAGCCGAGAATTGAATAGGAGAACTAGTTGCCTGGCGTGAATTGCCGTGGCAATAGTTTCTTGTCGTGCCATCGCTTTGTTTTCTCCTTGTAGATTTGTGCATTGTTATAGGCGAGTGCACGAAATTCTTCTATCTCATTGAGATCCATCAAGCGCTTTTGTCCGCACTTTCCCAATCCATATTCACGGTCTTGATTGCCCCAAGACGCCTTGTGCTCGATTTCCACCGGTAGATGACATGTTTTACCATAGACAAGCGGAAGGGGACATACCTAATGGTGTTTTGAATGCGATACGATATGCCCAAAGTGCGTCATCTAGTCTTAATGACCAATCCTTCCTTGAGGGATTTACAACTTTCTCGAGTATTCCCTTCAACTCCCGGTTGGAAATTTCTGCTTGCCCGTTGGTTTGTGGGTGATATGCCGTGGCGATCTTGTGTGATATGCAAGCGTTGCAACATCTTGGCAATTAGTCTGTTGTCAAAATGCTTGCCCCGTCGCTGATAATTGCTCTCGGCATCCCAAACCGTGTAAATATGTTTTTCTGCAGGAATCGTTGCACGGTCTTGGAATCGTCGTTGGGAACTGCAGCTGCCTCTACCCATTTAGACACATAGTCGACGGCGAGTAAGATGTAGAGGTTGCCGAATGAAGATGGAAAAGGTCCCATAAAATCGATCCCCATACATCGAGAACAGTTCCACCTCGATGATGTTCTGGAGTGGCATCTCATGTCGCCTAGAGATATTGCCCGTCCTCTGGCAACGATCACATTGCTTGTAAAAGTCTTGGGCATCTTTGTACAATGTTGGCCAATACAAACCGGATTGCAAGACTTTGGCCGCGGTACGAGTTCCTCCAAAATGTCCTCCATAGGGTGAAGAATGGCATTGCCGAGTACATTCTGTTGCTCTTCTTCAGGGACACATCGACGTATAACCTGATCTGCACATTGTTTAAACAAAAGAGGCTCGTCCCAAAAGTAATGCTTAGCATTATGGCGGAACCGCTTCTTCCCTTGGTGAGTAATGCCATACGGAAAAATACCACAAACAAGGAAGTTAACTAAATCTGCGTGCGGGGTATTGCGGGCATGTCTTTGCCGTAGTGTCCGCTCCCAAAATTGCCGAGGCGTGCTCGTCAAAGACCGCTGCGGCGTCGAGAGTTGCCGAGGCGTCATAGGCTGTCGAGGCGTCAAGGGTTGCCGAGGCGATTAGAATTTGTTCATCCGGGAATGCATCGCATATCTCTAGATCCGCGTCCTCTTCCCTATTATTGCGTTCCAAACGTGATAAGTGATCGCCACTTGATTTTCATTTCCTTTCTCGTCCTTAATTTCAATATCAAATTCTTGTAAAAGTAATATCCAACGAATCAAACGAGGTTTAGCATCCTTTTTAGCAAATAAGTATTTGATTGCGAATGGTCCGTATGAACAATTACCTTTGTACCAATTAAATAGGATCGGAACTTGTCAAATGCGAAAACTACAGCTAGTAACTCTTTCTCCGTTGTTGTGTAATTCATTTGAGCATCGTTAAGAGTTTTACTAGCGTAGTATATCACATGGAAGGTCTTACCTGTGCGTTGGCCTAGGATTTGCTCCTACCGCGAAATCACTTGCATCACACATGAGCTCAAAAGGTAGCGTCAAACTGGTGGAACAACAATGGGTGCCGAGGCAAGCTTTTTCTTTAGGGTTTCAAATGCTTGAGTGCAAGAATCATCAAAATCGAAGACTCTATCCTGTTCAAGCAGATTACACAAAGGTTTAGTGATTTTAGAAAAGTTATGAATGAACCTCCTGTAAAAACCTCGCATGTCCAGAAAACTTGAATTCCTTTAACCGAATTTGGTGGGGTAATCTCTCGATCACGTCCACCTTGGCTTTGTCTACTTCAATTCCCTTGGATGAGATCTTATGGCCGAGCACTATTCCTTCATCTACCATAAAGTGGCATTTCTCCCAATTGAGGACTAAATCTGTTTCTTCGCATCTTGCCAACACCCTCTCTAAATTGCCGAGACAGCCGTCAAGTCATTACCAAAAACCGAAAAATCATCCATGAAGATCTCAAGGAAGTCTTGACCATGTCCGAAAAGAGCGCCATCATACATCTTTGGAAGGTTGCGGGCGTTACATAATCCGAACGGCATCCTTCGGAAGGCATAAGTACCGTAGGGGCATGTGAAGGTTGTCTTTTCTTGATCTTTACGGTGCTATGGCAATCTGATTGTAACCTGAATAACCATCAAGAAAAGCATAAAAGGGTTTACCCGCAAGACGGTCAAGCATTTGATCAATAAAGGGTAATGGGAAGTGATCTTTCCTAGTGGCTTTGTTTAGCTTTCGATAGTCCATACAAACCCTCCAACCGGTCTGATCTGGTTGGGATAAGTTCATTATTTTCATTGCTTACCTTTGTTATACCTCCCTTTTTCGGCACACATTGTACCGGACTTACCCACGTACTATCGGAGATAGGGTATATAATGCCGGCGTCAAGCCACTTGATGATTTCTTTCATTACAACCCCTTTCATGGCATGATTCAGTCTCCTCCGGGCCTCAATTGAAGGTTTGTGATCATCTTCCAACAAGATCTTGTGCATGCACACCGCCGGGCTAATTCCCTTCAAGTCGGCAATTGTCCACCCTATTGCCTTTTTATGTAGCTTCAACATGTTGATCAGCTTCTTTTCTGCTCAGGCTGTAACTTAGAAGAAATAATTACAGGTAATGTATTATCGGTCCCTAAGTATACATATTTGATTTGCTCGCAATTGTTTCAACTCAAGAATTGGTGGATTTTCGATAGAGGGTTTTTCGATCTTACCTTCCTTACCCGAGTAGTCCGGTGGTTCAAAGTATGTACCTGGTCGATTGACTAGCCAATTTACCTCTTCTGGTTGTTCCTCATCGACCGGTTCTTCATACTCCTCGGGTTCCTCTTGATCGGCAATGTAGTTGCCGAGGCAACTAAATTCCTCATCGAAGTTAAACTCTGCCGTGGCATGAAGTAGTTGGCATTCTTCGGATCATCGGCATGCCTTAGTGTTTGGAACACATTTAGTTTTACCTGCTGGTCATTCACCCTCATTGTGAGTTCTCCTTTTCAACATCAATCAAAGTTCTCCCTGCCGCTAGGAATGGTCTTCCGAGAATGATAGGTGCATGCTCATCTCGCTTCACAATCTAAAACAATAAAGTCGTGGGAAAAATAAATTTATCAACTTTTACCAAGTATGTCCTCGATTTTTCCCTACGGATGCACATAGGGATCTGTCGGCTAGTCTGTAGCATAATCTGTTGTAGGTCTTGCCTTCCCGATTCCTAGTTTCGGAAAACCGATTTAGGCATCAAGTTTATGCTAGCCCCTAGGTCGCATAGTGCTTTCCCGACATAGTGATTTCCAATAGAACAGGGTATTGTGAAACTTCCGGGATCCTTCAACTTGGGCGGCATACGATTGTGCAACATTTCCATGCATCCCTCTGTTGCGGCAATTGTTTCAAACTCTCCTAGCCTTGTTCTCTTGGACACAATGTCTTTAAGAAACTTGGCATAGTTTGGCATTTGTTCAATTGCTTCCACCAATGGCAAGTTGATGTGGACTTGCTTTAGGATATCAAGAAACTTCTTGAATTGGTATTCTTGCTTTTGTCGCTTCAACCTTTGTGGGAATGGTGGTGGAAGTCGGATATCTTCGATCTTTTCATTGGTTTGAACCCTGATTGACGGCATTACAGGGACATCTGGAGTTGCCGATGTGTTACCAACTGGGGTTGCCACGGCAATTCTTGGTTCAGCATCTGAGACTTTGCCGCTAGGTTCGTCTTGCTCTTTTTGTGGAGTTTTGTTTGACGAGCGGGTTTGAACCTCTCTAAGTTGTTGGCCACTTCTGGTGGTGATTGCCTTACATTGCTCATGGCCAGTTCCTCTTGCGACTTCAGTATCGCTAGGTAAACCTCCTTGTGGTCTAGTGTTCAGATTTTGAGCAAATTGTCCGACTTGATTTTCCAATGATTTGATTGCCACCTCTTGGTTTTGCAATCTCATCTCGGTCCTGTTAATAAAAGCATCAGTTCTTTTATGAAATTACTATTCTCAGCCATATAAGATTCAGTTTTCATCATAAAAGCATTTAGAGAATTTTCCAAAGAACTAGATGTCGTCGGTTGTTCTTTGCGGCATCCATTTGTCGTGGCATATTTTGCTGGAATCCCGATGCTTGTGCATTCTGATTGTTACGGTTTAGAGCATTGTTGGGATTACTCCATGAAAAATTCGGGTGCTTCTTCCAAGCTGGATTGTATGTATTTGACATCATGTTGTTGCCCGATTGTAATTCCCCACATAGAAGTCGGATTCGGATTCGCATACATTCGGAAGAATTATGGTTATCACCACATAACTCACAAAAAGAATCCATTACCTTGACTTCATGTGTGTTGTTTGGTTTTTGCATGTTCTGGACCATCTTGGTTAAAGCGGCCAATTGTGCGAAATTGAATCGATGATCCTAGTTCATGTATTGTGGCTTAGCGTCTAACTCCTCCTCTTCTAGTAGATGGGAATTGATAATCATTCTTGGCCAGCCTGTTTAAAATTTGCATTGCTTCTTCCGGTGACTTATCTAGGAGTATGCCGTTTGCCGAGGCGTCTAGCATCATCCTTGTTGGTGTATTCACGGCATTGTAAAACATTGTCACTTGAGTCCACACCGGGAATCCGTGTAGAGGGCATTTGTGTAGAAGTTCTCTATATCGCTCCCAAGCCTCGTACATGGATTCATCATCTTTGCCGAAAAGAAGTAATGTCGTTTCTGAAGCTTATCGATTAAATTTGTAGGATTAAATCTAGCAAGGAAATCACGACAAAGATCAGTCCAAGATGCTATGGATCCGGCAGAATGCTATTTAGCCATGCTTTCGCCCTATCCCTCGGTGAATAGGGAATAATCTTAATCGTAAGACATCGGGGTGACTCCGTGTATCTTGAGCGAGTTGCAAATCTCGAGGAAAGATTTCAGATGTTGTCGTGCATCTTCATTTCTTTGAGCCGCCAAATTGACCTATTGTGTTGATCATATTAAACATTACGGTTTCAACTCAAAGTGGTCGGCTTCAATTTCGGGTGCGACAACTCTCGGGTTAAGTCCATCAAGATCTTCTTCAAGATAGTCTCGAATAGTTCATTTCGTGCAAGAATCACTCCTCCTCTGCTTTCGAACATCTTGATTAATATTGCCGTCTTGATTTGCCATTGCTTCTCTTATCCTTCGTCTAAGTCTTTGTAAGGTTCGTTCGATTTACGGATCAAAGGGATATTCGGTGAAGTCGGTCTGCATACTGGTCATATACCAATGCAAAACCAAAGTTTGTTAGCCCTTTGAATTTTAAACAAGAAAAATAAAAAGAAAGTGCAAGAAAATAAAAACAAAGTTGCTATTGCCAATCCCGACAACGGCGCCAAAAACTTGTTTGCGCGTAATAAGTGCTACGCAATTGTGCAAGTATACACGTCGCAAGTTATAGTATAAAAGATATCGTCTCCACGAGGATTGGTGCCACTTCAAGAATCTAGTCTCTTGCAATTGTAAAAAGTAAAAACACAAGTAAAGGATTATCGAAGTTTTAACTAATAACTAATCTAGGAAGCAATTAAGTAAAAGAAAAGATGAATTCGAATGAGAGAGATAGGCTAGGTTATCGTGAGTTGAGGTGTGATAGCCGATTGGATTGTCTTGGTAAAAGAGTGCATGGGCTACTCGATTTGCCGTGGCGACTTACACAACGGGTTGCCTTGGCAACTAATTGATGGTTGCTTGGGCGACTAGTTGGGCAACTACTTGGGCGATCGGGCAGCAACTTCAAGGTTCGGAGGAGCGTTCTTCAATGGTTTCTTCTTATCCCTAAGTCGAAACTCTAGCTACTTGTGCATGCCTTGATAATACATCCTGCGTGAATCAAGGGTGAACAACAACCAATCTTGCGCTCCTCTTAGCCGTTGAAATCCTTAACTTATTCCTAAGCCGGATTAATCTTCACCATCATTGGATTGCATAAAGATCATATTCATTCGTTTCTTGAATCTAACTCTCCCGATATTAGATAAATGGATGAAATCACGAGATCCTCTCCCAATTCACTCATAAACAATAATAAGAATCAAGAATGAATAAACCTTGAAATAGAAAAGTGCAAACTCTTATTACCTAAACAAAAACCAATAGTTTCTCACAACCACAAAACACAATAACCATAGCCAAGTAAATTTAGTTCATGGCTAGGTTCCAAAGAAACACAAGATAATTAATCCCTAGCATGAACCCAATCGAACAAAGATGAAGGAAGAGGCTTGTCGAAATCCTCCTTGCCCTTGATGCTTGTCGAAAATTCTCTCCTCTTGCCCTACTTGGACTTGCCGAAATTTCCCTCTTGCTCTCTCTCTATGGATTGTCGAAATCTCCTTGCTATTTATAGGGCTAGGCCAAAGTCCTTCTTTGAGGAGGAGTTTGAGTTGGAATTAAATTATCTTTAAAGAATATAATTCTTTATTATAATTTTATTCCTATTAGAACTTCTCCTATCCACTTGGAATTTAATTCTTCTTTAATCTCTACATGGCAATCAAATTCCTTTGGGCTTGGACCTTGCTCCATGTCATCTTGGGCTTGTAAAATCATGAATTTCGACATCCATATTGCTTTTGGTCTTTGTCGACAAATGCCATGGCAACTGGCTCGGCGTCTCCTTCATGCACTGCCCTGGCAACTAGCTCGGCATTGCTTTGGCAAGTGATCCTGCACATACACACAAAAACACACCAAAGCAGCATCTATTTCCACAAAAAATCACCAAGTTATGTAATCAAGCTCAACGATTGAAGGAAACATGGATTAATGCATGAATGGCTAACTATGCAACTAATATGAGCCTAAGTCTAACAATAATATGAGTAAAAAGGGTAAGAAAAATAGTACTTTTGAACACTTATCACTTAGGAACCGATAATACATTACCTGTAATTATTTCTTCTAAGTTACAGCCTGAGCAGGAAAAGAAGCTGATCAAGATGCTCAAGCTACACAAAAAGGCAATAGGGTGGACAATTGCCGACTTGAAGGGAATTAGCCCGGCAGTGTGCATGCACAAGATTTTGTTGGAAGATGATCACAAACCTTCAATTGAGGCCCAGAGGAGACTAAATCATGCCATGAAAGGGGTTGTAATGAAAGAAATCATCAAGTGGCTTGACGCCGGCATTATATACCCTATCTTTGATAGTACATGGGTAAGTCCGGTACAATGCGTACCGAAAAAGGGAGGTATAACGGTGGTAAGTAATGACAACAATGAACTCATTCCAACCAGGACTGTGACTGGTTGGAGGGTTTGTATGGATTATCGAAAGCTAAACAAAGCCTCTAGGAAAGATCACTTCCCAATACCCTTTATTGATCAAATGCTTGACCGTCTTGCTGGTAAACCCTTTTATTGTTTTCTTGATGGTTATTCAGGTTACAATCAAATTGCCATAGCACCAGAAGATCAAGAAAAGACAACCTTCACATGCCCATACGGTACTTATGCCTTCCGAAGGATGCCGTTCGGATTGTGTAATGCCTCGACAACCTTCCAAAGATGCATGATGGCACTCTTTTCTGACATGGTCGAAGACTTCCTTAAGATCTTCATGGATGATTTTTCTATTTTTGGTAATGACTTCGACAGTTGTCTCGGCAATTTAGAGAGGGTGTTGGCAAGATGTGAAGAAACTGATTTAGTCCTCAATTGGGAGAAATGCCATTTTATGGTAGATGAAGGAATAGTGCTCGGCCACATGATTTCATCCAAGGGAATTGAAGTAGACAAAGTCAAGGTGGACGTGATCGAGAGATTACCCCCACCAAGTTCGGTTAAAGGAATTCGAAGTTTTCTTGGACATGCAGGTTTTTACAGGAGGTTCATTCATAATTTTTATAAAATCACTAAACCCTTGTGCAATTTGCTTGAGCAGGATAAAGTCTTCGATTTTGATAATTCTTGCACCCAAGCATTCGAAACCCTAAAGGAAAAGCTTACCCCGGCACCCATTGTCGTTCCACCAGATTGGACGCTACCTTATGAGCTCATGTGTGATGCAAGTGATTTCGCGGTAGGAGCAGTCCTA
Source organism: Hibiscus mutabilis (assembly GCA_019671005.1). Lineage (NCBI taxonomy): Eukaryota > Viridiplantae > Streptophyta > Magnoliopsida > Malvales > Malvaceae > Hibiscus > Hibiscus mutabilis. The sequence goes on along the minus strand of CM033717.1, from coordinate 17,815,735 downwards.
GGCCAACGCACAGGTAAGACATTCCATGTGATATACTACGCTAGTAAAACTCTTAATAGTGCTCAAGTGAATTACACAACAACAAAGAAAGAGTTACTAGCTGTAGTTTTTCGCATTTGACAAGTTCGATCCTATTTGATTGGTACAAAGGTAATTGTTCATACGGACCATTCGACAATCAAATATCTATTTGCTAAAAAGGATGCCAAACCTCGTTTGATTCGTTGGATATTACTTTTACAAGAATTTGATATTGAAATTAAGGACAGGAAAGGAACAGAAAATCAAGTGGCCGATCACTTATCACGTTTAGAACGCAACAGGGAGGAGGACGTGGATCTAGAGATATGCGATGCATTCCCCGATGAACAAATTTTAGTATCCTCGGCAACCATGGACACGGACGCCTCGGCAACTCTCGACGCCACAACAGCCTTTGACGCTTACGCCTCGACAATTTTGGGAGCAGTCACCACAGCAGCACATGTCTCGGCAATACCCTGGTACGCGGATTTAGTTAATTTCCTTGTTTGTGGTATTTTACCTTATGGCATTACTCACCAAGGGAAGAAGCGGTTCCGCCATGATGCTAAGCATTGCTTTAGAGACGAGCCTCTTTTGTTTAAACAATGTGCAGATCAGGTTATACGCCGATGTATCCCTGAAGAAGAGCAACATAATGTACTCCGGCAATGCCATTCTTCACCCTATGGAGGACATTTTGGAGGAACACGTACCGCGGCCAAAGTGTTGCAATCCGGTTTATATTGGCCAACATTGTACAAAGATGCCCAAGACTTTTACAAGCAATGTGATCATTGCCAGAGGACGGGCAATATCTCTAGACGACATGAGATGCCGCTTTAGAACATCAACGAGGTGGAATTGTTCGATGTATGGGGGATCAATTTTATGGGACCTTTCCCATCTTCATTCGGCAACCTCTATATTCTACTTGTCGTCGACTACGTGTCTAAATGGGTTGAGGCAGCTGCAGTTCCCAACAACGATTCCAAGACCGTGCAACGATTCTTGCAGAAAAACATATTTACACGGTTTGGGATGCCGAGAGCAATTATCAGTGACGAAGGCAAGCATTTTGACAACAGACTAATTGCCAAGGTGTTGCAATGCTTCGGCATATCACACAAGATCGCCATATATCACCCACAAACTAACGGGCAAGCAGAAATTTCCAACCGGGAATTGAAGGGTATACTCGAGAAAGTTGTAAATCCCTCTAGGAAGGATTGGTCATTAAGACTAGATGACGCGATTTGGGCATATTGCACTGCATTCAAAACACCCTTAGGTATGTCCCCCTTCTGACTTGTCTATGGCAAGACATGCCATCTACTGGTGGAAATCGAACACAAGGCATACTGGGCAATCAAGACCGTGAATATGGATTGGGAAAGTGCCGGACAAAAGCGTTTGTTAGACCTCAACGAGATAGAAGAATTTCGTGCACTCGCCTATAACAATGCACGAATCTACAAGGAGAAAACAAAGCAATGGCATGACAAGAAACTATTACCGCGACAATTCACGCCAGGGCAACTAGTTCTCTTATTCAATTCTCGGCTAAAACTTTTCCCGGGAAAGCTGAAATCAAGATGGTCGGGACCATTCGAAGTGGTTAAACCATTCTCCCATGGTGCCGTGATAATCAAGTCCATCTCTGACAACCATGAATTCAAAGTTAATGGACAAAGATTGAAGCACTACAATGGTGGCCATGTAGAACGTAACAAAGAAGTGGTCAACTTAGGAGATGCATGAGCATGCTTTCCCTTTTGATATTTTATTTTTATTTTTATTTTTATTTATTTATTTAATTTTTTTATTTTCGATTACTTTTTTATTTTATTTTATTTTTTCGAATTTTTATTTTTATTTTTTTATTATTTCTGATTATTATTAATTTTCTTTAGGATAGTTTTTTTTATTTATTTATCTTTTAAGTTTAAGAATCCCATTACACATCTTTATTTATTTTCTTTATTAGTTTATCTTTAATTTTAATCCTTATTTGATTTGTCTTTGAATTGTAGGAAAAAAGTTCAAGATAAAGAGAAATTTTAATCCAAGAAGGAAAATATCTTCACCAAGGAAACTAATGGGCTGAATCTAAGGCTTATATAAAGCCTCCAATTTACCCTAATCACAACCCCCTTGTCGTCACACCCTCGCTAACCCAAAACCCTTTTTTTTCGTTTTCCTCTAATCCCACCCACCATATTTACCACCTATCTTTTCTATAAAACCCATCACCCTTAACCTATTCCTACTTTTTATCTTGCAACTTTTTAGTTTCTTTTCTTTTCTTTGTTTTTACAAAACTCACAACCAAGATCATCTATGGCATCCAAGATTAAATTTTTAGTTCATCCAAGTTCCTCCAAAGAACCAAGATACAAGAAGTTTGCTACACCGGTGGTTCAAGAAAGATTTCAATCCAAGTTTGAAAGACGGAAGATTCATGAAGAACAAGGCTTTGAATACTCCAACTCTCATCAAGATTTCGGCCTTGAACCATTCATCTTCAAGAGGATTGCACATCAAAAGTGGCAAATACTTTGCCATCAACCGGAACCGGGTAACATCTAATGGGTAAGAGAATTCTATGCTCACTCACCTAATCTGGATAATCCTTATGTTTTTGTTCATGACAAGGCCATACTCATAAGTCCTGAAAACGTCAACACCTTTTACGGGATTTACATTGAGAAGGATGAGCATCAAGCCTTCGTTGATCAAATCACTCCCAAGCAACTCGACAAGGTGCTTCAAGAACTCACTCAACCGGGAACTCATTTGTGTTTTTACTTTTTACAGTGCAAGAGACTAGATTCTTGAAGTGGCACCAATCCCTGTGGAGACGATATCTTTTATACTATAACTTGCAACGTGTATACTTGCACAATTGCGTAGCACTTATTACGCGCAACAGTTATCTGCATGGCTACTCACGTGGGTATGTGGTGTTTCACTCCCACTTAAGGGTTAGAGCTCGGGAGTAGAGCTTGATGATCATGATGCAACCCATGTTGGTGATTACTTAGAAATTAAATAAAAAATCAATTCGAAAACCACCAATTATCAAAGTCCATGTAATCAAAGTCATATTTTCAATAAAAAATCAACCTCATTAAAATCAATTTCAATAATTTTCATAATTAAAAGCAACAAATATTTTCTTGGCTTAACTCTATTTTTGTTTTGTAAAAAAAATGGTCCCCAATGGAGTCGCCATGCTGTAGCGACTTTTAAATTCGTTCGGCTACGGGGTATCCCCATATTTTCTAAAATTTGGTTTTTAGAGGATTTCTTTTGAAAATTTATTTCTTTTGAAAACAGTAAAGACTTGGAGTCGCTACCGACCACTTGGGTAAGGTAGGCCGGACACCACAAAACTAGAGATTCGTTTTGAAAGGGTTCGAGAGTTGGTTATGTGTGGGAAATGATTAACACCCCCATCACGCCTGGAAATCGGTACCAAAATATTTCTTGCTTTTCATCGAAGGAAATTGTCAAAATTTGAATTGAATTTAATAAGATTTCCTTAATTTCATATAAACCTTAATTAAACAGGCTTTATCAAATTGATGGGTTCGAATTAATTGGACATTTAATTAATAACGGTGACGATACATCGGACCATAGATTAAACTGACATCAAATAAGCCTGACTGTCGTCTTAATTTATGGTTCGAACTTCGTACAACACCTTTATGCATGATGCAAGCATTTAAGTATGATGTTATGATTTATCCACTTTTAATTTTACCTTGGGACGGTAAAGATTAATTCAAATATTTGGCCAACATCCATTAAGTCAGGACTGTTACGACCCAAATATTAGAATTAATAAATACCCATTTTCAGGGTTTAAGTTAATTATTACACAATCAAAATATTGAAGGTCATATGGATGACAATTACAAATGCATGTCACATAAGGGCTCAAAATAAACACACAAAGGCCCACTAAATTCCTAACTTAAAAATGCCTGAATTATGAAAGTTCAATTAGTGATCTAATTATTAACTAGGTGAGTCTAATATTAACCCTAAATTAATTAAACCTAGAAAATCCTAATAATTTATGGATTATCTTGAATCATGATAATTAAGTGGATTAATTTTAAACTAGTATCTCAATAATCCAAGTATACTATTTAAAAGTAGTCTTATTAATCAATCACGAATTTAATTTAAGTTTCCACCTATGTTCAATATCAATTTTATCCTAAAGGGTAATTAAGAAGGGTTTAACAAATTTAATGAATTTAGCATTTATCCCAATGAGCAAAGGATAAATTTAAATTCACTAAACTAATTCGATCCTTAAATCTAACTATGGCTTTACAAAACAACCCTAAATCTAATTTAATTAATTTAAAGATTATGCCCTTATAAGCTGAGTGCCCACTTTAAATTAATTAAATTAAATTAACTAAACTATCTTTAAAACCCTAATCTACAAACACAAAAGGGCTCAAAAACACACATTAAAAAGGGTTATGAAAACCATATACTATATATATATTAAATAAGATACCATACATATATATTTATATAAATATACCTTTATCTAAACTATATATTACACATAATATATAAAGCATATAACATATACATTAATACCATATGTTATAATAACTACATATACATTAAACTATATGTTATATATATTAAAACTATATATAATAGTATGTATATATATTGAAACTATGTATTATATATAAAAACCATATATTATATACATAAAAAAAACAATATAACATAATATAACCCATATTCCTCAAAACCACTAAACATTCATACATCTAATCAAGCATCCAAATACGAACAAATAAGCATATAAAAATTGAAAATAAACAAGAATAAAAAAAAATACATGATAAATGGGGACCAAATTGAACAAAAACCAAATCTAAAGGACCCAAGAAGAAATTTTACCATTTAAAAACAAATTTGATTTGAACGGGGACTAAATTGAAAAGGTTTGAAAAGCAACAAAGACACGGGGAGTGATTTAAAAAGACGGAATGGCTCAAGTTGGGATTTTAAAACGTGGAGGGACCCCAAGGGTGATTTGAAACTACGGAGACCCTTCCGATTGTAAATATCATGACACAGAAGGGTTTATGTTGCAAAATCCCCATTTTTAAGGGCTAAATATATAACTCATTTCAGAAAAAAGAAACCCTCTCTTTTTTCTTTTCAAAAAACTTTTCCTAAAGATGGCTTCCCCCTTTTCTCTAAAATGAGGATGAACACTGTCGTATGTTCATCCTCAAACCTAGAAACCGCAGCTTTTTTAGAATCTGGTGGTTGGCCACTATGGACCAGTACATCGACCGCCGTTCACCGGTGCAGATAAGCCAAAACCTTAACTCAAAAAAACCTCTTCTCTTTCTTCTAAACCCAAAAATGAAACACTCTTTTGAAAAACATAACCAAAACCATCATTTTCTTTAAAAACTGAGAACCCCCTTTTTTGAATCAAAAAACCCTAAAAAGACAACCCATTGTCCGCTCACCCATTATGGCCCGAAGGCTTAGGCTTGTTACCGGACGAGGAGTGTTTTTAATATGGCGGCCACGCTTCAAAGGTAAAATGAAAATAAAACCTTAACTCTAATAATTATGCTTTGAAATAAAAAAGAAAGAGGAGAGATACCTCAGAAAGTCTTTTCTGCATTGCTTTGAATCTTTTTCCCTTTGTTCGCACTTAGGGTTACAATTGTTTGAGTTCGTTTCTTATAACTGAATATTACATGGATTTAGAAAAGGAAAAACCGAATGAAATGTCCTATTGGTTGCTTCTGTTCATTTTTGGTCGGGTTCATGTTGTTTCCTGCCACTATCAATTTGTTAGGAAAATGGTTCTAATTTTGTCTTACTTTTGCTTTGTTTTGCATGTGATACAAGAGAGAAGGAGGGGACCAGTCCTTGTTGCTGGTCGCTATAGGCCGACGTGAAAGAGCTAAAAGGCTTTGATTGCGCGTGAGAGCATTCGAAAGGCGAACAGACACAGCTTGGGAGCTAAGGAGACGGGCGTGTGGTGCCTCTCGTGCGAGTGGAGAAGTTGAAACGTCGGGCATGAGCGGCACGCGTGTGTGGGCACGTGCGGAACCTGTAAGGTTCTTCCAGCAATCATGGGCCGTTAGATCTATCCCAGATCTAATGGCTGGTAGCCGGCTATGCAAGGACAAACAAAGAGGATTAGGGTTTTTTTGTTTAATAAAAGTTGGGCCTTATTGGGCCACATATAATGTAAAAATTTTGGGCTTATAAAGTGTAGTGGACATTTAAAAACTTGGGCCGTTGTTTTATTTATGTTAATGGGTTATTATATATATATATAATGTTTTTGGTTTTTTAAATATGTAAATGGACTGATAGTTTTAATAAAGTTGGGCTACTATATTTATTTAATTAGTCTTTTTTATTTTCAATTTAGTTTAATAACAAAAACAATAATAGTACTACTACTAATACTTAAGATAACATAAAGGATATAATATACTACTAATATTTTGGGGTTTTCAGTTGGGTAATAACATAATAATAATAATAACCAAACATGATAAAAAAATTTGTAATAATAAAAAATAAAACTTAGAAACTAATAATACTTAATTGTAATAAAGAAATAATAACACTAGTAATGTTTTTGTTGTTTTGGTTTTTAATAAAAATAGATAAAGTATAGCCCTTTATTGCAAAATATAAAACAGGTTAACACCACAGATAAAATTAGTGGTTACACCTCTGAGACTGTTCAACTCCCTTCACGCGCCCACGTACCGGAACCTTCATCGACAATCCATGTGGCCTCATCTCTAGCGATCGCACTGCCACCGTTCTCTCAAAGGCTCCCTCTAACCACTATACATGTGAGAAGAAAAATGAGGCATAGGGATGTTAGATAGCCATCATCAACATTAATATTAGTCTAACTAATATAAAAATGAAATCAAATATATATGTAAAGCAATCTATTGTATGATTCATCTTCTAATCAATAAAAAGAAATAAAGAAGAGGGAATCCTGGTTTTTCATAGGTATTTTCTAGTTCTTCACTTTTTCATTTCAAAATAAAAATAAAAGGAAAAGGATAGAGTTTATACCTTTCTAGTCTCAGAACCGCCGTCGTTCATGGTGGTTGAGGACGGTGCCACCGATGATTGGAACCCTCGTGTTTAGTCTTTACGACTTCATGTTTTATGCCAATTAGGCTTTGAATATTTTTGTAACACCCCCTTCCCAGCCTGGTAGAGAACCGGGTATGATAGAGTTATCGAAAACTAATTCGGAGATCGAAAGTTTAACCGGGTTCAAAATCTTGTTTGGAATGTCTTATTAGTCTCTTTTAAGACTTATCGAACTTCAGTTTGTAGTCAATTTTAAACTTTTTCAAACTTAGGGACTAAATTGAAAATTTTACAAATTAAGAGACTTTATCAAAATTTCTTTATACAAAACTTCGATTAAACTTACCAATTATAATCCTATGTATTTTCGTTATTAATGGAGGCCGTTTACCTATCCGATTAGAGCATTTAAAGATTAGTGATCAATTTGAAAACTATTTAAAACTATAGTTTAAGTCTTTTAACAGAATTAACTGTCATCGTACAGATACATTTAAGCACGTATCTATACACTTAAGCCTGATCGATACACTAAGTCGAATTTCACAAGTTTTAGATTCAAGGATAACAAGTCTGTACCGATACATCTAAGCTCGTATCGATACGCATTGACTAGGGTTGACTTGTTTCAGTACACTCAAGGCCGAACCGATGCAATTAATTTTCCAAACCTCATTGCCAAGGTCCGTATCGGTACAACTTGACCTGTATCGATACGCTCTGTTTTCCTAGGTCAAATTATGCAAGGTCGTACTGATACAATTTGACCCGTATCGATACGCTTAACTTGTAATGACAGATTTTATTCGAATTAACATGTTGAACAACGTCCAAATGCCATGAAATTTTACCAGCAAGTTATTAATCCATAATTCTAATAGCATACAAAATTTTAGGGCATTTCGAATTCATTTACTAGGATTTTACCTTTTGGCGCCTTTAAGCTCATTTTAACTAGTTTTGCCAATTCAAAACATACCAACTTTCATATTCAATACCTAGGCACTATTAGACTATTACACACATATCAAAATATGAAAAGATGACATGTTTGAGTCATATGCCACCTTACTAGGAGTTCAATGCAAATTTTAAGCATACATGTGATTGGTGGAAGTGACTTGCAACCAGAACTACACGACCGAGGCTCGAATTGCTTCAAGGTCCTCAAATGCACGAGACACGCAAATGTTAAGCTTGCATAGCCTAGTGAGTTTGTTATAACAAATGCACTATAAGTTTATCAAATGCATGAATGACATATAGGCATGCTTGAGTGACAATTCACATAGTATCAATCACAATGGAAGATATTCAAAGCCAATAGTCATGATTTCATATAGCTATTACAAATGATATAAACATATCATTTCCCTTGGACATAGTAACTAATGGATACGCGGATCCCCTGTACACTACACATATCAGAAATAGGTCGTAGTCTTGAGCCGTAAAATATATCACGTACACAAACAAACCTTATTTCGCCACATATAGGCCGTAGCCCCGACCGTAATCCAATCCCTTACTTAGTGAGCTCAAATAACCCTATGACATGCCAATTATATCCAATGTCCACAAGTTTCCAAGGTCACATATATCATCATAAAACTTATCTCTGTGCCCGTAGGCCATAACATATCGGCTTGCGAATTGAGCCTTAGCTCCAAATAACATGTCATATCATAACATATTCATATCAAATTCACATATAGCATAATTCAAACATCGTATGTGAGCTTACACATATCAACAATACCGAAGACTTACCATGCTTACCATCGGTGTCCTCATATGCTTGCTCTACTTGAGCCCTTAAACAAAATGCAAATTATAACAGAAAACGAATGCAACAGGGTGGCACCTTGCCTGTCCCTTAACACAACTACACTCACCTTGAATATCGATGCTTTCAAGGCTCCCAAATTACCACTCCTTTGTTTCTAGGCTTGGTTGGGGAAGATGGATTAATATCCGTCAACTCTTGGGCTAGGATGAAAGCATAAGAGGTTATTATAACCAAACAACGAAATTATACTTATTTCAAGATTAGACTTAACACTTCAACTTGAAATTAAACTCCAAGTATCCATGGAATTTGAAAATTGATTGAGGGCTTTCACTTACCCAATCGATAGCTTCGCTATGGAATTATTGGATCGAAGAAAGCTTAAGCATAGGGAGGTTAATAAGGGAGATGTGTGCTTGAGCTTAAGGTTAGGGATAACAATGGAGGTGCTTGCTTCCTTTCAAGACAAATAAGGTGAGTTTAGCTTTCGGGAGATGCATAACAAGGTCAAAGCTTCATTTACCCATTTTATAACTATCTAAATTCCCTTTAATCATTTCCACCTCTCTTCTAGCCAATGGGAAGGTTTCCCTAAGGCAAGGGTTTGCTTAACCCAATAGGCAATTTCCCTTTACTTTCCAACCTTGTCAAATTGATGACTAATATTCATCTTTCCTGAGCTTATTTCACGTGGGTGAGGCAAGCAAGTAGGTGACTCAACACCCAATTTTCTATTTCTTTCAATTAAGTCACCATAGCAAATTTCTTCAGTGACCTGTATCGATACACATTATGGTCGTATCGATACGACTAAGCTAAAACAGGCAAGTTAGTTATGGAAATTTAGGCCGTACCGATACTGGTCTTACCGTATCGATACGTCTAGTTTATTTTCAACATTTTCAACTTTGAATTTCTTACAAAAAGATCCTATAATTCAATTTAAGTCCTAACAGCTTCCATTACTTCACAATAGAGTACAAAGGTTTGGGAAATTACATTATTTAGCTCGACCGATTATAGAATTTTTGATCACCGGAACCAAATTCTGACTAGGCCGGTTTTAGGGATATGACAACTCTCTCCCCTTAAGAAAATTCATCCTCAAATTTTTGCTCCAATTGAATAGATAGGGGTGCTACTTTTCAATTTCTCTTCCAGTTCCCATGTTGCTTCCTCAACTGAATGACTTCTGCAAAGGACTTTTACTAGAGGCCCAGATTTGTTTCGAAGCCTCTTAACTTCTCGTACGAGGATCTGCACAGGTTCCTCCTCGTACATTAGATTGGATTGAATCTTCACAGATTCTAGCTCGATTACATGGGAGGGATCGGTACTTTCGTAGCATAGACACGTGAAAGACATTATGAATTTGACTTAACTCTTCCGGGAGAGCTAGCCGGTATGCAACAAGTCCAACTCTCTCAATCACCTCGAATGGGCCAATGAAACGAGAACTCAACTTCCCTTTTTTTCCAAAACGAAGGATCTTCTTCAATAGAGATACCTTAAGGAAAGCTTTCTCACTAACCTCGTACTGAATGTCTCTTCTTTTCAAATCAACATAAGCTTTCTGTCGGTCGAATGCTGCTCTAAGCCGATCACGGATAATGGTCACCCTTTCTTCGATTTCTCAAAGTAAGTTAGGGCCTAATACCTTGCCTTCACCAAGTTCGGTCCAAAATAGAAGGGTTCTACATCTCCTCCCGTAAAGGGCTTCATAGGGTGCCATTTGAATCGAGGCTTGGTAGCTATTGTTGTAAGCAAATTCCACAAAAGGCAGGGATTTCTCCCACGTATTCCTAAAATCAATAACACATGCTTGGAACATATCTTCCAGAATCTACAAGGAAGAATACAGAACACTTATACATATGGATAGAAGATAAATAAGGTTACATGAATAACCCTTTCCGAATGACCATCAGTCTGAGGATGGAAAGTAGTGCTTAGGTGCACTCAGGTTTCCAAAGCCTCTTGTAGGGTCCTTCAAAACAGGGATGCAAAACGTGGATCACGATCAGAAATAATGGACATAGGAACTCTATGCAAACGGATAACTTCTCGAATGTACAACTCAACAAGCTTAGGCAAACTGAAGTTCATTCTCACCGGAATAAAATGAGCAGATTTGGTGAATCAGTCCACAATGACCCAAACAACATTATTCTTCTTCGGTGTCACTAGCAAGCCACTTACGAAGCCCATCGTAATACGCTCCCATTTCCATTGTAGAAGCTTGATAGGTTACAAAAGACCAGTAGGCACCTTGTGCTCGGCTTTAACCCATTGGCAAGTCAAGCACCTAGCCACAAAGTTTGTGACCTCACTTTTCATGCTGGACCACCAATACAGCTCTTTTAGATCATCATACATTTTGATAGCTCCAGGATGGATAGAGAAGGGATCGAATGTGCTTCATTCAGGATTTGATCCTGAAGATCATCATCACCGGGGACACAGATACAGTTTTAGAAACACAACAGACCATAGGAATTCATAACAAAGCCAAGATCTGGCTTATCCTTGATCTTTTCAATAAGAATTTGCAACTCCTCGTCAGATTCTTGGAGTGCTTTGATTTGAGACACAATGGTGGACTAAACTCTCAATTCAGCCAATAACTTGGCATGCTTCTTGAGCTAGAAGTGAGCATTCAAACATCTCGATGAGGGAGTGGGCTTCCGACTTAGAGCGTCAGCCACCACATTGGCCTTACCAAGATGGTAATCAATGACCAACTCATAGTCTTTCAAAAGCTCCATCCATCATCGTTGACGAAGATTCAACTCTTTCTGAGTCAGAAGAAACTTCAAGCTCTTATGATCAGTGTACAAGTAACACTTTTCACTGTATAGGTAGTGTCGCCAGATCTTCAAGGTAAACACAACGGCGGCTAGCTCCAGATCATGAGTTGGGTAGTTTAGCTCATGTGGTTTAAGCTGATGTGAGGCATAAGCAATGACTCTTCCTTGCGTAAGCACACAACCTAATCCCAAGTGGGATGCATCACTGTATACGTGAAGTCCTTGCCTGACTTGGGTTGCACCAAAATAGGGGCATGTATTAGGACTTGCTTATGCTGATCAAAACTCTTTTGTTGCCGGTTGTCCATACAAAGGGGGTTTCTTTATGGAGAAGCTTCGTTAAGGGTGCAACAATTATCGAGAGCCCTTTGACGAATCTATGATAGTAGCCGGCAAGGCCCAGAAAGCTACGAACTTCTCCAACATTCTTTAGAGGAATCCAATCAAGGATTGCTTGAAACTTCTTTGGGTCAAATTGAATTCCCGCAGAAGTGATCACATGTCCCAGAAAGGATACTTCATATAGCCAAAACTCACATTTGCTAAACTTAATGTATAAATGTTTTTCCCAGAGAGTCTGTAACACAATCTGGATATGTTCTTCATGAGTGGTTGTGTCTTTGGAGTAAATCAAGATGTCATCTATGAACACAACCATGAACTTGTCTAAATAGGGATGAAATACACGATTCATCAAATCCATGAAAGCTGTAGATGCATTTGTAAGCCCAAAAGGCATTATTAGGAATTCATAGTGGCCATATCTAGTTCAGAAGATAGTTTTTGGAACATCTGATTCCTCTACTAACATTTGATAATACTCAGATCACAAATCTATCTTAGAGAAGACAGAAGCATCTTTCAACTGATCGAAGAGATCATCGATCCTAGGTAGCGGATACTTGTTCTTGATTGTCACTCTATTCAACTGACGGTAGTCAATGCACAGACAAATCAACCCATCCTTCTTCTTGACAAACAAAATCGGCGCTCCCTAAGGTGAGGAACTCAGTCGAATAAATCCCTTGTCCAAAAGATCTTGGATTTGGGCATTTAACTCCTTTAACTCAACTAGAGCCATTCGGTAAGTAGTAATGGAGACTAGAGTGATTCCAGGTTGTACTTTTATCCCGAATTCTACTTCTCGGGTAGGAGAGAGTCCCGAAAGTTCATCAAGAAACACTTCAGGGAATTCTTTTATCATTGGTATATTCTCAAGCTTCAAATCATCCTTAGACTCTATGGCACACATGAGAGCCTTAGTTGGTCCAGTTTTGGTTTTCATCAAGGTTATACTTTCCTTGCCGAGTCCATGGAGTTATAACTTTTTCTTCGAACAGTCTACCCAGGCTTGATGCCCGGCTAGCCAATCAAGGCCTAAGATAAAGTCGAACTCATAGAAAGGTAGGGCTATCAAGTTGGCCAGAAATCCCTTGGATCCTCAAAGGAAAAGCTTTACAAACTAATTGAATAACCACACTATTTCCTAGTGGGTTAAAGACAACAATCTCAGAAGTAACCGGTTTAGATTCTAGAGCACATTTTTCAATCAACGGTTCACTAATGAAGGAAAACGTAGAGCCTGCATCTATCAAAGCATAAACGAGATCAGGACACAATCCCACCATACCTACTATCACATCAGGATCATCTTCTTGCTCTCAGCCTCAAACGTGGTACATCTGGGCTGAGGTCTGAGGATCAAGTCCAACTGAAGGAGCATTGGTGTTGCGAGGTCTCCCCGTTGATCCAGATTGCGCTTGTTTTTCTCCTCTTCCCTTAGTAGGATTATTCTAAGAAGCCACTATGGTAGGAGCATTTGGATTCTGTGGACACTGCCTGATGAAGTGGCCAAACTCACCGCAGAGGTAACAGGTTCCAGATTGTCTGCGACACTGTCCAGGGTGCATTTTCTGACAAATATTGCATAAGGGAATTTGAGAACCTTTTATGGAACCACCCGTACTATCAACTGAGGCTGTACGAGCAACTGATGTTCCTAGAGATTAGGATTGTGGCACATATCTCGTTCTTGGTAGCTGCTAAAAGGTGGCAGACTTCTGATCTCATTGTCTGCCCTTCTTTTAGGGCATAAGAGTCCTAGAGTCATCTTCAAACCTCTTATCAGATCAGGCTTGGTTCCCATTTCTTCTCTCATGAGCCTTTTAGGAGGCTTCAGTGGCAATGGCCCTGTTGAATAGGGTCTAAAAATCCTTTATCTCCAAGGCAGTGAAGAGAGGACGTAGTTCATCACAGAGGCCAACAATGAACATTCTACACTTCTCCATCTCAGTATGTATAATCTCAGCACCATACCTCGCATACTTGCAGAAGTCGTGGATGTATTACTCCACCGATCTTCCTCCTTGTCGTAGGTGGAGGAACTTCTTACGTCATTCAGCAATATAATGCTCACTAACATACTTGTTACAAAACTCCTGGAGAAAGAAGTTCCACATGATTCGGTGTTCAAGTACCGTGAGGGTCACGGTGTCTTACCAACTCTAAGCCTCTTCAGAAATCAAAGCTAGAGCATATTCCAGTTTGTGCTCCTCGAGGCACTTCATTTGCTTGTTCAAGACTTTAAAAGTATTCTCCAGCTAATACTTCGCTATCTTAGGATTATCCAAGTCTTGTCCAGTGAAGGTGTAAACTGGATACTGACGGAGCTAGTCAATAGGGGCTTTGCTAGCAGATGGAGGGACTTCAGTAGGCTGCGGTGGTGGCTCTTGCCTAAGAGACACGACCACTGGCTTGATCATTTCAGCCATTGACATTAAATACTCATGTTGAGCAGGAGGCATCATAGGAGGGTGAGGTGGGTCATTATGCCCTACTTGTTCAAGTCTAACATCGGCTCTCTGATTATCCCCTTGGGTCAAGGAAGATTCGAGGTGTGGTTCATCTATGGCACGCCTACCGGTAGGTACAGATATTTTTAGATCTAATCATTTAGGACGAATTAAATCGTGTAAGTCACAAGTCACGAATAACGTATACAAATAAATCTTAGGTGGCATATGCAGATGCAAACTCATAACAGACTTCAGTTTAGTCCTAGAATTGACTAAACCTAGGCTCTGATACCACAAATATAACACCCCCTTCCCGGCCTGGTAGAGAACCGGGCTGGATAGTGTTATCGGAAACTGATTTAGAGATTAGAAGTTTAACCAGGTTCAAAATCTTGTTCAGAATATATTATTAGTCTCTTTTAAGACTTATCGAACTAACTTATTAATAGTTTATTCAGTTGGGGTCAATTTTAACTTTTTTCAAACTTAGGGACTAAATTGCAAATTCTACAAATTAAGGGACTTTATCAGAATTTCTTTATACAAATCTTCTATTAAACTTACCATTTATAATCCTGTGAATTTTTGTTATTAACGGAGGTCGTTTACCTATCCAATTAGACCATTTAAATATTAGTGATCAATCTGAAAACTATTTAAAACTGTAGTTTAAGTCTTTTAACGGAATTATCTGTCACCGTACCGATACACTTCAATCCATATCGGTACACTAAGTCGAACTTCACAAGTTTCAGATTCAAGGATAACAAGTCCATAACGATACATCTAAGCTCGTATTGATACGCGTTGACTAAGGTTAACTTGTTTCGGTACACTTAAGGTCGTATCGATGCAATTAATTTTCCAGACCTCACTGCCATGGTTCGTATCGATACAACTTGACCTGTACCGATACGCTCTGTTTTACTAGGTCCAATTATGCAAGGTTGTATCGATACAACTTGACCCTTATCGATACGCATGTCCTATAATGACTAATTTTATCTGGTTTTTGTTCAAATTAACCTACTGAACGATGTCCAAAAGCCATGAAATTTTACCACCAAGTTATTAATTCATAATTCATAATAGCATACAAAATTTTAGGGCATTTCGAATTCATTTACTAGGAGTTTACCTTTTGGTGCCTGTAAGCTCATTTTAACTAGTTTTGCCAATTCAAAACATACCAACTTTCACATGCAACACCTAGGCACTATTAGACTATTACACACATATCAAAATATGCAAACATGACATGTTTGAGTCATATGCCACCTTACTAGAAGTTCAAAGAAAAAGTTAAGCATACATATGATTGGTGGAAGTGACTTGCAACCGCAACTACACGATCGAGGCTCAGATTGCTTCAAGGTCTTAAAATGCATGAGACACACAAATGTTAGGCTTACATAGCCTAGTGAGGTAGTTATAACAAATGCACAATAAGTTTATCAAATGCATGAATGACATATAAGCATGATTGGGTGACAATTCACATAGCATCAATCACAATGGAAGATATTCAAAGCCAATAGTCATGATTTCATATAGCTATTACAAATCATATAAACATATCATTTCCCTTGGACATAGTAGCCAATGGATACGCAGATCCCATGTACACTACACATATCAGAAATAGGCCGTAACTCTGAAAAGTATACCCCTTACACAAACCAACCTATTTTGCCACATATAGGTTGTAGCCCCGGACCGTAGTCCAATCCCTTACTTAGTGAGCTCAAATAACCCTATGACATGCCAATTGTATCTAATGTCCACAAGTGTCCAAGGTCACACATATCATCATAAAACTTACCTCTGTGCCTGAAGGCCTTAACATATTGGATTGCGGATTGAGCCTTAGCTCCAAATAACATGTCATAACATATTCATATCAAATTCACATATAGCATAATTCAAACATCGTATGTGAGCTTACACATATCAACAATACCGAAGACTTACCATGCTTACCATTAGTGTCCTCATATGCTTGCTCTACTTGAGCCCTCAAACAAAATGCAAATTATAACACAAAACGAATGCAACGGGATGAAACCTTGCCTATCCCTTGACACAACTACATTCACCTTGAATATCGATGCTTTCAAGGCTCCCGAATTACCACTCTTTTGTTTCTAGGCTTGGTTAGGGATGATGGATTAATCTCCTCCAACTCTTGGGCTAGGATGAAAGCACAAGAGGTTATTATAACCAAAACAACGAAATTATACTTATTTCAACATTAGACTTAACACTTCAACTTGAAATTAAACTCCAAGTATCTATGGATTTTGAAAATTAATTGAGGGCTTTCATTTACCCGATCGATAGCTTCACTATGGAATTATTGGATCGAAGAAAGCTTAAGCTTAGGGAGGTTAATAAGGGAGGTGTGTGCTTGAGCTTAAGGTTAGGGATAACAATGGAGGTACTTACTTCCTTTCAAGACAAATAAGGTGAGTTTAGCTTTCGGGAGATGCATAACAAGGTCAAAGCTTCCTTTACCTATTTTAGAACTATCTAAATTCCCTTTAATCTTTTTCCACCTCTCTTCTAGCCAATGGGAAGGTTTCTCTAAGGCAAGGGTTTGCTTAACCCAATAAGCAATTTCCCTTTACTTTCCAACCTTGTCAAATTGATGACTAATAGTCATCTTTTCTGAGCTTATTTCACGTGGGTGGGGCAAGCAAGTAGATGACTCAGCACCATATTTTCCATTTCTTTTAATTTATTTACCACAACAGATTTCTGTAGTGACCTGTACCAATACACCTTATGGCCGTATAGATACGACTAAGCTAAAATAGGCATGTTAGTTATGGACAGTTAGGCCGTACCGATATTGGCCTTACTGTATCGATACGCCTAGTTCATTTTCAACTTTGAATTTCTTACAAAAAGATCCCACATTTCAATTTAAGTCCCAACAGCTTCCATTACTTCACAATGGAGTACAAAGGTTTGAGAAATTACATCATTTGGCTCGGCTGGTTATAGAATTTCCGATCACCGGAACCAAATTTTGACTAGGCCAGTTTTAGGGATGTGACAATTTTGGTTTTTAAATTTGGATTTTTAAAAGAAGAATGGGTTTTCCCACTTCAGTGTTTTCAGATCTTGGCAAATGAGTGTTTTTCCTAAAATCTGAGGTCGAATTCGAGTTTAAAAGGGAAAATGAAATTTTTGAGAGTTGAAGTCACCGACGACGTCTCATGGCGGTCGACACGGCAGTGTTCAACCGAAATCTAAGTTTTACTGGCGGAGTTGGTGAACACCATGAACGAAGAAGAACATGACAGAGGGTTTGAGGGAAGGTGTTTTGATCGGTTTTAGTTTAAGAAAACAAATGGTGGTTGTTTTTTATTTTTGACTTGCATATATACCTTTTTAAAATGGTCTAATTAGTCATTTAAATCACTCAGTCCTAGTTAAATGCTTTTCGCGGTCCCTACACTTTTTCGAAGCTTTTCAAATTCATCCCTATCAGTCTAATAAATCCCAAAATATGTGGGTTAATTTCCCATTTCGTCCCTTTTTGTTGTTAATCCTTTCCATTTCGGTCATCATTTTTTGTTTTAATTAATTATTTAGTTTTAAATTTATATGATTTGTTTTTACTAATTGCTTTGTTTACTTAAATTAAGTTTTATATGGTATGTTTTAATTTCCCTAATTAGTCGAATAGATTTAATTATTTATATATTAATTTGTACCATGTTTTTTTCCGTAGCTTTTTTCTTTCATTTTTAGCTTTTAAATCCCGTTAATTTGTTTTTTCTTTTTCATATGAACATCGAGTGCTGCCTTTTACCCTTAATTGCAATGTATATACATATTACTATTCCCTTTTTAAATCACTTCATCTTATTTATATACGCGCGCGTGTGCGTGATGTGCGCAATACATGACATATGATATACGTTTTTCCTTCTTCGATATATGTATATATATATATATATATTTAATTTTCATGTTTTATTCTTGCCTTAAATTTATTTGTTAGCATATATTGTTTATTCATGCATTTAATATGTTGCATGTTGCTTTAGGTCTTTTGTTTCGGTATTCTACTGGAAGTGTTATTCTAAGTCTCCAAGTGTTATTTTGGTATCGTGATTATCGAGGCATTTTATGATATTATAATGCACGCATGCATTTTAGTGATCAATTTTAAAATTAAATGAGTTTTTAGTTTTTAATTTTTATTTGCATTTACAATGCGAAACCTTTGGTGCTAGTTTTGGACGCTGTGAGAGTGTTAATCTTTCCCCGCACGCAATCGATTCTTAAGTCATTGAATTTCTGATTTACTTTTTCGGTGTCTAATTTACTTTATCCATGATCGGTAGCAATTCCATGTCTTATTTTTAAATACTAACTTTTCCAAAATCCCCCAAAAAAATTAATTTTTTTCAAAGCGAGCGATTTGTTTAGTCGCTACACTTTCTTTTTATGATTTTCGATGTCACCCTTTGGCTTGCTTGTGGGTTTCCTTCTTTTTCGACAGCCAAGATTCAAGCTCGAAGCCTTTTTGAGAGTAGGAAGCGTTACTCTTCGAGAGAGGCTTTCGACCTCATATGTTTGGCCGTTTGCTTTTGATGTGCTCTATTTTGGTTGATGTGGTTGTTTCAACTTCTTGTTGTAGGTCTCACGGTCTCCTCCGTTGGTTGGTCTCTCAGGCCACTCTTCTCTATGGTGTCCTTCTCTTCGAACCCGGGCTTATCTGGTGGTGGATCCATTGCGAAGGAGGTGCGATTGGTTCAAAGGTCTTGTTAGCTTCTCCTCTATCGTCACGTCTTTCATAGTCCCTTGGATTTCACGATTGGGTTCTTTCTTTTGTCAAGGTTTGCCGATTGGTGGACGCTCATATGGTCTAAGATGTACGACACCGCTCTTTCATATGAGGTGCCTTCTTCTGCTTGCAATGGTAGGCGCTTCAACTAGGGTTTATGTTTCCCTAGTATAGTTCTGGGTTGGGGTATTCGTTGTTCTTTGGGCTCTATTTGGGTTTTGTTATCCAGTGTACCCTTTTTGTTTGGATATAGACATAATGTTAAAAAGTATTCATAACGTTTGATTTTGACCCATATATTTTTTAAAATACTTTAACTCTCATTGTTTTATATTAGGTCAAAATGAAACATTTATAGATGAAAACTATTAGTCAACTAACTATAAATAACTTGAAATGACTTGACAGAATAACAGGTTAATAGAAAAATAATTTTACATTTATATAATTTTATAAAATTATTTTTGGCAGTGTCATTCTATCAAGTTAGTACATATGTTCATATGATATTGTTATGCTAGCATGCACTGCCATGAATGTTTGTCGCATCATTTCAAGTCATTTATCGTTAGTTGAGTAATTATTTCTATCTACGTAAGGGTCATTTTAGCCTAAATTAAAATGTTAATAGTTAAAGTACTTTAAGAAAAAGAATATGAGTCAAAGTGATTATCCAATTAAATATTGAGATATTTTTTGACATGATTTGAATGAATGAAATACCATGTTCACGTTCAAATAAATTATTAAATAATAAAAAGAGCGTATCCTATACTCGTGATAAGACATGATTGGATTCCTTGATGATTGGGACCTCTTACCAACTTTGTCTTTGAACTCATTTCAAGCCTTGATCAAGCACCCCATCTCTTCTAATCATGATTATAAATTATAATAACGAAGCCATCATGATTAATCAAACCCTGCTCTATCTTCACACTCACTATATAAGAGATCGAGTTGCAAATCGACTAAAACACCTAGCAATCAACATTAGCACCCACCACAACCACTCTTCCTTCCTTCCTTCCTTTCTTTCTTTCTTTCTTTTAAGGATGCTGAAAAGAGGTACTATGACCATATCGATGTTTCCAAACTCGACACTGTTGGTGTCGTGGTGCAGATTCCGGAGGCGGATGAAGAGGGGGCAGAGAAGCACCATACGGCTCGGGAATAAGGCTAAACGCCGAGGGTTCTTGCTCAGGTCACGCTCGGTGGTTCAATGGGGGTTCGTGGTTGGTCCTCTGAGAATGCTGAAAAAGTTCATTTTGGAGATCACAGCCAAGGAAAAGTTCATAGACACTTATTACATGTATTTGCCCTTGTTACGTCCTCAAATGTTTCCCTTGTGTTGATATACTATTTTGGATACTCATTAAGGTACATAGAAATCTCAACCAGCTGTTTGTATAACGTGTATATATATATATATATATATATATATATATATATATATATATTATAATTTATTTAAAAGATCTTTGAAGAATTATATCCTAAGAACCTACATCTGAATTTCTATCGAGAACCATTAATTCGGCATTCGAGTTGCGGGGATCTTGAAAAAAGTTCTAAAACAAACGATTTCAGTTTCCTCTTTTAATATACAGTTCAATGGCTAAGCAAAGCAACTTTTCAGTTCATTACTGGGAAAACAAAACTTAAACCCCAAGTGCTTTATAATTTCTTTCATTCTTTGGCCTAGCATTCAAATTGGTATTTAATTTGATAAAAAACCTACTTACTATATAAATAGGTGAAAAAAAAATTTATATTCATATTGACTTGACATCTCAACAATCAATTAAATTATTGCTTTGACATTTATCAATATAAATAACGAATGACGATACAATATGTTACAATCTAATCGATTGTTAAAATATCCAGAAACAAACTTCCTGTGACTTCAATACGACAAAGACAAGATCCAACAAAACGTATAAAAAAGGCCATTGTGCTAAAATATCCCCAGAAAATAAAACCATTTCATTTTCATCTCTCTCATAAATTGTGTTAAAACACATGCCACGAACAGTTCATTTGGCCTTACAAGATTTTGGAAAAAAATATCTTTTGGTCCTTTAAAAATTTTAAAATATCATTTGGCCCCATTCAAAATTTTGAATTTTTTTTAAAAAATATTATTAGGTCTCCTCAAATATTTAAAAATTGTAATTAATTCATTTAAATTTTAAAAATCTCTAATTACTATGTATTTTTTTATCAGAAACATATGATTTTATTAACGACCAAATCATACAAAGAGATATCATCGTGTGCCTCATTAAAAGCATCCCTAACCTAGTCAGAAGGAAAAGAGTACAACACGATGATATAAAGAAACAACTCACCACATGGAACCACCACACAACAACACCCATCAAAGCATACCCCATGCAAAACACATGATACATCATAGGAACATCACACCATCAAACAAAACCAAGATGTACGATCCACCACACCCTTAGCCAGGGTATTCACCATACTATTCACTTCCCTGTGTACATTGTGAAAACATACGTAAGGTAGAAGCCGACACACCTCATCAATGCAACGAAGAACACTCCACAACCTCTATGGATGTCGGGTCTGATTCAACACCCAAGCCACTACAACTTTCGAATCGGATTCAATAATAATTGAGGGCCCAGAACTTCATTGGGAAGGTACTAGCATCTCCAACGTGTATACAATCGCATGAAGCTCTGCTTGATTAGAATCTAATTCTTCCAAAAGACTCGAAAATAATGCCAAAACTTTACCACACTAATCGCGCAAAACTCCCCCACACCTAGCCAACCTCGGCTTCCCCTATGTCGACCATTCCACATTAAATTTCAGCATGCCAATTGTTGGAGGACACCACTCAACACCCACCCGCACCACTCTCGTCGATATATGTGGTACACAAAGCCACAAACACTCTTACCAATGCGCCTCGGGGACCATAACCTCCTCACTAGAAGCTTTGAACCAATAAAACGTTTGAAGCTTAACCATAAATAAGATCTCGCCTATGTCGAGCCTTTTTTGATTAAACATGATATCATTACGTGCAAGCCATACCAACCACAACAGCACTACGCAACTTGCGAGCCACCACTATCCCTCCAACCCATAAAACACCCATGGAATGTCGGATCCAAAAATGCAACCAATGTGTTTAGCCTGACCAAAGAGACACCCCACCATTGGAAGAAAGATCCCCAAAGCTCAACCATAGCACAAGAAGAATAGAGCAGATGACCTTGCTCATCCTCACCAACATCACACCAGACGCAACAGCCCGATAAATCATGCAAAAGGACATTTTGATCGCACAACATGCTTAAGGTAGGCAACCGACGTAACCATACAAACCATAAAAAGCATTGCACCTTTTATGGGATATCTATTTTTCATATTACAAAAGTCTTGAACGTATCACTCCCCAAACCAAAAGATGACATCAACCCCATTAGTTTCTTAACCGAAAACACCCCATGCTTATTCGGACACCACACAAGCTGATCTTTATGATAGAAAGAGAGCACACACGAGCTTACCATACTCCGCAATTCAACCAGCATGTAACCTCATTGACCTGGTCTAGACACAAGACCGTACTGAGCGAGCAACATTGGGTTTGCCAAAATAAACCCGAAAAGATTTAATTCGAAGCACATCAATTTTTTTATTTTATCTTATCTAGATGCAACATTATAACCTATGGTGTGCATATTAGCAGTGGGTGAAATTTCAACTCAATCGGACGTCGAATCAACATCCAATTGCACGTAATTGCAATTTAGGGACCAAATTGAAATTCTGGAAAATTACAGGGACTTAATCTATTTTGAAGTCATCAATCCTTCATTAGTCAAGTTCCATGCTCACATGTCAACGTTCAGCTTAAAATGACCATCCAAACTCCTTTAATTGCTTGCATAACAATCAGGGACCAAAATATAAGAATCTAAACCTTTAATATCAATAACAACTAACATAACGACCAAGCGTATAGATATGGTCTCAAAGTGTACAGATACGCAGGGGTGTATCGATACGGCCCCTAGGCGTATCTATACACGGGTTACAAATCATTTTCCCACAATTCTAGTAGCTCAAAATCGTATCGATACACCTCCACTCGTACCGATACTTAGGCCAAAAATACATCTCTACCTGTACCGATACGCTGGACCTAAAATGTCCAATTTTGTTGATTTTTCATACAATCAAAGTTCCAAACATGATTTATCAAACTCCAAACATATACACAACAATTCTAAAGATCAAATCATGTTAATACATCGCAGAGACATGATCAAATCATGGCATCATACTTCAAACAGAAATCTAGAGGCATGCTTCCTAGAAAACAACCAACCACCATATAAAGCATAAATTCGAAGCAATAACCAAATGTATGAGGCCAATTACAACTCCAAAGCAACATAGTAAACTTGCTCAGGCAGGGAGTTTAGCAAAAACCCTCCCAAAACTATAATGAAACCCCATTGCCTTTATTACTACTGGTCTAGTTTGAAACCATACTCTCGAATAGCCGAAGTCCTTGGATTCCCTTCGCTTGCTTGCTACCTCCAAACCTTTAGTTCTCTTTATTGATGGACAAAGAGAGCGTAAGCATACTAGGCTTAGTGATGAGTGCTCAAACAACACACTATCAATGCATTTTAAAACCATTTTTCAAAACCATATTGAAATCACCATTTCAATTATCTTATTAAACATCATGCCTTAAACACATGCACTTAACACTTTCAAAAAAAAAATCAACATATTAAACCATATGCAACATGTATCATGGTTAAACAGTAAATCCCATTGCTAACCCTCAATTTAAGCCTTCCGATGCATAACAATCCATATGCAAAGAGTTTATCGGATACATGTATAAACCAACATTATACATCAACACCCATCAACATGATACATTAACAATTATATTGGCTTTCAAGTGATCATAAACCAAGTTCCACTTTCACAAAAGAGTTTATCGGATACACAGATTTAACAAGTGTCCTCTCAACACTTCATGCCATCTCAACCGGAATTGAAGGTACATTCACAACCAGGGTACAATCACAACCCCTCTCATCGGTTAGACGCAAAATACACTAACATGAGTTTTCGGTACCATATAACCCCTCGACCGTTAGGGTACTCGTGGTGGAGTATTCGGTACACATAAACCCCTCAACACTTGAGGCAACTTATTTATAGTGCACAATCAATCCTATGGCTGGCCAACTATATCCAATAACATTTTAAACCACATCACTTGCCAATATAATTAATTATTAACCATGTACCTCACTATTTTTATATGCATCAATTCAAAAACATTTCCAAAGCAACAAACCATGCTTTAAACAAGTATTCCACATATTTACATGGATCATTTACCAAATGCATCCATCATCATTATATGATTAAAAATAACATAAAACATACATTAGATCATGCTTAAACAGTAGGTACCATGTAGTGCAAAACAAGTGCATAAAATCCATTTTGTAAAATCACGACCGAGAGAATATTTGCCATACTCACTTCCGAGTTTAAACCAGCATTCAAGCTAAGTTTAAACCCCCAAAAATCACCTTTATTCCATTTCAAAGCTGAAATTTGTCTTCTCACTCACCTACAACGCAAAGCTTCACTTGCCGATGCAAATCACTCCTCCAAAGCTTCAGAAGCAATGCTACGATCTTGAGGATCAATCGCCCCTTATTTTACCATATAAAAACAGAGGATTCAATGCATCAAAATTCATTCACAACCTAGCAACATCAACTCATAACGATCCTCTTCAAACTCTAGTTGAAACCTTCCTAAAACTACTGAAAACAACACCAAAAACCTCCCACTTTTAACCCGGTCAAAACCTAAAGGTTTAATCCATCGATTATATTCAATTGACATGCAAAAACAACCTAACACCATCCTTATACTTCCAGCATACAATAAACAACCACAACACCTCAAAAACACCCAACTAGCAACCTAGAAAATTAGAGATTCACATCGCTTCGGGATTCCAACGTTAAAACCAATCTATTAACATTATATAACATCATAATCATGATAAAAATCAATCAAGAACTCAGCAAAATAGATCCAATTCGAAAATCACCAAATCTTATCAATTAAAGCTTGATTTAATCAATTTCCATAATCTAATCATTAAAACTCATTAGAAAAAATATATAAAGTATCAAATACTTGAGAATTTAAGTAAAGAACCATTCATTAGAGGAGAAGAATGAACCTTACCTTTAATGGATGAATTTCCCTTCAATTGGATATTTACTCTTGAAAAGCAAAGGAAAAACAATGAGATTTTGGAAATCAAGATTAAAGAGTCCATTAGAAATAAATAGTTTAGAAAATCAAGGTTATTACCTAAAATCTTTGATGAACAAAAGAGTTTTTGGCTGAAGGAATTTTGAGAGAAAACTTGAGAGAAAGAAAGTTACGTCAAAATTGGTTTTTAAGAAATAACCACATCATCCTAATTAATCCTCTTTTAATATTTAACTAAAATCATTAAAATAATCCCAATTGAGATAAAATTATGATCAAAACATTTAGGTAAAATAGCTGCTTCAAGATTCTAAGATTTGACCCTTTTACAAAATAGTCACTAAAATAGTTTTACATTCTTTACATTTTGGTCACTAGCCAACATGTCAACTTTACAAATTTCATTTTTCAAAATTGAATTTACCAAAAATATAAATATATTAAATAGGGATTTTTAGATATTTTCCCATATTTTTCTCGCACCAAAAATATTTATTCTGGTTTAAATATTGAATCTGACTCGAATCTCTAATCTCGACCCATTAGACCTTCTAATCAGCCTAAAAACTACTAGACCCAAAAACCGGGGATATGAAGGCCACTCATCATGATCCATCGACTCTTCTAGAGGATATGAAGCAACCAAGGTCCATTTGTCTCTAGCATTTCGAAACAAACGCGGAAACATTATAAACAACAGTTCCGATGAGCACCATAAGTTATGCCAAAAGAGAACCCTCGAACCTTTTCTCACCTGCCAACAAAAATAGTTTGTACCCATATATCTCACTACTCGCTCATCATCTTGGACATCTACGATTTGTTTCCAAACTACGGACATCTTGCGTTTCCCCGCCACATTAAAAAGCCACAAGAGACTTTGTTCCTCATACTTTGCCACAATAAGTGACCTCCATAGTGAGTCCCTATTCGTCGCATAACGCCACGCCCATTTTGCAAGCAATGCCAAGTTCCTTAGCCTTAAATCAATCACGCCCATCCCCCTCATCGCTTTTGGCGAGAAATTGTCCTCCAATTTACGCAACTCATCTTGTGCTTTAACTCAGAATCATCTTACAAAAAAGCCAAACGAATGCAATCAATTTTAGCAATCGCCCCTTTCGATACAATGTATATTCCCATGTAGTATAACGAAAGTGAGGACAATACCAAATTAATAAGGGTCAAACCCACCGCAAACGACAAAGATCCTCATTTCCACCCAGCAAGGCGAGTTCGAATACGCTACACTAACTGTTCCCATACTTCTAAACATCCCGGATTCATCCCAACTTGCATTCCAAGATATGTAAACGGTAAGTCCCCTATCACACAACCCAATGTCGCAACCATTTCCATAACAACCCCTCGTCAACTTCCACGGCATATAGGCATGACTTAACATATTTAATTTTGAGGCCCGAACAATACTCAAAACACGTTAAGATATGCTTAAGATTGTGCGCCCCCTCCACATCTCCACTAAGGAACAAAATGGTATCATCCGCAAACTCCAAGTGAGATATTGAAAAATTTGTAGCTACCTTTACCCCCTTAATCGGACTCTTTACCTTGGCCATGACTAGGAATTGATGAAGAACCTTTTCCACCACTACAAACAATAGCGGCAATAATGGATCTGCCTATCGGATACCTCGCTGCATCTTAAACTCCCTCGTTACCAAATCATTCAATAAAATAGTTAAACGAGCCGATTGTACACATTCTATCATCCCCCCGCCAATGATCCCCACATCCCATCTTGGCTAGAATCCGGTCCAAAAATGCCCAATTTATGCAGTTGTAAGCCTTTGCAAAGTCAATTTTCAAAAATAATCACGCCTTCTCCACCACACCTATGCTTTAACGAATGAACAATCTCATTAGTTAATAATATACCACCAATAATTTGCAATTTTGAACGAAAGCCGATTGCGTGCCACTAATCAAGTCCCCCAAAACACATTGGAAGCGTTCTGCCAGCACTTTCGCTATAATCTTGTATGCAGAGCTCAATAAGCAAATTGGCCTGAAACCACCAATTTCCATCGAATGAGTTTTCTTCGGTATGAGCAACACAAATGAGGAATTCAATCCATTCGATAAACAAGTCATCCGATAAAACGTATCAAACAACACCTTCACATCCTCTTTAATGAAATCACACCTTTTTTATAAAATTTAAAGGTGAATCCATTTGGCCCCGAGGCTTTCGTGTCACACCCCAAAAATCGGTCTAGTCGAAGTTAAGTTCTAGTGATCGAATATTTTGTATCGGTTAAATAATTAGCTTGATATTGTACCTAATTTGAAGCAGTAAAGTTTATTCGGGCTAACCGTATCAGTTTATTATTATTAAAATAAATAAAAAAAGGTCGTGGGACCCACGGGCAATTCCTTCAAATTGAAGGAATTACCGTGGGCAATTCCACCTAAGGATGATTCGGTACAAAGGAGGGGGGCAAGGTGGCATGTTGCCACCACGTGGACCCTTGTGGCATAACATGCCCACCACGTGGGCCCAAGTCAAGGGGTTTATACCCCAACAGGCCACGGCTCCCAATTATGTGGTGCATGGAGAATGCATGTAGGGAGCCGACATTTGAAGTATAAATATGGGAAGGGATATGCGCAAGGGGGAGAAAAAAAAGAAGAAACAAAAAATTCGATCTAGTGATAGGTTGGTAAGCCTAAGTTTTTCGGTTCGATAAATTTGAGTTCTTGCTATCGATTGGCTCAAGGAGTTGATACAGAACAACCGTCATCTCTTCTGAAAGTCATGGATAAAGACGTTGTTATCTGAAAATCTTAAAAGCACCAAGTTGTCGAGGTGAGTTTAGTTGTGTCAAGGGATAGGTTCGGTGCCATCCCGTTTCATTATTTTATGATTATGTTTATATTTGTTTAAGGGCTCTCGTAGAGCAATTATGTCGAATTTGATTGGCAAATCTGGTAAGTACCTGCATTGCTTTCATATGTGCAAATATGACTATGATATGTTATACGTATGTGATATATGAAATTAATATGAAATGTGACAAGATATGGAGTTAAGGCTCATTTGATATTTGATATGATATGACTTAAAAAATATGGACTATGTGAATTTGTGTAATTATGGACATTGGATACAATTAGCATGCCATAGGATTATTGAGCTCAGTTAAGTATGGGAGGACTACAGTCCAGGGCTACGGCCTATATGTGGGGGAAATAAGGTCGACTGTGTAAGGGATATATCTCCGGAGCTGCGGCTCAAGGGCTACGACCCATTCTCTGTTATATGTGTTGGTGTACAGTGGAATCCGTGTATCCAATGGTACCTAATATGATATGTGCCTATGAATTGTGCTATGATAATATGATTATGATACGACTATGTGACGTGTAATATATGAATATGAAAGCATGAGAATATGTGTAATAAGCATGAATTGTGCATAGCATAATATGACTACTTGTATATTTGACTTTCATGCATTTCATAATATTGATCATCCATTTTACTTGTTATAACTACCTCGCTACGCTATGTAAGCCTAACATGTGTGTCTCATTAATTTTTAGGACCTTGATCAATTCCGAGCCTTGATCGTGTTATTGCGGTTGCAAGTCATATTTATCCCATATATGTATGTTATCTTTTGTTATAAACTTCTAGTGAAGTGGCATATGGACTAACTTGTTTTGTATAAGCCTTTCTAGATTTATATGATAACTTGGTAAAATGATGTTGTATGCTTAGATTTAGATAGATTAAAATGGTTAAAAAGTGCCTAAAATGAGCCTAAGGTGAAAACTTGGTAAATGGATTCCGAACGCCCTAAAATTTGACGTACCAATAGGATCATGATTTGTAAGTGTACTGGTAAAATTTGGTAAGGTTTGGAAATCACCTGATAGGTTAATCCGAATAACAAAATAGTTTTGAACAATTTACAAAATGGTCACTAAATATTGTATTGTCTAATCAGATAGGTAAATGACCTCAATTAGTAATGAAATTTAACAGGCTAATAATTGGTAAGATTATTTTTAGTATGATAACCTGAATTTCGGCTAAGGGCCCTTGATTTATGAAATTTACAATTTAGTCGCTAAGGTTAAGAAAAGTTTAAAATTGACCCTAACTCCGATTAAATTTAGTAACCAACAAAATGGATAAGTCCTAAGAATAATCAATATAATACTTAGAATAGGTTTTGAACTCTGAAACCTATTTTGAACCTCTGATTAGTCTTCTGATAACACTATCTAACCCAGAGCTCTACTAGACCGGGAAGAAGGTGTTACAATTGTGATATCAGAGCCTAGGTTTAGTTGATTCTAGGACTAACCAGGCATCCGTTATGAGTCTGTGTCTACATATGCCACCTAGGAGTTTATATGTATATGTTATTTGTGACTTGCAACTTACACGATTTAAATTCTTTCTGTATGATTAGATTTGAAAATGTCTGCGCCTAACGATAGACGTGTTGCAATAGAAACACATCCAGGCTCTACGTATCCCATTATTAGTGAACCCTTGATTGAAAAGTATACTTTAGAATGTAAACATGTTGCTTTTGAGATAGTTGTTTCTAATCCTTTAGGGGATAGTGTGACCATTCGAATGATCTGTAGAGCATGCCCCATAAGGATCCAAGGGATCCCATTTCTGGCCAACTTGATGGCTTTACCCATCCATGGGTTCGATCTCATTCTAGGCCTCGATTGGCTAGCTGAACATCAAGAATGGGTGGATTGTTTAAAGAAGAAATTATATCTTTGTGGACTCGGTAAGGAGAGCATAACCTTGATGAAGTCCGAACCCGAGCCTAAAAAGAGTCTTATGTATGCCATAGAGTCTAAGAAAGACTTGAAAATCGAAGACGTGCCCATGGTGAAAGAATTTTCGATGTGTTTCCTGATGAACTTTCAGGACTCCCTCTCACCCGTGAAGTCAAGTTCAGGATAGAGGTACAACCTGGAACTACTCCGGTCTCCACTACTCTATATAGGATGGCTCTGGTAGAGTTGGGGGATCTAAAGACCCAAATCCAAGACCTCTTAGATAAGGGATTCATCTGACCGAGTTCCTCACCTTGGGGAGCATCGGTTCTATTCATTAAAAAGAAGGATGGATTGATGCGTCTGTGCATTAACTATCGTCAATTGAATAAAGTGACGATCAAGAACAAGTATATGGATCCGAGGATAGATGACCTCTTTGATCAGTTGAAGGATGCTTCTGTCTTTTCCAAGATAGATCTTTGGTCCGGATACTACCAAGTGCTGGTAAAGGAGTCTGACATTCCAAAGACTGTCTTTCGGACTAGATATGGTCCCTATGAATTTTTAGTGATGCCTTTTAGGCTCACAAATGCAGTTGCACCCTTCATGGACATGATGAATCGTGTATTCCTACCCTATCTCGATAAGTTTGTAGTTATCTTTATAGAAGACATTATGATCTATTCCAAAGACTCAACTTATTATGAAGAACATCTTCGGATTGTGCTTCAGACCCTCCGGGAAAAACAACTCTACGCCAAGTTCAGTAAATGTGAATTTTGGATGTCTAAAGTATCCTTTCTTGGCCATGTAATTTCTTCTACAGGAATCCAGGTAGACCCAAAGAAGATTCAAGCAATCCTTGATTGGAATCTTCTGAAGAATTGCGGGAGAAGTTCGTAGTTTTTTGGGCCTTGTAGGCTATTACCGTAGATTCGTTAAGGGATTCTCATTGCTTGCAGCACCCTTAACGAAGCTTCTCCTCAAGGATACCCCTTTTGTGTGGACTATTGATCAGGAAAAGAGTTTCGATCAGCTCAAGCAAGTCCCCACTCATGCCCCTGTGTTAGTGCAACCCGAGTCAGGTAAAGACTTCACTGTGTATAGTGATGCATCCCACCTGGGATTAGGCTGTGTTCTGATGCAAGAAGACAAAGTCATAGCTTATGCCTCATGTCAACTCAAGCCTCACGAGCTAAATTACCCGACTCATGATCTAGAACTCGCTGCAGTTGTATTTTCTTTGAAGATTTGGCAACATTATATGTATGGTGAGAAGTGTTATCTATACACTGATCACAAAAGCTTGAAATATCTCTTAACTCAGGAAGAGTTAAACCTTCGTCAATGCCGATGGAAGGAACTGCTGAAAGATTATGATATAGTCATTGACTACCATCCCGGTAAAGCCAATATGGTGGCTGACGCTCTTAGCCGAAAGCCCACTACTTCTCCGAGATGCTTGAATGCTCACTTCTGGCTCAAAAAGCATGGAAAATTGTTAGCTGAGCTGAGAGTTCACTGCTCAATAAAAGACTTGGGTAGTTTGATCTCATTTCTTCAACCATAACGAGTGCGATTTCAGCCGCAAAATAAACTCCCAAAACCGATACAACTTCCACAAACTAGCTTGAACCTGTCTCTTATCCAAAACACATTCATCCGATCCCTCAAAACAACACGCATGTTCATCCAATTCTTCTATTAAATTTGTAACACCCTAACTCGGTCTAAGAGATAAACCAGTTTAAGAGATGTTATCACAAAACAATACAAACAATAAACATTCAAAACACGAAATATAACAAACCAATTATAGAGAAAATGAGTTCAATTTAAAACTTTTCCAATCCACTAATCATTTTAAACAATATGGTCTAAATTGTAATTTTTTATAAGTCCAGGGAATAATTCGATATTTTTGGAATTTCATCTTATTAATAAAGAATCAACATAATAACAATAACCTTAAGTCCATATTAAGACTACTAACATGATTTTTATTTTGATTTAAAAACTCTTGAACTTAAAGGATTCAATCTTATGGTTCTCATATAGAAAATATTATATTGTTAGAGGTGGCAAATGGGTCATTCGGTTCAGATCATTTTAGTTTGGGTCATTCAGGTCTGACTACATTCGTTTTAAATTCGATTCAAGTTGGTTCAGTTTAAGTTTGGGTCTTTGGTGACTTTAGTTCGGGTATTGGGTCGATTCGGTTAATTTTTGTGTCGATTAACTTTCGATAAAGTTTATATCGGGTCAGTTATTTTTGGATCGGGTGATTTTAGGTCGGTCAATTTTGGGTTTGTGGGAGATCGATCAGTATTAGTCAAGCTTTTAGGTTTGTTAGGTTTTTACACCTCATATATGACTTTATATAGCCCGAACATTTGGCTTTTGTGAGTTGTGCAATAGTTCACTTCTTATCTCTCTTTACTTATTTTAATATCTTTTCTTTATTTTGGGTTGCCTTCGGTTCGAGTGAAATCAGTCTGGGTTTGTTTGGTTTAAAAGCAGTTCAGTTATATTCAATTCGGTTTATAATTAGTTCGGGTCCATTTTCAGTTCAACTAAAATTTGGTTCGGTTTTGGGTTGGTTCAGTTTATTTTGGGTTTTGGATCAAGTTCGAATTAACATGTTGGGGTTGATTTTAAGTCTCGGGTCAGGTAAATTGATTTGGATCTCGGTTCTCGGGTTAAGTTTTCCAGGTCTATATATAGTCCCTCAACTTATTAGATTTCTTATACCTTAAGTTAAAACATTTACCCTGTCCTAATTTACTAAAATCACATCCAATCTCTTTAGACATGACCGAATGGATTTAAACAATATCACTTGCATTATCTTTCTCAATAGTATGCAGTAATACCAATCATCATCAAGCATGAGTATATCACATACTTCACCAGCACTTAGATATTAATTCTCTAAGAATTTTACAAAAATCCAAAGCCAAAATCAAAAGACCCTATGGAAGATTCATTTTATTGGTCTTGATAGATTCTAGCATTCTAATTTCTCAACTTTATAATTGATTGAAACTACAATAGAGCTTCAATACCTAAAGACATAATCGTTAAGCACTAAGAATATATAATTCGATCAAGAGAATTAATCAATACACACATCAAGTAGAATCACTGATTTTCACATATTAGAACCATAACTGATTATCTACATTTCAAATTGCCTTCCTAATCATAATATCAAGATCATATGTTACACTAAGTAACCATAAACCTTTATAGACCATTTCAAAATCACATCACACATATCAAACATATTATGATCAATAAATAGTCAAATGCACTTTAATCCATAACATACTTTTTTATTCGAAAATGAACTACCACCAATCAGTCCTCACAATTATAATGTCAATAGATTTTATCATATTAACTATTATAAAAGGCCATTTACAATTCATGGTGCTCTTCAAAGAATATAATCAAATGAACATGTAATTGTATTAGTATGAAACATATATACATGTTCATATGACATTATTCTAGGAATTTTAAAGAACATCAACTTTTACTAGAAAACTTGAGAAGTGACTTGCAACCTCCACCCACGATCAATCCAAGGAAGATCTTATATCTTGAAAAAGCATGAAAGGATGAATGCATTAGGCTTACTTAGCCTAGTGAGGTAGTGACCATACAATAACATAGCATAATGTGTGACATGAATCAGAGTAAAAAACACGTGATAGCATTAGTATTGTTAAGATTTAGATAGCATAGTTCTAATTTATTAAACTGAGTCATGTCTTAAATTTGGATTTGTCTTATAGAGGCTTTATTCAGAATATTATTCAAGTATACAATTTTTGTCTTGCTCATAATGAACCTTATCAAAGCTTTCTTGATATTTGTCACACCCCAAAAACTGGTTTAGTCAGAATTAGGTTCCAGTGATCGGAAATTTTGTACCGGTTATGCCCGAATGATGTAATTGACAAATATTTATACCCAATTTTGAAGTAATGAAAGTTATTTGGTCTTAATTGAAGTTATTGGACCTTTTTTTAAGGAATAAAAGTCAATTAGTGACTAAATTATTAAAATTGGAAGTTTGGGGGCAAAAGTGTAAACTTTGAGAAGTTGAAAGACCATCCTTGTAATTATGCCATTTATGATGAGTCACCTACTAGCTTGTAGGTTTACGTAGTGTTGTCCCACCTTTTTGCTAAAAGGTGATAGCTAGATTGGGAGAAGGAATTGACTAATGCTTAATTGATAATTAAGCAAGTTTCCGCCTTGAGAGGAAACATTTCTATTAGCTTAGGGAGAGGTGGAGGATGGCCAATGTTTTAGGCAATTATAATACCTTAAATTTTTGGGAAGAGGAAGTTAATACCTTTTCCAAGACTTACCGAATCCATCATCTCCTTCACCTTCATTATTCTCAAACTTAAACCAAGCACACACCTTCATTTTCATCTTCAAGCTTAAGCTCAAGCAAGAACCTCAACCAATCCTTGATCTTTGTGTGATTTCAATACACCATTTGAAAGCTTTTAGTTTGGTAAGTAAAACCCCTATGTCAATTTGATGATTCTATCAATCCTTAGAGTTTAATTTCAAGATTTTAAGTCTTGAATGTTCAAGCTAAGCCCATGTGTTAAATGGTTAATTTCCTTATTTTGATGTTGTCTACAAGCTTTGGTAAGCTTAAAAAACGTTTGTGAATCATTAGTCTCGATTCTAATGTAATTCCTTAATTTTGAACTAGCTCAAGTGGTGGAAGACAAGCCATCTTCACCATCATCATTACCAAGTATTCCCAATGGCAAGGGGATCGCTATCTGAGAACCTTGAAGTCTCCGAGTACTACTTGAGCCAAACATCAAGCCTTCCTATGAGTTTGATCTTATCCTAGGCCTTGATTGGTTAGCCGAACATCAAGCCTAGGTAGACTGTTTGATCTTATTCGCGAACTCAACGAGGAAGCATAACTTTGATGAAAACCAAACCTGAGACTAAGGAAGCCATTATGTGTGCTATGGATTTCAAAGAAGATACAAAGTTTGAAGATGTTTTAGTGGTTAAGGAATTCCCTGATGTGTTTCTCAATGACCTTCTGGGACTCTCCCTGACCCAATAAGTAGAATTCAAAATCGAAGTACAACTAGGGACTACACCAGTCTCTATTTAACCGTATAGAATGGCTCTGATCGAATTAAAGGAATTTAAGGCCCAAATCCAAGACCTTTTGGATAAGGGATTTATCCAACCGAGTTTCTCACCCTGGGGAGTACCGGTTTTGTTTGTTAAGAAGAAGAATGGGTCGATGCGTCTGTGCATTGACTATCGTCAGTTGAACAAAGTAAAAATCAAGAATAAGTATCCGTTACCAAGGATCGATGATCTCTTTGATCAGTTGAAGGGCGCTTCTATCTTCTCTAAGATAGACCTACGATCCGGGTACTATCAGATGTTAGTGAAGGAGTCTGACGTCTCAAAGACTGCCTTCCGAACTAGAAATGGCCATTATGAGTTTCTGGTAATGCCTTTTGGGCTTACAAATGCACCTGCGACCTTCATGGATTTGATGAATCATGTATTCCGGTGCTATCGAGATAAATTCGTATTTGTTTTCATAGATGACATCCTAATCTATTCTAATGACACTGCCACACATGAAGAGCACCTCTGGATTATACTTCAGACTCTCTGGGAGAAACAATTGTATGCTAAGTTTTGTAAATGTGAGTTTTGGCTATCTAAAGTATTTTTTAGGATATGTGATCTCTTCTGTGGGAATTCAAGTTGACCCAAAGAAGATTCAAGCAGTTCTTGATTGGATTCCTCCCAAAAATGTTAGAGAATTTCGTAGTTTTCTGGGCCTTGCAGGCTACTACCGTAGATTCATTAAGGGATTCTCGATAATCGCTGCACCCTTGACAAAACTTCTCCGTAAAGAAACCTCTTTCGTGCGGACAGTGGAATAACAAAGGAGTTTTGATCAACTTAAGCAAGTTCTGACACATGCCCCATCTTGGTGCAACCTGAATCAGGCAAGGACTTCATTGTGTACAGTGATGCATCCCACTTGGGATTAGGCTGTGTATTAATGCAAGAGGGAAAAGTCATAGCCTATGCCTCACGTTAGCTTAAACCACACGAGCTAAACTATTCGACACATGATCTGGAGCTAGTTGTTGTTGTATTTGCCCTAAAGATTTGGAGGCACCATTTGTACGGTGAGAGATGTTACTTGTAAACTGATCACAAAAGCTTGAAACACCTCCTGACTCAGAAAGATTTGAATCTCCTTCAACGTCGGCGGATGAAAATTTTGGAGGACTATGACTTGGTTATTGATAACCATTCCGGTAATGCCAATGTTGTAGCTGATGCCCTTATCCGGAAGCCCACTCTTTCTCCAAGATATTTGAATGCTCATTTTCGGCTAAAAAAATATGGCAAGTTATTGGCTGAATTGAAAGTTCAGTCAACCATCGTGTCTTGAATCGAATCACTCTAGGAGTCTGATGAGGAGTTGTAAACTCTAATTGCTAAGATTAAAGACAAACTGAATCCGAACATTGCTATGAATTTTGAAGGATTATTGTGTTTTCGAAATTGTATCCGTGTTCCCTATGATGATGATATTCAGAAACAATTTATGAGTAATGCTCATTCGATTCATTTTTCTATTTATCCTGGAGCTATCAAGATGTATAAAGACTTAAAGAAGCTATATTGGTGGTCTGGTATGAAAGGTGAAATCACAGACTTTGTGGCTAGGTGTCTAACCTGCCAAGGGGTTAAAGCTGAGCACAAGATGCCTACTGGTCTTTTGCAACCTATTGAGATTCCACAATGGAAATGGGAACGCATCACGATAGATTTCGTAAATGGTCTAACTATGACACCAAAGAAAATGATGCTATTTTGGTGGTTCTGGGAGAGTTCTTAGATTCATTTCTGTAACTTTTGTCAGAAAAGGCATCCCGGGCCATGTCGCAGATAGGCCAGATCTTGCTACCTCTGTGGTGAAACTGGTTACTTTATCAGACAATATCTGCAAAATTCGAATGCTCCTGCCTTAGTGGCATCTCAGAACAATTCCGCTAAGGGAAGGGAGCAAAATAAGTGCAGTCTGGATCAACATGAAGACTTCACAATTCAAGTGCTCTTTCAGTTGGGCGTGACCCTCAGGCCTCAGCCCAGATGTAAAACGTTCGAGGACGGGAGTAAGAAGACGATTCCGATGTGATAGCAGGTATGGTGGAATTATCTTCTAATGTTGTCAATGCTTTGGTAGATCCAGGCTCTACGTATTCTTTTATTAGAGATCCATTGATCGAGAAATATGCCCTAGAACCTGAACCGATCACATCTGAGATAGTTGTCTCTATCCCACTAGGAGATAATATGGTTATATGGTTGATCTGTAAAGCTTGTCCTCTAAGGATCAAAGGGATCCCATTTCTGGTCAATTTGATGGCCTTGCCTTTCCATGTGTTTGAACTTATCCTAGGCCTTGATTGGTTAGCCGAACATCAAGCCTGGGTAAACTGTTTGAAGAAGAAGCTATACCTCCGCGGACTCGGCAAGGAAAGCAAAAATTTGATGAAAACCAAACTCGAGCCTAAGCAAGCCATTATGTGTGCTATGGAGTTCAAAAAAGATAAAAAAAAGTTTGAAGATGTACTCAGTGGAAAAGGAATTTCCTGATGTGTTTCCCGATGAACTTTTATGACTCCCCCCGACCCGAGAAGTAGAATCCAGAATCGAAGTGCAACTAGGGACTACACCAGTCTCTACTGCTCTGTATAGGATGGCTTCGATCGAATTAAAGGAGTTGAAGGCCCAAATCCAAGAACTTTTGGATAAGGGATTTATAGAACCGAGTTCCTCACCCTAGGGAGCACCGATTTTGTTTGTTAAGAAAAAGGATGGGTCGATCCGTC
This sequence comes from Hibiscus mutabilis, assembly GCA_019671005.1. Lineage (NCBI taxonomy): Eukaryota > Viridiplantae > Streptophyta > Magnoliopsida > Malvales > Malvaceae > Hibiscus > Hibiscus mutabilis. The sequence goes on along the minus strand of CM033717.1, from coordinate 17,777,357 downwards.
TGTGCATTGAATATCGTCAGTTGAATAAAGTAAAAATCAAGAATAAGTATCCGTTACCAATGATCGATGATCTCTTCGATCAGTTGAAGGGTGCTTCTATCTTCTCTAAGATAGACCTACAATCTGGGTACTATCAGATGTTAGTGAAGGAGTCTGACGTCCCAAGAACTACCTTCTGAACTAGATATGGCCATTATGAGTTTATGGTAATGCCTTTTGGGCTTACAAATGCACATGCGGCCTTCATGGATTTGATGAATCGTGTGTACCGGTGCTATCTAGATAAATTCGTGGTTGTGTTCATAGATGACATTCTGATCTATTCCAAGGACACTGCCACACATGAAGAGCACCTCCAGATTGTACTTCAGACTCTTTGGGAGGAACAATTGTACGCTAAGTTTAGTAAATGTGAGTTCTAGCTATTTGAAGTATCCTTTTTAGGACATGTGATTGCTTCTGCGGGAATTCAAGTTAACCCAAAGAAGATTCAAGCAGTTCTTGATTGGATTCATCCCAAGAATGTTGGAGAAGTTCATAGTTTTCTGGGCCTTGTAGACTACTACCGTAGATTCGTTAAAGGATTCTGAATAATCGCTACACCCTTGACGGAACTTCTCCATAAAGAAACCCCTTTCGTGTGGACAGTGGAACAACAAAGGAGTTTTGATCAACTTAAGCAAGTTCTGACACATGCCACGGTCTTGGTGAAACCTGAACCGGGCAAAGACTTCATTGTGTACAGTGATGCATCCCTCTTGGGATTAGGCTGTGTACTGATGCAAGAGGGAAAAGTCATAGCCTATGACTCACGTCAGCTTAAACCACACGAGTTAAACTATTTGACACATGATCTGGAGCTACCTGCTGTTGTATTTGCCCTAAATATTTGGAGGCACTATCTGTATGGTGAGAAACGTTACTTGTACACTAATCACAAAAGCTTGAAGTACCTTTTGACTCAGAAAGATTTGAATCTACATCAATGTCGGTGGATGGAACTTTTGAAGGACTATGACTTGGTTATTGATTACCATCCTAGTAAAGCCAATGTTGTAGCTGATGCCCTTAGCCGGAAGCCCACTCCCTCTCTGATATGTTTGAATTGTCATTTTTAGCTTAAAAAGCATGGCAAGTTATTGGCTGAATTGAAAGTTTTGTCAACCATCGTGTCCCGAATCGAAGCACTCTAGGAGTCTAGAGATGAGTTGCAAACTCTAATTGCTAAGATTAACGACAAACTGAATCTTGACTTTGCTATGAATTCTGAAGGATTATTGTGTTTTCAAAACCGTATCTGTGTTCTCGATGATGATGATCTTCAGAACCAAATTCTGAGTAAAGCTCGTTCGAGTCATTTTTCTATTCATCTTGGAGCTATCAAGATGTATAAAGACTTAAAGTAGCTATATTGGTCATCTGGTAGGAAAGGTGAAATCACAGACTTTGTGGCTAGGTGTCTAACCTGCCAACGGGTTAAAGCTGAGCACAAAGTGCTTACTGGTCTCTTGCAACCTATCGAGCTTCCACAATGGAAATGGGAACGTATCACAATAGATTTCGTAAATGATCTGCCAATGACACCGAAGAAAAATGATGCTATTTGGGTCATTATAGACCGATTCACCAAGTTTGCTCACTTCTTTCCGGTGAGAATAGACTTCAGCTTGCCTAGACTCACTGATTTGTACATTCATGAAGTCATCCGTTTGCATGGAGTTCCTGCATCCATTATTTCCGACTATGACCCACGATCTACATCCTAGTTTTGGAGAACCTTCCACGAGGTTTTGGGAACCCGAGTGTACCTAAGCACTACTTTCCACCCTCAAACTGATGGCCAATCTAAAAGGGTTATTCAGGTAACCTTCTATTTCTTCTATCCATGTGTATAAGTATTCCGTATCAATCTTGATTCTTCCTTGTAGATTCTGGAAGATATGCTACGAGCCCGTGTTATCGATTTCGGAAACACATGGGAGAAGTATCTGCCATTGGTGGAGTTTGCATACAACAATAGTTACCAAGCTTCGATTAAAATGGCCCCTTATAAAGCTCTTTATGGGAGAAGATGTAGAACCCCTCTTTGTTGGAACGAGCTTGGTGAAGGCAAGGCGTTAGGCCCTGACTTGCTTCGGGAAATCGAAGACAGAGTAACCATCATTTGTAATCGGCTTAAAGCTGCATTTGATTGGCAGAAAGCTTATGCTGATTTGAAAAAAAGAGACATTTAGTATGACGTTGGTGAGAAAGCCTTCCTTAAGGTGTCTCCGTGGAAGAAGATTTTTTGTTTTAGAAAAAAGGGGAAGCTAAGCCCTCGTTTCATTGGCCCATTTAAGGTGATCGAGAAAGTTGGACACGTTGCCAACCGACTAGCTCTTCATGAGGAGTTAAGTCGAATCCATAATGTTTTTCATGTGTCTATGCTACGGAAGTATCGGTCTGATCCTTCCTATGTGATCGAGCCAGAGTCTGTGGAGGTTCAATCTAATTTAACGTACGAGGAGGAACTAGTATAGATCCTCGCACGAGAAATTAAGAGACTTCGAAATAAGTCTGTGCCTCTAGTAAAAGTTCTCTAGAGAAGTCATCAAGTGGAGGAAGCAACGTGGGAGCCAGAGGAAACAATGCAAAAGTAGTATCCTCATCTTTTTGGGTAGAATAAAAATTCGAGGACGATTTTTCTTAAGGAGAAGAGTTGTCACACCCCGAAACCGGTCTAGTTGGAATTAGGTTTCGGTGATCAGAAATTTTGTACCGTTATGCCCGAATGATGTAATTTCCAAATCTTTTTACCCAATTTTGAAGTAATGAAAGTTATTTAGGCTTAATTGAAGTTTTTGGAACTTTTGTAAGGAATAAAAGTCAATTAGTGACTAAATTGTGAAAATTGGAAGTTTAGGGGTAAAAGTGCAAACTTTGAGAAGTTGAAGGACTATCCTAGTAATTATGCCATTTTATGATAAGTCACCTACTATCTTGTAGGTTTACGTAGTGTTGTCCCACCTTTTTTCTAAAAGGTGATAGCTAGATTTGGAGAAGGAATTGACTAATGCTTAATTGAGAATTAAGCAAGTTTCCCCCTTGAGAGGAAACATTTCTATTGGCTTAGGGAGAAGTGGAGGATGACCAATGTTTTAGGCAATTATATTGCCTTAAAAGTTTTGGGGGAGGAAGTTAATACCTTTTCTAAGAATTACCGAATCCATCATCTCCTTCACCTTCATTATTCTCAAATTTAAAACCAAGCACACACCTTCATTGTCATCTTCAAGCTTAAGCTCAAGCAAGCACATCAATCCAATCCTTGATCTTTGTGTGATTTTAATACAACATTTGAAAGCTTGTAGTTTGGTAAGCAAAACCCCTATGTCAATTTGATGACTCCATCAATCTTTAGAGTTTAATTTCAAGATTTTAGGTCTTGAATGTTCAAGCTAAGCCCATGTGTTAGATGGTTAATTTCCTTATTTTTATGTTGTCTACAAGCTTTGGTATGCTTGAAAAACGTTTGTGAATCATTAGTCTCGATTCTAATGTAATTCCCTAATTTTGAACTAGCTCAAGTGGTGGAAGACAAGCCATCTTCACCATCTTCATTACCAAGCATTCCTAACGGCAAGGGGATCGCTATCTGATAACCTTGAAGTCTTCGAGTACTAGGTGAGTGTAGTTGTCTCTCAGGATCAGCTAGGTTCCATCCCGGTAGCATTTGTTTTGTGATTACATTGTGTCTTCATTTGAGTAGCTCAAGTAGAGCCTACAAAATGTGAACTCCATGTGGTAAGTGTGGTAAGGTCATCCTATTGTTTTGATGCATTGCGATATGCCATGACTTAATCGTTATATGATATATGTGGAAGTTTCTTGATGTTAACATTGATACATGTGGAAAATGATATATGCATAAATGACATGATATGTGATTTAGAGCCAAGGCTCAATTTGCAATCCGATATGATATGGCCTAAGGGCACAAAGGTAAGCTTCATAGTGATTTGTGTAACCTTGGACAGTTGTGGACTTTGGATACAATTGACATGCCACAGGGTTATTTGAGCTCACTATGTTAGGGATTAGACTACGGCCCATATGTGGGGAGAAAATGTTGGATTGTGTAAGGGACTCCGGAGCTACGGCTCAAGGCTAAGGCCTATTTCTGATATGTAAGGCATACAGGGGAATCCGTTTATCCATTGGTTTCTATGTCCAAGGGGAAAATGAAGAATATGTGTTGTGCATTTGATACATGAAATTGCTATTTGTTGATGTTAAGCATGAGTTGTATATGGTAATGATGTGTATATTCCATTCAAACATGCTTACATGTTATACATGCCATTAAAGAACTTGTTGCATTTGTTATAACTACCTCATTAGGCTATGTAAGCCGAACATTTGTGTGTCTCATGCTTTTCAGGACCTTGAAGAAATCCGAGCTCTGATCATGTAGTTGAAGTTGCAAGCCACTCCCATCAACCATATGTATGCTTACTTTTTCTTTGAACTCCTAGTAAGGTGGCATCAGGCTTAGACATGTTAAACTTGCCCAATTTGTTATGTGTGTAATGCCTATGTTTGTATTTCCCTTATAAATCCTAAATGGTATGTTACTTGTAGTTAAAAATGGCTTAAATGCATGTTTGGGTTGAAAAGGTGAAAACTTAGTAAATAGATTCGGTTGGTCGTAAAATTTGGCATACTAGTAGATTAAGTAGTTTTAAACTAGTTGGTAGAATTTGGTAAAGTTTGTACATTGTTTGATAGGTTAATTCGAATAAAAACTAGCTAAAATTTGTTATCACATGGCATGGCGTACGATACAGGTAATGGTGTATCGATACGGCCTTGCATTATTGGCCTGGTCAACATGAGTCAAAAGGGGCGTATCAATACGGCATAGGGTGTGTCGACACAGATTTTGGTCACTGGAATTTGGAAAAATTAAAGGTATCGATACGGTTATAGAGTGTATCGATACAAAGTCAACGTAGTCAACCTGTATCGATACAGTTCCAGCTGTATCAATACGGGCTTGTTACCCTTGAATCTAGAATTTGAAAATTTGGCTTAGCGTACAGATACAGACCTAAGTGTATCGGTACGGTGGCGGTTAATTTTGTTAAAAGAGATAAAACATAGTTTTGCCTTGATTACAAAATGGTCACCAAAAACTGTATGGTCTAATTGGATAGGTAAATGACCTCTGTTTGTAATGAGATTTCACAGGCATTGGAAGGGTAGATTTCATATTAATAACATGAATTTTAGTTAAGGACCCTTAACTTGTAAAATTTATAGTTTAGTCCCTAAGTTCGAAAAAGTTTAAAATTGACCCTAAATTGAGGAAGCTATTAATAAGTTAGTTCGATAAGTCGTAAAAGAGATTAATAAGATATTCTGAATAATTTGCAAACTTCGTTTAAGATTCTGATTTCTGAATATGCCTTCCAATAACACTTTCCGACCCGGTTCTCTATCAGGCCGAGAAGGGGGCGTTACAAAATTCTTTCATAACTCATATTAGAGTTCATATATAAGTTCATGTATTTTAACAATATTTGCATTGGATCACATTGAACATAGGTAGCATTCGTCCGTGTTTAAACGTATTGGTCCATTTTACACATAGAACAAAACACAAAGCAATGTCTAGTGTGTAACACCCTTAACCTAAAAATTTCCAACCTAGTTCAACCCAAACCACGACCATTTTCATAAAATCCAATAAGTCCAAATGTTTAAATCATAAATGAGTAATTCCAAAACTTTACATGTGAGCTCCATTTAAAATACATAATTAAAAGCATTTGAATCATGAATTAAAATCCAAAATAGAGTTACAATACAAACATAGGGTCCTACGAATACATAGCCCAATATTATCTAAGTATTGTACTCGGAAAATAAGTCGATGTTGAAGTCCTACTTTAATGGTGCTCCAACGATGGACGCCAATCTACTAACCTACGAATGGAAACGACAATTTCAAACACCGAGCTAACGAAGCTAAGTGGATACACTTCCACTCAACCATGCTTCATGCAAATCATAAATATGAGCATGTAGCTAAAGATGACATCATGGCAAATAATAACAACATTGGAGCTACCTCTAGTCGCCATCATAGTACACATGCATCATACCAAACAAACCTGGAGTGAAGCCCGACATCACACAGTCTCGGGGGCATACACTCTAAATGAGATCCGGTGTCACTTAGCCTAGAAATCATACACTCGGGGTGAGACCCGGTACCACATAGCGTCGAATCAAGCACCCATACTTGGAATCTCTCATCAAGTGTCAACAAATGAGTTCTAGAGTCATGTAGCATCGGATCACTCATTCAAACCACTTACCATGGTGTTGCAACACGTTCACTAGGTATCCGGATTCAAACAATCAAAGGACTCAACCAGCTAAGTGCCCTTACATGGTACAAAACATATACCCGATCCACCAAAGATCCTTATTGTTACTATTACAAACAAGTCACCCAAGACTTTACCAAGTTAATTACATATTATACTTGTATATGAGATTTAAATCTCAGTTTATCAGTTTTCTTATTCATTTTACCACATTAGAAGACCATTGGGCTATAGTCCTCGAATTATGTACCCCTCGAACTCAAACTCAACTTTTTGTGCAGATTGCCCAGTTGGTATCGATACTGGTCCACACGTACTGATACAGTACCCCATTAGGTACCGGTACACCATACGTACCGATACGAAATAAGCTCACTAGAAATTTATTTACCTTATGTGTACCAGTACAGGTCGACCTGTATCGATACTCTTTACAAGGCGTATCGGTACATGTTGAACACCATACATGTACCCCATTCATAGTTCATCTAATGAAACAGTGTTCTTAAAATCTAGAACACAGAGGTATCGGTACTGCCTCTATAACACCCCTAAATTGGGTCTAAAATGATGTTACCACTTTGTTTCCTTAAATAATTTAGTCAATTGAGTATTAAGTTAGCTAAATCAAAATTTCAAGACTGAATTGTTGAAATAAAAGAAAAGATGTCTGATGTTCTAATGACCACACCGAATAAAATGTGAAAATGGGTGGTTGCATGCTAAAAGCTAGGAAGCTTGTGGGCTTGGACACTTGTCCATAAGTGAGGATAACTTGTAGAGGGATTTGGCTGGTGTGTCGTCACCACTAATCCATTCCCTCCTTCCTCTAAAACCTATATTCACAAGAATGAGAGAGAAAACAAAATTTGGACAGCCATGAGAGCTAGACGGGGGCTTCGATCTTACATGTTCCTTGAGGGTTTAGTGTTATTACTTAAGGAAGAAGGTGGCGTGCTAACTCTTTCACTCTCTCTTTGTGTTTGAATTTCCTTCTAATTTGATATGTTTTTATGAACATTAGAAATTGATGTTTAAGAATTAGAATCAATTAGAGGTTAAGTATATGTATGAATATGGAAGTTGGGGCTGCTTGGTGTATGTAGAAATTATTAGGGCCTATTTTGGAATGTATAAATGTAGGAATGTGCAATTTGATTGTATTGTGAATGTGTGTGTGTGTATATACATACATACATACATACAACCAGTTCTGTTTTGGACACACAAATGTATAGACTACAAAATTATTACATTGTGAAAATGTATAAACAAGCTGCCCATATTTGAATATGTGAATGCATAGGAACGTATGGGGCTGATTTGTTATATACCTAAAGGTTAATGAATTGTTTTAAAAAGGTATGTAGTAATTTAGGCGATCAAGGATAGATTTGTGAATGTTTAAAGGGCTGATTTAGTGAGTTAAAATTAGGGGAGGTCAAAACTGGTTTTTAAATATGTTTAAAAAAACTGCATTAGTAGTAACTTTGAAAATTTGCTACAAATTGTATTGGTTGATTTGGAAGCTATAATTTATATGGTTAGAAAGCTTAACCTGTCTAGTTTCATTTAAAACAAACGGAATTGAATTTTGAGCTATAGAACAGTTTATATAGATGATTCTTTAAGGATAGTGCAATCTGCCCGATGACATAATTGGGTGTGTCTTTTAACTAAATTATGTATTAATTTATAAGGATTAAAAATACAAGGTTCATATGTTAGAAAGGTATTTGAGCCAAATTTCTAACGGTGTAAATAGTTTGAAATTCTGACATACGAAATGGAAGATATGAAATTTTAATCGACTAGTGCACAGTCTGCTTGGTAGTAGCTCTATAGGTGACTTAAAATATCATTGAAAGCTTGAAGGATTGTATATGAAATTTAAATTTGCAATGATGGGTGATACTTTGTTATGCTAATCATATATAGTTTTGAAACTGATGGTAAACTTAAATGTATGATGGATTTAAAGCTAGTTATTAAAAATGGAATAAGATTAGAATGGAAGCTGCAATAACCTGAATTGAATATGAATGGTTTTGTAAGTGAATGATGGTTAAGAGTTGTGCTAATACATAGTTTCATTTCTTGTCATATTAGACCAAGAAGAAGCTAAGAAGGAATTGGATAAGCAGCAAGTTTTGGTTAAGGATTCAGGTATCCCGTAACTTTGGGATATCAGGTGAATGTAGTTTAAAGCTTTGAGATAAGCTTATAGGTATCCCAAGAATTTTTATTTGGAATTGCCTATTTTGCTTTTGATTGTTGTTGCCACCCTTTTTTACGGGATCTTCGACGTTATTTTGGAAGACTTAAGAAAAACACGGAGTTGCCACCAATCTTTTTTGAAACAAAAGTGAGATTGGATCACTTTTAAAACAAGGGCTATTTTAATAAAATGTTTTATTTATCAAAATAACATTTTTGGTCCACGAAAACAAGAGAAAACAGGTTCGGGAGTCAGTTACGTGTGGGGAAGGGTTAGCACCCCCACAACGCCCAAAAATTGGTACCTAATTAATTTAAAAAAATATTTTGAATATTAGAATTTTCAACTTCACAAGAGTTTCAACTTATTCGTCCGTTTAATGAATATAAATCTATTTTAACGGCCTTACTGCCCGAAAAATGAACTCTAATCACCGCTAACACTCCTGGCGCTAACCCGTCATTTCTGTTTGGTAAGACACCGCATTAATTAGTTTTCACTTTTAAAACAAAAAAAAGATTAAGTGTGTTACAGTCTTTTAATTAAAAAACAAATAAATGATTAAATCCTAAAGAGCTCTACATCCATTTTAACTATTAAGATTTAAGTGAAATTAAGTGTATTTTATTAAATTATGAAAGAAATTTTACAACATAGATGTCTCTATTCTAAGCTTACTCAAAACCTATTCCTAGGGTTTTAACAAACACGCATGTACACATAAAAGACATAAAGAAGTAATTAAATTTCTTAAATTAAATTATATAACTAAATAATTACTAAATTTAAATAAAGAGAAGGGGTAATTAGTTTTTATTTTTTTAAAAAAAAGAAAATTAGAATTAGGGTCTAAATTGAAAGAAAGCAAAATGTGAAGGTTAAAATTGAATAAAGAGTGAAATTCGGTGGTCAATTTAGAAGAAAAAAGGACGAAATTGAATGAAATGAAAGTTGAAGTGCTGCGGTAGAAGATCCACCAAAGAAAGGCACAGGTCAAAAGCGGGTTCGTGTCGGGTCAACGGGTCTGTATATATTGTCAGAGTTATAAACAAAAATCATTTTATTCCCCCCTCTCAAATGGATCAAACTAGCTCCCTTTTAAATTCTAATAAGTGTTCATCCGTGTTCTTCATGGATTGAAGAACACGACGAAGGTCTGCTGTGCCGGCTGCCATCCACCGGCCCCGGCCGCCGTTGTCAGCGGCAAAATTTCCTCTTTTTCAGAATCTGGCGAGACCTAACTCGTATTTTTCCACTAAAGCTTTTCCGAAACCAAATCCACGGTGGCACTTAAAAAAACAAAGGTAAAACCTTCCCCTTTCCTTTATTTAAAACAAGAATTGTATATAAAAGAAGAAATTACCAGAAACTTTGCTTTTATTTCTCTGATGAACACTTGAATACACTTGCTTGCTTGCTACAACTTTTGGACTCCGAATGCTTATTGTGTATACTTTGTGTATTGTATGATTCGAATGAATATGGTGTGTGTTACAAAGAATTACAGTGCTTTATATAGTTATAATTTTGCATGAATTTCAAACTTGAACCCCCAATTTCTTCCCCTGAATCATCTCTGATTTGATTCAGATTTTGCTTGATCTTTGCCAGAGGCTTCAATTTAGAGATATGATCCTTTGACCTTACTTCGATCTTGGTTCTAAATTCAAGCTGGTTACCTTTTGCTCTCTGTCCATATCCGATTTTAGCTTGATTCTTGCTAGGGCTTTAAATTAGGGATTTATCTTCTTGTTGACCATTCTCTGATTAGAGGATTTGACCTCTTGTTTCCCTCTTTTTGCATGTTTCTGATGATCAGAGACGGTGATGACTACGTCAGCAGGAAGAATCGAGACGAGGGTGACATCGGAGTAGATAAACCGTTCGATGGAAGCTAGAAAGTCAAGAGTGTGGCTGCCACGCGTGAGTGGTGATCCGCATGCTTTTCTGCTGATCAATCTGGGCCGTTAGGTTACTCCTTGATCTAACGGCTAAGAAGAGTGACATTCGGGCTTCTCCATTTGGCGTGATCTGCACCGTTGGATCAAAAATTGATCCAATGATCCCCCTTCAGCTGCACATAATCAGAAAAAAGGCATTAAGGTTTTGGTTTCTTTTTAAACTGGGCCAATCGAGCCTTATTATACCTTTATTTAATATTTTTTGTAATGGACCCTTTAATATAAATACAAATGGACTATGTTTTTTTATTTTTGGGTCTTATACTAACCATTTACACTAACAATTATATTAACTATAATACATTAACTATATTGACAATATTATATGATACCTACATAATACTAATACTAATTACTATATTAATATTATATAATACTAACACATAACAATAATACTAATAACAATCTAACACTAACGTATAACAATTATACTAGTTATGAAAACAACAACAATATAACAAAAGTCAAAAATTAATGACAACAACCGCCCCTCTTTGGCCATTCCGGTGAAACAGGAATAGAGGAAAAAATAAAAGACACTGATTTTCACCAATTGCTAAACGTGTCACAACTTAATGCCTGAACAGACTGGCGGGTTCCACTCTCCTTATGCTTGAACGGATAAGTAGGTTCTATTCTCCTCATGTCTGAATAGATAGGCAAGTTCAAAAAGGTTCTATCCTCCTAATGCTTGGATGGATAAGCAGGTTCTATTCTCCTTACGCTCGAATAGATAAGTGGGTTCCATTCTTCTGATGCCCGAACGAATAGATGTGTTCTAAAAAAGGTTCTATCCTCCTTATGCTCGGATGGATAAGCAGATTCTATTTTCCTTACGCTCGAATAGATAAAAGGGTTTTATCCTCTTCATGCTCGAATAGATACGCAGACTGAAAAAAGGTTCCATCCTTCTTATGCCTGGATGGATAAGCGAGTTATATCCTTCTCATGATTGGATAGATAAGCAAACTGAAAAGCGGTTCCATCCTCATCATGCTTGGATGGATAAGTAATGCTCTAAACCTGTCAAAAATAATGGATGCTATAATTATGATATGCATGTCCCTAGGGATGCCTAACATATGAATGTATGTTGTTTTTCTTTTGCCTTTTAAATTCCTTTCATCAGAATCAAGTAGTGGAAACATAAGAAATTGTGAATCTCCAGGGGACTTTGGACTACATCATATCAAACATTTTCTCAACTCTAGCGATTGGCGTGTATTCTAGCCCATCTCATCAAAAGAAGAGGCAATGTGAATTCCTTTCATTTCTCTACACCGAAAGACTTTGCACAATGTTATTAAGATCACAGCGAGCAAGATGATATGCAGCAACCCATCCTTCAATCCTAGATAGCTCTAACAATCTCCTGTTGTTAACATTCCACTAACCATTCCTTGGAAATGAATCTTTGCCATTCTCATTCTTTGTGCCTTCTTATAGAAAGTTTCTGATCTTTTGCACATTTGCTCACTCAATCCAGTTATCTTGTACTCCTGGTTGGAAGGGATGACTTTACCCTCATATTCTTCAATATTTTTTTGTCAAATTATAATTGTAGTTGGTACATCAATGTTCAGTGACAAGCTTTCTTGAATAAAGATCCTACTATTCTTCCAATGTCTGTAAAATTGTTCTCATTGTCATGGAAGAAAGGTTATGCCATCATCAATATTCAGAGACAGACCTTCTTGAGTATCCTTGAAACTCGGATGAAAAACCCCTATTTCCTTAGTTATCTCCTCCAATGTCTATAAAATTGTTCTCATTGTTGTGGGTCTAGATGAAAAGGAGGTCACCTACCCAAGGGAGTTCAACTATGTCAAAGATGGTAAAATTTTGGGTGATTCATCCAAAGGGTTAACCACTAGATCCTCTCTCAAACTTATAAATAATGTTGCATTTATTTCATATATTGAGCCTAAAAATATCAAAGAAGCATTAAAAGATGATTTTTGGATATTGGCCATGCAAGAAGAACTTAATCAATTTGAGAGAAGTCAAGTATGGACATTAGTTGATAGGCCTAGTAATCAATCTACTATAGGAACTAAATGGGTCTTTAGAAACAAGCTAGATGAGAGTGGTAACATAGTGGGAAACAAGGCTAGACTTGTTTTTGAAGGTTAAACTCAAGAAGAGGGAATAGATTTCGATGAAACTTATGCACCCGTAGCTAGGATGGAAGCTATTAGGATGCTTCTTGCATTTGCATGCTTTCATGATTTCAAGCTTTTTCAAATGGATGTTAAAAGTGCATTTTTAAATGGTTTTATTAATGAAGAAGTGTATGTTGAACAACCACCGGGTTTTGAAGATCCAAATTTTCCAAATCATGTTTTTAAATTGACCAAAGCCTTATATGGTTTAAAATAGGCTCCTAGAGCTTGGTATGAAAGGCTTTCAAACTTTTTAATTGAAAAAAGTTTTGAAAAAGGCAAGGTGGATACTACACTTTTCATTAAAATATATGGCAATGACATCTTAGTAGTTTAAATATACGTTGATGATATTATTTTCGGTTCTACTAATGAGGTTTATTGCCAAGAATTATCTAAGCTAATGCAAGGTGAGTTCGAGATGAGCATGATGGGGGAGCTCTCATTTTTCCTGGGGCTCCAAATCAAGCAAAGAAAGGATGGCACTTTCATCAATCAAGCCAAGTACATCAAGGATATGCTCAAGAAGTTCGACTTAGAGAACGTAAAGCCTCAAGCCAATCCAATGAGCTCATCTATTAAGCTTGACAAAGATGAAGGAGGTAAGTGTGTTGATTCTAAGCTTTATTGTTCAATGATTGGCTCTTTGCTTTACCTTACCACAAGTAGACCCAATATCATGTTTAGTGTTTGCTTGTGTGCTAGGTCTCAAGCTAGCCCTAGAGAATCGCACCTAGTAGCCATTAAGAGGATCTTTAGATACCTTAAAGATACCCTAGTTTAGGTCTTTGGTATCTTAGAGACTCTTCCTTCAACCTTTATGCTTATTCGGATGCAGATTATAGGGGGTGTAAGATCGATAGGAAAAGTACCTCTGGAACATGTCAATTCCTAGGTAGTATGCTCGTATCTTGGTTCTCTAAGAAATAAAATAGTGTAGCCTTATCTACCACCGAAGTGGAGTACATATCCTTAGGGAGTTGTTGTGCTCAAGTCCTTTGGATGAAGCAACAACTCTTATATCATGGTGTTGAAATAGATACCATACCCCTTAAGTGTGACAATACTAGTGTCATTTGTCTCACTAAGAATCTCATCCAACACTCTAAAACCAAGCACATAGAAACAAGACATCATTTCATTAGGGATCATGTCTTAAAGAATGACGTAGTTCTAGAGTATGTCGATACCTTGAACCAATTAGCAGATATTTTTACTAAACCATTAGATAAAGAACGTTTTGGGACCCTTAGGAGAGAGTTAGGTTTAACAAGCCTTCCTTGACCCTTTAGAGTCCCAAAAGACCAAGAATTTACTTGAATTGATTTGATTTCCATGCTTATGTAATTTGTGCCTCTTGATGCATCTATGCCTTTAGTTAGGGGAGCTTGTCTCTATTCTTAACCTTCATCATGTTCATTCATCATATACATGCATTTTAGTTCAAGTAAAATTGAACTTTTGAGCAACTTGTGGCCCAAAATGCATTTTCTGAGTTATTCATATCGAAACAGGTTAAAGTGTAACGATACACCATTCTTGACTCAACCCATATTGTATTTCTCAACACAAGTGTATCAATACGCGTCCAAACGTATTGATACGGGCTCAAGAACATATTTCGATACAGTTAAGTCCGTATCGAAACGGTTCATGTGTTTTGACACACATGTATCGGTACGCCATGTGGTGTATCGGTACGCGTGGGCGTTGAGTCTTTAAATGAGCCTTTAATGAGACTCCAACTTTAAATCAATCTCTTTAAACCCTTTTTTCATCTGAAACCCTAACATTTTCAACTATAAATACCCTTCAAATCCTCTAGTTTTTCACACAAATTTTTAGGGTTTTTGTTCAACAAACCAAGTCTAAGATCTCTCATCAAATTGGTGCATTATCATGCATCCATTCTTCCAATTTCCTCAAATCAAGGTATAAACTCTTTCTTTTTTCTTTTTATTTTCGTTTCATTTAATATACTGTTTTTAATAATTTTTTGTACAAAAAGTACACTAATAATATGGGTTTTAAAGTATTTGCAAAACAATTTCAAAAATCCAAAATTTTTTGATTTGAATATAAAAATTATACCGTATATTTTTAAATCTATTTTTTATTTCTTTTTACCAAAATCTTTCTAAAATTATATTGTATAGTTTTTCATTAATACCTTGAATTTTGGATTACATATTGGATTGAATTTTATGATTTATGCACACATATGTTTTGTGCCTTAACTTATTTTCAGATTCAATATGGCTCCACGAAAAATAGGTTAAACAAACGAGGTTGCTGAGTATTCTACTGAAGATAATTCGGCACATCCTAATCTTAGTGACATTTATCAAAAGTGTTTTGCAACCCCGGCGGCTCTAAACAACTTCAAGCAATACCAAAATTATAAAATCTGCCGCGAAAGAGTAACATCTATCCCTTTTTTAAATTCCAAATGTTTCAAGTTCAAATACCTTCCTCTTTTACACCATTGGAACTTTACGTATTTTTTGTCAATCCTCAGGTTTTTGTACTGTAATCTTTTTTTGATTTTCTTTGCCAATGCCCGGTGCATCCCCAACCAAGACCGTACTAAAGTTATTGCTATTGTGTCCTTCTTAATGGGGAAGAAATTTCAGATTGATGTTCAAACTCTTGTTAATGTTTTTGGATTCGAAGATGAAGACTCATTAGGACATGTTCTTGGCGGTTTTGTTACGGTTCTAGATACTCATGAACGTTTTTTGTATCTCATGATCACTTGGTGGTTTCGGCCATCTGGTGGAAAGTTTTCCACTATTTGCCATGTGGATGACTTTTGGATTCAATGTTTTCGTGAAGAGAAGCAGCCCAATCTTGCTCGAATTATGTTTTCGGAGCTAGTCTACCTTATCCAACATCGACACACCTTTCTTGTTGCATCATTCACTTATGGGACAGCTTTGAGTTACCTGTTCACTTAGTTGGAGATTGATTGCTCGCCAGATTTTTTCGAGCTTCTTACCGATCCCATTGATGAGCGATCTCTTGTTCGATCAAAGTTCCACTATTTTAATGGTGAGTGGTTATGTCTTGTTGAGCTTCCACACGATGCGATTCTCGAAGTACCGAAAGTTCTTTCTCTAGCCGCCTCTCAAGCTCCGATTGCTCCACAAGCTATGGACACTCTTATGGCTTATCTTAATGAGCAATTCACTTCATTGAGGATAACCATGACCGAAGGGTTTGTGGCTATTGATACTCGATTTACTTCCTTAGAGGATCGAGTTCAAGCCATAGAAATCCAACAAATTTCAATGGACATATCACTTACGGCTTTCCATGGAGAATGGTGACAATATCAAGCTACTCAAACCCATGATGAAGATGAAGATGAAGATCAAGACGAGGATGAAGAGGATGCTCCCTAGACCTTCATTTAATTGCATGTCATATTAGACTTTTCTTTTTTGCACCTATGATATTTACTCTATGAACCTATGCTTTAATTGTAGCTTTGCTTGGATTTGGATTATGTTGCCTTAATGATACTTATGTTGCTTAGATTATTGTTTGAATTATGCTAAGTATGTTTATTTGAATTATCCTTTACTGTCATTGATTTTGATCTAACAAAAAGGGGGAGAATGTGCATAAGCTAAATATTTTAATTTTTTCAAAACCTAGCTTACTCTAAGGGGGAGTAATTTCAAAACACTTAAAAAATTGCTTTGGTTTTGTTATATCAAAAATGGGGAGATTGTAAAACCTTTGATGATTTTGATATAACAAATATTTTTCAATGACTTAATTGTAAAGCAAACAATTTTTTAAAGTGTCCCAAACTGACAAATATTTTAAAGCATATTTAATTCTAAGTCAAAAACTTATAGCCCTAAAATTTTCTAAGTGTTTTAAAGGTCAAACTATTGAAATACGCCCAGGCGTATCGATAAGCCTCTAAGCGTATCGACACAATTTCTGAAACATTGGTCGCTGTAAGCATCCATTTTGATATGGCTCTTTCCGTATCGATACGGCCCTCAAATGGGCTAAGTATTTTTCCTTAGATGTTTTGATATGATTACACTCGTATCGATACTGCCTTTACACTGGCTTTAGGTTTTAAGCATTGTGTACCGATACGCCACTAGGTGTTTCGATACGCTTCAAAGATTTTCTCAAATATCAACATTTAATGACTTAGCCGTTAGAGTCGGTTATTGGGAAAGACCAATTTAAAATGTCATTGGACCCGTATCGATACACCCTCAAGATGTACCGATACAGGTTCAGTCAGTAGCTCAAGCGAGCAAAATTGCATCGATACAACTTCTTCCGTACCGATATGCCCATTTTCTTTTTACTGAGACCATACTGATACACTTCCCCACGTATCGATATGCCCCTATTATTTTGTGCACAATGGCTCTTTCTTCTTATAGACAGGTATCGATACGGGCCTTCGTGTACCGATACTTATGGTTGATCAAGAGCAGTAATTTCGTGAAAAATGCAGCCCAACGGCTACAATAATGATCTCAACCAGTCAAACGGCTAGAAATCAATGCAAAGGTATAAAATCAAGCCTCCAAAGCACCAGTAAGAACTATTGAACCATCAAGCAACATCCAAGCATTAATCCAAACCTTTGTGCCTTTTAGAGTTGTATCTTTGTACCCAACTCATTGGAGTTCTTCATTGTAAATCTTTATTTAGAGTTTGGGGTGTGTTTTGATTGTAATTGGGCAATACCTATCTTGTGAGAGATATATTTAGATTGCCAACTTCTTATTTGTATTGAGAGACTTCTTGGGTCAATCTTTGGGTAGAAAGATTGACCGATTGTAAAGGTTACCTCCTAAGCCTAGAAAAGGGGAAGAAAATCTAGTGGATTTTGTTGAAAATCCTTAGTGGGAGCTAAGGTAGTGGATGTAGAGCTTGTTACAAGCTTGAACCAATATAATTGCCTTTGTCCTTCATTTTTCAATTTCCTTTTTGCTCCCTCAAATTTTAAATAGCCAATTCACCCCCCATCTTGGCCAATTCACTATCATTTGATCCACTCAACACTTTGCTATGGTTATGAGAAAGTATGATAAATGACTTAAGCATGAGACTTATGTTATTAATAGTGTAATTATAATATTTGAGTATGATGCTATGTCATTCATAACCATAGTATTCCATTCATGTCATTTAATTGTTTTACGTTTGTTATGACTACCTCACTAGGCTATATAAGCCTAACATATGTGTGTCTCATGCATTTCAGGGTCTTGAGGTTTTTCGAGCCCGATTGTGTAATCTCTCGATTGCAAGTCATTTCCGCAAGCTATATGTATGTTTACTTTTGTTTCCAAACTCCTAGTAAGGTGGCATAAGGTTTAGATGTGTTGTAATAACTTATTTCGAGAAGTTTATAAAAGCCTACTAGTGTCTAGGTGGTGTATGTGCTTAATGGTATGTTTTGAACTTGGTAAGCTTGTCTAAATGGGCCTAAAGTCACTAGATGGTAAAATCTTGGTAAACGAATTTGAAATTCTCTAAAAATTCGCATGCCATTGGATTTACTGTTTATTAGTTTGCTGGTAAAATTTGATAATGTTTAGACAACATTTGCTAGGTTAATTCGAATAAAAACCAATAAAAATCTATCATTACAAGTATAGGGGTATCGATACGGGTGATGGCGTATCGATATGACCCTTGCATAAATGGTTTGGTCAATATTGGTTAAACAGGGCGTATCAATACGGTGTGGGCGTATCGGTACAGATTTTGGTCACTGCAATTTGGTTTGAAAAATGGTATCGATACGGTCATATAGCGTATCGATACGGGGTTGATGCAAGTCAACTAGTATCGATACAGGCTTAGCTGTATCAGTACGGGTTTGACATCTTTTGAATCTGGAAATTTGAAATTAGGCTTAGCGTATCGATACGGTGGTAGTTGAATCTGTTATAAGGCATAAAAGCAGAATTTGGACAGTTTACAAATTGGTCACTAACAACTACATGGTTTAATTGATTAGGTTAATGATATCCGATAATAACAAAACTTCACAAATTAATAATTGGTAAGTTTAATTACAAGTTGGTAATAAAGAATTCAGATTAGGATTGCTGATTTGTAAAGTCTACGACTTAGTCCTTCTAGTTTAAAAGGTTTAAATTGACCCAAATTTCTGATAAGATTAGTAATGAATAAGTTCGTTAAGTCCTAAGAATGATTAATAAGACCTTCCGAATGTGTCCCAATC
The DNA here is from genome assembly GCA_019671005.1 of Hibiscus mutabilis. Classification (NCBI taxonomy): domain Eukaryota; kingdom Viridiplantae; phylum Streptophyta; class Magnoliopsida; order Malvales; family Malvaceae; genus Hibiscus; species Hibiscus mutabilis. The sequence continues at coordinate 17,758,404 of CM033717.1, read as the reverse complement.
CCCGAATCTGTCTCTAAAGTTTAGAATTTGTTTTTTGATAACGCTTTCTGACCTGGTTCTCTACCAGGCCGAGAAGGGGGTGTTACATTAATTATGATGTTCGAACGTTGCTTGTTGGTAAAGCTAGGTAAGACATGATATCTTAATGCTTGTTGCCTTGGTTATATGCTTGGTTGTGGCACTTAATGCTTGGATAGTAACCTTGAATAGTAAGTATTAATTTCTAATACGAAAACTTGTAAGTTTAAAGATTATTAATTTGTGTTCTTCTATGTTCGTGAACAATCTTACATCGTTGATTGTTATATCTTAGAAATGGTTTGAGATAGGCCAAGGTGTTAATAGTATAATATTAATAAAGCACATGAACAAAAAGAAATTTGATGAGATAGGTAGAGGTTTGTAATAATCTTGTAAGTTGTTGTACCCTAGTTAAAGGCACGTTACGACTCAGTGATTGAAGCTTATCGTTCATACTTGTAAGTTGTTGTACATGATTTAAAGATGAAGTTAGACTTATCATGTCTAAAAGCTTAAAATTTCCCTGATTTTCTGGTTACTTTTAGTTGAGAAGTAATTACTTGTCATATGATTGTTTGAATGTTTGTTCCTTAACACTACCTAATTCGGTTTACTCCTAAGTCGTGTTAGGGGTGTTATAGCCTCCCTTTGTACCAATACCAAAGCCCAAAAATGGCTCTCTAGGCTCGGGAAATCACTTTCTAAACCCTCAAAATACAACAATTAATAACCAAACTCGATCATTTATCTTATGGGAGTATTTAGGGTGGTTTACTACCATTTTTACAAGCTTTTAACACTTAATCCGAGTTTCACCATTAAAGAGGATCTCTGACCTCTAAGCACCCAAATCAACCAAAAACATCAAATTTAAGCACACAAAGCATCATCCTTAGGATGTGCATGAAACCAAGGAGTTATTAGTGTACTAATCTTGATTTAAAAGCTGCAAACGAAGTTCCAAGCCAAACTCTTCAAGTCCTATTCTTTCCAAGCTCTTTGGAAGATTCTTCCACTTCTTTCACTACAACCAAATGTTGTAAAATAGATTACAACATCAATAAAGGAAATATGAGTGAAAAATAAGAATCTAATAGCTAGGAATGAGATCAAATCTCCCATTCTCGTTCAACACTTCAAGCCCCCACCAAAACCCACTTTTCTTCACTCCCCACCATTTCTTTTCATTCTTACCTTGCTAGATAGATTGCTTGATGTTGATAACATTACCCTTCACTTGAACTCCAAAATTCCAACTCAAAATGACAAAGATTTGGTCTTTTTCTTTGGCTCTTGAGAGAAAGATGGAGATGAAAGGGGTTTGAGGAACAAGGGACAAGGTGATATCACCTTCCCTTAGTTTTGCAGCACCATTAAGAGGAATCAGCCTATCACTCTTTCAAAAGAAGAATTTTACTCCTTTAACCCTCATTCATCTCATCATTCACAACCCAAACCAAGCCTATAGCCCAACAACCAAAAAAGAAGCCCACTAGGCACCAAATGGGCCCCGAAACAGGGCCCAACATGATCATTTGCCACTCAGGCGAACTGACCCTTAGATTTTGAAATTTGGATTGTTACATAGTGTTCAAGCATATCAATCATTCTCATCCTCTCTTCCATACCACCACTACCTCTTGCTGTCGCCTATATATCATAATATAGGGTAGTCACCCCTGAGCCATAGCTCGTGGACTGTAGTCCTAATATACCATGTACCATGCAAAAGTATCCAAGGGCTTCCATTTTTAGGCAACTTATACATTTTAAGTGTAATGACTAGGATTTCAAAATCTGATGATCAGTTTAACCTGAAGCACGGGCTTCGTGCTTGGATCGAGAAGGGGAGCTCGTTCAGTTATAAGATAGCCTTGGTGGGCTTTCTTCCTTGTTTCTTGGGCTTGGGTTGAATGTGTTGGGAAGAAAAATGGAGGGTAAGGGAGAAATTTCCCTCATTTAAAAAAGAAAAGCTTAATCTCTGTATTTTTTTCCCCTGTAAGTTTGGTGGATGAGATTACCATTGTCTTTTTGCTTAATTCTACTTCTTCCTATTCTTCCTTCCTTCCTAAACCCATGCCAAAGGTGTAATCTTTATAGTTTTGGAAGAAAATCTCAAAATTTTAGTTAAGGAAGGTGTCATCAACTTGCAAGGATCTATCTTTCAAGGTAAGTTTGAAGGGGAATGGTGAAGGTGAGAGAAAAGTGGGTTTTGGTGGGGGTTGAAGAAGATGAACGGGATTGAGGGTTTATAACTCAATTTCTTATTGTTGAAGCATATATTTAGCTTCTTTTAATCTCCCAATAGAGTTTTAACTCATCTTACAACATTTTCTTATAGTGAATGAGGTGGGAGAACCTTCCAAGGAGCTAGGGAAGAAGAAGATTTGAGGAGCTTGGTTTGGACGGTTCTTTCTTAGCAAGGAATCAAGGGTAGTACACTAGTAACTCCCTTGTATTCCTAGAAATCATTAATTTGATTGCTTTGTGTTTTGGTTGATATTTTGGTTACATGAATGCTTGAAAACTCTAAAATGTCAAATCCTAAGATTGGTGTTAAAAAGGCTTAAAATGGTAGGAAAGCATTTCCTATAACTTTTAGGTTTGTTTTGGGGTCTTAATTTTGGGTTTTGGGGGTATGTGAGGTGATTTATGAACTCCAAAAAGTATGTTATGGGTTCGAGTACCGGTACGGGTTGAACATGTATAGGTATCCAAATTTAAAACGGCTAAAATCCAGCAAAGTTATAAAGGCGTATCGGTATGCCTAAAGGGGGTATCGGTACCTACCGTTCCATCAAATTTCCAGTAGCAAAAATAGGTATAGGTATGCTTGGGAGCGTATCGATACACCTAGGGTATCGGTACACTTCTCTATGTATCGGTACGGGGTTTAGGATAAACCCCTCTAGTAGACAATTCGAGTATCGATACGCGTAAGTGGGTATCGTTACCCACTGAAGCATAATAGTATTCTTAAGTAAGTATCAGAACTCACTGGGCAATTTGCCCGAAACATACGTTTTGAGTTTGAAGGACCTATAATTCGAGAACTAAGGCCTGATGGGCTTCTAAAGTGGTAAAATGGTTAGTAAAATCGATAAACTAAGATTTAAACCTCGTATATGAGGTTAATGGGTAATAATTTAATTAAAACCTTAGGGGACTTGTTGTGTTGTTTTAATAAAGATCCTTGGTGGATCGAATGATGAATGTATGCCACGTAAGGGCATTATTATGGTTGAATCACCCTATTTGAGGGGATTTTAGATACCGTGTGGAAAAAGAGAGTGTTCCAACATCATGGTTAAAGTCTCCCGAACGTATGACCATGATGCTTAGTGGGACCGAGACTCATTCGAAGATGCTCGATGAGAGATTTTGATCATGAGGGTTGAACCCAATGTTAGTGGAATCGGGCCTCACTCGAAGTGTGTGTACCCGATGCTTAGTGGAACTAGGCCTCACTCCAGGTTTGTTGGTATTATACGCATGGTTGCTATGTGAGATTGTTTACATTCTTATTGTTGATATGTGTTTAGGCGGCTAGAGGTAGCGCCCTATTGATATGATGCTGTTGCCATATTATCATATTTATTTGCATGCTCTTATTTATGATTTCTATGAAGCAAGGTTGAGTGGAAGTGTATCCATTGAGCTTTGTTAGCTCAGCATTCGAAATTTTTGTTTTTGTTCGCAGGTTAGTAGGTTGACGTGCATTGTCGGAGCACTATTGGAGTAGGACCTTAGCATCAACCTGTGTCTGAGTAAAGTACTTAGATTATATTAGGCTATGTATTTGTAGGACCCTATGTTATATTGTAACTCTAATTTTAGATTTTAACTTATGTGTCGAATACTTTTAAATTATGTATTTTAAATAGAGCTCTCATGTAACGTTGTTTATCAACTTCAAAATATTCAAACTTAATAGATTTTATGAAATGAATGTGTCGGGCTAAATCTATTTGCAAAATTTTATGGTGATGGGATTGGGCTTGTAACAACCTCGACCCGAATGTCACATTTGGGCCTCAAGCCCGACTCGTTACCCTAAAATTTTTCATCTAGATTTAGCCCAAATCTCATTCATTTGTAAAATCCGTTAAGTTTAAAAGTTCAAATATAAATAATAGTTAAAAATGTTATATAAAGAGCTCCATTTAAAAATACATAATTAAAAGCATTCGACAATTAAGTTAAAATCCAAAATATGAGCTACAATACAATCATAGGGTCCTACGAATACATAGCTCAATTAATCTAAGTATTGTACTCGGACAACAAGTCGATGTTGAAGTCCTACTCTGATGGCGCCCCGACAATGCACGTCAACCTACTAACCTACGAACGAAAATAAAAATTTTGAATGTTGAGCTAACGAAGCTTAGTGGATAAACTTCCACTCAACCATGCATCATGCAAATCATAAATAAGAGCATGTAACAAGAGATGATGTCATGGTGATATGATCATATCAATATGGTACTACCATTATCCGTCTAATCATATAACGGTAATAAGAACATGAACAATCTCCCCTAGCAATCATACGTATAGTATCATCAAACCTGAAGTGAGGCAAGGTTCCACTAAGCATTGGGTACACACACTCTGAGTGAGGTCGGGTCCCACTAAGCATCGGGTTCATACACTCATGCTTGGAATCTCTCATCAAGCCTTCGAATAAGTCACGGTCCCACTAAGCATCTCATACATTTAGAAATCTTTAACTATGTGTTACAACACACTCTTCTCATTTGGGCATTAGGAAGACCCGTTAAACAAGGTAACTCAATCATAATAATGCCCTTGCGTGGCATACGACCATTATTCGACCCACCAAGGGTCCTTATTAATACAATACAACAAGTCACCAAAGATTTTAATAAGTTAATTGTTCATTAAGTTCATATGTGAGGTTTAAATCACGATTCCTCATTTTACTATTCATTTGACCCCCTTTGAAGCCCGTTGGGCCTTAGTCCTCGAATTATAGGTCCCTCGAACTCAAAATGAAATTCTTGGGTAGATTGCCCAAAGCATATCTGTTGGGAGGCTCGAACGATCCACTGAGATAACCAAGAAAATGGTGAATTGATTTTTGAGTGATAGTGGTGGAAGAAATGGAATTTAAAATTTGTACACAAGGATTTATGGTGGTTCAAGCTTCTAACCAAGCTCTACATCCATTACCTTAACTTCCCACTAAGGATTTTCCCAAATTCACTATGAATTTCTTCCCTTTTTCTAAGATCAAGAGGAAACCTTTACAACATCAAAGCTTATACCCCGAAGCTTTGAGAAAACCCTCTCTTACAAGAGAAAAACAATTAGCAAACTAGAAAACCCTCACAAGGTACAATGTTTCCCACTCAAAACCTAACACTTGAACATATATGACAATTAAGCTCACAAATGTGTTCTACAAAGAAAATTACAATTAAATGTACAAAACACTTTTCTTGACCATTTAATGTTGGCTTGTTGTTTCTTGTTATTCCATTGCTGCTTGATTGAGTCTTTTAAACCCTCTAAGGAGTTTGCGGTTGTTACTAGTCGTTGGGGTTGGTGTGGAGCCGTTGGATTTCCTGCAATAAATGCAGTTCTAGACTCCTCGATGTCAGTACTCGAGGACCCGTATCGGTAGTTGTACATCAGAAAACTAGCCATTGGAGCATTTATGACACAGGGGTATCGATACGTTATACAAGCTTATCAATACACACCCTCTCGTATCGATACTATCTAAGCCATATCGATACTAATATTGGCTATTAGAATTTGCAAAACTTGGGGACACAAATTCGTATCGCTACGAGATTCGTCATATCAGTACGAGCACTCTTGGTATCGGTACGTAGGGATGAGCAAAACTCGACTCGAATCGAAAAAATTGATATTTTTTTCAATTTTGAGTTATTCGAGTTGTTCGAGTTATTCGAGTAACTCAAAAAAATTTTGAGTTTGAGTCGAGTTGAAATTTTCCCAACTTGAAAAATTGAACAATCGAAAAACTGGATTTTACAGTTTTGCAATTTAGTCCCTGATTTCATTTTCTTCAATTCCTCCTTCATTTTAAGTCTATTTTTGACCAAATTTGAACCACATATTCCTAAACCAATGTAGAATACTTATTTATCTTCAATTTATATTTTTGAAAATAAATTTCATAATTTTTTCAATTCAACCCCTTAATTTTGTATGGTTTCCTCATTTCTTCAAACCCTCCTTCGTTTTAAGTCAATTTTTGACCAAATCTGAATCGCATGCTCCTAAACCACCATAGAATACATATTTAGCTTCAATTCATATTTTTTAATTTAAATTTTCAACTTTTTCAATTTAGCCCCTCAACTTTGAATGATTTCCCTTTTCTTCAATTCCTCTTTCGTTTTAAGTCTATTTTTGACCAAAATTAAACCACATGATTCACTAACACTATATAATAACTATATAAATTCAATTCATATTTTTAAAAATATATTCTTTTTGCAATTTAGTTATTTAACTTTACATTTTATTCAATTTGATCATTCAACTAAATTTTTTTGTATTTTTCTTCACATAATTCATTGACTCATTTATACTCCCATCAATACTTTATCCCCACAAGTTACTTATTTAAAAATAATATTATAAATATATTTTAGAAGTTTAGATTATATTTTTTATTAAATAACATTACAAATCTTACTTATACACGTGAAAAATAATATGAAGAAATATATATATGCATATCTTATATGATTAGAGAAAGTCATTTAAATTGGATTCAAGTTGTACTATAACATGGTAAATTATTACAATTAAATTTGTATAGGAACTCGAAAACTCTACTCGACTCGAACTCAACTCGAATCGAAAAAATTTCAAATTAAGTTCAAGTTGTAAAATATGGCGTGTCAACTCGAATAACTCAAAATTTATTGACTTGACTCGACTTAACTCGATCGATCGCTCACCCCTATCAGTACGGGTCAAACTGTATCGGTACTTAGGGCCAGGTTTTGACACTTTGGTTGTTTAAAACATTTAAAATATGTCAAAAACCCTTTGAAAATATTTCAAACACATATTTTAAGTTTGTGGACTTTTGAAATATTTTTATAAATTAATTTAAATCCAAAAGCATTTTTCATTAAGTTATGTCAAAATCAAATAGGTTTATCAATCTCCCCCTTTTGATAAAACGAAACCACTTGAAAATTTGTTTTTTGTGAAAACTCCCCCTTAGAAAAATAATATTTGAAAAAAAGAATATTTTTGAAAATATTTAAAAACTCTCCCTTTTTCTTTTGGAAATTTAATTTTTCAAGCCTATCTCACCCCCTTTTTTATATCAAAAATAGTTTCAAAACTATGTTTGAAATCACATTTAAGTTCAAAAGCACCAATTATTGAAAAACAAATAGTACCAATTAAGAGGAAATATCATTTTTTGGTGTAAGATGTCATTTGGATAGAAAATACCAAAAAATTATTATGAAAGAATAAAAAAATGGCTCCCCCTTACACAATCATCAAATAAATTTGTTAGTCCAACAATTCAAGATAAATAAAATTGAATTTCAAAGAAATAAATCAAATAAATACAAGAAATTCAATTAACACGTGCCATATTTCAAAATAATCATGTAAGCATTCAAAGAATGTTAAAAAGGATGTAACCCCCTTGACCCAGCCTGCTCGCTAGACCGAACCGAGCGAGCTACATTGGGTTTGCCGAAACAAACCTGTAAAGATTTAACTCGAATTACATTCATTTTTCTTTTATCTTATCTAGATGCAACATTATAACCTATGATTTGCATACTGGCAGCGGGTGAAAACTCAACTCAATCGGACGTCGAATCGACATCTAACTGCATGCAACTATAATATAGGAACCAAATTGCAATTTTGGAAAATTGCAGGGACTTAATCCATTTTGAAGTTACCAATCCTTAATTAGTCAGGTTTTGTGCTAACATGTCAAATTTCAACTTAAAATGACCATATGAACTCTTTTAATTGCATGCATAACAATCAGGGACCAAAATGGAAGAATCTAAAACCTTTTATATCAATAACAACTAACATAACAATCAGGCCTACAGATACGGTCTCAAAGTGTACAGATACATGGGGGTGTATCGATACGACCCCTAGGCGTATCGATACACGGGTTACAAATTATTTTTCACAATTCCAGTAGCTCAAAATCGTATCGATACACTTCTATCCATACTGATACGCAGGCCAAAAGTACACTTACCCGTATCAATACACCTCTACCTGTACCGATACGTCTGGACCTGAAATGTCCAATTTTACTGGTTTTTATTACAATCAAGGGTCCAAACATGCTTTATCAAACCCTAAACATATACACAATAATTCTAAAGATCAAACCATGTTGAAACATCGCAGAAACATGATGAAATTATGGCATCACACTTTAATATAATGTCTAGAGGCATGCTTCCTAGTAACCAAGCCAACCATCATACCAAACTTAAAACCCAAGCAATAACCAAACATATAAGGCCAATTACAACACCAAAACAACATAGAAAACTTGCACAAACAAGGATTTTAGCCTAAAACCTTGCCAAATAACAACAATGACCCTATTGCCTTTATTACTACAAGTCTAGCTCGAAACCATGCGTTCAATTGGCTGAATTCCTTGGATTTCATACACTTGCTTGATGCCTCCAAACCTTTAATTCTCTGCATTGATGGACAAAAAGAGCGTAAGCACATAAGGGTTAGTGAGGAGTACTCAAACAACACACCATCAATGCATTTTTAAACCATTTTCCAAAACCACATTGAAATTACCATTTCAATCATCTTATTAAACATCATGCCTTGGAAACCATGCACTTAACACTTTCAAAAACCAACATATTAAGCCATATGCAACATGTATCATGGATCAACAACAAATCCCATTGCTAACCCTCAATTTAAGTCTTCCCATGCATAACAATCCATATGCAAAGCTTAAAGCGTAAACATGTATAAACCAACATTATAAATTAACATCCATCAACATGATACATTAACAATTATATTGGCTTTCAAGTGATCATAACCAAGTTCCACTTTTCAAAATATTACATCAGATACACAGATTCAACAAGTTTCCTCTCAATACTTTATACAACCTTAACTGGAATTATGGTACAATCACAACCCAAATCATCGATTAGGTGTATAATCCACTAACGTGAGTTTTTGGTACTATATAACCCCTCAATTGTTAGGGTACTCGGGTGGAGTATTTGGTACCTTATAACCCCTCAACACCTGAGGCGACTTTTTATAGTGCACTATCAATCCTATGGACAGCCAACTATATCCAATAACATTTTAAACCATATCACTTGCCAATATAATTCATTATCAACCATGTACCTCACTGTTTTATATGCATCAATTCAAAACCATTTACAAGAAACTAACCATGCTTTAAAACAAGTATTCCACATACTTATATAGATCATTTACCAAATGTATCCATTATCATTATATGATCAAAAACAGTAATAAAATATACTTCAAAACATGCTTAAACCGTAGGTTCCATGTCAATCAAAACAAGTGCATAAAATCCATTTTGTAAAAGCACGACCGAGGAAGAAATCTCTTGATACTTACTTCTGAGTTTAGACCAGCGTTTCAAGCTAAGTTTAAACCCCCAATATAACTTTTAAACCATTTCAAAACACGATCAAGGAAGAAATCACTCACCGACAATGCAAAACTCCCTTCACCAAAGCGAATTCAATCGTTCAAAGCCTTCGAAGCCTTACCAATAGCTATAGGATCAATCTACCCTTACCTCCAATAAGTGAATTTGCTCTCAATTGGATGTTTTACTCTCGGATCTTTAATGAAAAAGAGTGTTTGAGAGAAAGAAAGTTACGTCAAAAAAATGATTTTAAGAAATAACTACCTTCCTCAACTAAATCCCCTTTTAATTCCCTTAATTAAAACTCATTTAAAATAAAAAAAATTGAGAGAAAAATCATATTAAACCAATTGGTAAATTAGCTCTTTAAATATTCAAAGTTTTTACCCTTTTACAAAACAGTCATTAAAAATAGTTTTCAATCTTTACATTTTGGTCACTAGCCCAAATGTCCAATTTTTGAATTCTATTTTTAAAAATTGACTTTACCAAAAATATTTATATATTAAATAATGATTTTTAGATGTTTTCTAAATATTTTCCCACTCAAAAATATTTAATTCGGTTTTAAATCCCGAATCTAACTCGAATCTCTAACTCGGTCCACATGACCGTCTAATCAACCTATAAAACTCTAGGCCCAAAACCGGGGCGTTACAAAGGAGATAAAACTGACCGTTTTTGGTTGTGTACCAGTACGGTATAGGCCATATCAGTGTTTGTTGATGGCAGTATCGGTATGGTATGGGCAGTACTAGTACCGAAGGCACGAAACTGGTGAAAAATTGCAACAAAAACAACTTAAAGGGCCTTACAACAACTTAGTTTTAAGTTCATACAAAGACTCTATTAAGTCTTAGATATACATTAAGTACATTTTGCTACACATGCTTCTCAAAACATAACACTTAACACATGGAAAGCAAGATGTAACCAAAATTAACCAAACATTACAAGTTTAAGGCCAAAAACATAAAGATAGACATATTAAGCCAAAAATATGTAACACATGCAACTGAGATTCCCCCTAACTATATGCAATTATACACAATATGGAGTCATACAAACATGCTTAGATCATCATCAAAATCAAGCATTATAGGCATGATCAAGCAATTGCATCAAAAATAAATTTTACCACTTGAACGAAGGTAGGATGTTAAGCTTTCCTACTCCAAGTGTCCTTCCTCCTTTGTTTGTCAAGAGCATCCAAAAATTTGACTTTGATCATCAATGGCTCAAGCACACCTACAAAAGACAATCAAGTAATTTTTGGTATCCAAATTGCTTTGGATCCAATATAGTTAGTCCCAAAAATTTTAGTCCCCTTAGGAATCCATTTTTCAATTTCATCATTTTTATTTGAAACAATGAGTCATTTTGGGATACAAATGTTTCTAAAACATTTTCCAGTTAAAAATTTCGGGGAACTAGATTATCTTTGATAAAAATTTGTTTTGAAGCTACCTCCAACTTCACATTTTTTAAAATCTTTGTTAAACAAATTCCTTCTGAGATCATCAATTTCCCTTTGATGATCCTCTCAAACTTTTAGAAGCAAGTTTTGTAAATCCAAATTCTTTTTCTCAAAGGCTTCAAACTTTGCTTCAAGTTCTAGATTGGTTTTAGAAAGCAATTCATTTTCGTTTTTCAATTTTGAAAGTAACTTTTTGTTTTTCAAAAATGAAGTCTTGAATTCCAAAACCAAATCATCATAGGCTTCTTATAACTCATCAAAAGTATAATAATTTGAACAAGATAAGTTAGAAGTTATCCTTGAATCTTCTTCGATGGCCATAAGACAAAGGTGAGGTACCTCATTTTCGATGGAGTCCTCTTCATCACTCCATGTAGCCACAAATGACTTCTTCTCATGGCTTGATCCCTTCTTGTTGAAACAAGGGCAATCGTACTTGGTATGCCCCAAATTCTTACCCTGGAAGCATATGATGGGATCCTTCCTCTTTATTCTTGATTCATGCCTTAATTCTTCCTTATGACACTTCATGAATCAAGAAAATTTTGTGAAAAGCTTGACCACATTTTCTTCTCCATCTTCGTTTTCCTCTTCCCTTGAATCTTCTTGAATTCTTGAGGAGGTATTTAAGAGCAACAAAATTGAAGTCTTCAATGCCTTGATCTACTATCTTCTTCCCCTTGGACATTATAATTCCATGGGTGAGCAAAGATCCCATAAGCTCGTCTAGCTTGAGCTCCTTCAAGTTCTTTGCTTCTATGATGGCGGTCTTCTTGGAATCCCATGAGTCGGGAAGTTGACTAAATCAACTTCCTCACAAGCTTGTCCTACGAGATCACTTCTCCATAGCCTTTGAGTTCATTCAAAATCGTGGATAATCGGTCAGACATAACTTTGAGTTCTCACACTCAAGATTAAGAAAACCAATCTCGATCTCCTTCACTTCATTGGTTTCTTCATGAGTGACTTCAAGCTTGTCCCATATCTCCTTGGCACTCCCATAGCAATTGTTGGGAGGCTCGAATGATCAACCGAGATAGCCAAAAGGGGTGAATTGTTTTTTGAGTGATAGTGGTGTTGTCACTAGATTTTCACCTTTGTTTTAATTGTTAATTTAGTATTAGCATGTTGTAATTATATGATATTGGTGACATAGTTAATGTGTTTAGTAGTAAATATTAATGTTACTAATAACATAGTTAGGGGTCAGATAGTATATAGTTGATGTATTTAAGTTATATGATTAATATAGTTTAGGTCTCATATAATATGTTACAATGTGTATAATTGTTAGTTTATTAATGTACCGTATATAGTTGTAGTTTGGATTAACATAAATTGCATATTGCATAGTAGTTAATATATTAAAACACAAAAATATGAAATGCATAGCCCATTTATAATAAAAAAAAGTCCATTAGGAATTAATTTTAAATCAAAATCCATCAGGAAAATACAAAAAAAAAACAATCCAATGTACAAAGGGCTGGTTGGCCCGTTTATAACAAAAATCCCTAATTTCTGTTTATTTCTTTTGCGCAGCCAAAGGGAGACCGTTGGATCTTCCTGGAATCCAACGGCACAGATCGCGCCAGCTGGGGAAGATATAGCACCTCAGCATCTCAGCCTCATTATCAGGATGCTATCTAATGGCTCAGATCACTTCAGAGTGTTCACACGGATCACCACTAGTGCGTGGCAGCCACGCGGGTGATGATTCAGCTCTGGACGTCTGCTTCATCTTCTCCGACGCGTCACTCACTTCGATCGTTCCTCACCGGCACCGTTCGAATCATCGAAAACATGTGAACAAAGGAACAAGATGGTTAAATCCAGATTAAAGCCCAGAAATTGAGAGGGGAATAATCCCTAAATTGGTGCCTAGCGAAAATCAAGTTACAATCAGATATTAACAACTATGCAAAAAGACAATTCAGAATCCCCAAATCGGTGCCATGGCAAGAATCAATCAAATCAGAGGGGAAGAAATCAAGGATTTATGCTTAGGATTTTAGGCAATTCTTGAACTATAAATAGCACTGTAGATCACTATAAACAACAACAAGAAACATTCGACATGAACAACTCCACACAAGAATCACACATAACCAGTAAACATACTAGCATTCGAAAGCAGTAAGAGCAGACAGTTGTAATCGACATTCAAAAGCAATAAAGGGAGCAATTTATGGTAATTTTTCCTATCTATGTACTTTCAATTTCAGTTTAAATAAAGAAGAAAAGAATATTTTTACTTTTTTTTGTTCGAAACGTCGCCAGAATCTGGAAAAATCGTCAGAATCTAAGAATTTTGCTGCCGGCAACAGCGGCCGGCACGTCAGATGTTCATCTTGTTCTATGAAGAACACGATGAACACGACAGAGAAAATCATAAGAGCCGGCTTTGATCTGTTTTTATAAGAAGGGGAAAAATTAAATATGTTTATTATAATAATATATATACTAACCCGTTTGACCCGACCCGAAACCGGCTATAACCTGCGCCCTTCTTTCCCGGATCTCACGCCGCGGCTCCTCAGCTTTTAATTGTTTCAATTTCGTCCTTTTTTCTTTCAATTTAGCACCAAACTTTTAATTGTTTTTGAATTATTCCCCACATTTTTGTTTTCTTTCAATTTAATCCTTAATACATATTTTTTTATTTTAAAAAGATAAAAATCATTTTTTTACTTTAATTAATATCAATAATTGCTTAGTTATTTATTTCATTTAATTAATTATTTCTTTATGACTTTTATGTGTATAAATTTTTATGTACGTAAAACCTTAGGATTAGGGACTTAAAACTTAGATTAGTGACATGTATGTTGTAAAATGTTCTTCATTTTCAATAAAATACACTTAATTATATTTAAATATTAATAATTAAAAGGAATGTAGACATTTCTTTAGGATTATTCACTTCTAGATTTTAATTAAATATTTTAGCACATTAAATTGTCTTGTTTATTTGTTTAAAAAGTGAAAAATCTTATCAAACTGTAATGGCAGGTTAGCGCCAGAAGTGTTGGCGATGATTTAAGTTCATTTCCCGGGCGATAAGGCCTTTAAAATAGATTTACATTCATTTTACGGACAAATAAAATCGAAACTTTGTAAACTTGCAAATTCCAGTTTTAAAAATACTTTTGAAATCAATTAGCTACCAATTTTTGGGCGTTGTGGGGGTGCTAACCTTTCCCCACACATAACTGACCCCCGGACCTATTTTCTTTGTTTTCGTGGACCAAAATGTAATTTTGATAAATAAAACTTTTTATCAAAATACCCTTGTTTTAAAAGTGATCCAATCACACTTGTTTTTAAAAAAAGATTGGTGGCGACTCCGTGATTTTATAAAGTTTTCAAAAACGTCAAAACCATTTCCTAAAAAGGGTTGTGACAAGTGGTAGAAGCAATGGAATTTAAAATTTAGACACAAGGATTTATAGTGGTTCAAGCTTCTAACCAAGCTCTATATCCACTACCTTAGATTCTCACTAAGGATTTTTCTCAAATTCACTATGAATTTCTTCCCTTTTTCTAGGCTCAAGAGGAAACCTTTACAACCTCAAAGCTTATACCCCAAAGCTTTGAGAAAACCCTCTCTTACAAGAGAAAAACAATTAGCAAACTAGAAAACCCTCACAAGGTACAATGTTTGCACAATTAAGCTCTCTCACCCAAAACCTAACACTTGAGAATATATGACAATTAAGCTCACAAGTGTGTTCTACAAAGAAAATGACAATTAAAAGCACAAAAGGCTTTTCTTGATCATAGAATGTTGGCTCGTTGTTTCTTGTTATTCCATGGCTGCTTGATTGAGTCTTTTAAACCCTTTAAGGAGTTTATGGTCGTTACTAGCCGTTGGGGTTGGTTTGGAGCCATTAGAGCCTTTATGTCCTGAAAAAAATACGATTTTGGACTCCTCGATATTGGTACACGAGGACCCGTATCGGTACCATTTCTTCAGAAAACTAGCCGTTTGAGCATTTATAACACAGGCTATCGGTATGCTATACAAGCTTATCGGTATGCACCCTCTCGTGTCGATATGGTCTAAGCCGTATCGGTACTGATATTGGCCACTGGAATTTGCAAAACTTGGGGACACAAATTCGTATCGATGTTGGCTTGGCCGTATTGGTACGGCCACTTTGGGTATCAGTACGGGTCAAACCGTATCGGTACTCAAGGCTAGTTTTTGATACTTTGGCTATTTAAAAACATTTAAAATACGTTAAAAACCCTTTGAAAAAATTTCAAACACATTTTTCAAGTTTGTGGACTTTTGAAATATTTTTGCAAATTAGTTTAAGTCCAAAAATATTTTTCATTAAGTTATATCAAAATCAAATAGGTTTATCAATATCGATACCCTATTACGAGTATCGATACACCCTTTAGGGTACTAATACCCAACAAGGCGTACCGATACCAAGCTTTGCACACACAAGGGCTAACCAGCAATCATGTATTGGTACACGGGATCGTGTATCGGTACCCCCAATGGGTATTGATACGCCCTCAAGTGTATTGATGCCAAATTTGGCTACTAGAATTCTTGTTCAACAAGGAGTATCGATACCCTCCTTAGGTGTATCAATACGCCCCTCAAGAAGTGCCCGTGTTCATCACATATAACACAAAGCATCGATATGTTTTCAACCCGTATCGATACTCGAACCCTGAACTCATTTTTTGGAGTTCGTAATCCACTCCAACCATCCCCAAACCATCATAGTAAAACCTCAAATCGAGCTGACAAATTATAGAGGGTAGTTTAAGTGGTTCTCTACTATTTTTACATCATTTTAACATCAAATTTGAATTTAGACACTAAAGGGGTTTCAAGCTCATAAACAACCAAAAGCATCAAACCAAGCACAAGCAATCTAACTTTATGATTTCCAAGAATACATGGGAGTTAGTAATTTACAAACCTTGAATTGGAATTAAGAGAAAATCCCCCAACCTCAAGCTTCAAGCCTTGCTCTTCCCTCAAACTTTGGATGTCTCTCCAACCTCTTTCACTACAACCAAGTGTTGTAAAATGGACTACAACATTGATAAAGGAAAATAAGAGTGAAAAAGGAAGAATCTAACACCTAGGAGTGTGATTAAAACTCCCATTCTCGCTTATCCTCTCAGACCCCAAAAAAACTCATCCTCCTCCAAACTTAATGATCCTTACCTTGAAATGTAGATCCATGGATGTTGAACAACTTACCTAACACTCAAAATCTGAGATTCCCACCCCAAAACACAAATATCCAGCCTTTCACTTTGAGGTGGAAGCAAGAATGTGAGGGTGGATGAAGGTAGAAGACCAAGGGGACAAGGGTGAGCTCATTCTCCTGATTTTTTGCAGAGAATTAATGTGCTACCCTTACCCCTCATTCTTCAAAAGGGGAAAATTACTTATATACTATAATACCTTAATTTTGTCCGAGTACTCATTCATACATATATATAGTTTATTTATAAATAAAACAAAAATAATAATGAATAAATAAATAATAAAAATAGGGGTCCATTAAATAAATAAATGTTCAAATGTCCATTAATACAATTCAAATAGCTATATGAGTCCATTCACATACAAAAAGAGCTATGAGCCCAAAAATACAAATTATCAAACCCATGTCCAATTTTTCCTGCCCAAATTATATAATATATGCCTCAAACAAACACAAAAGGCCGTTTGTTTTTTTAAAGCATGCCAAAAGTGCCATGTGGCACTATCCTATTCGCCCATTTAGGGTTTACGCAGATAACCACTTCTCTAACATCACCCTGATGCCCTACTATAAATAGAGAGAAAAAATGTTATCAGACTCGGGGCCTAGATCTAGATTTAGGATGAAAATAAAAAATGATATTTTTAGGGTTTTGAATGGTGGCGGACGGTGGTTAGAAATCGCCTTACAGTGGTGACTGGTCGCCGGAGACGAGCCAGACAGTGGTTGGGGTTTAGTTGTGGTCAGAGAAGATGATCAGAGAAGATGATCAGAGACGACGGTCGGTAGTGGTCGGCGTCACCACCAGCGAACAGGCTAGGGTTGATCGATGATGGTGGTTGAAGATTGGGATGGTGATGTAGAAGGTGGTGATACGCTGGAGCTTTGATGTTCATGATGAACTAAGATGAACACCAAATGGGTTTTGGGTGTTTGATCTTTGGAAACAAGAAAATTAAGAGAGTTTGGTGTTATTTTGGATCAAATGAAGAAAATGAGATGAACTGATGAAGAATTTGGGTTTTTGATCGAAATGGGGTGTATTTTCCTGGGTTTAGAATGTTAGGCCGGGAGAATTTGAGATAGAGAAGATGTTAGGGAGAGGATGAAATCCAAAAAAATGGGAAAAAAAGAAAAAACGATAACTGATGAGGTCTTTTTATAGACCAAAGGTCAGGCCTCAGAGCCCGCAAAGGCCTCGCCCTTCTATCTCAAGCTTTGTATCGTGGCCCTTCCATTTTCATTTCTTTCAATTTGGTCCTAAACCATTGTAATTAGGCAACTTAGTTTGCAATTTAATTCAATTCAGTCCCTAATTTCAGTTTTAATTTAATTTCAATGATTTTAATTATATTGTATGTTTGCATGATTTTAAATAACATTTAGTATATGTGTTAGACAATATTAAATACTTAGTATAATTAATTAGAGCCTTAGTATCTAAGTTCCTTAATTAATTTTAAATGTTTAAAATATGAAGATAATTGTAGAAAATAGATGAATATTAAATAGAAACCTTAATGTTCTAAGTTGACTAGTGTCTCACTGTAATGAGAGGTTAGCCAATGGAATATTTTGGTAGAATATTTAATATCTCATTTGAAATTAAAAGGGTAATTGCATATAGTTAGTTTAATTAAACCGGAATTAGGTATAAATAATTTGAGACATTAACGATTAGGAATATTATTAATTTAGGGCTTAATATGGGTAGTGCCCAATCATTTGGGTTTTATCACATAAACCCTCAATTCAATAGTATTCATAGATTAATTAATTTTATCAATTGGAGCCTTGATTAGGTTTAAACTTAAAATTGACAAGAAAATAATTGGACATGCATTAAACCCTTTGTGTTGGGATACATTTTCGAATATAAATTGAAGTATCCTAAAGTAACTAGATGTTTCAAAATTAACATTCGTTTAAGGATGTATTTCCTTACAAAGGGATACTTTCATTTGGAATGAAAATTCCTTTAGCAATAAAGGATTAAATTAAATTCAAATTAATGTTCGAAATGCCAAAATGCCACGTGGAATTAATAAGGTACTGATAACGGGCGTTTGTGGGGGTGCTAATCCTTCCCCACACGTAACCGACTCCGGGACCCTAATTTTGAAGAAAAGAATCTCTAGTTGTTTTTATGGTCTCCAGTCTACCAAAGTGACCGGTGGCGACTCCAAATTGTTTTCAAAAATAAATAAAGAAAATTCGATTTAAAACGAAAAAACTCTAGTTTCAAGATTAAATGAATTAAAATGAACAAAAACCCTAATTTTCAAAAAGAATCAATCGTCAGGCTATTTTCCACACTTTAGTTTTAAAAATGGTCGCGGCATATACCCTCTCATAGCCATCCTAACACAACACGTAACTAAGAACCTAAGTCCAAAACCAACAATAGACCCATTAAAGATCCCAAGGCCCTAAACTCTTAGGCCAAAAACAAAGCCCATGATTTGATTAAAACCGACCCTCTAATTCCAAAATTTGGGTCGTTACAACTCTCCCCCTTAAAGAAAATTTGTCCTTGTAATTTACCTTTTTAAAACAAATGCGGATAGAGCAGCTTCATATCCTTCTCAACCTCCCATGTAGCCTCTTGACTATGTGGTTCCTTCACAACAGCTTAACAAGAGGTATACACTTATTGCGAAGCTCTTTGACTCTCTTGTCTAGGAATCTAATCGGTTCTTCCTCGTATGTCAAGTTGGTGTTGATCTCAATCTCCTCAAGCTAGATGACATGCAAAGGATCAGAACGGTAGCATCTCAACATAGACATGTGAAATACGCTGTGGATGTGTGCCATTTCCGGAGTCAAGGCCAATCTGTAGGCCACAGGTCCAACCCTCTCAAGAATCTCATATGGACCGATAAACCTCGGGCTCAACTTCCCCTTCTACCCAAAGTGTATTACTTTTTTCCATGGTGACGCCTTAAGGAAAACCTTGTTGCCCACATCATAATCAATATGCTTATAATTCTGATCTGCATAAGCTTTTTGATGATCAAAGGTCGCATGCAGTCTTTCCTTGATTATTTAAACCTTCCCCTCAGTTTATCTAATCAATTTTGACCCCACAATTCTTCTCTTATTAAGCTCGGTCCAACACAAGGGCATCCTACACTTACGCCTATACAAGGCCTCAAAATGAGCCATCTTTATGCTCAATTGGAAACTATTGTTGTAGGCAAACTCGATGAGCAGTAACTACTCCTTTCAACTCTTCTCGAAGTCAATGATATAACACCAAAGCATATCCTCTAAAATCAGAATAACTCGCTCAAATTGACCAACATTTTGAGGGTGGAAAGTTGTACTAAAATGTAACTTGGTATTTAAAGCCTCGTGTATTTTCTTCCACAACCTTACCGTGAATCGCGGATCTCTATCAGATATGATCAATGATGGCACTCCATGCAACCTTACTAACTCTTGGATAAACAATCGGGCCAACCTCTCAAGCGTAAAATCCATATGCACATGTGAGAAATGAGCAGACTTGGTCAAACGATCCACTATTACCCATATGACATCATGCTTCTTTTGAGCCAACAGTAAACCTGTCATAAAATCTATGGTTACACGATCTCACTTCCATTTGGAATCTGGATGGGCTAAAGAAAACCCGAAGTAACTTGGTGTTCGGCCTTAACTTGCTGACAAGCTAAGCATTTTGTCACAAACTCGAATATGTCTCTTTTCATACTAGGCCACCAACAAAAATGACGAAGGTCTTGATACATCTTGTTGTTACCCAGATGCACAGCAAACGGACTCCGATATGCTTCACAAAAGGTACAGTCCCTTAAATCCTCTAAGGTTGGGACACACAACCGATCCTTATTGTACAAGATCCCACCATCTCGCACTTTAAAATTGGGTACCTCGTCACTCTGAACAATATCAATCTTTGCCACCAACTCTTCGTTTAACGCTTATGTTCTCTTGATTTCTTGCACTAAGGTAGGCTCCACACGTAGCTCGCCTAACAACCCACCATCCTCGGTCATCCTCAAATGGACAAACATCGCCTTTAAGTCTGACATAGACTTCCTACTCAGGGTATCAGCCACCACATTAGCTTTACCGTGATGACACTCTATGATGCAATCATGGTTTTTTAGCAACTTAATCCATCACCTTTTTCGTAGATTTAACTATTTTTAGGTGAGGAGGTACTTCAAACTCTTATGATCCATGTAGATGTAACACTTTTCCCCATACAGATAATGTCTCCAAATCTTTAATGCAAAGATAACTACGGCAAGCTCTAAATCATGCGTAGGATAATTCAATTCATGAGGCTTAAGTTTTCTTGAAGCATAAGCAACCACCTTACCTTCTTGCATAAGAACACAACCAAGCCCGTTAACGAAGCGTCACTAAACACAACATAATTCTTTCTTAGCTCGGGTTACGTCAACAATGGGGCTTCCATAAGATAAGCCTTCAACTACTCGAAGCTTTCTTGTGTCTTCTCATTCCACTCAAATGAAACTCTTTTTTGTAATAACTTGGTCATAGGTGCCACTATGATGAAAAAACCCTTGGAAAAATGGCGATAATATCCGGTAAGCCCAAGAAAACTATGAACTTCCGCGATATTCCTAGGTGGTTTCCACTCCAGCACTACTTGAATCTTTTGCGGATCAACTCGGATCCCATCACTGCTACAATGTGGCCTAAAAGTGCTACCTCAGAAAACCAAAATTCACACTTACTGAACTTAACAAAAAGCTGCATTTCCCTCAAGGTCTAAACAACAATACGAAGATGATAATCATGTTCCTCCTCCAACATGGAATAAACCAAGATGTCATCAATGAAAACCACCACAAACTAATCAAGATAGGGCTGGAAAATCTATTTCATCAAGTCCATAAAAGCTAAAAGTGAATTGGTAAGCCTAAAAGGCATTAGCAAGAACTCATAATGTCCATATCGTGTCCTGGAAGCAGTTTTTTGGACATCCTCATCTACTACCTTCAACTGGTAGTAACCCGAACTCAACTTAATCTTTAAGAAAACACGAGCACCTCTCAACTAGTCAAGCAGATCATCTATCCTTGGTAGGGGATAACGATTATTCATTGTTACCTTGTTGAGCTGACGGTAATCAATACACATCCTCATCGACCCATTTTTCTTCTTAACGAACAAAACTAGTGCACCCCAAGGTGAGATGCTTGGTCAGATGAAGCCCCTTTCTAACACCTCTTGGATCTGATTCTTTAACTCTCTTAACTCTGTAGGTGCCATGTGATACGAAATAATGGACACCGGTGTCATGCCAGGAATCACATCTATCCAAAACTCTAACTCACAATCTGGAGGAGGTCTGAGAAACTCTTCCAGAAACACATCAGTGAACTCTCTAATAGTCCGAAGACTCTCAATCGTCAGACTCTCAACACTTGTGTCAACCACGCGAGCCAAGAAGGCCTCGCAACCTTGTTAGATCATCTATTGTGCCGCCAAGGCTGACACTACATTGGAAAGGCAAGGATTCTTCTCGATCTTCACTATCAACTTCGCCTCATACAAACCACGAATCTTATGACTTTTTGCTCTACAACTCAAACACGCATCATGCTCAAATAACCAATCCATCCCTAGGATAACATCAAACACTTGGAACTGTAACACCATCAAGTCAGCAGAAAAGATCAAACCTTGGACCTCAATTAGACACCTCTGATACACCTTATCCACTAATACATCATACCCCAAAAGACTACTCACACAAACTCCTACCTCAAGATCTTCAGCAAGAATACCCCACTATTGAGATATTCCACTACAAATGTAGGAATAAGTAGACCCCAAATCCACTAGAGCAACTATAAGAACTAAAAACAAGTAGAATGTACCTAAGATAACATCGGTAGCCTCGCAGTCCTCCTGAGCCTTGATTGCATTCTGTCTCGCTGGTGCCCTAGCAGTAGACTGGATCATACCTTCACTCTAATGCCTAGATATATGGCTCGCTCCTCCTCTAGCAAAGCCCTGACCCCACTAAACTGAATATGAGTTCTTCTGAGTCTAAATCGAAGTAGTGTCAGCATCTACTGGACAATGCCTCAAAAGATGATCCATCAACCCACAACCATAGCAAGCCTTAGATGTCCTCCAACACTCACCTCTATGCTGACGCCCACACTGATCACAAACTGAGACACCTTTATGTGAACCCTCAAAACTCATCATAGACGAGGACGAAAGCCTCCTACGGCCAGCTAATTCTGACCTACAGTCTGGTCTTGAATTCTAATTTAAAGCTCATATTTCTTGGTTCCAATAGCTCTTATTCCTCCCAGAATAAGACTGTGAGTTGTTGGAGAAGTTTTAGGGTCCTCCCACTCGCACTCTCTTGCCCACCAGACAGACCATAGGTCAAACCTTACACTTGCACAAGTGACTTGGCAGTAGCAGTCAACTCAGAAAACACTTTCGGTGGGGTAGCAGTCAAGTAGGTCTAGATCTCCTTCCTTAAGCCTTTTAGGAACCTCTTACATCTCATCTTCCCAGTAGCAATCAACTTAGGGACATACCTACTCAACTGTAGAAATTCTTGCTCATACTCAAAGACTAATCGATTTCCTTGGACCAAATGGTTAAACCAATCCCTCAAATTATTGATGTGGGACTCTCTGACATACTTCTTCTCAAACTCATCTAAGAAGTCATCCCAAGTAAGTTGGTTAGGAAACCAACCTAACTCTGCGGTCTCTGACCATTCTCGAGCATTCTCCTTCAATAGGAAAAGAACACATATCAACTTGTCATCGGGCCTCAACCTCATCTGACGCATGATCGAACGAGTGTCTTTCAACCACTGATCCGTCTTAACTGGATTATCTTGTCCCAATCCAAGGAAGTCAATACCATCATGGCAACGTACACTCTTAATCGGTGCCTCGTGAGGGGTAGCTGAAGGCATAGGTATGGCCCTCACAATCTGATGAAGGGCCCGGTGCAGATGAGAGAAATAATTGGCCCCTCGACCCTCATTATCCTCCAACATCTCCTATTCACCATGGATGCAATCCTCATCATAGATCCCATCTTAGGAGCCCCGACTCTCATCATGCTCTTGTGCCCTCCTTGGCATGATTACTTTCTATACAAGTAAACAAATAAGATTACACCATCGAATATCCAGCTTAAAACAAGTACAACTTCGACTTATGGGCAACGTATTTGCTAGACACTTAAACAACCCTCGGAGCTTCCTAGAACCAGCTAAACCTAGGCTCTGATACCATTAAATGTAACACCCTTGACCGGATGTCACATTTGGGACTCAAGCCTAACTCGTTACCATGAAATCTTTCATCTAGATTTAGCCTAAATCTCATTCATTCATAAAATCCATTAAGTTCAAATGGTTCAAATAGAAATAATAGTTAAAAATGTTACATGGGGAGCTCCACTTAAAAATACATAATTAAAAGCATTCAATACTTAAGTTAAAATCCAAAATATGAATTACAATACAATCGTAGGGTAATACGAAAACATAACTCAATTAATCTAAGTATTGTACTCAGACAACAAGTTGATGCTGAAGTCCTACTCCGATGGCGCCCCGACGATGCACGTCAACCTACTAACATGCGAAGGGAAACAACAATTTTGAACGCTGAGCTAACGAAGCTCAGTGGATACACTTCCATTCAACCATGTTTCATGCAAATCATAAATAAGAGCATGTAACAAGAGATGATGTCATGACAATATGATCATATCAATATGGTACTACCATTAGCCATCTAATCATATAACAACAATAAGAATATGAACAGTCTCCCCCAGCAATCATACGTATAGTATCAACAAACCTAGAGTGAGGTCTGATTCCACTAAGCATCGGGTACACACACTTTGAGTGAGGCCCAATCCAACTAAGCATCAGGTTCATACACTCATGCTTTGAATCTCTCATCGAGCCTTCGAATGAGTCTCGATCCCACTAAGCAATAGGTCTATACATTTGGAAATCTTTAACTATGTGTTGCAACACAATCTTCTCATTTGGGCATCAGAAAGTCACGTTAAATAAGGTAACTCTATCATAATAATGCTCTTACGTGGCATACAACCATTATTCGACCCACCGAGGGTCCTTATTAATACAATACAATAAGTCACCCAAGATTTTAATAAGTTAATTGTTCATTAAGTTCATATGTGAGGTTTAAATCTCAATTCCTCGATTTTACTTTTTATTTTACCTTTTAAAATCCCATTAGGCCTTAGTCCTCGAATTATAGGTCCCTCGAACTCAAAATTAAATTTTCAAGCAGAATGCCCATAGCATAGCGATACCATTTTACGAGTATCGATACACCCTTTAGGGTACCGATACCCAACAAGGTGCATCGATACCAAGCTTTGCACACACATGGGCTAACCAGCAATCCCGTATCGGTACACGGGATCATGTATCGATACCCCAATCGGTATCGATACACCCTTAAGCGTACCAATACCAAATTTGGCTACTAGAATTCTCGTTTAACAAGGGGTATCTATACCCTCCTTAGGTGTATCGATACGCCCTTCAATAATTGCATGCGTTTATCTCATATAACACATGGTATCAATACGTATTCAACTCGTATCGATACTCGAACCTAGAACTTACTTTTTAGAGTTTTTAATTTACTCCAACCATCCCCAAACCTTTATAGTAAAACCCCAAATTGAGCCTATAGTTATGGGGGTTAGTTTAAGAGGTTATCTACCATTTTTACATCATTTTAACACCAAATTTGAATTTAGCCATTAAAGGGATTTCAAGCTCATAAACAACCAAAAGCATCAAACCAAGCACAAGCAATATAACTTTATGATTTCCAAAAATACAGGGAGTTAGTAGTGTACTAACCTTGAATTAGAATTGAGAGAAAAGCCCTCAACCTCGAGCTTCAAGCCTTACTCTTCCCTCAGACTTTGGATGCCTCTCCAACCTCTTTCACTACAACCAAGTGCTGTAAAACAAATTACAACATTGATAAGGAAAATACGAGTGAAAATGAAGAATTTAACAGCTAGGAATATGATTAAAACTCTCATTCTCGTTCATCATCTCAAACCTCACCAAAACTCATACTCCTCCAAACTTGATGATGCTTACCTTGAAATGTAGATCCTTTGATGCTGAACAACTTACCTAACACTCAAAATTTGGGATTCCCACCCCAAAACACAAAGATCCAACCTTTAATTTTGATGTGGAAGCAAGAAGGTGAGGGTGGATGAAGATAGAAGACAAAAGGGACAAGGGTGAGCTCATTCTCTTGCTTTTTTGCAGAGAATTAATGTGCTACCCTTCCCCCTCATTCTTCAAAAGGGGAAAATTACTTCTCTACCCTCCCATAGCCATCTTAACCCAACACCTATAACGATGTCCCTCTTCGCTAAAAAAACGATTTTTCTAAGTGTTTGTGAATTTTTCGGATATAAAATGTTTATTCTGTGAGATTTTTTTAAAAAAATCGCATTTTATTTAAAAATTAGAGTCGCCACCGGCCACTTAGGTAGGCAGGACACCATAAAACCAGAGATTCAAAAAAAACTTTGAGTTCGGGAGTCGATTACGGATGGGGAAGGATTAGCACCCCCACACCGCCCAAAATTGGTACTTTAATAATTACCGCTTTATTAATATTAGATTTTCCGGATTAAAGTGACGATTAGTTTAAAATTCGGTTATAATTGCGAATAAATTTTAAAGGCCTCGTTATCTGAGGGTAAACGCCCAACCACTATCACTACGCCTGATACTGGCCCCGTTTACGCTCGGATAAAAGGGCACCGTATTGACAATTTATATCTCGATATGCAATCTTAGTAGGCAAAATATAAAACATGGAAAATATTTTAAATGCGATAAATATTAACATAACAGAATACTAATCTAACATAAATAAAATACTAAACTAAAACATACATACATAAATATTAATCTAACTCATAAATAAAAACATATCTAACATAAATAAAATATTAATATAAAACACAAATTTAAAACATATTAAATATTAATCTAAAACATAAACATACAAAATAAAAAATAAGACTACAATTTTAAAATAACTAATACTTTATTAAATTATAAAAATTACAACACTAATAAAAAAGGGAAGAAAATATACCTAACTAGGAGCTCGAATGACGAACCCCGACTGAACACCCTTCCAAAAATATTAACTAGATCGGACATAAAATAGGACCCCGGTCGAATGTTGGATCGAACCAACTGGGGTCGAGGGCACTGCCCCCAACCCCGGCCAGCCTTGCGGCCAGCCTATCCCCCACGATTTGGGGTTGCCAATTTCAAAATTGGCGTGCCAATTTCCAAATTGGGCGTTCAATTGGCCTCCAAATTGCCACCCCCTGCCTCCTATTTATAGGCAATTGGGGGTGACGTGGCCATCCCAAAGCCACTCAATTTTTTTTTGATTTTTTTTATTATTATTATTATTTGATTTTTTTTAATTATTATTATTTTTTGAATTTTTATATTAATAATATTACTATTATAATTACACTAAAACCCGGTCAAAAATGAGTGATTACAGTTGCCCCTCTTTGCTTGTTCTTGTGAAACGAGGACAAAGCAAAGATCAAAAGCACTCATTTTTGACCTACTTCCTTGTCTTTGGCTTCGGAATCACGCGTTCTTCTGGAACTCTTCGCTCTTCCTTAGCTGAATCTTCAGGCTCGTAAGTTGTTCCTATATAGAACTTCCTCACCTTCTGATCTTGGAATTACAGGTCCTCCTTATATAGAACCTTTCATTCTGGAGCCTCGAATTATGAGTCCCTCCTATATAGAACTTTTCATTCTGAGACGGTAAAGCTTGGAGTCCTTCCTATATAGGACTCTTCACCTTCAATGTTGGTTTCTCCTATATAAAACCTTTTGCGTCGCTGATGGATTCTTCCGACTGGGAGTTCCTCCTGTATAGAACCGCTAGTCTTCAAACCCTGGAGCTATCAGTCCTTCCTATATAGAACTTTTAGCTTCTGAAATCTCAGAGCTACAGGTTCTTCCTATATAGAAACTTTCACTCTGAGACAGTAAAGCTCGGAGCCCTTCCTATATAGGACTCTTTGCTTTCAACACAACAAGTTTTCCCTATATAAAACCTTGTGTATCATGGGTGAATTCCTTCGACTGGGAGTTCTTCCTATATAGAACTGCTAGTCTTCACCCTGGAGCTGTAAGTCCTTCCTATATAGAACTTTTAGCTTTAAAAAATCTGAGAGCTGTGTTCTTCCTATATAGAACCTTTTTCACGAGAGACAGTAAAAAGCTCTGAGCCCTTCCTATATAGGACTCTTCGCTTTCAACACAACGGGTTTTCCTATATAAAACCTTGTGTATCATGGGTGAATTCCTTCGATCGGGAGTTCTTCCTATATAAACTGCTAGTCTTCACCCTGGAGCTGTAAGTCCTTCCTATACAAAACTTTCAGCTTCTGAAATCTTGGAGCTACGGATTCTTCCTATATAGAATCTTTCACTCTAAGACAGTGGAGCTCTGAGCCCTTCCTATATAAGAATCTTCGCTTTTAACACAACAGGTTTTCCCTATATAAAACCTTGTGTTTCATGGGTGAATTCCTTCGGCTGGGAGTTCTTCCTATATAGAACTGCTAGTCTTCACCCTGGAGCTGCAAGCCTTTCCTATATAAAACTTTCAGCTCCTGAAGCCTCGGAGCGGTGGATTCTTCCTACATAGAACCTCTTGCTACGGGAGCTTGAAATATAGGCCATTCCTATATAGAACCTTTATCTTCGAATTTGGGATTCACACCATGATGGCTACCGATATCTCTTCAGATTCGGGGATTCACACTGAAAATGGCTACCAATCTTCAAATTTTAGGGACTCGCGCCAAAGGTGGCTGCCAAAACTTCTTCAAATTTAGGGACTAACGCCGAAAATGGCCGCCAAAACTTTCTTCAAATTTAGGGACTCACACCGAAAATGGCCGCCAAAACTTCTTCAAATTTAGGGACTCATGCCGAAAATGGCCGCCAAAACTTCTTCAAATTTAGGGACTCACGCCGAAAATGGCCGCCAAAACTTTCTTCAAACTTTAGGGACTCACGCCGAAGGTGGCTGCCAAAACTTTCTTCAATTTAGGGACTCATGCCGAAAATGGCCGCCAAAACTTCTTCAGATTTAGGGACTCACGCCGAAAATGGCCGCCAGAACTTCTTCAATGAAATCCACTTCTTAATGTTCTTTGATAATTCTTCAGGTACCTGTCCAAAATAAGCAAAAATTGACAAGCCCCTATCTATATGATGCATGCAATGTAATGGTTTCTTTCTTTTCTTTTTCTTTTTTCTTCTCATTTTCTTTTTCTTTTCTTCTTTTTTCCTTTTCTTTTCTTTTTTCACTTTTTCTCTTTCTTTCTCTCTTTTTCTTTTAGCCTTTTTGTTCTAAAGTCTTACACCCTAAAAGGTCGTTCCTCAGATCTCTTCATCTCTTTACTGCTTTACTGTATGCTCTTAAATCCTCATTTGAACATGCTTTTAAACCTTTTATGCAGAAGGCTTTCTTGTCTTTAGGGTTATCACCCGTCTTCATAAATGATCTTCTAGTTCTTATATTATTCTTATAAGAACCCTTGTCATCTTCTTGGCTTGGCGTTGCCCCATTCAACCACGGGCTCCACTGCTTTGAATTTTCTGGCCCATCCTATAGAACCTTGATCTATTTCTAGTCACCAGGGTGAGCCAAGATGCTTCCATCCCTTGAGCTCTTCCTTGATCTTCTCGTAGCATTTCAACAGGAACTAACTCTCGGTCCCTATGCTTTAAATCTCATCATCATTCATTTTTAAAGTAAAGCAAAAGGCAATTTACTTGCGTATATTTCAACAAATAATAATTGTTTGAAAAGATAACAGTCATTTTGAAAATCACAACTTGGAGGAGATACCAAACATTTTGAAAACATTGTTTGGAACAAATGTTAAACATCTTTTTCTTTTCTTCTTCTTTTTCTAAGGACCAAACTTTTTTTATAAAATAATGCTTGGAGAATGGTAAACAAAACTCGACCTGTATTGCCAAACATTTTTAAAAACTAATGTTTGGGGGAAATGGTAAACATCAAAACTTTGGGAGAAAATTTCAAACCTTTTAAAACATGTTTGCCCCCGAAATATCAAACACCATAGCGCATCTGCTTCAAGTTGCCAGAGATCAACTCTAATGAAGCGCCTATTTAGAAGATCTTGACCATTGTGGAGATATATGCCAATGTATAGTTTCTTCTGGTCTAATAGGCTTTTGAGAGGAACAACCCTACCTAGTTTCTACCCCGTTTAAGGTGGCTCTCTTAATCTCACTATCTCACCATGCCCCATCCTTCCCTCATTTGAGTGTCGATCAAGCACTTCGAAGTTTGACGTTCCTTGAAGAAAAGTTAACCCTTATAGGCGGAATGAAATTTGAAGACATTCTCATTCAACTTGGATATCTATGGATGACCAGAATGGTCTTTGGGGCTTGTAATGTAGGCCTTTGGTTTATGGTTAAGTGAAACAGTATTTCTGTACTTGTGTAACTTGGATATGCCCATTATTCCTTCTCTTTTTTTGGATCACTCTAGACTGCCCATTTTCGGGTTTTCACCCTAGAGTTCATTTCCTTTCTTTTTATTGTATGATGTCTTGCATTCTGGCTATATACCGGTGTTTGTTTTCTGTTCAAGAATGTTTGATCCTCCAAAACTCCTCGGAACTGAGATTTCTTGAAGGACTACGAATACATTTCTAGGAATTCTTGTGATTGGCACGCCCAGATGAAATGTTATTCTTGCTTTCTTTTTTTCTCTCTTTTTTTCTTTTTTCTTTTTCACTTTTTCTACTGCCCATTTTTGGGTTTTCACCCTAGAGGTCACTTCCTTCAGTGTATTTTGGTTGGATATTGATGCCAGCAGGCTCAGGTAGACTACTCTTTTTCTTCATTTTTAGGATCACTCTAGACTACCCATTTTTGGGTTTTCACCCTAGAGGTCATTTCCTTTTTCAAAATTGGCAATCTTCGGTCCGACTTGTCTTGACTTGGCTTCAATTCGAGCTTCTATACTAATTTTCAAAACTGATGTTTACTTGAAATGTGGATTCCTTTTGTCGCTTGCTCATAGTTGAAGTCTCGTTCTTGTATTGTTTGATCTGTGTGTGAAACATATACAATATTCTTTCTTTCTTTCTTTCTTTTCTCTTTTTTTAGACTGTTCATTCTGGGTTTTTAGCATTGAATCTCTTTCTTCTTATTCGAGTCTATGAATGTAACCTTGAATCAACACGGATCTATACTGGGTATTGATGCAATCTTCCGTTCGGAGTTAATTGCCTCTCTGCAGCTCTTCTGATATTTACTCGATCTGGATTTCTTCGGCCTTCTGATTACCATTTATCTTCTTTTTTGGTTTTTTGTTTGGACATATCCATGTTTTCAACCACTTTCTTCTAGTGATTTTCTGATCTTCGTATCCAATCTGTATAGTCTCATCTGTGTCTTCTGGTAAAGTAAAAGAACACCATTCATTGTCATATTCACAAATGTCCTGAGAATGCCTTCAGGGGGTAAAGGTTTAGGGTCAACTTTCGCTTCAAGGATCTAAAACGACAAGTGCCTGAGAAGATAAATTCTTAAAATGGGAACTACCCATTGTCTAAACACTCGCCTTTATTCCTCTGTTGGCCTAAGTAAACTAGCAGATACTCACATTTACAGTATCACCACAACATTCAATCTCTTCTAAATATATGCAACTTAGAGTTGATCTTTGGATCTGAAGCAAATGTACTGTTGTATTCAAAATTCGAGGACCTGGTATAGAAATGATATATACATATGTCCATTCAAAAATGTGTGTATATGCATATGGGAAAACTACCCCATAAAAATGAAATGTTTAAAGAATCAAGAATGTAAAAATGATTTTCTAAATGGAAATGTGATTTTTAATTCTAATAAACAATGATTTTTTTGTTGAGAATTTCTTTGTGAAATGATGAGAAAACCGTAGGGACCTTTGGATTATCTCCAGGGTACTAACTCATTCTGCCCCTTCCAAGGTAGTGTAGGCTTGCCTCTTCTCTTGTTTTTCCACCGCTGGATCAACTCTCTCATCATGACTCCCTCGTCAACCAGCTTCTTAATCTTTTCTATTAACGACCCCAAATTTCTTAGTGTCATGCCCCAGCGCCTCAATGTTTTGAAAGTGGTACCCATTTATCTCTCTGTTTCCTTCTGCTCTTAGGCAGGTCTGGTCTTTAAACTTAGGTCCCGGAGTGCATGTTCGATTCTCTCTCAGACTGTCATGAAGTCCTCAAAGCTGGCTTTTATTTTCTCGAGCATCTTATTAAAGAAGAAATATGAAAGAAGGCATAGAAGTCAATTTTCTCTTCATCTACGGGAGGCTGCACCTGGGTCGCTAAACACAGACACCTCAAAGCATATTCCTTGAAGCTTTCATCAGGTTTAATCTTCGTACCCTAGAGATACCGACGACTTAGTGCTAGGTCCAAAGCATATCATATCACGGTAGGTCCTGCTAGACTGTCGGGAAAGTAGTGGATCGGTAATTTTTCAATGTAGCCCCCCATCTTTTTTTGCAGAATATGGTCACACGAATCTTGGGGCATCTTTTTCCTTTATTATGTGCAAATCTGGAAATCTTTGGAATCCGGAGGAACGACCAAATCGGGGCTCAAATAGAGTTTTCTTGTATTAAAGGCATCAAACTTCTTTTTCTCTCTTTTTCTCTCGAGTCCGTCTTTTAGCTGCTCGAATCTTGATTTTTGAGTGTGTTCAATTCTTTTATTCACGATAAAACTCTAATTGTTCTTTGGATTACCCCCCAAAAATTTTATGCAAGGTAGTGATAGTGTTATGTAAAATATGTCATGAATGTACAATGTAATGCAATGCAATCCTAAAATATAAATATGAATGCAGTAAGGTATTGATTCCAAAAGTGATCCTCATAGAACGACGTTCATTGAGGACAAAAGGTTTCATTATATCAGATATTAGATATTTACAGTTACTGATAGGCTTCAGTGCCTACTTTCTTAACTTCATCTAGTAGTCCGGTCAGCTTGCCTCTGTAGTCCAACACTTGATCCACGTTCTGACAAAGCCTGCCACCTTGTTAAGCCGCCTTACATGCTCGAGTAATATCGATCTTTGGGTCTTCATCTATCCCCTGCTTAGTCTTTCGTAGCTTGGAAGTTGCCCTTTCCAACTGAGAACATCCTGACTTGATTCTTGCTTGACTAGTTTTTCTTCTTTCAATATTCCGAGTCGTCTTTCAACTAGACAACACCGTTCATCTATTCATTAAAGGTGACCCAATCTGATATTCTTAAACACTCAAGAAAGCTTCTGATGATCATTCTGCAAATTCAATTTTATCCAAGTTATCTCTCTCATCTGAGCTGGCTGAACTCGAAATAATATCCCTCTCCTGGGATGCCCCTATCTCTGATCTTCAAATTTAACTCGCTTGAGTGACCCACTTCGGTATTACTCGAACTTTGTCCTGGATATCGATTCCTCCTCAACTTTGCCCCTCGGGTGATTGTTAGCTCACCATAGAATTGGGGAACTCCGTCTTCGAAACCTAAAATCCTCATAGCGATAAGATCTTGAACTCATTCCTCAGGGCCTCGCAATCCTCAATACCGTGACCCAAACTTCCTAAACGGTAACTGCCTCTAGCACGTGTGTAGTAATCTCTTGGATAAGACGGTCTCTTCGCTAGAGACTTCACCGAGGTAATAAGGCTCTTGTCGATGAACATTAGGAGTAGTTCGGTGTACCTCACAAGAATCGAGATATATTTATTTTCATTACTTGCTTCTCAAGTTTCTTCTGGACCGAGCTCTATTTTTTTGAAAGTCCGACTCAAGCATACCTTCAGCCTGTTTATTGATGCAGATCACAAAAAGGGTTCGAATTGTCGTATTTGGCTGACTTGGAGGTAGAATTCTGACTATCTCGCTCTCTATTCTGATCCTTAATCGGTTCTTCTTTCAGTCTAATGGATCGCTTACCTTTCGTCGAAGTATTCATCTGATTCATCACGTCTTCTCTCTGCTTCTTTCAACTCTTGCACTTTACTTTGCTCATTACCAGTACCGTGTCTCCTTACCGTGTCTGACCTGAAGTCTTCAGATGGTTCTTCTTCTATTGTCTCTGATCTTGTTCTGGGACAAAACCCTGGATCCGTGCCCTCTAATATCTGACCAGACGACCATTTGCCAATTATGAACGATTTTTGAGATTTGAAGAACCACTTTGGGAATCAATACCCTATAAATGCGAGAATGCATGCAAATGCGATGTTGATTCTCGAACAGTCTTTGAAAGACTTTCAATCAATAGAAAAATGTCTGGTTGCAAGAAACTAATAATGAATTACAGGTGACAGTTAGCTTCCTTATGGAGATCTTGACTTCAGGAAGCAAAGCTCATGCTCTACATCTCGACGTTGTCTCCAGGATGACGGGTGACCTCGTCTTCTCTTCTTGTGCTACTCCATAAACTTGTATCGTCATGATCTTTATTTTTGTGGCTTCTGAAAAGGACATCAACAAGTGATGCATAATGCAGACAATATCTTTTCTTCTGTAGATCTGGGTGCAAACGAATAATACGTCTAAACAGAGATGGATTCTATCGATCCTAGGAGAGTACTTTAAAACTTTTTGGGGTTTAAATTAAAATTTTCAAGGATCATTTGGTTTAAAAATTCCCCCTTTTTATTATCAAAGAGTTTTAACTTACTTAAAAATGAAACTTTTAGGTTTCTTTTTGTTATTATTATTATTCTGAAAGTTTTATAAGGGAAAAAGTTTCAAAGCAAAATAATATTTTCAAATTTTTTTCTCTTTTTTTTAAATGAGTTAAATTAAAATCTGAGCTTTTTTTTAAAAAAAAGGTCAAATGTGAAGATTTAAAATTGGGGTTCTGCGGCCCTGACTGAATCTTCTGCGTCGCACGTGCCTTACTATCGTACCGTCTTCTTTCGCGATTGGTCTTTCGCGATTGGCACTGCCCCCAACCCCGGCCAGTCTTGCGGCCGGCCTAGCCCCCACGATTTGGGGTTGCCAATTTCAAAATTGGTCGTGCCAATTTCCAAATTGGGCATTCAATTGGCCTCCAAATTGCCACCCCCTGCCTCCTATTTATAGGCAATTGGGGGTGACGTGGCCATCCCAAAGCCACTCAATTTTTTTTTTGATTTTGATTTTTTTTAATTATTATTATTGTTTTTTGATTTTTTATATTAATAATATTACTATTATAATAACACTAAAACCTGGTCAAAATGAGTGATTACAACACCCAACCAAGAATCAAGTCCAAAACCAACAATTGGCCCATTAAGGCTCACAAGGCCCCAAACTCTTTTCCCAACAGTGAAGCCCATGATTCGATTAAAAACTGACCCTTGGATTCTGAAATTTGGGTCGTTACAAGGGTTGTGACCCAATTTGTGACATCTGGGTTAGGGATATTATATTAAGCTTTATCATTAAGAAAAGGATTCTTATGACAATAGTGAGCTTTAAGCTCTAATGTATCAATGTTCACAATATCTTATGGCAAGTGAGCATATAGCTCCAATTAGGAGTTTGTTGTATCTTATGACATTATGGGTCAATATATGTTTCAAATCTTAATTCAAGGTTTTCAATCCATTATTTCAATTTAATAAAAGAAATCATAGCATAGCAAGGTAAAATATGCATATGTAATGCCAGCATAGTCAAGAGACTTACAAAGGATGTTATGCCTTGAATGCCTTTTCCCAATGGGCTCTATTTGAGACTTACGCAAAATGAATATGATTTAAACAAAATGATTCAAGTAAACAAAGATCGGGATGGTACCATGTCATCCCGAATGCATAAACTACACTTACCTGATATCCCAAAGTTACGAGATATCCCGAATCCACAATACAATTGGCTCTATGATTTCTTTTGAAACCTCATTTCTTCCACATCAATTATCTTTGATATAGGCATACAACAGAATACAAGCTATGCATTAAATTTCATTCTAATTATCTATACACCAACTATTTCATAGAGCATACTAAAGACATGGTAATCCTTCCATTCTCATCTTAACTCCTTAACCAAAACAAGCATTTCAAACATTGAACTTCTCTTTCCAATTTAACAACATACATTATCATCATACTTCTCTAAAAGAATATCCTTACTATTTGAAGACTCCTAAAGTACCCATTGGAAACTTCATGCCTCAATCTCAATGCAATACAATCATCCTAGCCATGCATACAAAGTATTCTCATAAATATTCCATAGCACTAGAAGCTTAAATCTTTTTATCCTAAAATCATTCAATTAACTTGCTGCAATACAAGGTTTAATCCTAAACCGAGGGTTTTGAAACTTTTCTCTCTAGAGCTGCCATCCCCCTTTCTCATTCTTGTTTATTTTCATGGCCGGGGGCGACACCAGCCTTATTGCTGGCTGTTAACTGTCGGTCATCCTCTTTTATTTACTTATTTCGTTTCTTTTGATTTTAGTTTTATTTCAATAAATCTACTTTTTAGCACGTTATTCTGCCTTTTGACAAGTTTTTCTTTTGTTTTGCTTTTCTATTAGAGTTGGATCTGTTGCCGCCACGCCTGATCAAGATGGCGCTATTATGGTTATCTTGTTGATCTCCCTACTTTGGACCCTCAATTTGGATTTTGATGCAAGTTTACTCACTGCTATTGTTCGCGATCGAGTTTTGGTAATAAACGTGTTGTCAACGTACCTCAATTCTGCAATATCCATTTTTTAATGTTGTCATTGATGTTTTTACCTTCATCGTCGAGCTTTGGTGATATTTTGTATCTAGTTTGTCTCAATTCTGCAATATCCATTTTTTAATGTTGTCGTTGATGTTTTTACCTTCATCGTCGGGCTTTGGTGATATTTTGTATCTAGTTTGTTTCGAGTCTTTGAATTAAGTTTTTTTACCTTTTTCTTTTATGGTCATGTTTGATCTAGAGGCGTTAGTTTTGTTTTAGAGATTTGTCTGGATCAAGTTGTAAACTTTCTTCTTGATTTTTTCTTTATAAATAAAACTGACGTACTCATTCTCAAAAAAAACTTGCTGCAATACAAAATTCATTAGAACAATTCAAATATCAAAAAAATAAGTCTCAAAAACACATGTATAAAAGCAGCCCTGTTATTCAAAGACTCTTCTTGTGACCAACAATTTTATTCTTCAATTTATTCATACTAAAACATTGTTTTCATTACAAAATCAAGTTGTTTTCAAGGCATTACGAAACTGTTTTAATTCATTTGACACACTATAATCCATTTACAAAACTGCATTATAACATTATCAAGACTGAATTTCTGCATTATCAAAACTGCATTTATGCACTATCTAGACTGCATTTCTGAATTACCAAAACTGCATTACAGCATTATCAAGACTGCTTTTTTGCATTATCAAGACCACATTACAACGTTATCAAAACTTAATTCATTCTTCTCATTTTTATTTTTAAAAGACTCTCATGCCAATCAATAACCACAACAACTAATATCCTCTGCTTTCAAACAATTAATCTCATGGTCAACGTATTCATTTCACTCAATAATTAATCAAGGATTATCACCCCTGTTTCGAACTACCTATAATCCCCCTAAAACTGAAATCTTCAATGACCATGCAATTCAAGAACAATTCATTCATCAAATCAATCTTTTCATATCTAATTCTATAATTAGGAATTGTCTAATTAGCAATATCTTAAAATTTAATCACTCTTAGTTAACATTCACCAATAATTTTAACTATATAATTTATCTTAAACATTCACCAAGCTATAAACAAGAACTCCCTTACTTAAGACCATTTCTTTAATTTTATTAGGACGCATGGATTCTACTTAGACTCAATGGTCTAATTGACATGCAAACTTAAGGTTTTGCTTTCAATTCAATTTGATCCCTTTACTACGCTTATTATCGCAACTTGATTCTTAGCCAACAAATTAAATCCATTACCCTTTATTTCTATTCAACAAATTTCTCAATTCAAATCAATGATTTTGAATACTCTATTAGAGACATAAATTACTCTGAATTATTAAAAATTAATAATAAACACTAGCCCGGTTTTCTTTTTTTTGGTGTTACAGAATTCATGGTTGCCTTGATCTTGTCCTCTACGCTACCAAACTCAGATTTATTCCAACGATGAAGAAATATACGCAGCTCACGTAATTTATACATTAATGGCAACTCGCCAACCCTCCCCCACATGTATCAATATGTTTCCATTCATAAAATGGAAAGGCCGAGGCCCCCAATCACATTTGTCACTCACAATATTCAAGGGTGCATAATCCGACAGCCCTCTCGGCAACACAAACTGGGTTAATCTATCAAATTTTTCCAGCCATTCGCAAGAGACCATGAATCTATCCAATCTACTACATTTATTCCCCAACCTAAACCACGTGAATCTCTTCCCAGAATCTGGCACATCAATTAAACCACAGAGCGAAATAAAAACTTGCAAACTCAGTCATCGCCTGAACGTTACGCACTGAACCCCTTCTTTCCTCTATCGGTTTTACTACGTTAAAATCGTTGTCAATACACCAATGTATCTCATATGTCGCCAACACATTATGCAAATTTTCCCATAACACAACTTGTTCCGCCACCAAACAAGGAGCATAAACGCTAATAAAGCCACATCCCCAACCATCTTCGACTCATAATCTTTTAATAACCATCACAAAACTACGTTCAATCACAGACACCTCCAATTTAAATCTCGCTGCTTCCCAAACTATTAGAATCCCGCCCGATCTCTCCAACGAAGGAAAAAAAAACTCAAAATCATTGGAATGTCATACCTTGCATACTTGCTGCAAAGTAATTTGTTCCATCTTCTTCTCTTGTAAGAACACCATCTTCGTCTCGCTAAATTTTGCACAGCCTTCTTTTTCGCCGCCGAACCTAACCCCTAAATATTCCAAGACAACACACGCATTGCTGCTCCTATATACCCCTTTCCCGATCGGCTATTATCTTCACTTTATCTTGTACGATCTCGCCTTCGTTTCCAATTGTTGCAGCACCAATCAACTTTCCCAACTTAGTCGTTTCTTGTGCTTCTCTTAAGAATTGCTTGCCTTCTATTCAAGGAAACGACGTCATCTAAAGGACTAGGCGCAGTCTTAGTGTGAACAGATTTGTTCCTCTTTGCACGTCTCTTCCCCTTATTGTTCATTTTACTTGACCGACCCTTAGCAGCTCTTTCACCCTCATCTAGCACTAAAGAGTTTGAAACCAAATTGGATACTGGACGTACGCATCCTTATCCATCACACGCTCCATTGAGTCTCTCTGAACAATACCCTTCGGCCCGTCCCCTCAGCTATGATAGGAAAATTTACCGTGAAGCCCACCGGACAACCCACTAACGTGTGTTCAGTTTCACTTATGCTGACATCTAATCCTTGATGTACCACCTCCACCCTTTGAACAAGGCCAACACCCCTCTTGTGCATCTGAATGAGATGTGACACGCACATCTTCATGACATGACTCCTCTCTTGAGACAATTGTCTTTCTCTGCTGTGTGATTAAGCTCCACAATCCCTTGCGACAACCTCCTATCATACTCCTCAGCCTCAACCCCGTTATAATCACCTTTTTCACTACCCTGTTCCCCAGCCTGAATCTGCAAAATCAGTTGCAGCTTAGTCTGCTTATCAATGTAACATTGTCATCAATTCGTGCCATATGATTTGTCTCAATCAAAATTCGCCCCTTTCAAAACAGGTTGGCGTCAATGTTTCTCAACGTATCAAGTGCCCCCATACATTCGCAATATTCACAAACGTCTCCCGTGACTGGGCATGAATTGGTAACATGCTAATCACTAACCAAACACGTAGATTTCTCATACGCATTTTCAGTGACCATTCCACCACGCTTTCAAAGCAGCTATCCAACTTTTTTCCTACAAAGGACCTCTCGATGAGCATGTTCATCTGTAAACATCAAGTGGATTGCTGATATCGTCCCACCGCACAGTACCCTAGGATTGTTGGTTTATCATCATCCACAATCCCTTGTACCACTTTTCACTATGTTAAACTGAATACATTCACACCCGACCTCCTCCTAATTGACACACGATCCCCACCTGGTTCACACCCTTCAACTCCTTCCTCTTCCAAAATTAATCTCGCGCATCATGTAACACAAACTCAACCTGAACCCTAGATCCATACAGCCAAAAGCCAATCAACCGGTCCCTAACACGCCGCGACTCCACCTCTGTACTCATCCGCACAAAATTAAAATGAGAGCCATCTTTTGACCGTTTATTTGGAATAAAAACGTCCACGACCTTACCATATCGATCAAACACCTGTCAGAGCCCCTTCCAATGCAAACATTCCGATACATTTGTCACAAAAAAGAGTCCAGTACCGTTGGCCGCCACTCACCTCCATCACGCTTGGATTGATTGTTATTATGAACACATTTTACTATGTATGATAATGAAGAAACATAGTGATCAGTTAATTTATTGTCAAAATTTTATGTTACATCACATATAAAAGACTCTAAAAAATATCTAATTGACCCTCTCAAAGTCGAATGTCAAGATTCATCATTATTGGAGAACACAATTTATGATGTCAAATTATATTGATAAAAAAGTTTATATGTTTTGAGTTCTAATTATGATTTCCTTCTCATTACTTTACCAAAAATTTAATAAGTAATCTTTGTACTTTCATTTGTACGAATTTAACCTTTGTACTTTACTAAAACTGAAAACTGAAAAATTCATCTATCACCGTGGTCGTCGTTGTTGTTGTTATTGTTATTATTATTATTATTATTATTATTATTATTATTATTATTATTATTATAAGGTTGTGATTTACTTATACGATCTAAAATTTATCTAGTTTTATCTTTTTTGGACCATTGGATGATGGTAAATGAATCATTGAGATTATTTACTTATTTTTTTCTTAAAAATCTCATTATTTCTTATTCTTAATCTCAGCTATTCATTTAACCTCGTACAATTATCCAAAAAGGTGTTAAACTTAAAGTTTTTACATGACGTAAGAGAATTTATCTCTAACAAAGCTAAAATTCACTTACACCATACAAAACTTATTTAGTTTTACATTTTTTGGACCGTTAGTTAAAGGTAAATAAATCTATGATATTATTTATTTATTTATTTATTCCTTAAAAATCTCATCATCTTATAGCTAAATTCAACCATTCATTTATCCTCATCACACAGTCCAAAAAAGATATAAGAATTAAAAGATTTACATTGTGTAAAATGGTCCTGCCTCATAATAACACTAATGATCAATTAATCAAACAAACAAGAGTTAAATTTGAAATCCTAAAAGAGTACAAGGAGCGGAGACAGAATTTTAAACTTTCTTTTAAGAAATACAGTTTGGAGTGGCGATACTATTTCAGAGTCCAGACTAGACCTAAAAAGATTACAGAGCGAAGATAGTCCAACGCCTCATTCCCTAGTTATCTCCATGCACTGCTCAAACCGACTCCACTGCCTAACCCAATGCCTCCGTTCCACCACCCACCAACTCCGTTTCGCTAGAACCGACGCCGCTTCCTCCAAGCGGCGGTCCAAGGCCCCTGGCTCAGGATTTTCCTTCACGAAAACGGTGGTGAAATCCGAGTGGTGGGTGGTGGATGGCGAGATGCACGAAATCGGCGATCATGTTCCCACGTGAGCGCTTCGTCATACCCAGAGACAACATCCCAAACAAGCGAAGAAAGCAGCTCAGGGAGCAGTTCATGCTCCGCACTCGCCTCGTTATTAAGGAATCGGTTAGCATTAAAAAATATAATTACAAATGTTCTTAATAATGCAAAATAAAGTATCTAATAGTAGGTTTTGTTTTGTTTTACTGAAGGAGCATGAACCCTGGTGCAAAAAGTACATGGAAATGTAC
This sequence comes from Hibiscus mutabilis, assembly GCA_019671005.1. Lineage (NCBI taxonomy): Eukaryota > Viridiplantae > Streptophyta > Magnoliopsida > Malvales > Malvaceae > Hibiscus > Hibiscus mutabilis. Next base: position 17,716,903 of record CM033717.1, on the reverse strand, counting down.
AATGAGCTTAGAGAAAATTGGGAGAGGTTGTATTGGGATGAGGGTTACTCAAAAAAAATTGCCAAAGATCATGCCAAGTATGAGTCTGCCGAGGAGGATGATCAAGATTTTAACCCATACAGGTTTCGTCTCGCTGGTTTCTCTTTCATGCTCTGTTAATTAATCCTGGAGACAAAATACTTAAGACATATCTTTGGCGTAGTTTCCTTGCAATTTGTAAATGTTTGATGCCATGGTTGAGGAAGTATTCATTTGGCATCACACGTTAATTTGTCTGCTAAGGATTCAACTCTAAATGATATGCATAATCATACTCCGTTTGTTTTGTCTTATAGGAGTAGGGGACCCCGTGCCGATCTCACGAAGGTATGAATTTTTTACACAATTTGTCGGCAGCTTAACTTATGATATATCACTCATTTTCAGCAGATCATGGCCATCCCATGTTGAAAACATGGAACTCTCTCTTTTGTTATTATTTTGGAACATATCTTCCTGTTGATACTACATTGAATTATGCAGGATCAAGGTTTTGGGAGGAATAGGCAAGCTGATAACTTAGGGAAAGTCAATCAGCTTCGAGATAAGTTTGAATTTGATAGAGAGAAAAGAATGAGAGAGAAAGGTATGCTTGATTCTTTCAAGTTAATTTATGTTTTATACAGAAATTTCTATGTGCTGCTTATGCTTATATTCTATTACATAGATCTAGAGGTAGTAAAAGCTGAATTCAACCCATCAACTTGCACTACATATATCAATGAAACTGAAGTTACTAGGGAAGACAGTATATTGAATGTCATGCTCTGACCTGAAATTTTGACATGATTCGAATCCAAACTTGATCACTATATCCATGTTGTAGATTAGAATGCATCAAAAGTTTATCCAAACTCGAAACTCCGAGCTTACATAACTGCAAGTTAACTTTAATTAACTTAATGAGCTAGCTACCAAAACTGAACTGGCCCTACCAGAAACAACTCAGTTTGGCTGAAGGGTGCCCATGTTCATTGAAGAAGGCAACTAAAACTAATCAATAGTTGTTTGAGGTATTCTGTTTATCGCTTGTTAGTGAAGTGATGAAAGCTTTAGCCCAAGTTCTTAACTAGCTAAATGAACTTAGTTCGAGTATCTCATAATTTGGCTCTGGTAGGCTTGTAAATTTTTTTATGCACATGAGAACAAAGTTCTATTTTGGATTGTTATATCACTTAACTGATGAAAATGCATTGAACTCGTTGCCAATTGATTGATGCGGAGAGTCGCACATAAGCTGCATTTCCCATCAATATGAACTTCCAACTAGCTGATAAATTTTTTGTGTTTGGTTTACAGGGATTTTCATTTACTGTATGAATGTCTTTGATATGCAGAAATTTGGATCCTTTCATTGTATTTTCTTAAATGTCGGAATGGTTAGGCTTTCATGAGTCAACTGGATCCTAAAATGTATCCATGAAATCCCCATATGTCTTGGACTCTTCAACAAATAATTTTCCTTTATGTCATATTAAATGCATGAGAATTTCAGTTATGCATATCATGCAAGTATCATATATGATGTATTATATTGCTTAAATGTAGCACCATGTACATGTATTTATGCAGCATTTGCACCAATGAATGGACAAAATGCTTCAAACAGTCATGATACGAACTTGAGGAACCAGCCGATTGACATGCAGAGATACTTTTCTGATAGTGACTAAGAGTATGAAAGAAAGGGTATTCGGAAGTGATGACTGACATCAGAACATTTTTAGCTGATTCAGATCCGGACTACCCTTGAGCAGGCCTTGGAGTCACACATACTCTACTGACTAGATGTCGTGGGCATATGGAGGAGAGTTTGGTTCCTGTGAAAACCTAAGTCACACATAGAGGGCACAAGTGAGACATCATTTTGAAGTCCACGACACGAGACTAATGTTGATATGATGTTTGTGGGGTGCTAATACAGGTTCCTTTGTTGGCGTGATAACAAGATGAACTTTTCTAGTAAGTGGATAATGGGGAAGACATTAGTAGATGTGGGGAACTAACTTACCCATGGAGTATAGGCCATGTGTGTCAAGAGATCAAATGTGTACTTTTGTTCTTATCAACAGTTTTGTTTGTTACAAAGGGAGTGAAGGAGAAACGAAGAAAATGGGCAACTTGATTGGCTATTACAAGGGCCATAGGAGACCATTAAGAAGTTCTAGCGAGGACATATGACCATCTATTTTGCTACTGGAACAATGGCAAGGTTGTTCGAGAGAATATTGGTGTGCATTCACTTGGTGAATGGTGCAGGCATAATTGAGTAAGAAGAAAACCTCACGAGTGGATGATATTAGCTTGTCGTAGAGACTGCGTTCTCAAATAGTCAAAACACCTAAGGTATACATACAAAGGCATACCATGATTGGTGGTAGCATAAGGCAATGTGTGCCAACCAGGTAATCATACGAGACTTGTGTGGATATGTTTTCATTGATAAAATTGCTTGTATATCTTATAATACATGATGTATTGAGGAGAACAAAAGCCAAGTACAATGCGATACGGTGTTGGCATTTAGAGATCATCTTTGCATTATTGAGCAACCATGTGCAACGCGAGCATGTGCTGGCAAACTTGGGTTAATGTTGATGACATATGTATGGTGACGCATTCAATACTTTGGAGGTCTCGGTACGAGATGAGGCAAAGTTGGCGAAGATGCTTAACGTCGAGGAGAAAGCCATTGAGTGACGAGTCATAACACGTCTGCTCATGGCCAAGTATGTTACTTTTGTATTTTTGTAGGTTAATGGGTAGATCGTGGAGCACAGAGAAACTACAAGGCACTTGTTCGAGTGGATCAATGGTTTGTTACTTGTTTTTTTTTGCCCGAGCCACAATCAGAGTAAAAGTGGGGAGCATGAATCTAAAACTCAACATGATAGAAGTGGAACTGGGTCATAATGGGTCTGTGGTCAGTCTAGATGGTTACAGATGTACAACATAGTCAAAAGGAGATAGAAAGAACCCAGGATCGAGGCTTGAATTAGTTGCTTGAATGATCAAATGGTGGGACAAGAAAAACATACCAAATCGATCACGAATCGAAGATGTGCTGCCACAGAGGTATGTATCGGCTCAACAAGTGATGAAGAACTGGTGTCAATATCAATGAGAACCATCCCTTCTTGGACTACATCGATGAGGGCATCGGTAGAGAAAGTGGGGGAGAATGTCAAAACCATCCCTTCTTGGACTACATCGATGAGGCCATCGATAGAGGAAGTGGGGGGAGAATGTCAGAACCATCCATTTTGGGGCTACATCGATGAAGTCGTCGATAGAGTAAGTGGGGGAGAAATGTCAAAGCCATCCCTTATTATATTGTGACCCTGCCTTGACAAGCCCGTTCATGACCGAGCAATGGTGGACCGAGTGATGATATGAGCAGTCCCTAAGAAGCTACCAAGTCAATGATGCAAGTTGAGAAGCTTTAGGAAGACGATGAAGGCCTATCCAGAAAGTGTCCTCATTTGGGACGAAGCAACGTCTACTCACGGCATTCCTGGTAAGTTTATTTAGCTCTTTAGGGGGAAGTGGTCTGGTGTCGGGTCTCCACCATCCCCCTCGCCTGGGCTAGTGACCGAGCTTCCTTGGTGTAAGCGACCTATTCCTAGGCCCATGTGGGGCCTAGGTGTGCGGGCAGTGGGGCCTAGTGGTTGGCGCACTGTCTCCCCGGGAGAAATACCTAGGGACGATTTGGGGCCATAGGGCCTCATATCGCGCTCGTGGCTGAAGTACGAGGTTGGAGTGCAGCTATCGCTAGGCCCTGCGGGATTCGAAACTCTAAAGCCTTAGCGCATTGTGACCCTGAGAAGGCTAGACCGAGATAACTCATTGGACAATGAGGCATGAGAAAGGCTGACTTGTCTGGGTAACACCCATCTCAAGTGCCACACGGCTTGCCAACCGAGCAAAGGGGGCCTGTCCGTGACACCAGGCATGAGTTTTGGTCTATTTGTAGGTGTTGAGGGTGTGGTCAAAATTGGTGAGTTTTTGGATCCCATTCCCTGGCCATAATTCCTCATAGCTTCATTTAGCCGAGCCTCATGAAAACGCATAAGGGCCATTACATCATTCATGGATGCTGGCCGTTAGGTCAATACTTCATTTTTTATGTCCGTTCTGAGCCCAAAAACAAAACATCGAGTCAAAAAACCCTCAGGCAATTTAGTTGTTCGCAGAACCATTTCTTCAAAACGATTTTGATACTCTTTCACCGTCGTAGTTTCCATACTTGGTCAGTTGAACCTCTGGCAATTCAATCTCTGTCACTGTGAACCGCTTTCGGATTGCATCAATTAGGTGATCCCACCCGGCCAGCTGCTGTTGTCGCTGCATCCATCAGAAATATCGTTTTGTGATGCCATCCATCCGAAACGAAGCCATGGTCACTCTATGGTCGTCCTCCGTTCCATAAAAGTTAAAGAAATCTTGGGCTGAAGCTACCCATTCCTTAGGAACTTGTCCGGTGAAAAGAGGCAACTCCACGAACACCGATTTTGGGGGAAACGAAAAAGCATCCTCTGCCTCCTCATTTACCTTATCCTTACCTCTGCCTCCACCGTATGTCCCAATTGAAGGGTTATCGTCTTTAGCCGACGCATCACTTCCTGAAAGTTCTGTTCGTTTGTAGCATTCGCCTATTTTTGTCCCTCCATATGTGTTTGAATGGAGCTCAGTACTTGTTCATGGTGAATGGTAGTATCTTGCAAAGCCTTAATGGAGTCGGAATGATTCTGTAGCGACCTTTTTGAAAGGACCATCTAGTGGATCGTACATAAGTTTGGTGCTACGAATTATCCCCTCAAATCATTAATGAAAATCTTTTAAAAGTATGGGGATTTCTTTTGAAAACCATATTTTATTGAAAACGATGTAAACTTGGAGTCGCCACCGGCCACTTGGGTAAGGTAGGCCGGACACGATAAAAAACCAGAGATTCGTTGTGAAAGGGTTCGGGAGTTGGTTACGCATGGGGAAGGATTAGCACCCGCATCGCGCCCAGAAATCGGTACCAAAATATTTGTTGCTTTTAAAATGATGAAAATCATTGAAATTTATATTGAATTTAATTCAGAGTTCTTAAATGAAAATTAACCTTGATTGCACTGGCTTTATCGAATTGATGGATTCAAATTAATTGGAGATTTAATTAATAAGGTTGACGATATATCGGTCCATAGATTAAACCGACATCGAATAAGCCCGATTTCCATATTAATTTATGGTTCGACTTCTGTACGTCACCTTTATGCATGATGCAAGCATTTAGGTATGAATGTGATGATTTTGTTAACTCTTAATCCATTTGCCTCGGGATGGTAAGATAAATCTGAATATTTGGTCAACATCCTTTAAGCTCGGACTGTTACGACACAAATATTGGAATTAATAAATACTTCATTTTACGATTTAGATTAATTAAGAATGTAATTAAGATTAAAGGTTATATGAATGACAATTAAGGGATGACAATCAAAGGCACAAATATAAACGCACAAAAGGAAGGCCCAACTTATTAGAAAGCCCAATTAGTGATCTATTTATCAACTAAATAATTCTAATACTTAACCCTAAATTAGTTAGCCCTAAAAGACTAGAAACCCTAAATTATGATGATTAATTTGTAATTTAATGTTAATCTGAACATGAAATTGATTTTATCCTAAAAGTAATTTAAGAAATGTTCAATTAATTTAATGAATTTAACATTTACCCCAATAAGCCACGGATAAATTTAAATTCACGAAATTAATTCGAACCCTAATCTAACTAAGGCTATAAAGAATCTAATTCTAAAATTAATTTAATTAATTTAGGAATCGTGCCCCTATGAGAAGAGCACACGGTCTAAATTAACCAAATTAATTTGTCTAATCTAAAGTCTTAACTCCCTAAGCCCACCAAAAAGCTCAAGGCCCACTAAGCTAACACTAAACCTAGGCCCAAAACTAAAATGGCCCAAAACTAAACTAATTGAACAAAATAAGCCTAAAGCAAAACAAGGCCCAAACTACTTAACAAACCCATAAAACCAAAATACATATATCTCATGAATATATATTATAGTTTTGAAAACCAAATCGAATATACTACAAGTGGATATACATCATACAAATATTATAAAAAACTTTTAACACATAAATAGTAAAGAGCTATACATGTATATTATATATCAAAAGCTTATATACAACATTTTTTATCATATATATTAGGACTAGAAAGGGGTTATATATTTTATGAAAAACTATACATATATTATAAACAAAAACATACATTATATATTTTGCTAAATTCTTCTATATACTTTAAAAAACTATATTATACACTAAATATATATATTTCACTTTTACAAAACATTATTATATACTTCAAAAACTTTTATTTTATACTAAAAACATGTCTATTATAAGTTGATAATATATACATATATTTTTTATTTTACAAATTTCTACTTTATATCTAAATATATATATATATATTAGTCATAAAAATTATATATATTACATTTTTAAGGTTTCTATCTTACACTAAAACTATGTGCATATTTAATCCCTAATATATGCTATATGAACCAATTTTCATCCCTAAAATAACAATTACAAATGAGCAATATTAACATAAGAATTAAATTGAAATTACGGGAAATAAATGTGCAAGATTTAGACTAAAAATGCATGAAAAAGAATAAATAAAAAATTTAATTTGAAACTAGAAAAGGGACTAAATTGGATAAATTAAAAATTGGGGGCCAAAATTGAAAAACTTAAAACTGGTTAAGTAAGGACGAGATTGAAAACACACAAAAAATTTCGAGGACCCGGAGCGTGATTTACAAAGGCGAAATGGCTTGGGTTTGTAATTATCCCATGCGGAGGGATCAAAAGCGTAATTGGACCATGCGGAAGGACCGCAGACAATTATTTTAGGGCGGACGGATTTAAAATGCAATTAACCCATTTTAAAATATTATAACACTATAAATACCCCTTTAGCCGAAATTCCCCTCTTTTAGCCATTTTTTGTTATAACACCCTAAAACGCTCTCCCCTCTCTCCTATACCTCGGCCGAACGCTGCTGCTCATCGAGGATAAATCACAGAATTCGGCCGGTGGTCGCCACTCGCTGGAGGCCGGAAATCTTTAAAACTCGCCAAAACCTTCATTTTTCCAAGCTAAACCCCAATCCAAGCTTACTTTTCTTGAAATCGAGTCCCTTTTCCCGTTAAAACCCAAAGACCGAAGCAAAAATATGGTTTCGGCCGTTCTTTATTCCCACAGATTCACCACGTTCGGCCTCGAGGAGGCCGGGAGACTTATCACCTGTGGAAAAACAGCGTGAGGCAAAATCGAAACGGCACAAGGAAGTTGAACCGGCGAGGGCAAACCCTAACTTTCTTTATATATATATACATGCATGTTGTATTTCGATTTGAGAAAATGAAGAAAAAATGCCTTGAAAGGCTTTTTTTTTGTTTTTATTGATTCTGAATTTGTTACCCCGTTCGGAAAACTTAGGGGGTTACAAAATGGTGTTTACATTGTTTATATGTTTCTCAAATCACTCATTTCCTACTGGTCCTATTGTTTACATGTTTAAGCAAACTTAAATGATTATATTGTGGACGACGATGATTCTGATATCCTTTTTATGTTTTTTCTCTGGTTTGGTTTTTGAGAGTCGGCGTAATTTCCGGCGTCAATGGAGGCCGTCCAGGGCGTGGATCACACTCGAGTGTGGAAGTCAAGGAGCCGGTGCGTGTATCATAAGTGGGAGCTAAACGGTCAGTGCGTGTTCCAAACGCGCGCGTGGAAGACGGACGGTTCGCCTGTGGAGTCATCTGGGCCGTCAGATCTAAAGTTGATCTGACGGTGAGGGTTGGGCTACGCATAGGGAAAGATTAATCAGATTAGGCTAGGGTTTTCTTATTAAAATTGGGCCTTATCGGGCCACATGTAATATATATATATATATATATATATATGTGTAAATTGGCAGATTGTAAATGGACTTGGACTTATATATAAATATTGGGCTTTAATTATTTATTTGATATGTTTTTATTATTATTATTATTATTATTATTATTATTTTAATTAATTGTCAGCCTTGTTATAATAATTCTAATAATAAACTTATAATATAACACATATACATATATAAACAAATACTTTCACAATAGACAAACATTAATACACATAATACGCACATATAATAAATCATACATGCAATATGCATACTCACTTTCATAGTTAAATATTAATGACATTAAAGTAATAATGAATACATATGTACATGCAAGCAACACATACATATAATATACCTACAATCATGCATTCCATATAATATGTAAACATACACATGCAATAATACATACAATATGTATACTCACATACATACGCAATAATAAGTACATACATGCAAGCAACACATACATATAATATACATGCCTAAATGGTTAATAACCATATATATAATAATCACATACTAGTGACACCTACTTAATATACATATAATAACATACATGATAATATGCATACACACATATATAAACAAATACGCAAACATTAGTACACATTACATATACACATTATACACTTAATAGCATAATAATAGTAATATTTTTTTGAATTTTGGCTTTTAGATAACATAACATATACTAGGATCAGGGATTCAAATCGCGGACCGCTAACGCGACTGCGGCCGCAAAATAGCGGTCGCGCCACCCTCCGAAACCGCATTTTGAAAATTTTGCGGTGGGTATCGGATTCACGCCGATAGCATCCTGTCGCGGACGCGATTTTGTGCGATAGCGTTTGTAGCGGCTATAACGGGACGCAATCCCCGAGTTCTAAGCAATTGTGTTCTTGCCGGAGAAGGAAGAAGAAGAAGAACGTGGCTGCCAGAGGAAGGAAAAAGAAGAAACCCGCGATTTAAAATTCTAGAAAAAATGGGTTAATTACGTGGAGTGACATTAAACTTTTTAAAGTTCTCAATTTGGCCCCAGTACTTTAAGCCGTATTCAAATTGATCCCTTACAGTTTCAAAACTTCTTGATTAAGCCTTTAAATTTATATTTTATCTCAATTAAGTCCTTAAAGATTTGATTTTTTGTTAAATCTAGTCCTTAAACATTATATTAATTTTATTTTCCTTTTACTTAATAATAAAATTAGAGTATATATTAAATATAAGTATTGGAAAATAAAATCAAATAAATGAGAATAAAGACTTATATTTAATGTGGTATAATTGTTTATTAATAATATTATAATTATTTAATTGTTTATAATATGTTTATTTAATTTTTATTATTTATTAATATTATTAATTATTTTTATTATATTAATATTTTTTTATTTTTTGTTTAGGTTTATCACATGTTTAGTCTTTTTATTGGTACAAATTGTTAATTTAGAATATTCATATGATTTTATTATCCAAATTAAACTAAATAAAACCACACTACAATCTAGAATTCTTTAAACAATATCACTCACTTTCAAATTCATATTAATAAAAGTTCATAAGTGTTAAAAATACTCTAAAATTAATTGAAATTGAGTTTTTATAATTATAATTACAATTAGTATGTTTTACAATAAATTGTGCAAAATTTAAAAAAAATCACGACCGCGATACATCCAATGATCGCAATAGCCTCTGTTATATCCGAAAACGTGATAACCGCAACGCGACCGCGACCGAGATTTAAATCCCTGACTAGGATAATAAATAGTATAATACGATAGTGAATTGGGTAACAGTATAGCATCATATATATATGTAATACTAGTAATATTTTTTTGTTTTTAGGTTTTAATGAAAACAAATAAAGTAAATAAAACCCTTAATATTTTTTAGATGGTAGTAACATATATAAGCCCACTATTGTAAAAACAAAAATAAAGACGAGTTCACCCCGGACAAAATTAGTGATTACAGCTGCCCCCTCTTTGCTTATACTTATGGAACAAGGATAAAGCAAAGACCATAAGCACTAATTTTGTCCTACTTCCCTGTTAGACGATTTCCCCTTCTGGAACGGCAGCGAACAAATCCAAATAAGATGTTTTCTCGAAGCGGCAAAAACAAACGGGGTAACGCTGACATGTCTCTCTGAAACGGAAATGGATGGACCAGACCATAAATGATTCATTCCTCTGAAACGGCAGTGAACAAATCCAAATAAGTTGTTTTCCCGAAGCGGTAAGAAGCAAACTGGGTGACGACAACATGTTTCTCCGAAGCAGCAGAAACAAAATCGTGAAGAAGCGTTCCTCCGAAGCGGTAATGAATGAATAACAATTCTTCAAATGAAGGTTCCGTGAAAGTTTTCGCTCTTCGTGAACCTGAACGGATAGGCTATTCTTCTTCCCTTTTAAGAGAGGTTCTACCAACTTGTTTCTTTCACCGAGAAGTGGTGTGCTTGAAATCATTTGCTTGAAAATTCCTTTCAAGTTTCCACTTGGACGTTTATTTCTCTTCTTAGGATGTACCCCATTTATCTTTCAAATACCTGTGAAAAGAGACGAAATGCTATGATGATATGAGTTAGCTTGCTCCTAACCTAGGGATGTCTAACTAATTATGATGCATGAATGACAATAATTCACTCGGACTCCTTTTCTTATTGGTCTCTTGATTTTGATCTTCTCTTGCTTTCCTCTTCTCGGCGGTGCCCCATTTCTCACTCGGGTTCACCCTTTATGCCCCACATTCTCTCTTAAACTCCTAAACCTTCTGCTCTAAAGCGTCCTTTCAGGTTTTCACTTTAGACTTGTCTTTCCACGAAGTGCCCTTTACGGGTTTTCACTTCAGAGTTTCTTCTGTTTATTTTTTTTCTTTTTCTCTTTTTTTCTTCTTTTTCTTTTTGCTCTTTTTTTATTTTTATTTTTTTGTCTTTTCTTTGGGCGCCTTTTTGGGTTTTCACCTTTAGCTCTTTTGATTTCAACATGTGAGGTACTCATTGCCTTTCTTTGGTGAATCTTGTTAATTTCGCCCCCGATGACTTTTTGCCTTACCCTTGGCGAATTCACCTTCTATCTTGGAACAACCTGCTCCCAATAGGTTAAATCATAGTAATGCCAAGAAATCCTTTGCTTTTTTCATAATCTATGCCAATTCATCTACGAGATAATTGTGGGACGGACAAAAGAAATAAGAATAATATTTTATTAATACTTAGAGAAATATTAACAAAATTTTGAAAGTCATGACAAACATAAAAGAAAAAAAAATGTAGATAATATCGACTGTATGAATAATGAGAACCTATCGACCATAGTAGATATTTTATTCGGCACTTTTGGTTACAATTCTCGACGACTAAAGGATTGAAGCATCATTCTTCGACAAAATCTGCCAGTCGTATACCAAAATTCAAGTATACCTGAACCGTCCTGTTCAGATTTTCAATTCAGATCACCTTTTGGTTTTAATACGCCCATTTTTGGGTTTTTCGCCCTAAACCCTCCTTCTTTTTTCTCTTATTTTCTTTTTCTTTTTTCTTCTTATTCTTCTTATTTTCCTTTTTTTCTTTTTTCCTTTTTTCTTTTTTTCTTTTTCTTTTTTCTTTTTTCTTTTTCTTTTTTTTCTTTTTTTTTCTTTTTTTCAGGCATAATAATTTTTTACAGTCTGAGTTTACTGGGTTGCTCAACTTATTCCCATCCATCTCGGCTAAGATTAATGCTCCTCTGGAGAAGGCATTTCTTACAACATAAAGCCCTTCCCAATTAGGCATCCACTTCCCTCGGAAGTCTTTTTGGTTAAGTAAGACCTTTTTAAGCACCAGATCCCCCTCTTGAAACTCCCTTGAGAGAATTTTTTTGTTATAGGCTCGCATCATTCTTTTCTGATACATTTGACTATGAGAGATTGCCTTCAACCTTTTTTCTTTAATAAGGTTCAATTGATCAATCCTAGCTTGCATCCATTCGGCCTCATCCAACTTTACTTCGTTCAAAATTCGAAGTGATGGACTCTCTACCTCGATGGGTAATACCGCCTCCGTGTCGTATACCAAAGAGTATGGAATTGCCCCGGTGGAAGTCCTCACAGAGGTTCGATAAGCAAATAGGGCAAAAGGTAGCTTTTCATGCCAATTATTGTAATTTTCTGTGGTTTTTGCTATGATCTTCTTTATATTCTTATTTGCTACTACTAATACTCCGTTCATCTTAGGGCGGTAAACAGTAGAATTGTGATGTATAATTTTGAACCGTTCACACACCTCAGTCGTCATTTTGTTGTTCAAGTTGGAAGCATTATCTGTAATGAATCTTTCAGGCAGGCCGTATCGACATATAATTTCTTTCTTGAGGAACTTGCAAATTGTCGCTCTTGTGATGTTAGCATATGAAGCAGCTTCTACCTATTTTGTGAAGTAATCAATGGCTACTAAGATGAAACGATGCCCATTAGAAGCTTTCAAGTGTATCTGACCAATAACGTCTATTCCCAAAGCAGCAAAAGGCCATGGTTAGTTCATGACGTGCAGTGGTACTGGCGAGGAATGTATTTTATCAGTGTAGATTTGGCATTTATGGCATTTTTTGCATAATTTATGCAATCTCCCTCCATTTTTGACCAGAAGTAGCTGTATCTCATGATTTTCCTTGCCATTGAGAATCTGCTAGCATGGGTTCCGCATAAACCTCTGTGGACCTCCCCTAAAATAGTTTCGGCCTCCTGGGAGTTGACACATCTCAGCAGTATCTGATCTTTGCTTCTTTTATGCAAAATCTCTCCATGAAAGACGTACCTCGATGTCAACCTTCTGACAGTTCTTTTTTGTTATCGTTGTTGTCTTTTGGGTAAGTCTGGTATTTGATATACTGGAGGATGTCATAATACCATGGATTGCCATCCTTTTCCTCTTCCAAACTATAGCAGTGGGCCGGCACCTTAAAAGTTTGCATCTTGACAGGCTTTATTTTGGTTGTCCCATTTACTTTAAACACGGCGGCCAAAGTGGCTAAAGCATCGGCCATTTGATTATCCTCTCTTGGTAAGTAGGTAAAACTGACTTCTTCACAATTTCTGACCAAATCTTGGATCAAATCGTGGTATTTGATTAGCTATGGATCTCTCGTCTCCCACTCTTTTCGAAGTTGGTAGACTACCAAGGAAGAATCACCAAAAACCTGGAGCACATTGATCTTCTTCTCAATGGCTGCTCGAAGTCCTATAACGTAGGCTTCATACTCGGCTATATTGTTGGTGCAGAAGAATTCCAGCCTACTTGTAAAAGGGTAGTGGTCATCTTCAGGGGAAATTAATACTGCCCCTATTCCATGGCCTAGGGCATTCGACACCCCGTCAAAATAGAGCCTACATCCATCTTTCTCGGCAGTAGGTCTCCCTTCAGTTAAGCTATAGATCAAATCTTCGTTTAGAAAATGGAAATCTAACGGTTCATAGTCATCTGAGGCGTGACTTGCCAAAAGATCTGCCACGACACTTCCTTTTACCGCTTTCTAGTTCACTTAAACGATGTCAAACTCTGACAAAAACATTTGCCAATGGGCCATCTTCCCGGTTAATGCTGGGCTTCCATCAGAAATTTCAGCGGATACATCCGGGAAATTAGACAGGTGGTATGATACAACATGTATTGCCATAGCCGTTTAGTAGCCCATACTAAGGTACAATATAATTTCTGAATTGGCGGGTACCGCATTTCACATTCGGTGAACTTTTTGCTCAAATAGTAGATTGCCATTTCCTTCTTGCCTGAGTCATCATGTTGTCCAAGTACACACCCTATAGAATTTTCAAAGACTGTTAGGTACAAGATCAACGGTCTATCTGACACTGGTGCTACTAGAATTGGGGGATCGGTCAAATACTTCTTGATCTTTTCTAGTGCCCTTGACAATCTTCATCCCAGACCTCCGGGTTATTCTTTCGGAGCAGTTTGAAGACGGGGTCACACTTATTAGTCAATTAAGATATGAACCGGGAGATGTAGTTTAACCTCCCCAAAAATCATTGGACCTCCTTTTGTGTTCGAGGCGGTAGAAGATCTTGAATTACTTTCATCTTGTCGGGGTCGATCTCAATGCCCTTCTGACTTACCACAAAGCCCAAAAGCTTCCCTGATGTAACTGCGAATGTGCATTTGGCCAGGTTGAGCTTCAACTGATACTTTCTTAGCCTTCGAAAGAGTTTTTGCAAGTTTTGAATGTGCTCATCCTCGGTCTTAGATTTGGCTATCATGTCATCCACATATACCTTGATTGCCTTGTGCATAATGTCATGAAACAAGGTTACCATGGCCTTTTGGTAAGTTACCCCGGCATTTTTTAATCCGAAGGGCATCACTTTGTAACAAAATATGCCCCACATGGTCACAAAAGTGGTGTTCTCCATGTCCTCGGGGTGCATTTTGATTTGGTTGTACCCCGAAAAGCCATCCATGAACGAGAACCAAGCATGCCCTGTAGTGTTGTCCATTAAAGTATCAATATGGGGCAAAGGAAAGTTGTCTTTGGGACTTGCCTTATTAAGGTCCCTATAATCTAAACACATACGCACATTCCCATCCTTTTTCGGTACCGAAACGATATTGGCTACCATTCTGGGTACTTAGAGACTTCTAAAAATCCAGGCTCGAGTTGTTTCTTCACCTCTTCCCTAATTTTTAGTAACATATCACTTCTCATTCTTCGAAGCTTTTGCTGGATGGGCTTGCATTCTAGCCTAATGGGAAGTTTGTGCGTTACAATATTCATTTTTAAGCCTAACATATCTTGGTATGACCATGCGAACACGTCTTTAAATTCTACAAGCAATTCCACTAACCCTTGTCTGACTTCTGGTGATAGGGTACCTCCGATCTTTACTTCTTTCCTTTCTTCGTCAGTCCCCAAGTTTAGGATCTTTATCTTCTCTTGGTGTGGAAGGATTTGCTTCTCCTCATCGACCATCATTCTTAGCAGCTCATCGGGAATCTCATCATTTTCTTCCCCTACCTCTGCCAAGTACATGGGTCGTTCAAAATCTACTTTAGGATTAGGTTCCACATCGTTCATACAGATTATATTAAGAGGTTTGCACAATTTTGAAAATACGTATTGGGAAAAGAAAAATATAGTTTATGATGCGAATAAATAATTAAATATATAGATGAATAGGTAAATGAATAAATAATAAATGAATGAAATAGAATGGAATGAATGCCATGTTTTCCATTTGAGAAAAAAAAGGTAGACATAGTTTATTTCATTTAAAGCAGATGAATATGACATAATTGCCCTTTTTTTTACAAAAGATGTTCGTTACTTTCAGGCCAAAGTAACGGAGTGGTTCTAGGCATTACTTTGATTTGTCCCTATAGAATGCTGGCACGACCCTGAAGGTCCAGTTGTTGAGCTCTTCTCTTGGGAGGCACGGGTGAATTCTGGCCAGAAACCGATTAGCCTTGTTTTCGTCACCAATCATGTTCACATTCATTTCTTCTAAAGCCTCACTGATCAACTCTTCTTGGAGGCGCCTTTCACCCTCCTAGTTTGCCTCTTGGATATCCTTCTCTGAATTTCGAATCCCCAAGATATGAAGATACCTCTGAAGTTTGAGTAGGTTATGGGAGCCTAGAGAATGTCCTCCCCTCTCAACCTGGCCTTCCTCTGTTCTTGTCTCCTTTTCCACTCTTGTCTTTTTTTGCAGAAAATTGGGCTTATAGCCGAGTCCGAAGCGGTCCACCATATGAATCACACTTACGGGGCAAAGATGCCCCTGTAGATTCCTCTCCAAACCTTTATTCTTTCTTGATCCTCTTCCCAGGGTTTCGAATACCATCATCTTAGTGCAATTTGACAATTTAGGGCATGGAACCTTGCTCCATTTAGCAACAAAAGTAGTATTGACAAGTTCCAAGGCTTTAAAGGCGCACTCTATTGCTTCTCTATCAGTATGGATGTATGATGTATCTAGAGTCACTGAATCGATGATGTCCTCTTCGGCATCCACCGTTACTAACTTTCCTTCGGTGACAAAATTTAACCTTTAATGGAGTGAGGACGAAACGGAGCCGGCCGAGTGTATCCACAGCCTTCCTAACAGGCAGTTGTAAGATGGTTGGATATCCATGACCACGAAATCGACCACATATTCAGTAGGACCAATGAGCAGGGGTATTTCTATTTTCCCGACCACATTTTTTTGAGTCTCGTCGAAGGCTCGCACTGTATTGTGACATGGTTTCATATACAAGCCGTCGATTGGTAGTCGTTGTAGCGTGGCTAATGGCATAACATTCAATGCAGAGCCATTATCAATTAAAATGCCTGACAGCACATAACCTTTACAGTGAATGGTGATGTTCAGAGCCTTGACGGACCCTGTGCCTTCCCCTAGAATTTCATCATCACTGAAAGTAATGTGATTGACGTTGGTGATGTGACTGATAATTTGATCTAATCTCCCAATAGAGATATCTTTTGTAACGAAGGTCTCATTCAAAACCTTCAACAATGCATTACGATGCTTTTCTGAGTTTAGTAACAGATCAAGTACTGAAATGTGAGCTGGTTGTTTTCGAAGTTGATCAACAACATTATACTCACTATGCTTCAAAAATTTTAAAAACTCGTGTGCTTGCGTTTCTGTGACCGGCTCCTTGACTTTTGAAGGTAGGTCTTCTCTGAACAACTTCTCGGGTTCTACTCTGACTTCTTGGCCCTTCTCTTTTGGATCCCTTAGGTTTTCTAGAATGTAGCATCGGCCACTTCTTATGAGGTGCCCCGCATCGCTTACTTCTCTGCTATTCGGTTAAGCAGGTTTTGTCTCCATCATCATATTTTCCTCTTGTGCACTGGACGAGCCCAGAATCATGATGCTCACGGCGTAATTCCACAAGACCATCTTTTTGTCCTTGAAAGGAAATGACTTTGGGGTAGCAATTATAATTTTGGGAGCCACTTTTGGTTCACTTGCCTTACTCGTCCTGAGACCGAGGACAAGTGGTCTCTTCGCACTGTATCTGGTTCTTGACTCTCCAATACACAAACTTCAAATTCCTTTCCTCTTTTTTTCTTCTCAAAAAACTCAATCTCCATGTTATCCATTATAGCTTGTAGTAAATGACAGAATTCCTCACAATGCTGAATATCGTGGTCTCCTAATTGGTGGTACTCACAGTATGGGCCACATCCTTCTCTGACCAACACCATTTCGCTATTGATAAGGCGTGTCATATATAACTGCTGAAAGACCCATCTCAAGGGAGACTGGACTTCAGATATATTCCTTTTGGCTTTCCTGGTGCACTCATTCTTAATAACATTTACACCATGTCCCCCATGATTCGGCAACAGATTGTTGGTCGTACTGGGTTCCCCTAACTTTAACACCCTAGTTTGAATCAGATTCTGAACGAACTTTTTGAATGCTATACAGTTCTCGATTAAATGTCCTGGGACATCGGCATGATACTCATAGTGTTTTTTAAGGTTATACCAGGCCGGGTACGGTGGGTTATAAGCAGTAACGTGGTATGGCCGGACCAGATCGGCCTTGTACAGCTACGAGTAGAGTTCTTTATAGGTAATTGGCAAAGGCGTAAAAGACCTATCATCCATTTCCTTCTTAGGTCCCTTATCTTCTCTCTTATTGAAATTTCTAGAATTCCCTGTTGGGGCCTGTGGCTGGGGGATGGTAAAGTTCTTGGTTTTCTCAAAAACGTTGGTGTTTTTCACTTCATGATCCTTCTTCCTAAACTGTTTTCGTGAATGATCCCCTCCATCGATCCTTCCACTCTTGATGGACGCTTCAATGCGTTTGCCAGTCATGACCATTTTTGCAAAGTTACTAATAGGGTTACTGATCAGCAGATCATAAAGTGCCCCTTTTAGCGTATCTACGAACATCAGGGAGATCTCATGCTCATGAAGCGGTGGTTGGACTTAGGCTGCCACATTGCGCCACCTTTGAGCATATTCACGAAGAGTCTCATTGCACTTTTGTTCCATGCCTTGTAATAACAGTCGGTTGGGAACCATGTCAATTACATGCTTATACTGATCAGTAAAAGCTTTCACCAGATCTCTCTACGACTTGATTTGAGCCTTGGTTAGTTGGTTATACCACCTCAAAGCAGATCCTACTAAGCTATCCTGAAAACAGTGAATCAAGAGCTTCTCGTTATTGGTAAATCCAGCCATCTTCCGGTAAAACATCACTATATGAGCACACGGGTAGGTGTTTCCATCAAACTTCTCAAAATCTGAGGCCTTGAACTTATATGGGATCTCTACATCAAGAACCAAACTGAGCTCCCTAGCATTTAACCTGTTATCCTCATCTTCCTTCACTCGGAACTTTTCTTCTAGGTCTTTCCGAGTATCCTCTAGTTGTATAGCGAACTCCACTTTCATTTGGTTTAATTTTTTCAATTCGTCAAAGTCTGGGATGTCATCCCCAATAATCTCGGGATTCCCGAAGGTCACTCCTGGTTGAGTTTGACCTACTACATCGATATGGGAAGCAGATGCACCTTGTGTAGTATTCAACGAATGATCAATGAGCAGAGGGTTCTCGATGGTTTGTGCATAAAGGCGATCCCCTCGAGTTTTGGGCAAGACTCTCGACGGTACCCTTGTCTCTCGACTCTTGCCCTAGCCGGGCTTGCAACAGTTGAGATATTTCCTTCATCATGTCTTGTTAGGGCTTGAGGATGGTGTCCCTTAATTCCTGTTGGGTTCGTTCCATTTGACCATGCAAATCGGCTTCCAACTTTGCAAAACCTTCCTCCATTCGCTTCGTTCGTAAACGAGTATGATATGGGTGTGGAATGATGGTAATTTTAAAGAACCAAAATGCAATCTTTTTTTGTTTCTGAAACAAAGCTTTTTAGTCAATTGTTTGTAACAAAACAAAGAATGCAAATAAATGAATTATGCATGAATGCAATGAGCAACACTAAGTTTGGCAAATATCATCGTTAAACGACTTGCATTAATAGAAACGTAGTCTTAGCACAATAACCAAAGAAAGCCAACTAAACATATGACTTCAGGGTAGTGTCAAGGTCAATGATCTCTCTCAAAATCCAAACAATCCTCTCTCCTTCTTCAGAATCATCGTCGACACAATCTTGAAGTTCAGTAGCATCTTCTACCAAGAGCTATATCTTTTGGGAAACTCCTTGCATCTGAACCATCCATTGCGCTAACTCATGTTTTGCCTCCAAATGGTGTAGGCAGCAAACTGTAGTTGCTCCAAACTCGGCATCGGGCATACTTGAATTGCTCCCCTAAAGCTTGCCACACGATCCTTGAGCTGTTGAACCTCAGTCTCTAACTCTTCAATGCGAGCCCCTAAAGCCTGGTTCTTCGAATTACTTACTTTTAGTTTGCTAGTCGAACCCTTGTGCTTGAAAAGAGACTTCTCCAGACACTTAACCTGATCCTTCAAGGCTTTATTTTGGCGACTTTCTTTCTCGAGCTGCCTAGAGTGAGAAGTGTGCAGGTTCTTCATTTCTTGTGTTAAAGTGAGCACCTAGTCCTTGTTCTCACAATACATCATTCTAAAATTCTCGGCTCTCGCTTTCTCCTTCCTAAGTCGGAGTTCTAAACCTTCGCCTGATCCACCTTGCACAACCCTTTTGCTTTTGTTTAGCCTCTTGAGCTTATGAATCTCTTCCTTTTTTAACTTGAGCTCAAGTTCCAATTCATCATTTTTCCTTTGTAGACCTTTAACCATTCCTTCAAGCTGTATCTTCTCCAACTCAAAATCGAATTTTTCTTGGCGAGGTTTCTCTTCGAGCTTGAGATACCTCTCTTGCTCCTCTTTAAGTTGTTTTCTCATCAACTTGGCCTCGGTAGGAAGTGTGGACAACCTCTCCTCCATTGACCCTTTTCTATTAGGATTCAATTGGGGAATGTTGTCATTGACGCGACTGAATCTCCATGCCTTATATTCGTGAGTGGTTATGTGGGTAGCATTCATGACTCTGACCTGTCTCGCATTGTTCCAAGCCGAAGAAGTATCGTACACCACTGCCTCATAGCCTTTTTACTTCTCATAATTCATATTGAACTCATTCAAACCCTTGGTAGCCGGCACAAATTGCTTCGAGCCATACTGTCTCAAAACCATAAAAGGTGCATAAGCAGTGTGACCCCAAAGTCCAAGTAATGGCACCCAAGGGTGTATCTCGCACCTATAGAGAATACTTCTTGCAGAAAGCCACGGAGCCCTCCAAACTATATCTCCCTCTTTTAGGTTGCAAAGAACATCTACCCAAACTTCCTCAGATCTTCGGGTGGGCCAATCTTCCTTTCGCAGAAATTCTTCTAAAGGTGAGAAATTGCCATTGTAGAGAGGCTTCAAGAAGTTGGCATCCGACCATAGGTGACTATAGAACCATACCGTCAAAAGCTGTGGGCAACCATGGAAACAACCCATGCCATGCTCCCAGTAAAACCTTAGAGATCAGAAAGTTTCGGCTAAAATCACAGGCACAGGATTGGTCTCGCCACTCAAATGGTCAAATAGGTCTAATAATGTCGGATCAATTAGCCCTCGTGCTCAAGGAAAAAGCACTAACCTATAAATTAACAAAACGAAGAGATCCCGGTGAACTCGGCCTACCGGATGTATGAAAGCTAGGGCTAGAATCCCATCCCACTTGAGATACTCCTTACTATTCCAAGTAGTGACCTGAAGCTCGACCTAAGATTCCAACATGTCCGAGAATCTTTTGAGCTTGCCTCGGAATGCTTTGTTCTTACTAGGCTTCAAGTATACCCGAGTTTCGTAAATCTTCTCACGATTTAAAAGGTCTTGATATTCTTCAATCGTAGGAGTTAAATCGAAGTTACCGGTCGTGAAACAACTATAGGTGGGATTCTAGAACCTCGCCAAGGCTTGTAGTAGTGCCTGATCTACCAGAACATCTAACAAACATGCAATGTCACCTTATTCTCAACGAAAAGTGCACCTTGTTTCCAAATCCCAACTATTCCATACTGCCCTTAGCCCGAAAGTGTCGTTGTATTTTGTATTCATGAATGTCTCTATTGCCAATGTTGACCTGAACTCGGCAGGGATACAGTCTCCATCATGCAACTGTTCTCCTTCAGACCATATTTGTACGTCGGAGCTCTTTTCATCATTGCTGCGAACTAGGTCTCCCATCAATCTAGCCTTTAACTTTAGACTATTTCCAACTCAATGTGCTCTTTATGATATGACGACAATATGCAAAACAAAAGAGTAACAATGGAAAGAAAGAAAAGATAAGAGATAGTCATGAGATAAAAACGCGAAAGTGAGAAAAGATAAACATAAACAGTTTACACAAAGAAAGAAACCTAACCACATGAGTTCTAGTTCGCTAAGGTTATCTGCATGGCTCTAGTAGGGGTGGGTTTCTTAAATTCTCATACATGGGTTCAGTTCTAAATAAGGGTACCCGAACCTATCTTATTGCCTAGTAAGGCAACAAGAACTCAATTCTAGCCCATTATAAGCTCACAAATTGGTTTCGATTCGAGGGAAAGCACGACCTGATGACGTGGAGGGTTGCTCACGTGTCAAAAGGCGTAGATTCTGAAAGTGAATTACCGACCCGTGGAGGGCTACTCACGTGGGTATGTGGCGTTTCACTCCCACTTAAGGGAAGAAGCTTGGGTATAGAGCTTAATGATATAATGCAACACATGTCGGTGACTCCTCAGAAATTAAATGAAGAATTAATTCGAGGACCACCAATTATTAAAGCCCATTCAATCTCAATCACATTTTCAAGGAAGAATCATCTTGGTTTAAATCAATTAAAGTCCCAATAACTTTTTTAAAAGCAACAATTTTTTTCATTGGCCTAACTCTCTTTTGTTTTGAAAAAAAACAAAAACATCCCCAGCGGAGTCGCCATGCTATAGCGACCTTTTTGAAAGGACCATCAAGTGGATCGTACATAAGTTCGATGCTACAAATTATCCCCTCAAATCATTAATGAAAATCTTTTAAAAGTATGGGGATTTCTTTTGAAAACCTTAATTTTTTTGAAAACGATACAAACTTGGAGTCGCCACCGGCCACTTGGGTAAGGTAGGCCGGACACCATAAGAAACCAGAGATTCGTTGTGAAAGGGTCTGGGAGTTGGTTAAGCGTGGGGAAGGATTAGCACCCCCATCACGCCCGGAAATCGGTACCAAAATATTTGTTGCTTTTAAAAGGATGAAAATCATTGAAATTTATATTGAATTTAATTTGGAGTTCTTAAATGAAAATTAACCTTGATTGTACGGCTTTATCGAATTGATGGATTCAAATTAATTAGACATTTAATTAATAAGGTTGACGATATATCGGACCATAGATTAAACTGACATCAAATAAGCCCGACTGCCGTGTTAATTTATGGTTCGACTTCCGTACGTCACCTTTATGCATGATGCAAGCATTTAGGTATGATGTGATGATTTTGTTGACTTTTAATCCATTTGCCTCGGGATGGTAAGGATTAATCCGAATATTTTGTAAACATCCTTTAAGTTCGGACTGTTACGACACAAATATTGGAATTAATAAATACCTCCTTTTACGATTTAGATTAATTAAGAATGCAATTAAAATTAAAGGTTATATGAATGACAATTAAGGGATGACAATCAAAGGCACAAATATAAACGCACAAAAGGAAGGCCCAACTAGTGATCTATTTATCAACTAAATGATTCTAATACTTAACCCTAAATTAGTTAGCCCTAAATGACTAGAAACTCTAAATTATGATGACTAGTTTGTAATTTAATGTTAATCTGAACTTGAAATTGATTTTATCCTAAAAGTAATTTAAGAAATATTCAATTAATTTAATGAATTTAACATTTACCCCAATAAGCCACAGATAAATTTAAATTCACAAAATTAATTCGAACCCTAATCTAACTAAGGCTCTAAAGAATCTAATTCTAAAATTAATTTAATTAATTTAGGGATCGTGCCCCTATGATACAAGCACACGGTCTAAATTAATCAAATTAATTTGTCTAATCTAAAGTCTTAACTCTCTAAGCCCACCAAAAAGCTCAAGGCCCACTAAGCTAACACTAAACCTAGGCCCAAAACTAAAATGGCCCTAAACTAAACTAATTGAACAAAATAAGCTTAAAGCAAAACAAGGCCCAAAACTACTTAACAAACCCATAAAACCAAAATACATATATCTCATGAATATATATTATAGTTTTGAAAACCAAATCGAATATACTACAAGTGGATATACATCATACAAATATTATAAAAAGCTTTTAACACATAAATATTAAAGAGTTGTACACATATATTATATATCAAAAACTTATATACAACATTTTTTATCATATATATTATGACTAAAAGGGGTTATATATTTTATGAAAAACTATATGTATATTATAAATAAAAAACATACAATATATATTTTGCAAAATTCTTCTATATACTCTAAAAAACTATATTATACACCAAGTATATATTTCACTTTTACAAAACATTACTATATACTTCAAAAACTATATACTTTTGAAACTATATATTATATATTTCAAGAATATATATTACATTTTTTTAAAAAAAAATCTATTATATACTTAAAACACATACATTATATATCACAAAACATATACATATTTTACATTTTTACAAACTTTTATGTTATACTAAAAACATATCTATTATAAGTTGATAATATATACATATATTTTTTATTTTACAAAGTTCTACTTTATATCTAAAAATATATATATTAGTCATAAAAAATTATATATATTACATTTTTAAGGTTTCTATCTTATACTAAAACTATGTGCATATTTAATCCCTAATATATGCTATTCGAACCAATTTTCATCCCTAAAATAACAATTACAAACGAGGAATATTAACATAAGAATTAAATTGAAATTACGGGAAATAAATGTGCAAGATTTAGACTAAAAATGCATGAAAAAGAATAAATAAAAATTTTTAATTTGAAACTGGAAAAGGGACTAAATTGGATAAATTAAAAATTGGGGGCCAAAATTTTAAAACTTAAAACTGGTTAAATAAGGACGAAATTGAAAACAAACAAAAAATTTTGAGGACCCGGAGCGTGATTTACAAAGGCGGAATGGCTTGGGTCCGTAATTATCCCACGCGAAGGGATCAAAAGCGTAATTAGACCATGTGGAAGGACCACGGGCATAATTATTTTAGGGTGGAGGGATTTAAAATGCAATTAACCCATTTTAAAATATTATAACACTATAAATACCCCTTAGCCGAAATTCCCCTTTTTTAGCCATTTTTTGTTATAACACCCTGAAACGCTCTCCCCTCTCTCCTCTACATCGGCCAAACGCCGCCGCTCGCCGGGGATAAATCCCAAAATTTGGCCGGTGGCAACCGCGTTGGCCGCTGCTCGCCGACGGCCGGTGATCTTTAAAACTCACCAAAACCTTTCTTTTTCCAAGCTAAACCTCAATCCAAGCTTGCTTTTCTTGAAATTGAGTCCCTTTTCCCGTTAAAATCTAAAGACCGAAGCAAAAAATAGGGTTTTGGTCGTCCTTTATTCCCACAGATTCACCACGTTCGGCCTCGAGGAGGCCGGGAGGCTTATCACCAGTGGAAAAACGGCGTGAGGGAAAACTGAAACGGCACAAGGAAGCCAAACCGGCAAGGTTAAACCCTAACTTTCTTTATATATATATATACATGCATGTTGTATTTCGAAATGAGAAAGTGAAGAAAATATACCTTGAAAGACTTTTTTGTTTGTATTGATTATGAATTTTTCCCCTCGTTCGGAAAACTTAGGGGTTACAAAATGGTGTTTACATTGCTTATATCTTTCTCGAATCACTCATTGCCTACTGATCTTATTGTTTACATGTTTAAGCAAACTTAAATGATTATATTGTGGATGACGATGATTCTAATATCCTATTTTTTATGTTTTTTCTCTGGCTTGGTGGTTGAGAGTCGGCGTAATTTTCAGTGTCGATGGAGGCCGTCCTGGGCGTGGATCACACTCGAGCGTGGAAGTCGGGGAGCCGGTGCGTGCATCATTCGCGGGATATAAACGGTTGGCACGTGTGGAGAAGACGGACGGTCCATGCGTGGAGGCATCTGGACCGTCAGATTCAAAGTTGATCTGACGGTGAGGGTTGGGCTGCGCAAAGGGAAAGAGTAATCAGATTAGGCTAGGGTTTTCTTATTAAAATTGGGCCTTATTGGGCCACATGTAATATATATAAGTAAATGGGCAGATTGTAAATGGACTTGGACTTATATATAAACATTGGGCTTTAATTATTTATTTGATCTGTTTTTTCTAATTAATTATCCACCCATGTTATAATAATTCTAATAATAAACTTATAATATAACACATATACATATATAAACAAATACTTTCACAGTACACAAACATTAATACACATATATGTACATATAATAAATCATACATACAATCATGCATTCCATATAATATGTAAACATACACATACAATAATACATATAATATGTATACTCACATACATACGCAATAATACGAACGTACATGCAAGCAACACATACATATAATATACATGCCTAAATGGTTAATAACCATATATATAATAATCACATACTAGTGACACCTACTTAATATACATATAATAACATACATGATAATATGCATACACACATATATAAACAAATACGCAAAACATTAATACACATTACATATACACATTATACACTTAATAGCATAATAATAGTAATATTTTTTTGACTTTTGGGTTTTAGATAACATAACATATACTAGGATAATAAATAGTATAATACGATAGTGAATTGGGTAACAATATAGCAACATATATATATATGTAATACTAGTAATATTTTTGGTGTTTTGAGTTTTAATGAAAACAAATAAAGTAAACAAAACCCTTAATATTTTTCAGATGGTAGTAACATATATAAGCCCACTATTGTAAAAACAAAAATAAAGACGAGTTTACCTCGGACAAAATTAGTGATTACAACCATGTCTTTCTCAACGAAAGCACCAAACTGTCACACTCTTTTGCTTTTGGAAAATAAGAATGAGGAAAGAAATGAGAATTGCAGAAGATAGATTAAGGAGAAAGGAATAATCCCAAAGTTTTATCTTGTCCTCTACAAACAGATTGTCCATCATTTATATCCTAGCCTAGAACCAGTTGCTTCATCACCTTGGCTCGGAGCAGCCACTTGCTCGTGAACCTCAGTTGCCTCTTCCACAATAGTTTCTTCCATGACACATTCACATAAGGAAAAGGACCCATCTTTGTTAACGAAAGCAAAGACTCTTGTTTGTAGTAGCCGTAAGGGCCAGGCCAATGGTTTCTTGTGTGCACGTATCCTATTTGTTTTGCTTCAACTTTTTCAACTACGAACCCCGTGTTCTTTCTTTCTTTTATACAAAAAAATATTGGCATAAAGCTATAAAAAAATACCTTCAACGCTTAACTAAATAGTCAGTTTAACTTTTTTTTAATAATTCAACTCTCAACGTTTTATTTTGGGTTAAAATAAGTTATCTGCAGATAAAAACTGTCAGTCAACAGACGGTAAATGACTTGAAATGACGTGACAAACCTATATGACAGTGCACGCTAATATAGTAGTATCATATAGACAAATATGTTGACTAGAAAAAGCGTTACATCAGTCAAAAAATAATTTTATAAAATTATATAAAATATAAAATAATTTTTTTCTGCTGACTTATCATTCTGTCAAGTCATTTCAAATTGTTTATGGTTAGTTTTCTAACAATTTTCATCCATAAATAGGCCATTTTAACCCAAAACGATGAGGGTTGAATTGCTCATAAAAATAAATATGGGCCAATGTGATTATTCAGTCAAACATTTAAGGTATTTTTTTGATTTTATGCCAAAAATATTCAAAGATAAATTTAATCCAAAGTCGGATCTTAAATTTGAATGAATTAGTGATTAACGGGTCCGTGATCATAGTAACAATAATAATGATTAAGACGGAGCCCGTGATGTTACCAGAAACCAAAAACGCAAAAGGGCTGCCCCACGTATTCAAGTTCCAACAACTCAATAGTCAATTCCCATAACTCAAAATGCTCCTTTCTTCCAATCTTTTTTGACCTCAAATCTACTAAAAATCAAAGTATTTATAATCGTTTAATTTAAATGGTAAGTGTTTGATATTTTGTCAAAACTGATTTTAATATACAAATTATTTAATTTAAACATTATTTTTAAATATAAAAAGTAGTGATATAAAAGAGGATAAATCAAGATTTACTAATTGATCGAATGATTAAAGATGATCATAATGTCTTATCTTATATAGATTCAAATCTTAACATTTTGTTTTGAGAATGTAATTATTTGGCTTAAAGGCCCGTTTGGCCTCTGAAGTATACACAAAATACCGAACTGCCCCCTAAAGTATTTTTTGGGACGTTTTGCCCCCTGAACTAAAAACCGTTACCTTGTTTGGCCCCTCCGTTAACCTCTGTTGAAAAAAATTTACGGGCCAATCAAAATGCGCCACGTGTAATTTTATTAACAAAAATAAATAAATATGACTTAAATAAAAGGGGTAAATTATACATTAGGTATCCAAAAAATAATCTTTATCACCAACACCCTCAATCTCTCATTCAACCTCATTTCCCTCCTCCTCTTCTGATCATCATCACTGCAAAACAACTCATTCATCTGCAAAAAAAAATATCTAAGAATTTGCAGTAAATAAAAAGTTTGAAGAGGAACGTTGGATAAGAGGGACTGTCAAATTTTTTTGAAATTGTCCATCCTCAACACCCTTGATTGCCTAAAAAACCTGCGAATGAGTTTGAACCTGGAGTATTTTCATTATTTCCAGCCATAGTCGTAGCATTCAAAAATAGCTTTTGAACATTTTCAACTTGCGCCTAAGCATGTTCAATCCCTTAGGAGAGGATTCAATGTTGCTCATAGCCATGTCAGTGTTTCAACCATAGCCATATTTTTAAATTGCTAAGCTGAAAGCTATGAACTAAAGCAATGCTCACTGTGGAAGCAAGCATTCTGGATCATCCGAGGTTCTCATAAAGAGTTGAATAACACAACCTTCTGCCTTAAAAACTGGTTTGATTAAGCTTGCTCAAGGAGAGACTGCTACCAAGTGTGCTTCTTGTAACACCCCTTTTCCCATATTTGTTACCAAATACGAGTAAGAGATGTTACTAAAAAAAATTAAAACAATTTTTCCCTAATAAAGTTAAATCGATTGTCTGCGCTGTCCTTACTCAAAAATTTATATAAAATTTTATAGGCATTGAAATTTTATTCCGTAAATTTCTAATTAAACAAGATTCATTTAGCTTTTTAATCATATAAATTAATGGCTCAAATTCATTATACAAAAATTCAAAGCAATTCCTAGATTCACGTCACAGTGAAATTTTTCTGGAATTCTGCTGCCCTGTTTTGCTGACCCTTCCTCGATTAAAAATTCATAACTTTTAATATACAAATTGAAATCAGTCATCGTTTGTCTTAAAAGAAACTAGACTCAATTTCCAGTTTACACATATAAGATTCACTCTCAAATTCAACTTATAGAATTTATGCTTATTTTTCAAAGCCACTGCATTTGTATGATTCCTGAACAGAATTATGTCTTTCTCCACCATAAGCATATTATTCACTAATGACTTAGTCCTCCATACTATTAGAAATATATCAAGGCTCACCATGATCATTATCCACATCATATGAGTTATTAAGCCAATCATTCTTTAGTCACAAATTATTACAAGCCATAATTAATTTATACATGACATCTAGTATATCCAATTAAAAAGGATAGATGTCATAACTCTGATTAGAGTGATATACCTTCAAATTTAGCATATGATGCTCAGCTACAATCTCCTTGGTACTCCTTTAAAACCTACGCGTGAACGTCATCACACGCTAAGTATATACTTAGTAAGGCAATAATCTTTAATCAAGTGCAATTAACATAATATTAATGTATATAAATAACAATGCATATGATCACCTTACCATGTCATATTCATTAACATAAACAGATATGTAACAACATGTATGAATATCAAAGTGATAAGATTAGATCTTACCAATACCGTTGCCATTTCCACCCGTAAGCTTTCAATGCTTACCAATAAATTTTTCCATTTTTATCTGCAAGCTTTCAAGCTTATCTTCCCGTTTCTTTTCATTTTTTTTTCTTTTCAATTTATTTAGCCCAAGGTATCGAATTAAGAGATTCTATGTACACGAGTCATCCCCCCTATACTTACTTGAGTATAATGCATTATTTGCACCGTAGTGCTTAGCACCCTAAGTGCTTCCATATACCCAAACCTTACATGAGTATACCCTCATTAAGTATTAATAAAATTGCACCATAGTGCTTAACACCCTAAGTGTTCCCGTATACCCAAACCTTGCATGAGTATACCCTCAATGAGTATTTATAAAATTTGCACTTTACCTAAAGTGCTTAGAATCTTTATACAGCTATTTATGACTCTATGGCTAGCCAACTATACTATCGAACCTCTATATCATACATTGGGATTTATTTCATCATTTAAGTCATCAATGGCAACATATATCAATATATATATATATATATTAACAGTTGGCAGTTTATACCGGGAATAATATTTCAATTTCATCAATGTAAGAAATCATATGGTCAATGCATTTTATATTTAAATTCTTGACATATTACGATATGTCAATCATATGCCTAATGACATGAATATCATAGCAACAATAATTTAGGGTAGGCTCATCGCAAGCCATCCCAATCATGTATAAAATATCATTGTAGTATGACATGTATGCAATTGCACTCACCTGGGCCATTTATTTGTATGTCTCACTA
Source organism: Hibiscus mutabilis (assembly GCA_019671005.1). NCBI lineage: Eukaryota > Viridiplantae > Streptophyta > Magnoliopsida > Malvales > Malvaceae > Hibiscus > Hibiscus mutabilis. Next base: position 17,686,964 of record CM033717.1, on the reverse strand, counting down.
AGTCCCATTGATCCTATCCTTCATAGTACCTCGAATCTCCCTTGATTCGAACTTAACTTCATAAATCACATAAATAAAATATTTGTTAGATCCCAATCTAACAATATCTTAGAATATTGTCCAATATATTCATTCGAATACAAAATTTCCAAACGTATTCCTTTCTTCCTTGTATTGTTCAAAACTCATTATGGTCCTTAGTGACCAATTTGAACTTCCATTAACCTTTTCAAGCTTACTAGATTCGATAATCTTTTCACCCATATAAATTAATAATCCAAATTCAACTTATACAATTTATGGTGAATTTTCAAAGTCAATTACAGTGCTGAAATTCGGAACAGACTGGTGTTCTGTTTTCTGACTTTTCGTCACTTAAAAATTCATATCTTTTGACTCGGAACTCGAAATTAGTTTTCGTTTGTTGGACACGAAACTAGACGAACAAATCTTTACATTTGTATAAAATTCACCATCTAACCATTTTTGTATAATTTATGGTGAATTTTTAAAGTTACTGCCATAAACCAGTTTTCTACACAGCTTCTATAATTAAACTTCAAATTTTTATACTAACTTCTCCTTACTTCTCTACTTTTCAATTTAGTCCAATTGCTTGCTTTAAACCATCAGCTCATCACCTTCTTCACCAAATAATTATTCAAAATAATTCTCCCTTATTTTCATTCTTTGACTAAATAGTCACTAAAATGCAAAGATAAGGATTCAAGCTTCTTAACTTTGCAAATTAGTCCTCAATTCAACATTACTACCTTAACTCCATCATTACAACTAAAAATCAGATTTAGCCCCCATACAAAACTTCATTTTCGATTTGGTCACTTAACTTTGACAATTTGTCAAAATAGTTACTAATTCGATTCAACATCAATTTAACATTCTAACTTCAATTTCATGTCTCTAACATCATTAATAACATAAATACACACCAAAAACATAAAAATCAGATTTGGTCCTCTAACCTTTAAACTTGCCGAATTGGTCCCTATTCTTTTCTTCCTTGAATTTCATCATTTCAAGCATAGAAATAACACTACAACATCATTTCTAACATGATTGAACCTTAAAACATGAAAACTCAACATGTTCTTCAATCACCATAATCACCAATCTCAACTTAGAAGCATGGAAACCATGTGAAAATTATACCAAATGAAAGAGAATTCAAAGGAGATCAAATCTTTGTTTCATGACTCAACTAAAAAACCAACTAAATCAAGCCAAAAATTGAATTGAATATTTTCTTACCTTGCTTGAAGGAGACTCGCGGCAGACTTGGAGAAGTTGGGAGAATTCTACAACTTTTTATTTCTTTAATTCTATGCCAAATGGCATTAAATAATCCTTATTTTAATAAAAAAAAATCCTTCATAGTAAAATGATCATTCTACCCTTGGGTTATGACCAATTAGGTGTTGACATCTATGATTCTCTTTAATATTTAGTCAAATATATTTAAAAACGATGGGTAAAATGACCATTTTGCCATTAATGAATTCTTGTATCTTCAAAAATGTCATTTATGCACTATTTCAAATACCGCATTTCAATCGAATCTAAATCGATCAGAAACGATTTAGAACCACAATATCATGTTACTCGGGTCTTCTAAAGACTCCTTTCAAATTTTTATAATATTTCGAGATCAAATGATCATCTGAATTCTATTTAAACTTTAGTTGTAATTTCTCAATAATAGAAGCATCGGATCAAACCAAAATTTTTATATTCGATCCACACTCTTAAGTGATTTGTATATTTATGACATAAAAATAATTATTGGGAAAATTACCATGCTTGTCCATGAACTTTTCTCTTCTTTTCACTTTAGCCACCAAACTTTAAAAGTTTACATTTTAGTCACTGAACTAAAACCACCAACTTTTAATTCTTTTCATTTTGGTCACTAACTAATTAATGGGGTATTACAACTAATTAGTGGGGTATTAGAATTCTTCCCCCTAAAAAAATCGTCCTCGAATTTTAGCACAGACTTGATTCCTTTCTTAGCTCAATCTCCCGTGTAGTTCACTCCAGAATATGATTCTTTCATTCTCTTTTCAGTTTCCCAAATAGCTTCTTCCACTTTACAATTCTTCCAGAGAATTTTAATCCAATGGAATTGATTTGTTCCTCAATTTCTTCATGTAAAACATTCCAAAATCTTAAAATAAACCTGGAATCTTTGTCAAACACAATGGAAAATAGGAATCCTATGTGATCTAACAATTTCCCAAATATACCATTCCGCATATTTTCTCAGAGAATAATCCATTCTGACTGGTAGGAAATGTGCTGATTTGGTCAGTCGATCCAAAATAACCCAGATTGAATTTTTCCTAATCGGTGTCAATGGTAACCCGATTACAAAATCCATAATTATTTTTTCCATTTTCGTTCTAGAATAGCAATTAACTAAAGTAGACCTAATGACATTTGATGCTCTGCTTTAACTTGCTGATAAATTAAGCATTTGGATACGAATTCCGTTATATCTTTTTTTCTTTTTTTCCTAGCCACTAAAAATCAATTCTTCACTTCCTCATACATTTTATTTCCTCTCGGAGCATATTTAAAGGACTATAATTTTTCTGAAAGAATTTCCTTTTTTCACTTCTTCATTATTGAGAATATAAGCACGTCATTTATAGTATAAATATCTATTAGACTTCAACTCCAAATCTGAAGATTCTCCACTATCAACTTTCTTCTTTTTCTCTAAACATTTTTCATCTTTTGCCTGTGATTCTTTTATTTTGTCTATCAAAGTATAGTTGATGTTCCATTCAGCAAGAAAAGCACCAACATTCATTATTGATAATTGAGCATCTGACATCCATATGACTGAAAACATTTTTCGACTAAATGTTTCTAGAATCACATTAGTCTTTTCTGGTTGATAATCTATAATCACATCATAATCATTAATTAGCTCTATGCGTCACCTTTGCCTCAAACTCAACTCCTTCTATGTTAGAAGGTACTTTAGACTTTTATTGTCTCTGAATATATAACATTTCTTACTATATAAGTAATGGCGCCAAATTTTTAAAGCAAAAATAATCGTAACTGACTCCAAATCATAAGTAGAATAATTCTTTCATGAGTTTTAAGCTATCTGGAAGCATAAGCTACCATTTTCCCGTCTTGCATAAGTACACAGCCCAAGCCATTATGCGATACATCGCTATACACCACAAAATTCTTCCTCGATTCCGGTTGAACTAACACCGGAGCTCCTGCCAAGATTTTCTTTAATTTTTTAAAGCTTTCTTGACATTCTTTAATCCATACAAATTATACATTTTTCCTTAACAGCTTCGTAATAGAAGCAGCAATCATCGAGAAATCTTTCATGAATTGGTGGTAATATCCTGCCAATCCAATAAAACTTCTAACCTCAACAATATTTTTAGGAGATTTCCACTCAATGATATCTTGAATTTTCTGAGGATCAACCCGAATTCCCTCAGCCAATACTGCATGTCCAAGAAATGTTACTTCAGAAAGCCAAAACTCACATTTAGATAGTTTGGTACATAAATTCCTTTATCCTTAGAATCTATAAAATTGTTCTGAGATAAGCATCATCCTCCTCCTTGGTTTTAAAATAAATCAAGATATCATCTATGAATACCACCACAACTAGTCCAAGTATGGCTGAAAAATTCAGTTCATTAAATCCATAAATACTGCTGGGGCATTAGTTAATCCAAAGGACATCACCACGAACTCGAAATGTCCATATCGAGTCCTAAAAGCCGTTTTTGGAATATTCTACTCTTTAATCTTCAATTGATGATAGCCCGATCGAAGATCAATTTTAGAGAGCACCACTGTTCCCTTTAATTGATCAAAAAAAGCATCAATTCTTAATAATGACTATTTATTCTTTATTGTCACTTTATTAAGTTGACGATAGTTAATACACAATCTCATCGATCCATCTTTTTTTTTCAAATAATATTGTTGCTTCCCAGGGTGATATACTCAGCCGTATAAAACGCCGATCCAATAATTCTTGTTGCTGTGACTTGAGTTCTTTGAGTTCGTTAGGTGTCCTGTGATACGGTGTCATCGATATAGGAGTTGTACCAGGTAGTACATCAATTTCAATTTCCACCTCTCTATCTGGGGGTAATCCCGGAAATTCGTCAAGAGACATATCTGGAAATTCTAGCACCATAGGTATATCTTCTATCTTCACTTTTTGACTCAAGGTGTCAATCTCAGAAGTCAAGTATGTTTTCACATCTATTAATTAACAATTTCTTTGTAGATGCAGCTGATATAACATCACTATGATAATTTGGCTTCTCACCTACAATTGAAATCGTAGATCCGTCTGGTGTCCTTAAAGTTGATCTTTTTAATTGACATTCTACCACAGCATTATATACAGACAACCATTCCATCCCCAATATTATTTCAAACTCGCAGAACGGCAATTCCATGAGATCAACAAGGGAAACCCATATTCTGAATTATCATTGGACATTTTTGACTTTTTTTATTTGGCACTCTAGCCTATTGGATTGGTTACTATCACGTCACTCGTAATTAATTCTACTAGAATGTTTCTTTCCGCAATCCTTGCATTCTTGATTAATCCAAACTTCTTCACCTTTATATTCACTCATTTTGGTATGTAGTTATTTAGGTCTATCAGCAGAAAAAAATTCTTCTTTACTAATAACATTGATTCCTCATATCCTCGATGAATACATCACCGATATATTTACTCCAAAATTCCTTTAAGAATAATTCTCATGTAATTTGTTCTTGAGGAATCTAAAAAGAAATGGTAGTCTACCAAACTTAAGCAGGTTCCATCAATAGTAATACTACTCCTTCCATCTTCCCTTGATCATTATACCGAATATTATCCAGCATGATTGTAATATTATTCAACCAAAAGTCTACAGTCATCGAATCAACATCCGTACCACCATAATATTCTAGTGCTTCATCCTGAGGTATATTTTGGTTTACTTCATCACCCTCACTTTGCACAAAAACATCCTGCTCAAAAATATATCTAGAATTCTGATGTTTCGATATCTTAACAGAACACCCATATTCAAAAAATTTTAATGCAGAGTAGCATTACTAATTATAGAGCATCAAGGTATATACACATATTCATCAACAATTATGACATCCTAGTGGCATATATACATTTTCAACTTATTTCAAACTCAATTTCTATCCAGAATCGGCAAAACATGCAGCTCAGATACCAATAAATATAACACCCCTTTTCCCATATTTGTTACCAAATACGAGTCAGACATGTTACTAAAAAAATTTAAAACAATTTTTCCCTAATAAAGTTAAATCGGTTGTTTGCGTTGTCCTTACTCAAAAAATTTATATAAAATTTTATAGACATTAAAATTTCATTCCGTAAATTTCTAATTAAACTGATTCATTTAGCTTTTTAATCATATAAATTAATGACTCAAATTCATTATACAAAAATTCAAAGAAATTCCTAGATTCACGTCACGGTGAAATTTTTCTGGAATTCTGCTGCCCTGTTTTGCTGACCCTTCCTCGATTAAAAATTTATAAATTTTAATATACAAATTGAAATCAGTCATCGTTTGTCTTAAAAGAAACCAGACTCAATTTCCAGCTTACACGTATAAGATTCACTCTCAAATTCAACTTATGGAATTTATGCTGATATTTCAAAGCCACTGCATTTGTATGATTCCTGAACAGAATTATGTCTTTCTCCACCATAAGCATATTATTCACTAATGACTTAGTCCTCCATACTATTAGAAATGTATCAAGGCTCACCATGATCATTATCCACATCATATGAGTTATTAAGCCAATCATTCTTTAGTCACAAATTATTACAAGCCATAATTAATTTATACATGCCATCTAGTATATCCAATTAAAAAGGATAGATGTCATAACTGTGATTAGAGTGATATACCTTCAAATTTAGCATATGATGCTCAGCTACTCTCTCCTTGGTACTCCTTTAAAACCTACGCGTGAACATCATCACACGCTAAGTATATACTTAGTGAGGCAATAATCTTTAATCAAGTGCAATTAATATATCACCTTACCATTTCATATTCATTAACATAAACAGATATGTAACAACATGTATGAATATCAAAGCGATAAGATTAGATCTTACCAATACCGTTGCCATTTCCACCCGTAAGCTTTCAATCCTTACCTATACCTTTTTTCCATTTCTATATGCAAGCTTTCAAACTTATCTTCCTGTTTCTTTTCATTTTTGATTCTTTTCAATTTATTTAGCCCAAGGTATCGAATTAAGAGATTCTATGTACACGAGTCATCCCCCCTATACTTACTTGAGTATAGTATATTATTTGCACCATAGTGCTTAGCACCCTAAGTGCTTCCGTATACCCAAACCTTGCATGAGTATACCCTCGTTGAGTATTAATAGAATTGCACCGTAGTGCTTAACACCCTAAGTATTTCCGTATACCCAAACCTTGCATGAGTATACCCTCAATGAGTATTTATAAAATTTGCACTTTACCTGAAGTGCTTAGAATCTTTATACAGCTGTTTATGACTATATGGCTAGCCAACTATACTATCGAACCTCTATATCATACATTGGGATTTATTTCATCATTTAAGTCATCAATGGTAACATATATCAATATATATATATTAACAGTTGGCAGTTTATACCGGCAATAATATTTCAATTTCATCAATGTAAGAAATCATATGGTCAATGCATTTTATATTTAAATTCTTGACATATTACGATATGTCAATCATATGCCTAATGGCATAAATATCATAGCAACAATAATTTAGGGTAGGCTCATCGCAAGCCATCCCAATCATGTATAAAATATCAATGTAGTATGACATGTATGCAAATGCACTCACCTGAGCCATTTATGTGTATGCCTCACTAAGTCCCATTGATCCTTTCCTTCATAGTACCTCGAATCTCCCTTGATTCGAACTTAACTTCATAAATCACATAAATAAAATATTTGTTAGATCCCAATCTAACAATATCTTAGACATATTGTCCAATATATTCATTCGAATACAAAATTTCCAAACGTCTTCCTTTCTTCCTTGTATTGTTCAAAACTCATTATGGTCCTTTAGTGACCAATTTGAACTTCCATTAACCTCTTTCAAGCTTACTAATTAACCTTAGATACAAAGTGTATCAATTCTCATTTTCTGGCAATTTGTACTACCTTCAAATAAATATTTCTATAAAATAATCTACAACTCGGAATTCGACTTCGTTTGTTCTAAAAGAAACTAGATTCGATAATCTTTTCACCTATATAAATTAATAATCTAAATTCAACTTATACGATTTATGACGAATTTTCAAAGTCAATTACAGTGCTGAAATTCAGAACAGACTGGTGTTCTGTTTTTTGACTTTTCATCACTTAAAAATTCATATCTTTTGACTTGGAACTCGAAATCAGTTTCCGTTTGTAGGAAACGAAACTAGACGAACAAATCTTTACATTGTATAAAATTCACCATCTAAACTTTTTTGTAGAATTTATGGTGAATTTTTAAAGTTACTGCCATAAACCAGTTTTCTACACAGCTTCCATAATTAAACTTCAAATTTTTATACTAACTTCTCCTTACTTCTCTACTTTTCAATTTAGTCCAATTGCTCGCTTTAAACCACCAACTCATCACCTTCTTCACCAAATAATTATTCAAAATAATTCTCTCTTATTTTTCATTCTTTGACTAAATACTCACTAAAATGCAAAGATAAGGATTCAAGCTTCTTAACTTTGCAAATTAGTCCTCAATTCAACATTACTACCTTAACTCCATCATTACAACTAAAAATCAGATTTAGCCCCCATGCAAAACTTCATTTTCGATTTGGTCACTTAACTTTGACAATTTGTCAAAATAGTTACTAATTCGATTCAACGTCAATTTAACATTCTAACTTCAATTTCATGTCTCTAACATCATTAATAACATAAATACACACCAAAAACATAAAAATCATATTTGGTCCTCTAACTTGTGAACTTGCCGAATTGGTCCATATTCTTTTCTTCCTTGAATTTCATCATTTCAAGCATAGAAATAACACTACAACATCATTTCTAACATGATTGAACCTTAAAACATGAAAACTCAACATGTTCTTCAACCACCATAATCACCAATCTCAACTTAGAAGCATGAAAACCGTGTGAAAATTATACCAAATGAAAGAGAATTCAAAGGAGATCAAATCTTTATTTCATGACTCAACTAAAAAACCAACTAAATCAAGCCAAAAATTGAATTGAAAATTTTCTTACCTTGCTTGAAGGACTCATGGCAGACTTGGAGAAGTTGAGAGAATTCTACAACTTTTTCTTTCTTTAATTCTATGCCAAATGGCATTAAATAATCCTTATTTTAATAAAAAAAATCCTTCATAGTAAAATGATCATTCTACCCTTGGGTTATGGCCAATTAGGTGTTGACACCTATTCTTCTCTTTAATATTTAGTCAAATATATTTAAAAAGGATGGGTAAAATGACCAGTTTGCCATTAATGAATTCTTGTATCTTCAAAAATGTCATTTATGCACTATTTCAAATACCGCGTTTCAATCGAACCTAAATCGATCAGAAATGATTTAGAACCACAATATCATGTTACTCGGGTCTTCTAAAGATTCCCTTCAAATTTTTATAATATTTCGAGATCAAATGATCATCCGAATTCTATTTAAACTTTAATTGTAATTTCCCAATAATAGAAGCATCGGATCAAACCAAAATTTTTATATTCGATCCACACTCTTAAGTGATTTGTATATTTATGACATAAAAATAATTATTAGGAAAATTACCATGTTTGTCCCTGAACTTTTCTCTTCTTTTCACTTTAGCAACCAAACTTTAAAAGTTTACATTTTAGTCACTGAACTAAAACCACCAACTTTTAATTCTTTTTATCTTGGTCACTAACTAATTAGTGGGGTATTACAACTAATTAGTGGGGTATTACACTTCAGCATCAATGGGGTTTATGAAGGCAGCAGCATCACCTACTTATGTTGGTGCAAACTTAAAAGATGTGCAGGCACGAAATGCTACTATTGTTGGCTCCTCTGATCCTCAAACAACTGCAAGGGATGAGAAGAGCATCCGTTCAGTGCATAAAATCCCTCTTTGAATGATTTTTCTTATGTACGTGGTTTGAATGATATCTTGAATAACAAAACGACTCTTGGAATCAAAAGAATGAGAGATATCAATCAAAAAACTTTTGAAGTTGCTTGCTCGAAAAAGCTCTCGAATAAAAATTGGCAAGAGACTTGTGCTAAACTATGTTCACAATAGCAACAAGATGTACAGGATTCAAAATGGCACCCCTTTAAGATTATCGGTATCGAAGGCAACTTGCAAGTATGGTGCATACACCAACTTGTCCTTTATGTTTTTGCTTTGGTACTTTCTTTCAACATGACTTTCGCTTGCACACACGCATACGCGGTAGTTTAGTAAATTGAAGGCAATTGGTGGTTGAGTATAGGAAAGAACTAACTTACACCGGTATAAAGAAGTGTTGATAGTTTAGTAAATTAAAGAGCGGACTTACTCCGGTATAAGGAAGTGTTGATAGTTTAGTAAATTGAAGAACTGACTTACACCGGTATAAGAAAGTGTTGATAGTTTAGTAAATGAAAAGACTAAATATTTTTATAAGAAAATAGCCTAGCAGTGGCAACATCTTGCATAGACATTCTTGGTACTAAATATTACAAAGGGAAAACGACATTGAAAATTGGGTTACCTTTGCTTATCTAATTTGGGATTTATTTGGATTCCTTTTTGGGAGATTATTGTTTGATAATTAGCATTTTAGAGTAGTTAAATATTCTGGATTTGTTCAATAATAGAAAATTTTAACTGAACATGTTCGTTGACTGAGAACTTTATTGTACGTTTCTGGTCTCTGAAAAATTAAGAACGGGAATTGACCAATATTCTTTTTTACCAAACAATCCTCAAATTAAGGTAAATACATATGGCAATTGCAGAATTGCTATTGTTATGGGAAGGCAGTGGCAGAGCAGGTAGCCTGGGAAACAACCAAGGAACCTTAAGTCGATATGAATTCATTAGTATTTGGGTAAACGACTTAAGTCGAATCTCTTCAAACTTTTTATTTGCTGCAAATTCTCAGATATTTTCTACAAATAAATGAGTTGTTTTGCAGTGATGATGATCAGAAGAGAAGGGAAATGAGGATGAATGGGAGATTGAGGGTGTTGGTGATAAAGATTATTTGTTGGATACCTAATGTGTAATTTATTCATTTCATTTAACGAACATGTTCAGTTAAATTTTTCTACAATAATTTGTTGGATACCCAATGTGTAATTTATCCCTTTCTGATTGGCCCGTGAAATTTTTTTAACGGAGATTACAGAGGGGCTAAACAAGGTAAGGATTTTTAGTTCAGGGGACAAAACATCCCAAAAAATACTTTAGGGGACAGTTCGGTATTTTGTGTATACTTTAGGGGCCAAACGAGCCTTTAAGCCTAATTATTTTTACTTAATAAAAGACAAATTACTTTGTTCAAATATATTTTTAATAAAATAAAGTTAAAAATTTAAATGTTTAAAAATTACTTTTCAAACTAAATTAAAAGGGTAAAGTAACTCAATGATCACCGAACTTTTAGGGCGCTTTCATTTTGCTCACCCAACTTTTATTTCGCTTTCATTTTGGTCTCTCTCGTTATCTTCTGATAGAAAATGCTGACGTGACCCATTAGTTTTCTTTTCCTCAAGGGTAAACTATATAAATAATCACTGAATTTTTTTGACAATTTCATTTTGGTCACCCCAACTTTTATTTTTGCTTTCATATTGATGTGAACTGTTAGATTTTCTTTTTCTCATCAAAATAATACTTGAGTCACTGCAAAATGATGCTTAAAATACTCCACAACTAAGGACTCCAGATTTTAAGATATGATGTTTGGTATCTACAACATTCTGTCTATTACTAAGCTATGTTCTCCTTTCTACATAGAAAAATGCAAGAAACTGGTAATTTCCAAGATAGTAAGGCATGCAATCAATAAAAAGTACCTTCTAGTATTACAACCTTAATTGTATAAAAGAAAGTGTGTTTCTCCTTTCTAGCTTTGGCTCACTTTCTCCATCTCACATATCCTAAATTATATCTTCATCAATCAGGTTGGGGGATTGCTAGTGTTAAAACAATTTGATATGTAAAATATGTACTCTAATTTACCTCAAGTTTACTAGTAAAACTTGGCGAAAAGAAACATTATGCTATATATAAAATGTATATGTCAACTAGTAATTACATTATGTCATCAACATATACTCATTTATGTCTGGAACCAACAGAGTTACCATGTCATCAAAATTTTGCTTAACAAGTAAACATATTTTGCAGACGACTTCAAGCAATCTACGGAGGACAGTTAAGAAGATGTAGTTGATGATACCAATGGGTGGAGTTGACAGGTTGTTTTGGTGAAATTGAAAAAATCATGGAGGACTATTGTTGTTAATAAAATTTGAAGAAGAAGAAGAAAGAATAATTCACGTGAGATGATATTTATTTTTAATCAACTAAAAATAGAACCCAACGTGTATTATTTTATTGAGAAAAAAATAAGAGTCACGTCAACATTAAAAACAAAATAAAAGTTGAGAAAAAAATAAATGTTCCAATGATTAACGGTGCAGGCTTTTTGGTCGTATAGTTCCGTCTAATCAAAGTAATTTAGGATGGTTAAAGAAACACATTCTCTAAAAAGAAGATTCAGCCTTACAATAAATCCTCACATAATAGTAGTATAAGAACCTATAATAATTCTCTTCTTTACCCAATAATCCCCTTAACAACATCCAAATTAAGGGAAAGATGGGAAGCACACATTCCCATGGCATTATCCCCATTCTGATCATCCTTCTTAAACTATATTTACTTCACCTATACATGAAATAGCTTAAGCATGCATGCACTTGGCAATGGACAAAAACAGCATCTTCACAGCACACAAGCAGGGACCATGCAGCTTGAAAAGAAGCTGAACCCTCTCTTCTGCATCAAGAAAAATCGGGTTTTAAAGCATCCACTTTAACAAGATAAATGGATGAAAGTGGAGGCTTACCTTTCTGGGTTTTGCGTAAAGCAGATGTGGGGAAATTTTATAGAGGTCTTCATCCACGGGTTTGGCTGTTGGGCGGTGGTGCACAGCTGTGGGACTTGGCGGTTCCTTCACGTCATTCATCTCCCACCGTTGCCTTTTTCCTTCTTTTACATTTGACTGCCCAACTTTTGTCTGCAAATGTTTCATTCACCATTATTACCAGAAATAACATATTTACAGTCATTCATTTTTTATCAATTCACCATCGTCATTATTTTATCGCATTACCATTTTAGACGAGGGACAAAACAAAGAGCTTTTGTCTAGATTATAACGAAAGCCAGGCTTTCATTTTCTAGACAAGTCACATGGCTGTTCGTAGGTCGTAGCCCTTTCATTTATGAGCATGCCAATGTCTTTTTCTCGCTTTATTTGGCGAGCCTCTTCCTCGAATATAATAATCTTAAACATAAAAACGCAAAGTAAACCCCTTTCCATGGAATTTTCTTTTACTATTTTTTGACATTTTTATACCCTTTTTTTGTAACCAGGAATTCCTTTTCATGAACAACTCAATGCATTTCGAAGAAACCATATTCACATGCACAAGTGAAAATGAAACTGCTATGGTTTCAAGGTATGGTAGCTATTGTTAGAATCTTTACCCTTCTGCGAGGAACAACGATCATGGCAGGAGTAGTAACAACATCAATATCATAAAGATCACCGGCAACATACAGATCACGATCCTCGGAGTAGCTGTAACGAAGCAACCCAGCTTGTCTAGCTGATTCGAAACACTGAGTAAAAGGGAGGTCGTTGTTCCAATCCCAACTGCCAAAAGCTGGAACATGGCTCCTTGTACAGTATTCCTACAACACAAACAAACCTCATCAGGAACAACAATGCATGTACACAACAACAACAACCAAGAAAAAATAAAAAATGTTAAACTGATGAGCTTGAAGCATAGATAAAAATAGAGGAAGAAAAGGGCATGCTTTACTTACATCCATATTGTTGCAGAGAGCAAGAGAAAAGTGTTAGAATTAGAATATCTTGGAGATTGACTTGACTTGCTAAGGAATTCTAGCAATTTAAAAGGGAAGGAGAGCTATGAAAGAGAGAGAAGGGAATAGGGTACAGTAGGGGAAGAGGCTAGGAATATAGGGGATCCAAAGCAATACAACTTCTGTTAGGTAAAAAGGAAAAGAAACTCAGGGTAGCAGACAAAAGGACAGAGAGGTAAGCTTAAAACCAGAGAGACAGGTAAAAGTAAAACCACTAGAACATGGTTAATAACTTTGCCTTTTGAATTGGGTTTTTAAAGGCAAATTTGTCTTTTGGGAAATAATTTAGAAAAGTACCCTTTTGGATATTATTTAGAAAAATATTCTCAATCGATTTATGTAAAGGGACTCGCATTTTGTCATACACGATTTTTAAACTCGTATTTAGTTAGACGTGAGTTTCAGCTGATGTGACGCGTTTTATCTATTGTCGTCTTGTAATATACAATAAATAGAACTCACGTCTAGCCAAGCGCAAGTTGAAAAATCGCGTTTGAGAAAACGCGAGTCGCCCTTAAGTAGACCAAATGGGGGTATTTTTCAAATAATATTGAAAATGGATACTTTTTCAAATCTTTTACCAAAAGTAAATATTTAAACAAATTTGCCGTTTTTAAAAAGGTTTAAATAAAAAATAAGTGTTTAAATTATTTAACTTTTGAATTTTAGGTACTTAAAGTATTTTTTTAAAAAATATGTGCTTATAGTTTACACTGTTATAATTTTAACGCTTCAGTAGTTAACTAATGTTAAAAAAATTGTTAGTCAATCAATGTTCGACACGTGACATGTTTATTTGAATTTTTTGAAGAACAAATCAAATTTTTTTAGTATTTTAGAAATCTTGAAAAAAAAATTTACAAAGTAGTCCATAAATCTCTAAAACTTTTTAAATTCGAACTCTCAAATCGTAGCCGCTTCTTCCGTCGATCCCCGCCCCTGAGCACACTCTTTCGGTTGCCGGACTTAGCCGGTCATTTCCCCTCACACGATGTCGCCATAAACGACGAACGACACTCCAGACGAACATACTTTAGATGATCGAAGGGGTGTGCTCATGGGCGACGATCGACTGCGAAAGCAGCGACGATTTGAGGGTTCGGGTTTGAGAATTTTTAGGGATTTAAGGATTATTTTGTAAAAAATGAGATTTTCGTGATTTTTTGAAAATTTAATTTTTTTGTGTAAAAAATATTTTAAATTTCTAATTTTAAAAAAATGAACATGCCACATATCAAGCATTGATTGATTAACAATTTTTTAACGGTAGTTAACTATTAAACATCTAAAATTATAATGTGTAAACTCTAATCGCGTATTTTTGAAAAAAATACGTTAAACTTTATGCCCTTATTTTTTTAGTTAAGCCTTTTAAAAAACACCTCTTAACTTTGCTTTTATCAGGTTGCCTACACCCTAGTTTGTCGCTGATCAAGATGTATATTCCAATGCTTGAAAGCTCTTTATCCTTGTTTTCTACTTCGTTTTTTATTTTGTGGGTTCTTTTGGTTTAATTTTTCTCAAATCTCGAAGCAAAGGCTATGGTTGGCCTTTTATCTTGGGCAATTTTATGTAAAAAAAACCTATAATAAATAATTATTTAAAGAAATGACTCTCACAGAGCATTACTTAAAAAAATGACCCTCAAATCTGCCACGTATGAATAACTCACGTTCTGCGAAAAGCGAGTTCCGACCTCGCTATCTGCGAGCAGCGAGTTATTCTTACGTGGCATCGCTTTTCAGAATAACGAACTTAACAGGAACTCGCGCTCTCCAAAACGCGAGGTCCCCGAGAATTTAAAGAGCCGACTGAATTTATCGCGGTTTATTTAATGGAACTCGCTTTCTGCAGAAAGTGAGTTATTTGTAAATCGGGGTGGCAGAACAAGCAACCATAGGCATGTTCGAGCCATATTTCGGGGCTATTAATCGTATTATTTTAGTAAACGGCCAGTTTAGGTGCGTAGTAATTGAACTTATCTTTCATTCGGCACCAATATGGGCAAGTTCAGTGCGTTTTAAACCGGGTAAAATTCGCGTTAAAAATGGTACCGTAGCTTGTTTTTGTGAATGACTGAAAAGTTAAAAGGGTGTGATAATCTTTTTCGGTTTATTTATCGGGTTTTTAATGTATGTTTATTATCGCATTTTTTGACCTTGGAGGTGTTGTGGAAGAACTTGGCTACCATTTGAGACTAACATTGGAACGTGCGATACACGGAAAAGGGTATAAAATTTACATTGAAATGGTTCGAAAGCGTGGTTTTCTACAGGAACGACAAGGTGGAAAGACAACTTCTAAAACTAATGAGACCTTGTTGTTTCAACATAAACTTATATTACATCCGTAGAAAGTTGTAACTCGTTATTAGTATTAAATTTCAACATAAACTTATATTACATTCGTAAAAAGTTGCTACTGGAATACGCCTATCATATTTTACCCCACACCCGCGAAAAGCCGTAACCCTGCACATTATCAACTGTTAAGTCCGGGTTGGAATACAACTTCTGTTCTGACCCCGATCAAAGAGGAAACCCCGACCGAAGAGGGCATTTTATAAATTACCGCGCCGTGGTCGCCATCGGCCAATTTTTCCCTATACATTCCCATTCTTTGTGATGTGGGCAATCTTGGATATTGAGGTATACCTCACTACGCTGCATTTTACACCAGGATTCCATCATCAGCGTGAATGGTATGAGCTTTGGCCGCGATTACCTTCTCGAGTATTGTGATTTATCGTTCAACTTGTAGGTCTGACCTCGTTCAAATGTGATGCAAATGCTCAGAGCTCTAGACACGTACTCATGATGCAACTACATATACCAACAAATCACAATGCTCCAGAAATCTCTTAGCCAAAGTATTTTTCGAGTATTTGATTTGTTGTTATTGGTAGCTACAATAGAAGCGTAATATTCTTGCAACTTCGGGGGAGGTATTTATAGAAGGGATCATGCGTTGTGTGAAGAGCTTTTTCTTCCAGGATTCCTGACATGGTAGGGATTTCGCATTCTGTAAATAGCGAGTTCTTCCAAGATTCCTAACGTGTCAGGAATCTCGCGTTCTATACAAGCGAGTAGTTGGTTCAAAATTAAATTAATAAATAAATAACAACAAACAATAGCAAACAACAAAATATCATATCATATCATACGATATTAATAAATAAAACCCTAAAATTGATATCAGCAAATACAGCAAACACTTAGTTCATACGAGGGCCCGGGCGGTTAGGACACTTGTTAATTGTGTGTATGGGATTTCTACATGCACTGCAAAGTTTCTTTTTTCCAGTTCTTTCTCTATGTTCGACCATGTCCTCCGCACAGTAAATCCATGTCGATCGTGGATGTCCCTTATTTCGTAGTAGTGCAGGATCTGGCGTATGGTTGGTTCATCATCAACGGCATACGGATCAATTTCATTTCCGATGAGAGGAAACTCTTTTTCGTAAACCTTCAATACCGTTTCTAGTAAGTATACCGGATCAAGCAGTTGCATGTAGTGAATTCGTTGGGAAGAACAAGCAGCAATGGCGTATGCGCACGAGTATTTGAATGTTTGGAAGACTCCGCAGTCGCAGGTTCTCTTCCTTAGATTTACCACGTATGCATTATGTTGTATGCCTTTCAACAGCCTCGAAAATTTTGAAACATGAAACAAATGGCTTTCTCGAGAGAAGAGAGTTGCAGTCATCACATTTGAATGGCGCACATAAATTTACAATTTTTCGAGGAAGTCCGGGTGCACTTTGTGGCCACCTGCCATGTAATCAGTTGCTTGCCTTCTCAGGGTTGCAAATAGGGTAGCCAAACGATATTAGGTCGCTTTGACAACGGAAGTGATAGGCAAATGCCGCACTCCTTTCAGAGCTGAGTTGACCGTCTCAGCCAAGTTCGTTGTCATGTGACCATATCGTTTACCCCCATCATATGATCGAAGTCATTTTCCCTCGAGATTTTGGCAAGGTAACATGCGCCTTTGTCATTCCTAGCTCTCAGTTCTTCAAACAGCTGGTCTATCTCATGTACGTAATGCGAGTTGCCTAGGGAATGACAAACACCTAATTAGTGGTGAACAATACATTTAAAGATATCGTAAACGTAGAGGACGTAAAAGACGTACCCATTCTAAGCACCATAGCACGTTCATCTTGGTTCTTGTAAATCTGCAAGTAGTTGGTCGCAATGTGTCATAAGCAGTAACGGTGGTAAATATGGGGAGGCTGCCAAGACCGGCACAAACCTTGTATTGCGTACTTGATCGCATTGGATCTGTTAGAAATAACACATATCTCATCATCCCTTGCCCGCATTACATGAGAAAGAACATGTCTCCGTAGGTTCTTAAGGAAGAACTGCCAAGACTCGAGATCTTTCTTTTCGACTATTGCGAAGACTACATGAATGATTTTCTAATTATCGTCTTATGCAACCGCCAAAAGTAAGACCTGTGTATATTTCCCGTACAACCAAGTACCGTCGATCTGAACCATTGGCTTGCAATTCATGAATGCATTAATGCACTCAAGAAATATCCAAAATAGCCGGTAGAATTGACAAACACCTAGTAGGACACGATCATTTTCGTATGACAGAGCTGTCTCAAGTTTCACAACCGTTTTTGGTATGTGTTTCTACATCATTTTTAGCCACGGGCACAACTCGTTGTAAGGTTCCTCTCATTGGCCAAATAGTTTTTGTACGGCCTGCCACCTTGCATATCATGCTTTCGGGTATTCAAGAATGTAGTTGTACTATTTTTTTGCTGCGGCGATACATATGGCAACCATCACACGAGGATTTGCTTTAACCAGTGGCATGCAGGTATCGCATAGGACGTTCACATCCAACTTCTTGTGATCTTGACTTAGGCTGCTCACGGTGCATGTATGAGGCCTATATAGTTCCGTGATTCTCTACAGTCAGTTCAACATCTTCAAGGATGATACACGAACCCTCCACTCACATCCCTATTTCTTGTGGGCACACTCTGTAATGTAGAAATTCGGTTGGGTTTTCTTCACAATCGTTGTAACTGCCCGACAAATGTTGTAGTGCTTAATCATGACCACAACCAGTTCTTTTGTCAAGAATATCATCCCAATGGCCAGTTCACCATCGGCACAGTGGTTGTATCCGTCAATTGTTGGGGGTTGTGAAAATTCTAGAATGTTCAAGGCATCCATATCAACCATTGTGAAGTGAGATGGTGACTAGTAATAAGAAATAGGTGTGGCCGATACTGGAACGTTGCTTTCTGCTGGGTGTTCTTCGTTGCCTTCTAAATCTTCAAAGGACCCTACTGGAATGTTCACGTTAGCTGGTTCTTCATAGAAGGGCCCTTGCTCATCGTCGTCGGGTCCGACTTCCCTAACCGGTTCTTTATCAAAAATATCCCTCTCGAACCAGTATAGTTCTGCGTGGTCGACTGCTACCTTTTTAGGCTAGTAGACTTATTGTCGATCCCGAGACCACTCATGAACCGTATTATGAAGATCAAAATTGAGCGCACCAACACAGGAATGTCTCCTCATAGATGGTTGAACGTACTCTGCACTAGGGACATACGTTGAATATCGTTCATATGACAAATCATCGAAGGGGTTGAACGCTTCATGGTCGGATGACCTCATGTAGTTGTGGGATGATGACGATGTGTCCCCCATACTATACGGATTGTACGTTGCATGTCTTCGAATTGGAGAGGATGGTGCATCAAATTCATCATTCGGGGGATAGTTTAAGTTGAAGCCGAAACTAGCTGCGCATGAATGTCTTGATGTAGAAGACGGCGATGCACCCAACTCGTTGCGTGGATTGTATGTAGTTAATAGGTTGAAATCATTTCGTAAACCCATCGTGGGGCTATCAACATTGGCGTTAGGGTCGAAGTTGAAATTCGCCCGTCTCCAGCTTGGGATTTCGATACCAACATTAGAATAAAAAAATGACGCATACAACTCGAGGAGCCCTCCCAATGAATACTCCAAGTGGGTGGCCACAATCAACTCTACATCATTGTTTTCCCCAATCTGACATGATGAGTAGGTCAACGGTTCAATAGAGATTGGCAGACGACACTTCAACTCTTTCAGCCTTTCTACACGGCCATGTGGGACACTATTTTCAACTTTCTTAATTAACTTCTTGTACGATAATCTCCTCGGAATCATTATTCTTACAGTATTCGCAGACTAAAAAATAATGCCGAGTGCGGCATCAGCAATTATCTCGCCATCGTGGTATACTAGAACGTCAATACTTCCTCGTCTTGACATTTTCCCAGCACATAAAAGATCTACATGTAACAAGAACAAACATTAGTACCAAGCAATTTAGGAAAACTACACAATACAAGCATTGCAGAAATCGTGGCAAAACTTACAATTGAAACACTTTTATGATTCAAACGGCTCGTAAATTATGTTCGCAATATCCTTTGCTATTCCTTAGCTTCTATAAGCTACTGCGAATGTTGAGGAGAAATTTGTCTGCAGTTTGGGATCATTCCATTATGTCTTATATAAGAGGTATGAAGGACCAATATAATATTCGTCCGAAAAATCATGTAGAATCTTGCTTTTGCAGACATGTCTAAGAAGCAATGTCCATTTCATGCACTATTCGTACCAAACAATGTTTCACATAAATAAAGGAGGACAACAACAACGTTTCTCATACTTAGAACATTAATAAAGGATGACAAGATAAACTCATAAGAAATAATTTAACGATGATTTAAGGAATGAAAGGTTAATCAGAATCATCGTAGTCAGTTGAAATGTCTGAACTTAAGTTAAGTTCTTCTATCAGCTATTGTTTTTGTTGCCTGCGCCTGTACATAAAAAGCTGCAACTCGTCGGCAGCTGCATCAACATCTGGTGAACACGAAGCTTGTTCAGTGGTCGCTGCGAGTGCGGACATACCAGCTTCTACGGGTGTAGACGTACTACCTTCTCCGGCATACACCTCATCAAATTTAACATTTAAATGAATGTATTTCGCTCCTGCAGATTTGAGCCGGTCGTACATGTTACGTACGTCGGTTTCATTGGTTGGATTTATAATGTAGTGTGTTTCAGTTGCCGCCGGTGTTGGGATTTTACATTCCAAGTAAGAAATTTGCTTGTCAGTACGTTTACTAAACTCTTCAGATATCAACTGCAACAAATCCTGAAGTGACATATTACTGGTGATTGTTGTGTCGAAATAAGTACCGATAAAATAAAATGTTGTGAAAAACTTAGCCATGAGGGGAGCAGAGTGTTGGAAGTTTTGCTGAAACAGATATAATCAGAGCCTGAGTTTTATAAGGAAGAAAAAACGGATTAAATTTAATTTCAAAAACAACATAACCTCGCGTTCTAGGCAACGCGGTTTTCTATGGAACTTGCTATCTGCAGAACGTGAGGTCCCTTTTGACCGTTCATTATATGAGACTGTTGAGATTCAAACCGGTTAAATAGGACCTCGCGTTCTGTAGAAAGCGAGGTCCAAGGGTTTTCAAAATTATGCTTCCTAAAATATTTTATATTATGACAAAATTAAATAACTATAAAAAATTTATTAGTAGTAATACAACCTATATATGTAACAGATTTTCAGATTACTAAAAACTTTTCTCTTCTACTATATTTAATTAATTTATATACCAAAATCATTTAAAATTTTAACAAACTTTTATATAGGGCCATTAATTAGTAATACAACTTATATATTAATATAACTTAAATACCATCTTTTTTCCTACCTCTTATCAAATTTAAATATCATCTTATACTTTATGACTATTTGATTTTAAAGATTCGACACTAATTAGGATTTCAATTTAAGGAAAATAAGAATTTGACATTAAATATTTTTACCATATAATAATTGCAATCAAATATTTAAATTACCATCTTTTAAAAACAATGTACTAGATGGTAAATGAGAATTGAATGACCTCACATTCTATGCAACACGGTTTTCTATGGAACTCGCTATATGCAGAACGCGAGGTCCCCTTCTGACCGTTCATTATATGCTACTGTTGATAGTCAAACTGGTTAAACAAGACATCGCGTTCTGTAGAAAGCGAGGTCCAAGGTTTTCAAAATTATGTTTCCTAAAATAATTTATATTAGGACAAAATTAAATAACTGTACAAAATTTAATTGTAGTACAACTTATATTTGTAACAGATTTTCAGATTACTAAAAACTTTTCTCTTCTACTATATTTAATTAATTTATATACCAATTGAGTTTAAGATTTTAACAAACTTTTAGATAGGGTCATTAATTAATAATACAACTTATATATTAATATAATTTAAATAATATTTTTTCCTACCACTTATAAAATTTAAATATCATCTTTTACTTTATGACTATTTGATTTCAAAGATTCGACACTAATTAAGATTTCAATTTAAGGAAAATAGGATTTTGAAATCAAATATTTTTACCATCTATATATAATAATTTAAGGAATAATTTATTAATGGACGATTTCTGAGAAATAAGGGACCTCGCGTTGTGCAAAACGCGAGTCCCTTTTTGACCGTTCAATATGCCCTCTAAAAAGTCATAGGACACGTCTGTTCAATGGAACTCGCTTACTGCGTAACGCGAGGACTTCAGTATCTCGCTTTCCACAGAACGCGAGGTCTATTTAAAATCGCTTCCTAGACGGTGTGAGCACTCTTATAAATAGGGCCCTACAAAATCAATTACCCCACATTTTTGCATTCTTCTTCTCATATTCTATTATACATATCATATATTTTCTATACAATGGCAGCTTTATTGAGGCTATATGAACGACATGTCTTCGACTATTGGCGGGCGAATGAGGAGGTAATATTTTTCTTACTTTAAATTAATTTCTTTTTTAATTTATTTCCTCCTATATGTATATATTTTTAAATTATTATCTTGTACTATTTTTCTTCAAGAACTACGAACGACCATTGACATGTTATCTAAATTGTATTACGGCCGCGTCAGACGAGGATATAGTTCCATTTATTGCCGAAGCCAGTTTTGGGCACGTCGTTACTATCGTTGGCAGTACGAAGTTGAACTGTCCCTTCATTAATACCTTTATTGGAGCGATGGAGGCCAGAGATTCACACCTTCCATCTTCCGTGTGGCGAGGCTTCAATTACACTGGAAGATGTTGCATATCATCTTGGCTTGCCTACTGACGACGCGGTTATTACCGGTGTTGCCGAGGGTGACTGGCCGAACCTATGTGCTGAGCTGCTGGGAGTAGTTCCGAACAAGTTCGACGGTGGCAAAGTCTTTCTAACTTTTTTGGAGTAGAATTTTACAATCATCCCCCGGATGCGGATGATGAAACAAAACAGGTAAATATATTTATTTTATTTTACTATATATTTTGTTTTCTATTTTTTTAATAATTAAAATATTTTTATAACGGTACTTATTATTTTTGCGGCGATTTTCTCGTGCTCACATCCTACACATTATTGGAGGGATTTTGAATTCTGACAAATCTCGCAACAAAGTTCACCTGATGTGGTTGTACCATCTCCGTAATTTTGTAGAATGTAGCAAGAAATGTTGGGGAGCAACAGTCATGTCCTTTCAGTTCAAGGAGCTTTGTAGAACCATCGACCCAAATAGAGCCGCAATCGGAGGATGTCTTTTACTGCTTCAGTCTTGGGCTTGGTTTCGGGTGCCCTTTTTAAGCCCGCGACCTAGACAGCCTACTCCATACCTATTTTTGCTTATTCGGAGGTACTATTAAAATTATTTAATTTAATTTAATTTAATTTAATTTAATTTAATTTAAATTATTTTATTTTATTTTAAGAATATGTTTTAAAACTATTACAATTTTTTAAATTCATTTTCATTAATGACAGGTGGTGCCTTCCACTCACTCACCAGGGACTGCCGGAGACACAACGAGACTACAGACTGCTGATCGACACGATACAAAATGAGGTCAGGATTTCAGATGTTTTTTCTTAATTCCTCAAAAAAAAAATTCGACCATAAATTTATATAACTCACATTCAATTATTTTTGTTCAATTCTCGTGGACTTCGTACGCTGCTCCTTTGATTCGAGATTGTATTCAGCAGGACATCATAGACGGCTCTCACATCTGACTGCTGCTGGTGCCACTCATCAACTATGAAATTGTCGAGTGACATCCTACCGACCGGGTTCTGCGACAATTTGGCTACGTCCAAGGGGTTCTGGAGTCGCCACCCAATTTGGACGAATTACATCGGTTGACGTAGTAGGGGGAAGACGGAAGTCTATTGGGGCCATCATCACGCTGACTGTGTCAGGCAATAGATGACAAGGTATGGCAGGTGGCCGCCCATATATGTACCAATTGTGAACCAGGACGTCACATTCGACTATATGCAGTGGTACTACCAAAACGGGAAGATACATATACTGACTCCGGGGGAGCGCCATTGAGAAATTGTGATACCTCCCTAAAACTGCCCGCCTACACAACGTCACGCCACCCAGCGCCAGCTGACGCAACGCGGTACTAGAATAGGGCCTAAAAGTCAGAGACGTCGAACACACACTACAGGGGCCTCGTCCTCTAGAACAACGCAGGCATCAGATCAGTCCGGGACAGGGCCTTCGACACCAGCGCCAAGACCGACATTCATGCATTCCGCTTCGTCATCGTTTCAGCAGATGGGTGGTCCTCATACGTTTCAGCAGACGGGGCCTTCACTCAAGCTTTTCATGACGGATGTGTTTCGTCCCTTTATGCCGGTGCCTCCACCATATTACCCGACACCGCCTTTGGCATATTTTCCTCTGGTGTTCGATATTCCACCATTGGCAGCACAGTTCGACTACAACATTGTCGAGCAGACGCCACCACAGAGTTTGTTCTACACCGGCCTTGGTGTCAGCGGTGGTCCGCGTCTCGGGGATGATCATGGCGCCGATGATGAGGACGACGACGACGAAGCATATGCCGCTCGGAGGAATCTGCCACGAGATTGACGTGCACCCAACTGCGAAACGGGTGGACATATGCGTCATTAAGACGAGAGGATGTTTATTTATCAACTTTATTTATTATTTTATAATTTTAAATATTTTATTTGTCTTATTTTTTACATAGTTTTAGATTTTATATATATTTTCGTTATTTGTCGGATAAACAATAACGTACATTAAAACCCGATAAATAAATCAGAAAAGATTATCACACCCTTTTAAATTTTCGGTCATTCACAAAAACAACCTACGGCACCATTTTCAACGCGAATTTTACCCTGTTTACACCGCACCGAACTTGCCAATATTGATGTAGAATGAAAGACAAGTTCTAGTACTACACACCTAAACTTGTTGTTTACTGAAATTATACGATTAATAACCCCGAAATATAGCTCGAACATGCCTATGGATGCTTGTTCTGCTACCCCGATTTACAAAGAACTCGATTTCTGCAGAAAGCGAGTTCCATTAAACAGCCCGCGATAAATTCAGCCGGTTCTTCAAATTCTCGGGGACCTTGCATTTTGCAGAGCGCGAGGTCCTGTTAAGTTCGTTATTCTGAAAAGTGATGCCACGTAAGAACAACTCGCTTTTCGCCGAAAGCGAGATCGGAAATCGCTTTAGGCAGAACGTGAGCTCTATACGTGGTAGATTTGAGAGTCATTTTTCTAAATAATGTTCTGAGTGGGTCATTTCTTTAAAAATTATTTAAAATGGGTTTTTGACTTAAATTGCCTTTATCTCGGCTCTTTTAACCCCACACGCATTACTCAGTAAAAACCTGGTGCTTTGTGCACACAAGAGAATGGCTGAAATCGAGAAAGTTGGAGATATTTAAAAGAAAAAAATGGTTTTTTAATTGGCTAATGAAGATGATGTCAGTAATTGGTCAACACGCTCAACAGTTTACAGTGAACAGTGGCGAAGGCAGCAGTTTTATAAAGTAGAAACTTGCAGAAGACGAAGCTCCATCAGTAAAATAGAATAAAATATGGTTGCAGCAGATAAAAGGACATGCATGTGCTCTATGCGGACAAGCTTAGGCCTTTGATTGCTCCCTCGGCTCAGCTTTTGAGTTGATTGTTTTTTTTTTTTTATCCCAAATGGTGAAAATTTAATATTTATATACTATATTATTGTATCAGTAATTCAGTAAATGGTTAGGTATTCATAGTTAACTAACATATTATAATGTTTAGTCATTTTTTATATTGAGTTTGAGCATTGTTTGGAATTAGAATCGTAGCGATGTCATCCTCGCTAAAAAAATGTTTTCAAAGTGTTAGTTATTTTTCGGATATAAAAATGTTTATTTCGTTATTTTTCGGATATAAAAATGTTTATTTCGTGGGGTTTTAAAAAACTGCGTTTTATTTAGAAATTGGAGTCGCCACCGGCCACTTAGGTAGGTCAGACACCATAAAACCAGAGATTTGAAATCTGTTGGGTTCGGGAGTCGGTTACGGATGGGGAATGATTAACACCCCTACACCGCCCAAAATTGGTACTTTAATAATTACCGCTTTATTAAAATTAAACTTTCTAGATTAAAGTGACGATTAAATTAAGAATTGGTTATAAGTACGAGTAGATTTTAAAGGCCCCGTTATCCGAGAGCAAACGCCCAACCACTATCACTGCAACTGATACTGGCCCCGTTTGCGCTCGGATAAAAGGGAACCGCATTTACATTATATATTCCATTATGCAAACTTAGTGAAATAATATATAAAGAAACATTCACATGAGCATGGTATGAAAAACATAAAAAAAGAAAATTATAAACAAAAATAATATGAAACCTGAATATAACATAACATACCATAATGAATAAAAAAAATATAAATGTAAATGCAAAAAGATCATATTTCCAAAGCTAAACTAATTAATTCTAATATGCTTGATCACACAAATATATGACATGACATGTGTGAAATGTAATGCTAAACCAACATGCTAATAAAAAAATTAGAGCTTGACTTCTATCATATAACATAATTTACATCCGTAAATTAACATGATATTTAAATATGATAAAAACACCACACTAACATATAACCAAAAAAGACAGATGAACATAACATCCATGCTAAAACATGCTATCTACACATAAACTAGACAATCACCTATCAAACATGTAAGATATGAGTTAAAAAACGAAAATATAAAGGTAAAATACGATCAACTAAACAGATATTATAAAACCTAAAAACATGAAATAAAAACATAAGAACACACAATGGGCAAGGCAAACATACTAAAACATAATCACAAAAGCATGTGCAATAAAAATATCAATGATCCTAATATACAAACAAAATAAAATATATTTAAACATGATATATTGACGATATTAACGAAACTGCAAGAGGACTGAAATGAAAAAAAAACCAGAAGCAAAAAGGATAAATAAAACAAAAACAAAAGCAAATTTAGGGATGTAATTACAAAACAAAGAAAGCCTAGGAGGACTGAACATGTCATTTGACCAAGGGGCAAGCCCAAAGTGCAAATATTCAAAACGCGGAAGGACTATGGAGGTAATTTCACCATTTGAAAACGGATTTCGGGTAATTTAGGCGTTAAATTGAAAACTTTGGCAAACCAGAGAGGACCGAGATTGTGAATATCCCATGCGGCGAGACAGAAATAAAAATAGGGATTTATGACGCAATTTTACCATTTAAAAAAATAAGACACTTATAAAATCCCCTCATCCGGCCTAAAATCAAAATTTTCCCATTTTTTAGCCCCCCTTTTATAAAAAACCCATCCCTCATTTTTTCTCTAAAAAACCAAACCCTCCATCTTTGATAAACCCAGAAACCGGCGGCCAACCGCCGTCTCCCCCGCCGCCGCTAATCGGCGTCGGTGAACCAAAAAAAACCCACCAAAACGAACCTCGCTTCCACCCTAACTCGAATCCAAACCTGGATTTAAAGAAAAGACTCACCTTTGTCCTAGATCTAAGAAAATAAAAAAGCGAAAACTATATTTTTTTAAAACTGAGACCAAAAGAACGTCTCCCTCCTTAGCCGGCTCACCATATTTAGGCTTGTTGCCGGTGGGGGAACTGACGACCGAAGGTAAATCACTCACTCCTTTTCTTTTTGTTATTTTTAGAGCATATACATTCATGCAACACTAAAGATGAATGAATACCTTTGTGTATTTTTTGTGTGTTCGAAAAAAAAACAAGAGGATGGGATTTTTTTTTGTATTTCTGAGAAACTGGTTACAACTGATTACTGATAATCTATTCTTACAACCTTTCATACATATATCCTCTCGGATGTTTCGGTAGAAAGTACTATAAAAAATACATATATATTTTGTTGGATTTGATATTATACTGGCATAGCTTGTATTCCTGGTGTTTTGTAGTGTATCTGAGTACGGTGGTTGGGGCTGGTGGCGCGACAGAGGCATGGTGGAGGTGATCTCTTAGCAGACGCATCCCTAGCCGTTGGATCAGATCTGATCCAACGGCTAGGATTGATAGAAGATCGAATGGCTGAGATAAGGCATCGAAAATGATGTAGTGGCCCTGGATCGCGCCACGTGGCCTGGAGATGATGGCCAGCCTTGTACGTGTCTCAGACGCGCGAGTGGATAATCCAACAGCCCGCGCGTGGGCTTCACGCGGCAGATGAGGGATCTTCATGCTTCATCCATAGTCGTTGGATCCAGATCTGATCCAACGGCCCTCGTGCAGCTGCGTAAGATGAAATGAGGGCATCAAGGTTCCAATATTTGATATGGGTTAGGGTTTCTTAGGATGTGGGCTGGTCGATTTGGGCCCAATGTAAAAGATTGTAGTTTTGTACATGGGCTGGATATTAATTTATTTTTTGGGTCTATGACACTTTATCTGTTTACAACAATAATAATAATACTACTAATAATAATTAATACGTATATATATACACGCATGAAAACGTACACGTACATGGACACACATACGTATATATCATACACATACATACTTACGTACACACATATACAATTCATACAATACTCTTCCGTATACGTAATAATGACTTTAATAATACACACATGCAAACATATATTTGAATATTAATATATTACACATTTTAATTAATATCATATACGATCATACATACATATGCAATCATACACATAATCAACATAAATATCCACACATATATATATTACGTATATATTAATCACATGTACACACATACATATATGTAAACACGCGATAATATTAACTGATTATTATATTAGAACGGCACAATATTAATAAACACAGATAAAAATGAGTGATTACAGTTGCCTCTCTTTCCTTGTTCTTGTGGAACAAGAACAAAACAAAGATCATAAGCACTCATTTTATCCGACTTCCCTATTTGTAGCTTTGGAGTCACGTGTTCTTCTGAAACTCTCCGCTCTTCCTCAGCTGAATCTTCGAGTTCGTAAGTTCTTCCTATATAGAACTTCTTCACCTTCCGATCTTGGAGTTGCAGGCTCTTCCTATATAGAACCCTTCACTCTGGAGCCTCGAGTTATGAGTTCCTCTTATATAAAACTTTTCACTCTGAGACGGTAAAGCTTGGAGTCCTTCCTATATAGAACTTTTCGCCTTCAACGCGGTGGGTTTTTCCTATATAAAACCTTCTGCGCCACGAATGGATTCTTCCAACTGGGAGTTCCTCATATATAGAACTGCTAGTCTCCAAACCCTGGAGCCGCCAGTCCTTCCTATATAGAACTTTTAGCTTCTGGAATCTCAGAACTACGGGTTCTTCCTATATAAAACCTCTCACTCTAAGACAGTAAAGCTCGGAGCCCTTCCTATATAGGACTATTCGCCTTCAACACAACGGGTTTTCCCTATATAAAACCTTATACGTCATGGGTGAATTCCTTCGGCTGGGAGTTCTTCCTATATAGAACTGCTAGTCTTCACCCTGGAGCTATAAGCCCTTCCTATATAAAACTTTCAGCTCCTGAAGCCTCGGAGCGATAGATTCTTCCTATATAGAACCTCTCGTTACGGGTACTTGAAAATATAGGCCCTTCCTATATAGAACCTTTATCTTCACATTTGGGATTCACGCAAAAATGGCTACCAACGCTTCTTTGAATCTGCAGATACTTGTCTAGAATAAGACAAGATGCTATGACAAATGAGTTAGCATACTTCTAATCCTAGGGATGTCTAACTATTCATGATGCATGAGTGTCAATATCTTGGTTCGCCTGCTTTAGCCCTCAGTCAATCTCGACTCTACGCTGCTTGCTTTCTCTTTTTTCTTCTTCTAGCGGCGATACCCCATTTCACTATCGGGTTCAACCATTCCAACTTTTCTTTTTTTGAATTTTTGGTTCGGGGTTCTAAAGTGCCCTTTCAGGTTTTCACCTTAGAGATTTTTGTTTTTGTATTTTTTTTCCTTTTTTGTTTGTTTTGTTTGTTTGTTTTTCTTTTTTCTCTTTTTTGTTTGTTTTTTGTTTGTTTTTTTAGGTGCCCTTCTGGGTTTTCACCTGGGAAATCTCTCTTGTTGTCTCAAATGCTTTCTTTAAACAGGCAGGGCATGTGCCAATGGTCATTTTACTTTGGTGCTCGAAGCCTTCTGCTCGCCCTGTTTCCACATACATCATGTAGGTAGCTGAAGGGCAAGGTTAACACCATTTTCTAATCACCTACATCTTCAGGGTTAGATCACAGTAATGCTCATAAATCTCTTGTTTATCATAAGCCTATGTTAACTCATTTGCATGATGTTTATGGCAAATAACAAGATGACAAGGAATGGGAGCTCAAAAATGTGATTTTATTATGATTAAGGATTTGGAACAATTTTGAGAAAGTCATGGCAAACTTGAGGAAAAGGAAAAGACAAACATGAAATGCAAAACCTCCCAGTATCCACAGTATGAATGATGCACGATCCTGTCAACCGGAGTAGAACCTTTGCCTGAAACTTCTTCTTCATGGGGCTCATAGGGACGACTCCTTTCTTCGGAGGTCCAACCTCCAAATTTATCTAAGTCACCCTTTAAGGGTTTTCGACTCGAATCCTTCCTTTGCTTTAAGACACCCTTTTTCGGGTTTTCGCCCTGAGCTCTCTTTTTTTTTTGTTTTTTTGCTTTGTTTTTTGTTTTATTTTGGTTTGAAACGCCCTTTCAGGTTTTCGTTCCACCTCTCTTTTTTCTTTTTCCTCTTTTTTTCTCTCTTTTTTCTCTTTTTTCTTTCTTTTTTCTTCTTCTTCTTTTTCAAACATAGTATTTCTTAATGGCATCAGAATTTACAGGATTTTTCAAATCGTCTCTATCCATTTCGGTTAAGATTAAGGCTCCTCCTGAAAATACCTTCTTAACAACGTATGGCCTTTCCCAGTTGGGCATCCACTTTCCCGAGAATCTTTCTGAATCGGGAGGATCTTCTTAAGCACCAGATCCCCCTCTCTGAATTCTCTCGGGCGCACCTTCTTTTTGTATGCCTGCATCATCGGTTTTTGGTACATTTGACCATGGCAGATGGCATTTAGCCTCTTTTCTTCGATGAGATTCAACTGGTCGAGTCTGGCTTGTACCCATTCGAATTCTTCCAATTTTACTTCATTTAGGACTCGGAGCGACGTAATCTTATCCTCAATGGGGAGTACTGCTTCGGTGCCATACACTAAAGAAAAGGGCGTTGCCCCTGTCGATGTGCGAACGGATGTCCTATAGGCGAAAAGAGCGAATGTCAGCTTCTTGTGCCAATCCTTATAGGTATTCGTCGTCTTCGCGATGATCTTCTTTACGTTCTTGTTTACTGCTTCCACTGCCCCGTTCATTTTAGGGCGATAGGCTGTAGAGTTATGGTGTGTTATCTTGAATTGGTTGCACACCTTCGTCATCATTTTGTTATTCAGATTGGAAGTGTTGTCGGTGATAATCCTTTCTGGAAAACCGTATCAACAAATGATCTCCTTCTTTAGGAATTTAAATATTGTCATCCTTGTGATGTTGGTATAAGATGCTGCCTCCACCCATTTAGTGAAGTAGTCTATGGCTACCAAAATAAAACGGTGCCCGTTGGAAGCCTTCGGGTGAATCTGCCCAATGACGTCCACGCCTCACGCTGCAAAAGGCCACGGAGAATTCATGGTGTGTAAAGGTAACAGAGTGTGAATCTTGTCAGCATAAATTTGGCATTTATGGCATTTTATGGCGTAATCGATGCAATCTCCCTCCATGGTCGACCAGAAATAGCCATATCTCATAATTTTTTGGGCTATAGACAGCCCGTTGGCGTGCGTCCCACATAAATCATCGTGTACCTCCGCTAAAATCTCCATCGCTTCCTGGGCATCCACACATCTCAATAATGTCTGATCATGGCTTCTTTTATATAGGATCTCCCCATCAAGAACGTATCTCGCTGCCATTTTTCTGACCGTTTTTCTGTCATTGTCATTTGCCCCTTCGGGATACTTTTGAAGCTTGACATATTGCAAGATGTCATAGTACCACGGGTTGCCATCAATCTCTTCTTGCATATTACAACAATGAGCCGACCTTTCAAAAGTCTGCATCTCAATAGGCTTCATTTCTGCCCCCGTGTTTGCTTTGAACATGGAAGCCAAGGTTGCCAAAGCGTCTGTCATCTGATTTTCTTCTTTGGGAAGGTAAGTGAAACTGATCTTTTCAAACTCCTCGGTAAGCTCTTGGATCAATTCATAATATTTAACCAGCTTTGAATCCCTGGTTTCCCATTTTTCGCGCAACTAGTAAATCACTAAGGATGAATCTCCGAATACTCGAAGTTCCTTAGTCTTTCTTTCAATAGCTGCGTTCAGTCCCATAACACAGACTTCATATTCAGCTATATTGTTGGTGCAGAAGAATTCTAGTCTGCTGGTGAAGGGATAGTAGACATTCTCTGGAGAAATCAGCACGACCCCTATCCCGTGTCCGAAAGCGTTGGAGGCTCCATCAAAGTAAAGCTTCCATGAGTTGTTATCTGAAACATCTTCCTCGGTTGTAATACACATCAAGTCTCCATCTGGGAAATTAAAGTTCAACGACTCATAATCGTCCGAAGCACGACTAGCTAGGAAATCCACTATGGCGCTTCCCTTCATAACTTTTTGGCTTACATAAACAATGTCGAATTCGGATAAGAGCATTTGCCAGCGAGCCATCCTCCCTATTAGTGCCAGCGCTTCCATTAGGAACTTCAAGGGTTCTAGCTTGGATATCAACCATGTGGTATGGTATCGCATGTACTGCATAAGCCGTTTGGTGGCCCAAACCAGCGCACAACATAGCTTCTAAATTGGCGGGTACCGCGTTTCGCAATCATTGAACTTTTTGCTTAGGTAGTAGATGGCTCGCTCCTTCTTCCCTGACTCATCGTGTTGCCCCAATACTCAACCCATTGAATTCTCAAAGACTGTTAGGTAGAGGATTAAAGGCATGCCTGGTACCGGAGCGACTAAAATTGGAGCGTTTGTCAGGTACCTTTTAATTTTTTCTAGGGCTTCTTGACATTCCTCATCTCAGACGCCGGGATTATTCTTTCTAAGTAGTCTGAAGACTGGGTCACACCTATCTGTTAACTGGGAGATGAAACGGGAGATATAATTTAGCCTGCCTAGGAAACCATGAACTTCCTTCTAAGTATGGGGCGGTGGGAGATCCTGAATGGCTTTCACCTTATCTGGATCGATCTCAATCCCTCTTCTGCTCACCACAAACCCCAAGAGTTTTCCAGATGTAACGGAAAAGGTGCATTTGGCCAGATTAAGCTTCAGCTGGTATTTCCGTAGTCTTTGGAATAGTTTTCTCAAGTTCTGTAGGTGCTCTTCTTCTGTTCGGGACTTAGCGATCATATCATCCACGTATACCTCTATTTCTCTGTACATCATGTCGTGGAAAAAAGTCACCATCGCTCTTTGATAAGTTGCTCCCGCGTTCTTGAGCCCGAAAGGCATCACCTTGTAGCAAAAAGTGCCCCACACGGGCACGAATATGGTTTTCTCCATGTCGTTTGAGTCCATCTTTATCTGGTTGTACCCCGAGAAGCCGTCCATGAATGAGAACCATGAGTGTCCCGCGGTGTTGTCAACCAACGTGTCAATATGTGGTAGGGGGAAGTTGTCTTTAGGGCTAGCTTGGTTAAGATCCCTATAATCTACACACATACAGACCTTCCCATCCTTCTTTGGTACTGGTACGATGTTTGCAACCCGACCACCTCCAAGAAGCCAACATCAAACTGCTTTTTCACCTCTTCTCTAATCTTTAACAACATGTCTGGTCTCATTCTCCAAAGTTTTTGCTGTATTGGTTTACATTCGGGCTTCGTCGGCAGTTTGTGTACCACTATGTCATTATTCAAACCTGGCATATCTTGATAAGTCCAGGCAAAAACATCCTTGAATTCCTGGAGTAGGGCTATCAGATCGTACCTGGTTACCGAGGAAAATGTAGTCCCGATCTTTACTTCTTTTCTCTCTTCTTCAGTCCCTAAATTTACAACTTATGTTTCTTCTTGGTAGGGCATGATTTGTCTTTCTTCGTTGGCCATCATCCTCATCAGCTTCGCAGGGACCTCAAATTTTATTTCATCATCATCTTCTTCGATTCATGCTGAGATCTCGGGGCATTCAAAATCTGATTTGGAATTGGATTTAGCATCATTCATACAGTTAATTATGGGAGACCTGCATTAAATGAGAACGAATGCATTGGGAAGAGAATGGTTTCATATGAGGTGAATGAATATGAATAATGAATGAAATAAATGAGATGTTTTTCATTTGAGAAAACGAGGAAGATATCTTTTCATTTCAGACAAAAAGCTAACATAGGTACCCTATACAAGAGATCCCCATTGTTTATGGGCAAAAACAAAAAGGTTGATTTGGAGCATTACTCTGATCTAGTCCTAAAAACCACAGGTAGATCAACGTGGCTCCAGTTATCAAGAGTTTCCCCGGGGCGGCAGGGGCGGATGTTGGTCAACATACTGCTGACTTGGTCGATTCCCTCAAGTGATTCAATAAACATTTCTTTCTCGTTGAGTATGCCATTTTCCTTAATTGCTTATTTGACCTCCTGTCCTGGTCGGTAGAATCCCCCGGAGACAAATGTATTTTTCAAACCAGGGAAAGACATTGGTCTCCATGGAATGTCCTCTTCCTTAAATCCAACTCTTCTCTACTCTTTCTTTCTTTTGTATTCTTCCTTTCTTTGCTGGGCACTTGGTTTGTAACCCAGCCCGAAGTGGTCATTCTTGGTTATTACGCTCCTGGCTCGTAGGCTCCCTTGCAATCTTCTCCCTAACCCTCTTCCTGCTTTGGCTCCTCGGCCCAGAGTTCCAGCAACAATCATCTTGGTGCAATTAGATAACCTGGGGCAGGGGATCCGATTACCTTCCGCGACGAATGTGGCGTTCACCAGCTCTAATGCTCGGAAAGAGCATTCTGCAGTATCCTCATCATTTTGGATGTAGGGGGCGTCTGATGTCAATGAAGCAATGATCTCCTGCTCAGCCTCCACTGTGAACAACTTGCCTTCGATCACGAATTTTAACTTCTGGTGCAGTGATGATGGGACGGCTCCCGCAGAGTGGATCCATGGCCTTCCTAATAAGCAGTTGTAGGATGGTTTTATGTCCATCACCACGAAGTCGACCAAGTACTCAGTCGGCCCAATCAATAGAGGCACTTCAATCTTTCCCAGTGTTCCTCTTTGCGTGCCGTCGAAGGCTCTCACAGAGTTATGACAGGGCTTTAGGTGAGAATTATCTATTGGTAGCTTTTGCAGGGTCACCATAGGTAGTACGTTCAGTGCTGACCCGTTGTCAATCAATACCCTCGGTAACACATACCCCTTGCAGTGGGTTGTGATGTTAAGAGCTTTGGTGGACCCCATTCCTTCTTCAGGGATCTCATCATCACTGAATGTTATATGGTTATAGGCGGTGATATGCCCCACTATCCTCTCCAACTTTGATATAGAAATGTCCTGGGGTACAAAAGTCTGGTTTAGCACTTTTAAGAGTGCCTCACGGTGTTTTTCTAAACTCAAGAGCAACTCTAGCACTGTAATCCTTGCCGGTTGCTTTTGTAGTTGTCCCAATATGCTGTACTCGCTATGTCTCAGGAATTTTAGAAATTCTTTGGCCTGAGCCTCGATTATTGGTTTATTTATCTTTGGGGGTGGTTCCTCACCGAATATCTGCGCGGGGGTAACCGATGTATCATTTCCTTTATCTTTGGCCACTTCAACAGCCTTCAAGGTCTCTGAGGAGTAACATTTGTCGCTCCTCGTGAAGTGGCCCACCTCACCGACATTCATATCACTCTTGTCTTGCTCGTCTTTCGGTGTAGGCTCAACCTTCCGCTCTTTTATCCCACCAGATTCTGGCTTTTCTGGTATGGTCACATTTATAGCATAATTCCAGGGAATTTGCCGTATATCCTTGAATGGGAACGGGGATGGTGCTAAGATGGTGATCTTGGGAGTCACCTTAGTAGTTTCTGCTTGGGAGAAAATTGCACTCTCCGGTCTGGAGGAGATGACAAAAGGCATGTCTCTCCCGTATTTAACGTTGGGGCTGTCTGTCATATGTACGTCTGTCCCCTTCATGTAGGCTCTTCGAAGAGCTCTATTTGCTTGTCATTCATCAATTGTTGCACCAATCCCTTAAACTCGCCGCACTGTTGGATGTCGTGTCCTCCGTACTGATGGAATTCACAGTACGCTCCACATCCCTTCTGTGTTACTACCATGCCCCTGTTGATCAAGCGGGCCATGCACAATTGCTGAAATATCCACCGCAAAGGTGACTTGATTTCTGACACATTTTCTTTAACTTTCCTGGTAGAGCACTCCTCAATAGCATTTACTCCCCTGTTCTCGTGATTAGGCAATGGGTTAGCAGCTACACTTGGTTCTTCAAACTTCAGTATCCCAGAATCGATTAGGTTTTGCACAAGCTTCTTGAAAGCAAGGCAGTTCTCAGTGGGATGACCAGGGGCGCCGCCATGATAATTGCAATGCGCGTTCAGGTTATACCCGGACGGGAATGTCAGTTTGAACGGAGTAACGTAGTATGGACAGAACAGATCTGCTTCATACAACTGAGAGTAAAGCTCGGAGTACGAAACGGGTAGTGGAGTAAAAGTTTGTCTCCTTTTCTTCTTTCTGGGGGTTCTCTCCTCTCTTTGGTTCGAGTTTTGTGCTTTCCCAGTAGATGCATGCGGCTGCGAAACTGTAAAATTCTTCGGGGCGGTGTAAGTACTGGCAGTGTTCACTTCATTCTTCTTGTTGTACTTCTGAGAACCTTCCCCGCTATCAATCCTACCGCTCTTGATTTCCAATTCAAAGGACTCCCCGGTCCTAATTAAATCAGCAAAACTCTGTGTCGTGTTATTAATGAGGCGATCAAACAGTGTCCCCTTCAGAGTATTAGCAAAAAAGAAAACAAGTCAGTACTGGATAAAATTAATAAATAGATAAATAAAAGGACGAATTAAATGGAAAAAACACACAAAGCAACCCTATTTATCCCGTCTAAAACCTAAGGTTATCCGCATGTCTCTAAAGTGGTGGGTTTCTATGTATTCTCTACATGCAGTCTTGGTTCTAGGAGGTACCCAAATTGTCCTTTTTGTCCCCTACTAAGAGTAGCAAGGCCCCCGATCATCACCCATTATAGGCTTCTTTCAACCGGGTTCAATTCAGGGGAACCCATTCACTTATGCCCCGAAGGTACTTGCTAGGCCCATACGAAAGCATAAGATACTCGAGCCTCGAAGGTACTTGCTAGGCCCATACGGGAGAACGATATCTCCACGAAAGAATTAGCGTTTCCCCCCACTTAAAAAACGGGTTTATATGCCATATTTTAAATGCGTTATAATAAACGCGCACTTACAACCGAATATTAATTTAATAGTCACTTTAATCTGAAACTTCTAACATTAATAAAGCGATAATTGTTTAAAAGCTTGACTCTCTTTATTTTGTTAAAAAACAAAAAATGTCCCCAGCGGAGTCGCCATATGTAACGATGTCCCCCTCGCTAAAAAAATGTTTTCAAAGTGTTGGTTGTCTTTCAGATATAAAAAATTTTATTCCGTGGGGGTTTTAAAAAACCGCATTTTATTTAGAAATTGGAGTCGCCACCGGCCACTTAGGTAGGTCGGACACCATAAAACCAGAGACTTGAAAACTGTTGGGTTTGGGAGTCGGTTACGGATGGGAAAATATTAGCACCCCCACACCGCCCAAAATTGGCACTTTAATAATTACCGCTTTATTAAAATTAAACTTTCTGGATTAAAGTGGCGAATAAATTAAGAATTGGTTCTAAGTACGAGTAGATTTTAAAGGCCCCGTTATCCGAGAGCAAACGCCCAACTACTATCACTATGCCTGATACTGGCCCCGGTTGCGCTCAGATAAAAGAGCACCACATTGACATTATATATTCCATTATGCAAACTTAGTGAAATAATATATAAAAAACATTCACATGAACATGGTATGAAAACATAAAAAAAGAAAATTATAAACTTTTAAACAAAATAATATGAAACCTGAATATAACATAACATACCATAATGAATAAACAAAAATATAAATGTAAATGCAAAAGATCATATTTCCAAAGCTAAACTAATTAATTCTAATATGCTTGATCACACAAACATATGACATGACATGCGTGAAATGTAATGCTAAGCCAACATAACAACATGCTAATAAAAAAAATTAAAGCTTGACTTCTATCATATAACATAATTCACATCCGCAAATTAACATGATATTTAAATATGATAAAAACACCACACTAACATATAACCAAAAAAGACAGATGAACATAATATCCATGCTAAAACATGCTATCTACACATAAACTAGACAAGCACCGATCAAACATGTAAGATATGGGTTAACAAACGAAAATGTAAAGGTAAAATACGTTCAACTAAACAGATATTATAAAACCTGAAAACATGAAATAAAAACATAAGAACACACAATGGGCAAGGCAAACATACTAAAACATAATCACAAAAGCATGTGCAATAAAAATATCAATGATCCTAATATACAAACAAAATAAAATATATTTAAACATGATATATTGACGATATTAACGAAACTACAAGAGGACTGAAATGAAAAAAAATAGAAGCAAAAGGGATAAATAAAACAAAAACAAAAGCAAATTCAGGGATGTAATTACAAAACAAAGAAAGCTTAAGAGGACTGAACATGTCATTTGACCAAGGGGCAAGCCCAAAGTGCAAATATTCAAAATGCGGAAGGACTAGGGAGGTAATTTCACTATTTGAAAACGGATTTCGGGTAATTTAGGGGTTAAATTGAAAACTTTGGCAAACCAGAGAGGACCGGGATTGTGAATATCCCATGCGGCGAGACAGAAATAAAAATAATGAAAACGCGGAGGGATTTATGACGCAATTTCACCATTTAAAAAAATAAGACGCTTATAAAATCCTTTCATCCGGCCCAAAATCAAAATTTTCCCATTTTTTAGCCTCTATTTTATAAAACACGCAGCCCTCGTTTTTTCTCTCAAAAACCAGACCCTCCATCTTTGATAAACCCAGAAACTGGCGGCCAACCGCCGTCTCCTCTGCTGCCGGCCGCCGCTAATCGGCGTGGGTGAACCAAAAAAAAACCACCAGAACGAACCTCGCTCCCACCCTAACTCGAATCCAAACTTTGATTCAAAGAAAAGACTCCCATTTTCCCTAGATCTAAGAAAATACGAAGCGAAAACTATATATTTTTAAAACCGAGACCGAAAGAACGTCTCCCTCCTTAGCCGACTCACCATATTTAGGCTTGTTGCTGGTGGGGGAACTGAAGACCGAAGGTAAATCACTCACTCCTTTTCTTTTTATTATTTTTAGAGCATATACATGCATGCAACACTAAAGATGAATGGATACCTTTGTGTATTTTTTGTGTGTTCGAAAAAAACAAGAGGATGGGATTCTTTTTTGTATTTCTGAGAAACTGGTTACAACTGATTACTGATAATCTGTTCTTACAACCTTTCATACATATATCCTCTCTGATGTTTCGGTAGAAAGTATTATAAAATACATATATATTTTGTTGGATTTGATATTATACTGACATAGCTTGTATTCCTGGTGTTTTTCGGTGTATCTGAGTACGGTGGTTGGGGCTGGTGGTGCGGCAGAGGCATGGTGGAGGTGATCTCTTGGCAGACGCATCCTTGGCCGTTGGATCCGATCTGATCCAACGGCTAGGATTGATCGAAGATCGAATGGCTGAGATGAGGCCTCGGAAATGATGTAGCGGCCCTGGATCGTGCCACGTGGCCTAGAGAGGATGGTCGGCCTTGTACACGTCTTATATGCGCGAGTGGATAATCCAACAGCCCGCGTGTGGGCTTCACGCGGCAGATGAGGGGTCTTCATGCTTCATCTGTGGCCATTGGATCCAGATCTGATCCAACGGCCCTCGTGCAGCTGCGCAAGATGAAATGAGGGCATCAGGGTTCCAATATTTGATATGGGTTAGGGTTTCTTAGGATGTGGGCTGGCCGGTTCGGGCTCAATGTAAAAGATTGTAGGTTTTGTACATGGGCTGGATATTAATTTATTTTTTTGGGTCTATGACACTTTATCTGTTTATAATAATAATACTAATACTAATACTAATAATTAATACGTATATATATACACGCATGCAAACGTACACGTACATGGACACACATACATATATAGCATACACATACATGCTTACGTACACACATATACAATTCATGCAATACTCTTTCGTATACGTAATAATGACTTTAATAATACACACATACAAACATATATATGAATATTAATATATTACACATTTTAATTAATATCATATATGATCATACATACATATACAATCATACACATAATCAACATAAATATCCACACATACATATATTACGTATACATTAATCACATGTACACACATACATATATGTAAACACGCGATAATATTAACTGATTATTATATTAGTACAGCACAATATTAACAAACACAAATAAAAATGAGTGATTACAAGAACATGTATTATCTTTAGACATTATTATCGTAGTAAGAATGGTTAACTATTGCAATATGTTGATTAACCATGAAAATCACCAATAAGAAGTAATATATATATATATATATATATATATATATATATGATGTTGTAGCGACCATTTTTTTCCTTTGAACTATCTTTTTGTTCTTTCTCTCTTTTTTGGAAAATAAGAGGATTTGGAGTCGTCATTGATCACTTGGATAAGGTAGATCGGACACCACAAAACCAAATATTCGTGAAATTAGGTTAGGGAGTTGGTTACGTGTGGGGAAGAGCTAGTACTCCCACAACGCCCGATATCGGTACCAAATCATATATTACTTTTAATCGATAGAAATAGATGAAATTTAAAGTAACTCTAATCAAGTGTTCTCAATTAAGTAGAGATTCTAATTAAGTGAACTTAGTCAAATTGGTGGGTACGAATTAATTAAATGTTTAATCAATAAGGGTGACGATACAACGAGCCATAGATTAAACCGACATCAAATAAGACCGACTGTTGTGTTAATTTATAGTTCGAATTTCGTACATCACCTTTATGCATAATGTAAGCATTTAAGTATGATGTTATGGTCTAGCAACTTTTAATTCAAATTAATGTTTACCTTCGGATGGTAAGAATTAATTCAAATATTTGGTCCACATCCATTGAGTTAGAACTGTCACGACGCAAATATCGAAATTAATAAATACCTCATTTCTAGGGTTTAAAGTTGATTAATTGTCATGTCCAATTAGAATATTGAAAGTCATATGAAGGACAATTAAAAATGCATGACAAGGAAAGGCTTTCAAAAAGAAACCCTAGGCCCACTAAAGTCCTATCCTAAAAGGCACGAATTATGAAAAATTAATTAGTGATCTAGTTATTAGCTAGGTTAGTCTAATATTAACCCTAAATTAATTAACCATAAGAAACTCCTAATGATTTACAAATTATCTTGAACGATAATTAATTTGATTAATTTTAAACTAGTATCCCAATAAGCTAATGATTCTATTTAAAACGAATCAAATTGACTAAATCGGGTTTTGAATTAAGTGTCCATCTAAGCTTTGTCAATTTTATGTTAAGGGGTAATTAATAGGTGTTCAACTAGTTTAATAAATTTCACATTTATCCTAATAAGTC
The DNA here is from genome assembly GCA_019671005.1 of Hibiscus mutabilis. Taxonomy (NCBI): domain Eukaryota; kingdom Viridiplantae; phylum Streptophyta; class Magnoliopsida; order Malvales; family Malvaceae; genus Hibiscus; species Hibiscus mutabilis. The sequence continues at coordinate 17,645,464 of CM033717.1, read as the reverse complement.
AACGATAAATTCAAACTTATTAAACTAATTCGAACCTTAAATCTAACTACGGCTCTAAAAATCTAATCCTAAATCTAATTTAATTAATTTAAAGATTATGCCACAATAAGTTGGGCGCACACTTTAGATTAATTAAATTAAATTACCCTAAACCATCCTAAAAAAACTAAGGTTTCAACTAACCTAAAGGAACCTATACTTAGTTTAATTAATTTAAACACATACCCCATTAAACCAAGAGTATGTTTTAAATTAATTGAATCAAGTCCTAATGGCTAAACTATCCTAATTAGCAAAACAAAGAAATTGAACCACAAGTCGAATAAATTGAAAAAGCTAACATGACTAAAAGGCAATCTTGAAATAAAAACCAACCATACATATGAAACTATAATAAATAATATACTATATAATATGTGCTTAAAGTATGTAACAAATACCTATAATAAAATGTTGTATATGTATATATATGTATGAGTAAATATGTGCATATATTACGTATTGCTCATAAAAAAGCTTAACAACCGTATATGTACAATATTATATAATACATATATGAAATATAAAATGTATTTATGTGTATAAAATCATATATTATGTATGTTACATATAAGAAACATATATATTAAAACTGTATATTATATCTTAAAGCATGTATTAGGCCAACATATGGTATATACACATAATCTATATTATACAACAAAACTAAACAACGTATGAAATAAACATTACGAACAAAATATAACACATATATATTCACAATGCCCCATTATAACAAGGAAAAGAAAAGAACATGAACAATAAATACCGATGAAATTAAAGAAAAGTAATAAAGAAGTGCATAAATTAATCATGCATAAAGGGGAGATATGGCAAGGATATTGAAAACCTAAGGACTACGGACGAGGTTAAAAAAAAACGAAAGGACCGCAGACGTAGTTTTAAAAATACGGAAGGGCTGCGGGCGTATTCATCAAAAGGCGAAAGGTTCTAAAAGGGAATTATCCTATTTTTAAAAGGGGACCAAGTATAAAACCCAAATTAGAAGGCACTCAGCCCCCTTTTTCATTTCGATCAAACCAGTTACCCAAAAAGCTTCCCACTTTCTCTGAAAAACGGATGAACATCGTCGTGGTGTTCATCCTAAAACTTAGAAACCGCCGCCAAACTCAGATTCTGAAGGCTTCTCCGCCACGTCAGCTACCGCTCGACGAGGACCGTGCTTCCCAAACTCATCCAAAACACTTCTTTTTCGTCTCTAAACCCAAATCCGAAACTTGTTTTAAGAAATACCCCCCAAAAGCCCTTTTTTAAAAGACGAAGCAAAAATCCCCCTTTCTGAAGAACGAAAGCCCTCTCTAAACCCTTCGATTCACCATTGACGGCCTGAGAGGGTTGTCATCGAAGGGGAGGAGGCTCGTCCATCATCGAAAAGCCCTAGGACGGCTAGGGAACTCAACCGACAAAGAGGTAAACTCGAAACCCTAGACTTCATACCTATGTTATGCACTAGATACAAAAGGATATACCTTAAATTGCTGTTGTTTTTCTATTGCTATTCTTTGAAGTCCAGGATCCCCTTCCTTTTATAACTGTTTAGGGCTTTTGTTATATAGCCCCCGATTTACATGTTTTTTTGAAAATAAAAAGAATTCCTATTGGCCGATTGTGCATTTTTGGCCCGGTTCATGTAATTTTCGGCGAATGTTAGCTCTAACTCTGTTGCATGTTTGTGGTTGCTGCCTTTTGTTGTTTTCTTTTTGCATGCACATACGCCATCTGTTGCTTATCCTTGCATCTCGACTCTTTGTCGTTTTTGGCATTGCATGTGGCTTAGCCAAAGTGTGAAGGGAGATAGAGGGGACGTGACTGGAGCTGGGACCATCAGAGTGAAGTTGGACGGTCGTGATCAAAGGCATGGAGGTGTGTACGCAGATGGGCTCACGTCAGGAGCAGAATGGTCGGGGCGTCATATATGCACGTGCGCGTTGAGAAGTGGAATAGTCAAATGTGGATCACACGTACGGGGGAAGCGATCCTGGCCTTCTGATGATGCCCTTAATTCGACGACTACTGAAGTACGGTGTATTAGGATTTCCTTTGATGGAGTGATCTAGACCATCAGATCTGTTCCAAATCTGATGGTGGGTATGCGGCTGCGCAAAGACAAAAGGGATAATTAGGGTTTAGTTAGGTTTGGACCAAACAGGTTCCTTGTAAATATATATATATATATTTGGGTTTTTAAATGTAAATGGACTGTTATTATAATAAAATGGCCTCATATTTTAAATTAATTGGGTTTCAAATGTTTGATACATAATATAACTAAATAGTATTATAAAGATATACATATTACCACTACGAAATAATGAAACATAAAACTAGTAATCTTTTTGCTTCTTATAATATATAGTGATAATGTAATGCATTAATGAAATTGGTAAGGCAAATAAACAAAGCTCTTTATTGTAAAATATAAACGGGTAAACACCTTGATAAAATTAGTGATTACAGTTGTCCTTCTTTGCTTATTCTTTGTGGAACAAGAATAAAGCAAAGACCATAAACACTAATTTATCTGACTTTCTGGTTTGAAGATTCTGAGCTGTGAGTTTCTCTTGTATAGAGCTGTTCACCCTTCCTTTTATTGATATCTGGAGATATGAGTATCTGGCTTCTTCGCTCTAAAGTCCTTAAGCTGCGAGTATCTGCCTTTTTTGCTCTGAAATCCTGATGTGGCGAGTTTGAAATCTTTCGCCTGAAACCCTTGAGCTATGAGTATCTGCCTCATTCTTTATAATGTGGGGAGTCCTAAATCCTTCGCCTGAAACCTTTTCTGTTTCTTTACTTATTCGTTTAAATATTTGTGAAAAGAGATGAAATACTATGATGATGTGAGTTAGCATGCTCCTAACTTAGGGATGTTTAACTAAGCGTGATGCATGAATGATAACTTTCTTGGACACTTTCTCTTCTAAGTCCCTCAACTTTTATCTTCTCTTCTTTTTCTCTTCTCTTCTTGGTAATGGCAGTGCCCAACCTTTCACTCGGGTTCGCCCTCTATGCCCCCTTTTCTTGAACCCTCGAACTTCTGCTCTAATGTGCCTTTTAAGGTTTTCACTTTAGAGATCTCTTTTCCTCCAAGCGTCTGGTTCGGGTTTTCACTTAGAGGTTTTTTCTTTGTTTCTTTTTCTTTTTCTTTTTTTGTTTTTGTTTTTGTTTTTCCCTTTTCCTTTTTTTCTTTTTTCCTGTTTTCTTTTTTTGATATTTTTCTCCCTTTTTTCTTTTCTTTTTGCTTTTTTTTCTTTGGGCGCCCCTTAGGGTTTTCGCCTCTAGCTCTTTAAATTTCAGCCTGAAAGACATACGACGTCTTGTCAACTTTGCCTCCACATTCTGGAAACAAACTGCACTCAATAGATTAAATTATAATAATGCCGATAAATCTTTTGCTTTTTCATGATCTATGTCAGTCTATCCGAGGGATGCACGAGAAATAGACAATGGAAACGAAAATAAGGTTTTTATTAATGTTTAAAGGAATACTGGATAATTTTGAAAGTCATGGCAAACATGAGAAAATGAAAAAGATACAAATGGTATCAACTACATGAATGATGAGAACCCATCGACCACGATAGACCTCCTTCTCGCTGCCCTCGACTGAAACTCATGTTGACCCGTGGATCGAGGTGTAATCCTTTGATTGGAGCAGATCTCGTCAATCGGATGCCAAACACATAGTTTATCTGAACTGTCTTTTTTAGATTTTCAATTCAGATCCTCCCTTGGTTTTAAGGCGCCCATTTTCGGGTTTTCACCTTGAACCCTCATATCCTTTTTCTTTTCTTTTTTCTATCTTTTTTTCTTTTTTCTCTTTTTTCAAGCATAATACTTCTTGACATAATTCGAGTTTATTAGATTGTTCAATTATTTCCTATCCATTTCTGCCAGGATTAATGCCCCCTAGAAAAGGCCTTCTTAACAACATAAGGCCCTTCCCAATTAGGCATCCACTTCCTTCGAAAGACCCTCTAGTTTAACAGGGTCTTTTTGAGTACTAGGTCCCCCTATTGAAACTTCCTCAGGAGAACCTTCTTATTATAAGCCCACATCGATGAGGTTCAATTGATCAATCCTAGATTGCATCCATTCGATTTCATCCAACTTTACTTCTTCCAAAATTCAAAGTGACGAGATCTCTACCTCAATGGGTAATACCGCCTCCGTGCCATACACCAAGGAGTACGGTGTTGCCCTAGTGGAGGTTCTCACAGAGGTCTAATAGGCAAACAGAGCAAAGGGTAGCTCTTCATGCCAATCTTTGAAAGCCTCCATAGTCTTTGGTATAATCTTTTTTATATTTTTATTTGCTGCATCTACTACTACATTCATCTTGGGACGATAAGCAGTAGAATTGTGGTGGACAATTTTGAACTGCCCGCATACTTCGCTCATCATCTTGCTATTTAAGTTGGAAGCGTTATCGATGATGATCCTTTCGGGCAGACCATAGCTACATATAATTTCTTTTTTTAGGAGTTTGTAAACCATTGATCTTGTGATGTTGGCATACGAAGCGGCTTCTACCCATTTGGTGAAGTAATCGATAGCTACCAAGATGAAGCGATGCCCATTAGAAGGCTTCGGGTGTATCTAACCGATGACATCCATACCCCAAGCAGCAAAAGGCCATGGTGAATTCATGTCGTGGAGTGGCACTGGCGAGGAGTGTATCTTATCGGCATAGATTTGACATTTATGGCACTTCTTTGCATAGCTGATGCAATCTCCCTCCATGGTTGACCGGAAGTAGCCATATCTCATGATTTTTCTAGCCATTGAGAATTCACTGGCGTGGGTTCCATATAAACCATCGTGGACCCTGATAAAATGGTTTTGGCTTCTCGAGCATTTATACATCTTAGCAATATCTGGTCTCTGCTTCTTTTGTACAAGGTTTCTTTGTCAATGACATACCCTGATGCTAGCCTTCTAATGGTTCTTTTATCGTTATCATCGATCCATTTTGGATAAGCTTGGAACTTGATGTATTGGAGGATATTATGATACCATGGATTACAATCCTCCTCCTTCAAACTATAGCAGTGGGCTGGCACCTCAAAAGTTCGCATCTCAATTGACTTCATCTCGACCTTCGGGCTCAACTTGAACACAACGGCCAATGTCGCTAGGGCATTAGCCATCTGATTATCCTCCCTCGGTAAGTAGGCAAAACTAATTTCTTCAAAACCCTTGACCAACTCTTGAATCGATTTGTTGTACTTGATCAATTTTGGATCTCTAGTCTCACATTCCTTCCAGAGCTGGTAGATCACTAAGGACGAGTCTCCAAAAACTTGAAGTACTTTAACTTTCCTTTGTATGACTGTGCGGAGTCCCATGGCACAAACCTGATATTCGACTATGTTGTTGGTGCAAAAGGATTCCAACCTACTCGTAAAGGGGTAGTAGACCTTATCGGGAGAAATTAATATTGACCCTATTCCGTGGCCTAAGGCGTTAGATGCTTCGTCAAAATAAAGCTTCCAACCCTCTCCCTTGGTGATGGGCTCCTCCTCAAGCACAGTACCGATCAAATCTTCACCCAGAAAATTAAAATTTAGCGGCTCATAGTCGTCTAAAGTGCGACTTGCCAAAAGATCTGCCACTATACTTCAGTTTACCATTTTCTGGCTCACATAAACGATATCAAATTCTGATAATAGCATTTTCCAACGGGCCATTTTCCCGTTTAGCACTGGTGCGTCTATCAAAAACTTCAATGGGTCCATTCGGGAAATTAAACAGGTGGTATGATACAACATATACTGCCTGAATCGCTTCGTAGCCCACGCCAAGGCACAACACAACTTCTGGATCAATGGGTATCATGTTTCACACTAGGTGAACTTCTTGCTTAAGTAGTAAATCGCCCTTTCTTTCTTTCCAGAGTCGTCATGTTGTCCCAACACATAACCCATCAAAATTTTAAGAACCGTCAAGTACAGGATTAACGGCCTATCCGGCACTAACGCCACCAAGATCGGAGTGTTGGTTAAATACTTCTTGATCCCCTCTATCGCTTGTTGACAATCTTCGTCCTAAATTCTCAAATTATTCTTTCGAAGCAGTCTGAAGACGGGATCACATTTCTTGGTCAATTGGGAGATGAATCAAGATATGTAATTCAACCTTCCCAAAAATCCTCAGACTTCCTTTTAAGTTTGGGGTGGTAGGAGCTCTTGAATTACTTTCACCTTATCAAGGTCGATCTCAATTCCTTTCTGGCTTACCACGAAACCTAAGAGTTTCCCGAATGTAACTATGAAGGTACATTTAGCAGGTTGAGCTTCAACTAGTATTTTCCAAGCCTCTAAAAGAGTTTCTGCAAATTTTAGATGTGTTTTTTCTCGGTTCGAGACTTGGCAATCATGTCGTCCGCATACACCTCAATATCCTTATGCATCATATCATGGAATAAGGTCATCATGGCTCTTTGATAAGTTGCCCCGACATTCTTTAACCCGAAGGGCATCACCTTATAGCAGAACGTCCCCTACATGGTCACACAAGTAGTCTTTTCCATGTATTTGGGGTGCATTTTAATCTAATTATATCCCAAAAAGCCATCCATGAATGAGAACCAAGCGTTTCCAGCAGTGTTGTCAACTAATGTATCAATGTGGGGCAATGGGAAGTTGTCTTTGGGACTTGCCCTGTTAAGGTCTATATAATCCATGCACATGCGTACCTTCCCATCCTTTTTTGGTACTGGAACTATGTTGGCTACCCATTCCAGGTATTTGGAAGCCTTCAAGAATCATGCCTCGAACTTTTTCTGTACTTCTTCCCTGACTTTTAGCAGCACGTCTGTTCTCATCCTCCGGAGCTTTTGTTGTACATGCTTGCATTCTGGCTAGGGATGTCAATGGGGTGGATTTTGCGGGGATTCGCCCCACTTCGCATTCAATTGGGCAGGGATGGTTACAAATTTCGCGGGTTATGGGGCAGGGATGAAGATAAAAATTAGATTAATCGTGGGTGGTGGGGAAGGCGTGAATATGTCTTTGTACCCGCCCCATCCTCACCCGCGTTGCATCATCCCCACCCACCTCGCATCATCCCCACCCGCCCCGCATTGTCTCCACCCGCCCCAACAGATCTTATAAAATGTTATTATAAATGTTATTAAAAATACAAAACTAGTTTGGATCATTGTCAAATTTAAGATAATTTATATTGACTTTTTCTTGGGATATTAATGAAAAATTCAATATATATATATGTATATAATTGTGTTTGAAATTGATCATATCAAATTTATAAATATTTTTTAATATATCAAATTGAATCAGAGTCAAATTTAAAATAATTTACATTGACTTATCTTGAAATATTTATGAAAATTTATATATATAACATTTATTATGTTTATTAGTTTATTCTTTATTGATATCTATCGTTATGCCTTCTTTTTTAAGGTTTTTTTCTTCTCTTCAGTCCTTACAATATATATGTTATTCTTCTATTTTTTAATTTTATTTTCCTAATATTGTATGTTATTTAGATTCTATCGGTATTTGTTCTTATTTTTTAAGGTTGTTTTTTTAATTGTTATGTTTTTTAGTTCGTTTTGTAATGTTTATTTGTTAAGCAATTGAAATATTATTTTACATGTTATTTGTGCTATTTTTGATCCTTTACAATAGACTTTAGTATCTTTTTAGTCTAAACCTTTTTGTTGTACAATTTAAATTTCGTATATTATTATTTTTTAAAAAAATTGTGACAATTAGAATAATTTCACTATGTGGTAGGAGTCCGAATGACGGGTATTTATACTTTTTTCATAACAAATTTAATTTATATTTTTAATTAATAGTTATAAAAATATTATATGGAGGGGGTACGGGGCGGGTAAAGAGGGGGTTAGGTGGGTCTTAGGACCCACGTGGGTAATGGGGTAGGGATGGTTTTAGTCTTGCGGGTTGTGGGACAGACATGGTTTTAGATATTGTATTCGCAACAGGCCGTGGGGTCGGGATAGAGATGAAAATTCTTGATGGGGATGGATGCAGAAAGAGTACCATTCGCACCCTTCCCGCCCAATTTACATCCCTAATTCTAGCCTTATAGGGAGTTTGTGTTCAAACTTGGCATATTCTGATACGTCCATGCAAACACATCCTTGAATTCTAGAAGTAGTTTCACCAAATCCTTCTTAACCTTTGACGACAGGGTATTGCCGATCTTTACCTCTTTCTTTTTTTTTGTTGGTCCACAAATTCAAGATCTTTACATCTTCTTGATGTGGAAGGATTTGCTTTTCCCCACGTGCCATTAGCCTTAACAACTCAACTGGGACTTCATTATCTTCCTCATTGATTTCTACCAAACAGGTGGGTTGCTTGAAATCCACCTCAGGATTAGGCTCTGAATCATTCATATATTTTATATCAAGGGTCCTGCACGAGTTTGAAAGTATACATTGGGAATGGAAAGGAATGACTTCTGATATGAAATAAATAAATAATGAATGGAATGAATGTTATGTTTGCCATTTGAGAGGGGGATATAGAAAACATTCATTTTATTAAAAGTAGATAGAAAGTAGCATAGTTGCCCTTTTACAAAGGATGCACGTTACTTTCGGGCTAAAAGTAACATGGTTGTTTGGGGCATTACTTTGATTCATACCTAAAAACCACATGCATGTCCACATAGGTCCAATTGTTGAACTCTTCACCCGGGAAGCACGGGCGGATCTTGGTCGGAGGCGGGTCAAGCTTGTCACCCTTGCTGATCACATTCACATCCACCAGACTTGAAAAAGCACTCAAAATTCCTGTAAGCGATGGGAGCCTAGGGAATATCCCCCTCTAAATCAGGCCTTCCTTTGTTCTTGCCTCTTCTTCCACTCTTGTTTCTTTTACAGGAAATTGGGCCTATAACCGAGCCCGAAGTGGTCATTCTTGTGGATCACATTGATAGGTCAGAGGCGTCCATGCATATTTCTTCCCAAGCCTTTTCATTTTCTTGCTCCTCTTCCTAGGGTCTCGAATACCATCATCTTAGTGTAGTTTGACAGTTTAGGGCAAGGACTCCAGCTCCCCATGGTTACAAAGGTAGCGTTGACCAATTTCAAAGCCTTAAAAGCACATTCCATCGCTTCTTTATCAGTCTGGATATATGGTTCATTAGAAGTTACTGAAGCAACGACGTCTTGCTCGGCATTAACCGTGACCAGCTTCCCCTCAATAACAAACTTCAATTTCTGGTGTAGCAAAGACGGGATTGCACCGGTTGAATGTATCCATGGTCTTCCCAACAGAAAATTATAAGACGGCCATATATCCATGACCACAAAATCAACAACGTATTCACTAGGGCCAATGAGCAAGGGTACTTCAATTTTCCTAACCACGTCTCATTGGGTCTCATTGAAAATGCTCGCACTGTATTTTAACAGGGCTCTATGTGTAAACCGTTGATTGGTAGGCGTTGCAAGGTGGCCAAAGGCATGAAATTTAGAACGGAGCCATTATCTATCAGCACTCATCGTAACACATGCCCCTTACAATGGGTAGTAATGTTTAGGGCCTTGGTGGATCCCCTACCTTCTTTCGGTATTTTATCATCATTGAAGGTGATGTAGTTGTCGACGATGATATGGCTGATGATCCAATCCAAATTCCCAACTAAAATATCACTTGTAAAGAAAGTCTGATTTAGAACCTTTAACAGCGCGTCACAGTGCTTTTTTGAGTTTAGCAAGAGTTCGAGTACCGAAATCTAAGCTAGATATTTTTGAAGTTGCTCCATGATGTTGTACTCATTGTGTTTCAAGAATCTCAAAAATTCTTGAGCCTGAGTCTCCGTGACTGGTTCCTTGATCTTTGGAGGTAGTTCATCCCCGAACATCTTTTTGGGTTCAACCTTGGTTTTCTTTTGTTCTTTCGGTGCCCTTAGATTTTCTAAAGCATAGCACCGATCACTCACTGTGAGATATCCCACATCACTTACCTTTCTGGCATTTGGTTCCACAGGCCTATTCTGGGCGGGCTTTATCCCCGTTACTGCCTCTTTACCTTCTTGCAAACTGGAGGAGCCCAGTGCCGTAACGTTTTCGGTATACTTCTATGGGACGAGATGTGTATCCTTGAAAGGAAAAGATGTCGGGGTAGAAATTATAACCTTGGGGGCCACCTTAGGAGCACTCTCCTCAACTGGCTTGAAACTAAGGACAAGTGGTCTCTTTGCGCTATACTTGGCATCTTGATTATAATGCACAAACTTCAGATTCCTTTCTTTCTTCATTTTTCTCGAAAAACTCAATTTCTTTATTACCCATCATACTCTGAATTAATTGGTAGAACTCCCCACAATCCTGTATCTCATGATCCCTGATTGATGATACTCATAGTATGGTCTACAACCCTTCTTCACGACTAACATTCCTCAGTCGATGAGACGCGCCATGCACAACTACTGGAAAACTCATCTCAACAGAGATCTAATCTCAGATACACTCACTTTGGCCTTTCGGGCATACTTTTCTTCAAGAGCATTTACGCCTTGCCCTTCACGACTCAGTAGGGGGTTATTAGCCATACTTGGCTCCCTTAATTGCAAGACTCTGGTACAGATCAGATTTTAAACAAACTTCTTGAATGCCACACAGTTTTCAATTGAATGCCCAGAACATCGGCGTGGTATTCGTAGTGTGCCTTAGGGTCATACCATGCCGGGTAAAGTGGGTTAAAGGGGGTAATATGGTAAGGTCAAACTAAATTTGCTTTATACAACTACGAGTGAAGTTCTTTGTAAGACATTGGTAAGGGAGTGAAGGACCTGTTCTCGCTTTCCCTCTTAGGTCCCTTGTTTTCTCTCTTGTTGAAGTTTTAGTATTCCCTATCGTGGATTGGGGTTGGGAGATAACGTAGTTATTGACAGCCTCATAAGTGTTGTTAACCTCGTGATTCTTCTTCTTGTAATGCTTGTGTGACGGTTCTCCCCCGTCAATTTTCTCACTTTTAATGACAGCCTCGATACGCTCGTCGGTCATAACCATCTCTGCGAAATCGCTAATAGGATTGCAGATCAAATGATCATAGAGCGTTCCCTTTAGCGTGTCCATAAACATCAAAGAGATCTCATTTTCACAAAGCGGGGGTTAAACTTGTGCCGCTATATCACACCACCTCTGAGCGTACTCCCAAAGGCTTTCATCACGCCTTTGCTTCATTCCTTGATTTGAGCTCATGTTAGCTGGTTGTACTATCTCGAGGTGGATCCCACTAAGCTATCTTGAAAGTTGTGAATCAACAGCTTTTAATTGCCCGTGTACCCGACCATTTTCTAACAAAACATGGTCAGGTCTGTGGGGGCAAGTCATCCCGTCAAACTTCTTGAATTCTGGGGTCTTGAATTTGTACGAGATTTCTACATCTGAGACCAAACTGAACTCTCTAGCGTTTAGTCTGTAGGGACCTTCTTCATTTTCCTTTACCCGAAACTTTTCTTTAAGGTTATTCTGAATGTCCTCTAACTGCCTCGAAAACTCTACCTTTATCTGGTTTAATATTTCCAATTCGTCAAATTCTGGGATGCTATCTCCGACATTTTCAATGTTTATAAATGTCACACATGGCTGAGCCGGGACAAAGGTACCGACCTGATGAGAAGAAGATACCCCTTTAGGAGGTTTTGGTGAAGGGTTGATAAAGAGAGGGTTCTTAAATATTGGGGCATATGAGCGACTCCCTGAGTCCTGGGTTGGGTTCTCGACAAAACCCTTTCCTCTTAGATTATACAGTATCTTCTGAGTTATCTCCTTCATCATGTCTTGTTGGGACTTGATGATAGTGTACCTTAGTTCTCGCTGAGCCCGTTCTAACTGGCCTCTAAGATCGGCTTCCTACTTTGCAAAGCTATCATCCATTATCTTTGTTTGTAACTGAGTTCGATATGGGTGTGGAATGATTGCAGTTTAAAGAATCAAAAATCTTTCTGAAATAAGAAGTCTTTAAATTAATTTTAGTAATTAAACAAAATATGCAAATAAATGTGTCATGTATGAATGCAAAGAGCGACACTGAGTTCGGCAAATATCATCAATAAACAACTTGTACTAATAGAAATATTGTTTTGTTACAATAACCAAAGAAACCCGCTACGCGTATGGTCCTAAGCTAGCATCTAGGTCGATGATCTCCCTCAATATCCAAACGATTCTTTCTCTCTCCTCGCATTCGTCGTCCACGCATTCCTGAAGCTCGATAGCATATTCTGCTATGAGTTGTAATTTTTGGGCAACCCCTTGCATCTGAACCATCAAATGTGCCAAATCTTGCTCTTGCCTCCAAATAGTGTAAGTGGCGAATCGTAGTTGCTCCAAGGTCGGTATCTGATACACTTGAATTGCCCTTCTAAAACTTGCTATTTGGTCTTTGAGTTGTTGAACTTTGGTTTCCAACTTTTCAATACGGGTCTTCAATGCCTGGTTTTTTGAGCTACTAGCTTCTACCTTCCGAGTAGAACCCTATTGCCAGAAGAGAGACTTTTCCAAACATTTTACTTGGGCTTTCAATGCTTCACTTTGGTGTCGTTCCTTCTCAAACTGTCTTGAGCGAGAGGTCCGTAGATTCTTCATCTCTTGTGTCATAGTGAGCACTTGGTTCTTGTACTTGTAACACTTCCTCTTGTAAGTCTCGGCTTTTGCATTCTCTTACTTAAGTAGGAGCTCTAATCCTCCACTTGGCCCGTCCTCCGTGACTCTCTTGTTCTTGTTTAGCCTTTACAGTTTTTGAATTTCCTCATTCTTCAATTTAAGCTCAAGTTCCAACTAACCTTTCCTTCTTTGCAGGCCTTTAATCTCCCCATCGAGTTTTGTTTTATCCAATTCAAAGTCAAACCTTACTTGATTGACTTTCTCTTTGAGCTGAATAAACCTCTTTTGTTCCTATTCGAGCTGTTTTCTCATTAAAAATTAGCTTCGGTGGAGAGCATAGCCAACCTTTCTTCAACAGACTTCTTATTACCCGGATCTGACTTAGGAATATTGTCGTTGACGCGGATAAACCACCAAACTTCATACTCGGGGGTGACCTCGTAAAGAGCACTCATGATACTGACCCATCTCGCGTTGTTCCAAGCTGAAGAAACACTGTACATCTTCCCCTTGTAGCCTTTTTCAGTCTCGTAGTCCATGTTGAACTCGTTCAAAGCACGAACAGCTTAGAACCATATTGTCTCAAAACCAAAAGGGGTGCGTAAGCTGTATGCCCCCAAAGACGGAGTAAAGGTACCCAAGAGTACTCTCTACATATATAAAGGATATTCCTCGCCGATAGCCACAAGGCTCTCCAAACTATGTCCTCATTCTTTAAATGCTAGAAAACGTTTATCCAAACCTCCTCAGATATCCCAATCGACCAATCCCTTTTTCATATGAACTCCTCTAATGGTGAGAATTTTCCATCAAAAATGGGTATTGAGAAATGAATATCCGACCAAAAATGACTATAAAGCCAAACGGTTAAATGCTGGGGACATCCCCGGAAATGACCCCTTCCGTGCCCTCTGCAAAACCTCAAAGACCGGAAAGTTTCTGCCAAAACCACAGGTACCAGATTGGTCCCTCTACCCAAGCGATCGAACAAATCCAATACTGACGGGTCGATAAGTCCCAAGGCCTTAAGAAATAGCACTAACCCATAGATCAAAACTGTAAAAAGGTCCCGTTGAACTCGACCCACATGATGTACTGAAGCTAAGACCAAAATTCCTTCCCACCTGAGATACTCTCTCTTATTCCAAGTTATAACCTGATTGTCGACCCAGGATGGCAAAGTATCCGATAACCTACCAAGCTTAGCTCGGAAGGATTTGTTCTTGCTTAGTTTTGAGTAGACACGGTTCTCATCGATCTTTTTGCAATTTCTGAGGGTTTGATATTCTTCAATTGTCGGGTTCAAAACGACGTTGCCAACTGTGAAACAACTGTAAGTGAATTCCAAAACCTCACCAAAGCTTGAAGTAGTGATTGATCGACGGGAACATCTAACAAGTACGCAATGTCGCTATACTTTCCTTTGAAAGCGTCTCTTGTCTCAAAATCCCAACTATTCCAAACCGACCTTAATCCAGACTTATCATTATATTCCGTATTCATGAAAGTCTCGGCTGACATCGCAGACCCAAACCCGACAGAAATACTGTCTCCATCATGGAGCTATTCTACTTCTGACCATACTTGTACGTCAGAATTCTTCTCGTCGTTGTTGCGGACCAAATCTCCCATTGATCGAGCCTTCAATTCCAGACTATTTCTAACTTAGTACGCTTTTCATGATATGGCAAAATATGCAAAATAAAAAGCAAAAAAAGAAAAAGGACATAAAACAAAAAGAAGTGTGTTAGTCATAGGATAAACGATAAATTTGGAAATGAAAAAGGATAAATACAAACAAATTAGGCGACAGGAAAACACGAAAAGAAAACCCTAATCACAGGAATTCTAGTTTACTATGGTTGTCCGTATGGCTCTAATTAGGGTGGGCTTCCTAGATTCTCGCACATGTGGGTTAGTTTTAGACAAGGGTACCCGAACCTATCTTATCACCTACTAAGGTAACAAAAACCCCAATTCTGGCCCATTACAAGCTTACGAATTGGATTCGATTCGAGGGAAAGCGCGACCTAGTGACATAGAGGGCTGCTTACGTGTCAAAGGCGTGGATTTCGGAAGTGAATTACCGACCCGTTGAGGGCTACTCACGTGGGTATGTGGCGTTTCACTCCCACTCAAGGGACAGAGCTCGGGTAAAAAGCTCGATGATTATGATGCAACACATGCCGGTGATTCCTTATAGATTAAATGAAAAATTAATGCAAAACCATCAATTATCAAAGCCCACTTAATGAAAGTGTTATCCTTAAGAAAGAACAAATTAATTAAGATCGATTTAAATTTCAAAATTTCCATCGATAAAAGCAATATTTAATTTTTGGCTTAACTCTCTTTTTGTTTTATAAAAACAAGATTGGTCCCCAGCGGAGTCGCCATGCTATCGCGACCATTTTTTCTTTTGAATTATCTTTTTGTTCTTTCTCTCTTTTTTGGAAAATAAGAGGACTTGGAATCGCCACCGGTCACTTGGATAAGGTAGACCGGACACCACAAAACCAAGGATTCGTGAAATTAGGTACGGAAGTTGGTTACATATGGGGAAGGGCTAGCACCCCTACAACGAACGAAATCGGTACCAAATCATATATTACTTTTAATCGATGGAAATAGATGAAATTCAAAGTAACTCTAATCAAGTGTTCTCAATTGAGCATGGATTCTAATTAAGTGAGCTTAGTCAAATTGGTGGGTCCGAATTAATTAAACGTCTAATTAATAAAGATGACGATACAACGGACCATAGATTAAACTGACATCAAATAAGACTGATTGCCGTGTTAATTTATGGTTCGAATTTCGTACATCACATTTATGCATGATGCAAGCATTTAAGTTTGATGTTATGGTTTATCAACTTTTAATTCAAATTAATGTTTACCTTCGGATGGGAAGAATTAATTCAAATATTTGGTCAACATCCATTGAGTTAGGACTGTCACGACGCAAATATAAGAATTAATAAATACATCTTTTTTAAGGTTTAAAGTTGATTAATTGTCATGTCCAATTAGAATATTGAAAGTCATATGAATGACAATTAAAAATGCATGACAAGGAAAGGCTTTCGAAAAGAAACCTTAGGCCCACTAAAGTCTCATCCTAAACTAGTTAACCCTAAAAACAAACTCCTAATGATTTACAAATTATCTTGAACGATAATTAATTTGATTAATTTTAAACTAGTATCTCAATAAGCCAAGGATTCTATTTAAAACGAATCAAATCAATTAAATCGGGTTTTGAATTAAGTGTCCATCTAAGCTTTGTCAACTTTATGTTAAGGGGTAATTAAGAGGTGTTGAACTAGTTTAATAAATTTAACATTTATCCCAATAAGCCAAGGATAAATTCAAACTTATTAAACTAATTCGAACCTTAAATCTAACTACGACTCTAAAAATCTAATCCTAAATCTAATTTAATTAATTTAAAGATTATGCCCCAATAAGCCGAGTGCACACTTTAGATTAATTAAATTAAATTACCCTAAACTATCCTAAAAGGCCCAAAAACTAAGGTTTCAACTAACCTAAAGGAACCTATACTTAGTTTAATTAATCTAAACACACACCCCATTAAGCCAAGGGTATGTTTTAAATTATCTGAATCAAGTCCTAATGGCTAAACTATCCTAATTAGCAAAACAAAGAAACAAAGAAATTGAACCATAAATCGAATAAATTGAGAAAACTAACATGACTAAAAGGCAATCATAAAATAAAACCAACAATACATATGAAACTATAATATATAATGTACTATATAATATGTGCTTAAAGTATGTAACAAATACCTATAATAAAATGTTATATACATATATGTATATATAAACCTTTAACGGAAGCCTTCAAACTATGTAATATAAAATGTATAACATAATATGTATATTTATATAAAGCATTATACTTATATTCATATATAATACCAATATATATATATATATGTATTGCTCATAAAAAGGGCTTAACAACCATATATGTACAATTTTATATAATACATATATGAAATATAAAATGTACTTTTGTGGATAAAATCATATATTATGTATGTTACATATAGGGAATATATATATATTAAAATTACATATTATGTCTTAAAGCATGTATTAGGCCAACATATGGTATATACACATAATCTATATTATACAACAAAACTAAACAACGTATGAAATAAACATTATGAACAAAATATAACACATATATATTCACAATGCCACATTATAACAAGTTAAAGAAACGGACATGAACAATAAATAGGGATGAAATTGAAGAAAAGTAATAAAGAATGGCATAAATTAATCATGCATAAAAAGGGGGCGATATGGAAAGGATATTGAAAGCCTAAGGATTACGGTCGAGGTTTAAAAAAACGGAAGGATCGTGGGTGTAGTTTCAAAATTGCGAAAGGGTTGCAGGCGTATTTATCAAAGGGCGGAGGGTTTTAAAAGAGAATTATCCCATTTTTAAAAGGGGGACCAGGTATAAAACCCAAATTAGAAGGCACTCGCCCCCTTTTCATTTTGATCAAATCAGTTACCTAAAAAGCTTCCCCCTTTCTCTGAAAATCGAATGAACATCGCCGTGGTGTTCATCCTAAAACCCAGAAACTGTCGCCAAACCCAGATTCTAGCAGCTTTTCTACCGTGTCGGCTACTACTCGACGGGGGCTGGTGCTTCCCAAACTTATCCAAAACACTCATTTTTTGTCTCCAAACCCAAATATGAAACCTGTTTTGAGAAATACCCCCCAAAAAACCCTTTTTTGAAAAATCGAAACAAAAATCTCCCTTTCTGAATAACGAAAGCCCCTAAACCCTTCGATTCACCATTGACGGCCCGGGAAGCCAGAGGATTGTCATCGAAGGGGAGGGGGCTCATCCATCATTGGAAAGCCCTAGGACGGTCGGGGAACTCAACCGTTAGAGACATAAACTCGAAACCCTAGACTTCATGCCTATGTTATGCACTAGATACGAAATGATATACCTTAAATTGTTGTTGTTTTTCTATTTCTATTCTTTGAAGTTCGGGATCCCCCTCCTTTTACTACCGTTTAGGGCTTTTGTTATATAACCCATGATTTGCATATTTTTTTGAAAATAAGAAGAACTCCTATTGGTCGATCCGTGCATTTTTGGCCCAGTTCATGTAATTTTCTGCGGATGTTGGCTCTAACTCTGTTGCATGTTGGTGGTTGTTGCCTTTTGTTGTTTTCTTTTTGCATGCACATACGCCTTCTATTTCTTATCCTTGCATCCTGACTCTTTGCCCTTTTTGGCATTGCATATGGCTTAGTCGGAGCGTGGTGGGAGATAGAGGGGACGTGGCTGGAGCTGGGACCATTAGAGTGAAGCTGGACGGTCGTGATCAAAGGCGTAGAGGTCGTGCATGCGCTTGGGCTCATGTCGAGAGCAAAGTGGTCGGGGCATCGTATCCGTACACACGCGTGGAGGAGTGGAACGGTCAGACGTGGATCGCACGCGCGGGGGAACTGATCCTGGCTATTCGATGATGCCCTTAATTTGACGGCTGCTGAAGTGCGGCGCATTAGGGTTTCCTTTGATGGAGTGATCTGGATCGTCAAATCTGCTGCAGATCTAACGGTGGGTATGCGGCTACGCAAAGACAAAGGGGATAATTAGGGTTTTGTTAGGTTGGGCCAAACAGGCATGTTTGTAAATAATATATATATATATATATATATATATATATATATATATATTTGGATTTTTTAAATGTAAATGGGTTGTTATTATAATAAAATGAGCTTTTATTTTAAATTAATTGGGCTTCAAATGTTTGATACATAATATAACTAAATAGTATTATAAATATATACATATTAGCACTACGTAATATGAAACATAAAACTAGTAATCCTTTTGCTTCTTATAATATATAGTGATAATGTAATGCATTAATGAAATATGTAAGACAAATAAACAAAGCCCTTTATTGCAAAATATAAACGAGTTAACACCTTGGATAAAATTAGTGATTATAGATGTGCTAAAAGTATTTTTTTAATGCAACCTATGCTCAAGCTTTGTCACCAGAATTTTGTTCAAGTAATGTAGTAGAGAAAACTATTTTCTAAAGTGGAGTTTATTTCACCGGGTGATTCTAGGGTGAGACGGCTTAAAATGAGGCGGTACAGAAATCCTTAAAAAAATTATAAGGATTTCTGTATCGAATTTTATGTACATACACAAATGCTTACAAAAATGGTAAGAAATTCGGTATATACACAAATTTTTACCATTTTTAAAATTTTCTGAAATGGTAAGAATTTTGGTATATACAGAAATCCTTATAATTTTTATAAGTATTTTTGTATGTACATAAAAATCGATACAAAAATCGTTATAATTTTTATAAGAATTTTTGTACCGCCTCATTTTAGTGTGCCTCATTTTAGAAAAACCCTTATTTCATCAAGTAAAAACTTTTTTTATATTGATTGAAGAACTCGCCAAGAAGAATAGGTAATTTCTGAAATTTGTCAAAAAAATTGGGTGACTTTTTTTTGACGACTCCCCTACTATTTTTTTGGGAAAATAAAAAGATACTATGTTCGACAATGAAAATTTAAAAAGATTTCAATGTAGATAACTCTCTTGTAGTTTTTTAAATAAAAAATATTCTCTTAAACTGTCCTATAAAACTTGTCACTTTTTATATTTTAAAATTGTCTTACTTAAATTGTTTTATTAAAAAATCCAACCACTGTTATTAGGCACTTTCTTTTTATATCATTTTTTTAGTTTTCCAACGAAGTAAACTTTATCTTTTTAAAGATAAAATTGTCATTTTAATTATTTTATAACGCATCTTTTACATAATTTTTTTTTAAATTACGTAAAAATTAACAAAAAAACAAAATTTATAGGACGAAAAAAGTAATATTTTATCAGTCTCATCTCACAAAATAATTTTTTTGAAAAATGAACAAAATTTCCTTTTTCGCCTGGCATCATAAAAAATTGTTTTCGTAATTAGTACTAAAGAATTATTTTTTTATTAATATTCATATTTTTTTATCAGACTCTACAATGTAATCAACGTGACACATTCAACTAGTAAATTACAAGTACATTGGAGGATGAGAAAAGCACGATTGACAAAGCGTGTCTTTTACGGGTTAAAAAAAAACATTGGCTTAGTGTTAATTGGTTTGAGATTAACGATTAGAGAATAAATAATTTAAAGTAAGTTTTCATATTAATTAGGCTTAATACTAAAATAAGTGTCTAAACTATCACGTTTTTCGTTTTAGGTGCCTAAATTATATTTGCCCATTTTAAGTGCTTAAATTATCATTTTTTATACTTTTTAAGGTTAAACTGAGACACTTTTGACCAAAAAATGATAGTTTAGGTAGGGGTGAGTAAAACTCGACTTGAATCGAAAAAATCAATATTTTTTTTTCAATTTTGAGTTGTTCGAGTTGAGTTATTAGAGTTGTTCGAGTTATTCGAGCCAACTCGAGCAACTCGAAAAAATTTCGAGTTCGAGTCGAGTTGAAATTTGCTCAACTTGAAAAATCGAAAAATCAAATTTTACAATTTAGTCCCTGATTTCATTTTTCTTCAATTCTTCCTTCATTTTAAGTTCATTTTGACCAAATTTGAACCACATATTCTTAAACCAATGTAGAATACTTATTTTTCTTCAATTTATATTTTTGAAAATAAATTTCATATTTTTTCAATTCAGCCCTTAACTTTGTATGATTTTCTCATTTCTTCAATCCCTCATTCGTTTTAAGTCTATTTTTGACCAAATTTGAACCACATGCTCCTAA
The DNA here is from genome assembly GCA_019671005.1 of Hibiscus mutabilis. Classification (NCBI taxonomy): domain Eukaryota; kingdom Viridiplantae; phylum Streptophyta; class Magnoliopsida; order Malvales; family Malvaceae; genus Hibiscus; species Hibiscus mutabilis. Next base: position 17,624,967 of record CM033717.1, on the reverse strand, counting down.
ACCACCGTAGAATACATATTTAGCTTCAATTTATATTTTTTAAATTAAATTTTCAACTTTTGCAATTTAGCCCCTCAACTTTGAATGATTTTTCATTTCTTCAATTCCTCTTTCGTTTTAAGTCTATTTTTGACCAAAATAAAACCATATGATTCACTAACACTATATAATATCTATATAACTTCAATTCATATTTTTTAAAATATATATTCTTTTTTGCAATTTAGTCATTTAACTTTACATTTTATTCAATTTGATCATTCAACTGATTTTTTTCTTCACATCAATTCATTGACTCATTTATACTACCATCAATAATTTATCCCCAGAATTTCCTTATTTAAAAATAATATTATAAATATATTTTAGAAGTTTAGATTATATATTTTTATTAAATAACATTACAAATCTTACTTATACACGTGAAAAATAATATGAAGAAATATATATATATATATATATATATATGCATATCTTATATGATTAGAGAAATTCGTTTAAATTGGAATCAAGATGTACTATAACATGGTAAATAATTACAATTAAATTTTTATAGGAACTCGAAAACTCGACTCGAATCGAAAAAATTTCAAATTAAGTTCAAGTTGTAAAATATGATGCGTCAACTCGAATAACTCAAAATTTTTTGACTCGACTCGATCAAACACTCACCCCTAAGTTTAGGCACCTACTTTGATCAAAAAATGATAGTTTGGTCACCTAAAATAAAAAAATATGATAATTTAGGCACTTATTTTGATATTAAGCCTATTAATTAAATGGATATAGATATAAAACATTAAGAATATAATGATTTTTATATTATATAAAGACATGCTAAGAAAGATTTAATTTGAATAAAATATGTATTAAAATATCAAGTACAAATAAATTGTTTGATTAGTACGGTTTGAGGTTTAGGAAACTAATAGGTTTGGATTTTAGTTATCTTGTGATATGAGATTCTACAATATATGTATCGCTTATGGTGTTTGGACTTGTGTTTGATTTTTTCTCTCCAAAATTTGGATTTTAAATAACTTAAAATAATAAACATATTTGAATAAAATTAAAAGAATAATAATCATATACTAAACGCAATAAAAGTACACAAATATTATTGGCATATACCATATAATGAGAAAAAAAATATAACTGATGACATAAACGTGAATCAGTTTTCATACACAAAGGATTTCTTCATTGTAGTTGCTCCTCTTGGTCGACACTGTCACTAGGATTCGGACCAAAATTATCTCCAACATTGTTGGCGTCGTTGGGGGATTCAAACATTGACACTCAATTGTAGAATAGCAATTGTCTAGGAGTTCATTTGTGAAAATTTATAATCTGTTATTGGTGTATACGGGTAGGACCAGGGAAGGAACAACGAAAACAACAATAAAATGTTGTCGAGTTCATTTCTGATGATACTGTCGGGCTCGAGGTATCGTAACTGAATAAGGTGAATATTGCATTTACGGTACAGGTGTTGCAATGATGACGAGCCTTGTGCATTCTCACTTCATCGTGGCATTGGGTAGCGATGAAACTACATCGGTGGATGTTTCCCCTTTTTATTTATTGATTGATCCAGCTCACAACTCTTAAGATAATAAATTCGACTTCAAGTTGTACATGAACTAGTACTACGCCATGTAAACTGCCAAAAATGTCATTTCAAGTATGAAGGCATATCGTCTATCTCACATTACTATCCATTTTTGCGAGCTTTCTTACCCAATTAACAATTCTCTTCCCCATCTATTTCTATTCTGCAAGTTCTCCAAGTCCAAAGTTTTTCGTACTAATCGAACTATTGTAGCACATGATCACACAGATGTCACTCAACTACTGCAAAACATATTAGAGGCAGTCGCATGTCATACGCTCAATGTAATCCTCATGGCAAGTGGGAACCAAGCCTTCAATTCAGGATTAAAGCGTGACATTCATTCACTCTATCATAAAAATTATATTTGATTATTATTCGTAAACTTATAATTAAATTCGTAGTCATTACTCTATTGGTCCCTCATCTTTCATCATTTGAAGCCCGACAAGATTTATTGTCATCCAAAAGGCCCAAATTTGGCCCTAAGTATCCTAGTTGTCTTACAAAACTACCAAGACCAAGGCTCTGGTCAACTTTTTCTCATTAACTCAAAAATATGGGTTGTTACAATTCAGATCTTTGAGGCAGTACCCCAGTTGTCGGAAAATGCTAAAAAAACTGAATAAAACTCTTTCTCTAACTTTCTTTTGATTTTTCTTGCTGATGTTAAATTTGGCTCCAAAGTCATTTCACGTTCTTTGTCATTTTTCCTTATTTAGATTTGAAGCTTCAGATTAAATAGTGTCAGATTTTAAATTTGTAGGGATAGAATTTAGGCTTGGGTTGGTAGAGAGGAAAACAATTGAAAGGATAAAAAATAGGGATGGTAACAAATCTTTGGAACCAATAGAGTAATGACTACAAATTTAAATATAAGTTTACGAATCTAACACTATTTAATCTAAAGCTTTAAATCAAAATGAGGGAAAATGAAACGTAACGATGAATGACTTTGGAAAATCTTTAGATTTTCATACTTTGGTAGAAAAGTACCACATTTCAAGTCCGGTTCGTTGTCATTTTCTCTTATTTTGATTTCTAGATTTACCCAAAAATTAAACTCTTACTTATTGATGAAAATATGGAAGATGCAAGCCCTTAGGATAGCCTTCAATATAATATGCAAAGTTATAACCTTCAATAAGAAAATATACAATTCAAAGCATCACTCAAGGCCGTGCAACTATAACTTCTGAACAAAAACAATAAGAACAAGGAGGTATAACAACAAACAATCAAAATGAGAATAAGAAAACAAGATTGCAATTGCACCAAATTCAGTCTTATTATAAATTGTACGTTGCTTGAAAGGAATGGAAGGGTAAAAAAGGACATGTATACAACTTCTTCAATTCAACCTTAACATATAGCTAGATCACCTTGTCAAGCTCACAAGCCAAGCCTATGCATTGTTGTTTTTGGCACACCAATAATGACGAAAGAAAAACACTCATGCCCCACTAGGAATTCTTTTTCCATAGGTGACAGATAATACTTGGCCAATGACTACCTTTCTAAAATGAAATACTATGATATACATCCACAAAAGATGAAAAACAACAAATGTTAAAGACTTTGGTAATTGTACAAGACACCAACCTCACTGAAAATTCGTGACCATGAAATAATTTGAAATTAGCTCTTATATAGTGTTTCATACATCAAATGTCAGTCAAAATTCCAATGAGACTTAACACAAAAATAGCTTAGGCAAAAACACATCATTGAATGCAGAATCACTATACTGATAAACTAATAAACTATTGGCAATTGAGAACGTAATAACAATAGAAGTTGAATTAAAAGGATAAAGATTTCAATACTTGCGGCAAAATGGAAAAGTATAATAAAAATGAGAAAAAAAGTTGGGGAAATATGAACCTAATATTTAAACATGTGAAGCAATGTGGTTTTACTGGCCTTATGGAGACCGAGGAACAAGATCTTCGCCTCTTTTTGTCATAGACCGACGAAGCGAAGAACCTCGTTGAACCAATCCACAAGAAACATTGTTTTACTATCGGGTTCATACTCCGAATATTCGGGAAATACAAATGAATCGAGCTTGATATTTTGTGACGATCTGAGAGCGAAGGGACGATGAGATCGTGGTAATCAAGGCAAGGCAACCATTTTAAACCATAGAAGGGTTCGTGATTTTATTTTTGATTAAAGCAAAGGAAAATGGATCGTGATTTTCTTTTTGATCAAAGCAAAAATAATGTTTTGTCGTGTGTTTCGTATGGAAATTTTAAATTTAACTAAGGGTAATTTTGTACTTTTATATTTAAAAATTGACTAGCTGACTTTCCTTCTCAGTTTTCTGTCCAAATTGGACGAAAAACATTTTGTATAGCGGGAAAGAAAAACATGTCCCTTCCCCCTTTTTCCTTTTTATTTTCTGTTATACCAAGCACTCATTAGAATAATTTCCCTTCCGATTTTTCTTTCTTTTTTTATTTTCTTTTCAATTTTCAACTGTACCAAGCATAGCCTTAATGATTACGATGTGTGGTGTTTAGGGATAATGTTGGTAGAGTTTGAGGAAAATGAGACTATCGGTGATTATGAGGTGAGTCGTATGGGTGAGAGATGCTTGTATGGCGATAAAAGAGAATTTGATGGTGACTGATGGATTAGTGTTTAGGTAGTGTTGGTATGGTTTGTTAGATTTGAGTGTGAAGTTGACAATTGGGACAAAGTTTGATGCATGCGTGTCATGTATCGTTCTTTAATTGATCGATTTTTAACGATTTTAAGACATAATATCTAAACTTCAGACCAGGTGAAATCAGGGCTGGTCCTGAAGGTGGGCAGCCCACCAAGGCCCACTGCTCATATTTATATTTTTTAATTATATATTTTTTTAAAGTTTAAATTTTATTAATGGAGTCTACAATTCTTAATTAAAAAAGATTATTTAGTCTAAACATTAACTACTTTTAATGTTATAATTAAAATTTTAATGATAATTTAGTTTTTTTTCTAATATTTGTTATTAGGAGTTTATTTTTTTTTCAATACTTGTTGTTTGTTGCTCAATTTTTTTTATATTTGTTATTAGAGGCTCAATTTTTTCTCTCAATATTTGTTATTAGGGACCTACTCTTGAAATTTATTTTTTAATATTTATTATTAGGGTCCAATTTTTTTAATACTTATTATTTGAGGCTTAATTTTTTAACTACTTATTATTAGAGGCTCATTTTTTCCTGATATTTGTTATTATGACCTACTATTAAAACTATTATTTTTTAATATTTGTTATTAGGGGGTCTGCACTTAAAATTTATTTATTTTAAATATTTTTATTAGGGGTCTAAATTGTTCAATACTTGTTATTTGTAGTCTAGTTTTTTTAATATTTGTTATTTGAGGTTTAAAATTTTCAATACTTGTCATTAGAGGCTTATTTTTTTCTTCAAATACTTGATATTAGTGACATACTCTTATAACTATTATTATTTCAATAACGGTTATTAGGGGTCTACTCTTAAAATTTATATTTTTTAATAATTTTTATTAGGGGCCAAATTTTTTCAATAATTGTTATTAGAGGCTCTATTTTTTGCCAATATTTGTTATTAGATGATTATTCTTAAAATTCATTTTTTAAAAAATATTTTTTATTATGTTCATACCCTTAAAATTTATTAGGGGTCTAATTTTTCAATTTGCCTTAGGCCTCTAAAATTTTAGGACCGTACCAAGTGAAATAAACATCATAAAATCGGCTGCTAAATTCAATCCAACGATTACACTTTGAGATTGTAGCCAATTTGCATTGAGATTCAAATTTTAAATTTTTAGTTTTCTGAAATTACGGAAAATTAATTAAGATTTGTGTAGAAGAGGCAAAAATGAAAATGGGTTCCTCTCATTTTGTAATTTCAAGGATTTTTTTATCCCCAATGGCCTTGGCGTCGATGGGAGCAATCTGGCTTCCCTCGGCCTTTCTCATTCTTTCCTCTTGCCGTCGGATTAGTTTTTCTTTCACACTTTGATGTTGGTTTTTGTTTGAGGATCCCTTAGGACGTTCATTGGCAAACTTTTGTCACAACGCCTTACGGTTTACCCTCTAGAGTTATAGTGTGGTGGAGGCAAGGTCTTTTCCTTAGTGGAGGTAGATTTCGAAGGTTTGACAGATGGTTTTTGTCCAATCTAATGGCAGATTCATAATTTTCTTAAGGTGTGCACATATATATTAAGAATGTAATTTTTTGAAATGAAAATATTAATAATATTTTAATTATAATAAGAAGTCTTCCAGAAAATATAATTAAAAATACTTGTTTACAATTATTTTCTTCTAGACCTCATTTTCTGATATTTTTATATGATCTTTTTGTTGTTTACATTATTAATCATATATTTCTCAATAAAATTAACTAAAATATCATCAATCTGTCATACGATTGCGCAATCAATTTTTTATAAAGTACATTACAGAGAATGTTCTTTCCATTGTTGCGATTGTAATCGGTAAAACCAAAGTCAACTTTAAAAGTAAATACACAAGTGGTACACAACATGTTTTACTGTCTCAATCATTTTTTAAGATAAATTAGAAAGTCCTTTTAGATCATAAAATCATTTATTTGAACAAACACCAACAATATAATTCTCAATCTGATAATCAACCAACATAAGGTCTCATGTAGAAAACTCATAAGGATAAAATTGGATAAGACGAATTAATTTTTTCTTATAAAAAAGATACAAGTCTTTTGGACTCAAGCAAGCCACACAAAAAAGCAACTTGTAATTGTCTAAAAATGATTATTATGCTCTTAAAGTTATCTATCAATCACTTGATAAAATAATTCAACCCGAAATGATGTAAAAATTTAAAACTTCGTGGACTTTTTTCCTATACCTCATTGAAACAACAAATACATCTTTCATTTTTTGAACCTCAATGCTATTCTTTTCACAAAACAAAAAAACTTCTTCAAGTAATGATTGTCATCTCACATCTCTCATCGTTTGTAATCGTTGCTTAAACACACTAACTAACTGCATAATATTCACAATGTCTCGATCACTTTGTTGCAATGCTTGAAATAATTCACTAATAACCCTTGATAAATTTTTTCATCAAGTGTGAATCAAACATAAACTCAAAAGATTATAAAGAATTCAACAACATACAAGCTTCAACTCTTTGCTCTGAGTGTGTTCCATCTTCCTCGATATTTTCAAGCACATTGATCATAAAAAAAAACATAGTAATCAAGCTAACAACGGTTTTATGATGTGAACCCCAACGAGTATTTCTAACTCTCTTTATAACAAATTATTGATTTAATCCACAAATAGAAATCTTCTACCTTTTTTTGGTGCCCTTATTCATGCCACAACATTAAAAAAATAGGGTTTAATTTTTAAGGTTTAGAATTTATGATTTAAAAATTAAGGTTAGGGTGTAGGGTTTAGTTTTTAGTGTTGAGGCATGGATAAAAACACCAAAAAAGAACATATGATTTTTGTTCTTAATCCACATAAACTGAAGATTTCACCGCTTCGTAATACCTTTCTTATCTTAATCATTTTACTAAATTAAAGAATTTTTTCTCTTACATGAAGCACCCATTACATTAACCACACTAAATTAATTTTAGGGTGGACTCAAATAAATGAAATGAATATTTAACAAACTAATTTTTTTTCAGGTACATCTGCCGCTAGTCCAATCCCCTTACTTTTATGTTTTTTCCTTTTCTTCGTTCTGCTTGCATGTTTGCTGCGGCACTGCTGCTGCCTTGAACTTTGGGTTTTCTCCGGCTAACCCATTCTTCCTTCATCTCTTTTGTTGCTCCATCTCCAAACATCACTCTTGTCTGTCGCAACCCTTTTTTAGGAGAAAAATTTTGACGTTTTGAAAAACTTTATAAAAACACGGAGTCGCAACCAATCTTTTTTGAAAAAGTGTGATTGGATCACTTTTAAAACAAAGGTATTTTGATAAAACGTTTTATTTATCAAAATTACATTTTGGTCCATGAAAACTAGAGAAAACAGGTTCGGGGGTCGATTACGTGAGGGGAAGGATTAGCATCCCCACAACGCCCAAAAAATTGGTACCTTAATTGATTTCAAAAAGCATTTTTTAAAACTGGAATTTACAAGTTCACAAAATTTCGATTTTATTTGTCCGTAAAATGAATGTAAAACTATTTTAACAACCTTATCGCCTGGGAAATGAACTTTAATCACCGCCAACACTCCTGGCGCTAACTTGTCATTCTCGTTTGATAATACACCGCATTAATTAGGTTTTCACTTTTTAAAAAAATAAACAAGAAAATTAAATGTGTTAATGAATTTTAATTTTAAGACTAAATAGTGAATAATCCTAAAGAAACGGCTATATTCTTTTTAATTATTAAGTTTATAATATAATTAAGTGTGTTTTATTGAAAATGAAGAATATTTTACATACATGTCTCTAATCTAAGTTTTAAGTCCCTAATCCTAAGGTTTAACACACATACATATACATACAAGAAAGGCATAAAAGAAATAATTAATTCGATAAATAACTAAGTAATTTCCTAAAATTAAAATAAGAAAATGATTTTTTTATATTTTCTTAAAAAAGAAAATATGAATTAAGAAATAATTTGAAAAAAAACCAAAATGTGAGGGTTAATTCAAAAATAATTAAAAATTTGGTGCCGAATTGAAAGGAAAAAGGACGAAATTGAAACAGTTGAAAACTGGAGAGCTGCGGCGCGAGATCCGGGAAAGAAGGGTGCGGGTTATACTCGGGTTCAGGTCGGGTTAAATGGGTCACTATAAATAGTTATTATAACAAACAAATTTCATTTTTTTCTTATTCACCAAACAGATCAAACATCCCTCCCTTTGAATCCTCTATAGACATTCATCGTGTTCTTCATGAATTGAAGAACACGGTGGTGGTCCGCCGTGCCAAGCGCCTTCCACCGGCGTTGGCCTCCGTTGTCGGCGGCGAAATTCCCAGATTTCGACGAAATTTCTAGATTTCAGCGACGTTTCGAACAAAAAAAAGGTAAAACAACTTCTTTCTTCTTTATTTAAACTGAAATAGAAAGTAAATAGATAGGAAAAATTACCAGAATTTGCTTCTCTTTATTGTTTCCGAATGATGATTACAAACTGCTTGCTCCTATGAATTCTGAATGCTATTGCTATATGTGATTTCTATTGAATTGTTCATGTCGTTTACAATGATTTGCAGTGCTACTTATAGTATAAGAGTTGCCTAAACCCTAAGCTTAAATCCCAGATTTTTCCCCTCTGATTGCTTAATTTTTGCCATGGCACCGATTAGGGGATTCTGGTCTTTTGCTTTGGGTTCTGAATTGCCTTTTTCATATCCGATTGGCTTGATTTTTGCTAGGGCTTTGAATTGGGGATTATCCCTTCCTGTTTTGCTTCTGATTTTTCCAGCTAGGGCTTTGAATTAGGGATTTTAATCCTTATTGATTTCATCTTGAATTGCTTATGCTTCAATTTAGGGATTTAACCCCTTTTTGTTCTTCTGTTTGTATATTTCTGATGACTTGAACGACACCGACGAGGAACAATCGGAGCGAGTGGAGCGTCGGAGAAGATAAAGCAGACGACCTGAGCTGAATCATCACGCATGTGGGTGCCACGTGCGAGTGGTGATCCACGTGATATACCCCAAAGCAGTCTGGGCCGTTGGATAGCATCCCGATCGAACGACTAAGAAGCGCGACTTTTGGTGATCCACGTGCAATCCCCGTGTACGATCTTATGCCGTTGGATCTATTCTTCCCTGATCCAACGACTCTTCATCACCTGTGCATATAATGGTCAAGCCCTTTAGGAAATAATAATCAGGCCAAACGAGCCTTTGTGTAATGGACCTTATATATATATATTTTAATGGACTCTGATCTAAATAAATCCTAATAGACCGTTTATTTATTTCAATTGGGCTATGTATTCTATGTTTTGGGTTTAATATCTAATGTTTATAACCTATGTTAACAACTATATACTAATTAAACATACGACACATTTAACAAAAAAATTCTAACTAACTAATTATAACATATTGTATGAGACCTAAACTAATCTAATACTGCATTAATCTTATAATAACCTGAGTATATTAGCAATGTTACATGATATTCAAATAATCCTAACATAGTCAAAAATAAAGAAATTTGTGAAAATTCAATGACAACAGCTGCCCCTCTTTGGTCGTTCCGGTGAAACATGAATAGAGCAAAGAAAAGAAGACACTGATTTTCACCAATTACCAAACCATTTGTGCCTAAGAAGACAGGCGAGTTCTATTCTCCTTGTGCTCGAATAGATAAGCAGGCTCTATTCTCCAAATGCCTGAACGGATAGGCAGGTTCTATTCTCCTCATGCTCGAATAGATAAGCAGGTTCTATTCTCCAAATGCCCGAACGGATAGGTAGGTTCTATTCTCATTATGCTCGAATAGATAAAAAAAGGTTCCATTCTCTAAATGCCCGAACGGATAGGCAAGTTCTATTCTCTTCATGCTCGAATAGATAAGTAGGTTCCATTCTCCAAATACCTAAACAGATAGGCGGGTTCTATTCTCCCCATGCTCGAATAGATAAGCAGGTTCCATTCTCCAAATGCCCGAACGGATAGGTGGGTTCTATTCTCCTTATGCTCGAATAGATAAGCAGATTCCATTCTCCAAATGCCCGAACGGATAGGCATGTTCTATTCTTCTCATGCCCAAATAGGTAGGCGGGTTCTATTCTCCTTATGCCCGAATAGGTGGGCGGGTTTTATTCTTCTCATGCCCGAATAGATAGGCGGGTTCTATTATCCTAATGCCCAAATAGATAGGCGGGTTCTATTCTCCTCATGCCCGAATAGATAGGCAGGTTCTATTCTCCTCATGCCCGAATAGATAAGCAGGTTTCATTCTCTAAATGCCCAAATGGATAGGCAGGTTTTATTCTCCTCATCCTCGAATAGATAGACAGGTTCTAAAATCTGTCAAAACAAATACAAATGATCCAAATAAGATGCATATGCCCCTAGGGATGCCTAGTCATGAATGCATGTCTTATTTCTTTTGCTCTTTTTCTTAACGTTTTTCTTAATTAACACAGAAGAAAACTGTGAAGCTCCAGAAAACTCAGATTATATCATCTCAAACATTTCCTCAACTCTGGTAACTGATGGTGTGTGTCTGCTTTGGCCCATCCCATCAGAAAAGATGGCTCCCCAATACTAGTTGGCTTCACCAATTTCTTGTTGTTAAAATTCCATCGTCTATCCCTTGGAAAGTAATCTTCACCATTTCCTGCTTTATTTTCTATATCATGGATTATTCATTCCTTCCTGTGACTTCTGTCTTGATTTTTCAAACAGGGAAGCTCTTTGCTGCTAGGACATCTTAGAGCGAAACTCTGTGGGGATACGGGAAATACATCGGTTTTCCATTAATGCATGAGAAATCATCTGAAAAGTACGACTGTTATGCTTTGATGATAGACTAAATAATCATAGATAGTCATCTCCATCACTTCTGTTTTACCATTGTCATTCTTAGCACTTCCTTGCTTCATATGATCTTTGCACATTTGCTCACTCAATCCAGTTATCTTGTACTCCTGGTTGGAAGGACTGACTTCATCCTCATATTCTTCCACACTCTGTTATCATTGTAGTTGATACATCAATATTCAGCGACAAGCTTCTTAGAAACTTGTTGCTCTCCTAATGTCTCATTTAGCTTTTCCTCCGATGTCTATAAAATTGTTTGTAGAAAGCAGAATATCTTATGCAAGCAACTCTGTTTTGCAACATACTTCCTTAAAGCAAAGTCAAAGCATCTCTTGAGGCTTTTTGCCAAGGTTTGTTGCAAAACCTATTTCCATCTTGTATTTCCCTATAAGTTTTGGTGCTCTTTATGCCCTAAGCTCCAAATTTGACCATTGAATACCTCATAGTTCCACTACCCTTTTAGACAAATTTCAAAGTAATACTTAAAAATCTTATGAATATTTCAAATTATGTCAAACTTTAATTCTCATTTCAATGCAAGATGCTTTATGGAAAGATGTTATCCTAAGAAAACCTTTGTTATAATATAAGGTCCTTCACAATTCGGTGCCCATTTTCCTCGAGCATCGCTTTGGATTGGTAGCTTCTTCTTCAACACCAAATCTCCCTCTTGAAATTCTCTTGGGCGAACTTTCTTCTCATGAGCCCTTATCATCCTTCTCTAATACATTTGCCCATGACATAGTGCTTTCAATATTTTTTCTTCAATTAAGTTCAGCTGATCATATCTTGCTTGAACCCATTCTGCTTCTTCCAACTTTGCTTTCATTAAGACATAGAGCGATGGTATTTCAACCTTAATGGGTAGCATAGCTTCAATTCCATATACCAATGAGAAAGATGTTGCCCCAGTAGAAGTTCTTATTGCAGTTCGATAAGCGTATAAGGCAAATGACAGCTTCTCATGCCAATCTTTATAGGTATCAGTCAATTTTGCAATTATCTTCTTAATATTCTTATTCGCAGCCTCCACTGCCCCATTCATCTTCAGGCGATATACAACAAAATTATGATGTTTAACATTGAACTGCCCACAGACTCCACCTATCATCCTATTGTTTAAGTTTGAAGCATTGTCGGTGATGATACTTTTAGGCAAGCCGTATCGACAGATGATTTTCTTTTTCAAAAACTTGTAGATCGTGGATCTGGTGACATTTGCATACGAGGCCGCATTTACCCATTTCGTGAAATAATCAATGGCTACCAGGATAAAACGATGTCTGTTTGATGCCTTAGGGTAAATCTGACCGATGACATCAATGCCCTACATGGAAAATGGCCAAGGGGCTGTCATAACATGAAGAGGTTAAGATGGCGTATGTACCTTGTCAGCATAAATTTGACACTTGTGGCATTTGCGAGAATAGTTGATGCAATCACCTTTCATGGTTGACCAATAATATCCAAGACGCATGATTCTTCTGGCCATGGTGAAACCACTAAGATGAGTTCCGCAAACTCCCTTATGAACTTCTTCCATAATTAACTGTGTCTCTTTTTCCCCTACGCATCTTAGAAGCTCTTGATCACGACTTCGTTTATATAAAACCTCTTCATCAAGGATGTACCCTGATGCCATCTTCATGATCATTTTCTTTTCATTCTCTGTAGCTTGAGGCAGGTATTGCTGGAATTTTACACATTGTAAGACGCCATGATACCATGGCAATCCATCCATTTCTTCTTCCACGTCATAACAATGAGATGGAGAATTAAGCATATATAACTTGATGGGCATCATCTCAGATCCTTCATTTACCCTAAGCATGGCGGCTAAGATGGCTAAAGCATCAGCCATTTGATTGTCTTCTCTGGGAGATATTTGAAAGTGATCTCATCGAATTCCTTGGTCAACTCGAGGACTAGCTTGTGATATCCCAACAACTTTGCATATTTTGTCTCCCATTTTCCACGCATTTGATAAATAACTAATGCAGAGTCCCCAAAAACTCTTAGGGTATGAATGTTCCTCTTTATATCCTCTTTTAAACCCATTATACATGCCTCATACTCTACCATGTTATTAGTACAAAAGAACTTAAAATGACTGGTAAAAGGGTAATAATCTCCTTCTGGTGAAACTAGAACTGCCCCTATACCTCTTCCTAACGCATTCGCTGCACCATCAAAGTTCATAACCCAAGATTTTATTGAAGACTCGTCATCTTTTGTGATACACATCAAGTCTTCATCAGGAAAATTGAAGTTTAGTGCTTCATAGTCATCACGGGCGTAACTTGCCAAAAAGTCTGCTATGACACTTTCTTTTATCGCTTTTCAGCTCACATAATGGATATCAAACTCTGATAGCAACATCTGCCATCATGCTAATCTTCCTGATAGGGCTGGAGCTTCCATCATGAACTTAAGTGGGTCCAACTTTGAGATTAGCCATGTAACATGATAAAGCATGTATTGTCTTAGCCTTTTAGCTGACCAAACCAGAGCACAACACAACTTTTCAATTGACGAATATCTGGTTTCACAATCAGTGAACTTCTTGCTCAAGTAATATATCACATTTTTCTTCTTCTAGTATCATCATGTTGTGCTAACACACAACCTATGGAATTTTCATTGACCGTTAAGTACAAGATCAATGGTCTCCCTGAAACAGGTGGTACTAATACTGGAGGATTGCTCAGATATTCTTTGATCTTTTCCAAGGCCGCTTGACATTCTTCATCCCAAGTCTCCGGGTTATTCTTCCTGAGTAGCCTAAACATTGGATCACACCTATCAGTTAGCTGAGAAATGAAGCGTGCGATGTAATTTAATCTTCGCAAGAAAGCTCGAACTTCCTTTCATTTTTTAGGTGAGGAAGTTCATGTATGGCTTTTATCTTATCAGGGTCGATCTCAATCCCTCTTCTGCTTACAACAGAACCTAATAATTTTCCAGATATGACTCCAAATGTGCATTTAGTCGGATTGAGCTTTAACTGGAACTTTCTCGATCTTAGGAAGAGCTTTTATAAATTGACCAAATATTCTTCTTCAGATCGAGATTTGGCGATCATATCGTTGACGTATACCTCTATTTCCCTATGCATCATATCATGGAAGAGAGAGACCATGGCCCTCTGATAGGTTGCTCCTGCATTCTTAAGTCCAAAAGGCATTACTTTATAGCAAAAAGTTCACCATAACGTCACAAAAGTTATCTTTTCCATATCTTCTGGACACATCTTGATCTAGTTATACCCGGAGAAATCATCCATGAAAGAGAAAAGTGAATGACCAATTGTGTTGTCAACTAAAGTGTCAATATGTAGGAGCGGAAAATTGTCCTTTGGGCTTGCCTTATTGAGATCCCTGTAATCAACACATATTCGTACTTTTCTATCATTCTTCGGTACCGGAACAATATTTGCCACCATTTCGGATACTTAGCTACCTCGAGGAATCCTACATCATATTGCTTCTTTACCTCATCCATGATCTTGAAAAGTGTTTCAGCCTTCATTATTCTCAGCTTTTGTTTTACCGGTTCACATCCTTCCTTTATAGGGAGCCTGTGCATGACGATGTCAGTGTCAAGGCTGGGCATATCTTGATACGACCAAGCAAAAATATCCTTGAATTCTTTCAAGAGCTCAATCAGACTTTGTCTGGTTTTGGCTGTGATGGTAGTACCAATCATTACCTCTCACTTTTCTTCTTCAGTTTCGAGGTTTAATATTTCTAGTTCCTCCTTATGTGGTAGAATCTGCTTTTCATCTCCTTCTACCATTCTAAGCATATCACTAGATACATCAAATTCTTCCTCATTATCAATATTTCCAATTTTTTTCCAAGCATAGAGGCAATTCAAAGTCAACCTTGAAGTCAAACTCAGATTCATTTATGTTAATGATATTTGAAGACCTGAAAAGGGAATAGGCAAAAGGTATATACAAAGGGAAGAAACAAAATGAATGGAATGTTTTTTATGCTTTTAATTTTATGCTTTTCATTTGGTTTTATTTTATTCAAGAAAAGAAAGTTTGCCATATAAAACTTAGGGAAATGCATCTTTTATTGAATTCAAATTAAATTTGACATAGGACATTTACATAAGATCCCCTATTGTCTCCGGGCCTAGAGCAAAGGCGCTGGTTTTGAGAATTACTCTGAACACGTCTTAAAGACTACATGAATTTCTTCAGCGGTCTAATTGTCAAGCTCAGAGCAAGGGCGAATCATTGGCAAGTACTGGTTCTTTTCTTCATTTTCAGTCACAACATTGATACTCAGCTTTTCAAATGCTTCACATAGAGTGCTCTCTCCTTTTCCTTCTTCACTGGCTAAGGTATTTGGATCCAGCATACCTCCAGATATAAAGTTAAGGTTTAGAGGAAGGAAAGTCATCGGTTCCGATTCAATTTCCCCTCCCTTCAATCTAGCTCTTCTCCTCTCTTGATGATTTCTGATTTTAGCTCTGCTTTGCCATTTGTTGGGCTTGAAGCCCAAACCGAACCGATCCTTTTTCGTCGGGATTACTACGGGATACAACCTTCCTTGATGTCTTCTTCCAAGTCCTTTTCCAATTTCAGCTTATTTCCCGAGTGTTTGCTTTACCTGCATTTTTGCGCAGCTTGATAATTCCGGTTCTAGCACCTTGCTTCCTTTGGTGACAAAGGTTGCATTAACTAGCTCCAACGTCCTAAAAT
Organism: Hibiscus mutabilis; assembly: GCA_019671005.1. Classification (NCBI taxonomy): domain Eukaryota; kingdom Viridiplantae; phylum Streptophyta; class Magnoliopsida; order Malvales; family Malvaceae; genus Hibiscus; species Hibiscus mutabilis. The sequence goes on along the minus strand of CM033717.1, from coordinate 17,609,124 downwards.
GACACTCGAGAACACCCTTATCAATTTCGTTGAAGGGTGCACCAGTGGTTACTGATGCAATGATTTCCTCCTCTGCACCGACAGTTATTAATTGACCATCGATCACAAACTTCAGCTTCTGGTGTAAAGTAGATGTGACTGCTCCTGCTGCGTGAATCCATGGGCGTCCAAGCAAGCACCTATAGCTAGGTCTTATATCCATGACCACAAACTCAACATCGAAGGTCACTTGTCCAATTTGCAAAGACACCTCAATTTTCCCCAATACCTTTTTCTGAGTTTCATCAAATGCTCTAACCGTATTTTGATAAGTTCTCATATGAGAACTATCTATTGGCAGTTTCTTCGGGGTAGCTAGCGGCAGAACATTTAGTGCCGACCCATTGTCAATAATGATACCTGGTAACATATGTCTTTTACATCTAGTAGTGATGTGTAAAGCTTTGCACGATCCTGTTCCTTCACCTGGTATTTCCTCATTATTGAATGAGATGAAGTTGTTAACGACAATGTTACCGACTAACATGTCCATCTTATCAATTGTGATCTCCTTTGATACGAACTTCCGGTTTAAAATCTTTAACAAGGCCACACGGTGGCCCTCGGAACTTAGTAGCAAATAAAACATAGAAATTCGAGCTGGAAGCTTATGGAGTTGCTCCACGACGCTGTATTATCTGTGTTTTAAGATCTTCAAGAATTCTTGAGCCTCCGATTCCTTTACAGGCTCGTGATATGTTTCGGTTTTTCCTTAAAGAAGTCATTGTTATCTTCTTTTTTAGGCTCTTCAGCAAAAACCTTTCTTTGCGCTGTATCTTTATCTTCTGCTATTGGTTAGGAATAGAGCCTCCCACTCATTGTTAAACCGCTCACCTCATTAATCGGTTCTTCTTTCTCCTGAACATATGTTTCTCCTGGGGCCGTCACCTCACAAGTGTAATTCCAAGGGACCTGTTTGCTATCCTTATACGGGAACGGCGCTGGTGCCTTGATTATGAGCCGGGGAATTACACTCCTTGTTGGCTCACCAACTCTTGTTTTATCCTTAATAACTAAAGCCTCATTTCAGTGTAGTCTCTTCTAGAGGATGACTCATCTGATGCACATACATCCAACAAACATTCATTGTCTTCTTTCTCAAAGAACTCCAACTCCTTTTCATTCATCTTATCTTGTACTAATTGCCTAAATTCTGAGCAACAGTGAATCTCTTGTCCTTCATTCATGTGGTACTCACAGTACGATTCTTTCTCAATTTCCAGTTCTTGGGCTCCTTCTTCCAACATCCCCACTGCCACCATCTGAGCCCATATCCACCTCACGAGAGCTCTAAATTCAGCAACATATTCGTTAACCACCTTATCTTCATCCTCAATGATTGTATTCACTCCTACTTTTTGATGATTTAGCAGGGGGTTTCCTTTATCTTCCGACGTATCGAATGATAGCATCCCTGATTTTCTTAAGTCATTTACCACCATTTTGAATGCAGTACAGTTTTCAATGGTATACCCCCTAACTCCTGCATGATATTCACATTGTGCTTTCTTATCATACCATTGTGGATAAGGTGGTGAGAATGGAGGAACATGTCTTGGCAACACCATCTGGGATTTGATCAACTCAGCAAACAATTCTGCGTATGTCATCGGTATAGGAGGAAAATATGGTTTTGAGCTCCTTTGGTACCTTCGTTCTTCTTTTGGCGGCTTTGTGACTGCTAGAGCTGTGGTCGAGACATTGGGTTTGTTGAAGACTACCCCCTTCGAGTAACTGGGGTTATAGACATTAGCAGCATTAACTTCATTATCTCTCTTTTTGTATGGTTTTTTAGTTTCCCCACTGTCCAACCTTCTATTTTTCATTACCGCAAGTATTAATTCTCCATTTATAAGCATGTCCACAAAACTCTTTGTGGCATGATTGAGCATACGATCATAGAAAGATCCCTTTAATGTCTCCACGAACATTGGGGCGATCTCACTCTCTAGCAATGGTGGCTGGACTTGGGCAGCTACGTCCCTCCATCTCTGCGCGTACTGGCAAAAACTCTCATGATGCTTTTTCTCTAATCCTTGTAGAACTAAGCGGGTTGGTACCATATCTGAAACATGCTTGTACTACTCACTGAAGGCTCTGGATAGATTTTTCCACGATCTGATATTGATTTGACTTAGCTGCGTATACCAGCGTGCAACTGACCCTACTAAACTGTCTTGGAAGCAATGGATAATCAGCTTCTCGTTCTCAAGGTACATTGACATTTTCCTGCAATACATAGTCAGATGTACTATAGGGCACGTAGTTCCATTGTATTTTCCAAAGTCGAGAACTTTGAACTTTGGTGGTACTATCAGATCAGTCACTAAGCTTAAATCCTTGGCATCCATTCCTCCATATATACCTCATTCTTGAAAGGACTTAATCATTTCTTCCAATTTCTTATAGCGGTCATCCTATTCCTTCTTAGCCTTCACTTTGTTGGCAATTTCATCGAGATCAGACACCTCAATGACTTTCTTAGAACCTATCTTCCGCGCTGACGCTTCAGTAATATGTGGGGAAATTTTGACCTTAGACGATTGACCTTCCCTTTGTATACTCGGATGAAAAAAGGTCATCCCTTGAAATTTTGGCACTGTATTAGCGTCTTCACCAGCTTCCACTGCATCAGGGTCCTTAAAACCTAGCATGGCTGCAATTGAACCAACCGTCTTTTGATGAACTAACTCCATCTGTTGCTTCAGGTCTATCTCCAGCTTGTCTAACCTATCCTGGGTACTCTTGTGGTTGCTTTCTAAGGCCAATACTCTGTCTTCCATTGCTCTGACTTGAGATTGAGTACTGTACTTGTGGTTTGTTTTTGCTATTTTGATTTTCAAAAATTTATTTAAGTTAGATTCTTATTATGTCGTGTATGTATGCACAAATGTAAGTAAAAAAATTATTAAACACAAAGGAATGAAATGCAAATGCATGAATGCAAGCGAAGGGCCATCAATTCCATGAAACAATTGCTCAAGAAACAACTCTTTTATTGGATATAAAATGGTCCTTATTACATCAAGTTTTGTTTACAAATATTTTTTAGCTTGAATTCCCGTTCTCTGATTTCTTCAATGAGCCACATAAGCCTCAGTCCCACTTCTCTTGTTGGCTTGATGTACTGACGAAGAGCTGTAGCTTCAGTGGCTAGCATCATCGCGCGTTGAGCCACATCTTGTACCTGGGTCATGACAACCCTGTCAAACTCGTCTCGTTCTTGGAATCTTCTAGCCATGTCCCTAAGACGTGTGAACCAGTAGTCATCACCTCCTTCAGTGATGTCTTCAAGGACCAAGATTTTTGTCCTACATTCCTGGATGATGTTATCCATTCCTTCAACCTGTTTCTTCAAGGCATCATTCTCACTTAGGCAGGCCTGAAGCTCAATATAAGAGTGATGGTTCTGAAGTCTGTGCAACAAGTGGTTCATATCATCTATTTTGGCTTGTAACTTAGCAATACAAGCCCGACTCTGCTTTAGCTCCGCACTGGTTTGGTCATATGCCTTCTACAACTCAAATAAGCGAATCCTGTTGTTGTGGGTTTTCCTCTTCCATGCGGCCACGCTTTCTTTATCACTTTTATGGACCCGTTTGCCATTTCCATTTTCAGTTGCCGGCTTACTCTTCTTCCTCTCTTCCGTAAGGGCTAATCAACATTTCTCAACCTCGCGTCTTCCTTGTTCTTTTTCTTTCCCTACAACATGCTCGACTTCTAACTTCCACTGTTCGGGAGTCTTTCTCAAATCAGCATTCTTAACAGTAGTCTGAAGCTTGAGGAAGTCAACCCTTTGGATCTCAAACTTCTTTTCTAGGTCTTTATACAACTTCACTACTCACTTTGTTTCCCCTTTGTACTTTTCAACATCGAGGCCTGACTCAAACTTGTCTCTTTGGTTCTGCTCTTGTAAGGCTTCTATCTCCTGCTTAGCCCTTCTTAACTCTTCTCTCAAGATGTCAGCTTCTGTAGGGACTACTTTTAAGTGTTCCTCTAGATACTTAATTTGCCCAGATGTAGGTGCTATGACTTTGTCATTCATCCTCGTATGCCTCCAAATGTCATAGTCCGGAGTATACATGCAGTGGCTATCAGATTCTAGCTTCATGTGATAACAATGGTTCCATGCATTGTTGATTGTCTGAACCTTCTGTCTGAACTCATCTTGGAACTCAAATTCTGATGAGCCAAGACCGGTAGTAAATGGGATGAACTGCTGAGACCCATACTGGCGAGATACTAGCAAAGGGGCACATCCAATTCCTCCCCACAAACCTAGCAACATTAGGAAGTTGAAATCTCCATATTTGTACAAAAGCTTGGTGTGACCCATCCAAGGAACCCTCCATCTAATGTCCTCGTCACGATGATCCCTGAATATATCAATCCATTTGTTCTTCTTAACAACATGCCACTCCTTTGCCAAAAATTCCCGAAGAGGTGAGAAGTTCGGGGAAAATACATTTGACAAAGCTAATGTTGGGCACTTCCAGAAATGGCTAAGGGCCCAAACTTGTAGAAGTAAAATACATCCTCCAAAATGAACACATTCAACCTTCTGGCAGACACTGAGGGAAATGAAGGTTTCAGCAAGTACGATTGGTACCAGATTGACTCCCCTCTTCAGTTGTTCAAGAAAATCAAGTAACGCCACATCAATGTTTCCTAGAACCTTCGAAAAGATGACTAAACCATAAATTGCAATGGCTAAGAGATCAACCCTCTTTTCACTATCAGGGTGGATCGATATTATACTTCTGATGCTTGACCAAGGGAAATTAAAGGTGCCTCATCTCTTCTGTATAAACCCCTTTACCCAACCATCACTCATACCAGCAAACGCCGGAAGTTTTGCATGTGCATTTTTGTTTTTAGGTGGCTTGGCATAAACCCAGTTCTTCTTTACTTTGCACAAGTTGAAAAGGGCCAAGTACTCCTCGAATGTAGGCATCATGTCTTCTTTATTAAAAGTGAAGTAGAAATATCCCGAATTCCAGAATTGAACCAAGGCTTTCAGTAACTGCTCATCAAGCCTTACGTACAAGAGGTAGGCCATGTCACCATAGACTTTATGGAACAACTACTTAGTCTCATAATCTAAGTGCTCCCAGATTTCCTGCAATTCTTGCACATTGTTCTGCTTGATGCTGATGTGGGCATATTCTGAAGTCTCTGTCTCATGACCAGCTACTAGACTGTCTCCAAATGTTCGCTGATTCACCTCGGACCAATGTCGAACCTTTGCATTCTCCTCTTCACTTTTCAAAATTCTTTCGTCCATAACAAGAGCTTTTCGAATTTGAGCAATGATTTTGAGAATCAACCCTTTCTAAATATGTAATGATGTGATGCAAAACAACAAGACTAGGGGAACACATATTAGAATCAAGAAAACATAAAGAATTCAAATACAATTATGAGTAGCACATTCTAATACTCCAGGACATGTCTCCCTTTATTACTAAAACCCTAGGTTTTCCGTATGGCTCTATTGGGGTGGGCTCTAAGTTCTCAAACAGTTGAGTTCTAAAAGATACCCGAGCTGTCCTTGCTATCCCCTACTAAGGGTAGCAAGACCCTTGGTTCTCACCCATTATAAGCTTCAAACGAACCAAGTTCAACTCAGGAGGACTCACTTCCTATGTCTTCTCGAAGAATTAGTATCCTTACGAAGACATGAGGCATATGAGTCCCGAAGGTACTTGCTAGGCTCATACGGAGAATCAATATTCTGACATGAGCAAAGCGTTTTCCCCTCACTTAACAATTGGGTAGAGCTTGGGAATAGAGCTTTTTGTAACATTTTTTAAAATGCGTAAAATAGAATTACGTTCATTAAGCGGAAGAATAAATTGAAACCTTTGTGAACTTGCAAATCCCTTTTTTCTAAAAACATTTAGAAAATAATTTGTGGCCTAACCCTATTTTGTTTTAAGAACACAAAAATTTCCCTAGCGGAGTCGCCAAGTTGTCGCAACCCTTTTTTAGGAGAAAGGTTTTGACATTTTGGAAAACTATAAAAACAAGGAGTCGCCACCAATCTTTTTTGAAAAAGTGTGATTGGATCACTTTTAAAACAAGGGTATTTCGATAAAACGTTTTATTTATCAAAATTACATTTTGGTCCATGAAAACTAGAGAAAACAGGTTCGGGGGTTGATTACGTGTGGGGAAGGATTAGCACCCCCACAACGCCAAAAAAATTGGTACCTTAATTGATTTCAAGAAGCATTTTTTAAAACTGGAATTTGCAAGTTCACAAAATTTTGATTTTATTTGTCTGTAAAATGAATGTAAAACTATTTTAACGGCCTTATCGCCCGGGAAATGAACTTTAATCACCGCCAACACTCCTGACGCTAACCCGTCATTCCCGTTTGATAAGACACCACATTAATTAAGTTTTCACTTTTTAAACAAATAAACAAGAAAATTAAATGTGTTAATGAATTTTAATTTTAAGTCTAAATAGTGAATAATCCTAAAGAAATTGATACATTCTTTTTAATTATTAAGGTTATAATATAATTAAGTGTGTTTTATTGAAAGTGAAGAATGTTTTACATACATGTCTCTAATCTAAGTTTTAAGTCCCTAATCCTAAGGTTTAACACACATACATATACATACAAGAAAAGCATAAAAGAAATAATTAATTAGATAAATAACTAAGTAATTTCCTAAAATTAAAATAAGAAAAGAATTTTTTTTATATATTTTTTTAAAAAATAAAATATGAATTAAGGACTAATTTGACATAAAACCAAATTGTAAGGGTTAAATCGAAAATAATTAAAAATTTAGTGCTAAATTGAAAGAAAAAAGGACGAAATTGAAACAATTGAAAACTGGAGAGCTGCGGCATGAGATCCGGGAAAGAAGGGCACGGGTTATACTCAGGTTCGGGTCGGGTTAAACGGGTCAGTATAAATAGTTATTATAACAAACATATTTCATTTTTTCTTATTCATTAAACAGATCAAACATCCCTCCCTTTGAATCCTCTGAAGATATTCATCGTGTTCTTCATGAATTGAAGAACACGGTGGTGGTCCGCTGTGCCGGCCGCCGTTGTCGGCGGCGAAATTCCCAGATTCTGACGAAATTTCTAGATTTCGACAAAATTTCCAGATTCCAGCGACGTTTCAAACAAAAAAAGGTAAAAACAACTTCTTTCTTCTTTATTTAAACTGAAATAGAAAGTAAATAGATAGGAAAAATTACCAGAAATTGCTTCTCTTTATTGTTTCCGAATGATGATTACAAACAACTTGCTCATATGAATTCTGAATGCTATTGCTATGTGTGATTTCTATTGAATTGTTCATGTCGTTTACAATGATTTATAGTGCTATTTGTAGTACAAGAGTTGCCTAAATCCTAAGCTTAAATCCCAGATTTCTTCCCATCTGATTGCTTAATTTTTTCCATGGCACCGATTTGGGGATTCTGGTCTTTTGCTTTGGGTTTTGAATTGCCTTTTTCATATCCGATTGGCTTGATTTTTGCTAGGGCTTTGAATTGGGGATTATCCCTTCGTGTTTTGCTTCTGATTTTTCCAGCTAGGGCTTTGAATTAGGGATTTTAATCCCTATTAATTTCATCTTGAATTACTTCTGCCCCAATTTAGGGATTTAACCCATTTTTGTTCTTTTGTATATTTCTGATGACTCGAACGGCGCCAGCGAGGAACAATCGGAGCAAGTGGAGCGTCGAAGATGATGAAGCAGACGACCGGAGCTGAATTGTCGCACGCGTGGGTGCCACGCGCGAGTGGTGATCCGCGTGATATACCCCGAAGCAGTCTGGGCCGTTGGACAGTATCCTGATCGAACGACTGAGAAGCATGAATTTTGGTGATCCATGTGCAATCCCCGTGTGCGATCCTGTGCCGTTGGATCTATTCTCCCCTGATCCAACGGCTCTTCATCACCTGCGCATATAATGGTCAAGCCCTTTAGGAAATAATAATCAGGCCAAACGGGCCTTTGTGTAATGGACCTTCTATATATATTTTTTAATGGACTCTGATCTAAATTAAATCCTAATGTACCTTTTATTTATTTCAATTGGGCTATGTATTCTATGTTTTAGGTTTAATATCTAATGTTTATAACAACTATATACTAATTAAACATACGGCACATTTAACAAAAAAAATTCTAACTAACTAATTATAACACATTGTATGAGACCTAAACTAATCTAATACTATATTAATCTTATAATACCCTAAGTATATTAGCAATGTTACATGATATTCAAATAATCCTAACATAGTCAAAATAAATAAATTAGGTGAAAATTCAGTGACAACAATGTCTAGCTCTCTCTTTGTTTCTACATGTCGTCTGCCTCCTAGGCCCTTATTCTCCACTACTTGTTTACCCATTCTACAGTTCATGAGGACCACCATGAATGATTTTCACCCCCTTCAAGCTTATTCTTCTCAATTCAATGTTTTTTCTTTCTTCACTAGCGTCATGTTAACTGATGATTATCCTAGATTATTGCAAGGGAGAAAAAACAACTATTCTGCTCACTTTTTTGCATTTCGAGCCTTGCTGTAAATGTTCTTTGTCTTGCTTGTTTCATGACCAGGTGAAGCTCTATTGATTAGGTCCTCATTCTTTTCATTGATTATGTTTTTTTTTAGTTCAAGTTGTCAGGGACTGTTGAGAAATTTCAAATTCAAAATACACACTAGTAACCTATTGGTCATTGGTCAATGGGTTATGTGGAGTGTTTTCAGTCAGACAATAACTCGAGGGCTGTTCATCTTTATTTTCTCATATTCTCTTAGGTCATGAGTTATAGACCCATTAGAAGCATCTTTGTTATGGTCTTGGTGGTGAGGGTTAATGGTCACCCTATCTTGTTGTTTTTGGTTTGGTGCATCTGTTGTGGTCACAAAAGACACTGGTCTTTATTGGTCATTACAAAAGACACTGATTTTGTTGGACTGGACAGTTTGTAAGCTATTTGTTTCTTTCTGTAAATAAAACTTTAATTGTCAAGGAAACATTAGACATTTAACTCAAACATTAGTAAAAACACATTTTAATTACTTTTTAACTCTCTTCCTATCTTTAAATATCAATTAAGTATCTTTGTATTTTACAACTCACACTGCAAGTTAGTCGTTGACCAAAAGTTTTCCTTTTATATTTCTAGGTATATTACTAGCTTAATCTAAACTTTATTATTAATATCGTGTATTCTTTTGTTGTTAAACGGTGAACAATCATCTTTGTTGTTCAATTTTGAATTCTTCTATATTCAATTGTGGATTGATTAGTATTTGAATGTCTATTAGTGGAGGTTAACAGATATATTCTTAAGGAGAACAGTTCATATTATAAGTCTACAAAATTAATTACAAATAGCATGAACTGATCCGAGTCTGATTATGTTTCTGACTGATTTTCATGTTTATAATTGATTTCTTTAAACTCTTACACATTGTAAATAATATATTCTTTGCAACTAGAATTAGTAAGCTCTATATAGTCAGTCGTTAGTATGTGGATATATATAATATAGTTTTTATCTAAAATAAAACTTGTTTTGAATAATTTTATAGATTTATGTATATTTGGTTTGTATGTTAAATAGTAATTTAAAATGGGTAAAGGGTAAAGATCCCGATAATACGAAATATTAGATGATAGTGAATAAGATAGCATTAGTTCAACTTTTAGTTGGAAGAATTAGAGAAAATAAAAATTGTGATTATCTAATTTTAAAAAAGAAGTGTATGGTTAAATTAATAATGAGATGTGTGATGTAATTGAAGCAGATTATGAATATTAATAAACTTTCTGAATTAATTGGACATACTGAAATAAAATGGGATGTGACATCAAATATAATCCATATATCACAAGACATTTAGAAAGGATTTTTTAAAGCAAAATTATTTTTATTTTCTACTTAATATTTTAGAATATAATTTATATTTATTTTTCTAATTTAAATTTTTTTTATACTGCAGAAAAATAAAGAGTTCAAAAAATATAAAAAAAGTTGTGAAGATTATGAACTACTAGGTGAGATATTTAATACAACAACTACAATTGAAAAACTTTAACAGACATCTACCGAAGATTCATTATCTCTCAATGAAAAGAGACGCTTGGAAGACAAGCTTTTATTTGGTTCTAGACAATGATTTAGAAGGTGAAGACTCTGAAAAAGGTAAAATATATATATAAAATTGATTCGATTCTCGGAGGTCGATCTAGCAAAGTGAATAAAATAAATACGATATTTTTAGATAAATGGGCATCCACATTGAGTGCCAAAGAAGAACTTTTGAAAAAAATGGAATGTGTTTCTCCATGTTCTTATGTAGACAGATTTTCGTCGGAATGTCTTATGTAAGGTGAAAGGATTAGATGGAAAGTAGGGGTGGTAATGAGCATGACCGGCTCGCAAGCTACTCGAGCCCAGCTTGGTCAAGGCTCACAAGTTATTCAGGCTCAGCTCGGTCAAGGCTCGACTCGAACTCGTGCTCGGCTCAAGACCTTAACAAGTCGAGCGGAGCCGACCCAAGCTCGGCTCGAAAAGCTTGTGAAGAGGCTCAAAATAATTATATATATACTCCATATATACTTGTATGTTTTAGTGTTGTTAACTTGTTATCATAGTTAAATACTTTAAATCTCATTCTCCTTGTGGACTTGTATAATTTAGAAAATGTACTATGGTTACTGTCGCAACCCTCTCGAGCTCGACTTTTTAGGAAAACGAAAACACTGAGTCGCCACCAATCATTTTTTAAAAAAAGTGTGATTGGTTCACTTTAAAAATGGGGGTATTTTAATAAACATTTTATTTATTAAAACAATATTTTGGTCCACAAAAACAGAAAAAACGGGTTCGGGAATCGGCTACGCGTGGGGAAGGGTTAGCACCCCCACAACGCCCAAAAATTGGTACCTAATCAACTACAAAAATGTTTTTAAAAGTTGGAATTTGCAAGTTCACAGAAACTTAATTTATTTATCCATTATATGATATATAAATATATTTTAGCGGTCTTACTGCCCGGAAAATGAACTCCAATCACCGCCAACACTCCTGGCGCTAACCCGTCATTTTCGTTTGGTAAGACAGCGCATTATTTAATTTTCACCTTTTAAAACAAGCTAACAAAAGCAATTTGGTGTGTTGTAGCTTTTTATTAAGTCTAATTAGCGATTATTAACCCTAAAAATATCTACATTAATTTTACCTATTAAGATTAAAGTGTACTTAAGTGTATTTTATTTTTGAATATGAAGAAAATATTATTGAAACACAAATGCACTGTCTAAGCTTTTAAGGACCTATTTCTAAGGTTTTTCTTTTAAAAAACAAATAAATATATAAAAACTTAACATATATGAATAAAAGAGAATTAAATTGCTAAAATAAATTATTAAAATAAGAAAAAGGGATAATATCAACTTTATTATTTTTTTAAAAAAGGATTGATTGAGGTCAAATTGCAAGAAAAAACGAATTTGGTGGTCAATTCAAAATAATTAGGACAAAATTAAAAGAAATGAAAGTTCAAGAGCCACAGTTGAATATCTGTGAAAGAAAGGCGCGGGTCAGAGGATGGATTTGGGTCGGGTCACTGGGTCAGTATATAAAGCCAAAATCAAAACAAAAACCATTTCCTCCCTATTTTTCAAATGGATTAAACCGGCATTCCCCCATTTTCTCTGAATTGTTCTTCGTGTTCTTCATGGATTGAAGAATACGTTGAACATCTGTCGTGCCGGCTGCCATCCACCGGCGCCAACCGCTATTGTCGGCGACAGAAAATTCCCAAGAATTCCCTTTTCCAAAATCTGGTGAGCCCCAAATCACACATCCATCATCGGAACCACGACTAAAACAACATGTACGGCGGCGTTTCGCTAAAAAGGTAAAAAAAATCTATCCATTTTCCTTATTTTAAACTTTGAATATAAAAAAAGAAAGGAGAAATTACCAGAAAGCTTACTATATTCCTTTAAAATTCCGGGTACAAATGCTTGCTACTCATCAATGCTATCTTTACGTATATTTGCGTTAAAAATTGTTGTGCTTTCTTACATGAAAATTACAGTGTTTATATAGGTATATGTTTACTTGATCTACATGAATGAATCCCTGATTTCCCACCCCAATTTGCTTATGTCGTGATTCAGTTCTTGCTTGATCTTAGCCATGCCTTCAACTTAGGGATTAGGTCATCTTTGATTTGGTTGACTCTGCTTCTGTTTAGGTATTTAACCCATTTTGTTTCCCTTTTTGTGTTTCTGGTGACTGCAAATGGTGCCAGTGAGGAGCAACGAAACGAGGAAAGATGATATGGGCTTTGTCAGAGAAGATGAAACGTCTGCTGGAAGCTAAAAGGACAGGCGCGTGGCTGCCACGCGCCTATCATGATCCGAGTGATCCATTCTAGAGTAACCTGGGCTATTAGATTGCGTCCAGATCTAACGGTTGGGAGAGTGCGGCACTATACCTTTGATCCAACGGCTCCCTGTTGGCCGCGCACAAGGCAGAGAAAGGGATTAGGGATCCGGCTTTGTGGCCAAATGGGCCTAAAAATGGTCTATTTAAATATAAACTTGTATAATGGACTCTATTTATTTTTTGTGACTAATGTAACGACCTTTAATTTAGTACTAAAGGACTATCTTTTTAAAAAAATGGGTTTTGTAATTATACTAACTATAACAATACTAACATTAACAATAGTGTACATAACAAAAATGATAATATAATACAACAATGAAAACAATATAAACGTATAAAAGCTTGGGTGAAAATTCAGTGACAATAGCTGCCCCTCTTTGGTCATTCTAGTGAAACATGAATAGAGCAAATAACAAAGGAAACTAATTTTCACCAATTACCAAACCGTCAATCACCGAGACGAGACTCTCTGCTTGAACCGATTGGTGGGTTCCATTCTCCTTATGCTTGAATGGATAAGCGGGTTTTATTTTCTCTATGCCTGAATAGATAGGCATATTCCATTCTCCATATGCCCGAACGGATAGACGGGTTCTATTCTCCTCAAGCCCGAATAGATAAGCAGATTCTATTCTTCATATGCCCGAAAAGATAGGCGGGTTCTATTCTCCTTAAGCCCGAATAGATATGAGGGTTCTATTCTCCTCAAGCTCGAATAGATAGGCGGGTTCTATTCTCATCAAGCCCGAATAGATAGGCGGGTTCTATTCTCCATCATGCTTGAATAGATAAGCAGGTTCTATTCTCCTCAAGCCCGAATAGATAGGTGGGTTCTATTCTCCTCATGCTCGAATAGATAAGCAAACTCCATTCTCCATATGCCTGAATGGATAGGCGAGTTCTATTCTCCTCAAGCCCGAAAGGATGGGTGGGTTCTATTCTCCTCAAGCCCGAATAGATAGGCGAGTTCTATTCTCCTTAGGCCCGAATAGATAGGTAGGTTCCATCCTCCTTATGCTCGGATAGATAAGCAAGTTCCAAACCTGTCAAAAATAAACAGATGATATAATTATGATGAGCATGCTCCTAAGGATGCCTATCACATGAATGTATTCTTTTTTTCTTTCGCTTCTTAAATTCTTTTCATTAGATTTAGTTTTTCCTTTGGTTTCTGAATTTGCATGTTTGTTTGCTCAATCCAGAAAGACAGTTGTGCTTTTTCACTGTACTTCTTCGATTCATCCGATCCTTGCATATTTGCTCACTCAATCCAGTTATCTTGTACTCCTGGTTGGGAAGGACTGACTTTTATCCTCAGATTCTTCAACACTCTTTTAGCCTTTTCCCAGTCAAGGGAATCGCTAGGTCTCTAGCATTCTGATCAGCAAGTAGGATAAATCAACTATCAGACCAGGTCAAAATATCATTATAGTTGATACATCAATATTCAGTGACAAGCCTCCTTGAGTGGTTCTGAAACTCAAATGAAAACCCCAACATCTCCTCTAATGTCTGTAAAATTATTCTCATTGTCGTGGAAGAAAGACTGACGAACAAGTAGGCGCCCCTATTTTGCAGCATGCTGCCTTAAAATGATATCAAGAACCCTCAAAGCTTTTTGGGAGTTCTTAGATTCTTGTCCACGCAGAACACTTTGAATTGCTTGCCTGGGAATCTTTGTAACAAAGCTCATTTCCATATTGAATGTCTTCGGGCATTAAAGCTTCTCTTCGAACTCCATGCCCCAAGTTCAAAACTTAACCACGAAATGCCTCATGGTCCTCGTACCCTTTTAAACACATTTCAAAGTAAAGCTCAAAAATATTTTGTATGTTTCGAATGATGTCAAACTTATTAATTCTCATTTCAAAGTACGATGCTCATGTGTACGGGGAAGGGTACAAGCAAAGAAAAGGTCTATAAGACAAAGTTTTATATATTCTGTGGCAAACAAAATAGAGGTTTTAAAAAAAGAAACAAGTACAAGTATTCAGATATCAGCGGTCCAAACTTCTCTAGTCCAAACACCGCAGGATGCCTTGAAAGCTGTCCATCCTGAGTAGACTTCGAAAATGATGACAATGCACAAAGATATGAAATTTCTCCCAAATGTCAAGTCTCAAGGGAATCAATCTGTAACATGCCTGTCATGCAAACTACTTGAGCTGCCCTTTACGGGTTTTATTTTGAACCGTCTTTTTCTTTTCTTTCCTTTTTCTTTCTTTTTTTCTTCTCTTTTTTTCCTTTTTCTTTTCTTTTTTCTTCTTTAGGCATAATACCTCTTGACTGAATCTGAGTTTACCGGGTTCTGAAGTTCATCCCCATCCATTTCAGCTAGGATCAATGCTCATCTCGAGAAAACCTTTGTTACAATGTAAGGCCCTTCCCAATTTGGCACCTATTTTCCTCGAGAATCACTTTGAATTGGTAACTTTTTCTTTAGTACTAAATCCCCTTCTTGAGATTCTCTCGGGTGAACTTTCTTTTTGTGAACACGTATCATCCTCATTTGATACATTTGGCCATGGCATAGTGCTTTCAATCTTTTTTTGTCAATTAAATTCAGCTGGCCATGCCTTGCCTGAACCCATTCCGCATCCTCTAGTTTTGCCTCCATTACGAAACGAAGTGAAGAAATCTCTACTTTAATTGGCAGCACCGTTTCTGTTCCATACACCAACAAAAATGGTGTTGCCCCGGTGGATGTTCATACTGTAGTCCAGTAAGCAAATAAGGCAAACGAAAGCTTCTCATGCTAGTCTCTATAAGTGTCAACCTTTTTTGCGACTATATTTTCTATGCTTTTATTTGCGGCCTCTATTGCCCATTCATCTTTGGGCGATAAGTCACTGAATTATGGTGTTTGATGTTGAACTGGTCATAGACTCCAGCTATCATTTTGTTATTCAGATTGTAGTCTGATAAGCATATAAGGCAAACGAAAGCTTCTCATGCCAGTCTCTATAAGTGTCAACCATTTTTGCGATTATATTTTTTATGCTTTTATTTGCGGCCTCTACTGCCCCATTCATCTTTGGGCGATAAGTCACTGAATTATGGTGTTTGATGTTGAACTGCTCATAGACTCCAACGATCATTTTGTTATTCAGATTGGAGGCATTATCAGTGATGATACTCTCAGGTAGGCCATACCGGAAGATAATTTCCTTCTTTACAAAATTACAGACCATGGACCTAGTGATACTTGCATACGAGGTAGCTTTACCCACTTAGTAAAATAGTCGATGATTACCAGAATAAGTCGATGCCCGCTTGACACTTTTGGATGGATCTAACCAATGACATCGATGGCCCACATGGAAAAAGGCAGCGAAGCCGTCATAACATGGAGAGATTGATGAGGAGTATGAACCTTATCGGCATAAATTTGACACTTGTGGCATGTACGAGAATAATTGATGCAGTCCCCTTCCATGGTTGACCAATAATACCCAAAGTGCATGATTCTTCTGGCCATAGTGAAGCCATTAGGGTGAGTTCCACAAACTCCCTCATGAACCTCTTCCAAGATCAATTGAGCTTCTTTTGCGTTTACACATCTTAAAAGCACTTGATCTCAACTTCTTTTGTACAAGATTTCTCTATCGAGAACATACCCTGATGCTATTTTCTAATCATTTTCTTTTCATTCTCAGTTGCTTAAGGTGGGTATTGCCGAGACTTTATGTACTGTAGAATATCATGGTACCATAGTAGGCTATCTGCTTCTTCTTCTACGTCATAACAGTGAGCTGGGGAATCTAACATTTACAATTTGATTGGCATCATTTCAGAGCCTTCACTTGCTTTAAACATGGCGGCTAAAGTGGCTAAGGCATCAGCCATTTGGTTGTCTTTTTTGGGAAGATACTTAAAGGTGATCTTATCGAATTCTTTGGTTAATTCAAGGACCAACTTGTGATATTCTATCAACTTTGCATCTTTTGTCTCCCATTCACCTCGTATTTGATAAATAACCAACGCAGAATCCCCAAAAACTCTTGAGCTATGGATTTTCCTCTTAATAGCTTCTCTTAAACCCAATATGCAAGCCTCATATTCTGCCATATTATTGGTGCAGAAGAACTTCAAACGACTGGTGAAAGGATAATAATTTCTTTCTGGTGAAACCAAAACTGCCCCGATACCTCACCCTAAAACATTTACGGCTCCATCAAAGTTCATGACCCATGACTCTACTGGGGCCTCATTACCTTCTCAGATACACATCAGGTCCTCATCAGGGAAATTGAAATTTAATGCCTTATTATCATAGGCGCGACTTGCCAAAAAGTCAGCTATGACACCCCATTTACTGTCTTCTGGCTTACGTATTGGATATCAAACCCTGATAGTAACATCTGCCATCGCGCTAATCTTCCAGATAAGGCCAGGGCTTCCATCATGAACTTTAGTGGGTCCAGCTTTGAAATTAACCACGTAGTGTGATATAACATTTACTGTCTGAGCCTTTTTGCCGCCCAAACTAAAGTGCAACACTGCTTTTCAATCGAAGAGTATCTGGTTTCACAATCAGTAAATTTCTTGCTCAAGTAATATATTGCCCTTTCTTTCCTTTCAGTTTCATCATGCTATCCCAATACACAACCCATAGAATTTTCATATGCTGTCAAGTATAGAATCAGTGGTTTCCCTGAAACAGGCTGTATCAATACAAAAGGATTGGCCAACTGCTCCTTGATCTTCTCTAAGATTGTCTGGCATTCTTCATTCCACGTCCCTGGGTTATTCTTTCTAAGTAGCCTGAATATTGGATCATACTTATCAGTTAATTGAGAAATAAAGCAAGCAATACAATTTAATCTCCCCAGGAAACCCCAAACCTCTTTCTATGTTTGGGGTGGTGGAAGTTCTTGTATGGACTTAATCTTATCATGATCGATCTCGATTCCCCTCCTGTTTACCACAAAGCCTAATAATTTTCCAGATGTTACCCCAAATGTGCACTTGGTAGGGTTGAGCTTCAACTGCAATTTTCTCAACCTTCGAAAGCGTTTTTCCAAGTTCACCAAATGCTCTTCTTCAGATCGGGATTTGGCGATCATATCATCAATGCATACCTCTATCTCCCTGTACATCATATCATGAAAAAGGGTGACAATAGTTCTTTGGTAAGTTGCACTACCATTCTTTAAACCAAAAGGCATCACCTTATAGCATAAAGTTCCCCAAAGTGTTATAAAAGTGGTCTTTTCCATATCTTTTGGATACATCTTGATCTAGTTATACCCAGAGAATCCGTCTATGAAAGAGAAAATGGAATGTCCAGCTGTGTTATCCACTAAGGTGTCAATATGTGGTAGGGAAAATTGTCTTTGGGGCTTGCCTTATTGAGATCCCTATAGTCGACGCACATACGTACTTTTCCATCTTTCTTCGGGATCAGGACAATGTTAGCCACCCATTCAGGATACTTAGCTACTTTGAGGAATCCTGCATTATACTGCTTTTTCACTTCATCTCTAATCTTTAGAAGCGTCTCAACTTTCATCCTTCGGAGTTTTTGCTTTACGGGCTCAAATCCTACCTTTATAGGAAGCTGATGTACAACGATTTTAGTGTCAAGACCCAACTAGTCTTGATACAACCAGGCGAAGATATCTTTGAATTCCTTCAGAAGCTCAATCAGAATTTGTCGTATCTTGGCTGTAATGGTGGTACCAATCTTTACCTCGCGATTCTCTTCTTCAGTGCCGATATTCAAGATTTTCAATTCCTCTTTGTGAGGTAGAACCTGCTTTTCCTCTCCTTTTACCATCCTGAGAAAATCACTAGGCAAGTCATATTCTTCCTCATCGTCAACATTTTCAACTTCTTCTAAGCATAGAGCAGTTCAAAGTCAACCTCCGGGTCTAACTCGGAGTCATTTACACCACTGATATCTGAAGTCCTGAAAAGAAATAGGCGAAGAATATATACCAAGGAAGAGTTGAATGAAATGAATGGAATGTAGGTTTCACATTTTAGGTTTATTTAAAGTATTAATTTTGTTTATGGAAAGAGTTTTTCACACAAGATTTATAGGAAAAAAACATCTTTATTGAAATTTTAAAATCATAAGTTTGACATAGGCCCTTTACATAAGATCCCTAATTGCCTCCGAGCCCAATGGCAAAAAAATGTTGGTTTTGAGAATTACTCTGTAACTGCTTTAAAAACTACATGGATATTTCTTCGGCAGTCTAGTTGTCAAGTTCAACGCAGGGGCGAATCATGGATAAGTACTTGTTCTCTCCTTCCTCATCCGTCACAACATTGATACTCAGCTTCTCAAAGGCTTCACACAAATCATTCTTTCCTTTCTCCTCCTTATTAATTTGGGCATTTGGATCCAGAAAGCCTCAAGATCTGAAATTGTGGCTCAGTGGTGGAAACGTTATTGACTCCAATTCAATCTCTTTCTCTTTTAGTCTTGCCATTATTCTTTCTTAATAATTTCTTATCTATGTCTTTCTTTGCCAATTGTTAGGTTTGAAGCCCAACCCAAATCGATCCTTCTTTGTTGGGATAACCACATGATACAACCTCCCCTGGTGTCTTTTCTTGAATCATTTTCCAACTTCGGCTCCTTTTTTTAGGGTTTGCTTCACTTGTATCTTCGCGCAGCTGGATAACTCTGGCTCAGGTACCTTACTTCCTTCGGTGACAAATGTCGCATTGGTTAGCTCGAACATCTTGAAGTGACATTCGAGCGCACCCTTATCGATCTTGATGTAAGGCGCATCAGTAGCTACTGATGTAATGATTTCCTCCTCAACCCGATTGTTACTAACTGACCATCCATTACAAACTTTAATTTTTAGTGCAGGGTAGAAGGGACCACACCTGCTACGTGGATCCATGAGTGCCCAAGCAAACAGCTATAGCTGGGCCTAATGTCCATGACTACGAAATGTACATCAAAAGTTGATGACCCTATTTGCAAAGGTACTTTAATCTTTCCTAGCATCTCTCTAAGTCCCGTCAAATACTCTTACGGTATTTTGATAAGCTCTCATATGCAAGCTATCCACTGGTAGTTTCTTTAGTGTTGCTAAAGGAAGGAAATTCAAGGCTGACCTATTGTCGATAAGAACACCTGGTAACATATGTCCTTTACATCTTGTAGAAATGTGAAGGGTTTTGCATGATCCCTGCCCTCCTTCTAGAATTTCTTCATCATTAAAGAAAGTAAATTTGTTTAGTGCAATGTTGTTGACCAACATATCTATCTTATCGGTCATGATCTCCTTTGATACGAACGTTCAGTTTAGAATTTTCAATAAGGCATCGCGGTGACCCTCGGAACTTAGCAAAAGAGATAGCATATAGATTCTAACCGTGAACTTATGGAGTTGCTCCACCACACTATACTCGCTGCGTTTGAGTATTTTTAGAAATTCTTGAGCCTCTGAATCCTTCACGGGCTTATGATATATTGGTGGCTTCTCTAGAAAGAAATCTTTCTCCTCTTATTTTCCTAGCTCATTAGCAGCAGCCTTTCTCTGTGCCATATCTCTACCCTCAGCTATCGGTGGGGAATACAGTCTTCCACTTCTTGTGAAATGGCTTACCTTGTTAACTAGTTCTTTTCTTGTCTTATCTCCAGCCGATGATTCTCTTAGGGTCGCTACCGTGCAAGCATAATTCTAGGGGACTTGCTTGTTGTCCTTGTAAGGAAAAGGGGTCGGTCCCTTGATAATTAATCGTGGGGTCACACATTCACTGACTCTTTCTTTGGCTTTGATCACCAAAGGCTTTATTCCTGTGTAATCTTTCCTAGAGGAAGACTCCTCTGACGCACATACATCCATCATGTGCTTCATGTTTCCTTTCTCGAAGAATATAAGTTCATTGCTGCTTATTTTAGCCTGAACCAACTGCTTAAACTCTAAGCAACACTGGATTTCATATCATTCTGCCTCGTGATACTCATAATAGAGTTTATCTTCAATCTTCAACTTCTGGGTTTCTTCTTTTAACACCCCGGCCGCAACCATCTAGGCCCATACCCACTTTATGGGTGCTTTGACTTCCTCAACATATTCTTTGATCATTCTTTCCTCCTCCTTAATCACAACATTCACCCCGTCTTTTGGTGGTTTGGCAAAGGGTTCCATTTCTCTTCTAACGTGTCAAACGATAACATGCCTGATTTTCTTAAATCATCCACCACTCTTTTAAATGCAATGCAGTTCTCAATAGTGTGTCCTCTAATTCCTACGTGGTATTCGCACTGAGCCTTCTCATCGTACCATGCCGGGTATGGGGGAGAGAAATAGGGAACATGTCGTGGCAGCACCATCTGAGTTTTGACTAGTTCAGTAAATAACTCTGCATATGTTATTGGAATATGAGAAAAATATGGTTTTGAGTTCCCCTGATGTCTCTACTCCTCCTTTGGAGAATTTGTAGCGACTAGTGTTGTGGTTGGAACATTGGGCTTGTTAAAAACTACACCCTTTGAATAGTTGGGATTATAAACATTTGTTGCATTGACTTCATTCTCCATTTTCTTGTAAGGCTTCTTTGTTTCTCCTTCATCTCGTTTTCTGTTCTTGACTGCAGCCAAGATCAGCTCCCCGTTCATTAGCATGTCTACAAAGCTTTTCGTTGCGTGGTGTATCATGCGATTATAGAAAGAGCCCTTCAAAGTTTCCACGAACATTGGGGTAATCTCATTCTCTAACAATGGCGGTTGAACCTGGGCTGCCGCATCCCGCCACCTTTGCGCGTACTAACGGAAGCTTTCATGATATTTTTGTTCAATTCCTTATAGAACCAACCAATTTGGAACCATGTCAGTTGCATGTTTGTATTGCTCACTGAAAGCCCTAGACAAATCTTTCTATGACTTTATAATAGCCCGACTCAGCTGCGTGTACCAGCGTGATGCTGATCCTATTAAGCTGTCTTGGAAGTAGTGAATGAGCAGCTTTTCATTGTCCAAATACATCGACATCTTTCTATAGTACATGGTCAGATGTGCCGAAGGACACGTGGTCCTATTGTATTTTTCAAAATCTAGGGTTCTGAATTTTGAGGGAATCACTAAGTCCGTTACCAAACTCAGGTCCTTGGTGTCCGGTGTAGCAATGTCCCTCTTCGCTAAAAATCGAGTGGGTTTTCGAGGTGTTTGTGGTTTTTCAGGTATTAAAATATTTATTCCGTGGGGTTTAAAAAAAAACCGCATTTTACTAAAAATTGTAGTCGCCACCGGCCACTGAGGTAGGCCGGACACCATAAAACCAGAGAGTTGAAAACTATTAGGTTCGGGAGTCGGTTACGGATGGGGAAGGATTAGCACCCCCACACCGCCCAAAATTGGTACTTTAATAATTACCACTTTATTAATATTAGATTTTTCGGATTAAAGTGACGATTAGTTTAAAATTCGGTTATAATTGCGAATAAATTTTAAAGGCCCCGTTATCCGAGAGTAAACGCCCAACCACTATCACTGCGCCTGATACTGGCCCCGTTTATGCTTGGATAAAAGGGCACCGCATTGACAATTTATATTCCATTATGCAACATTAAAAAAACAATAAAACATATATTCACATTGACATGATACTAAAACATGAATATTACAATGTTAAACAAAAGTATTGAAATACGTAAAAACATAACCCATCATAATATAAAACAAGGTAAACATGAACGAGAGAAACGTGCTTCAAGATTAAATTCTAATCCTATCACACTTGCACATAAAAAATCATAGATAGTATGCATGACATATACGTAAAAAGGGTACGAAATTAACGAGTCAACAACACCACAAAAACGTGCTAAAACCTTATCAATGACATAATTAACATGTAAAAATAACAACAAAGGCATTACATATAACAAACAATATCATACTATCAAGTAACCTACAAAGAAGCGAAATGGACATAAAACATGGTATTTATGAGACCAAACACGCCATAAATTAATATATACCCTAATGTACAAAATGACCATAATAAGCTAACATGTAAACATGATATGCACATTAAGTTAAATATAACAACAAAAGACATATGTAATACGAACGATCAAATTAAAACACAAAAATGATATAATACACGATAAAACATAAATAGACAAGGCGTGAATGAAACATATGTAAATATGATGTGCAACACAACACACTAAAAATTAGATAAAAGAAATAAAAGATATAAAAGTTTAAAGCATCAGAAGGACTAAAATGAAAAAGAAACAAAACCTAAAAACATAAATTAAATAGACAAAAGACGTAATTAAGGACTTGATTAAAAACTGAATTAAACTCCAAAGGACCTATCGAGTAATAAACCCATGCGGCAAGCTCAAAGTGCAAGAAACAGAAACACAGAAGGACTTTGAAGGTATTTATGCCATTTAAGATATGATCCAATTTAATTTCGGGATTTAATTGAATGAAAGTGAAATGGAGATGCTGATTTGAAATAAAAAAGGATGCAAAAGCATGCGGTAACAGAGAACAGGGATTGAAAATGCAATTATCCCATGACCAAAAATAAAAGCGGGAAAGGGTAAGATGACTTCTCATGTAATTAGCCCATTTAAACGCCAAAGGGTTATTATTTGTTTTATAACCGGTAGAAAAAAAAGAGATTAAATCTAAACCTAAAACTCAGCCTTCCTTTTTTCCCTCAACAAACTCGACGGCGCCGCTCACCCCTTTCGTCTCCAGTGTCGTTCACCGGCGGTTCAGCATCCCGGCGAAGAGGGAATGACGACAGCAACATAGGACAGCCGGTAAGGTTCGAGTTTTCCTTTTGTTCTTGTCTGATTCGAATTGAAATTTGAAGCAAGAACAAAGATTTTGGTTTTAAAACTGAAAAACCGATTTGGTTGTGAGATTCAAACTAAGGAAGAAAATAGAATAGCAGAGAGTTTGAAACCTTCTAGATTTTTGATTTTGATTCTCGAAATCTTTTTTTTACAAATTTTTTCGAACAGAGCCCTTTTACCACTCTTTTTCCCCCCCTTCGATCTGAAGAAGCCCCCTTTTACAACAAACCACTAATAGTAAAAGTAGATCTAGTGTTTACTGTTGACAAACAATTGATTGGATATGAAAATCTCAGAACCCATGCTTGATCTGACTTGTTTATTTGTTTCTTGCATGTCCGGTTTGGTGAGGGCCGGTGAGATCGTACGGCGGCAGCAGGCGAAGCGGTGATGCGGCCATGTGGCAGAGAAGATAAGAAGTCATCTCGGCCAGATCTGCTTTGGGCCGTTGGATCAGATTTGATCCAACGGTTAGGATCACTTGCGGCATGAACGGTCACGATCATTCCTGAAGTGCATGGTGTTTGCTGGAGATGATGACACGTGGCAGAGGAGATCGAACGGTCTCGCGCGTGCAACGCACGCGCGAGTGAGAAGTCGAACGGCCTGGAGGTGTGCTTCACGCGCGCTGGATGGCTCATCTCGGGTTGATCGTGGCCGTTGGATCTGGATTTGATCCAATGGCCCTCTTTCAGCTGCTGTAAGGAAAAAGATGATATTAGTATCATATAGGGTTTTAGGGTTAATTAGATGGGATTGGGCTGGCCGAAAATGGGCCTTGTAAATTATATTATATATATTCTTTTGGGTTTTTGTAATATTACATGGACTTGGACTGTTATTATAATATTTGGGTTTTATGTTTTGGATTTTATTTTACATTAGTCCAATGATAATAATAGTAATAATAATAATACGATATTACATACGTACGTAAACGTGCACATTCATACAAGTGTAACATACGAATACACATGCAAACATTAATTAATGTAACATACTAACATACCTGCATATAATCATACACGTACTGTACACATACAAACAATGTATACATAAAGCATAAACACGTATGACACAAATAAATGTTAACACATACATAATATGTATAATATGCCTGCACTTACATGCATCACACCTATTTCTCACACACTTTAATCACATATAATATGCATACATACAATAATTATTAAACTAACACAATACTTATATACCGGATAAAAATGAGTGATTACATCCGGACCAACATGGATACTTAATTCCTGTAAAGATTTAATCATTCTCTCCAGCTTTTTATAGCGGTCATCTCACTTCTTCTCGGTCTTAGCCTTGTCAGCAACTTCATCAAGATCAGGTACTTCGCAGTTTTAAACCACATCAATACTGGCCTTTAATCCATTATGGGCAAAAGATTCTGCAAAGTGGGGTGAGATCTTGACTTTAGGTGAGGCCACTTCTTTTTGCATCTTTGAATGAACGAAAGCCATCCCCAGGAACCGAGGCAATGCATTGGCTTCATCTCTAGCTTCAATTGCGTGTGGGTCTTTGAACCCTAGCATGGCTGCGATTTGGCTAACTGTTTTCTGATGAGCTAGCTCTATGACATGCTTCAAATCAGTTTCGATCCTGTCTAGCATGTCCTGAGTGTTTTTGTGATTAGCTTCCAAGGTTGCTACCATGTCTTCTATTGCTTTTGTTTGAGAACGGGTACCGTACTTATGAGTTGTTTTGGCTATTTTGGCAGTTTTGTCATGTGTTTTATTTAAGTTAGTATTTTATCATGTTATGAATGTCATGAATTAAACTAATGCAAAGAAAACACAGCAAAACCAAACAACGTGAATGCAACAAAATAATGCAAATGCATGAATGCAAGCGAAGGGTCATTGATTCCATGAATTTTTGCTCTAGAAACAGCTCTTTATTGAATGTTAAAGGTCTTTATTACAAAAACTTTAAAACTTTCACGAGTACATCTCAGCCCGAGCACCCAACTCCTTAATTTCTTCGATTAACCACATGAGTCTTGGTCCAACTTCCCCCACTGGTTTGATGTATCGGCGAAGGGCTGTAGCTTCTTTGGCTAACATCATCATGTGCCTGGCCACATCTTGAATCTGAGCCATGACGATCTTTTCAAACTCATCTCGCTCTTGGAATCTTCTAGCATTGTCTCTAAGACAAGTGAACCAGTATTCATTACCCCCGTCGACAATATCTTCAAAGACAAGGATATTTGTTCGGTATTATTGAATGACACCGTCCATTTCTTCCACTTGTTCCCTCAAAGAATTATTCTCGTTCAAATTGGCCTGGAGTTCAATGTAGGTATGACCATTCTACAACCTGTGAAGAGAATGTTTCAGGCCATCTATCTTAATTTGTAGCTCAACAACAAAAGCTTAGCTTTGTTTCAGCTTTTTATTGGTCTCACTATATGCTGTTTGCAACTCCAATAAGCAGATTTTGTTGTCATGGGCTTTCTCTTCCATGCGACCACATTTTCCCTCTCCTTCTCAAGGACCCGTTTTTCATTCTTATTTTCAACTGCTTGCTTAACCTTCATTCTTTCTTCTGCAAGCGCTCGTATGTATTTTTCAACCTCCCATTTTCCACGCTCTCTCTTTGCCCATAGCCTTCTCAATTTCTTGCTTCCACTATTCTGGGCTCTTTCTTAAGTCAGCATTCTGAACTGTGGTCTGGAAATTGAGAGAATCGATCCTCTAGATCTCATATTTTTTTTTTCTAAATCTTGATACAGCTTTATTACCCGGTATGTCTCCCCTTTTTACTTTCCTACATCGAGGCTTGATTCAAACTTGTCTCTCTGGTTCTGTTCTCGCAGAGCGTTTATCTCTAACTTGGCTCATCTCAACTCCTCTCTCAAAATATCTGTTCCTGAAGGAACTATCTTCAAGTGTTCTTATAGAGACTTGGCCTATCTAGGTGCAGGTTGTATGACCTCGTCATTCATTCTTGTGTACCTCCAAATATCGTAGTCAGGGGTGAACATGCAATTACTGTCAAACTCTAACTTCATGTAGTAACAATTGTTCCACGAATCACTGATGGTCTGTACCTTCTGCCTGAACTCTCCTTGAAACTCGAACTCAGACAAACTGAGATTAGTAGTAAAAGGGACAAACTGTTTGGAGCTATACTGTCGTGACACCAACAAAGGAGCACACCCAATTCTACCCCATAAGCCCAACAGCATCAGGTAATTGAAATCTCCACATTTTTACAGAATCTTGGCATGACCCATCCACGGTACCCTCCACCTGAAAATGTACACCCATTTACTCTTCTTAACTACTGACCAATCTTTCGCCAAAAATTCTCGGAGAGGAGAAAATTTCGGGGAGAACATATGAGGCAAGGTCAAAGTCAGACATTTCCAGAAGTGACTAAGGGCCCAAACTTGAAGCAAAAGAGCACACCTTCCGAAGCGTACGCCTTTTACCTTTCGGCATGCATTCAAGGAGATAAAAGTTTCTGCTAACACAGCAGACATTGGATTGACTTCCCTCTTTAGCTGCTCAAAGAAATCTAACAAAGCCACATCAATGTTTCCCAGGACCTTTAGAAAAATAACTAGGCCATATATTGCAATAGCGAGGAGGTCCACTCTCTTTTCTTTATCTGGGTGAACAGGGATTATTTTTTGGATGCTTGACCAAGGGAAATTAAAATTGCCCCTCTCTTCTGTATCAACCCTTTGACCCAACCTTCACTCATGCAAGCAAAAGCTTGGAGCCTTGAGTGCGAGTTTTTTGTTTTTAGAAGGTTTAGCATAGACCTAGTTTTTCTTCACTCTGCGTAAATTGAACAAAGCCAAGTACTCCTCAAACGTGGGCATTATTTCTTCCCTATTGAAAGTAAAACAACAGTATCCTAGATTCCAGAACTGAACCAAAGACTTCAGAAATGGCTTGTCTACCTTCACATACAGTAGATAGGCTATATCACCATAGGTTTCGTAGAACAACTGTTTAGTTTCGTAGTCAAAATGGTACCAGATTTCTCGCAGCTCATGCACACTATTCTGCTTGACACTGATATGGGCGTACTCTAATGTCTTTGTCTCGTGATCAGCTATCAGACTATCCCCAAACGCTCACTGGTTAACCTTATACTAGTTTCGCACCTTCACATTCTCATTCTTCTTCTTGAAGTACCTTCCATCCATGGTAAGGGCTTTTCTAATTGAGCAAGAGTTTTGAGAACCAACCCCTTCTATATATGGAATGATGTTGCAAGTATGAACATGCAAAACAACATGAAAGAAAAGGAAAATATTAGTGAAAGAAAAACATAACGGGTCCAAAAAATAATTCTAGGCAGCACATTCCAACACTCTAGGACATGTCTCCATGGATTATCCCTACGAAATAATTTTGACCAAACTAAAGACCTAAGGTTTTCCACATGGCTCTATTGGGGTGGGCTCTAGATTTTCACTCATAGTTTGGTTCTAAAAGGGTACCTGAGCTATTCATGTTGTCCCCTACTAAGGGTAGCAAAGACCTTGATTCTCACCCATTATAGGCTTCAAACGAATCAAGTTCAACTTAGGAAGACTCATTTCCTATGTCTTCTCTAAAGATTAGTATCCTTACGAAGACCAAAGGCATATGAGTCCCGAGGGTACTTGCTAGTCTCATATGGAGAATCAATATTCTTACATGAGCAAAGCGTTTTCCCCCACTTAAACGAACAAGACATAGCTCGGGTGTAGAGCTTTTAATTAATTTTAGAATGCGTAAAATATAATTATATTCATAAACGGACGAATAAATAACATTTTTTTGAACTTGCAAATTCCAAAATTTAAAATGTTTTGTTGAAATCGGTTTGTGGCCTGACTCTCTTTTTGTTTTAAAAACAAAAATGTCTCCAGCGGATTCGCCAAGCTGTCGCAACGCTCTCGAGCTTGACTTTTTAGAAAAACGAAAACACGGAGTCTCCACCAATCTTTTTTTGAAAAAAAAATATGATTGGGTCACTTAAAAAATGAGGGTATTTTAATAAAATTTTATTTATTAAAACAACATTTTTGGTCCGCGAAAATAGAAAAAAAAGGGTTCGAGAATCGGTTATGTATGGAAAAGGGTTAGCACCCCCATAGCGCCAAAAAATTGGTACCTAATCAACTACAAAAATATTTTTAAAAGTTAGAATTTGTAAGTTCACAGAAAACTCGATTTATTTGTCCATTTTATGACTATAAATCTATTTTAGCAGTCTTATCGCCCGGAAATGAACGTCAATCACCGCCAACACTCTTGGCGCTAACCCATCATTTCCGTTTGGTAAGACAACGCATTAGTTAATTTTCACCTTTTAAAACAAGCTAACAAAAGCAATTTGGTGTGTTGTAGCTTTTTATTAAGTCTAATTAGCGATTACTAACCCTAAAAATATCTACATTAATTTTACCTATTAAGATTAAATTGTACTTAAGTGTATTTTATTTTTAAATATGAAGAAAATATTATTGAAACACAAAGCCACTATCTAAGCTTTTAAGGATCTATTTCTAAGGTTTTTCTTTGAAAAAACAAATAAATATATAAAAACTTAACATATATGAATAAAAGAGAATTAAATTGCTAAAATAAATTATTAAAATAAGGAAAAAGGGATAATATCAACTTTATTATTATTTTTTAAAAAAGGATTGATTGATGTCAAATTACAAGAAAAAACGAATTTGGTGGTCAATTCAAAATAATTAGGACGAAATTAAAAGAAACGAAAGTTGAAGAGCCACGGTTGAATATCCGTGAAAGAAAGGCGCGGGTCAGAGGATGGATTTAGGTCGGGTCACCGGGTTAGTATATAAAGCCAAAATCAAAAACAAAAATCATTTCCTCCCCCTTTTTCAAATGGATTAAACCGGTTTTCCCCCATTTTCTCTGAACTATTCTTCGTGTTCTTCATGGATTGAAGAATACGGTGAACATTTGTAGTGTCGGCCACCATCC
Organism: Hibiscus mutabilis; assembly: GCA_019671005.1. NCBI lineage: Eukaryota > Viridiplantae > Streptophyta > Magnoliopsida > Malvales > Malvaceae > Hibiscus > Hibiscus mutabilis. Next base: position 17,579,848 of record CM033717.1, on the reverse strand, counting down.
ACCAGTGCCGACCACCGTTGCCGGTGATAGAAAATTCCTAGAAATTCTCCTTTATAGAATTTGGTGAGCCCCAAATCACACATCCGTCATCGAAACCACGACCAAAACAACATGTACGGTGGCATTTCGCTAAAAAGGTAAAAAAAATCTATCCCTTTTCCTTATTTTAAAATTTTAATATAAAAAAAGAAAGAAGAAATTACCAGAAATCTTGTTATATTCCTTTGAAATTCCGGGTACAAATGCTTGCTACTCCTCAATTCTATCTTTATGTATATTTGCGTGAAAAATTGTTGTGCTCTCTTACATGAAAATTACAATGTTTATATATGTATATGTTTGCTTGATTTACACGAATGAATCCTTGATTTTCCACCCCAATTTGCTTCTATCTTGATTTGGTTCTTGCTTGATCTTATCCATGGCTTTAATTTAGGGATTAGGTCATCTTTGATTTGGTTGACTCTACTTCTGTTTAGGGATTTAACCCGGTCCTTTTGTTTCCCTTTTTGTGTTTTCGGTGACTACAAATGGTGTCGATGAGGAGCAACAAAACGAGGAAAGACGGTATAGGCCTTGTCGGAGAAGATGAAATGTCTGCTAGAAGCTAGAACGACGAGCGCCTGGCTGCCACGCGCGAGTGTCGATCTGAGTGATCCATTCTGGAGCGATCTGGGCCGTTAGATCATGTCCAGATCTAACGGTTGGGAGAGTGCGGCGCTATACCTTCCTCAGCTAGGGTTCTCCACGCGCGATCTGTGCCGTTGGATCAGCCCTTGATCCAATGGCTCCCTGTTGGCTGCGCACAAGACAAAGAAAGGGATTAGGGCTCTGACTTTGTGGCCGAATAGGCCTAAAAATGGTCTATTTAAATGTAAACTTGTATAATGGACTCTATTTATTTTTTGTGACTAATGTAATGACCTTTATTTTAGTACTAATGGACTATCTTTTTTTAGAAAAATTGGGTTTTGTAATTATACTAACTATAACAATACTATCATTAACAATAATGCACATAACAACAGTGATAATATAATACAACAATGAAAACAATATAAACGTATAAAAGCTTGGGTGAAAATTCAGTGACAACAGCTACTTGCGAACTTCAAAAATAAATATTATCTTTTCCCAACCAGGTTTTTACATGTTATTTTTCAAAAATTCAAAAAAATATTTAAAAGCAATTTGAGGAAAGCAACAAGTCGAGCCAAGCTCAAACTGTCCAATTCGAGCTCGAGCCTAAAATTTTGAGCTCGATGAGGTTCGAGCTTAAGTCGAGGCCAGTAATACTGTTTTCGAGCTGAGCCTATTACCCATAATGGAAAGTCTTGCTTAGTCTCAAGTTTTTTTAATTATTATTTCTTTTATTTTATGTGGCGCAATAATATTTTAAACTATTATTTGGTTATATGAAGTATTTTTTGACATTTTATCATTATATTATTGAAAAATATGAGTATATCATTAAAACAATATTTAGGTAAACTACACTGGTAACTACCGAACTATTTGGGGATACCTATTTTGACCACCAAACTAGGCAATTCGTCAATCAGACCACCAAACTTATTAAACTGACCTATTTTGACCACCGCTATTAAAAATAAGGGATGAGTGATGTGGCAGTTAACAGAAATTTGTAAAATTACACATTTAGTCCCCGTTATTTACTTATTATATCAATTTGATCCTAATTTTAATTTAATTAATTAAAATTAACCAACCAACCCGAGGATGACACATGTCACCATCTTTTTTAATTTTAATTTATTTAATTTAATAGATCTAATTAACCAACCAGATGGTGACATGTGTCATCATTTGATTGGACCTAATCAAATAAACAAAATAAAATAAGAGGCATTACAAGCAATGAGAATCAAACCCACTACTAAGAGCAAGGAATGTTTAAGCCACAACTACTAAACTAAATCCATTTATATGATATGAGATGATAGCATATTTTATTAAAGGGATTACAGTTTCAGTGCACAAAATCAAAGCCTGATGAAAACGTCAAACTGGATTCGTCTGTTAGCATCCATCCATGACATAATCCTCCATGAAAGCGGAAGAGACCTTTGTGAACAAATTATCTGATATCAAAACTCCAACAAACTTGTACATGTTTTGATTAATCAATTTGAATCTAAACGGTAAAGGGTTCTATTACCTTCGACATCGGAAGCATCGTCCTAAATCGTATCAGAATCCACAGAGCATGAACTTGCAGACCAAAAAAGCCAAACTCGCGAAGCAAACAAGAGCAATGGTGATCAAGTACTAAGAACACCACATTAGAAGCTTCCATTTAATCTCAACACTTGAGCTCTTCATTCTCTTCCCGGTGTGGGGCTCTTTTGACAAATTAAAGTTTTCCCCTTTCATCCTCATTTCCTAAATGTACCTCGTGAGGGCTCAGTTATCGCTCCGCTCCCTCTACAACTACTTCCACAGTTTCCAGTACCTGCAGAGCTTAACCTGGACCAAAAACACAAACACGACTGAAGTCGAGAGAGAAACAACCTATTGCACCCACCATTTCCCACAAGTGTGATGCTCTTCAGCACCCTTTACCATTTAATAAAATATGTTATCATCTCATATCATATAAATGGAGTTAGCCCAACGGTTGTGGCTTAACTCTTCCTTGCTCTTGGTTGTAGGTTAGATTCCCATTGCTTGCAATGCTTGCCCTTTTATTTCCTTCATTTGATTAGGTCCAATAAGATGGTAACACACCATCTGATTGATTAATTAAATTTGTTAAACTAAATAAATTAAAATTAAAAAAGATGGTAACATGTGTCGTTTTTGGTTGGTTGGTTAATTTTAATTAATTAAATTAAAATTAGTACCAAGTTAATATAATAGGTAAATAATAGGGACCTAATATGTAATTTTATAATTTTTTGTTAACTTTCACGTCACCCATCCTTTAGTTTTTTAACGGTAGTGATCAAAATAGGTCAATTTAATAAGTTTGGTGGTCTGATTGATGAGTTGCCTAGTTCGGTGGTCAAAATAGGTATCCTCAAATAGTTTGGTGGTCAACGGTGTAGTTCACTCAAAATATTTTATGGTTATATTATACAAAAAATTATAATGAGTATAAGCTTTAGCTCAGAAAGTTTGTTCGATTTAGATGATGAGATAGAACAATTTCTTCTTGTATATTAGATGGCAATGCATATGTTATAAAAATTTTATCTGAAAATTCAATGGTATGTTATGAAATATCACATTTTTCATATTTTTGTGATAGGTTGAAGTTGGATAAAGTTTTAGAAGATAAGATAAAGGTTTCAGTAGAAGCAGTTGCGGTGTTTTTATTTATAATTGGTTAAATACAACACAAGGACTTATAGCTGGTCGATTTTAACATTCTATCGAAACTATATCGACATGGTTTCAAAAAATTTGAACAGTTGTAAGCTGGGATGTAAAATTATATGTCCTAGAGATTGAGGTGATATTCAACCAGAAATTACAATAAATTCTAATTGGTTTCTTTTTTTCAAGGTAAGTTCGAGATGACATTTTTTTTGCAGATATACATTTTAATATTTTTTGTTTATACTTTAAGCTTATATCTCAATTTTATACATTTCTATGAATTAAGGATTGTATTGAGACTGAACTAAAGTGTCTGCTTGGACTCTGCATCAAAGCATATTCCATTTCAGAATATAAAGTAAAACCTTTCTCAAAATGTATTGATAGCTTGCTCCCTTAACATGCTATTCTCCTTTGTGTGTGTTGGATGGGAAGAAATGACTCATGACACTATGGTTTTTGTTAATGTAGTATTAAGTAATCATGTTGATCAAATTTCTCTTCCAATGCCAACTGCTTGTATTGTAACAACCCGAATACCGGGTTAGTAAATCGAGTCTTGGACTTGGGCTTTAGTCCTAGTGGAAAAGAAAAAGAAGAAGGGAATAGTTTGAATTAAAGGGGTGTGGAAGAGAGGGAGAAAATTAGAATTTTAATTCTCCTCTCTCTCTCTTCCTTTTTTATCTTTCCTTTTTTTCCTCTTTTTTTTTCCTTTTTCTCCCACAAGTTTTCATGTTCGATCTAACGCCATTAGAGTGTCCATTTTCGACACCCCCACTATCATCGTATTCATCTCGTTGAGACGAGTTCATCGGTACTAGTGACGTCGCCATCGGAGCTGCCTTTAGAAAGGGTGAGAGAAAAAAAAATTTAGGGTGTTGAGTTCAGGTAGGTCGAGTGCTTGAATCGAGAAATGAAGGCCACCACCATGGTCAAAGGTCAAAAAATATCTGATATGGGCGTTCGCCGTTGTCGTCCAACCACTAAAAGTTATCACCTACGCATGGGCAACTTCCGGTCGGTCAGGCTACTATAACAGACGGGCTCAATTGTTGGGCTTAAGCCATTGGGCCAAGCCAAGCCGGTATGCCAAGCTGCAGGACAAGCTGACCTGAGCTGGTCCATCAAGTCAGCCTTTGAGCTGAGCAAAGCTAGTCGACAGTCGCCAAGCTGCCGCTATTGGCCGTCACCATCGTTGACCGTTGATCGGCATTGACTTTTTTCAGGGGACCCTACCAGAGGTTTCTCGATGTTCTGAGTCCGTAGTCTGTTTCACCAAATTCGAACCTAGTAAGATGTTTTTACTCATTTGACCCTTCCAATCAAGTGGAATATTCAGGAAGCTCGGATGAGGATTTTAGCGATAACAGCTTAAAGTTAGTACACCTCGAACTCCTATTACTTTATGAGCATCATAAATATGAATATCTTGCGTGTTAGTATCTACAAAGTAGGTAGATGATAAATAAGCATGTATTGAGACTGATATTATGGGACTCAATAATTATGATATGCATGATGATGCCATGAATATGATGTGGCTTATTAAGGCTTTAGAGACTGTGTAGGATCGTTTGAGATGCTTGTATATCTACTTGATGATTGTTTAATTGATTGATGATCGTGATGCCTTATATGCTGGTTCGAATAGATTAATGTATTCGATGAAAATTGTGTAAGGGATGAATAATGGTAATATTCGAATAAATGATTAGAAAGCCAATAATTAATATGAAATTATTTAATATGTTAGTAAACCAACCCTAATGACATTCATAAGCTTTAGGGATCGAATAAAGTATTGTGAACTGTAATCCAAGGAAATGGTGCGAACTTGTGAATAGGGTATCAGTACGATTGGCTGTACTAGTACTTGTGGAAATCTAAGATTTCCAGTAAGTAGTTTTTGTACCGGTACGTGTGTGAGTACTGATACAAAAGGGTATCTTATCGATACTCATGTTCGAGTATCGGTACCCGATATGTTAAATAATCAATAAATGTAATTTAAGGGTGGAAATAGATGTGTATATTAATAATGGAATTATGTCATGATAAATGAGATAACGTGGATTAATGAAGACAATAAATGAGATAAATTATACTTCTCCATAATGTATTAACAATTCAGTAATGTAAAATAAATGATGTGTTGGCGAGTAGGGGGATCTTTGGGATCACATTGCTTGTATGTCGGGTAGGCATTTGATTGACTTCATGTTTTAATTAATGGGATCCGGATACCCAAGATTTGTATTGCAGTACTTAATTTCCTTATTTTGCATACACTCGATGGTTAGGTGTTTTCGAGTGGCACTCGTTACTCGATGGCTGTGTGTTTCTGAGTATGTGACACTAATGCTCGATAGTTGTGTGTTTTTGAGTATGTAATGACCTCTACTCGATGGCTATGTGTTTTCGAGTATAAGTTGTTCCATACTTGATGGCTAGGTATTTTCGAGTAGATGGCCCTTGCTAATACCTGATGGCTAGGTGTTTTCGGGTAGGCAGTAAGGGGATGAAACCTGATGTTTAGGTGATCCTGGTTTACATGTTTGACTACCAGTGTTGTGGTTGAGATCTTGTGTACTTTCGCCCGAATGATCCGGTGGGATCCCGGGTATGGTTGGGCCTTGTGTGCCATGTATGATGACTTGCATGTTGTGAGCATGTGTTTAGGCGACTAGTAGTAGCACCACATGTTTATTTATCTATCCTTATTGCTCATACTAGCTTGCATGCTTATGTTTATGATTATCATAAAGTATGGTAGAGTAGATGAGTATCACTGAGCTTTGTAAGCTCAGCGCTTAGAATCGTTGTTTACGTGCGTAAGTTGATCGTTGGATCGCTGGACCGAGGAGCACTATCAGTACGAGATTCCAACATTTAGAGGTTTTCAGAGTACGGTACTTGTGTTTAGTGGGTTATGTATTCATAGGACGTTACATGGTGGAGTCTGTAACTATTATTTTTGAAATTGTATTAACTTAACCGAATGTTCAAATGTTTTAAATTAAATTGAAGCTCTTTTATAACGTTTTGATTATTTATCTATATTTTCAATTGTTGGCTTTAAATATTTTTTTTGAGAAATACATTGTTGGGCTAAACCTAGTTTGAAAATTTTTATGGTTTTGGGTTGGGCTTGAGGCCCAAATGTGACATCCGGGTCAAGAGTGTTACATGTATGTTTTAATAGTTTAATTATTTTGATAAAATTTAATTAAATAATATTGTTTATATATTACATGTAATTTTTTTATTTATAAGTAATTCATATTGAAATTGTACGTAAATATTATGTGGTAGATCTTGGATATCCAAACATACCAAGATTTTTAGCACTATTTCTTAGACAAAGATATTATGACATGACTTTATAGGTAGATATCAACCAATAGGGAAAGAAGAATTATTTAATATGAGACATTTTTCTGTTCGAAATGTATGTCCAATTATCCTCTTAGAAAATAATGTTAGATACTGAAATCATGTTGTTTATTGCATACTTTTTTTAGGCTGAAAGCTGGAAATAATGAATTGCTTGAAGAGGGTGAAAGAGAAAACGAGAAAGAATTTGATGACACAAATCAACTTCTTCTGGTTCAATCGAGTAATATATGAGGAGCATATTACATTCGATATGTCACAAACTGCTAAAATAGCTCATGTTAGGGAAGAGATTGCTACGTCATTATGGATTAATTATCGACAAAATTAGAAATAGAATCGAGTAATATATGAGGAGCATATTACATTCGATGTGTCACAAACTGCTAAAATAGCTCATGTTAGGGAAGAGATTGCTACGTCATTATGGATTAATTATCGACAAAATTAGAAATAGAAAAAACATAGTCGCTATGAAGTGGAAATAGCTATTCCTTTTAAATCACATCTAATTATTGTTCTTTATTAAGAATAAAAATTGTTTTTTATTTATTTTAAAACTGTGATTTGTTTAATCATATTTTAATTTATAATAATAATAATAATAATAATAATAATAATTTCAATAAGTATATTTTAATTTAATTATTTAGTAATTTTTAGTTCTTTTATATTTTGAAAAATTAAATATCAAATTTATTTTTATTATTTTTATTTCTAAAAACAAATTTTCTATTTTTCAATTTTCAGAAAACTGAAAAAACTGTTTTTTAGAAATAAAAACAGAAACAGAAAATAAGCAAAAAACCGTAGAGAAAATACTGAAACTTGAGAACATTAATCGCAGCAATGATGCTTAGCCAAACGTATAATCTTTAGAAGGTTAAAACCAACAATTTTGTTGCATTTTAGCTTTTGAGTATGATCCAAAATTCTTGCCTTTGCTTCTTCAGCTTACAGCAATAGTTGGATTCTTGCATCTTTTGTTTTCTTTGAGAAATCAAGCAAATGGGTATCGATATAATATTAAGCTCATAATCAAAATCAGACCAAAGCTCATATTCGTAACATCAAAACTCAAAATTATTACCAACTTTATCCCCCATCATCATATTTTTGGCATTTTTATATTAAAAAAAATCTATCGTAAACGGAGCTAAAGTTTAAAGTTGTAAACAAAATACAAATATTAAAAAGTGAGAAAAATTCATAAATAATTCAATTTTTTAAAAAAATTATATTTAAGAACAATGCTTTCTACCGTCCAAAAAGCCATGTGGAAAGAATCTTAATAAATTGCAATTTGTATGGACGTCCATGACTGAGATTAATTTTCGGATTCTGTGTTGCGGTTAATGAAACAGAACCCAGCACAGCTAAAAGCTTCTTAAACAAAAGCAATGACCAATCGAGAATCCAACACAATGGGCCGAGAATCCCGACAATTCTCATTCCAGGGTCCAAAACTCGTGGTGCCAACAGCATATTCCTTGCCTTATAATAGTTTTGTTTGATAATTAACAGATAATTGATAGTAAATTACATTAGTTGATAGTGGCTTGTATTAAATGATTTAATTAACGAATTACATTAATACAAGGGCATAATTGTATTAAATATTTGTTTGAATAATTTATTAATTATCAATATTTTGTATCTATTAATAGTAATTAGATTACAAAAATTAATTTTTAAATATAACATTCGTAAACATATTTGAAGAATATATATTCTTATTTATAAAATTATATTTTTATATAGGTCTTGTTTGAAAATTAGCTGATAGTATTAACTGATTTAACTAGCGGATTGCATTAACTGATTGTATAGAAGTGTTTGGTAAAATTAACTAATAACTGTTGGCTGTTTGATTATTTTAACAAACAAAATGACATATAAGGACATGTTTATATTCAATATTTTTTTTGAATAATTTATTAGTTATTAATATTTTGTATCTAATAATATTAATTAGATTATGAAAATTATTTTTTTAATATCATTATTAAGCATGTATGAATGATGTATATATTATTTTTATTTGCGAAATTCTCTTATTAGTATAATTTTAATAATTATTAAATTTAAATATATATTAATCTATATATTAATTTCTTATTTTCAATAAAATCATACTTGCTGATAAAAAATTAATTTTATACTTATGAAACTATTTTTAATTTTATTTTTACTCAAATTTATGTTATTTAGAAGAAAAAAATTTATAATTATCAAGGTCAAAAAAGTCTTTACAAATATTTTATTCAAATTTCTAACTCAAAAAGCTCCTAAAAAGAGCTTTTTCAAAATGAAAGGTTCCACCTCAATCCGCTACTACAATCTGCTATTTACCATACAACTAAATTAGCGATTTTGACTAGTCAAACCTCTAATTTTGGCTCAAAAAACTGCTTACCAAACAAGGCCATAATTTTATTCATTATTAAATTTAGATGTATATATTATTTCCTTATTTACGAAATTATATTTTTAATATAATTTCATTAATTATTAAGTTTAGATATATATATATATATTAATTTATTATTTATAAAATTATCTTTTTAATTTTATTAGTTATTCAAATTTATATTATTTAGAGAAATTTGTTTGGTAACTGTAAGAGACAAAAGAGTCTTTACAACTCTTATATCCAATTTTATAACAACAAAAAAAACTCTTCAAAGGAATTTTTTCAATTTGAGAGGTTTCACTCCAACCTTCTCTTACAATCATCTATTTACCAAACTTCCAGATTAGCGAATTTAACTCGTCAAATCTCTAAATATGGTTTAAACATTTAATTTAACTCAAAAAGTTATTTACTAAACATCGCGAATACAAAAAAAAAACCTAAACCAAAATGCATTATCAAGATCCCAGACTTTGTTCTCCATTTAGTGTTGGATGATGAAATTTTATAGTTGAATAAAATTTTCCGAATGGGCCTTTTCTGGTGAATTTTGAAATCATTTAATTAACATAAATAATTTAATTAAATGATTAAGTATTATTCTAAATGTAAATATAAAAATAAAGATAATTAAGATTTAAAAAATATAAAAAATTCAGTTTAAAATATTACAATCTTGTGGCAACTTGTATGGAATGGTATGAACCAGTACAAGTCGATATTGAACAAAACAAATCAAAACACATTAAAATTTTCATTCGCAAACTTTTTTAGTTTAAATTTAATTTTTAATTTATTCACTTTTATTTTTATTATTGTTATTGTTATTATTATTATATTAGTTAAATAATATTGGTATTAGATTAGAAACCCAACAAAATAATAAGTGGAGCCCATTTAGCCCAAAAATAAAACCTATTCTAACCCTTTTCTTCTCCTCCACACGCAGATTTATTGGTGGCCGTTGGATCTAGGGATGAGCACGGGTCGAGTCGGGTTTTTGGTCCACCTGAAACTCGCACCCGACCCGACTCGAATATATTTTTTAAAACCGATTTAACCTAACCCAAAAATAATTATACTAAACCCGACCCGACTTATAAAAAAAATTAATTTTAAGGACCTAATTGTAAAAAAATAATTTTAGGGGACTTAATCGTAAAAAATTATAATTTGAAGGACTAAATTGTAAATAAAAATTCAATTTTAAGGACCTAATTATAAAAAAATATATAAAGGGGTATTATTATAAATATCCCTAAAAGAATTAGGGAAAATTATAAAATTAGTCCCGGTCAGATATTTTTCACCCTAAACCCGAACCCGAGTTCACCCTCAATAAAAACTCGACTCAACCCGACCCAAACCCGAATTTTCCATTTAAAAAATCTGACCCGATCAAGCCGGGTTGGGTTGGAACCGGGCCGAATCGGGTAAAATGCTCATCCCTAGTTGGATCTAGGGTAGGGGATCTAAGGGTCTAGATTAAACCAGCAAAAAAGGAGGGGAGGGGAGCCACTCGCGCCGTCACGCGCCTGGCGCGTGTGATTCACGCGCGCGGGTTTGGATTTCCCCAACCCAATCGACCCTCTTGCTCACGCCGGCAGCCGCGGTGTTCGGTCGTTCCGGGGCCAGAGAAGAGCGCTGGAGATCGCCCAATCCACGCCGAGCCCATCCTGCGCCATCTTTGCCGCCGCCGATCGAACCTGCAAAAGAGGGAAAAAATGATTGAGCCCTAATTCGAATATGGAAAAAATCATCAATGTATGCTCAGATTCGAGCCAAATCCGGGGGAATCTTCTTTTGAGAAAGGTCAACACCGATTTGATTAACTTGGCCAGATTTTAGGGATTTAATTCTCTTGGTTCATAGTTTTCTAGGGTTTTGAAGCCCTATATAAACCCTACCCCCTTATTTTAAGAACACACAATTGGATACAAACAAATTATACTAAAAGCATTCGATTCAATACTAGGAAGAAAGGATTTAGGATTTCGACATTGTACTCGAATTTTGGTGGGAATAATAAGCGATTTTCCGATATTGTATTCTTTTTTCTATTTGTTCATCTATTTTATTTATTATTTTGAATTTATTATGAGAATGAAATACTTACCTTGATTCACATTGTTGTTGAAGCCGGATCTTCTTTCATTCGATTTTAAACCATTTTTCGTGTTTTTAATTTTTTTTTTGAAAAAATATAAGAGCCGCCGCTGCAGACGGCGGCCAGTGCTAGTGAAAAGTGGTCGGCATGGTGGTCTGTTCCCGGTGTTCTTCATCCTTGAAGAACACCGAGAATACTTGAAGAGTTTTTGATGGAAGATTAGTTAGATCCATTTTTGTTGGAATTTTTAAATGAAGTGATGTTTAAGCTACTTTATATACTCAAAGCAAAATGGGTTAATTTTCCTCATTAAATCCCCCTTCCCATTTATTTTTATTCCGCGAGTAACCCAATTTACATTTTTTTTCAATTCGGTCACTCTTCTTTTTTCTTCAAAAATGTTTTTTAAGATCTTTTTTTTAAATCAAATTTTAATCTTTCTTTCATCTTTCTCTTTAACTTAAATTTTAATTTAACTTTTTAAATAATAAAAACTCCGACTTAAAGACTAAGTGTTGACCCGATTCGGGAAGGATACGCTCCATTAAATAATCTCACTTTAGATTCGCATTATCTAATTTAATTTTTCATATATCTGAAATCTTTGTAATTTAATTCTTGTATATATTTAATATTTGCAATTTAATTGCCTTATTCCTTTTTTTGTCGTTTAGTTAGTTCTTAGCTTAGGTAACTTAGACAATTCTATAGGGTTAATAATCGCTAACATAGAATAATAAAAGCTTCAACCAACTAATTGCTTCTTTATTTGTTCGATTAAAAAGTGAAACCTAATTAATGTAGTTTCTCATCAACAGAAATGACGGGTTAGCGCTAGGAGTGTTGGTAGTGATTAAATTTTATTCTCCGGATGAAAGACCGTTAAAATGGAATCATATTCACAAATGGACAAATAAGTAAAATTCTATATGAACTTGTAAATTCCGACATTAAGGCGTTTTGTAATCGGCTATGTACCAATTTTTGGGCGTTGTGGGGATGCTAACCCTTCCCTGCGCGTAACCGGCTCCCGAACCAGTTTTTGGTGTTTTTCACAGACCAAAATCGTTGTTTTAATAAAATAAATGTTTTAATTAAAATGACCCAATTTTAGGTGATCCAATCACACCTTTTAAAAGATTGGTGGCGACTCCGTTGTTTTTGTTTTTTAAAAACGTCGAGCCCTAGAAAGAGGGTTGTGATAGCTTGGCGACTCCGCTGGGGACTTTTTGTTTTTTACAAAAAAGAGAGTCCGACCACATGTCGCTTACATTTTGTTTTAACGTTGGAATTTACAAGTTCACATAATATTTAATTTAATCATCCATTTATGAATATGATTCTATTTTTTACGCATTTTAAAGCTTGATTATAAGCTCTACACCCGAGCTTCATCTCAGTCGTGTAAGTGAGGGGAAAACGCTTTGCTCATGTAAGAGTACTGATTCTTCGTATGAGCCTAGAAATTACCTTTGAGACTCATATGCCCAATGTCTTCGTAAGGATACCGATCATTCGTGAAGACATAGGAAATGAATCCTCCTGAGTTGAACTTGATTCGTTCGAAGCCTATAATGGGCGAGAATTAAGGGCCTTGCTACCCTTAGTAAAGGACAGAGAGGACAGCTCAAGTACCTTTCTAGAACCAAACCATGCGTGTGAATCTAGGAGCCTACCCCATTAGAGCCATGTGGAAAACCTTAGGTCTAGAATCTGGTCAAAATTATTTCGTAAGGATAATTCGCGGAGACATGTCCTGGAGTGTTGGAATGTGCTACCCAATATTATTCATGGAATGAAATTATTTTGGACCCTTTGTGTTTTATTTTTTCTAATCTTTTCCCTCATTGTCTTTTTGTTTTGCAATATCCATTCTTGCAACATCATGTCTAGAAGGGGTTGGTTCTCAAAACGTTTGCTCAATTAGAAAAGGTTTTTGACCATGGATGGGAGGTACCTGAAAAAGGAAGAAGATAACGTAGATGTACGTCACTGATCTGAGTTCAACCATTGAGCACATGGGGATAGTTTGATAGCCGGACACGAGACAGAGATGTCAGAATATGCCCACATTAGTGTTAAGCAAAATAGCATGCATGAGTTACGGAAGATTTGGGACCACTTTGACTATGCAACCAAGCAAATGTTCTATGACACGTATGGGGACATAGCATACTTGCTATACGTAAAGGTGGATGAACCTCTCCTCAAGGCTTTGGTTCAGTTCTGGAACCCGGGATATTGTTGTTTTACTTTCAATGGTGAGGATATGATGCCCACATTTGAAGAATATCTGGCGCTATTCAACTTATAGAGATTGGATTTATGCTAAACCTCCCAAGAACAAGAACGTTCACTCAAGGCTCAAGTCTTTTGCTGGTATGAGCGAGGGATGGGTACAAGGTCTGATACGGGAGAGAGGTAAGAGATTTTCCTTCCCTTGTTCGAGCATTCGGAATATAATTTCTACACATCCGGACAGGGAGAAGAGAGCGGATCTCATGGCCGTAGCTATCTATGGTTTGGTCATCTTCCCAAAGGTCCTAGGCAATATTGACGTGGCTCTACTAGACTTTTTTGAACAATTGAAAATGAGGGTCAATCTAGTATCTGCAGTGCTCGTAGAAACCTTCATTTCCCTAAATACGTGCCTAAAGATAGAAGGCATGCGCTTTGGAGAGTGTGCTCATTTGCTCTAGGTTTGGGCCCTTAGTCATTTCTAAAAGTGCCCAACTTTGACTCTTTCCAACGTATTCTCTCCAAATTTTTCTCCCCTTTGAGAGTTTCTGAATAAAGAGTGGCCAGTAGTCAAGAAGGGCAAATGGATGAACATTTTCAAAGACCGTCGAGATCAGGATATTATGTGGAGAGTTCCTTGGATGAGCCACGTCAAGGTTTTGTATAAATGTAGGGATTATAATCACCTAATGCTACTGGGCTTATGGGGTGGAATTGGTTGAGCTCCCTTACTGGTATCACGAAAATATGGCTCCCGGTAATTCGTTCCATTTACAATTAGAATAGCCGGGCCCAAGTTCAAGTTCCAAGGAGAGTTCAAAGGAAAGATTCAGACTATTAGTGACTTGTTGAATGATTGTTACCGTATAGAAGTGGAGTATGACAGCCATTGCATGTTCACCCCTGATTATGATGCATGGAGGCACATAAGAATAAATGGCAAGATCTTGCAGTCTACCCCCGGACAGGCTAAACCCCTAGAAGATCATCTGAAAGTGGTCCCATCAGAAGCTGATATTTTGAGAGATGAGCTAAAAAGAGCCAAATCAGAAATAGAAACTCTACGAGAACAAAACCAAAGGGATCGGTTCGAGTCAAGCCTCAATGTTGAGAAATACAAAGGGGAAATAGATCGGGTAACAAAGATGTACAAAGACTTGGAAGAAAAGTTTGAGATTCAAATGGTTGATTTCCTCAAGTTCCAGGCCACGGTTCAAAATGCGGACTTAAGAAAAAGCCCAGAATAGTGGAAGAGAGAAATTGAACAGGCCATAGGAAAAGAGAGAGAGCGCGGTAAACAAGAGATTAAAAAATACATGCGGGAACTTGTTGAAGAAAGAAAGAAGAGTAAGGAAGCAAATGAGAGCAAGAAAGGCAAACGAGCCCTCGAGAAAGAAAGAGAAAATGTGGTTGTATGGAAGAGGAAGGCCCATAACAACAAGATCCGCTTGTTCGAACTGTAGACGGTATGTGATGAGACCAGCGAGAATTTAAAGCAAAGTCGGGCTTTTATTGCTAAGTTACAAACCAAAGTGGCAGACCTGAACCATTTGTTGCATAAGTTTTAGAACCACCATACTACATTGAGCTCCAAGACAGTCTGAGCAAGAATGATACTTTGAAGAAACAAGTGGAAGATATGGAGCGTATCATTCAAGAGCATGGAAGGAAGATCTTAATCCTCGAGGATATCATTGATGGGGGCAATGACTACTGGTTTACCCGTCTTAGAGACAATGCCAGGAGATTCCAAGAACGAGACGAGTTTGACAAGACCGTCATGGCCCAAATTCAGTAAGTGGCCAAGCATGTGATGAAGTTAGCTACAGAAGCTACAACCCTTCGCAGTACATTATGCCAGTGGGAGAAGTAGGATCAAGACTCTTATGGTTGGTTGAATAAATTAAGGAGCTAGGTGCTCGGGGCGAGATGTACTCGTAGAAATATCAAAATCTCTTGTAATAAGGACCTTTGGCATCCAATAAAATCTATTTCTAGAGCGAATACTTTATGGAATAAATGACCCTTAGCTTGCATTCATGCATTTGTATTGTTTTTACTTTGTTTGTTTTGTATTGGCCTAACTTATGTCATTACATGCATCCGCAACATGATAAGAAACTGACTAAAATAAATATCATGACAGAACCTCCAAAATAGTAAAAACTTTCTATAAGTACGGTATTCGTTCCCAGACTAGAGCAATGACTATGGAAGAAAGACTAGAAACTTTGGAGATTAATCACAAGAGCGCCCAGGATAGGTTGGAGAAAATAGAGAATGACCTAAAAGAAGACATTGCTCAAGCCCAGAGGAGCATAGTTAAGCAGATCGCGGCTATGTTAGGATTTAGAGATCTCGATACTGGAAAGACACCTAAGACCGTCGATGCTCTGCCACCATTTCCTAGAATCGCCTACACTCACTCAAGAGATCAAGGGGAGTCCATCCCGCCTAAATCCAAGCCCCAACTTCATTTTGGAGAGGCTTCTACCAATGTTCAGAACTATGACGCCAACTATGAAATGATCCAAGAATGCGAGGTACTTGACCTCGACGAAGTTGCTGACAAGGCTAGGGCTGAAAAAAATGGGAATATTGTTATGAAAAATTGGAAGGAATCATTAAATATTTCCAAGAGAGAAACATCTAAAGTGGTCTAGATGCCAAAGATCTAAGCCCGGTGACCGATCTTGTAGTCCCCCCGAAGTCCAAAACTCTTGACTTCAAAAAGTATAACGGAACCACTCGTCCCTCGACACACTTAACCATGTACTGTCGAAAGATGTCAATATATTTAGATAATGAGAAACTGCTCTTTCACTATTTTCAAGATAGCCTGACAGGGTTCGTATCCCGCTAGTATACACAGCTGAGCCAGGTTAATATACGATCTTGGAAGGACTTGTCTAAGGCCTTTAACGAGCAATATAAATATGTGACTGACATGGTTCCAAATTGGCTTGTTCTGCAAGGAATGGAGCAAAAACACCATGAGAGCTTCTGCTAGTATGCACAAAGATGGCGAGATGTGACTGCCCAAGTTCAGCCGTCGCTATTGGAAAATGAGATCACCCCAATGTTTGTAGAAACTTCGAAGGGCACTTTCTATGATCACATGATACACCATGCAACTAAAGCTTTGTTGATATGTTAATGAATAAGGAATTGATGTTGGCGGCTATCAAGAGTGGGAAATTGGATGGAGGCGATGCTAAGAAGACTTACAAGAAAAATGAGAATGAATTAATGCGACGAATGTTTATAACCCTGGATACTCAAAGGGGGTAGTTTTTAACAAGCCCAATGTTCCAGCCACAACGTCAGTCACCTCAAATTCCTTGAAGAAAGAACGGAGATATCAAAGGAGCTCGAAACCTTATTTTCTGCCCATTCCCATGACTTACGCGGAATTGTTCTTAGAGCTGATTAAATCCCAGATGGTGCTGCCACGACATGTCCCTCATTTCTCACCCCCATACCCAATGTGGTATGATGAAAAAGCATAGTACAAATACCATGCTGGAATTAGAGGATATACCATCGAAAATTGTACCGCATTCAAAAGAGTGGTAGATAATCTAAGGAATTCGGTTATATTATCATTCGATATGTCTAAAGAAAAAGGAAATCTCTTTCCCAACCACCAAAAATCTAGGGTGAACGCAGCGATTGAAGAGGAGGACAAGATAGTCAAGGAATGCATTACTGAGGTTAGAACACCCATGAGATGGGTATGGGCCAGAATGGTTGAGGCCGAGATACTAAAAGAAGAGACCCAGAAGTTAAGAGATGGCAATGAACTCTACTGCGAATACCACGGAATAGGAGGACATGAGATTCAATATTTTACAGAGTTTAAACAGCTGATCCAAACCAAAATGGATAGCAAAGAACTCGAGTTCTTTGAGAGGAAAAACACGAAGGTTATGATGGATGTATGTGCATCAGAAGAGTCTCCCGCCAGAAAAGACTTTACAGGAATAAAGCCATTGGTAATTAAATCCAAGGAAAGAGTCAACGAACCCTCAAAGAGTATGGACCCACGATTGATTATAAAGGCGCTAGCCTCTTTTCCCTATAAAGACAACAAGTGAGTACCCTGGAACTATGCTTGTACAATGACAACTCTAGAAAACTCACTGACCAAAAATGAGCCAAAGGAAGAACCGATCAATAAGGTGCCTCACTTTACGAGGAGTAGGAGGTGTTACTCACTGCAAGTGGTCGAAGATAGAGACGTGACCCAGAGAAAGGTTTCTGCCGATAAACCAGGAAAAGAAGATGAGAAAGATTTCTTCCTAGAAAAACCCCCGGTGTACCATGAGCCCGTGAAGAAGCCAAAGGCTCAAGAGTTCCTGAAAATACTCAAGCATAGTGAGTATAGTATGGTGGAGCAGCTTCATAAACTTCCCACCTGAATCTCTATGATGTCTCTCCTATTAAGCTCTGAATGTCACCGTGATACCCTACTGAAAATTTTAAACTGAACGTTTGTGCCTAAAGAAATCACGACCGACAAGATGGACATGTTGGTCAATAATATTGCTGTAAACAACTTTATCTCTTTCAATGATGAAGAAATTCCAGATGGGGGAAGAGGATCATGCAGAGCTCTTCACATTTCTACAAGGTGTAAAGGACATATGCTACCAGGTGTCCTCATTGACAACGGTTCAGCTCTGAATGTTCTCCCGTTAGCACCATTAAAAAAGTTACATGTGGATAGCTCGCACATGAGAGATTACCAAAATACTATAAGAGCATTCAATGGAACCCAGAGAGATGTACTAGGGAAAATTGAGATACCTTTGCAAATTGGACCATCTACTTTCGACGTGGACTTCATGGTAATGGATATCAAGCTTAGCTATAGCTATTTGCTCGGGCGCCCTTGGATCCATGTGGAAGGCGCGGTCCCTTCCACCCTACACCAAAAGCTAAAATTTATGATTGATGGAAAGTTGACAACTGTTGGTGCTGAATAGGATATCATTGAATTAGTAGCCATTGATGCACCCTACATCGAGGTCGATAAGGGTGCGCTCGAGTGTCACTTTAGGATTGATAGGTCTAATATTTGCATATTTTCACATATATACCTATATTTTAATGTTATAATCCAACTATAAATCCTTTTTTAACAAGTAATTGATTTTTTGTAGGGATTTTAACAACTAAAGGATAATACATGCTTAAAAGAGAAGTTTCAGTTGGATTTGGATTAAAGGAGCACTTAACATAAGAAGAAGAATTCTACTTCAAGTTGAAATTTTATGTTTTATATTATATTTGGAGGAGGATAGAGTTTTAAATTAAATTTTACTGTAATTCCTTCTCTTAGTTGATGTAAATGACCTCTATTATAAATAGGGTCATGAGGAGAAGAGAAATCATTCATCCCATAATTATCATTCTTCTCTTCTTTGTTTCCCTTCTCCATGAGTTGCTAAACTCTTTTTCTAGTTAAGGTTTAGGTTCGAGGTTATTAATAAAAGTTTTTAGTGAAATTTCTCATTCTTCATCTTCTTCACTATTTCAAGTATTTTATATCTTCCGGGCTTATTCAACATGTATATATTGGATTATATATATATATTGCAACCAATCGAGGCATCCTTTATACAAGTGGTAAGTAACCAAGCAACGGGTTAGAATGTATGAATTCATATTCTGGATAAGTTAACGGATTAGTATTTTGATAGTTTATGTGCATTGGGTCTCTTAATTTCAGTAAAGCTATTTGATAAGTTTTGATTCTAAGTGGATTATCTAAGGATTTTATTCTTGATAATAAGAGTTAGTCATTTATAGATTATTAAGTGATTATCTACTAAGAAGATAGATTGGGTTTAATTGTGGACTATTAATTAACCTATAACCAATCTATTTGAAATTAATGCAGGTTTATCTTTTTGTGAAGTTCGATGATCTAAATCCTTGATTTAATATTCCAAGTTCTACCTTGACTAGAGTTCCAAGTTATATTGAATTCCTTTTTACTTTAAATTGCTTTCTTCAATTCTACTCAAACACAACCCCCTTTTACTTTAATTTCTTG
Source organism: Hibiscus mutabilis (assembly GCA_019671005.1). Classification (NCBI taxonomy): domain Eukaryota; kingdom Viridiplantae; phylum Streptophyta; class Magnoliopsida; order Malvales; family Malvaceae; genus Hibiscus; species Hibiscus mutabilis. The sequence goes on along the minus strand of CM033717.1, from coordinate 17,560,294 downwards.
TGAACTTAATCTCTTAACTGCTCTATGTAGCATCGACCTTACTTGTCGCTACTACAAATCCAAAGAACAAGTAGGTATTATTTTTTGACGGATTCGACACCCATCAAGGATGCTAGAGCTTGTCAATGCAACCTTTGTTACCGATGGGAGTAAGGTACCTAGGCTAGAGTTATCCAGTTGTACAAGAATGCTAGTGAAGGAAACCCTTGGGAAAGGGGCTAAGATAGGAAAAGGTTTCGAAAAGAAGCACCATGGGAGGCTATACCCTGTAGTTATCCCAGAAAATAATGACTGATTTGGATTGGGTTTCAAACCCAACACATGGCAAAGAAAGGCTACAATAAGTAAAAACCATGATAGAAGAAGGGCTAGACTAAAAGGGGAAGAGATTGAATGGGAACCAATGACATTTCCACCCATGAACCATAATTTCAGATCTGGAGGCTTTCTAGATCCTAATGCCCTAGTTGACGATGAGGAGAAATGAAAAAAAGACTTGAGTGAAACCTTTGGGGAGCTGAGCATCAATGTTGTGACGGACGAGGAAGAGGAGAACAAGTGCTTGTCCATGATCCGCCCCTGCTCTGAACTTGACAACTAGACTACTGAAGAAATTCATATTGTCTTTAAATTATTTGTAGAGTAATTCTCAAAACTAAACCTTTTGCCTCAGGCCCGGAGGCAATAAGAGATCTTTTGTAAAGGGCCTATGTAAAACCTTTGGTTTTATTTTCATTAAAGATGCATTTCCAATAAACCTTGTATGGCGAACTCTTTCGGCAAGTAAATAAGAACTATAAATAAACCCTAAAAATTAAAAAATCATCTCATTCATTCATTTGTTTCTTCTGGTACCTATATTTTTTATTGCCTATTTATTTTCAGGTCTTTAGATATCAACGATATAAAAGACTCTGAGTCTGACCCAGAGATCGATTTTGAACTGCCTTTATGCTTAGAAGAAGTTGAAAACGACAACGATGAGGATGAATACAACTTTCCTAATGATTTACTCAAATTGATAGAAAGAGAAAGAAAACAGATTCTACCTCACAAGGAGGAGCTGGAAGTTTTGAATATTGGCACTGAAGAAGAGAAATGCGAGGTGAAAATTGGTACTACCATAACAGTCTGATTGAGCTTATGAAAGAATACAAATATATCTTTGCATGGTCGTATCAAGATATGCTTGGCCTCGACACTAACATTGTCATGCATCGGCTTCCCATAAAGGCAAGTGATAAGTGTTCAAAAGTACTATTTTTATTACCCTTTTTACTCATATTATTGTTAGACTTAAGCTCATATTAGTTGCATAATTAGTCATTCATGCATTAATTCATGTTTCTTTCCACCATTGAGCTTGATTACATAACTTGGTGATTTTTGTGGAAAAGATGCTGCTTTGGTGTGTTTTTGTGTGTGTGCAGAATCATTTGCCAAAGCAAGGCTAGAACTAGTTGCCAGGGCAATACATGAAGGAGACGCCGAGCTAGTTGCCAGGGCAATACATGAAGGAGACACCGAGCTAGTTGCCAGGGCAATTGTCGACAAAGAGCAAAGGTGATATGGTAGTCGAAATTGATGACTAGACAAGCCCAAGATGACGTGGAGCAAAGCCCAATACCAAAGGAATTTGATTTCCATGAAGAGATTAAAGAAGAATTAAATTCCAAGAAGATAGGAGAAGTTCTAGTAGGAATATAATTATAATAAAGAATTATATTCTTTAAAGATAATTTAATTCCAACTTAACTTCCTCATCAAAGAAGGACTTTGACCTAGCCCTATAAATAAGAGGCCATATCGTCAACTTGAGGGGAGAGCAAGAGAGGGGAATTTCGACAAGCATCAAGGAGGACAAGAGGAGAGAATTTTCGACAAGCATCTAGGGCAATGAGGATTTCGACAAGCCTCCTTCTTCATCTTTTTCTTTCTTGTTCGATTGGGTTCATGCTAGGGATTATTTATCTTATGTTTCTTTGGAACCTAGCCATGAACTAAATCTATTTCGCTATGGTTATTGTGTTTTGTGGTTGTGAGAAACTATTGATTTTTGTTTAGGTAATAAGAGTTTGCACTTTTCTATTCAAGGTTTATTCATTCTTGGTTCTTATTCTTGTTTGTGAGTGAATTGGGAGAGGATCTTATAACTTCATCTATTTATCTAATATCGGGAGAGTTAGATTTAATAAACGAATGAATATGATCTTTATTCTATCTACTGATGGTGAAGATTAATCCAGCTTAGGAATAAGTTAAGGATTTCAACGGCTAAGAGGAGCGCAAGATTGGTTGTTGTTCACTCTTGATTCACGCAGGGATGTATTATCAAGGCATGCACAAGTAGCTAGAGTTTCGACTTAGGGATAAGAAGAAACCATTGAAGAACGCTCTGCCGAACCTTGAAGGTTGCTGCCCAGACGCCCAAGTAGTTGCCCAACTAGTCACCCAGGCAACCATCGATTAGTTGCCAAGGTAACCCCGTTGTGCAAGTTGCCACGGCAACTGAGTTGCCCGTGCACTCTTTTACCAAGACGATCCAATCGGCTATCACACCTCAACTCACGATAACCTGGCCTATCTCTCTCTCATTTGATCTCATTTATTCTTTTACTTTATTGCATTCTAGTTTAGTTATTAAACTCTTATAATCCTTTATTTGTGTTTTTACTTTTTACAGTGCAAGAGACTAGATTCTTGAAGTGGCACCAATCCCTGTGGAGACGATATCTTTTATACTATAACTTGCAACGTGTATACTTGCACAATTGCGTAGCACTTATTACGCACAACAAGTTTTTGGTGCTGTTGCCGGGGATTGGCAATTGGTGTTAGTTGTTTTTGTTATTGCATTTTTTCTCTTAGTTTTACTAACTTCTCTTTTTGTTTGTTTTATAAAAAAACAAAAAATTTAGGTGCGCTACAAGTTAAGGGACATCAACATGTCGGGAAATAAAAGCCGGTCTATTCGAGAGATGATGTTGGAAGATATGAATCAATCCAATCAAGAGTTTCTTTCACCCTTTGATGATTACCTATACCAACTGAAAAAAGCCCAAAGAACTTATACCGTGGAAAAATCTTGTGCTATGTGTGGAGAACATCATGTGTTTGAAAATTGCCCTCACATTTTCGGTGCATATAACTACATGGAGGACCATAGAGGGAACCAGTAGCAAAATTCTTCATGGTATGGTCAAAAAGCTCAATTTTTTTTTACCATAACAATTTTGCCGCAGCAACAGATATGTCTTGGCAATGTAGTCCTTTTCAAGAGCATTCCAATTCCTTGGAGGAAACGTTACTAGCTTCCTTGGCTAGACTTGACGGATCAATTGAAGAGATTCGAGAGCTATCAAAATCTATGGATACGAGGATAGCTCAGTGGGATGCAACCTTAGGGGATTTAGAAGATCAATTGGGGAGATCCACATATGTCATGGATAACATGCACCAACAATTCATTCCTAGGGATACTGACGTCCCAAGGCAAGAGGATAAGGAGCAATGCAAAGAAAGCTCTCCGATGTGTGGGGAACAACTAGAACCTCAAAGTCAAGAGGATGCCAATGAGAGAGACTGCCCAACACATGATGAGCCTGAACAACAAATTGCCTCGACAATGATTGAGGATCCTGAACAGAGCAATGTCGCGACAACACTCAGTGAAGCTGAGAACAACAATACTACAGCAAATTCTGAGGAACCTAATGCCTAGAAGGTATGTCTTAAGGAACCGAGGTTGGTATATTTGAAGCCATCGAAATCTCTACTGATGGAGATGTTTGAGAGGCCAAAAGAAAACGGTGTTTGGATTCGTAAAGCTTTTCAAAAAATTGGTTCTTCCCTTGACTTACAGCAAATTTTGGCAACTGATTGTCACGACAATTGGCTTGAGCAGCAATTGCCACGACAACAAAGGCTACATCCAACCATGATAGAAGTCGACAAGAATGAGGTAATTGAATGGTTGAGAATGGATATAATTTTTCCTATTAATATATTTGTGCCTTCAGGAATAGTAGCAAGGTGGAGAGTATACATGGACTACAAGCGAACAAAGAAGAAAGACGCATCCACTATGGTAACGCAAAATGGAGTAGTGGCAAACATATTGGCCAAACTCTTTTTGGGCAATATTGTCACCCGATGGAGGGTGCGGATGGACTATAAGAAGTATCGAAAACGACCATCCTCAAGTTTTCTCAGATATGCACTAACATTAGAAGATGCATGATGGCACTCTTTTCAGACATGGTCGAAGACTTCCTTGAGATATTCAAGGATGATTTTTCAGTTTTTGGTAGTGACTTCAACAGTTGCCTCGACAATTTAGAGAATGTGTTGGCAAGATGTTAAGAAACCAATTTAGTCCTTAATTGGGAGAAGTGCCATCTTATGGTAGATGAAGGAATAGTGCTCGGCCACAAGATTTCATCCAAGGGAATTGAAGTAGACAAAGCCAAGGTGGACGTGATCGAGAGATTACCCTCACTAAGATGAAGTATTCCACTTTGATGATTCTTGCACCCAAGCATTTGAAATCCTAAAGGAAAAACTTGCCTCGGCAACCCTTGACACCTCAGAAACCATGGATGCGCATGCCTCAGCAACCCTCGATGTTGCAGTAGCTCTTGACGCGCACACCTCGGCAACTCCAGACGTGCACGCCTCGGCAACCATGGATGCGCCTCGACGCCGCGACAGCTCTTGACGCGCACACCTCGGCAACCCTCGATGCCGCAGCAACCCTTGACGCCTCGGCAACCATTGATGTGCATGCCTCGTCAACTCTAGACACACACGACTCGGCAATCTTGGGAGCAGTCACCACGGCAGCATATGCCTCGGCAATACCCTGATCAGGTCATACGCCGATGTGTCCCTGAAGAGGAGCAACAGAATGTACTCTGACAATGTCATTCTTCACCCTATAGAGGACATTTTGGAGGAACTCGTACCGTGGTCAAAAGTTTTTCAATCTGATTTGTATTGGCCAACACTGTACAAAGATGCCCAAGAGTTTTACAAGCAATCTGATCGTTGCCAGAGGACGGGCAATATCACCTACAAACCAATGGGAAATCAAGACTGTGAATATGGATTAGGAAAGTGCCGGACAAAAGCGTTTGTTGTACCTCAACGAGATAGAAGAATTTCGTGCACTCGCCTATAACAATGCACAAATCTACAAGGAGAAAACAAAGCAATGGCACGACAAGAAACTATTGCGCGACAATTCATGCCAGGGCAACTAGTTCTCTTATTCAATTCTCGACTAAAACTTTTCCCGGGAAAACTGAAATCAAGATGGTCGAGACCATTCGAAGCTGTCAAACCATTCTCCCATGGTACCGTGATAATCAAGTCCATTACCGACGAACATAATGGATAGAGATTGAAGCACTACAATGGGACCCATGTAGAACGAAACAAAGAAGTTGACACCTTAGGAGATGCATGAGCATGTTCTCCTTTCGATATTTTCTCTTTTTTTTGAACTATTTTTTTTATTATTTTCGGTTATTTTTTTCTTTTTTTCTCTTTATTTATTTTTGGAATTGTTAGGAGAGATTTTATTTTTCTTCATTATCTTTAGTTTTCAGGTTTTCTTTTCCACAACAAGACTCACAACCACCATGCTAAGGAAATTTACTGCCGACTACTTGCCACAGCAACCACAATAGAAACTGGCGATGCCCAGGCAACAACAATGGCTTCGGCAACTACTAATGCCCATGCAAGTGAACCTGCATCGGCAAACATGGATCAAATCAAAGCAATGCTATTCACGCGGCACCAGCATTCAACCACCGAATGAAAAATGAATCAAGCAAACGGCACGAAGGAAACTTATCACTCGAGGTGACGACCTCTCCGACTAACTCATTTCATTTAGTTTCTTTTAAATTTTGTTTCACTCTTACATGCATTGAGGACAATGCTTCTCTTGAGTTTGGGGGTGTTAGTTTCTAGTTAGTTTCATGTTTAGTTGCATTCATCGTTAGCAATCACATATAGGTTGCATATATTACTTGCCATGCCTTTACTTGGATTTAATTGCTTAAGACTTGTTGAATATCTAATGATGAATTTTTTCCACTACACTTAATTGAAAGAACCTTTAATTTTAGGATTGCATGAAAAGAACTTAGAATTTTACTATGATGCTGAATTTTTTTTACACGGTTGTGGCTTGTTGATTGAAAGAAACTTAGTGAACTTAGGTTGCTTAAAATTTGGGTAAATTTAAAATTGAAAATTAAAAATTAAATTCTTGCTAGAGGTGCCCGAAACTGGCTCTAGTAGTAAATGCACTTTCTTGCTAGAGGTGCCCAAAACTGGCTCTAGTAGTTAATGCACATTAAAGAATCGCTAGAGGTGCCCGAAATTGGCTCTAGTCGACTAAAGTAAAATGAGAAATTGCTTACTTTGCTAGAGGTGCCCGAAATTGGCTCTAGTGAAAATAAAAATAAATGCCCCAGTAATTAAATTGATAAAAGCCTATTGTTCACATAGAATCTTGAAAATCAACTTGTACACAACTACGCACACATTGTCAAGAGCATTATAGTTTTGTTCCAGGAAATTTTTGTGCTATCCGAAAAATTAAAATGTGATCATACATTGTGCCACGGTTCCGAGGTTTGAATTCAAGTTTGAAGCATGTCTTTGATGATTAAAGTCTTGGCAGGTAATTGTTAGTTTGCATTGCATGAGGACAAGCAATAGTTCAAGTTTGGGGGTGTGATAAGTGTTCAAAAGTACTATTTTTATTACCCTTTTTACTCATATTATTGTTATACTTAAGCTCATTAGTTGCATAATTAGTCATTCATGCATTAATTCATGTTTCTTTCCACCATTGAGCTTGATTACATAACTTGGTGATTTTTGTGGAAAAAGATGTTGCTTTGGTGTGTTTTTGTGTGTGCAGAATCATTTGCCAAAGCAAGGCTAGAACTAGTTGTCAGGGCAATACATGAAGGAGACGCCGAGCTAGTTGCCAGGGTAATACATGAAGGAGACGCCAAGCTAGTTGCCAGGGCAATTGTCGACAAAGAGCAAAGGTGATATGGTAGTCGAAATTGATGACTAGACAAGCCCAAGATGACATGGAGCAAAGCCCAATCCAAAAGGAATTTGATTTCCATGAAGAGATTAAAGAAGAATTAAATTCCAAGAAGATAGGAGAAGTTCTAGTAAGAATATAATTATAATAAAAAATTATATTCTTTAAAAATAATTTAATTCCAACTTAACTTCCTCATCAAAGAAAGACTTTGACCTAGCCCTATAAATAAGAGGTCATATCGTCAACTTGAGGGGAGAGCAAGAGAGGGGAATTTCGACAAGCATCAAGGAGGGCAAGAGGAGAGAATTTTTTACAAGCATCAAGGAGGGCAAGAGGAGAGAATTTTCGACAAGCATCTAGGGCAAGTAGGATTTCGACAAGCCTCCTTCTTCATCTTTTTCTTTCTTGTTCGATTGGGTTCATGCTAGGGATTATTTATCTTGTGTTTCTTTGGAACCTAGCAATGAACTAAATCTATTTGGCTATGGTTATTGTGTTTTGTGGTTGTGAGAAACTATTGGTTTTTGTTTAGGTAATAAGAGTTTGCACTTTTCTATTCAAGGTTTATTCATTCTTGGTTCTTATTCTTGTTTGCGAGTGAATTGGGAGAGGATCTCGTAACTTCATCTATTTATCTAATATCGGGAGAGTTAGATTCAAGAAACGAATGAATATGATCTTTGTTCAATCTATTGATGGTGAAGATTAATCCGGCTTAGGAATAAGTTAAGGATTTCAACGGCTAAGAGGAGCGCAAGATTGGTTGTTGTTCACCCTTGATTCACACAGGGATGTATTATCAAGGCATGTACAAGTAGCTAGAGTTTTGACTTAGGGATAAGAAGAAACCATTGAAGAACGCTCTGCCAAACCTTGAAGGTTGCTGCCCAGACGCCCAAGTAGTTGCCCAACTAGTCGCCCAGGCAACCATCGATTAGTTGCCAAGGCAACCCCGTTGTGCAAGTTGCCACGGCAACTGAATTGCCCGTGCACTCTTTTACCAAGACGATCCAATCGACTATCACACCTCAACTCACGATAACCTGGCCTATCTCTCTCTCATTTGATCTCATTTATTCTTTTACTTTATTTCCTTCTAGTTTAGTTATTAAACTCCTATAATCCTTTATTTGTGTTTTTACTTTTTACAGTGCAAGAGACTAGATTCTTGAAGTGGCACCAATCCCTGTGGAGACGATATCTTTTATACTATAACTTGCAACGTGTATACTTGCACAATTGCGTAGCACTTATTACGCGCAATAGCAAGATACGAGCTTGTAAAGTAAAAACTCAGAAGGGTGAAGGTCGAGACGCTTTAAAAGATCAGGGATGAGGTGAAAAGTAGTATGATGTAGGATTCCTTGAGGTAGCTAAGTATCCTGAATGGGTGGCCAACATTGTTCATGTCCCAAAAAGGATGGAAAAGTACGTATGTGCGTCGACTACAGGGATCTCAATAGAGAGAGCCCTAAAGATAATTTCCCGCTACCGTACATTGACACTTTAGTAGATAATGCAGCTGGACATTCTCTTTTCTCTTTTATGGATGGATTTTTTTGCATATAACCAGATCAAGATGTGTCTGGAAGATATGAAAAAGACAACTTTTCTAACACTTTTGGGAACTTTCTACTATATGGTTATGCCCTTTGGACTGGAGAATACAGGGGGAATTTCCCAAAGAACCATGGTCACCCTTTTCCATGACATGATATACAGAGAAATATAGGTTTATGTAGATGACATGATCGCTAAATCTCGGTCTGAAGAGGAACATATGGTGAACTTAGAGAAACTCTTCCAAAGGTTGAGAAAATTCCAGCTGAAGCTCAACCCTACCAAGTGCACATTTGGAGTTACGTCTGGAAAGTTATTAGGCTTTATTGTGCGCAAAAGAGGGATTGAGATTGACCCTAATAAGGTCAAAGCCATAAAGGAACTCCCACCCTCTCGAACACAGAAAGAGGTCTGAGGTTTCTTAGGAAGGCTAAATTATATTGCTCGCTTCATCTCCCAGTTGACTGACAAGTGCGACAAAGTGTTTAGGCTACTTTGAAAGAATAACCCTAGGACATGGAATAAAGAATGCCAAGCAGCCTTAGAAAAGGTCAAGGAACAGTTAGCCAACCCTTCTGTATTAGTATTGCCTATTTCAAGAACACTGATCCTCTACCTAATAGTGTACAAAAACTCCATGGGTTGCGTATTGGGACAGCATGACGAAACCGAAAAAAAGGAAAAGGTAATATATTACTTGAGTACGAAATTCACCGACTGTGAAACCAGATATTCTTCACTTGAAAAACTGTGTTGCACTTTGGTATGGGTAGCCAAAAGACTTGGGCAATATATTCTATACCACACCACGTGGTTAATCTTGAAGCTTGACCCTTTAAAATTCATGATGGAAGCTTCAAACCTGTCAGAAAGATTAGCTCATTGGCAGATGTTACTCTCAGAATTCGACATCTAGTACGTAAGCCATAAAGTAGTAAAAGAGAGTGACATAGCTGACTTTTCGGCAAGTCGCGCCTGCGAGGACTAAGAGGCGTTGAATTTTAATTTCCCTGACGAGGACCTGATGTGTATCTCAGTGGAAGAAGATGAGGTCCCAACAGATTCATGGGTCGTGAACTTTGACGGTGCCGCAAATGCTTTAGGGCGTGACATTGGGGCAGTCTTGGTTTCACCGAAAGAAAATTATTATCCGTTCACCAATCGGTTGAAATTCTTTTGCACCAATAATATGGCGAAATACGAGGCTTGCATACTAAGTCTATGAGAAGCTATCAAGAGGAAAATCAAAACCCTAAGAGTTTTTGGGGATTCTGCGTTGTTTGTTTATCAAATTCGAGGTGAATGAGAGATGAAAGATGGGAAGCTGATAGAATATCATAAGTTGGTCCTCAAATTAGCCAAAGAATTCGACAAGATCACCTTTAAGTATCTCCCAAAGAAGACAACCGGATGGTTGATGCCTTAGCCACTCTAGAAGATGATGCCAATCAAATTGCAAATGTTGGATTCCCCAGCTCACTATTATGATATAGAAGAAGAAGTAGATGGCCTTCCCTGGTATTATGATATTCTACAGTATATAAAGTCTCAGCGGTACTCGCCTCAAGCGAGTGAGAATGAAAAGAAAACGATTAGGAAAATGGCATCGGGATATGTTCTTGATGGAGAAATCTTGTATAAGAAAAGCTGAGATCAAGTGTTGTTAAGATGTGTGGGTGATAAAGAAGCTTGAATGATTTTAGAAGAAGTTCACGAAGGGGTTTGCATGACCCACCCTAGTGGTTTCACCATGGCCAGGAGAATCATGCGCTTCGGGTATTATTGGTCAACCATGGAATGAGATTGCATCAATTACTCTCTTAAATGCCACAAGTGTCAAATTTATGCTGATAAGATCCATACACCTCCGCAATCTCTCCATGTCATGACAGCCCCTTGGCCCTTTTCCATGTGAGGTATAGATGTCATCGGTTAGATCCACCTAAAGGTATCAAACGAGCATCGATTTATTTTGGTAGTCATTGACTACTTCACTAAGTGGGTGGAAGCTACTTCGTATGCGAATGTCACTAGGTTAACAGTTTGTAAATTTTTAAACAATGAGATCATCTGCCGGTACAGTTTACCTGAGAATATTATCACCGACAATGCCTCTAATCTAAATAGAAAAATGATAATTGGAGTTTGTGAGTAGTTTAACATTAAGCATCATAACTCAGTGACTTATCGCCCAAAGATGAATGGAGCAGTAGAGGCTGCAAATAAAATATCAAGAAAATAGTCACAAAGATGGCTGAAACTTACAAAGACTGCCATGAAAAATTACCATTTGCTCTATATGCTTATAGAACCGTCGTACGAACGTCCACTGGGGCAACACCGTTTTTATTGGTATATGGAATGAAGGCTATTTTTCTAATTGAAGTTGAAATACCGTCTCTTCGTTTCGTAATGGAAGCAGAACTTGAAGAAGCAGAATGGGTTCAGGCGAGATATGACCAGTTGAACTTAATTGATGAAAAAAGATTGAAGGTCATTTGTCATGGTCAAATGTATCAGAGAAGAATGGTACGGGCCCATGAAAAGAAAGTTTACCCGAGAGAATTTTGAAAAAGGGATTTAGTACTGAGGAAAAAGTTGCCAATCCAAAGTGATTCATGAGGAAAGTGGGTGCCTAACTAGGAGGGGCCTTATGTCGTAACAAAGGTCTTCTCGGGGGGAGCATTAATCTTAGCTGAGATGAGCTTCAAAACCCGGTAAACTCAGATTCAGTCAAGAAGTATTATGCTTGAAGGAATGAAAAAGAAGGAAAAAAAGAAAAAAAGAAAAAGAAAAAGAAAAAACAAAAAAAAGAAGAAAAAAGGAAAAGAAAGAAAAAAGAGGATTCAAAATGAAAACCCGTCAAGGGCGTTTTGAAACCGAAGGTGGATCCAAGTTGAAAACCCGCAAGGGGCGGCTCAGGTAGTTCGCAGGGCATGCATGTTGCAAATGATTCTCTTAGGGGCTTGACAGTTGGAAAGAATATCATATCTTTATACATTGTCGTCATTTTCGAAGTCTACTCAGCAAAGGCAACATCATGGCGTGTCAATGAGGGATGTTTTGACCGTTGATATCTGAATACTTGTTTTCTTTTCCCTATTTGTAACCTCTCTTTTGTTTGCCACATTATCAATAAAATATTTGTCTCATAAACCTTTGCTTTGCTTGAACTTTTCTCATTCACGTGAGCATTGAACAATAACATAAAAACCAATAGGTTTGACATCATTAAAAACATGCAAAAGATTTTTTAGCATTACTCTGGAAAAAATTTTAAAAGTATAGGGACTATGAGGCATTCCATGGTTAAGTTTTGAACTTAAGGCACGAGATTTGAAAAGAGTCATTTAATTCACAAAAGGCATTCAAGGAAGAAATAAGCATAGCTGCAAAGATTCCTATGCAAGCAGTTCAAAGTACTCTGAAGGGGCAAAATTAGAAAACTAAAGTCGCATGATTGTTGAATCCTCTCCTATGAAAATGAGAACAATTTTACAAACATTAGAGAATTCACCCAAGCTGCAAGGAAAAAGGTTCAACTCCTGTAAACGAAGGCTAAAAGGGTGTTGAAGAATATGAAGACAAAATGACAATCTTTCAAGATGAAAGTACAAGATAACTGGATTGAGTGAGCAAATACGCTAAGAACAAATGTTTTCTATGAATCAAGGAAATACAATAGCAAGGCACAACTACCTATCTGGACTGACGAGCAAATATGCAAAAGAAAAGGAAAAAAACCAACTCTGATAAAAAGAATTTAGAAAGCAAAAGGGAAAAAGGCATGCATTCATGTGTTAGGCATCTTTAGGAGCATGTCCATCACAATCATAGCATTTGTTTCTTTTGACAGGTGTAGCATACGCTTATCTATTCGGGCGTGAAAAGAATAGAACCTGCTTATCCATCCGAGTATAAGGAGGATGGAACCTTTTTTAGCACCCGCTTATCTATTCGAGCGTGAGAAGAATAGAAATCGCTTATCCATTCGAGCATGAAGAGAATGGAACCTTTATTTTTCAGCATGCTTATCCATTCAAGCATAAGGAGAATGGAACATGCCTATGTATTCAGGCTTGAGGAGTATAGAACCCGTTTATCCATTCGATCATAAAGAGAATGGAACCTGCCTATCTATTCGGGCTTGAGGAGAATAGAAACTGCTTATCCATCGGAGCATAAGGAGATTGGAACTCGCCTATCCTTTCAGGCGTAAGGAGATTGGAACCTGTCTATCCTTTCAAGCATAAGGAGATTGGAACCCACCTATCCTTTCAAGCGTAAGGAGATTGGAACCCGCCTATCCATTCAACAACAGAAGAATGGAACTGTTTAGCATATCGGTGATAGGTGAAAATTGGTGCCTCTTGTTCTTCGTTGTACCCCTGTTTCACTGGGATAAGCAAAGAAGGGGCAGTTGTTGTCACTCGATTTTTATTCGCAAACTTTTTTAGTTTAATTTTAATTTTTTATTTTTATTCACTTTTATTATTATTATTATTATTATTGGTATTAGATTAGAAAACCCAACAAAAAATAATAAGTAGAGCCCATTTAGCCCAAAAATAAAACTCATTCTAACCTTTTTCTTCTCCCCCCACATGCAGATTTATTGGTGGTCGTTGGATCTAGGGTAGGGGATCTAAGGGTCCAAATTAAACCAGCAAAAAAGGAGGGGAGGGGAGCCACCCGTGCTGTCACGCGCCTGGCACGTGCAATTTACGCGCACGGGTTTGGCTTTCCCCAACCCCGATCGACACTATTGCTCACACTAGTAGCCGTGACGTTTGGTCATTCCAGGGCCGGGAGGAGCGCTAGAGATCACCCAGCCCACGTCAAGCCCGTCTCGCGCTGCCACCGTCCTTGTCGCTGCCGGTCGAACCTGCAAAAGAGGGAAAAAGGATTGAGCCCTAATTTGAATATGGAAAAAATCATCAATGTGTGCTCAAATTCTAGCCAAATCTGGGGGAATCTTCATTTGAGGAAAGTCAACGTTGATTTGATTAACTTGGCCGGATTTTAGGGATTTAATTCCCTTGGTTCATAGTTTTCTAGGGTTTAGAAGCCCTATCTAAACCCTACCCCCTTATTGTAAGAACACACAATTGGATACAAACAAAAGATACTAAAAGCATTCGATTCAATACTAGGAAGAGAGGATATAGGATTTCGGCATTGTACTCGGATTTTGGTGGGAATAATAAGCGATTTTCTGGTATTTTATTCTTTTTTTCTATTTGTTCATCCATTTTATCTATTATTTCGAATTTAATATGAGAATGAAATACTTACCTTGATTCACATTGTTGTTGAAGCCGGATCTTCTTTCATTCAATTTTAAACTATTTTTCGTGCTTTTTTATTTTTTTTGAAAAAAAATAAAAATATAAGAGCCACCGCTGCAGACGGCGGTCAACACGGTGGTTTGTTCCCAGTGTTCTTCATCCTTGAAGAACACCAAGAACACTTGAAGAGTTTTTTATGGAAGATGATTTGGATCCATTTTTGTTAGAATTTTTAAATGAAGTGATGTTTAAGCCAGTTTATATACTCAAAGCAAAATAGGTTAATTTCCCTCATTAAATCCCCCATTCCCATTTATTTTTATTCTGCGAGTAACCCAATTTATATTTTTTTCAATTCGGTCACTCTTCTTTTTTCTTCAAAAATCTTTTTTAAGATCTTTTTTAAATCAAATCTTCATCTTTCTCTTTAACTTAAATTTTAATTTAACTTTTTAAATAATAAAAACTCTGACTTAAAGACCAAGTGTTAACCCGATTCGGGAAGGATACACTCCATTAATTAATCTCACTTTAGATTCACATTCTCTAATTTAATTTTTCATATATTTTAAATCTTTGTAATTTAATTCATGTATGTATTTAATTTTTGCAATTTAATTGCCTTATTCCTTTTTGTCCTTTAGTTAGTTCTTAGCTTAGGTAACCTTAGGATTAGGATCTTAAAAACTTAGTTAGAGACTCTTTGATTCAATAAAATTTCCTTCATAACAAAAATCATAAAATACACTTAACTGTACTTAACCCCAAATAGATAGAAAAAAACTTAGACAATTCTCTGGGGTTAATAATCACTAACATAGAATAATAAAAGCGTCAACCAACTAATTGCTTCTTTATTTGTTCGATTAAAAGAAAAACCTAATTAATATAGTGTCTCATCAAACGGAAATGACGGGTTATCGTCAAGAGTGTTGGCGGTGATTAAAGTTCATTCTCCGGATGTAAGACCGTTAAAATGGAATCATATTCATAAATGGACAAATAAGTAAAATTCTATATGAACTTGTAAATTTCGACATTAAGGTATTTTGTAATCGGCTAGGTACCAATTTTTGGGCGCTGTGGGGGTGCTAACCCTTCCCCACACGTAATCGGCTGCCGAACCCATTTTTGGTGTTTTTCGCAGACCAAAACCGTTGTTTTAATAAAATAAATATTTTTGTTCAAATGACCCGTTTTTAGGTGATCCAATCACACCTTTTAAAAGATTGGTGGCGACTCTATTGTTTTTTTAAAAAAAAATGTCGAGCCCTAGAATGAGGGTTGCGACAGTTTCGAGTCCAAGGTATGTCAATAATGGAAAACTCATTGACAAAATGTCTATAATATCTAGTTAAACCAAGAATACTCTGAAACTTTAAAATATTCTTCGGTAGTTTTCACTCCAAGATATTCGAATCCACTTGAATCCCTTATGCCGAAATAATGTGGCCTAAAAAGTTTTCTTACATCAACCAAAGCTCACACTTGCTCAGCTTAGCATACAATTGCTTCTCCTTCATGATTTGAAGAACAATCCATAAATGAGAATCATGATAATCTTTGGTAGGTCAATACAAAAGAATGACATATAAGAAGAGAACCATAAACCGATCCAAGTACGAATTGAAGACATGGTTCATCAGAATGATAATTTTATTACAAATCAATAACGTTAGCAATTGAAACGTAACATTTCAAATTTAAGTGGTGAAAAAATAATTAACCCACAATAATGATGGCTTAATTCAGGAAAAGGTTTAAATGAAAAAAAGTAAATGGGTTGTATAAGAAATTATAAGGAAATAATCATTCTCTAAAGTAGTTAGGGGGAGTTGCCAAAGGTTGTTATCGACTTTGTGAAACTCGTCGGTGTTGGGGTGGGTGTGGGAGTCGTTGACAACTGTCACGACTCAGGTGTAAAGGATTTGTATTATTGATAATCCATAATATTTACAATTGGAGTATATATAGGATTACAATTAAATATACAAGGATAAGGGAAATCAAATATTAAATACAAGAAAAGATTTAGATAAAGATAAGATAATATAAGATTTGAAAAAGATTGACTAAGACTTATCTTATCTTATCTTTATCCTTGATACGCACCCGCAAGATAGAGGATCCATCTGAGACACCAATCTTGGACCGAAAATGGATGAAGAGATTCTGACCAAGCGATTTGGTGAGAGTGTCTACAATCTGAGCTTTAAAGGGAATGTGTTGAACAAGTAGTGAAACCGCAGCATCTAAGTCACGAAAAAAGAAGTAATCAAGTGCAGGATGCTTCATATGAGAATGAGAGACTGGGCTTTTGCAAACATATGTAGCACTGAGATTGTTGCAAAAAAAAGATTGTGGCTTTTGTAATGTCGCGTCAATTTATTGAAGTACATGTTGAACCCAAAGCACTTCAGCAGTTGCATTTGTCACGACATGATATTCAGCGTCTTTGGAGGAATGAGAAACAATTTTCTGATGAGCTAACTTCCAAGAAATAAGATTATATCCAAGATAAATAACATATCTAGTAGTGGATCTGCCATCCGTAGAGGATTTACCCTATTCCGTATTGGGAAAGGCAGTAAGATGAAGTGAAGATGTCAAGCAAAAAATAATGCCATGGCATAATATACCTTTTAGATAACGCAAGAATTTTCTTAGCTGCTGTCCAATGTGCAAGTGAAGAACCATGCATGTATTGCGGCAGAGGTAGTTTGTCACTGCAAAAGCAATATCCGAATGAGTAAGTGTGAGATACTGAAGGAAAACAAGTTGGTGAAGTGAGAAATGAAGTAGTGTTATTACCTATAAGCACAATATCATACACGTAGACTAGAAAGTATAAAATAACTTATTTTGCATTATAGATGAAGAGAGAGGCATAAGCCTTTTATTTCATAAAACCAAAGTGAATAAGAAATTAAGTTCAATATACCATGCCCTAGGGGCCTGCTTGAGTCCATACAAGGCTTTACGCAACCAAAAAATATGAGATGGTTTTGTAGAGCCAACATACACCGAAGGTTGTTCTAAATAAACTTCCTCATGTAAGGTGTCATTTAAGAAGGCATTATTAATGCCAAGCTACTTGATGGGCCATGCATGATGTAGTGCAAGAGTGAAAATAATACGCACCGTAACAGGTTTCATCACAGGATTGAAAATCTCAAAATAGTCGCGACTAGGTTCTTTAGAATTCCCTTTCGCTAACAATTAGGCTTTGTATCGATCAATAGAGCCATCAACACGCTATTTCAAATGGAATACCCATTTGCACCCTATGACAGATTGTGCAGACCATGGAACAAGATCCCATGTATGATTGCGTAGCAAGGCATTGTACTCATCTTCCATAGCTTCTCTTCATAATGGATCTTTGAGAGCTTGATTAACAGTCTTCGACTCTAATGTGGAAGGCAAAGGATGACATGTAGTAGCATTAACAAATGAAAGACCATAGTACCTCAGATTTAGCCGGCAAACTCGTTGTTGAGGAGAATCATGTTGTAGCAACTCAGAATAGACATCTTGTTGTGGCAAGTCAGGGGATACAGCTTGTTGTGGCAAGTTATGGGAGACATCTTATTGTAGCAAATCAGCCAAAGGAACTAGTGTGGCAATGAGATCATCAGGTTGTCATGGCAAATTAGCCAAGTGAGCTGGTGTGGCGATAGGATCATCAGGTTACCGTGGTATATTAGGCAAAGAAACTGGTGTAGCAATGAAAGCATCAGATTACCGTGGCATAATAGGCAAGAAATGTGTGGAAGCTGATGTCGATGCATCAGGGAACAATACTGGAAGAGGATGTCGTGACACAGAAGGACGCATCGTGTAGCATAAAAGAAGACGTGAGGAAGAAACTGAACATGGCGAGAGACATAGATTCTGTTAGTGTTTAGTTCCAG
Organism: Hibiscus mutabilis; assembly: GCA_019671005.1. Classification (NCBI taxonomy): domain Eukaryota; kingdom Viridiplantae; phylum Streptophyta; class Magnoliopsida; order Malvales; family Malvaceae; genus Hibiscus; species Hibiscus mutabilis. Next base: position 17,542,454 of record CM033717.1, on the reverse strand, counting down.
GCATTTGTAAGTAGACTGTGTCATAGAGTATCCATGGAAAACACATTCAGCGGACCGTGACTCAAGTTTATGCTTTGTATATGGTCGCAGCCAAGGAAAGCACAAACATCCAAATAGTTGAAGCTCGTCAAAGTTTGGTGCTAGTTGATGAAGTAGAAAGTAAAGCGACATATTATCCAATATCAGTGTTGGCATCCGATTAATGAGATAGACAACTGCCTGAAAAGCATGAGGCCAGTACTCTGTTTAGAGAGATAAAAAGTGAAGTAGAGAGAGTCCAATCTCCACTATGTGACGATGTCTTCACTCAGCAGTCTCTTTGTGTTTCAGAGTATGAGGCGTTGAAGTGAAGTAGGAAATACCTTCCAAATTCAAAATGGGTAAGAGCTTAACAAACTCACCTCCATTATCAGAGAATAGAGACAAAATGTTCTGATGAAAAAACATTCAACAAGCCTTTTAAACTGAGGAAATATTACCGCAACATCATATTTCTTCTTCATTGGGTATAGCCAGATATACTTGGTAAAATGATCAACAAACACCACATAATATGAATATCCATCATAAGACATATGTTTAGTGCTCCAAACATAGTATTTTGACCAAATGTCAATTTATGACTCTTATTAATAAGACATGAAGAACAATAAAAAAATTTTAAACTAGTTGAGTCATAAGATATATTACAAGTGCAAAATATAAAGGCCAAGACTTTATCAGATGGATAACCAAACTTGTGATGCAGCTGATGCACAGACAAGCAATTGACGGAGTTAACTTGGGGATAAAAGGATCGTAGAGTGTCGACTGTGCTAACACTTGGCAGAAGGGTAGAAAATGTAATTGAAAATGTAAGAATAATGCCAAGTACAAGTCCTTTGCGTGCAAGTATACACAGTCAGCAAGTAATACAATAGTAAGTTGAGTATCGAATCCACAGGGATTGACCAAGAACTTATTGCTCAATGTTTACTTGTTTGAGAAAAAAATGTTTGAATGATTTGAAGTGGTTTTAGAAAAATGTTTTAAAGAAATGGAAAGAAAGTAAAACATCGTTGGCAAGAGGAGTTTTCAAATGATTGATGAGTGTTGGTAAGGGATGTCTAGTTTTCACGCTATTCATGCCAACCTTAACAATATTATGCCTTGGAATTATTGCCAAGTAGATTCAAAGATAGCATTGCCTCTATCGATGGCAATGCCCAAAATTAACCATGTTAAACCCCTATATGTCTATAGTCAATTTTTTTATTAATTAATTTAATTAAGTCTCCTAAGGGGTATATTTAATTCAGAAGTAAGCTCATCTACTTGAACATATTCTTTCGAAGATTCTCTTCTTAGTACCTGACAATGATCGTTGCCCCTCAAGTCTGTTAAGATATTAAGGTGCAATAAGCAAACAATGCTAGCGGTCGATTGGCAAAGAATTTAATAAAAACTAAACAACATGCCATATAAGAAAACAATGCCAAGGCATTTGATTTATTAAAAGCTAAACATAAAACTAGCATTAAACGCAAACATCCCCCACCAACTGTAAAAATTTAGTTCATGGTGGGGGTATCTATCCAAAAACCTTTATCGTATCTCAACATCATCATTATTAAAAATAAAAATAACTAAAAAAGAGAGTGGGCTAGAAGGAGGTTCGTCGATGTAGCCCTTCAATGGCTCCAAGCTCTGGGTCAAGTTGGTCGAACCACGTCGCTCTTTGGTGCAGCCTTCCTTTCAATCTGATCATCAATCATCTTTCTTGGTTCAATGATCAATCCTCTTTATATAGGCAAGCATGGGACGCCTAGGATAAGCCTTGAATTTTGAATTTGAATGCGAAAGGGATAAGGGATGTGATCATCTTATCCAAAATTTGAATCATAGGGCTGATGTGTACAAGGTCCAACGGCTACCTGGCCGGGCATTAGACACCTCTTCTATGCCAGCCGAGCTTTGGCAATTTATGTTCCATCGTTGCCAACAATAATTCGGCATTCTCTCTGGCATTCCTTCCTTTTGTGTTGCTCTACTCCGCCTAGCCTGTCCTATTCTACCAAGCCTACAATAATGCCAACAAAGCAACATTTTACACTGGCAAAACACCACTCTCAAACTCCTTATGCAAATGCATATATTTAACATCTAAATGTAACTAAATGTACTTAAAGGCAAGCAAAGGCATTGTAAAATAAATATAAAAATCAGTACCTTTGAGGAGTTAATATGGAGCATAGTAGACACCACCAATTTTATTGCCTCGAAGAAGAGGAGTTCCCGTGGGCTGATCCTTAACAAGAAAATAAGAGTCAAAGAATTCAACAGACACATGATTAGTCTGACATAATTTAGAAACCGACACCAAAATTGTATGTAACTGAGGAACACATAAGATATTTGTGAGAGAAAGAGGCTTGGTACCGTCGGAACAGTGCATTGGCCAATATGAGATATAGGTAGAGAGTTACCATTACCCAGATGAATTGTATCAAGACCATCATAAGAAGAGATATCCTAAAAAGATGTTGTGGTCATTGTAGTGTGATGCGAGGCACCACTATCAAACATCCAAGAAATAGGATCTGATGATGAAAGATCAATAGCAGTGTTGAAAATCGGTGAATCAGACAGTGGCTACTGATAAAAGTTGTTGTTGTGAAGAAATCAAACAAGCTTACGACAATCTTGAACAATATGCCCTGGCAAATTACAGAACTTGCGCATAACATCTTGTCGTCTAGAATGGCTAGATTGAGGAACATAGCTACGACCACCACCAGAAATTGAATGACCAAAGCGACCAGCCTTCCCTCGAAAGTGGTTGGTGGAATAACCATGATTTGAATTAGCCCGCTGCACAAAATATGTCGTAGCAAGAGGTGTTGTTTGTTTAGATTCTTGAAGAAGTCTCTCATGATCATTTAAGATCTCAAACAACTCAAGCATTGTTGTCGACGTGTTACGCACACAAAGGGCAACAACTATTAGACGATAATCATCACCTAATTGATTGACAATAGAAATCAAGAGATCGGTATCGGAGACAGGACGGTTTGCCAAGGCAAGATTAGAGGTAATATCCTGCATGTCTTTCATGTAGTCGAAAATAGACCTGGAACCACGTAGATTGCGAACCAATTTGGACTTAAGAGCAAGAATGCGACTAGGAGATGCTCGGACATAACTTGCGACCAGAGTATCCCATGCAATTTTAGCAGTGACAGCGGATGAAATAAGTGGTTGAACTTGATCATCACAACTGCCAAGAAGAGAATTGATAAGAATTTGATCCTGACGATACCATTGTAGATATTCAGGATTAGTAATTATTGTCACAGAATCAGTAAACTGAGATGAGGAAGGCTGTGAACCATCAATATAACCGATTAGCCCAAAACCAATGAGAGTAGCCTCTACTTGGTGACGCCAAACAAGAAAATTGGCAAACGTAAGTTTGATTGGGAAGTTGGTCGGTGAATTAAGATGCACAAGATCGTTGAAAGTAGAAGACGAAGCCATGAAAAGAGATTCGATTAGAAGAAGAACGGAAAAGAGGGGGAAAATTGAGTAGAGAAATTCTACTTGGCTTTAATTACCACGTAAAGGATTTGTATTATTGATAATCCATAATATTTACAATTGGAGTATATATAGGATTACAATTAAATATACAAGGATAAGGGAAATCAAATATTAAATACAAGATAGGATTTAGATAAAGATAGGATTTAGATAAAAATAAGATAAGATTTGAATAAGATTGAGTAAGATTTATCTTATCTTATTTTTGTCCTTGATAGGCCAATTATTTTTACCCTTTTGGGATTAAATATAAAAATATGAAATTTTAAGGACTAAAATGCAAATTTTCAAAATTATCCCTTTAAGTGAAAACATTATTTAATGCTAAATCCAAATTAAAAAAATTTAGAATTTGGTCCTTTTAAATTTCGTTGCCTTTCAATTTGGTTCATGTAAGTTTCTTTGCCTTTTAGTTGGATCTCTACAATGTTACCACAAGAACTCCAGAATACGATGAACTTACATGTATCGAATTATTATGAATAATGATCTACTTTTGCAGAAAAATAAAAATTTTAGTCACAACATGTTATAAAAGATCAAGGTTAAAGATTTAAAATTTCGATAAAACTAAAACTCTAAAATTAAAAGCTAAAACGATGTTTTTCGGGATAAAAATGACGACCAGAAGACTATGTCCCTTGCCAACATGTAGATCTAGAAAAATTACGTAGATTAAAAAATCAGCTCAATCAGACACTCGAGCACTAACTTATAAATTTTTAAAATTTTTAACTCACCTGGAAAGTCAAATGGTTTAATTTAATTGTCTATCTCAAAACGGTGAGTAATGTGTCATGTTTTCAAAAGTTTCATTTTTGTCACAATAATTTCATATATTTTACATTTATTCCGGATTGCAAAAAAAATGCTAACAAAAATGCCGACAGCTCCCACCTTACCCATGGAAGTTAAAAATAGCTAGTGGCGGCTAGGGGTGGCAAACAAGTGGAAAATAATCGAAAATCATGAAGATCCAAGTCGACGGGAATGGGGAATCACTGAAATATTCACCCATAGGGATGGGTACAGAGAAATTTTATCATTGTAGATGAAATGGGGATGAGAACGAGGATTGCTAAATTTGTACCATGGGGATCCTCGAACAGTACCCGTAAAAATCTCTATGGGAATCTCCAAAAAAATATCTATAGGGATCCCTGATATTTTACAAAATTTAAATACATTCACCCCATATTTACCTATATACCCTGACACAAACACGTGTATACACGAGCATATATATATATATATATATATATATATATATATATATATATATATATATGTTTTGTTTTATCAGTAAAAAAGGGAATTATATATATATATATCTTAATGTTTGTAACTTTTGAGATTTAATGTTAGATATTTATTATAATGTATTAACATTTGACATTTTTAATTGTAATGAATATATGATTTATAAACTGAAATTGGTTGTATATTTTTGGCTAGTAAAGTACCAAGTTTTGTTTAACTTTTGGGATGAAGATTCCTCAAAACCCTCAGGGATACTTGCATAGAGGATATGGGAAAGAAAAACTCTCTAAAACATTTAATGGAAATTCCCCGAAAACATACCCCAAGTTTGGAAACGGAGTGAGAAATGTAAAATCGTTCTCGCCTCGTTCCCTTGCCATCCCTTGCCACCCCTAGTGACGACTTCCCTTTGGTACTGTAAATTTCGACCATTTCCCTAAATAATTTTTCAATGTACTATTTTCTATTTTTTCAAGAAAATGATTTTTTTCTAATTTAACTCAATAATTATTTGTGCAATTTATCCTATCCTAATTAATAAAAAACACAAAAATTAAAAGGAGAGAAAGCAACGATATTATATGTAACTTGAGTTAATGTTTAATCTCTTATGATGTGATTTAGGGAAATTGAGATGCTATTCGACAGAACTGAGACTTCTCTCCAAATGAATAAAACCAAAAGAAAAGGGAACTTCCACCCTGAATTGGGCTTAGTACACTCTCTCCTTTTTAGTTCGATTATCCGATAGGAACAACCCCCACAACATCTTAGAAACCAATTCTCCTCTCCTCTCCATTAACATTTGACAACATATGTGATATTACGTATCTCATGCGTATTTCAAACATTTTAATTTAATTGGATTTTAAAAACTTGATGGTGCATATATTAGCTTCTGTTCTAAATTAACTTATGTAATATAAGTAGATTAGAGTCATGTCGAGAAAACATGACTCTAATCTAAACTATTGACTTCCTACTCAAAGTATCAACAACTATATTCACTTTATTTAAATGATAGTCTCACAATTATAATCTTTCAATAGTTTAATCCATTGTCTTTGCCATAAGTTCAAATATTTTTGTGTAAGAAGATACTTAAGACTCTTAAAATTTGTGTGGATGATACACTTCTCTCTATACAAGTAATGAAATCAAATCTTCAACGCTAAGATCAAGATGGTCATTTCCAAATCATGGGTATTGTACTTGCGCTCATGCAATTGCAACTATCTAGAAGCATAGGACACAACCTTACCTTATCATATCATTGAATCAATATTAGGGTTTTAGTAAACGATGTCTTCATCTTCCCAAAACTCTTTTGTCTCTCATCTATCTATTCATAAACTATATTTTTGCAATAACTTCATCAAATGTTCGGTAATAATAAAACAATTCTTGACAAAATGTTGATAATATTTGGTAAAACTATAACATTCTTCGATAGCTTCCACTCTAAGATAATTCCATCCTTCTTCGAATCAACTTGTTTCTGTTGAAATAATAAGGCCTAAAAAGTTTACTTTCCTCAACTAAAACTCACACTTGCTTAATTTGGATGCCTATTTCTTCTATTTTTCTTTTTGATGATATGCACATTTTTTTTTCTAATCTCTATTTCTATCGAGTAAGGGATGTATGTGTTTTTTTAATGATAGTCAAATGGCCAATGAAAGAGAGGTCAACCAAGCCAAACACTATTAACTAATTTATTTAATGTGTCACGTCATACTTTTTTATCCAACTAACGAATGTTAATGGGTGAATTATTATTTTATTTCAAAATTTAAGGAGAGAGTGTGTAATGATATTATTGGTAACTCAAGTCCAAGTCTAATTTTGTATGATTTGATTTAGGGAAACATGATGTTATTTGACAAAAGTGAGACATTTCTCCAAATAAATAAAAGTAAAATATCAGGGTAACTTCCATCATAGATTGGGCCAAGTACATTTTCTCCTTTTTTTAGTTATCCAATAAGAACAACCCTACAACATCTCAGAAACCAATTCTCATCCCCCTCCATTAACATTTGACTTTTGTCTCATTTGTAGGGATGTCAAACGAGACATGTGGGTACGGATACAACCAATTCTTATCCCCTTCCAAATAAATAAAAACAAAATATCAGGGTAACATTTTCTCCTTTTTGGGTACGGATACACCCTATTTAGTTTTCGATCAGATTAAATTTCGGTTCGGTTGATTTCGGGTCAGTTGGTTTCGGGTCGTGTCAGTACCGAGTTAAGAGATCGATCGGTTTTAGTCACGTTTTCGGGCCGAGTTAGATTTTTGCACTCTATATATGACTTTATATAGCATGTATATTTGACTTTTTTGGTGAGTAGTGCGACAATTCACATCTCATCTTTATTTATTTATGTTAATATATTTCCTTCGGTTCGAGTTTCCTTCAGTTCGGTGAAATCAGTTCAGTTCCATTCAGTTCGGTTGAAAATCAGTTCGGGTCTATTTTCGGTTCAACTAAAATTTTTTCAGTTCGGTTTATTTTGGTTTCGGATCAGATTTAGGTCATCGTGTTCAGGTCGATTTTGGGTCTCGATTTGATTCTCATGTCAAGTTTGCCAGGTCCTACTCACCCTACCACTGTAGCGACCCTTTTGAAATTTCCTTTAACACAGGTGTATCAAAGCATTTTTTCGGAAAAAAAAAGTCGGATACTAATTATCCCCTAAATCCTCTGTTCGAAATCTTATTTTAAAATGGGGGATTTCTTTTGCAAATTTTTTATTCTTTTGAAAATCGATAAAAACTTGGAGTCCCCATCGGTCACTTGGGTAAGGTAGGCCAAACACCATAAAATACCAGAGATTCATTATGAAAAGGTTCGGGAGTTGATTACACGCGGGGAAGGATTAGCACCCCCATCACGCCCGGATATCGGTACCATAATATTTGTTACCTTTAAACTGATGGAATTGGTTGGAATTTTAAATTAAATTAATTTGGCATACTTAATTAAAAATTGACTTTTATTGCACGGGCTTTATCAAACTGGTGAGTTCAAATTAATTGGACATTTAATTAATAAGGTTGTCGATACACCGGACCGTAGACTAAACCGACATCGAATAAGGTCGACTGCCGTGTTAGTTTACGGTTCGGATCTTGTACGTCACCTTTATGCATGATGCAAAGAGTTAAAATATGATGTAATGATCTTGTCAAGTTTTAATTATCATTTACCTTGGGACGGGAAGGATTAATCCAAATATTCGATCAACATCTATTAAGGTGAAACTGTTTCGACATGAAATATCAGGATTAATGAATACCCCATTTGTTATGATTTAGGTTAATTAATCATGTAATCAAAACATTAAGTGTCATATGAATGAAAAATAAGGGATGACAAATAAGGGTACAAAAGGAAAACACAAAAAGTCCACCTGAAGTCCTAACTTAAAAAGACCCAAGTTATGGAAGGTCAAATTAGTGATCTAATTATTAGCTAAGGTGATCCTAGTATTTAGCCTTAAATTGATTAGCCCTAAAAGACTAGGAGGCCCTCGTAAGTTATGGATTATCATGATAATTTATTTGATTGGTCTTAAACTAGTATCCCAATAAGCCAATAATACTATTTAAAACAAATTGAGTTAATTAATCATGGTTTTAATTAAAATGTCAATCTAATCTCCATATCGATTTAACCTTAGAGTTGATTAAGAAATGCCCAACTAGTTTAAGAAATTTAACATTTACCCTAATAAGTCGAAGGTAAATTTAAATCCATTAAACCAATTTGAACCTTAAATCTAACTAAAGCTTTAAAACTAAGCCTAAATTAATTTAATTAATTTAAAAGTCGTGCCCCTATGAGACGAGCACACGATTTTAAATTAATCGAATTAATTTTACCTAATTAAAATCTAAAATTTTAACAAACCAAAACCGACCTAAACTAAGCCCCAAGGCCCTAAAACAAATCTAGCCCTAAAGCCTAAAAAGATAAAGCCCGAACTATTCAAACTAAACAAACTAAGCCCTAAACTAACAAGGCCCAAACTATGAAAACTCAACAAGCCCAAACACATGAATAAACATATATATTATAAGAATATATTATATAGATTTTAAAAAAAAATCAAATTATACATGTTAAAAGAAAATATATATTATACAAATATTATATAAAACTTTTCAGCCCATATATATATACTAGAAAGCTATATTAAAAAACTTATATGATATATTTTATATAAAATAGAACTTATATATTATAAAGGCTTATATTATATGTTATAAAAAACCTTATATTATATATTTAAAAATATATATTATATATATACAAAAAACCTTATGATATATGTACTATAACCTTTATAAAATCATATATATTATAATTAAAAAGGGTTATATTTAAAGAGAAATATATATTAAAAAAACATATGTTATATAAACTATATATTATATTTTATATAAAGACTACATGTTATGTATTGTATATATAAAGAACTATATATCATATGTGTTATAAAGGAAACTATAGTTAAAAAAAAACATATGCTATATATGAATTATTCGTATGCTATATAATATGTACATATACCATAACCATAGATCATACTATATCAATATATCACGTATCTTATGTTATATCAAACAACTACATTGTATAAACTAAATATTATAATCTAAAGTAACATACATGAAAATATTATAATATATATGTAAGTAAGAATACAAATAAATAAAAAAACAAGGCAGCCCAATATCCATTAAACAAGGGTCAAAAGTGGTATTAAGGACTAGAAAATACCAAGCCCAATAAAATTGAGCTGAAAATAGTCATGGGCTTTTGTTGGAGCGGGTCGTCGGAGTGGATCCGGATCTGGGTATGACCCGCGGGGGTCAATAGATAAAGGGTTAAACCCTTTATCTGTCTCTTCTTCCTTGAAACAGAAAGGAAGGTCTCAAGAGACCCTAGCCAAGTTTCATGGCCGCCACTCGCTGCAGCCGCCTCGGTGCTCGGAACCGTTCGCCATTTCCACGAACGGACTCCTTTCGTTGTCCCCTTCCTTTTCACCGGACCAGCTTCTCCAAAAACGAGCCAAACACCCCGAAATAAGACTGGGTTCGGGGAGTGCTTCTTCGCCGGATCTCATCCGCTCACCCGCGAAATTGAGCTATGTGGTTCTCCTCGACGAGACGACCCTTTCAACCGTTCGGGTCGCCCGTCGGAGGCTCTGGTCGCCAGAAATTGCCACCTTCAAAGGTAAATAATACCATTTGCTCCTCTTTTTTTGATTCGAAACAGTAAAATATAAAATTAAGAATGCTTTCTTTCCGATTGCTTGTAAAAATGAATCCTTGCTTTGCTTTTTTGATTTGAAAAGAAGAAAACTTGAGACAAAAGAGATCCCTGAAATGCTTCTTTCTTGTATTCTATTGATATCTCTCCTCCCTTTACAATTGATTCATTCTGGCTTTATAGCCAGATTACATGATTAAAGCAAAAAAAGAAAACAAAATTGAAATTTTTGATTGGTTGTATTTTTTCTTTCAGCCGGAATTCCCTTGATTACCCCTTGTTTGTTTGCATTCATCTGACCCTCCGACATGGTTTTTGCTGTTTGTTTGTGCATGTGAGGGTGCCGAGAGATGAGGGGCTGCCGGTTGGAACCAGCTTCATCCTTGCTGGTGCAGAGATGGTCGGTTGAGGGGAGTGAAGGGTGTTGTCGACTGGGGACCAGCAAGGGAGGCTGGTGGCTGCTGCAAGAGGAAGAGAAGCATTAAGGTTTTGATCATTTAGGGCCTTATATGGGCTGAGTGTAATATGTATTTAACTTTTGGTTTTAGATGTAATATGGACTGTTATAAAATTTGAAGTTGGGCTTTTATTTATAAAATAACATAGTTTATAGTTTTTAAACTCTTTTCTGATTTTTAAATAACAACATAATAATAATAATAATGATAAATAATAATAGTAACAAAACATAATAATAATAATAGATAATAGCAAGTAATAATAATAGTAACATATAATATAAATGATAATAATAATAATAAGGTAATAATAATAAGATAAGACAATGTAATATACTTGTAATATTTAGGTTTTCTTTTCAAATATAACAATAACATGATAATAAATAGCATAATAGCAAATATAAATGCTTAATTAAAATAGAACTAGTAATTAATTAATTTTTTGGGTTTTTAAGTTTTAATAAAAAGGGTAAAGTAAACAAAGCCCATAACATTATTTAGAAAGTAGTAACATATATATAAGCCTATTATTGTAAAAACAAAAACAAAAAATGAAAACGAGTCCACTCCGGACAAAATTAGTGATTACAGCTGTCCCTCTTTACTTATACTTGTGGAACAATAATAAAGCAAAGACCATAAGCACTAATTTTGTCTCACTTCCCTGTCGAACGATTTGCTTTTCTGAAATAGAATGAGCAAATAAAGCGGCAGAAAACGATTGGTGGCGCTGGTAGGTCCTTCTGAAGTGGCAGCAAACAAACCAACTAGCCTTCAAATGAGTCATCCTTTCGAAGAGGCAGTGAATGAGTTCCAAATGACTTTGTTTTCCTTAAGCGGCAGAAAGCAAACTGGGTGGCGCTAGTAGGTCCTTCCAAAGTGGCAGCAGACAAACCAACTAGCCTTCAAATGACTCATCCTTCCAAAGTGGCAGCGAATGAGCTCCAAATAACTTTGCTTTCCCTAAGCGGTAGAAAGCAAAATGGGTGGCGCTCGTAGGTCCTTCCGAAGTGGCAGCAGACAAACCAACTAGCCTTCAAACGACTCATTTTAAATAATTTTGCTTTCCCTAAGTGGCAGAAAGCAAACTGGGTGGCACTAGGATGTCCTTCCGAAGTGGCAGCAGACAAACCAACTAGCCTTCAAACGACTCATTCTTCGAAAATGGCAGCGAATGAGTTCCAAATAACTTTACTTTCCCTAAACGGAAAAAAGTAAACTGGGTGGCGCTGGGATGTCCTTCCGAAATGGCAGCGGAGCCTTCAAATGACTCATTTTAAATAACTTTGCTTTCCCTAAGCAGCATAAAGAAAACTGGGTGGCACTGGGATGTCCTTCCGAAGTGGCAGCAGATAAACCAACTAATATTCAAATGACTCATTCTTCCGAAGTGGCAGTGAATGAGCTCAAATAACTTTGTTTTCCCTAAGCGGTAGAAAACAAACTGGGTGGCACTGGGATGTCATTCTGAAATGGCAGCAGACAAACCAACTAGTATTAAAACGACTCATTCTTCTAGAGTGGCATTGAACGAGTCCCAAATAACTTTGTTTTCCCGCAAAATTATTCATCCTTCAAGGTTCAAAATTGTTGAGGGCGGAAGATATTCTCCTCATATCGGATTTCTTCAATCTTGGCAGACGTTGATGAATTATGGGTTCTTTTCAAATACCAACAGCTTCTTCTCGGTTCGAGATCTTTGTACTTCCCACAAAGATTTCTCATCTTCTTCAGGCTTATCACATCATGAATTTCTCATCTTTCTATCATGGATGATGTCTGAACAATTATTTATCATAAACCACTCATTCACGGACGAGCTCTACTCATTTTGCGCCATTCTCGCTAGGCTAAGTGAGTCATTCTTCATAGAGATTCTTCAAATCCTTTTTGAGTGAGTTCCTCTTGTTAGGGATTCGTCGTCTTTACTGGGGTCTACTTCTCCAAACGGGAAGTTTCAGGCCAAAATCTTTTTCAATCTTTACATCTATAAAAAATAACCAGAATGATTTGATGATATGAGTTAGCATGTTCCTAGCCTAGGGATGTTTAGCTAAATATGATGCATGAATTATGACATTTTTAGATATGCTTGGGGAAAACTTCCACGGGTTTTTTGTCTTTGCCAAGTCTTCAATCCTTTTTAGAATGATGTGGTTGGCCTGTACTGGTTTGACTAAGACCGGTCTTCTCCTGAAGTCCCTCTTCGAAACATTCCCCCACTCAACTTGGGCTTCGTTATTTTCTCTTCATTGACTCTTCATGGTGAGCCGTCTTCATTCTCAACATTAGGATGCACACATGCTCCTAAACTTTCCCAAATCTTTATTATTTCCATAAGGTCCTATCTTTATTTTTTATTTATTGAATCTTTCTTATTCGTTCTTTTTAAAAGGAAATGCTGACTCATACTGGTCAGAATAACATTACCCTCACTTAATCGGGCTTAACTATTGCTTCTTCATGGACTCTTCATGATGAGCCTTCTATAATCTCCTCGTTTTGAGTGAACTCATGTCCCCCTGATTTCCAAATTTTCCTCATTCTCAAATCTCTGATCGTCTAGCACCAGGGATCTTGCAATTATTTTCTTTGTAATCACTGATAAATCATGCTAGGTCAACCGTGTAGACCCTTGATTTGAAGCTGCAGAAAAACCTTCATCGTCAAATGCTTGGACAAGACCAAGATAGCAACATCCCAGCCACCCAAGATTCTTGAAGATGATTGAGTTATAAATCCCCATTGTGAACAGATTTGTTTCCATGACCTCCTTCGGGTGTGTAGACACATTCCCATGAAAAGGCGGTGATACCTTGGCGATTCTGAGTTAGACTTTTTCCCTAATCTTTACTCATTCTGGCTGAAGTTCTAAGCTCTTATAGATAATCCTTGGGCTTTAACGGCTTTGTGTAAACCCATTCCTTACGAACACTCTTCTGATTAAACAAAGCAGAATACTCCTCAACCGTAGACATCAAGTCATTCATGTTAGAGAGTGAGGTAAACAGAAAATGAGATTTCAAAATAGAAAGATGGCTCAGATCGGAGGCCGATTAACTTGGACATTCATCAAGCGTGTAATGCCACCATAATTCTCACATAACCGACTTTGCAACTGCCGAACCCATCTTTTCTAAATCTGTTTTAAATCTCGTGACTCAGATTGTTATAAGCTGACATGAGTATACACCGTTTGCTTGATGAACTGTCACATTGTACGTCTTCATTAGCTTCTGACCAACGTTGGGCGGCTAAGTCGATGCCCTCTCTTTTTTCTGATCTTAACAGTATTTTCATTTCTTTCCTGGGTTCAAAGATTATTTATTCTCGACCTTCTGGTATGGTCATTCTTCTACCTTAAAGTTAAGCTGAAAACATGCCCTATGAGTCTCTGAATTTTCAATAGAACTCAATCTTAATCTTTCTGAACCAACTAAGGCCCTGCAATAGATACTCATTTTAGGTTCTTGAACCATGTAGCATGAAGGCCTGATGTTATTCCCTTTAAAAGTAATGATGGGTTTGCATTGGGTCGATCATGTACCTACTTGACCTTTCATCCTAAAATCCATTCTAAGAAGCACGGAGATGCCTTATTCTTCTATTTCTCTCTTTTCTTCTTTTTATTTCCTTCATTTTTCTCTCTATCCTTTTGTCTATAAATCGGTTTGCTAATCATCACTTCAACAAATGATACCCCTTTTTAGGTTAATATACAAAATCAAAACTAATAAAAAAAGAATAGAATGCCCCTGATATCAAGTGCAAGAGCGTCTTGGATTTAATCTCCCAATGATCCACAGTTTGCCTTTGAAGGTTGTAGTGATATTTACGAAATTCCTCCTAGATTGCTTGGTTCATCCTTATTATTATGGCACTTGCTTAATCGGTTCGAAAACTACTCCTTCTAGTTCTCATTATCTCTCTCTATTTAAAAATGTTTGAGCTTTCTGACTTTTACTCAGCCCATAGAGCGTGGAAAATGCTATTATGATAATTCTAATTGTAAGTGTGTACTTTTGATTATAATTAATATTGTGCCAGTGTCCTCAAGGATTCGTCTTCGGGACTTATTTAGTTTGTTCATTCATTTCCTTTTTCCTAAGGGAATTCAACTCGTCACAGTCCTTTGTCTTGAGGATAATGATGGAGCATACAACAATACCCCGAGTTACTCAGCATAGTTACGATTTTGAAAATATTACCATCACTCATAAAGTGAAGAGTTTCGAACTTCAGCAGAGTGCCCCTAAAATTCCATACTCGTATCCAAAAATGCATATTACAAGGTTTTGAACATTGGAGTGCTTTTAATGCCTATTACCAGGATTTAAAGGTTAAATGAATTTGTCTTATTTTGAAATATTCTATTTTTTCTTTTTTTCATGCATATTCAAGCAACTCTATTTGGGCTCTCCTAGGATATTTTCATATCATCGAACATCATCGAAGGAGTAGTAATCTTGCTTCTCGTGATTTACCGGCCAGAGCAAACTAATGGGAAATCACGTTTCATCATTATCACAACATTTAATTGATCTCTTTCATTAGAATCAATGCCACATTATGCACATGATATCTAGGGGTCTACGAGGGCGAGAAGGAATATATACATATACATATTTAAGAAAAGAGCATCTTTTCATTGAAATAGTAAAAGTAAACACAATATTAGTCATCACCAAATATCACTACTACTATCTTCAAGTAACCAAAAGCAAAGTGCGATAACAGAAAAAAGCCATATGCTAGTACTAAAGGAACCTCTAATACTAATACTGGGGATCAACACCTCTAAATGCCAAGCTCACCAATCTCCTTCTCAAAGCTTCAGAATTCCATCCCCAATCAGATTTTGAATCTTGTTCTTCAGAGCTCTACAATTCTCCGTGGTGTGACCCGTACCTCCCACGTAGTAGTCACATACGGCACCGACATCATAACCATCAGGAAAATGAGGATTCTTCGGTATGGATTAAACTGGGGCCAGGAGTTTCGCTTCAACAAGTATAGGGAGCAAGTTTGTGTATGGCATAAGAATTGGATGAAGGCATTCGAAGGCTTCACATAGGGTGATTGACGATGGGAACAGCCATGCAATTGATTGCTCGAAAGATCATGTTTCTTCGGAGCGGTGGTGCTTGATTCACACAACTGCACTACCCCAGATTTTATCATGCCTCAGACTAGCTTCTTAAATACCACACAGTTTTCAATAGAATGTCCTTAAATATTGGCATGGTACTCACAACGAGCATTGACATCGTACCAGGAGAGGTAGGGTGGGTTAAAGGGCACCATATAATAAGGCAGAATCAAGTCTGCATTATACAGTTGTGAATACAACTCTTTGTATGAAATTGGTAGTGGGGTCAACTTCTCACTTTTCCTCTCAAGCCCATTTGTTTCCTTCCTATTCGAACTTTGGGCGTTCCCGGCTATAGCCAAAAGTTGAGGGTTCTTCGAGGTTTCTTTGGGCTCCCATTGCCTCCGAGTCAATTCTTTTTCTGTTGGAGGAGATAAGATTTCCCAAAGAGAATCCTCAATCTTATCCAACACCAACTCGATGGGGCATTCAAAAGTAGGGTGTGCTACCTCATATTGGTTGATAACGCTTGATCTTCATCAGGCAAAATCTCTTCCAATGTGAAGTCGCGGTCCCCATTCTTACTCTCTTCTCGTAAGAAGTCTTTCTCCACACCCTTTCCCTTAGTCATAGCGGTCATCATACCCCTTAGTTCTTCGATTTGCCCCATTATTTCCTCTTGGAACTTTTTCACATATGATATTATCTCCCTTTGATTCCAAAACAATTGTTCATGAAGTTGTTCAAGTTTAACTACCCTAGCTGCTAGGTCATTCATATTTTTGGAGTCGAACTGGTCAAAAGTCATCCCCTCCTCACTCATACTTTTTGAGGCGAATATTTTTCCCCGATTAGTGATGCATATAATGTATGTGAATGTACAAAAATGTATTATTTGAACAAAAATAACAAGGCAACACAAAATAATGCTACTATGAAAACATGAATGCAAAGAGCAACATTGAGTTCGGCAAATATCCTCATTAAACGGCTTGCATTAATAGGAAAATTGTTTCATTACAATAATAAAATGAAACCCACTACTCATATGGTCTTAGTCTAGTATATAGGTCAACGGTATTTTCTCTCATTGGATTCATCATCCACAGCCCTGAAGCTTGGCAACATCTTCCCCTAGAAATTGTGACCTCCGGGCGACCTCTTGTATCAATTCTCGCTCTTGCTTCCAAATAGAAAAGGCGGAGAATTGTAGTCGCTCCAATGTTGGCATTTGGTGTACTTAAATTTCTCACTTGAAAGAGTCCCGCTGAACTCAACCCTCAGGATATGTTGAAGCTAAGGCCAAAATTTCTTCCCACCCAAAACATTCTTTCTTGTTCTAAGTTGGGACTTGATGGTAAAGTGTCCGAGAAATTTTTGAGCTTACCCTAGAAAGTTTTGTTCTTTTTCGGCCTAGTTCTTGTTGATCTTCTTGCAAGGGCTTGAGACTCCTCAATTATCAGGGTCAAATCAAAGTCGTCGACCGTGGAACAACCAAGGCTTAAAGTAGTGATTAATCGATCGAAACATGTAGCAGATATGAGATATCGTTATACTCATCTTTGAAATCATCTCTTGCCTCAGGATCCCAATCATTCTACACTAAGTTCCACTTGGACGTATCATTAACTTTTGCGTTCATGAAGGTTTCGGCCGACACTGTTGATTTGACCCTTTGGCTGAAATATTGCCTCTGTCATATAAATGTTCCCCTTCTGACCATATTTGTACATCAATATTCTTTTCATTATTGTTTTGAACCAAACCTCTCATTAATCTAGTCTTTAATTTCAGACTATTTCTGACTCAATGTGCTCTTCATGATATGACAAAGTATGCAAAACAAAAAGGTACAAAGAGAGAGGGAGAAGGCAAGGAAAAAGGGGTTAGTCAACTGATGAATAATGAATTCAAAAACAAGAAAAGATAAACCCGAGGAAAATAAATGAAAGGCAAACACATAAAGGAAGAACCCTAATCGTATGAATTTTAGTTCACTAAGGTTATCCGCATGGCCTTAATAGGGGTAGGCTTCCTAAATTCTCACACATGGGTTTGGTTCTAATACAAGGGTACCCGAACCTATCTTATCACCTACTAAGGCAACAAGAACCCCAATCTTGACCCATTACAAGCTTGCGAATTGGTTTTGATTCGAGGGAAAGCACGACCTAATGATGTGGAGGGCTGCTCATGTGTCAAAAGGCGTGGATTTCAGAAGTGAATTATCGACCCGTGGAGGGTTACTCACGTGGGTATGTGGCGTTTCACTCACACTTAAGGGATAGAGCTCGGGTATAGAGCTTGATGATCATGATGTAACATATGTCGGTGATTCCTTATAAATTAAATGAAAAATTAATTCGAAGACCATCAATTATCGAAGCCCGTGCAATCTTAGTCACATTTTCAAGGAAGAATCGACCTCCTTAAATTCAATTAAAATTCCAACATTTCCCATCATTTAAAAGCAACAAATATTTTCTTGGCCTAACTCTCCTATTTTTTGTAAAAACAAAATCGATCCCCAGCGGAGTTGCCAAGCTGTAGCGACCCTTTTAAAATTTTCTTTAACACAGGTGTATCAAAGCATTTTTTAGAAAAGAAGTTGGCTACTAATTATCCCCTAAATCCTCTGTACGAAATCTTATTTTAAAATGAAGGATTTCTTTTGAAATTTTTTTATTCTTTTGAAAATCGATAAAAACTTAGAGTCGCCACTGGCCACTTGGGTAAGGTAGGCCAAACACCATAAAATACCAGAGATTTGTTATGAAAGGGTTTGGGAGTTGGTTACGCGCGGGGAAGGATTAGCACCCCCAGCACGCCCGGATATCAGTACCATAATATTTGTTGCCTTTAAACAGATGGAATTGGTTAGAATTTTAAATTAAATTAATTCGGCGTACTTAATTAAAAATTGACTTTAATTGAACGGGCTTTATCAAATTTGTGGGTTCAAATTAATTGGACATTTAATTAATAAGGTTGTCGATACACCGGACCATAGACTAGGGTTCAAATTAATTGGACATTTAATTAATAAGGTTATCGATACACCGGACCATAGACTAAACCGACATCGAATAAGGTCGACTATCGTGTTAGTTTACGGTTCGGATCCCGTACGTCACCTTTATGCATGATGCAAACAGTTAAAATATGATGTAATGATCTTGTCAAGTTTTAATTATCATTTACCTTGGGACGGGAAGGATTAATCTAAATATTCGATCAACATCTATTAAGGTGAGATTGTTTCGACACGAATATCGGGATTATTGAATACCCCATTTGTTATGATTTAGGTTAATTAATCATGTAATCAGAACATTAAGAGTCACATGAATGACAAATAAGATATGACAAAAAAGGGTACAAAAGGAAAACACAAAAAGCCCACCTGAAGTCCTAACCTAAAAGGCCCAAGTTATGGAATGTCCAATTAGTGATCTAATTATTAGCTAAGGTGATCCTAGTACTTAGCCCTAAAAGACTAGGAGACCCTAATAAGTTATGGATTATCATGATAATTAATTTGATTGGTCTTAAACTAGTTTCCTAATAAGCCAAGAATACTATTTAAAACAAATCAAGTTAATTAATCATGGTATTAACTAAAATGTCAATCTAATCTCCATATCGATTTAACCTTAGAGTTGATTATGAAATGCCCAACTAGTTTAAGAAATTTAACATTTACCTTAATAAGCCGAAGGTAAATTTAAATCCATTAAACCAATTAGAACCTTAAATCCAACTAAACCTAAATTAATTTAATTAATTTAAAAGTCGTGCCCCTATGAGACGAACACACTATTTTAAATTAATAGAATTAATTTTACCTAATTAAAATCTAAAACTTTAACAAACCAAAACCCACCTAAACTAAGCCCCAAGGCCCTAAAACAAAGCTAGCCCTAAAGCCTAAAAAAATAAAGCCCGAACTATTCAAACTAAACAAACTAGGCCCAAACTATGCAAACCCAACAAGCCCAAGCACATGAATAAACATATATATTATAAGAATATATTATATAGATTTTTTTAAAAAAAAACATATTATGTATGTTACAAGAAAATATATATTATACAAATATTGTAAAAAAGCTTTTTAGCCCATATATATATACTAGAAAGCTATATTAAAAAACTTATATGATATATTTTATATAAAATAGAACTTATATATTATAAAGGCTTATATTATATGTTATAAAAAACCTTATATTATATATATTTAAAAACAAAACTTTATATTATATATATACAAAAAACCTTATGATATATGTACTATAACCTTTATAAAATCATATATATTATATTTAAAAAGGGTTATATATTTAAAGAGAAATATATATTAAAAAACCATATGTTATATAAACTATATATTATATTTTATATAAAAACTACATGTTATGTGTTGTATATATAAAGAACTATATATCATATGTGTTATAAAGGGAACTATAGGTTAAAAAAACATATGTTATATATGAACTATTCGTATGCTATATAATATGTACATATACCATAACCATAGATCATATTATATCAATATATCACATATCTTATGTTATATCGAACAACCACATTGTACAAACTAAATATTATAATCTAAAGTAACATACATGAAAATATTATAATATATATGTAAGTATGTAAGTAAGCATAGAAATAAATAAAAAAACAAGGCAGCCCAATATCCATTAAACAAGGTCAAAAGTGGTAAAATTGAGCTGAAAATAGCCATAGGCTTTTGTTGGAGCGGGTCTTCGAGTGGATCCGGATCCGGGTATGACCCGCACAGGTCAATAGATAAAGGGTTAAACCCTTTCTCTGTCTCTTCTTCCTTGAAACAGAAAGGAAGGTCTCAAGAGACCCTAGCCGAGTTTCACGGCCGCCGCTCGCTGCTCGGAACCGTTTGCCGTCGCCATGAAACAGAAAGGAAGGTCTCAAGAGACCCTAGCCGAGTTTCACGGCCGCCGCTCGCTGCTCGGAACCGTTTGCCGTCGCCATGCACAGACTCCTTTCGTCGCCCCCTTTCTTTTCACCGGATAAGCTTCTCCAAAAACGAGCCAAACACCTCGAAATAAAACTGGGTTCGGGGAGTGCTTCTTTGCCGGATCTCATCCGTTCACCGTTGGATCACCGCGAAACTGAGCTATGTGGTTCTCCTCATTGAGACGACCCTTTCCACCGTTCGGATCGCCCGTCGAAGGCTCTGACCACCGGAAATCGCCACCTTCGAAGGTAAATAATACCTTTTCTCCCCTTTTATGATTCGAAACAATAAAATATAAAACTGAGAATGCTTTCTTTCCGATTGCTTGTAAAAAATGAATCCTTTCTTTGCTTTTTTGATTTGAAAAGAAGAAAACTTGAGACAAAAGAGATCCCTGAAATGCCTCTTTCTTGTATTCTATTGATATCTCTCCTTCCTTTACAATAGATTCATTCTGGCTTTACAGCCAGATTACATGATTAAAGCAAAAAAAGAAAACAAAATTGAAATTTTTGATTGGTTGTATTTTTTCTTTCAGCCGAAATTCCCTTGATTACCCCTTGTTTGTTTGCATTCATCTGACCCTCTGACATGCTTGTTGCTGTTTGTTTGTGCATGTGAGGGTGCCGAGAGATGAGGGGCTGCCGGTTGGGACCAGCTTCATCCTTGCTGGTGCAGAGATGGTCGGTTGAAGGGAGTGAAGGGTGTTGTCGACTGGGACCAGCAAGGGAGGCTGGTGGCTGCTGCAAGAGGAAGAGAAGCATTAGGGTTTTGATCATTTAGGGCTCTATATGGGCTGAGTGTAATATGTATTTATCTGTTATAAAGTTTAAAGTTGGGCTTTTATTTATAAAATAACATAGTTTATAGTTTTTAAATTTTTTTCTGATTTTTAAATAACAACATAATAATAATGATGATAAATAATAATAGTAACAAAACATAATAATAATAGATAATAGCAAGTAATAATGATGGTAACATATAATAATAATAATAAGGTAATAATAATAATAAGATAATAAGATAAGACAATATAATATACTAGTAATATTTAGGTTTTTTTTCAAATATAACATTAACATGATAATAAATAGCATATTATGATAGCAAATATAAATGCTTAATTAAAATAGAACTAGTAACCAATTAATTTTTTGGGTTTTTAAGTTTTATTAAAAAGGATAAAGTAAACAAAGCCCATAACATTATTTAGAAAATAGTAATATATATATATAAGCCTATTATTGTAAAAAAACATACAAAATGAAAATGAGTCTATCTGAACAAAATTAGTGATTACAGCCACCACCCAGCTTGTACTCGCTCGTTCTACATTTAAAGAAATCTACTTATCTCATAATATATAATTCGAAACTTCATCCCGTTTGCTCCAAAAGAAACAGGACTCAAATGACTCTCTAACCGTATTAGGTGGTACTTCTAATTTAACTTGTACAATTTATGACATTTTTAAAAGTCATTGCTGAAATAGTATTAGGAGTAATCTTTTGCTCTATTTTTCTACTTAATTTCTATCTTTTAAAATAAAAATTGAAATCGATCTCTGCTTGTGTCGCAGCCAAGACTCGACGTAAAATAAAAAAAATACACGGAGTCGTCACCGATCTTTAAATTAGGTAGATTGGAAACCTTAAGAAAACCAGAGATCCAAAATCTTTGGGTTCGAGGGCACGGTTACATATGAGGAAGGATTAGCACCCCACAACGCTCATAAAACGATGTGTACTTGATCACTAATATATTTTCTCATAATTCGGATGTATGCATGCATGTAATTAATGTGAAGGATTCATAAAAGATTCTAAAGTCTAGATTCCCTAATCTTAAAGTTTCTAAAATGTTTTACTAAAAAACCTACCTATTACAAATATAACAATTCGAGACGATAAAAAAGAAAAATAAAATATTATTAAATAATCAAAATACAACAGTAAAGAAAAACAAACTCTTAATTCGATCAGAAAAATAGTAGGGAACATGTTGAGGCCTGCAGCTATGTGTAATCACTCATTTTGTTCGAGTTTTTAGTATTTTTAGTATTATTGTAATAATAATATTATTAATTTTTTAAAAAATAAATAATAATGTAAAAAAGGAAAAATTGTGTGGAGCTAAAGCCCCCACGTCACCCTAAGAATCCCCCATTTTGCCTATAAATATGAGGCATGGGGAGACCAATTGAAGCAGCAATGAATCGGCAAAATGGGGCTGGCCGAATAAGAGAGCAGTGCTCTCGGCTAGCCCAGGGCCAAGGGGCAGTCCCCTCGGTCCTAACCGGTTCGATCGGAGTCATATTTTGGGTCTAGTCTAGTTAATTTTTTGGAGAGGTCGTGGTAGATCTCAATGGGGTTCAGTCGGGGTTCGTCATTCGAACTCCTAGTTAGGTATATTTTCTTTCCTTTTTATTTGTGTTGTAATTTTTATGATTTAATGAAGTAATAGTTAATTTAAAATTGTGTTTTTTAGTTTGTATGTTTATTTATGTTTTAGATTAGTATTTATTATGTTTTAAATGTATGTTTTATATTAATATTTTATTTATGTTAGATTTGTTTTTATTTATGAGTTAGATTAATATTTATGTATGTATGTTTTAGATTAGTATTTTATTTATGTTAGATTTGTTTTTATTTATGTGTTAAATTAATAGTTATGTATGTATGTTTTAGATTAGTATTTTATTTATGTTATATTAGTATTTTATTATGTTAGTATTTATTTATATCGCAATGTATTTATTTATATTTGCCATGTTTTTTTTTAAGTTTGCATAACGGATATATATTTTGTCAATGCGGTGTCCTTTTATCCGAGCGTAAATGGGGCCAGTATCAGGCGTAGTGATAGTGGTTGGGTGTTTATTCTCGGATAACGGGGCCTTTAAAATTTACTCGCACATATAACCGAATTTTAAATTAATCATCACTTTATCCGGAAAGTCTAATATTAATAAAGCAGTAATTATTAAAGTACCAATTTTGGGCGGTGTGGGGGTGCTAATCCTTCCCCATCCGTAACCGACTCCCGAACCCATCAATTTTAAATCTCTGGTTTTTTACGGTGTCCGGTCCACCTTGAGTGGCCGGTGGCGACTCCATTTTTAAATAAAACACGAGTTTTATAAAACTTCACACGGGAAGATAATATTTTCAAAAAAAATAAAAAAACCATTTTTTTTAGCGAGAGGGACATCGCTATAGATGGCGACTCCGCTGGGGACACTTTTTTTGGTTTTCAAAAATAAAAGAGAGTCGATCTTTTTAAATAATTATCGCTTTACTAATATTGGAAATTCTGGATTAAAGTGACTATTAAATTAACATTTGGTTATAATTGCGCGTTTATTTTAACGCATATAAAATTTGGCATATAAACCCATCCTTTTAAGTAGGGGGAAACGCTAGTGCTTTCGTGTGGATATCGTTCCTCCGTACGGGCCTAGCAAGTACCTTCAGGGCTCGAGTACCTTATGCTTTCATGAGGATATCGTTCCTTCGTATGGGTATAAGCGAATGGGTCCCTCTGAATTAAACCCGGTTGTAAGGAGCCTATAATGGGTAATGACCGGGGGCCTTGCTACTCTTAGTAGAGGACAACAAGGACAATTCGGGTACCTCTTAGCACCAACACTGCATGTAGAGAACATATAGAAACCCACCTTGTTAGAGCCATGCGGATAATCTAGGTGTTTTAGACGGGATGTAAATAGGGTTGTTTTGTTTGTTTACCTTATCTAAATTGTTCTTCTATTTATGTGTTATTGATCTTATCCGGTACTGACTCGTTTTCTTTTTTGTTTTACCATTTTTTGCATACATCATTGCATTTGCATTGCATTGGGGTGTTGGTTCAAGTGGTTTACCCGATCAAAAATCTTTCATTTCTACCTTAATTTCAAATTGACCCATTTTTGTGATCACATCATATCTGCTCATTTTGGCATTCACTACATGGCATATCATAACACTTTAATTTTTTGCATTTTACCAGCATAAAATGTTGATTCACGACTGGTTTTCAATTTGAAAAATTATCATCGGGAGAAAATCTAGTACTCTAGACATCAAGACAATATTCAAAGTTGCAAATAAATCCCGTGAGTTCGGAAGTTGAGCCACGAAAACCATTTTTGAATCAGTACTTTCGCATCTAGAACATGCACCTCACATTTACATGCATACATTTTGAAAATTTTAAAGTCGGTCCTCGGATTGCCCCATTAAATACAACGAAGTTGGTCGATCTAGCACCTTACAGAGCCTCTTACAAAAGCCCGATCGTGGGGCATATCCGAAAGCGTCTGATGCAAACACCATATCTCTGACAAGACTTCAATTTGGGGGCATTCTCCATCAAGGTTCAGAAACAAGCATTCGACAACTACATATCATCACTGCTCCGCATTGATCAAAAAGAGATAAGTTACCCAACACAACAAATTTGTGAATCCGACCTAGGGGCAACACAATATCTTCACGAGGACAATGAAAGCCCCTCGGAAAAAAGAAAAGAGCGAACATACAAGTTTCAAATTTGCTATAAGAGCAGTGTCAGATGATGTCATGTAAAGAACAAAATATTAGGGCATGCACCCTAATGAAAGATTCAAAGAAAGCTGATCGAACCCAGGACAAAGTCGGGGCACCGCCGCATGAAAAAACCAAGTCCTGACGGGACCAATGAGGAGTCAGGGGCATCCTTTTGAGGATCAAAAAAAATCATATCACATTCATGCACTTAGTTGCATTCATCTTGCATTGAATCATTTTTGCATACGTCATACATTTAGATTAAGTGCATACACCAAAATCACCATGCATTTAGACATAAAATTAGATACATTCATGCAATCTTGCTTGTACATAACAGGTCTACGAAAAAGACCGAACATCCTCAACGTGGGGAAACGACGCGATGGCCAACCTTAGTCATGAAGGAGGCCAAAAACACACAAAAAATGCTTAAACATCTAAAATAAAAGGTATAAGTGACAAGTTTTTGAACAGTTACTAATAAATGTTTTTTCCATTTCAAGATCTCATTCCTCCGACGATGGTGTGGTGGATGCCAACATTTTCCCGACTATCACTTCTGCCAACAGAAATTCTTATCAGATCATACCCTCTGCCGACAGAAGCAGAGCAAATTTTTTCCATACATAGTCTCGCTATCAATAGCACAACAATTCGACATCTTGCAAATCATGCCTCCGTCAGTGGTGGTACGCCAACTTAATCTAGATCTTGCCTCTGTCGGTGGTGCTGCAGATCAGATTTTCAATTCGGTCTTGTCTCTCCGTCAGTGGTGTAGCGGGTCTCACATTTTGCTGATCTAGTCCCTCCGTCAGTGGTAGCAGATCAAAAAACTATCCAGATCTCGTCTTCGTCGGTGTTGCAGATCAAAGTTTCCATTCGGTCCTACCTCTTCGTCGGTGGTGTAGTGGGTCCTACATTTTGCTGATCTAGTATCTCCGTTAGTGGTGTGACAGATCAAATCCTCTACAGGTCTTGCCTCTTCGACGGTGTTGCAGCTAGACCTAAATTTTACTCGAAATTTACCTTTTTATTATAATTGTAGCTAAAAAATAAATCAAAAAAGAAAAATTAGAAAAAAAAACAAAAAAGAGAATAAAAATTGAAAAAATTGAAAAAAAAAGAAGAAAGAAAAGAAAAGAAAAAAAATGAAAAAAGAGCAAAAAATGAAAGAAAAATGAAATGAAAAAATAAGAAAAAAACAAAACAAAATTGAAAAAAAAAAAGAAGAAAAGAAAAGAAAAGAATGAAAAAAGAGCAAAAAATGAAGGAAAATCAAAAAATTGAAGAAAGAAGAAGAAGAAGGAGAAGAAGAAGAAGAAGAAGAAGAAGAAAACTATTCGATCCTGCCTATTCGTCGGTGTCGTAGCTGGATCAAATCTTCAGACCTTGGCTCTTCATCGGTGTTGTAGCTTGGTCAAATATAACTCTCTAATCCTGCCTCTTCGTCGGTGTCGTAGCTGGATCGAATCTTTAGACCTTGCCTCTTCATCGGTGTTGTAGCTTGGTCAAACTTAACTTCCGGTTCTGCCTCTTCGTCGGTGTTGTAGCTGAACCAAATCTACTAACTTCCGGTCTTGCCTCTTCGTCGGTGTTGCAACTAGACCAAATTCACTGACTTTTGATCCTGCCTCTTCGTCGGTGTTGTAGCTGGATCAACATTACTAACTTTAGACCATGCCTCTTCGTCGGTGTTGTAGCTTGGTCAAAATTTACTAATTTTCAAATTTTATCAATGTTGTTTCTTGAAAAAAAATGAAGGAAAAAACAAAAAAAAAGAAGAAAAAGCAAGAAAAGAGAAAAAATGAAGAAAAAAAAAACAAAAATGAAATTCAAAAAAGAGAGAGAAAAAAAGAAAAATGGAAATGAAAAGAAAAAAAAGAAAAGAAAATCAAATCAAATCAAAATGAGCTTTCAATCCTTCGATCTTGCCTCTTCGTCAGAGTTGTAGCTGGATCAGATATCAGAACTTTCATCCACCGATCCTGCCTCTTCGTCAGAGTTGTAGCTGGATCAAATCTTCAGACCTTGCCTCTTCGTCGGTGTTGTAGCTTGGTCAAATCTAACTTTCGGTTCTGCCTCTTCATTAGTGTTGTAGCTGAACCTAATTCACTAACTTCTGGTCTTGCCTCTTCGTCGGTGTTGTAGCTAGACCAAATTCACTAACTCTTGAGCCTGCCTCTTCGTCGGTGTCGTAGCTGGATCAACATTACTAACTTTAGACCATGCCTCTTCGTCGGTGTTGTGGCTTGGTCAAAATTTACCAACTTTCAAGTTTTATCAATGTTGTATCTAAAAAAAAGATTTCTAAAAAAAGGCAAAAATGAAATTTAAAAAAGCAAAAAGAAAAAAAGAATGAAAAAAGAAGAAAAAATAAAAAAAAAGAAAAGAGAAAAGAATAAAAAAGAAAATAATGGAAAAAAAGAAAAAGAAAAAAGATGAAAAAGAGAAGAAATCAAAATGAGCTTTCAATCATTTGATCCTGGCTCTTCGTCAGAGTTGTAGCTGGATCAGACATCAGAACTTTCGTCCATCGGTCTTGCCTCCTCGTCAATGTTGCAGCTAGATCGAATTTTGTAGATCTTGCCTCTTCGTCGGTGTTGCAGCTGGGTCGAACTCTCTTTAGGTATTGTCGTCGTCAATAACATAGTAAGCCGTACTCATTTTGCTTCCCCAACAAACAACCCCCTATTTTGAAGGTTTTGCTTCCCCAAGAGTGACAAGGTGGATCAATCAAGACCGAAGAGAAAGAAGATCTACCGAAGAAAGAAGACACGCGTCAAAAGGAGAGAAGTTCAGCCAAATCGAACAAAAATGATTATTCTTGTCTTTGCTCTATTCTTGTTACACAGCAATGAGCAAAGAGAGGCAACTGTAATCATTCATTTTTGTCCGGGTTTTTAGTATTTTCAGTATTATTGTAATAATAATATTATTAATTTAAAAAATAATGTAAAAAAAGGAAAAAAATTATGTGGAGCTAAAGCCCCCACGTCACCCTAAGAATCCCCCATTTTGCCTATAAATAGGAGGCATGGGGAGACCAATTGAAGTAGCAGTGAATCGGCAAAATGGGGCTGGCCGAATAAGAGAGCAGTGCTCTCGGCTAGCCCAGGGCCAAGGGGCAGTCCCCTCGGTCCTAACCGGTTTGATTGGAGTCCTATTTTGGGTCTAGTCTAGTTAATTTTTTGGAGAGGTCGTGGTAGATCTCGGTGGGGTTCAGTCAGGGTTCGTCATTCGAACTCCTAGTTAGGTATATTTTCTTTTCTTTTTATTTGTGTTGTAATTTTTATAATTTAATGAAGTAGTAGTTAATTTAAAATTGTGTTTTTTAGTTTGTATGTTTATTTATGTTTTAGATTAGTATTTATTATGTTTTAAATTTATGTTTTATATTAATATATTATTTATGTTAGATTTGTTTTTATTTATGAGTTAGATTAATATTTATGTATGTATGTTTTAGATTAGTATTTTATTTATGTTAGATTTGTTTTTATTTATGTGTTAAATTAATAGTTATGTATGTATGTTTTAGATTAGTATTTTATTTAGTATGTTTTAGATTAGTATTTTATTTATGTTATATTAGTATTTTATTATGTTAGTATTTATTTATATCGCAATGTATTTATTTATATTTTCCATGTTTTTTTAAGTTTGCTAACGGGTATATATTTTGTCAATGTGGTGCCCTTTTATCCGAGCGTAAATGGGGCCAGTATCAGGCGTAGTGATAGTGGTTGGGCGTTTATTCTCGGATAACGAGGCCTTTAAAATTTACTCACACATATAACCGAATTTTAAATTAATCCTAACTTTAATCCAGAAAGTCTAATATTAATAAAGCGGTAATTATTAAAGTACCAATTTTGGGCGGTGTGGGGGGTGCTAATCCTTCCCCATCCGTAACCGACTCCCAAACCCATCAATTTTAAATCTCTGGTTTTTTACAGTGTCCGGTCCACCTTGGGTGGCCGATGGCGACTCAATTTTTAAATAAACCACGAGTTTTATAAAACTCCACACGGGAAGATAATATTTTCAAAAAAAAAATACCTTTTTAGCGAGAAGGACATCGCTACACTATGCAGTTCCCTTAAGACAGATTTCGGCCACTCTAGAGTGTTTGAGTTTGTCAGTCAGTTGTCGTTTGTCTCCTAAAATACAACAATGGGATGATCAACTATAGTAGGACGGCTGTAGAGATCACGAACTATGCTCTTGACTTTTCCTACCATCAAAAATAGTAGAGGAGAAGAAAAGTTTTTGAGTTGTGTCACAACTTTGAAGAATTACACGATATTTATAAGAGTTTCAAGCAAGAGAATTATGAGAACGAAATAATCCGAAATAATGGTCATTAATGTTGTGTCCAATTAAATTAGGAAAAAAATCCATTAATATCATATTCAATCGAATATATTTCCGTGAATTACAACACATTACCTTTTTAATATTTGACATTAAGGAAACCATAAATTATCTTTTTTAATTCAGAATATTCAAAAAGACATGTCATATTTAAGGAAAATTTAATTCGAAGTGCGTAAAATATCCGCAGGCTCACGGTCCGGACATTCGCATCACCCATGTCGTCCAAGTGTGCCCCTAACCTGATGGGTTCGACAAGCTTCAATTTGCACTCCCTCTGAGCTTATGCCCGAGGCACAATTTCTACCTAAATAAATCAATGACTAGCAATTGGGTTAGGGGCAATGCTACATCTATCCACTGGGTCATTTACCCAGCTAAGGTGGCACATGAAATAATTAATAATACAATATATTTTTAATATACAATTTTCAAAATAATAAATATAATACAGATAATGCATCTTTTATCAATAAATAATTTTAAATTATAAATAAAATACAATTTACACAATAAATAATTTTCAAAACTATAAATGTATTATAATTAATATTTTATTTTTAAATATAATACGAAGAGAAACTATGCCAACAAGTTACAATTTTTTCAATAAAATTAAAAGCAAAATATTATATATGAATCATGAAAACTTATGAGTTTAAGATTTGTTTCACCTCAATTTCTATGAAAACGCAACTCCTTATACTTATTGATTTTGTTCATCAACTATCGACTACGAATGAAAGGACACACTTTAAAATTTTCTTAAAAAAATTATCTCTACTACCCTTTCATGTTTCTCAAATTCTCATCATACTATAAGAGAATCATTTCTCGAATTAAATATTTAATTCAAAAAATTGAGAGAAGAATATGTCTTAATTAATTTAACTAAAAATGACCTAAAATGTCATTATACTAAAAAATATTAGGAGGGACAACAACCCCTCCCACCTCATGAGTAGCTACATCCCTAGAAATAGTGGTACCAAGACTCAATCGACAACGACTGCTCTTTTTTATTTAGTGTAAGACATTTGAGAATCCAAAAGAAATTTCAATATCAATATAATTCATATTGTGTCAATATCAATCCAAAAAATACTTAATTTTGTATAACACGACTTTTGTATGATGTATATGTTAATAATTTAACTGTTGTATTTAAAAAAATATGATTTTATCTTTTATACTCGTGTTGTTTTTGTTTTTCAACAATTTCTACTTAGGGGGAAAGGGGAATTTTGCTCATACTAGGTCTTGAACCCACAACTTAGGGGAAGCGGGTATCAACTGAGAGCTTTAATCATTTGCTCTAGAGATTATTGACCACATGATGTTTGAATCAAGTTAATTATCGATTCAGAATATTATATCTATTGACATATACTTATAATTGATTTTTACACCAAATAAAAAGTAAATATTTTTAATTAATATAATTTTTTACGTGCATAATATACGAATAAAATATAAATTATAAATTTTTAAATGTTAAAATTGAAAAATTATCAATTAAAGTTTAAATAATGAATTTTTAAAACTATCCTTTGAAATTTTAAATGGGTATTATCACTTGAAATTTTTAATATACAATTTTTAAAATAATAAATATAATACAATTACTGCATCTTTTATCAATAGATAATTTTTAAGATTATAAATACAATACAATTAATACTTTTTACACAATAAATAATTTTTAAAACTATAAGTGTATTATAATTAATATTTTATTTTTTAATATAATAAGAAGAGAAACTATGTTAACTCAAATACATTTTAGTATGTCATACTATTATGATGCAATTCCTCCAAAATCCCATCAACTTATTATTTTTTTCAAGAAAATTAAAAAATATATATCATATATGAACCATGAAAACTTATGAGTTTAAGGTTTGTCTCACCTCAATTACTATGAAAATATAACCTCTTAAACTTATTGTTTTTGTTCATCTACTATTAGCTACGAATGAAAGACATACTTTAATTATTTTCTTAATTTTTTAATCTCTATTACACTTTCATGTTTCTCAAATTCTCATGATATTATAAGAGAATTATTTCTTGAATTTAATATTTAAATTTAAAAATTGGGAGGAAAAAATGTCTTAATTAATTTAAACTAAAAATGACCTAAAATGTCATTATACTGAAAGGGTTGAGAGGGACAACAACCCCTCCCACCTCATGTGTGGCTACGTCCCTGCGAACAATGGTACCAAGACTCAATTGACAACGATTGCACTTTTTTATTTAGTGTAAGACATTTGAGAATCTAAAAGAAATTTCAATATCAATATAATTCATATCGTGTCAATATCAATCTAAAAAATATTTAAGAATCTAAAAGAATACCTAATTTAGTTTAACACGACTTTTTGTACGATGTATATGTTTATAATTTAAATGTTGTATTTAAAAAATATTATTTTATCTTTTATACACATGATGTTCATTTTTTGAACAATTTCTAACAAGGGTAGAGGAAGAGGAATTTTGCTCATACTGCGTCTTGAACCCACAACCCAGGGGAATGAGAGGGTGTTAACTAAGAGTTTAATCATCTGCTCTAAAGATTGTTGACCACATGATATTTGAATCAAGTTAATTATCGATTCAAAATATTATTTCTATTAACATATATTTATAATTTATTTTTACACCCAATAAATAGTTAAATATTTTTAATTAATATAAATTTCTACGTGAATAAATTATAAATTTTTAAAGGGTTGAAATTGAAAAATTATCATTTAAAGTTTAAATAATGAATTTTAAAAACTATCCTTTGAAATTATAATTGGGTGATGCAATTGCAATTATCATTTAAAATTTTCAAAATACAATTTTCAAAATAATAAATATAATACAGTTAATGCATCTTTTATCAATAAACAATTTTAAAGATTATAAATACAATACAATTAATGCATCTTTACAAAATAAATAACTTTTAAAACTATAAATGTTTTAATTTTCACATTTTATTCTTCCTTTTAATTTTGATAGATTAAAAATCAGAAATAATCACAGGTTATTTACTCTGTCTATTGGCACACTTTCACTCTGTCTATTGGCACGATTTCTGCTTTTTAGCACGCTTCTGATTCCCTGTTTTAGATTCTTGATCACTTTCTGAATATCAGCGACATGGAGCCTGCAATGGAAGATAACCTAGCTGACCTGTCAATTGAAGATGAAGAAGATTGTGAGATTCAAGTTGATGCTGATGTACTAGATAATGACATTTCTTCTGAAAATTGTTTTGTTGGTCGCTTTCTTACAACCAGTATTATCCATTTCCAATCAATGTGAAATACGTTGGCCAATGTTTGGCGTCCTCTTGGTGGTATATCGATTTCGGATCTAGGTGAGAGTTGGTTTTTGTTCCGGTTTTATAATGTGGTGGATGTTGATAGAATAGAGGCGGGTGGACCTTGGAATTTTAATTCTCATTTGTTAATTTTGCACCGGTTGAAACTTGGTGAGGTTCCATTAGCAGTCCCTCTTTTCTTAGTGACTTTCTGGATTTTAGTGCATGATGTGCCTCCGGGGTATATGTCGGAAGGAGTAGCTAGGCAGTTTGGAAACTTTATTGGCTCTTTTATGGACAATGATTCAACTAATGTTAGACTTGGTTACAGAGGAATCATGCGTTTACGGACTTGGGTTGATATATGTAAGCCTCTGAAAAGGAGGAAGAAGTTGGCAGTGCGCGGTGGTGAGAGTGTCTATGTTCGCTTTGAGTACGAAAAGCTTCCTTTGTTTTGCTTCATTTGTGCGTATGACTTTGGACAAATCAGATATTAAATTTGGATGGGATTTGAGCCTCCGTGCTCTGACACGAAGAATGGCGGTGGCGCCCACAAGTAAATGGTTGAGAGAAGAGGTTGTGCCTGGTTTACCGATTACGGTGGTCCAAACAATTGACTCCCGAAAAATCAGGGACGTGACAAACCAACCAACTTCTCTTCCCACTAAGGAAACTGTTGGTGGGAACACGCATACTATTGTGCCTAAACTGTCGGGAGAGTCATCTTCAAAAGGTACACTTCTTCACAAATCAGGGATAGTGGACCCGATTATTGAAGTCCAAGTAAGTGAAGGTAACAATTTGGGTTTTGATATTATAATGGCCCATGAAGATGAGGAAACTATGGAAGCTTTACCTGATGGACTCAAACGTCCAAGAATTAGTTCTTCTACATTAGAGGTTTCTCTGAGGGATTCCAGTGATGTTTCAAACTTAGGATCGGCAGGCTACGCTCATCGGGCCAGCCGGGAGCAATGAAGTTCCTTAGTTGGAACGTCCGTGGCTTGGAAAAGTCTCGGACAACTCGGTGTCTCAAAAACATGTTAAAGGACGTCAATCCTTCTGTAATCTTTTTGATTGAAACCAAGTTGCAAGATAATAAAATGGATCACATTCGTAATTATTGTGGTTTTGTTAATGGTATTGATATAAGTGCTCGTGGTAGAAGTGGTGGGCGTTTGTTAGAATGAAAGTCTACTTGTACAGTTTCTCTTCGTTCGTTTTCTGATAGGCATATTGACTTCATTTTTATTGATGATTCTGATGGTAAAAGTTGGCGTTGTACGGGTTTTTATGGCGCGCCCAAAGAGCAGAATAGAGAGGAATCTTGGCATCTTTTGCGCCGGTTGAATGATACTCCAAATATGCCATGGCTGGTTATTGGAGATTTTAATGAATTACTGTTCGCAGATGAAAAAAATGGTGGTCGGCCGGGAAACCAACGTCAAATGGATAGGTTTGCTACTGCTTTGACAGATTGCTCGTTGGAGGATATGGGGTACTCTAGGGAATTGTATACTTGGGATAAGGGTCGGTTTGAAGCAACGAATATACGTGAAAGACTTGATCGAGGGGTTGCCAATGCAAGCTGGTGGGAGCTTTTTCCTCACTTTAATCTCAGCCACCTTCAGCATACATTCTCGGATCATTGTCCTCTACTTCTTCACACTGAAAATAGACAATCGACATCTCTTTGGATTACACATTTTAGATTTGAAGCATCATGGCTGCTGGAGAACTCATGTGAAGGGGAGGTTGAGAGATTATGGAGGCAAAGCGAAGGAAATTTAGTAGATCGCCTGGGCTTTCTCAGTCAGGGTTTAGAAATGTGGTTAAATGTGTTAAAAAGAGAAGAAAATAATTGTTAATGATCTTCGTAAACGCCTTAGAGAACTTAATGAGTCCTTTCCAGCGGACGAAACTCTCGGGGAAATTTGTGAGCTTAAATTAGCAGTAAATATGGAAGCAGATCGAGAGGAATTATATTAGGAGCAGAAAGCTCGTGCGAACTGGTTACGCTTTGGTGATAGAAACACAACCTTCTTTCATCAACATGCTTCTCACAGACGCAAGAAGAACAGAATAAATTCTTTAAATACTGACACTGGAGATTTTATTTTAGAGGCGGATGGTATTATTAAAATTGCATCAGACTACTTTAAACAATTATTTACTTCCCCAGGTACGTCGAATGCTTCTGAGATTTTAAAAGGAATTGATAATTGTATCAATGCTGAAATGAACAGTGATCTTTTGAAAGATTATACAAAAGAGGAAGTTAAAAAAGCGGTGCAATCAATGGGTCCTCTCAAAGCGTCTGGAAAGGACGGGCTTGGTGTTGTGTTTTATCAGAGGTTTTGGCATATTATTGGAGATGATGTTGCTTCTTTCTGTCTCGACAAATTGCATGGTGATCAATCGTTGCAGGATATTAATGCTACCCAGACAGTATTGATTCCTAAGGTTTTTGATGCACACCAAATGTCCCAGTTTCGACCAATTGCTCTTTGCAATGTACTGTACAAAATTATATTCAAGATGATTGCTAATCGAATGCATGTAGTGCTCCCGTTTTGTATAGATGAAGCTCAGAGTGCCTTCTTTCTTGGGCGGCTATCATCACGGCTTATGAGATTATGCATTCTCTAAAAGCTAGAAGAGTTGGGCGAAGGGGTAATTTTGTACTCAAGCTCGATATGAGCAAGGCTTATGATCGCGTGGAATGGGCTTTTTTGGAACAGTTGATGCGAAGAATGGGTTTTAATGAAAAATGGATAGAAAATATAATCCAATGCATTTCCTCTGTGACCTATTCCATGGTGTCTAATGATCGTGTGAGAGAAGAGTTTAAGCTGAGTAGAGGATTGAGACAGGGGGATCCTATCAGTCCATATGTATTTCTTATATGTAGCGAGGGACTGTCTTCTTTGCTCCATCAAGCCCTTACGCATAGTGTTGGTGTTGGGGTACGAATAACATGCGTGCTCCTCTAGTGTCTCATTTATTATTCGCGGATGACAGCATCTTATTTGGAGAGGCTACTACTTTGGGGGCTGTCAGTATAAAAAATATTCTCAACAGTTACTCTGCTTGTTCAGGACAAGCTATCAATTATGATAAATCAAGTCTGCTTTTTAGCTTGAATGTTATTGAAAGCAACGGGAATGATGTTTGTAGAATTCTTGGAGTCTCCAGGCAGCATAGCCCTGAAAAATATTTGGGCCTGCCCTTGATGGTTGGTAGGGACAAAAAGTAGACTCTTGCAAGCTTGAAGTCAAGGTGTTTAAAGCAAATTCACAATAGGGGGCTAGAACTCTTTCGAGTGGAGGGAAAGAGGTTTTAATCAAAAGTATGTTACAAGCTGTTCTTGTCTTTACGATGTCATGCTTGCTCTTTCCAAAGTCGTTTTGCTCTGAGCTTGAGGCTATTTTGGCCCGTTATTGGTGGCAATAATCAAGTGAAAACAAGGGGATTCATTGGTGTAGATGGGAATATCTTTGTCAGCCAAAATGCGATGGGGGCTTGGATTTAGGGATATGGGTAAATTCAATATTGCTTTGCTTGCAAAGCAAGGTTGGAGGATTATTCAGCATCCGGATTCACTACTGGCCAGATTACTGAAGTCAAAATACCATCCTACATCAGATTTTATGCACTCTTCATTGGGTTCTAACCCATCTTACATATGGAAGAGTGTCTGGAGTTCGAGGGGACTTTTGGAGCTGGGCTTGTCGTATATAGTTGGGGACGGAAATTCCATAGACATGTGGAATGATTATTGGCTTCCTATTCAACCAGTAAGAAAGGTTTCAACTCCACCTGTTCAAGGTCTACAAAGAGTTGTTGAACTAATGTCTACTGATGAACATTATTGGAATGAAGATTTGATTGCCTCCATCTTCAACACTGAAGATTCTGAAGCCATATTATCTATTCGACTATCATCTACTAGACATGAGGATAAACTCAGATAGACGGGGGAACTATCAGGTATTTATTCAGTGCGTAGTGGATACAGAATGCTATTGTCAAATGATACCATAATGCCAGATTTAACAGCTTTCTATCGAACTCTTTGGCATGTTACGTGCCCTGAGAAAATAAAGATCTTAATCTGGAGGTTTACTTGGAACTATGTGCCTACTAAGCAATGTCTATATGTCAAGAAAATAGCACAGAACTCTTTGTGTCCTAGATGTCATGTGCACAATGAGGATGTTGTTCATGCTAGCTATGATTGTTTCTTTGCGCAACAAATATGGACTACTATTGGGGTTTCAATGGCCAATTCAGTTATCATATTGTAGTTTCAATAAGAGGCTCAAATGGATGCTGGCTAATTATAATTACAGTCAACATGCTACAATATTTGTATCCATATGGGCAATATGGTTTGCTCGAAATAGAATGGTTCATGAAGGCTTAATTCAGACAGTACCTAAAGTTGTTTTCTTTATCAAGAGCTATGTTGAAGAGCTGAACTCAGTGTCGGTTCGACTAAGGCAGCCGAATATTAGGTCAAACATCAAATGGGCTCCTCCATCTCAAAACCAGGTGAAAATCAATGTTTATGCTGGTTTTTCTCCTATAGAAAACAAGTCTTTTTCAGGGTTGATTGTCAGAGATTATGAGGGTCTTATTTTGGGTTCAGCTTATCGGATCAACTTCAACGTTCAATCGGCGTTCAAAGCTGAGGCTCTAGCTGTTCTACAAGGGCTTCAGTTTGGGGAACACATCGGTTGCACTGATATTGTTGTGGAAGGGGATTCAAGGGATGTGATTCAGAAATTGAACTCTCAATCAGATGATTTCTCTATGATTAGGCCCATAATAGCTGAC
This sequence comes from Hibiscus mutabilis, assembly GCA_019671005.1. Taxonomy (NCBI): domain Eukaryota; kingdom Viridiplantae; phylum Streptophyta; class Magnoliopsida; order Malvales; family Malvaceae; genus Hibiscus; species Hibiscus mutabilis. The sequence continues at coordinate 17,504,690 of CM033717.1, read as the reverse complement.
GCGAAATCAAAATCTAAGAGGTTTAGGCGTTGCAGCTTTACCTTTATTGGCAAGGATGGCAACCGAACGGCGCATGCAATGGCGATAACTGGCAAATCGGCGACTACAGATGGGTTTTGGATCGAAGACGCTCCTCCCTCGATCTTAGCCATGGCTGAGTTAGATCGGCGCTTGATTGACTCTCCATAAGGTTTTATCTCTAAGGCTACAAATCCTACTTTTCTTTTCTTGGTTCGAGCTTCTATTTGGTCTGATTGTGGGTAGCCGAGAGTTTGTGAATCACCTGAGCTTGCTTTTCCTTTGTTGTTTTTTAATCTTTATCGTTTGGCTCTCTTGTGTAACTCTCTCTTGTTTTATTTCTTTTTCCTTTTATATTGTATGTTATTTTGATTCAATAAAATGCTCAGATGGTACCTTCTTCAAAAAAAAAAAACTATAAATGTTTTATAATTAATATTTTATTTTTTAAATATAATATGGAGAGAAACTATACTAACTCAAATACATTTCAGTATGTCATATTATCACGATGCAATTTCTCTAAAATCCCAGTAAGTTACTATTTTTTCAATCAAATTAAAAACAAAATATCATATATGAATCATGAAAATTTATGAGCTTAAGTTTTATCTCACGTCAATTTCTATGAAAACGCAACCCCTTAAACTTATTGATTTTGTTCATCTACTATCGGCTGCGAATAAAAGGACGCACTTTAATTATTTCTTAAATTTTTTATCTCTATTACCATTTCATGTTTCTCAAATTCTCATGATACTATAAGAGTACTATTTCTCGAATTAAATATTTAAATCTAGAAATTGAAAGGAAAAAATGTCTTAATTAATTTAAACTAAAAATGACTTAAAATATCATTATGCTAAAAAGTTTGGGAGGGACAACAATCCCTCCCACCTCATGAGTGACTACATCCCTGGTAACAATGGTATCAAGACTCAATCGACAACGATTGTTTTTTTATTTAGTGTAAGACATTTGAAAATCCAAAAAAAATTTCAGTATTAATATAATACATATCGTGTCAATATCAATCCAAAAAATATTTGACAATCCAAAAAATACTTAATTTTGTATAACACCACTTTTTGTACGATGTATATGTTAATACTTTATTTATTGTATTTAAAAATCTGATTTTATCTTTTATACACATGATGTTTAAATCAAGTTAAATTTATCGATTCAGAATATTATTTCTATTAACATATACTTATAATTGATTTTTTACACCCAATAAATAGTTAAATATTTTTAATTAATATAAATTTTTACGTGCATAGTACATGAATAAAATATAAATTTTTAAAGGTTTGAAATTAAAAAATTATCATTTAAGGTTAAAATAATGAATTTGAAAAACGATCATTTAGAATTTTAAATGGACGAAGCAATTGCAATTATTACTTAAAATTTAATGTTGATTTTAAAGGGGCCATTAATTTATTGATTTTTACACTTAATTTAATAAATTTATCCACTCAAAATGTCATATCAACTAGTTATCTACCTATTGGGTATATAAAGTTTTATCTGTGAGTTAATAAATATAAACACGTTTGTTATCCTACCAATGTGAGATAAGGGTTTTTATTTTCTTTACACAATTCACAAGTACCTTACTTGAGAATCAATTTAATTTTCATCACTCAACTATTTTGAGCATATGAGATACCGTTGTAAAGGTTTCATGGAGTAGAATATGAACCAATAAATTCAGTATTCGAATCTCCATCTTTTACCCATAGAAAATATGGCTCAAAGTTACCACTTTATCATATTTTTCCCAACAATACCCGCCCTAACTAGGACAAGTAAAGTGCGAAATTAGTGAAATTGTACCCGTCTGTCATCCTCACTCATTTCTATTTCAAACATTTTATATTTAATTGAATTTTAAAAACTTGATGGTGCATGTATTATCTTTTGTTCTGAATTATATATTATGTGTTATTTTTTGAAATAATCTAGATTATATTCAAAGTGATAGGATTACAAATATATCACACCACAAACATTAAAAAATCAATGCGGAAAAATAAATACAATAAAATTCAAAGGGTGTGAAAGATATTAAAATACAAAACCTATCACTTACAGAATGACTTAAGTAATCTTCTAAATGAAATCCAGCAAACAACTACTTTGACCAGAGTGCTATATGAAGAAAGCAATTCTTCTGGTACTTGTTCTTGGCATATCGGCACAACAACAAAAGAGAATCATAAGCATATACAGATTGGCCTCCTTCGCTGAAAAAACGCTCGTTGATGCTCGTCAATCGAACGCTAAACTGTTAAAAGACAGACGATTGTCACAAAGACAGATTATAACTGCTATAAAAGCAGACGAAGGAACTGCCATAAAAATAGACAGAAAGACTGTCATAAAAGCATATGTGAAAAGAATCTGACAATGTAAAAAAAAACAAAAAAATTTGAAAATAAAATATTCATCAGCAAAAATAAAATTTATTTATATACAAAACTAACAAAACAGTCAAAGACCGTTGTCGGTAAAAAAATACAACAAAAAAAAGAATTTAAAATTTTTTTTGTAACTATCACAAAGAAAATAAGAGAAATGAAAAAAAGGGGATTTTAACTAATGCAATATTCTTAAGTGACGGTAAAACTATTCTGTGTTATTTTTAATATCATAATTATATAATCTAAGTTACGTTTTAGTAATATTTCGAATTACAATAGAAACACAAGTTGCGTGCATAACAAATTACTTAAAACAAGATATAATCACGAGAACCCCACCAATTCCTTCCTATCCCATCCTGGTTTGGAATTGGTACCACAAGTCCACAGTAGATGACCCCATTAACCCATTTGCTACAATAGATGACCTTAAACCGTAAAGCTCGTTCCTTCCAAGTCTCGAAACCGTTAATACACTCCTACCCAGTTTCTTCTCATTATTTTATGAAATATTTTTGTTCTTATTCAATACCTACACCAATGCCTACCAAAATTAAATTAAGGGTAAAATTCATGAATGGCCATTAAACCATTTTAATCACCAAACTTTCAATTATTAAATAGTCACTAAACTATCAATTTTGTTACAGAATGGTCATTAAACCCTAATTGTCATTAAATGAGAGTACTAGTAATTGTATGGTTAGAAAGAAAAATATATACATGAATACAACAATGTGTTGGGCCTGAATACGCCAATCCTTTGGAAATTCTTCCGGCTCTAGCAGATGAAACAAAATAGCTTTTCAAAGATAATATTCTTCCATCTAGAAGAAATACTCATTTATTTAGTATTGGACCGTCTATAGCAGTCATATCAATTTTACTAAATTTTACTGTATTTTCTTTTAGCTCTCGCCTTATTTTAGCCAATTTCAATATTATCGGTATTTTCACTAAACTAATCATATAAATTTTACTAAATTTTATCGGTATTTTTTTATGGATTGTCATTTCAAGTATTGCTCCGGTTGGAGTTCTTATGTCAAGATACAAATCAAATAATAAATATTCATTTTTAGGTGGTCTGCGAGCTGCTGCTCAATTGATTATTTATGAAATATCATTAGCTCTATGTGTTTTATCAATACCTCTACGTGTGATTCGTTGAAATATAAACATTTATTTTCCCTATTCCTTTCGTTCTAGAAAATAAGTTGAATAGATTTAATATCTTCATTTTTATTATCCTTTAGTTCAGGTTGATAAATTAAATTAGATAGTTATATATGAGTGGAAGAAAGTAACTTATAAATTCGCAATAAATTAAACAAAATAATTGAATCTCATTTACTATGTACAAGAATTAAATGGAAGAAAACGTAAGTGAAAATAGTCTTGACCCCAAGACAAGTTGATTGTCAATTTAGCTTGAAGCGGGCTCAAAAGATCGACCATCTAAAATTTTCGCTATCCTTTGTATGAATTCCTATACATGTATATTTAGATAAAATTGTTGAATATCACATTTAGGCCTCCAAATTTACACATTTAATTATTTGGTCCTAATTTAAAAAAAATCAATAAATTTAAGCTTATTATTTACAAATTCTATCAATTTAATCATATTTTTATTAGAAATAATTTAATAATTTAAAATTAATTATTAAACCATTAATATGTTATTAATAATTTAATTTGTATATAATTAAATAATTAATAATTAAAATATTAATTATTAATTATTTAATAATATATTTTAAAAAAGCGCACAAAGATCGCAGCTAAAACGGACCAATCTCGTTACCCAAGCAGGCACCAACGATACACTACCTGAGCAAGAGCTAAACCACGTCAGTGATACGAAAAAGACGTCCTTACCCTCCTCAAGGTTCTCGTTACCAAAGTACACGAAACGCCAGTACTACTACAAATAACAAAATAATTAATCCAAAAAAATTCAAAATTAATGAGATTAAAGACGCTACTGGAATTCATTTAAGAGCAGCTGACAGCTGGAGGTTCATGAACAACAGCATCAAAAAGAGTCAATGCCTAAACCCTCACCATTGAATACCCAATCCTACCGGCTACAAACCATTTTTTTTACTGACAACGTACCCACCCGTCACACAGAAATTATAGCCGAGAAAGTAGATCATAAGATCAAACGGCATCTAAGCCTCCACGTCATCCCACTTCTTAGCAGGGGAGCAGATAACCCAAACGTGGCCGTATGGATCCTTCACCTTACCCACGCGACCACCGAAGCACGCGCCGTCGTCCTCAGTTATCTCACCCTCCACAACTCCTCCGGCGCTCACGGCCTTGTCAACAGCTGCTTCAACGTCCTCGGTTTCGAGGCAGAGCACACATCCAGCCCCCTTGGTTTTCACCCTGCTTATTTGAAGACATGCCAAAAGCCAAACGAGTCACCTATGAGTTATGACGCATCATTAAGTGCAACAAGCCAACCGGAAAATTGGCGATTCTACAAAACATTTTTATAGTCCCCGATAAATTTGTTTTAGGCGAAATAAAAAAGGAAAGAAGCAGTTGGACTTGGAGCCAAACTGGGAGATTAAAACAAAGAAGATAAAAGAACATAATATCTCGTAATGACATTAAAATTTCAGCCATACAGATATAAGAAAACATGAGATCTAAATAAAGAAACCGCAAAAGCAGGAGTCAAATGCTAAATAATAGACCAAAAATGAGTTTCCTACCAAACAAGAACACGATCCAAACAGGCTATCCTGCTCAGGAATAAACGAAACCTATGAAATAATTTACTATTCAGCAACGACGGAACGTAAACGGTCACAAGGGGGAATAGCTGAAAATGACTTTTAAGCAAACCATCTTTGATAGGCTTTCATAAACGAAGATCAACTGTAAAAGAAAATGTACAAAAGCAAAAAGAACTAAAAACTACAAAATAGAGAGGGGAAGGGGAAGCATACGGAGTAGAGTCCTCAGCGATGTTAGAAACGAGAATTATAGAGCCCGCAAGCTCAAGTTGAGCGGAGAGGATGTGAGGGAGCTCCTGGTCGGCCTTGCGCTTAGGGTGCACAGTACGGCCAACCTCAACAGCGCCGAAGGCGGACTTGTAGAACTGCACCGCATCAACTGCCTTGGGTGCCTCCACCATCAGCTGAGGTTTCAAAGCCGTGAACTTCACCGCCGCTACCTCCTGCGCCATTGATGCAGCTTAAACAAAAATTCCTTTCGCAGAAAAAAATAACCAAGAACCTAAGAAAGAGAAACGACAAAAGAAACTCAAAACAAAAAGAGGGAGTGCAATGAAGGAGGTGAAAGCAAGCGAGCGTTGGGTGTACTTATAGAAGCGGGGATCGGGAACCGTTTGAGGATAAGATAGGTATTTTATATAATATATGGGATTCCGATTTTGTCCAGTTCTTCATTGTTTTGTATTTTTTTTTCGAGACCAAAAGGCCTGTGGCGTGTCATGTACTCAAAAGCTCATTGAAATTTAGCCTTTGTTATTTACCGGTTCACGCTCTTCTACAGTACTTCCGTTGGACTTTAAAAGCTTATAAACGTAAACCGTGTGAGATGGGTCCGCTTAAGCACGCAATCCAAAATATGGATCAGGTTTAGAGCCCATTAGAATTTGGAATTTCTACAGTGTTAAATTCTACTCTACCCCACTATAAAATTATTTACTACTGACTTTTTAGTAGTTAAATTTTTAAAATTTTAATTATAAATTGTTTTTATTGTTTAAAATATTTACATTTTATAAAATATATATTTAAAAATTGTTTTGTTGAAAATTTTAAAATATATTATTTATATTCTATCGATAGTAAATTTTAGATAATAAAAAGTTAAAAGAAAAAAAAAATTGACCAAATAAAAAACAATAAGATACACCAACGACTAGTCGGTTTAGTGGGATGAGGTACTAACAGCCAACAGGGACAAAGGGTTGTATGGTTGGGAGGGGCTCTTGCCTTTCCCAATTTTTTTTTTTGTTTTAATAGCATTTTAGGTCTTCAGAATTTAAATAATAATTAAATAAGGTTTATGCCCCTCTCAATATCTAAATTTAAAAGCTTAATAGACTATTTTCCTCTCAATGTTTGATCCTAATTTCGTTTAAATAAAAATTAATTTAAATTCAGGGGTTAAAGTTAGTGGCTGAAAAAGGGTTAAGGTTTTTTCTTTTGGGTGAAAAAATGAACTTTTAAAAATTCATGGGTGAAATTAAAAATAAACTTTTTTATTAACGTGCACGTCATCAGGGTAACAGAGACAAATGTTCAAGTGACCAGAAGTTTACACAACAAAAACGTAAGTGACCAAAACGTTCAATTTCTGAAATTGGTGACCAAAAGTGTACACTAATTAAACGTAAACTAAAGGTGTGCATTTCGGATATCCGATCCGATTCGAAATTTCGGATATCTAAAATTTTTAGATAGGCAATTTAGCAATTCATATCCAATCCGAAAAATCAGATATTCGAATATCCAAATTTATGACTTGAGTTAATTATTATTTTTAATTTGGCGGTCCTATCCATGAAAATTTTAGGTTTTCGAATATAACAATTAACAAATTATTGAATATAGTAAGATTTATATCTGTGGAAATTTAAATTTTTCATATATAACAAGTAAATTATCGAATATAACAAGATTCATTGTAACGCCCTAAACCCGACGCCACATTTGGGCCTCAAGCCCAACCCATTCATAAAATTTTGCAACTAGATTTAGCCCAAAATATAAGCAATTCCATAAATCCAACAATGTTTTGGAAATAAGTCAATACAAAATAGTTAAACCGTTTGAACGAAAGCTTCAATTTAAAACAAAGTAATTAAAAGCATTCGACATGATTAACAAATCCAAATAGAGTTACAAACACAATCAATGGTCCTATAAATACATTGTCCGACAAGCCTAAATATTGTGCTCTTGATCACATCGATGAACTGATGAAATTCAACTCTGATGGGGTTCATTTTAATGCAATGCGGCCACCTAAAAACTTGTGTAAGGAAACAAAAATTCCAAACGCTGAGCTCATAGAGCCCAGTGGATACACCTCAACTCTACCATACTTCATGCAGGTCATAATTACAAGCATGTAGCTAAGCAAGATGATATGGCAATTAAAATGATACTTGGTGCTTCACTAGTCGCCTAAACACATGTTAATCATAATATAACAACCATGGGGCACATAAGGCCCAAGCATACCATACCACATCAACATAGGAGTGAGGCCCGAGTCACATAGCATCGAGAATGTGCACTCAATGGGTGAGACCGGGTTACGCAACATCAGAACATACACACTGGGTGAGGCCAGGTCACTTAGCATCGGAACATACACTCATACTCGAAATCCCCTCGAGCACCTTCGAATGAGGCAGTCACATAGCTTTGGTAACCTTCATTCGATAATTCTCTTACCATGGTGTTGCAACACGTCTTGGGTATCCAAATCCCATCAAACAAGTGCCCATTCGATACACTACGTCAAGCACATAACCACACCATCCTATGGTTGCTAACAATTGTAGAGACTAAAATTACCAAGTATCATACTTTTTATTAAAAAACACATTGATTGAAGGGGGAATTTTGGAAAAGCTCGTATTTTAAATAAAGCTTGGAGTCACCACCGGTGACTTGGGTAAGGTAGACCAGACACCGAAAAATAAACCAGAGATTAAAAATGAGTTTGAGAGTCGGTTACGTGTAGGGAAGGTTTTAGCACCCCAACAACGCCCAAAATTGGTACCTAAGGGTTTATGTCGTATTTATCAAGAAAAATTGAAATTTGATCTAATTTAACTATTAATCCCTAAAATTACAGGTATGCATGGCCATGCAATTAGAACAACCCAACTCGCAACCCACGATAACCTAAGGAGATGACGCCCGAAGACTCGGGACGACACTCCCACTAGAATATTGAGGCCTCAAGTACTAAACTAGACTAATAAATAAATATGACAAAATAATATGCATGAACACATCAAGAAATACCAACAAATAAAATAAAAATCATGAATAAAGAAATAACATAAACCTGAAAAAACATGAATATTAGAAGATAACATATCATACAAGAAAATAAATACATACATCCATATATCGAAATACCATACCATATATTATACATTATATATATTACATAAGGAAAAAAACTATATAATATGATACGTAGTATAAAAATATATATACTATCTTACGACTATATATTAAATAATATGCATGTATACACATATAAAGAAAACAAATTATGATATATATATATATATATATATATAAGGGGAAAGAACCAATAATTAATTAAATAGTAAGGAAAATAAATATCAACAAAGAAACATATCTCAAACAGAAAAAAGGCATGACAAATTAAGGCATGTTAAGCTAATATTACGGATTAAAGAAACAAATGAATTAAAGGTATTAAATAAAAGAAACAAACGGAACTAAAGGCCCAAAGGACCAAAATGCAACAAACGAGAAATTTTAAAGTCAAAATTAGAAGAAAAAGGAGGACGAAATCAAAAGGTTTGGGAGCTAAGAGGGACTGCAGAAATGATTAAGCTAGGGCGGAGGGATTTAAATGAAGTAATTAACCCATTTTAAAATGTTGGTATATAAATCAAGAAAAACAATAGCTTTCATTTTATTTTCATTTCTAAAACCGATCAAAACACTATCCTCCCAAACTCTCTGCACTGTTCATCCTGAGTTTTTAAATCCTCCATTGTCCTAACCACGGTCGCTGGCCGCCACTCGCTGGTGTCAGCGACCTTAAAACTTACAACCAAAACAAACCACACCTTCTCCTAAATTTAAATCTAACCCCCGTTTTTCAAAATAGGACTTCTCTCACCCTAGATCTATAAAAAACCGAGGCCTAAAAAAACCTAACTTTTTGGTTACGGAAAAGGTCGACAGATAGATGGTGTCGTTTATCAGCGCACCGCCCTCAACTGTCTACATCAACGGTGGCCCGAGATTGAGACGGTAAGACTCTTACCCTCCATTTTTTTGAATTCAAAATGTAAAATAACAAGAATGAAAAATATACCTCCGAAGCTTTCATGCTTTTTTCTTTGTATTCATTCAAATCTGATATTACAATGGATTGTTTTTCCTCTTTATATCCGATTACATTTGTTTACATAGATAAGTAAACTTTAAATGGAAAAACTGTAGATGATTTCATTCCGGCATCCCTTTGTTTCTTTATTATTTTTTGTCGTGTTCAGTTGTTGGAGAGAATCAGTGGCCGTACGACAACGACATAATTTCTGGCGGTGGCGCCATGTAGATGGAGGAGATTGAGCGGCTCAGGCGCATGGGCACATGTGGGAGATGAAGCATCGACGGTGGCTTTCACTCGCACGTGGGGAGTTGGGCAGTCATCTCTCCTTGCACCTGAACCGTTAGATCAGATCTTGATCTGACGGTGGAGATTGGGCGACTGTAGGATAAGATGGGTTAGGTTATTAGATTAGGGTTAGGATTTTGATTATTAGAAATGGGCAAACGGGCCATATGTAATATATTTGGGTTATGTAATAATGGACTTGAACATTTATTAAATGGGTTTTAATACTATATGATCTATTTTTAATTATAGCTCATTTACATATTACTATTAATAATAATATTATTCATGATTAATAATAATAAATAATAATAACTGAATAATAATAACAAATAGTATAATATAATACTAATATAACCCAGATAAAAATTAATGATTATAGCTGCATTTCTTTGCTCATTCTTGTGAAACGAGAATAGAACAAAGGTCATAAGCACTAATTTTTATCTTACTTCCATATTTGTAGCCTCGGAATCATGAGTTCTTCTGGAACTTTTTGCTTTTCCTCGACTGATTCTTCAAGCTGTGAGTTATTCGATGCCCCGATATCTGTCATGTTGGCATAAAAAAAACTCTTAACATCATGTCCAAAGGTCTTAACATCATGCCTAAGGGTCTTATTGATGCCCCGAATGACTTAAAAAGTGGCACCTCACTTAGAGAAATACCACAATACTTTCAGATGATACCTCAATTCTACTCATCTCAACATCAAAAGAAGGCTTAACATCATGACTGAAGGACTTACTGATGGCTCGAAGGACTTAACATCATGCTGAAGGACTTACTAACGATCAAAGGACTTAAGAAATGGATTCACGCCAAAAAGGCGACCAATATCCCTTAAAATGATGCACCAATTTATACCTATCTTGACATCAAAAAAAGTCTTAACATCATGCCCAGAGGACTTACTAATGGCCCAAAGGACTTAAGAAATGGATTTACGCCAAAAAAACAACCAACATCCCTTAAAATGATACCCCAGTTTCTACCTCTCTCAACATCAAAAGAAGGCTTAACATCATGCCCGGAGGACTTATTGATGTCTCGAATGACTTAACATTATGCCCGGAGGACTTACTGATGGCTCGAAGGAATTAAGAAATGGATTCATGCTAAAAAGGCTACCAAATAGAAATCTTTAATAGGATCTACCTCTTCAACATGAAGCCGCAGATCAAGGTCTTCAAATATCTATTTAAAATAAGCAAAATGCTTTTTAAGTTAACATACTCATAGGGATGTCTAACTACATGTAATGCATGTGAGGATTAGGAGATCTTCATATAAGCTTTCGTCCCCTGAAAGGTTATCTCCATATTTCTCTTCTTTGCTTCTTTGTTGTATGCTTTTAAATCTTCATCTTGTCAATTGGACATTCATCTCAAATTTGATTTAGCAACATGTTTTCAAATCTTTCATGCGAGTATCATTCTCGTCTTTTAGGGTTACCATCTTTCTTTGTAACCAATCTGCTCCTGGTCCATATATTATTCTTATACGAGAACTCTTATCTATCGTAACCCTTTTTTGGAGTTTTGACGTTTTGGAAAACTTTATAAAAACACAGAGTCACCACAATCTTTTTTTTTAAAATGTGATTGGATCACTTTTAAAACAATGGTATTTTGATAAAATGTTTTTTAATCAAAATAACATTTTGGTCCACGAAAAATAAAGAAAACAGGTTCGGGATCGGGTACGTGTGGGGAAGGGTTAGCACCCCCACAACGCCCAAAAACTGGTACCTAATTGATTTCAAAAGTGCTTTGAAAACTAGAATTTGCAAGTTCACAACATTTCGATTTATTTGTTCGCTTATTGAATGTAAATCTATTTTAACGGCCTTATCCAAGAAATGAACTTTAATCACCACCAACACTCATGGTGCTAACCCGTCATTCCCGTTTGATAAAACACTGCATTAATTAAGTTTTCACTTTTTAACAAATCAGTAAGAAAAATAGATGAGTTAAAGTTTTTCAATTAAAATCTAATCAGTGGTTAACACATAAAGAAACATCTACATTCATTTTAACTACCAAGGTTTAAATACAATTAAGTGTGTTTTATTGAAAATGTGAAGAATATTTTATAACATACATTTCTCTATTCTAGGTTTTAAGTCCATAATCCGAAGGTTTTACACTCAAATATATATATGCACATATAAAGGAACCAAATTACTTAAATTAGATTAAAAATAAAAAATTGCTAAACAAAGAAAAGGATAATCATTTTTACCTTTTAAAAGAATGTATTGGTGATTAGATTGAAAGAAAAACAAAATGTGTGGGTTAATTTGAAAACAATTAAAAATTCAGTGCCAAATTGAAATGAAAAAAAGGATGAAATTGAATAGATTTAAAACAAAGGTGCTGTGGTATAAGAACTGGGAAAGAAGGGCGCAGGTTATAACCGGGTTCGGGTCGGGTCGAATGGGTTAGTATATATAGCTAATATTATAAATAGAAACCATTTTGTACATTTCCCCCCAAATGGATCAAACTCAGTTTACTTTAAATCCTCTAATGTGTTCATCCGTGTTCTTCATGAAGAACACGATGGTAGTCCGCCGTGCCAGCCGCCTTCCACCGGCGCCGGCGGCAAAATTCCTAGAAAACCCTAATTTTCCTAGATTCTGGCAACCTCAAAATTGCGTTTTTCCACAAGAGCTACGCCGAAGCCAAATCACAACGGTGTTTTAAACAGAATAAAGGTAAAAAACAATTCCATTTTCTTTATGAAATTCTAAACAGAAAGGAAAAAAGATAGGAAATGCTACCAGAAACTTACTTCTCTCATTGCTTTGAAACTTTGATTACAATCCTTGCTTGCTGGCTTTACAACTTCCGAATGGTAATTGTATGTATGTATCTAGTGTGTGTTCTCTGTAATTGTCGTGTGTAATTGTTTTGTCTTTACATGAAATTACATGGGCTTATATAGCTATTGAAATGCTTGGATTACAAGAACAAATCTCTAATTTATTCCTCTAAAATTGCTTGATCTTTGCATGGTATCGATTTATGGATTAGCCTTTCCCGTTTTGATTCTGATTTTCCAGCTAGGGCTTTGAATTAGTGATTTATCTTTTGGATTTGCTTCTAATTTGATCATGATTTGCAGCTAAGGCTTTGGTTTAGGGATTTAATTCCCTTTCGATTTTATCTTGAATTGTTGGGCTCTAATTTAGGGATATAACCCTATTGTTTCTTTGTTTGCATATTTTTGATGACTCAAACAAAGCCGGCGAGGAGAAATCAAAGCAGAATTGGCTCAAGCACTCATCGAATGAGATAAAACATTTGCCGGAGGCTGGAAAAGCACATGCGTGGCTGCCACGCACCAGTGGTGATCTACGTGATACACCCCGAAGTGATCTGGGCCGTCAGACCTCGTCCTGATCGAACGGCTATACGAGTGCGGCACTACATCATCCCCAGCTGGCGCGATCTGCGCCGTTGGATCACAAATTGATCCAGCGGCCTCATTTTGGTTGCACAACAAGCAAAGGAAGGAAGTCATGGTTTAGTTTATCCAAGAAAACGGGTCGAACGGGCCCTTGTATAATGGACTCTTTTTTGTAATGTTTTTTACTAAATCTAATGGACATTTTTCTTATTTTATTTAAGTGGGCTGCATGTTTTACTTTTTGGGTTTTAATATCTAACTACTATATTATTAACAAAAATGCATATAACCTATGCTAATTCTAACTACCATATCAATATACTAACATATAACAATTATTATAATACACTAAGTATATTAACAATATTTTATGACACACAGATAATTATAATACTAATTACTACATTAATATTTTATAACACTAACATATGGCACTTATACTAATTAAGTTGTAACACTAACAATGTAATATAATACTACTAAACCGGAAATGACATAATTAATACAATGAAAGTAAAAGAAGTTAGGTGAAAATTCAGTGACAACAACTGCCCCTTTTTGGTCATTCCGGTGAAACAGGAATAGAGCAAAGAACAGAAGACACTGATTTTCACCAATTACCAAACCATCAATGCCCGAAAAGATAGACGGGTTCTATTCTCCTTGCGCTCGAATAGATAAACGAGTTTCATTCTCCAAATGCCCGAACGGATAGGCAGGTTCTATTCTCCTTGTGCTCGAATAGATAATCGGGTTCCATTCTTCAAATGTCTGAATGGATAGCAGGTTCTATTCTCCTCGTGCTTGAATAGATAAGCAGGTTCCATTCTCCAAATGCCCGAACGGATAGGCGATTTCTATTTTCTTCATGCTCGAATAGATAAGCTGATTCCATTCTCCAAATGCCTGAATGAATAGACAAGTTATATTCTCCTTGTGCTTGAATAGATAAGTGTGTTGGAAAAAAATGTCTCATCCTCCTCATGCTCGGATGGATAAGCAGGCTGGAAAAAGGTTCCATCCTCCTCATGCTCGGATGGATAAGCAGGTTCTGAAAAAAAAGGTTCCAAAAGATGACTTCATCCTCCATACGCTTGGATGAACAAGCGGGTTCCAAAAACCTGTCAAAAACAAATGCAAATGATCCAACTAAGATGCATAATCATGAATGCATGTCTTATTTCTTTTGCTCTTTTTTCTTAACAATTTTTTTCAAGCAATAGACACAGAAGAAACTGTGAAGCTTTGGGAAACTCATATTATATTATCTCAAACATTTTCTCAACTCTGGCAAAAGATGGTAAATGTCTATTCTGGCCTATCCCATCAGAAAAGACAGTATGATTTCTTTTCATTTCTGTACACTGAATGGCCTTGCACTATGTTACTTGGTTTACAAGAAAGCTTGCAATAACTCATCTTTCAATGCTAGCTAGCTTTACCAATTTCTTGTTGTTAAAATTCCATCGACCATTCCTCGAAAAAAAAATCTTCACCATTGCCTACTCTTAACCTTGAGAGCTGTAGGACACATCCTTAGATTTGGGTGAAATTGGGGTTCACCAAAACATCGCCATGTTGTACCATAGGTTTAATGCCCTATTCTTTTCCTGTGACTTCTGCCTCTTCCTCTAGGAAAGCTCTTTGCGAAGTGTATAGCGTTGCTAGGACACCTAAAGTGAAATTCCATGGGGACATATGGGGAATGCATTGGCTTGCCATCATTAATGCGTGGGAAATCATCTGAAAGTTGTAACTGTATGCTACGATGATTGACTAAATAATCATAGATAGTCATCTCCATCTTCTTTGCTTTACCATTCTTATTCTTAGTACTTCTTTGCTTCATATGATCTGTATACATTTGCTTGCCCAATCCAGTTATCTTGTATTCGTGGTTGGAAAAGCTAACTTTATCCTCATATTTTTCAACACTCTTTTAGCCTTTTTCAAGTTATCATTGTAGTTGATACATCAATGTTCAGTGACAGGCTTCCTAGAATCCTGATCTTCTTCCAATGTCTCATATCCTTAACTATTTCCTCCAATGTCTGTAAAATTGTTCTCATTGTTGTAGAAAACAAATTATCTCGTGTAAGCATCTCTGTTTTGCAACATGTTGTCTTAAGGTAATGTCAAAACATCTCTTGAGGGTCCTCCGCAAAGATTTGCAACAAAACCTATTTCCATCTTGAATTTCCTCATAAGTTTGCTGCTCTTTATGCCCTAAGCTCCAAATTTGACCATGGAATACCTCATAGTTCCAATACACTTCTAGACAAATTTCAAAATAATGTTTAAAAATCTTTTGTATATTTCAAGCGATGCCGAATTTTAATTCTCATTTCAATGCAAGATGCTTTATGGAAAGATGTCAAAGAAGGAAAAGAAAAGGTCTACACAACAAAATTTTATTAGTATTGTAGCAAACATAAAAATAAATTACAAGGAAATGAATAAGCATTCAGATGTCAGAAACCAAAACTCCCCATGTCATGACTTTGTAAGATGCCTTGAATGTCAACTACGCTGAGCAGACTCTAGAAGTAATGATTATGTGGAAAGATATGAAACTTCCAGGTTTGGAATCCCCAAGATCGATTTGTGGAAGGACTACTTTTGCAAATTATCTGAGCTGCCCTTTATGGGTTTTCAACTCAGATCCTCATTTGGTTTCAAAACGTCCTTTTGCGGGTTTTCATTTTGAACCCTTTTTTTTTCTTTTTCTTCTTTTTTCTTTTTTTTTCTTTCTATTTTTGCCTTATTTTCTTCTTTTTTCTTTTTTTCTTTCTTTTCTTCTCTTTTCTTTTTTTTCTTCTTCAAACATAATACTTTTTAACCGATTCTAAATTTATCGGGTTCTGGAGTTCATCTCCATCCATTTCGGCTAAAATTAACGCTCCCTGAGAAGACCTTCGTTACAATCTAAGGTCCCTCCCAATTTGGTGCCCATTTTCCTCGAGAATCACTTTGGATTGGCAACTTCTTCTTTAACACCAAATCCCCCTATTTGAATTATCTTGGGCGAACCTTCTTCTCGTGAGCCCTTATCATCATTCTCTGGTACATTTGCCCATGACACAGTGCCTTTAACCTCTTTTCATCAATCAGATTAAGCTGATCATATCTTGCCTGTATCCATAATGCTTCTTCTAATTTTTCTTCCATTAAGACATTGAGCGATGGTATTTTAACCTCGATGGGTAGCACAACTTCTACTCCATATACCAAAGAGAAAGGTGTTGCCCCAGTGGAAGTTCTTACTGCAGTTAGATAAGGGTATAAGGCAAACGACAGCTTCTCGTGCCAATCTTTATAGGTATTAGTCATTTTCGCAATAATCTTCTTAATATTCTTATTCGCAGCCTCCACTGCCCCATTCATCTTTGGGCGATATACCATAGAATTACAATGCTTAACATTGAACTGCTCACAAACTCCACTTATCATCTTGTTATTTAAATTAGAGGCATTGTCGGTGATGATTCTCTCAGGCAAGCCGTATCGACAAATGATTTCCTTTTTCAAAAACTTGCAAACCGTGGATCTGGTGACGTTTGCCTACGAGCCTACTTCTACCCACTTCGTGAAATAATCAATGGCTACCAAGATAAAACGATGCCCGTTTGATGCCTTAGGGTTAATCTGGCCAATGACATCAATGCCCCACATGGAGAACAGCCAAGAGGCTATTATAACATGAAGAGATTGAGGTGGCGTATGGACCTTGTCAGCATAGATTTGGCACTTGTGGCATTTGCGAGAATAGTTGATGCAATCATCTTCCATGGTTGACCAATAATATCCAAGACACATAATCTTTCTAGCCATGGTGAAACCACTAGGATGGGTTCCGCAAACTCCTTCATAAAATTCTTCCATAATTAATTAAGCCTCTTTCGTTCCCACGCATCTTAGAAGCACTTGATCACGACTTCTTTTGTCTAAAATCTCTCCATCAAGGACATACCCGGATGCCATTTTCCTGATCATTTTCTTTTTATTCTCTATAGCTTACGACAGGTATTGTTGGAATTTTACATATTGCAGGATGTCATGGTACCATGGCAATCCATCCATCTCTTTTTCCACATCATAACAATGAGCTGGAGAGTCTAGCATATGTAACCTGATGGGCATCATCTTAGAACCATCACTTACCCTAAACATGGCAGCTAAGGTGGCTAAAGCATCAACCATTTGGTTGTCTTCTCTAGGGAGATATTTGAAAGTGATCTCATCA
This sequence comes from Hibiscus mutabilis, assembly GCA_019671005.1. NCBI lineage: Eukaryota > Viridiplantae > Streptophyta > Magnoliopsida > Malvales > Malvaceae > Hibiscus > Hibiscus mutabilis. The sequence continues at coordinate 17,487,194 of CM033717.1, read as the reverse complement.
AATTCTTTGGTCAACTTGAGGACCAACTTGTGGTATTCCAACAACTTTGCATCTTTTGTCTCCCATTCGCCACGTATCTGATAAATGACTAACGCAGAATCCCCAAAACTCTTAAAGTACATATTTTCCTCCTTATAGCTTCTCTTAGTCCCATTATACAGGCCTCGTACTCTGCCGTATTATTAGTGCAGAAGAACTTCAAACGACTGGTAAAAGGGTAATAATTTCCTTATGGCGAAACCAAAATTGCCCTTATACCTTTTCCTAATGCATTTGCTGCACCATCGAAGTTCATAACCCAAGATTCCGTGGGAGCCTCATCATCTTCTGAGATACACATCAAGTCTTCATTAGGAAAATTAAAATTTAACGCTTCATATTCATCATAGGCGCGGTTTGCCAAAAAGTCAGCTATAACACCCATTTTTATCGCTTTTTGGCTCACATACTGGATATCCAATTTTGACAATAACATTTGCCAACGCGCTAACCTTCCTGATAAGGCTAGAGCTTCCATCATGAACATCAGTGGGTCTAACTTCGAGATTAACCACGTAACGTGATAAAGCATATATTGTCTTAGCCTTCTAGTTGTCCACACCAAATCACAACATGGTTTTTCAATTGACGAATATCTGGTTTCACAATCAGTGAATTTATTTCTCAAGTAGTATATCGCATTTTCTTTTCTTCCAGTATCATCATGTTGCCCTAACACACAACCCATGGAATTTTCATAGACCGTTAAGTACAAGATCATCGGTCTCCCTGAAACAAGTGGTACTAATACTGGAGGATTACTCAGCTGCTCTTTGATCTTTTCCAAAGCCACTTGACATCTTTCATCCCATGTCCCCGAGTTATTCTTCCTAAGTAACCTAAACATTGGTACTAATGTATTGGTGGTTAGATTGAAAGAAAAACAAAATGTGTGGGTTAATTTGAAAACAATTAAAAATTCAGTGCCAAATTGAAATAAAAAAAGACGAAATTGAATAGATTTAAAATAAAGGTGTCGCGGTATAAGAACCGGAAAAGAAGGGCGCGGGTTATAACCGGGTTCGGGTCGGGTCAAACGGGTTGGTATATATAGCTAATATTATAAACAGAAACCATTTTATACATTTCCCTCCAAATGGATCAAACTCGGTTTACTTTAAATCCTCCGACGAGTTTATCCGTGTCTTCATGAAATGAAGAACACAGTGGTAGTCTGTCGTGCCATCCGCCGTTGCTGGTGGCGAAATTCCTAGAAAACCCTAATTTTCCCAAATTTTGGCAACCTCAAAATCGCATTTTTCCACAAGAGCTACGTCGAAGCCAAATCACAACGGCGTTTTAAACAAAATAAAGGTAAAAAAACAATCTCATTTTCTTTATGAAATTCGAAACAGAAAGGAAAAAAAGATAGAAAATGTTACCAAAAACTTACTTCTCTTATTGCTTTGAAACTTTGATTACAATCCGTGCTTGCTGGCTTTACAACTTCTGAATGCTAATTGTATGTATGTATGTATGTATGTATGTATGTATCTAGTGTGTGTTCTCTGTAATTGTTGTGTGTAATTATTGTGTCTTTACATGAAATTGCATGGGTTATATAGCTATTGAAATGCTTGGATTATAAGAACAAATCCCTAATTTCTTCCTCTGAAATTGCTTGATCTTTGCCATGGCATCGATTTAGGGATTAGCCTTTCTCGTTTTGATTATGATTTTCCAGCTATGGCTTCGAATTAGGGATTTGTCTTTTGGATTTGCTTCTGATTTGATTCCCCTTTTGCAGCTAAGGCTTCGATTTAGGGACTTAATTCCCTTTTGATTTTATCATGAATTGCTGGGCTCAAATTTGGGGATTTAACCCTCTTGTTTCTTTGTTTACATATTTCTGATGACTCGAACAACACCGGGGAGGAGCAATCGAACCGGAATTGGCTCAGGCACCCATCGGAGGAGATGAAACGTTTGTTAGAAGCTAGAAAGGCGCGCGCGTGGCTGCCACGCATGAGTGGTGATCCACGTGATACACCTCGAAATGATCTGGGCCATTAGATCTCATCATGAACGGCTATGCGAGTGCGACCCCAGCTAGCATGATCTGCGCTGTTGGATCACAAATTGATCAAACGACCTCTTTTTGGCTGTGCAACAAACAAAGGAAGTCGGGGTTTAGTTTATCCAAGAAAACGAGCTGAACGGGCCCTTGTATAATGGACTATTTTTTGTAATGTTTTTTACTAAATCTAATGGACCTTTTCTTATTTTATTTAAGTGGGCTGCATGTTTTCCTTTTTGGGTTTTAATATCTAACTATTATATTATTAACAAAAATGCATATAACCTGTGTTAATTCTAACTACTATATCAATATACTAACATATAACAATTATTATAATACACTAAGTATATTAACAATATTTTATGACACACAGATAATTCTAATACTAATTACTACATTAATATTTTATAACACTAACATATGGCACTTGTACTAATTATGTTGTAACACTAACAATGTAATGTAATACTATTAAACCGGAAATGACATAATTAATACAATGAAAGTAAAAGAAGTTAGGTGAAAATTCAGTGACAACATTATCATCAATCTTTCCTCATTTAATCCTAGGGCTCGACTATTTTCTTGTTTTTGATCCAACATGTAGAGTCTTCAATCTATCTCAACATTAGGGCAAGCATACGCCTCAATTCCCTAAAATCATCCTTAAATTCAATCTTCTTTATTGAAGCATATCAGCGGAAACCAACTCTAGGTCCCTATACTTTAATTCTCATTATAAAGTAACGCAAAAAGGCAATTTACTTATGTATATTTCAAAATAAGAAGATAATTGAATTTTGAAAAGAATAACAAACATTTTTAAAATCAAAATCTAGAAAAAATGACAAACATTTTTCAAACCATTTTTTGGCCCCAAAGTATCAAATGCAATAGCGTATTTGCTTCAAATTAACAAAGAAGAGCTCAAATGAAACGCATCCTTAGAATACCTTTACTGTTGTGACGATATATGCACATATGTAGTCTCTTCTAGTCTATTAGGCTTCTGAGAAGAACAATTCCCATACTTAATTTATAACCCATTTTAGGTGGCTCTCTTAATCCCACTAACTCACCATACCCCATCCTTCCCTCATTTTGGTGTCGATCAGGCGCTTGAAGTTTAACGTTCCTCGAAGAAAGGTTAACTTTTATCGACGAAATGTAATATGAAGACAGACTCATCCAACTTGGATATCCACGTATGATCAAAATGGTCTTAATGTAGGCTATGGGTCACGGTTAAGTGAAACCACATTTTTGTACTTGTGTGACCTAGATATGCTCATATGAAATATTATATTCTCTTTCATTCTTTGGATCACTCTAGACTGCCCATTTTTGGGTTTTCACCATAGAGTTCATTTTCTTCTTCTGTAACTTTGGACCATCTTGCATCTTGGTTGGATACTTGACGATCGATTCTTTCAGTCTCTTCAAAATTGAGATTCCTTTGAATGGAGTAAATCTTTGGGGTCACTTCTTCTAATCACAATCTTATCCATATGTTGTGTGGTATTCTCTGATGAAATATCCTTTTCTCTTTTTCTATGGATCACTCTAGATTGCCCATTTTTGGGTTTTCACGCTAGAGTTCATTTTCTTCTTCTGAATCAAAAATCTTTAGACTAATTAGTGTCTTGACTCAGCATTGATGTATGCTTTTATTCAAAGGTGATCAACCCTCTATAGCTTTTCTTAAATTGGGGTTCAGTTCAATTGGATGTAGGGTGCATAAAAGTTCCTAGTTCACTTCTTCTAGTTAAAGCTTTATTCTTGCATTGCTTGATATGGTGTGCTCACGTAAAGTGTTCTTTTTTTTTCTTTTTTTCTTTTTCTTTTCCTTATTAAACTGCCCTTTGGGGTATTCAGCCTGGAGTTTATTTCATTCTTTATAATGTGTATATGTGTATTACACTGTATTCTGACTAGTATGATGTGTGTCTCTGCTCAAAATTTATTAGTTCTCCGCGGCTCTTTTGGTTAAATGGTAGATTTCTCATGTATCTTTTGCTTTATTTTTATTGCGTTGTTCAATTTAGCGCTTTCACTTTTGAATGCTTCGGCCTTCAGGTTGGCATTTTCAACTTTGTTTAGGTTGTCTCTTTGAGCATAATTTTTCCTTCAATAGTTTATTTCTGATGATTCTCTAGTCTTTGTATCTAGTGCATGTGGTCACATTTCTTCATTTTTGGAAAGTGAAAGAATACCATTCGTCGTCCCATTTATAGACATCCAAAGCAAGTGTTCAAGGGATAAAAGTTTAGGGTCAACACTCGACTCAAGGATCTTAAACAAAAAACACCTGAGAGGGGAATTCACTAAATGGGATATACCTATTACTTGAACACTCGTTTCATTCATTTGTTGGCCTAAATAGATCATAAGATGCTCACATTTGCAATATCCTTACAACATTCAATTCCTTCTAAACATGAGCAGCTTGGAATTGATATCTAGATTTGAATCAAAAATACTCTTATAATTGAAATTTAAGGTCCCGATAAAAAAATATATACATATGCATGTCCTTTTAAAAAATGTGTATATGTGTATGGGATAACAAAAATACCCCATAAAATGAATGAAATATTTAAAGAATCAAATAATGCAAAAATATTTTCTAAATAAGAATACAAATTTCATTCTGAAAAAAATAAATAGACATGTGTCTTTACAAAATATTCCTACCGCTATAGGGCTTAAGCCATAGGGTTTGTTTTATGCATTGTTCTTAAAAAGGATGCATTGTTCTCAAAAAGGGGGGAAACCAAAATGTGGGGGAATCAAACTAACATCTTCACGAAGAGATGAGAAACCCAAGCATAGAGAATTTCATATCATTCTAGCCTTCTCAACGCAGTGTAAGCTTGCCCCATCTCTTTTGTTTTCCACCGCTGGATTAACTCTTGTGTCAGGACTCTATCGCTAACCAGCTTCTTAATTTCTTCTAGTAACGGCTTACACTTCTTGGTGGAATGCCCCGGTGCCCCCATGTGGAATTCACAAGTACTATCTGGGTTAAAACTAGGGGCAAATGAATTAGACGTAACCTTCATCGGCCTAAAAGTGAGGTACTAACCTTTAGTGAAATAAGGAAACAGGTCTGAAATTGGTACCCCGAATATCTCAAGATCCGCACTTGCTCTAGGAATTTTTCACGGTGACTCTAAAGGATCAACAAGACTTATTCTCTTATGATTATGAGAGCTTTGAAAGTAGCACTCGTTTACCTTTTTGTCTTCTTCCGCTTCTTGACGGTTTGGCTTGTAAGCTTATGCCCCAATCTTCTTGTCTGAATTTCGTATTTGATCTTTTCTCCGATCTTCATAAAATCCTCAAAACTATTGCTTGATTTCTCGAGCTTTATATCAAAGAAAGGAAGGGGAAGAGTTTCATGAAACATGGGAGTCATTTCCTCTTCGATTATGGGAGGTTGTACCTGGGCTGCTAAACTATGCCACCTTAAAGCATATCTTTTAAAGCTCTCATCTGATCTCATCTTTAGGCGTTGAAGAAATTGCCAACTAGGCGTTAAATTCAGGGCATATCTATATTGCCCCAAGAAAGCTTTGGCTAAATCATCCCAGGACCGAACTTGGTCTTTGCTCAATCGGTTATACCATATTACGGTAGGCCCTGCCAGACTGTCATAGAAGTAGTGAATCAACAACTTTTCATCTCCTAGGTAGCTTTTTATTTTTCTACAGAACATAGTCAGATAAATCTTAGGGCAATTGATACCATCATATTTCTCGAAGCGATAAATTTTGAAATCCGATGGAATGACCAAATCAGGGACTATGCAAAGCTCTCTTGCGTTGAAAGCATCAGTTTTTTCTTTTTTCTTGATCTCTTTCTCGAGTTTATCTTCTAACTGCTCGAGTCTTAATTTTTAAGTCTGTTCAATTCTTTTGTCCATGACATAGCTTTTGACTAGTTCCCAGATTACTGTCATCGAACCCCAAGAATCTTATTATTTAATTAATTAATGCATGAAATGTATCATAAATGAATAAAAGAATAGAAGGGCCAACAATAAGTATAAAATGTAATGAATATAAATAAGATGTTGATTCGCAAATAGTCATTTAGCAAAACTTTCATTAAGAGAATATGTATGATTACAAAAGAAAACAATATTCTACAGGTATCAACCAACCAGTCTTCCTAGTATCTTGAGTCTTGGCTTCCTAAAACAAAGTGTATACTCGGTGCTCTAGTTTTGTCTCCACTTTTCATTTGCTTCCGTTTGGACCATCCTCAAACCATAGCATTATCATTCTTTATATATTACAGAACATCTTTCTCATTATAAAGATCTCTTAATATAGAGTAATTTTTGAATTAACACCTATGATATGCAATGTTGAAATGAAATATAAACATGTATGCAACAAGGTATTAGTCGCAAAGTGATCATCGTAGAAAGACTTTCATTAAACAAAAAGGCTTGTTACATCAGATATTGCTTTTCCAAGCTTTACAGATACTAATGAGCCCTAATCCTTAACTTTTTTACTTCCTCCAACAAACGAGTTAGCTTTCCTCCATGGTCTAGTGACAGATCAATATTCTGACTTAACGGTATAATTGTGTCATTTTCCCTCTTTTGTACTTCTTGTCAATATTCCTCCAAGCTTGTTACATCAGATTTTGCGTGCTTGAATAACATCAACCTTCATGTCATTTTCCCTCTTTTGTACTTCTTGTCTAGCCTCTCGCAATTTAGAAGTTAGTTCTATAGCGCTTTCATATGAAACTTGCTTGATTGCTTCAACACGAATCTAACACGTGTGTAAAGAACTTTTAAGCTCATCCGTGTACTCTTTAAGCGCTGTATTTTCCAACTAAAGGGTATTGGATTTGTCCTCGCACTGTTGTATATTCGTATCCAAAATCTCATTCACAGCTAGACTATCTCGCAGCTCATCCCTGAGAAGGTTGCACCAGCTTCCGACTTTTTTCAAGTTTTGTAAAACCTTGAACACCCAATAAAGCTTCTGATAATCATCTTGTAAAACCTTTAGTTCCTCACTTAAATCATCTCTTTCTTGCCTGAGCTTGTTTGCTTGAGCGCTCCATTTGAGCGGATACCTCTCTTCTAGAGTACTTCTATCATTAGCCTCAGATTCTAATTCCACCGAATGGCCTACTACTATACTAGGCTAACCCCTTATTTTGAATTCCCACTTTCCACTTTCCAAAAGAGCTTGAACTCGTTGTTTGAAGGCGATGCAATTCTTAATGGTATGCCCCTAAATTCTGGGATGATACTCACAACGAGCATTAACGTCATACCAATTTGGGGGGTTGAATGGGTGTCAGAAATATCAAAATCACCAACTGGGCTTCCAACAACTGAGGATACAAGTCTCTATACAATATGGGTATCGGATCAAAAAGATGACCTTTAACTCTCGCCTTCTGACCATCAGTCGAGAAGCGGACATCGGGCTTTGAACCATGTCCTAGGTACTGGCTCTTCTTCAATTTTGAATCTGGGATAATTGTTGGTTCGTTGTAGAATCGGGGTATTCCACCTTCGAAACCCAACACTCTGGTTTTGATGAGGTCTTGAACTTTTTTCTTCAAAGCCCTGCAATTCTCAGTAATATGACTCGAACTTCTTAAGTGGTAACTACATCTGACACGAATGTTGTAGCCTTTCGGGTAAGGAGGTTCTTTCGACACAAACTGAACCGGGGTAATGAGATTCCTTTCAACCAGCACCAAGAGTAACTCGGTGTATCTCATAAGAATTAAAACATACCTCTTCACATCATTTGCTTCTCGGGTTTCTTTTGGACCTACCACCACTTTCCTAGAGCTTAACTCAGATACTCCTCCTCCTGGTTTGTTGATGTGAATTATGAATGGGTTCGAACTATGATATTTGGTGAAACTTCCTCGTTTAGGGGTTGTAGCGATGTCCTTTTTCTTCTTATCGCTAAAATAAAAACGTGGGTTTTCGAAGGTGTTTTTGAAAGGTGTTTGTGATTCTTAAAAATATTTATTCCGTGGGGTTTTAAAAAAATCGCATTTTTAAAAAAAATGGAGTCGCCACCGGCCACTTAGGTAGGTCGGACACCATAAAACCAGAGATTCAAAAAGATTGGGTTCGGGAGTCGGTTACGGATGGGGAAGGATTAGCACCCCCACACCGCCCAAAATTGGTACTTTAATAATTACCGCTTTATTAATATTAGATTTTTCGGGTTAAAGTGACGATTAGTTTAAAATTCGGTTATGATTGCGAATAAATTTTAAAGGCCCCGTTATCCGATGGTAAACGCCCAACCACTATTACTACGCCTGATACTGGCCCCGTTTACGCTCGGATAAAAGGGCACCACATTGACAATTTATATCTCGATATGCAATCTTAGTGGGCAAAATATAAAACATGGCAAATAATTTAAATGCAATAAATATTAACATAACAGAATACTAATCTAACATAAATAAAATGCTAAATTAAAACATACATATATACATATTAATCTAACTCATAAATAAAAACATATCTAGCATAAATAAAATACTACCATTCATAAATATTAATCTAACACAAATAAAAACATATTAAATATTAATCTAAAACATAAACATGCAAAATAAAAAATAAGACTACAATTTTGAAATAACTAATACTTCATTGATTTATAAAAATTACAACACTAATAAAAAAGGAAGAAAATATACCTAATTAGGAGCTCGTATGACAAACCCCGATTGAACCCCACCGAGATCTACCGCGACCCCTCCAAAAATTTAACTAGATCGGACCTAAAATAAGACCCCGATCGAATGTTGGATCGAACCAACTGGGGTTGAGGGCACTGCCCCCAACCCCGGCCAGCCTTGCTGCCGGCCATGCCCCTATGAATTGATGGCAATTCAATTGCCAATTTCTCTTCAATTTTGGGCGTGCCATTGCTCTTCAATTGGCAGCCTATTTATAGGCCAAAGAGGGTGACGTGGAGCACCCTGCTCCACGCAATTTTCTTCCCTTTTTTTTAATATATATTGTTTTTTTTATATTAATAATTTTATTATTATAATAACACTAATAACACTAAAACCCGGTCAAAAATGAGTGATTACAGTTGCCCCTCTTTGCTTGTTCTTGTGAAACGAGGACAAAGCAAAGATCAAAAGCACTCATTTTTTACCTACTTTCTTGTCTTTGGCTTCAGAATCACGTGTTCTTCTGGAACTATCCGCTCTTCCTTAGCTGAATCTTCAGGCTCGTAAGTTCTTCCTATATAGAGCTTCGTCACCTTCCTATCTTGGAGTTATAGGTTCTTTCGACATAGAACCCTTCACTCTGAAGCCTCGAGTTACGAGTCCCTCCTATATAGAACCTTTCATTCTGAGACAGTGCAGCTCGGAGTCCTTCCTATATAGAACTCTTCGCCTTCAACGCTGGTTTCTCCTATATAAAACCTTCTGCGTCACTGATGGATTCTTCTGTCTGGGAGTTCCTCCTATATAGAACTGCTAGTCTTCAAACCCTGGAGTTGTCAGTCCTTCCTATATAGAACTTTTCATTTTGAGACGGTGCAGCTTGGAGTCCTTCCTATATAGAACTCTTCAACGCTGGTTTCTCCTATATAAAACCTTCCGTGTCACTGATGGATTCTTCCGACTGGGAGTTCCTCCTATATAGAACTGCTAGTCTTCAAACCCTGGAGCCGCCAGTCCTTCCTATATAGAACTTTTGGCGTCTGAAATCTCAGAGCTACAGGTTCTTCCTATATAGAACCTTTCACCCTAAGACATTGAAGCTCAGAGCCCTTCCTATATAGAACTCTTCGCTTTCGACACAACAGGATTTCCTTTATAATCTTGTGTCATGGGTGAATTCCTTCGACTGGGAGTCCTTCCTATATAGAACTGCTAGTCTTCACCCTGGAGCCGTCAGTCCTTCCTATATAGAACTTTTGGCATCTGAAATCTCAGAGCTACAGGTTCTTCCTATATAGAACCTTTCACTCTAAGACAATGAAGCTCGGAGCCTTTCCTATATAAGACTCTTTGCTTTCGACACAACAGGTTTCCTATATAACCTTATGTGTCATAGGTGAATTCCTTTGACTGGGAGTTCTTCCTATATAGAACTGCGAGTCTTCACCTTGGAGCCGTCGGTCCTTCCTATATAGAACTTTTCGGCGTCTTGAAATCTTGGAGTTAGGGATTCTTCCTATATAGAATCTTTCACTCTAAGACATTGAAGCTCGGAGCCCTTCCTATATAGAACTCTTCGCTTTCGACACGGCAGGATTTCCTATATAATCTTGCGTGTCATGGGTGAATTCCTTCGACTGGGAGTTCTTCCTATATAGAACTGCGAGTCTTCACCTTGGAGCCGTCAGTCCTTCCTATATAGAACTTTCAGCCACGAGCCTCGGGAGCAGAGGATTCTTCCTATATAGAACCTCTCTCCGGAGCTTGGAAACATATGCCTTTTGTATATGAAAACACTGTCTTCTCATTTGGGATTCACACCACGATGGCCATCGATGTCTCTTTGATTCGGGATTCACACCGAAAATGGCTACCAATCTTCCAATTTTAGGGACTCACGCCGAAGGTGGCTGCCGAAACTTCTTCAAATTTAGGGACTCACGCCGAAAATGGCCGCCAAAACTTCTTCAAATTTATGGACTTACGCCGAAAATGGCCGCCGATCTTTCTTCAAATTTTAGGGACTAATGCCGAAAATGGCCGCCAAAACTTTTTCAGATTTAGGGACTCTCGCCGAAAATGGCCGCCGGAACTTCTTCAGATTTTAGGGACTCGCGCCGAAAATGGCCGCCAAAACTTTTTCAGATTTAGGGACTCACGCCGAAAATGGCCGCCGGAACTTCTTCAGATTTTAGGGACTCGCGCCGAAAATGGACGCCAAAACTTTTTCAGATTTAGGGACTCACGCTGAAAATGGCCGCCGGAACTTCTTCGGATTTTAGGGACTCGCGCCGAAAATGGCAGCCAAAACTTTTTCAGATTTAGGGACTCACGCCGAAAATGGCCGCCGGAACTTCTTCAGATTTTAGGGACTCGCACCGAAAATGGCCGCCAAAACTTTTTCAGATTTAGGGACTCACGCTGAAAATGGCTGCCGGAACTTCTTCAGATTTTAGGGACTCGCGCCGAAAATGGCAGCCAAAACTTTTTCAGATTTAGGGACTCAAGCCGAAAATGGCCGCCGGAACTTCTTCAGATTTTAGGGACTCACGCCGAAGGTGGCTGCCAAAACTTCTTCAGATTTTAGGGACTCGCGCCAAAAATAGCCGCCGAAACTTCTTCAGATTTTAGGGACTCACGCCGAAGATGGCAGCCAAAACTTTTTCAGATTTAGGGACTCACGCCGAAAATGGCCGCCGGAACTTCTTTAGATTTCAGGGACTGGCGCCGAAAATGGCCGCCGAAACTTCTTCAGATTTTAGGGACTCACGCCGAAGATGGCAGCCAAAACTTTTTCAGATTTAGGGACTCACGCCGAAAATGGCCGCCGGAACTTCTTCAGATTTTAGGGACTCACGCCGAAGGTGGCTGCCAAAACTTCTTCAGATTTTAGGGACTCACACCGAAGGTGGCTGCCAAACTTCTTCAGATTTTAGGGACTCACGCCGAAAATGGCAGCCAAAACTTTTTCAGATTTAGGGACTCACGCCGAAAATGGCCGCCGGAACTTCTTCAGATTTTAGGGACTTACGCCGAAGATGGCAGCCAAAACTTTTTCAGATTTAGGGACTCAGCCGAAAATGGCCGCCGGAACTTCTTCAGATTTTAGGGACTCACGCCGAAGGTGGCTGCCAAAACTTATTCAGATTTTAGGGACTCACGCCGAAGGTGGCTGCCAAACTTTTCAATGAAATCCACTTCTTAATGTTCTTTGATAATTCTTCAGGTACCTGTCCAAAATAAGCAAAAATTGACATGCCCCTATCTATATGATGCATGCAATGTAATGGTTTCTTTCTTTTCTTTTTCTTTTTTCTCTTTCTTTCTCTTTTTTTCTTTTAGCCTTTTTATTCTAAAGTCTTACACCCTGAAAGGTCGTTCCTCAGATCTCTCCATCTCTTTACTGTTTTACTATATGCTCTTAAATCCTCATTTGAACATGCTTTGAAACCTTTTGTGCGGAAGGCTTTCTTGTCTTTAGGGTTATCACCCGTCTTCATAAATGATCTTCTGGTTCTTATATTATTCTTATAAGAACCCTTGTCATCTTCTTGGCTTGGCGTTGCCCCATTCAACCACGGGCTCCACTGCTTTGAATTTTCTGGCCTATCATATAGAGTCTTGATCTATTTCTAGTCACCAGGGTGAGCCAAGATGCTTCAATCCCTTGAGCTCTTCCTTGATCTTCTCGCAGCATTTCGATGGGAACTAACTTTCGGTCCCTATGCTTTAAATCTCATCATCATTCATTTTTAAAGTAAAAGGTAATTTACTTGTGTATATTTCAAAAAAATAATGATTGTTTGAAAAGATAACAGTCATTTCGAAAATCACAACTTGGACATTTTGAAAACATTGTTTGGAACAAATGGTAAACATCATAACTTTGGGAGAAAATGTCAAACCTTTTAAAACATGTTTGCCCCCGAAATATCAAACACCATAGCACATCTGTTTCAAGTTGCCAGAGACCAACTCTAATGAAGCGCTTATTTAGAAGATCTTGACCATTGTGGAGATATATGCCAATGTATAGTTTCTTCTGGTCTAATAGGCTTTTGAGAGGAACAACCCTACCTAGTTTCTACCCCGTTTAAGGTGGCTCTCTTAATCTCACTATCTCACCATGCCCCATCCTTCCCTCATTTGGGTGTCGATCAAGCACTTCGAAGTTTGACGTTCCTTGAAGAAAAGTTAACCCTTATAGGCGGAATGAAAGCTGAAGACATTCTCATTCAACTTGGATATTTATGGATGACCAGAATGGTCTTTGGGGCTTGTAATGTAGGCCTTTGGTTTATGGTTAAATGAAACAATATTTCTGTACTTGTGTAACTTGGATATGCCCATTATTCCTTCTCTTTTTTTGGATCACTCTAGACTGCCCGTTTTCGGGTTTTCACCCTAGAGTTCATTTCCTTTCTTTTTATTATATGCTGCCTTGCACTCTGGCTATATACTGATGTTCGTTTTCTATTAAATAATGTTTGATCCTTCAAAACTCCTCGAAACTGAGATTTCTTGAATGAAGGACTATGAATACATTTCTGGGAATTCTTGTGATTGGCCCGCCCAGATGAAATATTATTTTTTCTTTTTTCTTTTCTTCTTTTTCACTTTTTCTCTTGGATCGCTCTAGACTGCCCATTTTTGGGTTTTCACCTTAGAGGTCACTTCCTTCTTTTGTACCTTCAGATCAATGTATTTTGGCTGGATATTGATGCCAGCATGCTCAGGCAGACTACTCTTTTTCTTCATTTTCAGGATCACTCTAGACTGCCCATTTTTGGGTTTTCACCCTAGAGGTCATTTCCTTTTTCAAAATTGGCAATCTTCGGGCCGACTTGTCTTGACTTGGCTTCAATTCGAGCTTCTATACTAATTTTCAAAACTGATGTTTACTTGAAATGTGGATTCCTTGTGTCTCTTGCACATAGTTGAAGTCTCGTTCTTGTATTGTTTGATCTGTGTGTGAAGCATAGACTGTATTCTTCATTTATCTCTTTTTTTTAGACTGTTCATTCTGGGTTTTTAGCATTGAATCTCTTTCTTCTTATTCGAGTCTATGAATGTATCCTCGAATCAACACGGATCTATATTGGGTATTGATGCGATCTTCCGCTCGGAGTTAATTGCCTCTCTGTAGCTCTTCTGATATTTACTCGATCTGGATTGCTTCGGCCTTTTGATCTTTTTTTTTTGGTTTTTCGTTTGGACATATCCATGTTTTCAACCACGTTCTTCTGGTGATTTTCTGATCTTCGTATCCAATCTGTCTGGACTCATCTGTGTCTTCTGGTAAAGTAAAAGAACACTATTCGTTGTCATATTCACAAATGTCCTGAGAATGCCTTCAGGGGGTAGAGGTTTAGGGTCAACTTTCGTTTCAAGGATCTAAAACGACAAGTGCCTGAGAAGATAAATTCCTAAAATGGGAACTGCCCATTGTCTAAACACTCGCCTTTGTTCCTCTGTTGGCCTAAGTAAACTAGCAGATACTCACATTTACAGTATCACCACAACATTCAACCTCTTCTAAATATATGCAACTTAGAGTTGATCTTTGGGTTTGAAGCAAATGTACTGTTGCATTCAAAATTCGAGGACCTGGTATAGAAATGATATATACATATGTCCATTCAAAAATGTGTGTATATGCATATGGGAAAACTACCCCATAAAAATGAAATGTTTAAAGAATCAAGAATGTAAAAATGCTTTTCTAAATGGAAATGTGATTTTTAAATTCTAATAAACAATGATTTTTTTGCTGAGAATTTCTTTGTGAAATGATGAGAAAACCGTAGGGACCTTTGGATTATCTCCAGGGTACTAACTCATTATGCCCCTTCCAAGGTAGTGTAGGCTTGCCTCTTCTCTTGTTTTTCCACCGCTGGATCAATTCTCTCGTCATGACTCCCTCATCGACCAGCTTCTTGATTTTTTTAACGACCCCAAATTTCTTAGTGTCATGACCCATCGCCTCAATGTTTTGAAAGTGGTACCCATTTATCTCTTTGTTTCCTTCTGCTCCTAGGCAGGTCTGGTCTTTAAACTTAGGTCCCGGAGTGCATGTTCGATTCTCTCTGACTGTCATGAAGTCCTCAAAGATAGCTTTCATTTTCTCGAGCATCTTATTAAAGAAGAAATATGAAAGGTGGCATAGAAGTCAATTTTCTCTTCATCTACGGGAGGCTGTACTTGGGTCGCTAAACACAAACACCTCAAAGCACATTCCTTGAAGCTTTCATCAAGTTTCATCTTCGTACCCTAGAGATACCGACGACTTAGTGCTAGGTCCAAAGCACATCATATCACGGTAAGTCCTGCTAGACTGTCGGGGAAGTAGTGGATCGGTAATTTTTCAATGTATCCCTCCATCTTTTGCAGAATATGGCCGCGTGAATCTTGAGGCATCTTGTTCCATCATCATGTGCAAATATGAGAATCTTTGGAATTCGGAGGAACGACCAACCCAGGGTTCAAACAGAGTTTTCTTGTATTAAAGGCATCAAACTTCTTTTTCTCTCTTTTTCTCTCGAGTCCATCTTTTAACTGCTCGAATCTTGATTTTTGAGTGTCTTCAATTCTTTTATTCATGATAAAACTCTAATTGTTATTTGGATTACCCCCCAAAAATTTTATGCAAGGTAGTGATAGTGTTATGTAAAATATGTCATGATTGTACAATGTAATGCAATGCATGAATGCAAATGCGGTGTTGATTCTCGAACAGTCCTTAAAAGACTTTCAATCAATAGAAAAATGTATGGTTGCAAGAAACTAATAATGAATTACAGGTGACAGTTAGCTTCCTTCTCGAGATCTTGACTTCGGGAAGCAAAACCTGTGCTCCACGTCTCGACGTCGTCTTCAGGATGATGGATGACTTCGTCTTCTCTTCTTATTCTATTTTATGGACTCGTGACGTCATGATCTTTATTTTTGTGGCTTCTAAAAATGACATCAACAAGTGCAGGCATAATGCAGATAAGATCTTTTCTGGGTGCAAACGAATAATACGTCTAAACATGGATGGATTCTATCGGTCCTAAAGGAGTACTTTAAAAAAATTTAGGGTTTAAATTAAAATTCTCAAAGATCATTTGGTTTAAAAATTTCTCCATTTTTATTATCAAAAATTTTAACTTACTTAAAAATGAAACTTTTGGGTTTCTTTTTGTTATTATTATTATTCTGAAAGTTTTATGAGATAAGAAGTTTCAAAGCAAAATAATAATATTTTTATTTTTTTCTTTTTTTTGAGTTAAATTAAAATCTGAGAATTTAAAAATGGTCAAATGTGAAGATTTAAAATTGGGGTTCTGCGGCCCTGACTGAATCTTCTGCGTCGCACGTGCCTTATTGTCGTACCGTCTTCTTTCGCGATTGGTCTTTGCTCGGCCTAACTTGATACTGTAATATTATCGTTCCCGGAAAAGCTGACTTTTTCTATTTTGAAAACCTTTTAATGAACTGTTCTTGAATCAACACCATGTCATGATATGCAACATGAATGCAAATAAAGGCGTTGATTCCGCTGGTAATCACCATTTCGAACGACTTTCATGGGAACTAAAGGGTCCAGATTACAAAAAGATCCATATTACAAAAGGAGTCCCTATTACAAAAAGAGTCAATTACAAAGTCTTAATTACAAAATAAAGTTCTACACATAATCCCTAGCTCTACCTCCTAGCTCCTCGACAGCTCTGAGCAACTTGATAAACCTTGGTGCTTCTTCCATGTCCGGGGTTACGAAAGGTCGGAGAGTCATGGCTTCGGTAGCTAAGTCATTCACACACCTTGTAGCTCGTTGTATGTTCACCATTAGGGTCTCGTGTGTATACTTTGGCACTACACGCTTGTTCGGCAAATTGTTACGTCGGATCTGTTGAGTAATCTCTGACCGATGTCACGCGGCTGGATTGATGCTGTCCTTCTTAAGACACCTTTTTTCCATGATGAAAGATTTTCTAATCGGGCAAACCACTTGAATCAACGCCTCTATGTAATGTGGATGCAATGATAATGCAACAAAAATATGTGTAAAAATAAAATAAAACACAAAAAGAAATGAGTTAGTACCGGATAAAAATAATAAATACATAAATAAAAGGACAAATTAAATAAGGTAAATAAACAAAACGACCCTATTTATCTAGTCCAAAACACCTGAGGTTATCCGCATGGCTCTAACAGGGTGGGTTTCTATGTTCTCTACATGCAGTGTTGGTGCTAGGAGGTACCCGAATTGTCCTTGCTGTCCCCTACTAAGGGTAGCAAGGCCCCCGATCATCACCCATTATAGGCTCCTTTCAACCGGGTTCAATTCAGGGGGACCCATTCGCTTATGCCCGTACGAAAGAACGATATCCTTACGAAAGCATAAGGAACTCGAGCCCCGAAGGTACTTGCTAGGCCCATACGGGAGAACGATATCTCCATGAAAGCATTAGCGTTTTCCCCCCCACTTAAAAAGACGGGTTTATATGCCATATTTTAAATGCATTAAAATAAACGCACAATTATGACCGAATGTTAATTTAATAGTCACTTTAATCCGGAACTTCCAATATTAGTAAAGCGGTAATTATTTTAAAAGCTTGACTCTCATTTGTTTTTTTTTTAAAAAAAAAAACAAAAATTGTCCCCAGCGGAGTCGCCATCTGTAGCGATGTCCTTTTTCTTCTTATCGCTAAAATAAAAACGTGGGTTTTCGAAGGTGTTTTTGAAAGGTGTTTGTGATTCTTAAAAATATTTATTCCGTGGGGTTTTAAAAAAACTGCATTTTTTAAAAAAATGGAGTCGCCACCGGCCACTTAGGTAGGTCGGACACCATAAAACCAGAGATTCAAAAAGATTGGGTTCGGGAGTCGGTTACGGATGGGGAAGGATTAGCACCCCCACATCACCCAAAATTGGTACTTTAATAATTACCGCTTTATTAATATTAGATTTTTCGGGTTAAAGTGACGATTAGTTTAAAATTCGGTTATGATTGCGAATAAATTTTAAAGGCCCCGTTATCCGATGGTAAACGCCCAACCACTATCACTACGCCTGATACTGGCCCCGTTTACGCTCGGATAAAAGGGCACCGCATTGACAATTTATATCTCGATATGCAATCTTAGTGGGCAAAATATAAAACATGGCAAATAATTTAAATGCAATAAATATTAACATAACAGAATACTAATCTAACATAAATAAAATGCTAAATTAAAACATACATATATACATATTAATCTAACTCATAAATAAAAACATATCTAGCATAAATAAAATACTAACATTCATAAATATTAATCTAACACAAATAAAAACATATTAAATATTAATCTAAAACATAAACATGCAAAATAAAAAATAAGACTACAATTTTGAAATAACTAATACTTCATTAATTTATAAAAATTACAACACTAATAAAAGGGAAGAAAATATACCTAATTAGGAGCTCGTATGACAAACCCCGATTGAACCCCACCGAGATCTACCGCGACCCCTCCAAAAATTTAACTAGATCGGACCTAAAATAAGACCCCGAACGAATGTTGGATCGAACCAACTAGGGTTGAGGGCACTGCCCCCAACCCCGGCCAGCCTTGCGGCCGGCCATGCCCCTATGAATTGATGGCAATTCAATTGCCAATTTCTCTTCAATTTTGGGCGTGCCATTGCTCTTCAATTGGCAGCCTATTTATAGGCCAAAGAGGGTGACGTGGAGCACCCTGCTCCACGCAATTTTCTTCCCTTTTTTTTAATATATATTATTTTTTTTGATTTTTTATATTAATAATTTTATTATTATAATAACACTAAAACCCGGTCAAAAATGAGTGATTACAGGGGTAGAGTTCTTACCTTCAAGCTTCATGTTCTGATTATCGACCAATTTTTTTTTCGATTCAATGACCCATTTCTCTTTAGCCATTGCGGTCATTAGGTTTATCATCTCGTCCATTTGCTTCTTCAATTCTTGCATCTCAGTTCATTCGTCACTAGCACGAATATCGTATGTCATGTCTGTTGCAAAGCCTTTGGATGTGCTGCCCTCTCTATTCTTTGGTGTACCTTTAGGACAACTCCTAGAATTTATATATTCTATTTGATCATGAGACCTTTTTTCCATTATGATTACCTTCTACAATGATGGCCACTTGCGAAATTAATACCTTTATTTTATACCATAAGGATGCAATGCAAAGCAAATGTAAAGAAAAAACAACACAAAAGAAAACTATGTCAGTACGGTGAAGTAATTGAATAAATAAAGCTAATTAAATTAAGTGGCAAATAATAAACAAGACAATAAATTAAAGTAATTAAATCATGCGATTAAAACAAGAATAAACAATCAACAAAAGAAAACACGGATAAACAAACAAGGCCTAATCAGGGTTACCGCTAAACGAGCAGAGTTTCAGCATGGCTCTAAAGGGTAGGCTCTTACGGCCCACTATATACGGTTTGTATCTAAAGTAAAGGGTACTCGAACTGTCGCTAGGACATCGATTCGGGGGGATACGACCCATATACCATACAAGGGTGTGGACCCCATGAAATATAAGGATCGAATCCCAGAAGTGAATTACCACACTATACGGAGGTGAACATCCCACGAGGCAAAGTAATCACTCCCACTTATTGAGGGACAAAGCTTGGGGAAGAGCTCATACATGAATGACAAATTTATCAAACACTGGATATATAAAGTGGTAAAACAAACAAGGTTAGGAGATTACGCCCGAAGACTCTGGACGACACTCCTACTAGAATATCGAGGCCTCAAGTACTAAACTAGACTAATAAATAAATATGAAAAATTAATATGCATGAAAAAATCAAAAAGTGCCAACAAATAAAATACAAGGCATGAATAAAGAAATAACATAAACCTGAAAAAGCATGAATATTAAAAGATAGCATATCATACAAGAAAATAAATACATACATCTATATATCAAAATACCATACCATATATTATACATTATATATATTAGTAAGGAAAAAAACTATATAATTTGATACGTAGTATAAAAATATAATTACATATACTATATCTTACGACTATATATACATATAATACTATATATTAAATAATATGTATGTATACACATATAAAGAAAACAGATTATGAGTATATATATAAAAGGGGAAAGAACCAATAAATAATTAAATAGTAACGAAATAAATATCAACAAAGAAACATATCTCAAAGAGAAAAAAAAATATGACAAATTAAGGCATGTTAAGCTAATATTACGGATTAAAAAACAAATGAATTAAAGGCATTAAATAAAAGAAACAAACAGAATTAAAGGCCCAAAGGACCAAAATGCACCAAAAGAGAAATTTTAAAGTCAAAATTCGAAGAAAAATGAAGGCAAAATTAGAAGGTTTGGGAACTAAGAGGGACTGCGGAAATGATTAAACTAGGGAGGAAGGATTTAAATGAAGTAATTAACTCATTTTAAAATATTTGTATATAAACCAAGAAAAATAACATATTTCATTTTATTTTCATTTCTAAAACCGATCAAAACACTCTCCTCCCAAACTCCCTGCGTTGTTCATCCTGAGTTCTTGAATCCTCCACCGTCCCAACCACGGTCACTGGCCGCCACTCACCGGCGCTGAGGACCTTGAAACTTACAACCAAAACAAACCACACCTTCTCCTAAATTCAAATCTAACCCCTGTTTTTCAAAATAGGACTTCTCTCACCCTAGATCTGTAAAAAATCGAGGCCTAAAAATAAAACCTAACCCTTTTGGTTACAAAAAAGGTGGAGAGATAGATGGTGTTGTTCATCGGCGCACCGCCCTCAACCGTCTACAACAACGATGGCCCGAGATTGAGATGGTAAGACTTTTACCCTCCTTTTTCTTCGAATTCGAAATGTAAAATAACAAGAATGAAAAATATACCTCTGAAGCTTTCATGTTTTTTTCTTTGTATTCATTCAAATCTGATATTACAATGGATTGCTTTTCCTCTTTATAGCTAATTACATTTGTTTACATAGATAAGTAAACTTTAAATGAATAACTGTAGATGATTTCATTCTGGCATCCCCTTATTTCTTTATTATTTTTTGTCTTGTTCAGTTGTTGGAGAAAATCGGTAGTCGTACGACAGCGACGCGATTTTCGGCAGTGGTGCCATGTGGATGGAGGAGATAGAGCGACTAAAGCGCGTGTGAGAGATGAAGTGTCAGTGATGGCTTTCACGCGCGCGTGGGGAGTTGGGCAGTCATCTCTCCTGGCACCTGGACCGTCAGATCAGATCTGACGGTGGAGATTGGGCGGCTGTAGGATAAGATAGGTTAGGTTATCAGATTAGGGTTAGGGTTTTGATTATTAGAAATGGACAAATGAGCCTTATGTAATATATTTTGGTTATGTAATAATGGACTTGAACATTTATTAAATGAGTTTTTAATACTATATGATATGTTTTTA
Organism: Hibiscus mutabilis; assembly: GCA_019671005.1. NCBI lineage: Eukaryota > Viridiplantae > Streptophyta > Magnoliopsida > Malvales > Malvaceae > Hibiscus > Hibiscus mutabilis. The sequence continues at coordinate 17,465,972 of CM033717.1, read as the reverse complement.
ATTATAGCCCATTTACATATTACTATTAATAATATTATTATTCATCATTAATAATAATAATAATTGAATAATAATAACAAATAATATAATATAATACTAATATAACTCGGATAAAAATTAGTGATTACAACACTATAAGTCGTACAAGGCATTTACCGAGTTCTTAAGCTTTATGCTCGAGTATAAGGATATTTCTCAGTTTCTCAGTTTTACAATTAATTTTAGGCCTTTAGGGGTCTATCGGATCAAACATTAGAATTTTTCAGCTCCACGGGCGAAAACTCACATTTTTGGGCAGATTGCCCAGAGGATACCGATACCTTCATACGCGTGTCGATACACCCTTCAAGGTACCGATACCCTTCCAAGCGTATCGGTACCAGGCTTCACACTTGTAGGGGTTTTTGCTAGTCAACTCGTATCGATACACAAGACCGAGTACCTATACCACAACTGTACCGATACACCCTCAAGCGTATCAGTAGCCATTTTGGCTACTAGAATTTGATGGAACAGGGACGGTACTAATACACCCCTACGCGTACCGATACCCCTAAAACACCTGCTATGATTGCAATAAAATCAACAAGGGTATCAATACCAGTTCATACTCACTACATCAAAATAGATTTTTAGCATCGTTTTTTAGCCCTATACTGACGTTTTTAGCGCCGTTAAAAACCATCCCGATGCTAAAAAAACGAGGTGAAAAGTGCCGCTGAAACCAACGCCACAAACTTTAGCGTTTGTGTATGAAAACGCCGCGAATGGTCATGTTCTATAACGGCGTTTGGAATACCAAAGCCACTAATACCTTCTCTGTAACAACGTTGAAATATCAAAACGCCGCAAAAGATCTTATTCTGCAGCGGCATTTTCTATTTAAAACGCCACTAATACCATGTCTTTAGTGGAGTTTTAATTTCAAAATGCCGCTAAATGTCAAGTTATAGTGACATTTTTCCCCTAAAACACTGCTAAATGTGATGTGATATTGCAATATTTAGTGGCAATTTTGCCACAAACGACGCAAATTTACCTTTTTGATAATTATTATTTTTATTACAAATTACTATTTTTTATTTCACAATGACATTGCGGAACAATTTTAACATCATTGACAATTAAAATCAAATTCTTAAATCTAAAATGTAAAAGACTAAAATTTAAATGTACAAAAAGTATAGAAACTAGGAATATATTTTAACTGATTGCCAAATAGTAAAACAATCACCAGTCACATGATTCTATTATTCTAAGATTTAAGTTTCAGGGATACCAAACAAACAAAATTGGAGTATGGCAGCAAGAAAGCGATACAATGACAACAACAAAAAATTTGATAACAATTATGATTGTGGCATGCTCAATATTCAAATCCTATTCATCTACATCAACTTCTTGGTTGGCAGCATCGAATAATTGCTTAACCTTTTCTGAATCAAGTCCTATAGACCATAGCACTCTTAGCAGCATCTGCAACTTCCTAAAGGCAAAAAGAATGACGATTATCAACAGGAAATATAAATTTCTTACACACCAGTTAAAAAAAATAAAGTGAAATCCCAACAAACAACACCTTCAATGAAAGCATATTAGCAATACCACATTACGAAAAGATTCATGTCAATCCCAAACACTTAATTTTTGCTTTAAATTGTGAAAAGTCAAGCATGGCATTTCAATTAAGAATAATTGTTTAATTGAACTGAAAGGAAGCTAAAACAGTTATTCTTGGATGTGTGTGTATATTTAAAAAAAAAGATCTTTTTTAAACTAAGTAACTTAAAGACTTCATTTACAATAGCAACATTACCGATATACTATATATAATCTATATACCGATATACTAATCAGACGCGTAAAGCTACCTGTAAGAATCAGCGTCTCTGTTATATTCGCACAAAATGAACTTCTGCCCACTGTCCAGATCAGATAAAACCAGTTCCACAACAAGCAATGCTTGAATGAAAAGTTTAAATAAGATGGTTACATTTTGGATGGGCTAATGGGAGTTCTTAAGAATTAAACACTACATATTGTGATCACATTTAGATGTTAACCTATGCCTCATGTTTCTACCTCCTTCAGGACATTAAAGGATAGATTTATAACGTAGAAGGCATTAACTTGAGAAAAAAGATGTTAAGAACATACATCTCCCTCCTATGGGAAGCAACCACTACTCATCTTCACTATCAGATTCTAGATTTGCAATCGTCCTTGTAGGCAGGTCCAAAGTAGAGGCAGAAAAATAATAAATAAGATAATTTAAAAAAATATCTCAGCACGTTCATTACCCTGAATTTTGGCATAAATGAATATACAAACAAGATTTTGAACTTACTTCAGTAGATGTAAGTTGAAGCCAGAAAAGAAATGCAAACTTGAAGCGATAATAATATGGAAACCTGTAAAAAAATAGAACAAATGATAAACAAATTTACACATCTTGGCAAGAAACAACAGTGTCAGGAGCAACCAAGTGCAATTTTCTTTAAGAATATGGAAGACAAATGTTGCTAAAATGAAATACTAAAGGCAAAACAATTAAACTCCAGAATTTAAATAAAATGGCAAGGATTAAAAGTGAAAAAAAAAAACTAATTTGCTAACCTGCCCAATATATAAGTCACTTTTGCTGCTCACTTTCATTGTTTCTTTCAATTGCCCTAAATGTAGAATATACAGGTAAAACTACTCCCACAGAACAGCTACAACATAGACAGAGACACAAAGAGAGAAAGAGATTAGATTGATCTACACATTGTGGTTTCAGTTGATGAATCGACTTTTACATTCAACATTTAATCACATATTGATGAAAAAAATCAGAGAAAATATCAAACCAGACACCAAAAAGAAACGCATTAGATTAAATAACATACCGTGCTGAACGAGTAACAATGTTGGAACCAAGAGGTCAAAGGAACAATCGTAAACCTACTAAAAGGCATCAGTTGGCGTTACAATGATCCCTTGCAACATCCTCAAGTGGCTTTCATCATCTTCATTTCCACTACCCCATTTCCACATTCTAATTAATGGTAGTCAGAGCATCCCAAATTACTCATTGCTTTGGAGAAGTAAAATTCATGTTTATCTAAACAAAACTATTGAAATCAATCGAGTAAGTAACAAAAGAAAAGCCAACAACATAAGAATAACTTTACCAATACAAATGAAGAAGGTTGTTTTGGAGAGGCATACATGAAGCACAAATCAGGGACAGAGGAATTCTGTAAAACTGTGAAATACGGTGTGCGATCACTGTCATTCCTCGGCACTCGGTGGATATAGTTTTCTGTAAAACTGAAGCTGTGTGCATATCAATACTTGCTCTGCATTCATCCAAACAAAGAACCTAAAAACATTCAATACGGTTAGTTCTTTCCCTCCTTCGCCAATCAAGATTTCATTCGGATTGCTTCGATAACGAATAAAAGCACTAATATTTTTTTCCAAAAGATAGAAGCAAGATTCTTTGTTTTGAACATATATACATACATGAAGTACTAAATCTGTGGAGAAAAGGGCAAGCAAAACTACTAGCCAACCCAAATTCGCTTCATTGTCATGCAGATCACTGTAACATATTGGTTTGCCTACTGTCTCACATTTGAATTTAATCTCATAAATTTATCTTCTTAGTGCTATCATCTCCTTGTTAAAGTTAAATCTTCCAATAGATGGTAATGTGGATTTAATTTTCCATTGCAAAAGAATGTGAGAACATTTGGAACCAAGCAAGTAAAACCACAAAGTTCCAGTTAGCAATCAGTTTATTAAATAGACTTGGATCATTTAATTTTATTCAGCATCAAAATGTCATCTTTTAATTTACCTTAGAAGACTTGAGAAGGAGCAAGTGCAAGGCAAAGGAGCTGCCTTTGCCTGACAGAAAACAATGTCCCACCTTCTTTTACCTGAGCTTCCAGTCCTCTTTTCGCTTCCACTTCCTCCTTTACATGGCATTTCTCCAAAACATCTCATATTTTTGTATCGTTACTCATCCGGAAAGGATCCAGGTTGTCCCTAAAAATAATTAAGAAGACACCAGTTCATTAGTTACTTACTCATTTATAACAAAAGAAAAATTAGGCCGGCAAGAAGGTATTTCCAATTGTCAAGAAGAAGGTTGATTTCTGTACTTGTCTCTGAACAAATTCAATTCCACAACTAAAAAAACGAATCAAAAATCAAATTAAAATCCTTAAAATTCCCATTTGTATAACGCAAAGAAGAGGGGAAAAAACCTTTGAAGCTTCTCGACCGATTTAAAGCGTCATCTTGTTGTCGTGTAACAACCAGTTCCATAGTACTTCAAAGCCCACCGGTGGGCAGAGAGTGATGACGGAGAGAGGGGCAGCGGAATATCATTGACGATTTCATCTGACCGGTGGAGATGAGGGAGTGAGAAGCAATTGGAGGCCGGAGAAAATTAGGGCTTTGGTTTCATTTGGGGATCGGGGTGAGGGAGAGGAGTGGGTTATTCAGAATGAGAGTGCGTTTTTTATACAAACGTCACTATACATAAACCTCTTGCGACGTTTTCATGCAAACGCCACTATACATAAACCTATGCTGCGTTTTTATTTATAAACGTCACTAAAGTACAAGTATTTATGGCGTTTTTCAAGTAAACGTCGGGAATTTTATCAGTTTGTGGCGTTCCTTTTATAAATGTCACGATATGTTTAGAATTAGCGGCGTTTACTCGAAAAATGTCGCTAAAAGTGCCGCAATATGCCATATTTGATGTAGTGACTGACTGATTGTATCGGTGCTCGAACCCAGAATTCGAATTCTGAAGCTCGAAATTCATCCTAACACTCCCCCAATCATTATAAAAAGACCCCAAAATGAACATACATGTTATGGAAGGTGTTTTAAGTGATTTCCTACTCTTTTTACACCATTTCAACACCAATCTCAAGTTTTACCGTTGACAATCATAATTAAGCATTTCAAGCACCAAAACACCAAACAAGCATACAAGACTTTATATTCAGATATGCAAGAAACAACGGAGTTGAAAGTGTACTAACCAAACTCTTTTAACTAAGCAAGAAGCATCTAGCCCAACCTCAAACTTTCCTCTTCTCTTGACCTTGGAAGTCTCCCAAACTTCCTTCACTACAAGAAGATGTTGCACAACCAGTCACGACATTGCTAGAAGATTAAGGAACATAAAAGGAAGAGCTTAACAGCAAGAAATGAAGCCAAGTCTTGAATTTTCGTTCTTTCTCCTCAACCCCCACCAAAACCCAAACTTTTCATCCACCACCATCTTTGATGAAAATTACCTTGAAATGTAGATCCTTGGATGGTGATTCCAACACTCTCTACTCAAAATTCAGGAATCTAACTCAAGGATGCAAAGATTAGACCTTTTCCTTTGGGTCTACAAGGAAGAATGGAGGAGTGAGAGATGAGGTGAAGGTGGAGACAACATGAGATCATTCTCCAAGCTTTTTCTACAGAGCCATTAATAAAACCAGCCCCATTCCTTTAAATTATGAGGAAATTAATTTCTTGCCCCTCTCTCATCTACCCATTCACCTATTAGCCCAAAGCATTAAGCCCAACAACACAAGGAATCACATTTAAGGAGCTTTTGGGCCTCCAACAGTACAACTTCGTGGCCCAACACGTGAGGCCCACGAATGCGGGTAATTACGACTCTCCCCTCCTTAAAGAAATTTCGTCCTCAAAATTTACCTTTTAGGAACAAATGCGGGTAAAGCAGCTTCATGTCTTTTTTCTACCTCTCACGTTGCTTCTTCGACCCTGTGATTCCTCCAAAGCATCTTCACCAAGGATATACATTTGTTGCAAAGTTCCTTGACTCCCTTATCAAGAACTCTTATTGGCTCCTCCTCGTAGGTCAAGTCGGTGTTGATCTCTATCTCCTCTAAAGGAATAACATGCAAAGGGTCGAAATGATAACACTTCAACATAGACATATGGAACACATTGTGGATGCACGCCATCTCTGGAGGCAAGGCTAACCAGTACACCACGGGTCTAACCCTCTCAAGAATCTCATAGAGCCTGATAAACCGCGGGCTCAACTTACCTTTTCGCCCAAAACAGATTACCCTCTTCCACGGTGACACCTTAAGAAACATATTGTCACCAACCTCATACTTGATGTACTTACTCTTTTGATCCGCGTAAGCTTTCTGATGATCAAAGGCCGCTTGCAATCTTTCTTTTGATGATTTGAAGCTTCTCATCAGTTTTTCTAACTAATTATGATCCCACAATCCTTTTTTCATTGAGTTTGGTCCAACATAAGGGTATTCTACACTTTCGCCTATACAAAGCCTCAAAAGGAGCCATCTTGATACTCAATTAGAAATTGTTGTTATAAGAAAACTCAACAACCGGTAGCTGGTTCTCCCAACTCTTGTCAAAGTCGATAACATAACACCGAAGCATATCTTCCAAGATTTGAATGAATCACTCAGACCGACCATTAGTCTGAGGTGAAAAATGGTACTGAAATACAACTTTGTGTCCAAAGCTTCATGAATTTTCTTCCACAGTCATGCCATGAACCGAGGATCTTTATCTAATATAATCGAAGATGACACCCCGTGCAATCGCACAATCTCTTGATGTACAATTGTGCCAACCTCTCAAGCATAAAATCCATACACACAGGTAAGAAATGTGTAGACTTGGTCAACGATTCACTATCACCCATATATCATCATGCTTCCTTTGAGTCAAAGGCAGACCCATCACAAAATCTATGGTCACACGATTCCACTTCCACTGTGGAATATGGATAGGTGAAGCAATCTCGGAAGGAACTTGATGTTTCGCCTTAACTTGTTGGAAAACAAGACATCTTGTTCTGAACTCTAACACATCTCTCTTCATGTTAGGCCACCAATAAAAAAGGGCGAAGATCTTGGTATATCTTATTACTGCCCCGAATACACAAAAACGAGTTATGGTTCGCTTACAAAGAATACGGTCCCTCAAATCCTTCAAAGCTGGAACACACAAACGACCCTTGAATTACAAGATTCCCTTATCTCGTACTTCGAAGTTCGGTGCTTCTCCTCTTTGAATCATATCAATCTTTGCTACTAGCTATTCAGCTAGCACTTGAGTCATCTTAATCTCTTGCACCAAGGTAGGCTCTACATGAAGCTCGGCTAACAACCCACCATTCTCTATCATCTTCAACTGGGCAAACATTACCCTTAAGTCTGACATGGACTTTCGTGTCAAAGCATCGACCACCACATTAGCTTTATCGGGATGGTACTCAATAATGCAATCATAATCTTTCAACAACTCGATCTAACGTCTTTATCTCAATTTCAACTTATTTTGGGTGGGGAGATACTTTAAACTCTTGTGATCGGTGTAGACGTAGCAATTTTCTCCATATAGATAGTGCCTCCAAATCTTCAATGCGAAGATAACTGCAGTTAGCTCCAAATTGTGCGTAGGGTAATTCCTTTCATGAGGCTTGAGTTGTATCGAGGCGTAAGCCACCACTTTCCATTCTTTCATGAGAACACAACCAAACTCATTCAACGAGGCATCACTAAAAACCACCTAATCCTTACCTTGCTCGGGTTTTGTTAAAACTTGGGTTTTTGTCAAGTAAGCCTTCAATTGTTTAAAGCTTTGTTGTCTCTTCTCATTCCACTCAAACGGAACTCTTTTCTATAACAACTTAGTCATAAGTGCCCTATGATAGAAAAGCCCTCGACAAAACATCGATAATATCCGGTAAGCCCAAGGAAACTACGAACTTCCGTGATATTTCTAGGTGGTTTCCACTCAACCACAACCTAAATCTTTTGCAAATTAACGCAAATATTATCTGTCACTACAATGTGGCCCAAAAATGCCATTTTTGAAAGTCGAAACTCGTACTTGCTAAACTTCGCAAAAACTTCTTTTCTCTCAAGGTCTGAAGGAAAACGCGAAGATGATAATCATGCTCCTCCTCTGAGTGCGAATAAACCAAAATGTCATCAATATTGAATACCATCGCAAACTGATCTAGATAAGGTTAGAAGATCCGGTTTATCAAGTTAATAAAAGCTGCATGTGCATTGGTAAGGCCAAACGGAATTACTAAGAACTCATAGTTTCCATATCACGTCCTTAAAGTGGTTTTCTAAACATCCTCTTCTACTACCTTCAAATGATAGTAACCCGACCTTAAGTTGATCTTTGAAAACACACAGACACCTCTTAACTAGTCAAACATGTTATCTATCCTGGGTAAGGGATAACGTTTCTTCACTGTTACCTTGTTGAGTTGATGGTAATCAATGCACATCCTCATTGACCCATCACTTTTTGACGAACAAAACTGGTGCACCCCAAGGTGAGATGCTCGGTCAGATAAAACCCATTTCTAACAACTCTTGGAACTGATTTTTTAGCTTTTTCAATTCAGTTGGTGTCATATAATACAGTGCAATGGATACTAGTGTCGTGCCAAGCATCACATCTATCTGAAACTCTAGTTCATGATTCTAAGGTAATCTGGGCAACTCTTCCAGAAACACATCGACAAACTCACTAGCGGTCCAGAGGCTCTCAAGCTTCAGACTACTTGTATTTGTGTCAACTACATGGGCTAAGAAGGCCTCGTAACCTTGTTGTATCGTTCTTGACTCAACCCAAGGATATTCGTTGCACCATGGCAGTAAAACATCTGGTTGGGGCCTCACAAAAGGTAGCAAATAGCCTAGGAATGACCCTCACAATGCGATTTAGGGCCCTATGCAGGTGGGTGAAGTAGTCGGCCCCATGTCACCTCTTATCCTCTGATCTCTCATCGGTCTCGGGGATATAATCATCTTCATAACTCTCCTCTTATGAGCCCCAACTTTCTTCATGGTCACGTGCACCTCCAGGCATGATTCAAACTCTGCACAGATAAATAAATAAGGTTACTCCATCGGATATTCAGTTTAAATGAGTATAACTTTGACTTATGGACATGTATTCACAAGACACTCATTTTTACGACTCTCTACCACCCTAGGGTTTCCTAGAACCAGCTAAAACTAGGCTTTAATACCACTAAATGTAATGCCCTAAACCTAACGTCACATTTGGGCCTCAAGCCCAACCCATTCATAAAATTTTGCAACTAGACTTAGCCCAAAATATAAGGAATTCCATAAATCAAACAACATTTTGGAAATAAGTCAATACAAAATAGTTAAACCATTTGAATGAGAGCTCTAATTTAAAATAAAGTAATTAAAAGCATTGAGATGATTAACAAATCCAAATAGAGTTCTGCAGACACTATCAAGGGTCTTATGAATACATTGCCCAACAAGCCTAAGTATTGCACTCTTAATCACATCGATGAACTGAAATCCTACTCCGATGAGACTCCTTTTAATGCAACGTGGCCACCTAAAACCCCGCGTAAGGAAACAACGATTCCAAATGCTGAGCTCATAAAGCTCAGTGGATACACCTCTACTCTACCATACTTTATGCAAATCATAATTAAAAGTATGTAGCTAAGCAAGATGATATGGCAATTAAAATGATATGCGGTGCTACACTAATCGCCTAAACACATGCTAATCATAATATAACAACCATAGGGAACATAAGGCCCAAGCATACCATACCACATCAACATAGGAGTGAGGCTCGGGTCACATGGCATCAAGAACGCACACTTAATGGGTAAGACCGGATCACACAGCATCAGAACATACACTCGTACTCGGAGTCCCCCTCGAGCACCTTCGAATGAGGCTTGGGTCACATAGCTTTGGTAACCTTCATTCGGTAATTGTCTTACCATGGTGTTGCAACATGTCTTGGGTATCTAGATCTCATCAAACAAGTGCCCACTCGGCACACTACATCAAGCACATAACCACAACATCCTATGGTTTCTAACAATATAAGCCACACAAGGCATTTACCAAGTTCTTAAGCTTTATGCTCGAGTATAAGGATATTTCTTAATTTCTCAATTTTATAATTCATTGTAGGCCTTTAGGGGTCCATCGGATCTAACATTATAATTTTCAGTTTTTTGGGCAAAAACTCACATTTTAAGGCAGATTGCCTAGAGGATACTGATACCCTTATAAGCGTATCAATACACCTTTCAAGGTATCAATACCCTTCCAAGCGTATCGATATCGGGCTTCACACTCATAGAGGTTTTGTCTTGTCACCCCGTACCAATACACGAGGCCGTGTACTGATACCCCAATTGTACTGATACACCCTCAAGCATACTAATACCCATTTTGGCTACTAAAATTTGATGGAACAAGGACGGTATTGATACCCCCTTTAAACACTTGATGGGATTGCCATAAAATCAACGGGGTACCGATACCAATTCATATTGTATCAGTACTCGAACTCATAATTCAAATTTTATAGCTCAAAATGCATCCCAACACTCCCTCAATCATTATAGAAAGACTTCAAAATGAACTTACAGGTTATAGAAGGTGTTTTAAATAAGTTCCTACTCTTTTTACACCATTTAAACATCAATCTCAAGTTTTACCATTGACAACCACACTCAAGCCTTTCAAGCACTAAAACATCAAACAATCATACAAGACTTTACATTTAGAAAATGCAATAAACAAGGGAGTTGGAAGTATACTAACTAAACTCTCCTTCAACTCGAGCAAGAAGCTTCTAGCCCAACCTCAAACTTTCCTCTTCTCTTGAGCCTTGGAAGTCTCCCAAACTTCCTTCACTACAATAAGATGTTGCACAACCAGTCACAACATTGCTAGAAGATTAAGGAACATAAAAGGAAAAGCTTAACAACAAGAAATGAAGCTAAGTCTTGAATTTTCGTTCTTTCTCCTCAACCCCACCAAAACCCAAACTTTTCATCCACCACCATCTTTGATGAAATTTACCTTGAAATGTAGATCTTTGGATGGTGATTCCAACACTCTACTCAAAATTCAGGAATCTAACTCAAGGATGCAAAGATTAGACCTTTTCCTTTGGGTCTACAAGGAAGAATGGAGGAGTGAGAGATGAGGTGAAGGTGGAGACAACATGAGATCATTCTCCAAGCTTTTTCTACAGAGCCATTAATAAAACCAGCCCCATTCCTTTAAATTATGAGGAAATTAATTTCTTGCCCCTCTCTCATCTACCCATTCACCTATTAGCCCAAAGCATTAAGCCCAACAACACAAGGAATCACATTTAAGGAGCTTTTGGGCCTCCAACAAGACAACCGTGGCCCTAACACGTGAGGCCCACTTAACGCGGGTAATTACGACTCTCCCCTCCTTAAAGAAATTTCGTCCTCAAAATTTACCTTTTAGGAACAAATGCGGGTAAAGCAGCTTCATGTCTTTTTTCTACCTCTCACGTTGCTTCTTCGACCCTGTGATTCCTCCAAAGCATCTTCACCAAGGATATACATTTGTTGCAAAGTTCCTTGACTCCCTTATCAAGAACTCTTATTGGCTCCTCCTCGTAGGTCAAGTCGGTGTTGATCTCTATCTCCTCTAAAGGAATAACATGCAAAGGGTCGAAATGATAACACTTCAACATAGACATATGGAACACATTGTGGATGCACGCCATCTCTGGAGGCAAGGCTAACCAGTACACCACGGGTCTAACCCTCTCAAGAATCTCATAGAGCCTGATAAACCGCGGGCTCAACTTACCTTTTCGCCCAAAACAGATTACCCTCTTCCACGGTGACACCTTAAGAAACATATTGTCACCAACCTCATACTTGATGTACTTACTCTTTTGATCCGCGTAAGCTTTCTGATGATCAAAGGCCGCTTGCAATCTTTCTTTTGATGATTTGAAGCTTCTCATCAGTTTTTCTAACTAATTATGATCCCACAATCCTTTTTTCATTGAGTTTGGTCCAACATAAGGGTATTCTACACTTTCGCCTATACAAAGCCTCAAAAGGAGCCATCTTGATACTCAATTAGAAATTGTTGTTATAAGAAAACTCAACAACCGGTAGCTGGTTCTCCCAACTCTTGTCAAAGTCGATAACATAACACCGAAGCATATCTTCCAAGATTTGAATGAATCACTCAGACCGACCATTAGTCTGAGGTGAAAATGGTATCAAATACAACTTTGTGTCCAAAGCTTCATGAATTTTCTTCCACAGTCATGCCATGAACCGAGGATCTTTATCTAATATAATCGAAGATGACACCCCGTGCAATCGCACAATCTCTTGATGTACAATTGTGCCAACCTCTCAAGCATAAAATCCATACACACAGGTAAGAAATGTGTAGACTTGGTCAACGATTCACTATCACCCATATATCATCATGCTTCCTTTGAGTCAAAGGCAGACCCATCACAAAATCTATGGTCACACGATTCCACTTCCACTGTGGAATATGGATAGGCTGAAGCAATCCTGAAGGAACTTGATGTTTCGCCTTAACTTGTTGGAAAACAAGACATCTTGTTACGAACTCTAACACATCTCTCTTCATGTTAGGCCACCAATAAAAAAGGGCGAAGATCTTGGTATATCTTATTACTGCCCCGAATACACAAAAACGAGTTATGGTTCGCTTACAAAGAATACGGTCCCTCAAATCCTTCAAAGCTGGAACACACAAACGACCCTTGAATTACAAGATTCCCTTATCTCGTACTTCGAAGTTCGGTGCTTCTCCTCTTTGAATCATATCAATCTTTGCTACTAGCTATTCAGCTAGCACTTGAGTCATCTTAATCTCTTGCACCAAGGTAGGCTCTACATGAAGCTCGGCTAACAACCCACCATTCTCTATCATCTTCAATCGGGCAAACATTACCCTTAAGTCCGACATGGACTTTCGTGTCAAAGCATCGACCACCACATTAGCTTTATCGGGATGGTACTCAATAATGCAATCATAATCTTTCAACAACTCGATCTAACGTCTTTATCTCAATTTCAACTTATTTTGGGTGGGGAGATACTTTAAACTCTTGTGATCGGTGTAGACGTAGCAATTTTCTCCATATAGATAGTGCCTCCAAATCTTCAATGCGAAGATAATGCAGATTAGCTCCAAATTGTGCGTAGGGTAATTCCTTTCATGAGGCTTGAGTTGTATCGAGGCGTAAGCCACCACTTTCCATTCTTTCATGAGAACACAACCAAACTCATTCAACGAGGCATCACTAAAAACCACCTAATCCTTACCTTGCTCGGGTTTTGTTAAAACTTGGGTTTTTGTCAAGTAAGCCTTCAATTGTTTAAAGCTTTGTTGTCTCTTCTCATTCCACTCAAACGGAACTCTTTTCTATAACAACTTAGTCATAAGTGCCCTATGATAGAAAAGCCCTCGACAAAACATCGATAATATCCGGTAAGCCCAAGGAAACTACGAACTTCCGTGATATTTCTAGGTGGTTTCCACTCAACCACAACCTAAATCTTTTGCAAATTAACGCAAATATTATCTGTCACTACAATGTGGCCCAAAAATGCCATTTTTGAAAGTCGAAACTCGTACTTGCTAAACTTCGCAAAAACTTCTTTTTCTCAAGGTCCAAGGAAAACGCCAAGATGATAATCATGCTCCTCCTCCGAAAGTGCGAATAAACCAAAATGTCATCAATATTGAATACCATCGCAAACTGATCTAGATAAGGTTAGAAGATCCGGTTTATCAAGTTAATAAAAGCTGCATGTGCATTGGTAAGGCCAAACGGAATTACTAAGAACTCATAGTTTCCATATCACGTCCTTAAAGTGGTTTTCTAAACATCCTCTTCTACTACCTTCAAATGATAGTAACCCGACCTTAAGTTGATCTTTGAAACACACAGACACCTCTTAACTAGTCAAACATGTTATCTATCCTGGGTAAGGGATAACGTTTCTTCACTGTTACCTTGTTGAGTTGATGGTAATCAATGCACATCCTCATTGACCCATCACTTTTTGACGAACAAAACTGGTGCACCCCAAGGTGAGATGCTCGGTCAGATAAAACCCATTTCTAACAACTCTTGGAACTGATTTTTTAGCTTTTTCAATTCAGTTGGTGTCATATAATACAGTGCAATGGATACTAGTGTCGTGCCAAGCATCACATCTATCTGAAACTCTAGTTCATGATTCTAAGGTAATCTGGGCAACTCTTCCAGAAACACATCGACAAACTCACTAGCGGTCCAAGAGGCTCTCAAGCTTCAGACTACTTGTATTTGTGTCAACTACATGGGCTAAGAAGGCCTCGTAACCTTGTTGTATCGTTCTTGACTCAACCCAAGGATATTCGTTGCACCATGGCAGTAAAACATCTGGTTGGGGCCTCACAAAAGGTAGCAAATAGCCTAGGAATGACCCTCACAATGCGATTTAGGTGGCCCTGCGCAGTGGGTGAAGTAGTCGGCCCCATGTCACCTCTTATCCTCTGATCTCTCATCGGTCTCGGGGATATAATCATCTTCATAACTCTCCTCTTATGAGCCCCAACTTTCTTCATGGTCACGTGCACCTCCAGGCATGATTCAAACTCTGCACAGATAAATAAATAAGGTTACTCCATCGGATATTCAGTTTAAATGAGTATAACTTTGACTTATGGACATGTATTCACAAGACACTCATTTTTACGACTCTCTACCACCCTAGGGTTTCCTAGAACCAGCTAAAACTAGGCTTTAATACCACTAAATGTAATGCCCTAAACCTAACGTCACATTTGGGCCTCAAGCCCAACCCATTCATAAAATTTTGCAACTAGACTTAGCCCAAAATATAAGGAATTCCATAAATCAAACAACATTTTGGAAATAAGTCAATACAAAATAGTTAAACCATTTGAATGAGAGCTCTAATTTAAAATAAAGTAATTAAAAGCATTCGAGATGATTAACAAATCCAAATAGAGTTACAGACACTATCAAGGGTCTTATGAATACATTGCCCAACAAGCCTAAGTATTGCACTCTTAATCACATCGATGAACTGAAATCCTACTCCGATGAGACTCCTTTTAATGCAACGTGGCCACCTAAAACCCCGCGTAAGGAAACAACGATTCCAAATGCTGAGCTCATAAAGCTCAGTGGATACACCTCTACTCTACCATACTTTATGCAAATCATAATTAAAAGTATGTAGCTAAGCAAGATGATATGGCAATTAAAATGATATGCGGTGCTACACTAATCGCCTAAACACATGCTAATCATAATATAACAACCATAGGGAACATAAGGCCCAAGCATACCATACCACATCAACATAGGAGTGAGGCTCGGGTCACATGGCATCAAGAACGCACACTTAATGGGTAAGACCGGATCACACAAAGATCGTAACATACACTCGCACTCGAGTCCCCTCGAGCACCTTCGAATGAGGCTTGGGTCACATAGCTTTGGTAACCTTCATTCGGTAATTGTCTTACCATGGTGTTGCAACATGTCTTGGGTATCTAGATCTCATCAAACAAGTGCCCACTGCACACTACATCAAGCACATAACCACAACATCCTATGGTTTCTAACAATATAAGCCACACAAGGCATTTACCAAGTTCTTAAGCTTTATGCTCGAGTATAAGGATATTTCTTAATTTCTCAATTTTATAATTCATTGTAGGCCTTTAGGGTCCATCGGATCTAACATTATAATTTTCAGTTTTTTTGGGCAAAAACTCACATTTTAAGGCAGATTGCCTAGAGGATACTGATACCCTTTATAAGCGTATCAATACACCTTTCAAGGTATCAATACCCTTCCAAGCGTATCGATATCGGGCTTCACACTCATAGAGGTTTTGTCTTGTCACCCCGCACCAATACACGAGGCCGTATCGATACCCCAATTGTACTGATACACCCTCAAGCATACTAATACCCATTTTGGCTACTAAAATTTGATGGAACAAGGACGGTATTGATACCCCCTTTAAACACTTGATGGGATTGCCATAAAATCAACGGGGTACCGATACCAATTCATATTGTATCAGTACTCGAACTCATAATTCAAATTTTATAGCTCAAAATGCATCCCAACACTCCCTCAATCATTATAGAAAGACTTCAAAATGAACTTACAGGTTATAGAAGGTGTTTTAAATAAGTTCCTACTCTTTTTACACCATTTAAACATCAATCTCAAGTTTTACCATTGACAACCACACTCAAGCCTTTCAAGCACTAAAACATCAAACAATCATACAAGACTTTACATTTAGAAAATGCAATAAACAAGGGAGTTGGAAGTATACTAACCGCACTCCTTCAACTGAGCAAGAAGCTTCTAGCCCAACCTCAAGCTTTCCTCTTCTCTTGAGCCTTGGAAGCCTCCCTAACTTCCTTCACTACAATAAGATGTTGCACAACCAGTCACAACATTGCTAGAAGATTAAGGAACATAAGAGGAAAAGCTTAACAACAAGAAATGAAGCTAAGTCTTGAATTTCTGTTCTTTCTCCTCAACCCCCACCAAAACCCAAACTTTTCATCCACCACCATCTTTGATGAAATTTACCTTGAAACGTAGATCTTTGGATGGTGATTTCAACACTCTCTACTCAAAATCCGGGAATCTAACTCAAGGAGGCAAAGATTAG
Source organism: Hibiscus mutabilis (assembly GCA_019671005.1). NCBI lineage: Eukaryota > Viridiplantae > Streptophyta > Magnoliopsida > Malvales > Malvaceae > Hibiscus > Hibiscus mutabilis. The sequence continues at coordinate 17,449,386 of CM033717.1, read as the reverse complement.
ACCTTTTCCTTTGGGTCTACAAGGAAGAATGAAGGAGAAAGAGATGAGGTGAATGTGGAGAGAACATGAGATCATTCTCCAAGATTTTTCTACAGAGCCATTAAGAAAACCAGCCCCCTTCCTTTAAATTGTGAGGAAATTCCTTTCTTGCCCCTTTCATCTACCTATTCACCTATTAGTCCAAAGCCTTAAGCCCAACAACACAAGGAAGTCTATTTAAGGAGCTCTTGGGCCTTCAATAGTACAACTTCGTGGCCCAACACGCTGGGCCCAAGACTAGGTTGAGTCCGACCCTTAGATTTCAAAATTTGGGTCATTACATTCATATCTATAATTTTTTTTTGAATTTTAGGATATTCAATCTGAATTATCCGAAAAATAAAAAATAGATCGAATATCCAAAATTTCAAATTTGATCAATCGGATCAAATTTTTTTGTACCCCTCATGTAAACGACCATTGCAACCCATGAAGGGTAAGAGTCTATTAACCATAAAAAATAAAAACAAATCATTTAAGTGGGTTTGATGGGAAAAAATTATAGTCAAAGACACACTGCGTACATTCCAACTCTGTTTCGGTCCGTTAATAAACTAATTGAGTTAAAGTAGACAGTGGGTGCATGTAATATTTTCTTATTAACTATAAAAAAATATATATACATGTTTTTTAATGTAAGTATATAATTTAATAAAAAAGAGTCAAAAGCGACAAACCTAGCAATGATAATAGTAATCGAAGAAGGGAAGAAGAACATGGTAATGTTTGAAAGAAAGGTTTATATTAGATGGAGAGGCCAATATTGGGCAGTTATTTTTATCAGAAGATTGTGCTGTTTAGGCGTGCGAAACACATTTGGTCAATATATTAAAGTAGGATTGAAATTTGGAATTGTTTACCAAGTAAACTGGCTGGATATTGCTTAAAAAAAAATATTTTTAAATATATAGAAACTCTCGTATTATTTTTAAATCTATAACATTTTTTATAATAAATTTTAAACACGAATTACTTAAAATCCGTCTTCATAAAAAATATTAAAAAATATTTAAAAGCGAATTACTTTCAATCGTTTTCATCAAAAAATTGTAGACTAAAGGCTTGCAATCCGTCTTCATGCAAGGCTGGTGCAGGGGCGTGGCAGTAATATCTGACTAGAAAAGACTGGTCATGGCAGCACTAGTTCAGTGCTGAAAAAAATAAAGGCTGGTCATGGCAAATGGCAGCACTGATTTGAATAGTGCTGAAAAAATTGAAAGACAGGTGAGTATGTAGAGTAACCGGTGAAAAAATTGAATAGTGCATGGCATCACTGATTTTTTCGAGAATTGATTGATTTGTATTTATTGGATAGTGAGGTGGTGAGTTGAGTAGTTGAGGTTTGAATTTTTAATTGTTAAATAGGGGTTGAATGTAAGGAATTGTAGAAGAAAGTTTGTAAAAAAATTAGGTGAAGAAGTAGAAGGAAAAAGAAGATTTGGAAAAAATATTGTAAGTTTTTAAGTTTATATATTTTGTTTTTAAATTTAGTTTGGATATTTTTAGTTATTCTTTCCTTATAATATTTTAAAGTAGTAATTATGATTAAATTTAATGGTATTTGTTTTTACTAATATTTTTTTACTTGTCATATATGTAACTTTATTAGAAGGATGACCGATCAAAATCTTATGTTGAGATTACATAATCGACATGTTACAAGTTTGTGGTCGATGATATGGTACAATTTTTTTGAAGTTAATATTGAGATTACTAATATTTTATTTTCTTATTTGCTATTGTTAACGAATTTTTAAAATTAATACAGGCACCCGATGAAACCTTTAAACTTCACCTAAGCATAGGGAGTAATCACCAACACAAATGATATGATTCCATGGTTGCAAGATGCGGGATTTTACCATGACACATTTATTCGTCATTACAAGTTGGCTCCCAGTTTAATTACCGCACTAATTGAGCGCTGGAGACCGGAAACTCATACATTTTACATGCTGTGTGGAGAATGTACCATTACGCTCGAAGATGTGGTAATGCGAATCGGGGTCTCGATAAACGGGAGTCCATTGGTTAAGCATACCAATGATTCAGCTGAAAAGCTTTGCTTTGATTACCTCAACAAGGTTCTAATTGGAACCGATATGAAAGGGTCTCGAATCAAATTGAGCTAGCTGTAGAGAGAATTCAAGCTCAGTGGCAACAATACACCGGAAGAGATTGATTGTGCAAGTCGAGCATATATTTTCAGCTCATTGGAGGGATATTGATGCCGAATGAATTTGACAATCTTGTTCACACACTGTATCTACCATATATGTCATCATCTTTAGAAGCTGGTAATTATAGTTGGGGATCAGCAATATTGGCGTTCTTGTACTGTGAGTTGTGCAAGAGTGCTCTATTAGATAATAATGGTGTGAAGCCAAAGGGTGTTGGTGGACGTTTGTTGTTATTGCAAGCTTGGGCACGAGAACAACTTCCATTTTTTACACCGGTTACTCAAAGTTTGAGGAATTTCCCTCTTGTTAGTAGGTATTTTTTTACTTTAATTTGAAAGTTTAAATTTACTCAAATTTAAAATATTTTTTTATTTTATCTGAAAAAAATAAAACGAATATTATTTAGATGTGTATGCAGCAAAAAAAGCTCGCACGTGGTTAGCACACAACAATGTGAGAGTGTTTAGAGCTCATATTGATTTATCTTGCGAAAATGAGGTATTAGAATTAAGTTAGATTTACATGTTATTTTTAAGTAATTAAGTTACTTTTTAAGTTTATATAATTTTTGCAGTTTATTTGGAGGCCATACACCACCAGTGCAGTACGCATAAATGTACCGAATGCATTGATGAGAGATTCCCATCTTTGGTGTGCGATTACACCTATAATCCACTTTGCTTTTGTAAAATTCAAGTATGGAGATAGGGTCTTGAGACAGTTTGCCTTCCGCCGGCCCATTCCGAGAAACTCATTGAATCATGACACCCTACACCGTATGGACTGTCGCTGCAAGGGTGTTCAACATTGGGAAATCAAACATGTGAAGTATGTTGATATGTGGAACAACAAACATAAACTATTGCCATGTTGCACTCCAATGCAAGCTGATGATTTAGACTCGGATAATTCAGAGTACATGTTATACTATTGTAGTAATGGAAAACCGTACTTGACTACTACGCAAAAATAGGAAGAATGCCGAAGGTTTATTACAAAAATATGGTGGTCATGGTCAATCATCTAAGAGTGTAGGGGGTTTACCTCGGAGTCAAGCATATGAATATCACGGTGAATCTGGTACACCGAATATATATGCTGATACTTCTCCAACCACACCTGTACATCTAGTAATGGACGGGAGCTCGGTATCAAATCTAGTGGATGACATATTTTATCATCCACAACCACCCAATTATCATCCACAGGTACCCATTTATCATCCACCAATGGGCGAAAGCTCGGTTGCGAATGCTTCAGAAGCATACATACCTGAATTTTATCTTCCACAACCACCCATTTATCCGAGCTTTGGCGAAAACATAGACTATTAGGGGATCACATATTTTATGTTGAATACATCAATTTATAGTCCCACATTTTCACAACAGATAGGAGGGTATAACGGTGACTATGTGTTTACAACACCGTCTTCTATGCCTCCGGTGATTGATGAGGTGAACAATGACGAAGATGATAATGAAGATGATGATGAGGAGGATGAGGAACACGTACCATTGCAAAGACCACAACGAGATCGGACCACCACGGTCTTACTATTCAACCACACCCCGGCATGGACAAAATTATATAGAAAATGATTTCATGTAATTCTTCTTCTATGTAATACAAATATTTGAATTTTAATATTATTGTTTTCGATATGTTTATATATAAAAATATTTAAATGTTTTGTTTAGATGCCTAAGCCCCTGAATTTTAGAAATAAACATGTAACATCCCAAAAATCGGTCTAGTCAGAATAAGGTTTTGGTGATCGAAAGCCATGCACCGAAAAAGTTCAAATATTATATTGACTTTGACCATATGGTTAATTGTTTTGATATTGGACTCTAATTGAGTCAAATTATTGTTTAATAACCTTATTGAATACATTGAGAACCTTTTAGTGACTAAAATATAGAAACTGAAAGCTTTAGGGCGGAATTATAAAGAGTCAAGAGTTAAGGGACTAATCTTGCGATTAGCCCCTCCTCAATAAATAGGCAGCAATTCCACGCCAATTACACGCCCAATTTGGCCATGAAAGTGGCAATTGAATTGCCACCCAATTCATGGGGGCTAGGCCGGCCGCAAGGCTGGCCGGGGTTGGGGGCTGTGCCCTCGACCCCAGTTGGTTCGATCCAATATTCGATCGAGGTCTTATTTTAGGTTTGATCTAGTTAATATTTTTGGAGGGGTCGCGGTAGATCTCGGTGGGGTTCAGTCGGGGTTCGTCATTCGAACTCCTAGTTAGGTATATTTTCTTTCTTTTTTATTTATGTTGTAATTTTTATATTTTAATGAAGTAGTAGTTAATTTAAAATTGTGTTTTTAATTTGTATGTTTATCTATGTTTTAGATTAGTATGTTTTAAATTTATGTTTTATATTATTATTTTATTTATGTTAGATTTGTTTTTATTTATGAGTTAGATTAATATTTATGTATGTTTTAGATTAGTATTTTATTTATGTTAGATCTGTTTTTATTTATGAGTTAGATTAATATTTATGTATGTATGTTTTAGATTAGTATTTTATTTATGTTATGTTAGTATTTTATCATGTTAGTATTTATTTATTTTTTTATCGTAATGTGTTTATTTATATTTGCCATGTTTTTTAAGTTTGCATAACGAACATATATTTTGTCAATGTGGTGTCCTTTTATTCGAGCGTAAACGGGGCCAGTATCAGGCGTAGTGATAGTGGTTGGGCGTTTATTTTCGAATAACGGGGCTTTTAAAATTTACTCACACTTATAACCAAATTTTAATTTAATCGTCACTTTAATCCAGAAAATTTAATATTAATAAAGCGGTAATTATTAAAGTACCAATTTTGGGTGGTGTGGGGGTGCTAATCCTTCCCCATCCGTAACCGACTCCCGAACCCATCAATTTGAAATCTCTGGTTTTTTACGGTGTCCGGCCTACCTAAGTGGCCGGTGGCGACTCCATTTTTAAATAAAATACGGGTTTTATAAAAATTCCACGAAAGACAAATATTTTCCAAACAAAAATAAACCACATCATTTTTAGCGAGAAAAAACATCGCTACAATAGTACACAAACCAAATACTGGCATATGTTAATTGCAGGAATATAGAGTGATGGCTTATGATGTTTATGTTCAATAATACATAGTTAAAGAATCAAGATATCAAAGCTAAATACTGGCATATGTTAATTACAGGAATGGCCTTTCAACCCAAACAAAACAAATTTCTTTTCTGGAAACTCTACCAGATGATGCCCAAGTTTCTAGAGAGGAAAGAGTATTTCGATTCTGAATCAATAGTCTTGGAAATTCAACCTACATCGACAATGTCTTTGAAGATATCAGAAATGGGTAAGTATTGCATAAATCATACCAAGTATTTTCATGGTGTCTTATCCTAAGCTCTTGTGCATTTCTTATCTTTCGATAGTTAAAATTGTACAACTCCTTCTCGGGGGTGGGGGGTTAAGAGTGTATTACGTCTTTAAATCTGAAAATTAAGAGGAGTAAAATGTCTTATTTGACTAATATTTAAATTAAAAAAAGACCTAAAATATTATTATACCAAAAATTTTGGGAGCCCCCCTCCCATCCTATTAATGGCTCCGTCCCCATCCCTTTCGGACCTTGTTGGTTAAGTGGTGTTTACGCGCTTAAAACAGTATAACCTCAACAAGTTTCGATGACTGGTAAGTAGGGGTGGGCAAAACTTGACTCAACTCGAAAAAATTGAATTATTCGACTCGACTCGAAAAAATCCGACTCGTTTTGACTCGACTCGATAAAATTTCAAATAAAGTTTGAGTTATGAAATGGAAAATCAAATAACTCAATTTTTAACAATTAGTTGATCAGTTTTCATATTCGAGTCGAGTTTGTCAATTCTGCATGATATATTATGTATATCACATTTGAAAATATGAATATATATATGTATATTATATATGCATATAGAAAACCGTTAAAATTGGAATCAATATGTGCACCGCCCAGCCCTTAGTATATGCATATAGAAATATATATGTACAATTAAATTTGTACAGAAACTTGAAAACTCGATTCGACTTGAATTTCACACTCTCCTCGATTCGAAAAAATTTCAAATAAAGTTTGAATCGTAAAATAAGACTTGCAAAGTCAAAAAATTTTAAATCGACTCGACCGAACGCCCAACCCTACTAGTAAGGAACAGAAAATTGTACTGTTATTTATGTTGTTGTTTCAAATTCCAACAATTTAGTAAACTGTGTGAGATATAGCTCGGCATGATTGAAATATCTGTAATATTCTATCTAAAACCTTATAATGGTTTACAAATTTGTTTGTCTCCTATATGTGAACATAGTAAATCTTGCCCCCTTTAAAGTTTTCATTTCAATCTTGATGCTCAAATGATGATGTGACTAATTTGTTCTTCTGCAGGTGGGTACTTCTGGAGACCCTTGACAAGGTGTCGCCTGGAATTGTTAATTGGAAGATTGCTAACAAGCCTCCTATTAAGTTGCCATTTAAGAAAGTAGAGAATTGCAACCAGGTTGTTAAAATAGGGAAACAAAAAAAATTTTCCCTGGTCAATATTGCTGGAAATGACATTGTGCAAGGAAATAAAAAACTAATATTGGGTATGTTATCTACCATGAGAACTGAATTTTCATAGCTGTTGTAAAAGCATTTCAAATACTTTTTGGCATTCATGAACACGGTTTGGAATTAGTTTACTCCTGTCTTTACGGGTTAAATGTTGGTTTTTCTGTTCAGCTTATTTGTGGCAATTGATGAGATCCAACATTCTTCAACTGCTGAAGAACCTAAGATTCCATTCCCATGGAAAAGAAATTACTGATGTTGATATTCTCAGGTGGGCTAATACAAAAGTAAGCAATTCAGGAAGCCAGAGTCGCATGGATAGTTTCAAGGTATATTTTCCATAGGCTTTACTTGGCAGTCTTTCTTGACTATATGTGATTTTAGCCTCAGTTTGAATTCATGCCCTACAGTTGAAATTATCATGGAGAGATCACATTTGATGCTTCTTATTTAAGCCATTGCTGTGCATGACGTTTTAAACTGTTTGCACATCATCTTATATTATTTTAAACTGCTTTTTTTTTTTAATTTCCTCATGATCATTGTTGTTCGCCTGAAAAGAAAATTCAATCAGGAGTATCTTATCTGTTGTTAATGAATCAAAATGATTTTGAGGGTGGCTTTAGTAGCATTGCTAACAATCAAGTGGGGGATGAATGACTTCAATTGGACTTGGTGAAATGGTTCTAGGATATTATTTATCTCATTTATTGCCATTTTACAGGACAAGAGCTTGTCAGATGGCATATTTTTCCTTGAGCTTCTAAGTTCTGTTCAGCCTAGATTTGTAAATTGGAGTCTTGTTACTAAAGGAGTAACTGGTATGTTCCTCTTGTTACTTTTCCTCTCTTTCTGACCTGTGAAGGTTATGCATTATTTGACATGTTGGTATTTTCAAATTTCATTGATGTAAATTGTTTACAGAAACACTCTACTCGATTTCTTCTGATGCCTAATTGTTTTTTGATATTTTCAACACAAGAAACTTATATGCAACACTAGCTTGAGATTAGTTCGATGAATGCTATAGAGGCTCATTATCCCTTAGAAGCCTTATTTTACCCAACTGAAGTTTGTAAATCCTGCATAAATTATTACAAGTACACTTTTAGGCAGCTTATATTTGTACTCGTGTTTCCTTCTACCTGGGAGCATTGCAGATGAGCAGAAAAAGATGAATGCTACCTACATCATTAATATTGCAAGGAAGCTTGGTTGCTCAATATTTTTGCTTCCCGAAGACATAACCGAGGTATCTTTTCCCGTCGATGCAAACTTCCTCTTTTTTTTTTTCTAAAGCAAACGCACATGATGTAGGCATGAGACTGGATCGGATTTCATTTTTCTGCATGGTGTTGAAAATTAGACATTGCTCAATTATATTTCCCAGGTATATTAGTGAAATTGCTTGCATAAGTGTGCAACTAAAATCATCCATGAGATTACATGACTGTTGAATTCCCCGTCTTATCCTATTACCAAGACATGAACCGCTTTCTACCGTCTCCTATAATGGAACACCAGAATCTGATCCTTTCTTTTCCTCACATTGACGGCAAGTATCATGTATTGGTTCTTGAAACAACCTGTTGAAGAGAAACCATCTGCAACATCAGATAGTGAAAATGGAAGCGTCTCTAATTCCACGACTGATGACTCGGCATCCGAGTCTTCAGTAGAGTAGAATACGGATGTATAAGTAAGAGCCGAAACTTTGTTTCATTCTCTATTTCTCCTTTTTTAATGTTTTTCCTCCGTTTTGGATTGTATTTGATTGCGAAGATTGTTGTATGACATTGCAGAAATCGGGGTGTTTCAAGCAAATTTTGCAAACAGCAAATGCATATGTGAATAGCATTTCCGTTTTACTTCCCTTCTCTTCTGAAAATCTGTATTTTTCGGTTCTCATCTAAAGTGGTGTAACGCCGGGCAATCTTTCTTATTTCTCCTAATATTCTCTCCTTTCTGTCTAGCCACGTTTATCCAAATTCGGATTAGTCTCTAATACAAGTATTTTTTTAATACTCTGTTCATCCCATTTAAAACGTCTATTGTTGACTTTTTACGTAGTTTAAGAAGAAAAAGTTTACGTAAGAAATATGATGCAAAATAATTGAAACGACAATTTTATCTTTGAAAAGTTGAATTTTGTTTTGTTAAAAAATTAAAAAAAGGCATAAAGGAAAATATGCCTTTTAAAAATTGATTTTTTTAATGAGATATTTTAAGTGTGACAATTTTAAAACATAAAATAGGCATATTAAGTGGGAGAGGGGGAGGATGATATTTAAACTATTCAGTTCTCTTCAATTTTTGTATGAAATAATATCTCATGTTTAAGCAGCTAGTTTTTATTTGAAAAAGAAAGAAAATATAATAAAGTTACAAGAAGAGCTACAAAATTAAGTAGAATAATTACATTAACCAATAATTTCCCTTAAAGTCGATTTTAAACATATTTGAACCGACATTTTCATGGATGTAATTTATTAACAATAAACTTGTTTATTAATTTTAAGCATATCCAATTTGATGCATGTTTAGGCATAGGTATAAAGTTAAAATTAGTTCCATAACATTTGACTATTTGGTCACTTTGACTCCTATTTATTTTTAGAGCATTTTAGCCTAATGTTTCAATTTTTGGTCAAAATAATCCTGTTTAGATGGAAACCGTTAGTTGACGAACGATCAATATTTTTTGCTGACTAAGTGTGTCTATGTGAATTAGAGTGATGATGTGGCATGTCCAAGTATAATTAGGTGATATGCCACGCCAGTAAAAAAATTCTAAGAAAATAAAATTTAAATATATATATTATTAAATTAATTATAACCAATCAAAAAAGAAAGGTCTGGTCGTTGGAAAAACTTGTGCATCCCTACCAGGCCACCATGCTATTCTGTTACCTTTTTCCACGAAACTATCTATAGCCCATAGGTGTTTTTCACATCATTAAAGCAAAAGGCATGCCTGCGCCCATAAGCCACTGCAAGTTGTGTGGTTTGTTTTTTATTTATCTCTGAATTGACCATTCTATGTAATACACGAGAGAGCGAGAGAAAAATTAGGAAACGTAAGAATTTTGTCGAGAAAACGAAAGGAGGAGAAACTCGCTGGTGGATTGAGTGGGAAATATCTTTTGTGATTGATTTGGTTTAAATGAGGAAGGAGATGAATAGCTGTGAGCTCTGCAAGTTGGCGGCAACAAAGTATTGTGAATCGGACCAAGTCAGTTTGTGCTGGGATTGCGACGATGTAGTTCACGGAGCCAATTTTCTCGTGGCGAGACACGCGAGGAGTTTTCTTTGTCACGCTTGCCAACCTCTCACTCTGTGGAGAGTCACTGGTTCCAAGCTCGGTCACACGGTCTCCGTCTATGAGATGTGCGTCGACGACGGCGATCGATAATAGAGAGAACAGAAAATGATGGCGACGACGGTCTCAACGACGACGACAGAGATGACGATGACGGAGGAAGTGATTTCGATGATGGCGTGTCGGTTGAAGATGATGTGGAGGACGGAGATTATCCGGTGGTGTCGTGGTCAGCAATAGCAGATACACCTCCATCGGCGTCTAGTTCTTCTCGTAACGAAGATTATTCCGCGGGTGAAAGAGAGGTCTCGAGAATCAAGATCAAAGAATTTGTTCTCGTTGAAAAGGTCGAGAGAAAATGCATCAAATCTTCACTCTCAGGTTTGTTTTCTCTTTCGATCTCCATTCAGTTTTAATTTCTTTTCGTTTCACTTCCTGTTCAGATCGTTTAATCTCTTTCATGAAATCAAAAATTAATAATCCTTTTCATAAATGGATTATATGTAGTTTCGTGAGAAAACAAAACAAAGATAACATGGTGGTCTGGTGGTAATGCACAAAATCTTCCAATCATTAGACTGGGGTTCAAATTCCATCACCCTTAATGATCTAATTGATATAACTAATTTAATAAAAAATATATGTATTTAAATTCTATTTTTTAGGAATTTATTTTTGCTGATATAGCATAATGCCACATCACTAAATTACACTTGGACATGCTACGTGAGCAGTCCAATTCATATGGACACACATAGTCAGGAAAAAACGTTGACTTAGTCAACTAACAGTTTTCATCCAAACCTGGTTATTTTGACAAAAAATTGAAACGTTAGGGCTAAAATATTCCAAAAAAAGAATAAGAGCTAAAGTGACTGAACAGTCAAACGTTAGGAGCTAATTCTGACTTTATGCCTTAGGCATATTATATTAGAACCGACATTTTCATGAATGTAATATATTAATTTATCAGCTAAAGTACATTAGAAGTTTTTGTATTATATCTAAAAGTTTATTTTAGTCTCTCTATTATGAAAAAGAACATTTTAGTCCCTATACTATATCAAAAAGTTATTTTAGTCCCTCTACTATCAAAAGGAACATTTTAGTCCTTGTACCTTTGACAAGTTAATATTTCCCCCCAAAATTTTTAATTTATAGTTAGTTGACTTTAATATTTTGGTTTAAATACCCTTTAAGTCCATGTCAATTTCGAAATTGAGCAAATTGACTCATCTTGAAAAAATGAGATTAATTTATTCAACTGTGCTTGTATAATTTTTTAAATTAAACTAAAAATTTTATAATATTTTTTTAAAATTTTTGAAAATTTTAATGAATTTTTGTATCATGTTTTTCAATTAAACCATTACTCTCTTCAAATCTAAAAATTCTAAGAGAATTCCATGCATTACTTTTTTTTCAATTAAAAAATTTAAATATATTTTTATATTTTGTCTTGTGATTGTAATATTATTGTAAGAAAAAAACAAAGTTTGGAGTTAGAATATGAATTAATTTTGCATTTAGATTTCATAAGTGTTTAAAACTATATGTAAAAGTTCATAAAAAAATTGGGAGAGAATAATTTTCTCAAGTTTAAAAATGAGAAGGACTTAAAGAGTGTTTATACCAAAATATTTAAGCCAACTAAAAATAACTTTTGTATTTTGGACCAAAATGTTAGCTTTTCAAACGTATAGGGATTAAAATGTTCCTATTTAGAGTAGTTGAATTAAAATGAACTTTTAGGTATAGTACAAGGACTAAAATGTTCTTTTTAATAATAGAGGGACTAAAATAAACTTTTAGGTATAGTACAAGGACTTGTAGTATACTTTAACCTAATTTATAAAATGTAAACACTTTTAAAAGGGCATTTTTGTTTGAATATTTCCTTTGGGGAAAAAAATTGGAAAAGTACCCCCCTTAAGATATCATTTGGAAAAATATCCCTATTCGACCCACGTAAAGGCGACTCGCGTTCTGCCAGGTGCGACTTATGAACTCGCGCTGTGCCAGAAGCGAGTTGAATATGATGTGGCAAGGCCGATCCCCTGGCCTCATTTTATATTTAATAAAAAAACTCACGCCTAGTAGGACGCGAGTTCGGCGAGAAATTCAGATGAAAGGGAATGAATTTATCGCAGACATTATGCATGGAATTCGTGTTTGGGACAACGCGAGTTTTATGTGTTTCCTGTTTTTAAAATAAGCTCCGGTAGACATATTTTACGTGAATTTACAGGGTTTTAGGGGGTAATGTTTCGTATTTTTGAGGTTTAACGTCGTAGTACTGGAACATCTATTGAAAATGGTGTAAAGATCGGCATGTATAAGGCATCGTAAAGGGTGTAAAAACTGCGTTAAAAATGCTATCTAGCCATGTCTTTTGGCATGAAGAAGAAGCAAACATAAGTCTGTAGGCATGTTTAAATTGATTTTGTGGTATGTTTGGGGTAATTTTCCTTAGTGTTTAACTTTTACGTCGTAGTACTGAAACATATGTTTACAATAGTGTAACGATCGGGGCATATAAGGCAGCCTAAAGGGTATAGAAATCGCATTAAAAATGCTATCTAGCCATAATTTTTGTTCCATGAATAAGAAGGAAGATGGGTTGATAGTCATGTTTAAGTGGATTTTATGGTATGTTGAAGGATATTTTTTGCTGTTGTTTAACTTTGACGTCGTAGTATTGAAACATATGTTTACAGTGTTGCAAAAGTTGGTGCGTATAAGGCATCCTAAATGGTGTAGAAATTACAAAAAATGATACGGAAAACAAATAACGAAGCTTGGAAGATCGTTTATGATATTTAGAAATAAAAATAAGGCTGAGAATTACAACTAGTCGATTCGAGGGCTGGTCCTAAGAAGACATTTTCTCCTGTCATATCCGGTGTTCCTATATTTAGTACACCGTCTAGGTTGTTCGGTCCATTCTCGAGGAACCATATCCTCGGCACAACAAATCCTAGTTGAACGCGGGTGACCTTTTTTCTTGCATCACAGGGAAAGATCTAGGCGTATCTTAGGTTTACCATCAATTATATCACGATCACGTTTATTTCTGATCGGAGAAAACTTGCATCGGTATTCCTTGAATACATTTTCAAGTCGGTATATCGGATCAACGAGTGTCATGGTGTCAAAATGAACGGATGCACATGCAGCAAAGGTGTGTGCACACGAGTACTTGAATGTCTGGAAGACTTTGCAATCACGCGTTCTTCAGCGTAGATCAACGACATAATTGCTTTGCATTATTCCTTCAAGCGGTCACGAATATTCAGATACCTAAAAGTGATGTTGGCAACGAGAGAATCATATCACACCCATCGTGTTTGCGTGTGCGTTGTAATTTTGAAATTTTTGCTGGAGATTTGGATGGAACTTGTGGCCACCTACCATCCAGTCTATTGCTTGTTTTTTTAGGGTTGCAAAAAGGGTAGCTAATCGGTAATATGTCGCAATGACAACAGACGTGATAGGTAAATGATGCCTTTAGAGACGAATTGATCGCCTCAGCCAAGTTCATTGTTATGTGACCATATCGATGACCCTCATCATAACATCGCAGCCATTTCTACCTCGGGATATCAACAAGATAGTCATATCCATCTAAATTTCTTACGCTCAACTTTTCCAGCAGCTCATGAACCTAATCTACTCAATGTGCATTTCCTGTTCAATATAAGACGAAATAGTTAACGAGAAATAATAATAAAAACAGTGACAATTATTGTACAGAGTGGAAGACGTACCCATGTGAAAAACCATTATGCGTTCATCATTATTCTTATATCTTTGGTAGTAATTTGCAGTAATGTGTCATAAACAGTATCGGTGATGTATATATAGGGGTTTCCAAGACGCGCCCATCGCTCGATTACTCCTCATATCCCTGTGACTCTGTCTGAAATAATACATATCCTCTCTTCTCTTTCTCGTAGAACCTGACGTAGGACATGTTTGCATAGGTTGGTGAGGAAAAATGTCCAAGAAGGGATATCTTCATTTTCAACGATTGCGAAAGCAACTGGAATGTATTTTCTATTACCATCTTGTGCAACTGCCAATAGTAAGATCTGGATGTATCTACCACACAAGATTATGCCGTCAATTTGGAGCATCGTCTTGTAGTGGCAAAAAGCCTTAATGCAATGTGGAAATGTCTATAAAAGCTAAAAAAATTCGCACTCTCCAGGTACGATATGATCATTTTAGCATTTGGGTTTAGTTTCCAGTTGCACAACCATTATTGGGTTGTATTTTGCATCATCTTCAGCCACGTACGCAATTCATTGTTCGATTCCTCCCATTGCCCATACAGTTGTTGGATGACACAAAATCTTGCAAACCGTGCTTTGTCGTATTTAATCGTGTAAGTGTATTGAGATTTAATGACAGCTATATATATCGGCACACTTACACGTGGTTATGCTTTCACAAGTGGAAAGATGGCATCACAAAACATGTGCACATCCAAGTTTGGATGATCTTGGCTCAAGTTTCCCGTAGAGCATGTATGAGGGCCGTTGTATCTCGTTACCTTTCACAGGTTGTTCAGCCTCTTCAATCACGATACACGGATCCTCCAATTACATCCCTGGTACTTGTAGGGACATTTTGCAATATATTTGTCTGCTTCAGTTTTCCTCACGGTGGACGTGACTGATCGGCGTATGTTGTAATGTTTAATCGTAACCTCTACGACTTTTTTAGTCTTAAAGGTCGTTCCAAGTTGTAGTTCACCCTAATTTCGTTCGGTGTACTGCTCCAACTGTAGGAATTCTAGAAATTCTGTAGCATTGAAGCCTTCTATATCCACTATTGTGAAGTGGGATGGTGGTTCGTAATATGTCGAGCTACTGCCTGCTCCATTAAAAGTGCGCGGGGCAACATGTTCCTCCACATCTTCCTCCTAATCATCCTTCGTATCATCGTTTGTAACAACGTTTGCATTATCTTCTGTATTCACGAGCTCGTCAAGGTCTGTTGGTTCTTCAAGAAATATACCCATCTCGCCACTATCAGGCCCGACCTCTGTAAGTGGTTCTTCATCAGAATGAACCACTTCAAATCGAAATAGTTATGATTCATCAACAACTTGTACATTAATAGGTTCCGCATCTGTAACCCAATTATGAGACTACTGACGAGGCCTATCTAGGTCGACAACAACAACAACGCTTGAATGTTTTTTCATAGATGAGAAATCATCTATGTTCCGCTCACTAGGGATATAAGTTGAGTGCCGTCCGGTTGAAAAATCATCGAACGAGTTAAACTCTTCATGGTAGGACGAACCCATAGATGATGACAAGCCTACACCCACACTATATGGATTGTACGTTGAATGTTGGGTTGGTGGCATGTTCAGGTCGAAGTTGAACCTAGCTATGCAAGAATGCCTTGGCCTCGAAGTAGAAACGATGAAGCTTGGTCATTGTCCATGTTTAGTAGGTTGAAGACATGTCACAGACTTGCTCATAGCCAATTTGGAACCATAATATGACCTCCGACATGACCTTCAGAAAATGTTGCATAGAGCTTTAGGGGCCATCCCATTGAATACTGAGTATATATATCGATCATCATATCCACATCACCATTGTTCTGAACATCGAATATTATGCAATACAATGGTTCTAAAAATTTAGGTAGCCAATACTTCAATGAATCTAATTCCCTCCTGGAATCATGTGAAACCTTCCATGATATTGTCTCATTCAGCGTTTCATACGTTGCTGAACTCAGAATCTTTATCGTAACAGTGTTGGGGGACTGAAATACAACACCAAGATATGCATCAAGAATCACCTCACCATCTTAGTATACCACAATAGTTACTCTACTTGGCATTGTTGAGAATAACATAGCAACCAATCTTCTTAGGTCATGTATTTCTCTAAAGGTTTGTAAGAAAGTATTGCTTGTACCTGATATTGTGTTGGCCGAGTAACCCCTTTTTTAATATGAGTTGACGTGTCTGGCACGCATGGAAGAAATAATTGGAACTCGCGTTTGGCTGAACGCGAGTTCTAACAACTTTTGTAGGACTCCTGACGTGTTAGTAGAAATTGCATTTGACCAAACATAATTTCTGCCAGCTTTTGCAAGATTCCTGACGTGTCAGTGGAACTCACGTTTAACATAGTGCGAGTTTGCCCTTCCACGAGTTCGGTATGTACCATTTAAATTCTAGTAGAGTGAAGTTTACACCACCAAGCACAATTTCTACTTGCATATATTTCAAACCCACAAAATACAAAGTATGGCGCGATTTTCTGCTACTGTTTTCTTCCGTGGAACCTACTTCTACACTTATTTCAACGACAAAATCACAAAAGATGATTTTTTTGAGTTGATTTCAACATGGATTAGTGAGTATACACATGTCAAAATTTCTACTTTGCGTGTCAAAATGCTAGTCGATAAGCCCGTTCAGAAGAACACTACATGCTAACACTATCCAATAAGAAAAATATGCGCAAGATGTTTCGGTCATACAAATGTGCTGGGGGTACAAACATCGAACTCACTGTAAAACTTGATAAAGGCTCTAGTTCATCAACTAGTGCGTCAATAGCCCCCCATTGTCCAGATGAAGACGTGGTCTCTGCATGAAATTATAGGAGACGACAAGAGAAAGAACAAACAATTGAAGAACTAAACTTAACATTTGACATAAGTACAGACTACGACGGTAACGACTCAGATTCCTCTTCTGTTCATTTTAACTAGGCTTAGTTATTTAAAGTTTGTGTACTTATTTCAATGAACTATGGTGTAGTACGTTGCGTTACTTTAATTTTTTTCATCTATCTGATTTAAATTGAGTAAGTTACTTCGATGAGAGGGAAACTCTGAAGATGACATTTAAATCATTGTAGGAAATAACATTCTCAACATTTTCAATCCGTTAACATTCACTAAATATGTAACTAAACAACGTACGAATCACCCAAATACATTGGAAGATCTAGCATGTATGAGGTCAGTCGTATCTTGTTATCTGCCACACATTATTCAGCCTCTTCCTTCGTGATACATGGATCATCTAGTTACAACTGTGGTTCTTCTGGACACATTCTGCAATATAGTTGTCCGTATTCGTTTTCAAAACTCTCAAAACAACCGATCGGAGTATGTTGTAGTTCTTAATTGCATTCTCCGCGATTTTTTTTGTCGTGAATATCATTCCAACTTGTAGTTCACTGTCACTATCGATAGCAACATCGCATGAATGACTCCCAATAGATGGGAAATCATCTACGTTTCCAGCCATTATAGAGCGAATTTGTACGAAATGGACTAAGAGAAATATTGAGCGGATTAGTATGACATAAAGGTGTGAGTTTTTGAGGATGTGGATGGGTCTATTTATAAAGGTGTAAATGAACCAAGGTTAAATGAACAATACTATGTAATGTAGGTTCATTTATTTTTAAAGATGTTAATTGATTTATTTTAGAAAATATTCGTGTCAGTTTATTTAATGTTTACGAACGTATTCGTCTAAGTATTGGTGAACATGTTTGTTTAAGTGTTCGTGAATGAGCTTATCAATTAGTCTTTAAACATGTAAATTGTACCCCTAAACATGCTAATAAAGAAGCTTATAAAATAACATAAACGAACAGTATACAAGTATTTATAGCAGACATTGTACAAACATAAAAATTCCCTCAATTTGTTTTGCTCTCTTCATCTCATCCTTAGTCAAGTTGTACAATTGTACCCCTAAACAACTGGTTCTCTTCTTCAAGCCTAGATCGGTATTCGAGGCTGATATTGGCACATATGAGACATTGTGTAGTCCAGCAAGTTTCAAAACTTGGGGTACGCATTTTTCGAAGTCTTTGTTAACATATTCTCAGCTTACTTCCAGAGCTGAGTAGAGAATCGATGCTCTTCTTCAAGCTCAGAGGTCTATTGGAGCCTAGTATTGCACCCCTAAACATGCTTTAATTTAGTGGGTAGATGAACTTCGTAGATTTTGTGTGCCCACAAAGATGACCAATTCTACCCACTAATCGAGTTCTACACCAGTGGTAAGGGCTTTGACTTTGGTTACATGAGGGGATCTTAACCTCGAACGAAAGGTTAAGACCCCCGCATGCACTTCGGAAAGACTTCAAATTTTCAGATATTATGATTTGTCATTCCCCGAGAACAAAAAAATGAGCATTCATCTCATCAGAATTTATAACCAACCCAAAGGATGTACTCATCATATAAATATAACTACAGATACCAACAAATCACAATATATGGAAAATTTTTTTGCACAAAATTTATCCAAATACGTGGTTTGTTGCCATTAGTAGCTACAATTCAATCGGAAACCTAAAGTAATACAACGATTGAGTTAGAGAAAAGATCTACCACGATTCATATTTGAAATAAAGCAAAGCTATGTGTTTTAGTTAATCTATACAGAATCTTATAGTTGTTAGTATCAATTGGCTTATACTGTTCTCCCTAACAACTTTGGGTTGCTTGGTGGTTGACTTATAGTATCTTTTTGGTTATTCATACCCAATGTGTTCGAATTGGCATGACTTTAACAAGTGCATACAATGATGCTTCTTGCATATAAGAATGATATTTTTTGATGCCTGGTTGGGGTGGTTGCTTCTCCTTATTTTGAATGCTCTCATGTCTTTCTAACTAAATTTCTGTTCATTTAGAACTTAAATTTGTCAGACAAGTTAGACTGTCTAGTTTCAATTGGTATTCTCTTTCTAGGTTGGGGTACGTGTATTACAGCTATGGCCTATATGTGGTAAGAAAAGTTTGGATTGTGTAAGGGATTTTGAAGCTACGGCTCAAGCCTAAGGCCTATTTCCGATGTGTGTGGCGTACATGAGAATCTGTGTATCCATTGGTTGTTATGTCTAAAGAGATGATATGTGTGTATGGTTTACATTTGATATATGAAATTATGACATTTGGCTTGAGTATGATCTAGATATGATTAATGATTTATGTACATGTCATACAAGCATGTTATATGTCATTCATGCCATTGATGGATTTACGTTTCATTTGTTGTAACTACCTCACTAGGCTATGTAAGCCTAACATTCGTGTGTCTTATGTATTTCAGGACCTTGAAGCAATTCGATCCTTGATCGTGTTGTTGCGGTTGCAAGTCACTCCCACCAGTTTCATGTACGCTTACGTTTTGTTTCTGAACTCCTAGTAAGGTGGCATAAGGCTTAGACATATTACATTTGCCTACTCTGATATACGTGTAATAGCCTAATAGTGCCTAGGTATTAAATGTGAAATGTAGTGTGTTTGTGAATTAGTAAACTAGTTAACTTTGGCCTAAAGGTACTAAAAGGTGAAAATGGGGTAAACAGATTCAAATCGCTCTAAAATTTTGTATGCTATTAGAGTTATGGAGTAATAACTTGCTGGTAAAATTTCATGGTATTTAGACATCGTTCAATAGGTTAAATTGACTAAAAATAAAATAAAATCTATCATTACAAGATAGGCGTATCGATACGGGTCAAGCTGTATCGATACGGCCTTGCATATTTGGACTTGGTAAAATAAAGCATATCGATACGGGTCAAGCTGTATCGATACAGACTTGGGCAGTAAGGTCTAGGAAATAAATTGCATCGATACGACCTTAGGGTGTATCAAAACTGGTTAACATTGGTCAAAATGTATCGATACAAGCTTAGCTGTATCGAAACGGGGTCTATGAACGAAGTCAAAATAGGTCAACCCGTATCGATATGGGCTTATCTGTATCGATACAGGACTTGGCAGATTCAAATAGAGATGTAATTTAGGTGTGACCGTATTGATACGACCCCAAAGGGTATCGATACGGGGTTAGTTAATTCTGTTAAAAGACTTAAACTATAGTTTTAAATAGTTTACAAATTGGTAACTAAATTTTGTATGGGCTAGTTGGATAGGTAAACGACCTCGGTTTGTAATGAAATTTCATAGGCTAATAATTGACAACTTCAATTGTAGGTTAGTAAAGAGAAATTCTGACAAAGACCCTCAACTTGTAAAATTAATATTTTGGTCCCTAAGTTCAAAAAGTTTAAAATTGACCCCAAATCGAGTAAGTTGTTAATAAGTTAGTTCGGTATGTCATAAAAGAGATTAATAAGATATTCCAAATAAGATTCCAAACTCCGATTAAGCTTTCAACCTCCAAATATGTTTTTCGGTAACACTTTCCAACATGGTTCTCTACTAGGCTAGGAAGGGGGTGTTACACATGAAAACCCTAGGATAAGCTTTCGAGTTTGAAATTTGAATGCGCAAGGGATAAAACGCGTGATCATCTTATCCAGATTTGATTCCTAGGGCTAACGTGTACAAGGTCCAACGACTACTTTGACCGAGCATCAGACTTTAATCCTTTGCTAGCCGAGCTTGGCATTGTTTGATCCATCTATGCCAACTACATCTTGGCAATTCTTTGTTTCTTTTCCTACGTTCTGTGCTAGCACTTCTCTGCCATGTCTGCTTGCCTATGTCCTACATCAAAACCAGCAAAATAACCCTTCACACTGGTAATGGAATAACTCTTTAACTCCTTTGTAAATGCATGATTTTAACACCTAAATATAGCTAAATGTACTCAAAAGGCAAGCGAAGGCATTGTAAAACAAGCATAAAACTAGTATTTTTTAGGAGTTAACACACCCCCAAACCTAGCTTATTGCTTGTCCTCAAGTAATGCAACTAATAATCTATAAAAAAAATAAGAAAGTACCTCGACAAAAATTATCCTGGTCCCCAACACCTGCCAGCTAGCAAATATGACCCTAGGTTTGTCCTCGAATATCCAAGGTATCAATGCCAAGCAGATAAGCAAATTCAAGTGCAATAATATAGCTCTAGTCTAAGGTCATCAAGTGTGCATGAAGCGCAGGCAATATGCATCAAAATTACTTAACTCCCTTAGTCAACTTTACTACCCAAATTTAGAATTTATATATATATATATATATATATATATATATATATTTGCAAAGGGTGTTTTAATGCTGGGATTAAATTAGGGTCGCGTCATGTACTGTTTGGCGTGAAACATAAGATGGAGCAAATCACGAATATCCATGTTAATCCAGATTACATCACTAATCTAACCCATTACACTCATGCCATAAAGTTATGTTGGCTTGAGAACTAAGAGGGAGCGAACCACAAAGACCCAAGTTAATTATTTTATCTAAGGCAAATGAGTGTTCTAAAATATTTCAGCCTTTGGCAAAACATTGTTGCCTTACTTTTTTCTACCCTGACATTGTTTCTTTTTTCTTTTTTTCTTCTTTTTTTACAATTATTCTGAGTTCAATTTCAAAAGAACAAGAGTTTGTTTTGTAGACTAGATGCATACCTCGTGTACAATGAAACTAGAGTTCCTTAAACTAGAGTTCAATTGCCAAGCTACTTAGCAATGCTAACCTACTGGCATACAAGTTCTAAAATTCCAATTTCTTCATCGAACAGATAATCTAGAACAAATTTAACTAAGCTAGCACTGTTGGCAAAATTTCCAATATTAACTGAGGCAATAAAACAAATTTTTTAGTGGTTTGGTATGCAAATTTTAATCCTACATGACAAACTAAAATTAAACATGAATGCATGACATACTAATGTGAGGATGCACACCCCCAAACTAAAGGTGGGCATTGTCCTCAATGCATGAAAACAACACATATATACAAATGAAAACAGTAAAATGCATGAACATGTGAATGCAATAAAATGAAAATGAAAAGTGTTTTAAGGGGAAGTAGACTCTCCTTCGGAGGTTTCTTGGCATATGACACAGGTCTTTCTCTTGACAGAGCTCCCATGATTAGGGACCATATGCTTCTTTTGTTTTAGGATGGGCTTTGCTGCAGTAGTGGAAGCTCCAAGATCATGGAGAAATTCCTTAACAATCTTCACTGGCTCAGAGGCTGCCAGAACTTTGGTGGCAGCGGATGAGGCAGGTGCAGTGGGTGTGGCAGTAGTTTTGGCGTGGCTTTACTTTCCTTCATCTTCGAATTCTGGTAGTGTGTCTGTACTAGCAGATTCAACTTGTACTAGCGAGATTGGAACGGTGGCATCAGATTGGGTAAGAGTGTGGACAGAGTGAGGACTGACTAAATGTCATCCTTGGCAAGGAACTTAGGGAATGCTGGCAGTGTGTGGACATACATGTCCTCGAGTGTTTTCTTCATGGCATGGTCCCTGGTATGAATATACTGTCAAAGCATCGAGTTCTGCTCCTTGATTTTCTCCAACTTCTAGAGGATGACCTCTTGGCGTTGATATATCTAGGAGAGCATTTCCACTAAACCGGATGGCATTGGAGTCATAGGTTCTGCCTTTGGCATAGACTCGACAACCTTTCCCCTACCTTTCTCCTCAACAATTAGTTGCCCCCGTAGGGCTGGAGTGATCATCGTTCCCTTGGTCCCTTGGGCTTTATCAGGATCAAGCTTGGGCAAACTATGTTGTATGTAAATATTAGAAATCAATAAAGGGAAAAACAAACTCCCATTACCCTTACCAGCTCACTTATAAGTTTCATCAATAATGATACGGTTGATGTTGATCTTGCGACTCATGATGATTGAATGGAACAATGCCAGTATTTCCTCTAGGACAGTTTTATTATGGGTGGTCGGCATCAGGTTTGCCTTTAAAAAGTGGTTTCACCCCTTCGGTTGTGGCTTCAATGCCAGCCACTTCACCGTTCAGTGGCCCTTTGATGACACAGTCCACTTAGTGTCAGGTTCGCATAGATCTTTCAAAAGCTTTTGCCTCTTGGCAGCGTTCAACAAATTTAGAGTGTTGATCATCTATACCATCCAATTTAAACATAGCATTAATAGATCCTCCATCAAATCGAACACACGTACCTCGTATAAGCAAGAAACGTGAGTTTTTAGTCGTGAGATAAGCATAAAACTCCCAAACAATGTTGGAATAGATGTCCCCCTCATGTTGGCAAAACAACTCCCACTTGTACTGTTTTACCACCGTCATGACCTCTGGTGGATAACCCAAGTTGGGTTCGTTCTCGAACTTAAAATTTCTCTCATAACAGAATGTTCGTGCGGTAAAGTTCTCCTCGTGCTTCTTTGGGATTTCTTCATTGAAGAAAATCTTGAATGATGTCGAAGAGGATGCCATGGAAATCTTTTGGGGGACTCGAAAGAAAATTTTAGGGAGAAAAAGAGTTGAGTCTTGTTTTCTTACTTTATTGCTTGAGAGAAAAAAAGAGAGTGTAAAATTTAGCTAAGGTAATGGTTGGGGTTTAAGTAGGCGGAAAAAGAAACAGCTGAGTGTTTTAATGGGGATGTTTAGCTTGTCCGATTAAGTAGGGATAATGATGGGGTTAGGCGTGTTTAGAGAAGAGGGATAATGATGGGGTTAGGGGTTAAGGGATAAAGATGAAGAAACGGTGCAGGAAAAGGTTAGGATAAAAAGATTGGGTTAAAACTTAAATTTCAAAGATTTACCCTAGGCGGCTAGGGTTTATCTCGTACTTAGCCAAAAATTTCACTCTTCTTGGGCCTAACTTACACAAGTCCAATTGATGCGCTATGTTTAACTCCAATTGGTAGCCCTTATCTTGGCATTCTACCTGGCAATATAATCTTGCACTCACTCAAAGGAACTTTTCAAAATAGAAAAATAAGATAAAAATAAAATAGATAAATAAAATAAAATAGATAAATAAAACAAAAAAGAACATATAAATAAAATAAAATAGATAAATAAAATAAAACAAAAACAAGTAAAAATTAGAATTTTAGCATGAAAGTGCCAAAGAATAATGCCAAGATGAGTCTTTTGCGTGCAAGTATACACAGTCAGAAAGTAATACAACGGTGAGCTGAGTATCGTATCCACAAGGATTTTCCAGGAATTTAAGTGCTCAATATTTTACTTGATGAAGGGGAAAAAGTATTAAAATTGATTTGGGTTTTTGATTTGGAAAAAAGAAAACTAAGAAAATACAATAAAAGTGTAAACAGATTGGCAAACAAAAGCATTTGAATGGATGATAAGCATTGTCAAGGGTTGCCTGGATTTCACAGTAGCTATGCCAGTTATTAATAATGTCCTACCTTGGATTTATTGTCGAGCAGATTTCAAGAATAATATTACCTCTGTCAATGGCAATACCCTAAGCTAACCACGATAAAACCCTTATATGTCTATAATAAAGTTTTTCATTAATTAACCCGATTAAGTTTCAATCTATACTCCTAAGGGATAGATTCACTTCAGGTGTAAGATTATCTACTTGAACATCTTCTATCGAAGTTTCTCTCCTTAGCACCTGGCAATTAATTGTTATCCCCTAAGTTTGTTAAGATATTAAGGCATAATAAGCATAAAATTCCAACTATCGTATGAAAAAGAATTTAAGAAAATAAAGTGCTAGCCTGATAGAAAATAATGCCAAGACATTCAAATTATTAAAAAATTAAAATAAACTGAGCATTCATAGCAAACATCCTCAACCCACTTAAGAAAATTAGTTCATGGTTTGAGGTTCCATCCACAAAATATTGTATCTCAACATCACCATTTAAATGAAATTAAAAACCAAAGAGAATTGGCAAAGAAGGGGGTCCGTCGATGCAACCCTTCAATGGCTCCAAGCTTTTAGTCTAAGCTGGTCGAACCACGTTGCCATCTGTCTTCACCACGGTGAAACCTCTTCAATTCGATTCTCCCTTCAAGTGGTTGCCTGATCTCCTTTAAATAGGCTTGCATGAAAACCCTAGGATAAACTTTTGAGTTTGAAATTTGAATGTGCAAGGGATAATTCGTATGATCATCTTATCTAGATTTGAATCCTAGGGCTGACGTGTACAAGGTTCAATGGCTACTTTGACCGAGCATCAAACTTCAATCCTTTGCCAGCCGAGCTTGGCATTGTTTGGTCCATCTATGCTAACTGTTTCTCGGTAATTCTCTATTTATTTTCCCGAGTTCTGTGCCAGCGCTTCTCTGCCATGTCTGCTTGCTTGTGTCCTGTATCAAAATTAGCAAAATAACCCTTCACACTGGCAATGGAGTAGCTCCTTAACTCCATATGTAAATGCATGATTTTAACATCTAAATACAACTATATGTACTCAAAGGGAAAACAAAGGAATTGTAAAATAAGCATAAAAATAGTACTTTTGAGGAGTTAACACTTACCCCTACGTAGCGTTGCTCTTCTTCGAGGTTGTAATTGTGACCCACTTTCATCATCATCTACAATGGTAGGGGCTTTGACTACGGTTACATGTTGTGGTCTTCACCTAGCCTCCACGATTAAGGCGTAAAAATAAGTTACCCGCAACCTCCAACAAAAGGTGAAGAAGATTGTCGACACTTTAAGAAGACCATGTTTTTCCTAATATTGCAACTTATCGTTCATCTTGAACTAAAACGCGTAATAGCCGTCTCACAAAAACTGTAAACCCATAAAAGCCTGTAGTCGTCATATAGATGCAATTAAAAATCCCAATGAACCACAATACCAGGAAAATCTCTTTGTAGTAGAATTTTCTAAATACATGGTTTGTTCTTAGTATTAGCTATAACTCAATTTTGACTTCGGATATGATGGCAATTGGTAGCACTTTAGACAAAGTTGGGGTGGTAGCAAGCAATTTTCGGTGGGTTTGATCCACTAAAGTTGGTAGCAAATACTGGAGGGTTTGTTTGCCGCTGCTTCTGCATTATATATTGATATAATCGTGTCCTCCAAAATGCGAGGGATTTTGGCTCATTTTTAGCGACCTCGTGGTATGTGGAATGCAAGGTCCGCAGAAATTCCTGACGTGGCAGACCCGAGTACACCGTAGATCTGACGTGTCATTGGACCTCACTTTTTGCAGACAGCAAGGTCTTTTAATTTTATTATTTTTTGTTTTAAGAGTAATGCCGGTGTAGAAAGATTGTGGAGAATTTGTATCGATTGGTATTGGAAAATAAGAGAGACATTGTCAATGTTGGAAAAAATCGCAATGTTCAATTGTTCAATTGTACCTCTAAACTGTAACCTTAATAAAGAGATTTTATTACTCAGGAAAACAATAGTACAATTTATTAATACGGGGGCCTGAGCGATTAGGGGACAATAAAATTATTACATTTATAAGTGGTAGAAGATCCTTAACTTGTTTTTCTCTCTTGGTCTCATCCTTAGTCAAGTTGTTCAATTGTACATCTAAACAGTCTATTCTCTTCTTCGAGCTCATTCGACGTATTTGGGGCTGATATTGGCATTGTAACTGGTCAATTGTACCCCTAAACATGCTTTCACAAAGTGGGCATATAAACAAGCTTCATGGACTTTGTGTGCCCACAAAGACAGTCAATTCTACCTACTAATCATCATCGTCTACAATGGTAAAGGCTTTGACTTTGGTTACATACGGTGGTCTTCTTGTAGCCCTCACGATGAAGGCGTAAAAATAAGTTTCTCGCGGCCTCAAACAAAAGGTCAAGAGGTTTGTGGGCACTTAAAAAAGGCCACTAATTTTCCAAATATTGCGATTTGTTGTTTATCTTGAACAAAGACACGGAAGGCACATCCCACCAATATTGTTTACCGACCAAATGCATGTAGTCATCGTATAAATACAACTACGTATACCAACAAATTGCAATATCAGGAAAATGTATTTATAATCGAATTTTCTTGATACGCGGTTTGTTACCATTAGTAGCCACAATTGAATATTTCCTTTCAGATTTGATAGCAATTGAACCGAAGTGCTTGATCCACTAAAGTTGGTAGCTAGTGTTGGTGGGTTTGGTTACCTCTGCTTCTGCATTATATAGGGATATATTAGCATCCTCCAAAAAGCGAGGGATTTTGGTACATTTTCAGCGACCTCATGGTATGTAGAACGCGAGGTCCGCAGAGATTCTTGACGTGGCAGTTCCAAGTATGCCTTAGATCTGACATGTATTGGACCTCACATTTTGCAGATAGTGAGGTCCTTTTTATTTAAGATTAAATCTGATGTAGAAAGATTATGGAGAATTTGTATCGATTGGTATTGAGAAATAGGATAGACATTGTCAACGTTAAAAAAATCACGTTTAAAATGGTTCCAAACCAAAAGAAACTGTAACTTTAACGAAAAGATTTTGTTATTTAGAAAAACAGTCGTTTAGTGTTTAAGGTACTTCACTTCTGCCTGATATAAGGGCACCAACAACAACAGTTGTTTCTCTGCAAAAATCGGGGAACCTTTATTTTTTCAATCCTGTCAGACACGTTTTGTCAATGAGATTCCTATAACTCGTGTCCTGCAGAATATGAAGTCTACAAAGATTCTTGACATGGCAGTCACCTCACTTTTTACAGAAAGTGAGTTCCATTTTTTTAAAATCTAATGTACATCATTGTCTATAAAAACTTCAATTCGTGTTAGCTATAGTGAAATGATTTGATCTCTACGCGTTCCTTTACAGTCTAAAATGTCTAGAAGATGCCAAGATTTTCTGCAATGGTGTTCTATTTCAGAACCTATTTCTACACTTTCTTCAGCAGCAAGGTCAACAGAGACAAGTAGCTTGATTTGATTTCAACGCAGCTTAGCGAATCTACAACACGCCAAATGTCTTGTTTGTTGGCGAAAATACTCGTTGATGAGTCAGCCCTGAGGCACATTATATGCCCCCTTATCAAACTCTAAGGACCTTCGCAAAATGTTTAGAAGCTACACTCGTGTCGGGGCATGAACATCGAGTTGAGTGTAAAATTTGATGAAGGGGCATCTTCATCAACAAACGCAGTAGCAACTCTGATGTCGGAAAAAGAAGACGAAGAGGCCGTTATGATACATAACTATAACAGACGACTGGATAAAACACAAAAAATTGAGGAACTGAACTTAACATCAGACTTGTCCATAGACTATGACGACACAGAAACTAACTCATCTTCTATACATTTCAATTAAGCATAACATCATGTATATTGTTCACAAATATGTAATCCTATGTGTCTTTTATTCATGTATCTTATTCGACTCGGCGTAAATTTTAATTACAAATTTTAAAAATAATAATAATAAACTCTAAACCCTAAAGCTATCTAATTATTATATTTGTAGTTGTTAAATAATTGTAATTATAAACTAGCTTTAATTATAATTATATATTTAGATCTTTTAGTTGTTAGGTATTTGTAATTAAAAAAAGATAATTTTAATTATAAGTTTAATTTTTAGTTTTTAAGTAATTGTAATTATAAATTATCTTTAATTGTGATTATAACGTTATTTAGGTTGTTAAGTAATTGTACTTATAAATAATAATAATAATAATAATTAAATCTATCAACTAAGGCATAAATTTATTTCGTAGTAGTTAAATAAAAGTAACAAGATCTACCGCGATATAATATAGTTTTTTTTGGATAAAATGATAACAAAGTTGTTTTACATAAATAAAAAATTGCATATCCATCCTAATAATGCCTATGTCCACCCGTACCGTACCGTGGTGGACGACGATCCTGACGCAGATTCCTTCAAACAACGCCACCACCATCATCATCATCCACATATGCATCTGGCATACCACCGCTAACACTGAGACCGGTGTAGAATAGGCTCTGCAGCAACGTCTAATGAACAATACCGGATCCGAATTGTGTTGCCGTTGGTGGAAACTATTAAACTAGAGGAACAAACGTAGATGGTACTATCAGATAGTACACTGGAGGAACTGCCATAAGCGGAAGAAATACGTACGTGAAAAAACCTTCGAACAGACTCCCTATTTGTTGAAACGATGGGGTTAGTGTGTTTGGCTGGGCTGCGAACTGGGCATGTGTCTGCGTTGTTCCTGATGACGAGGCCCTGGGAGCATGTGTTCGTCTTCTCTAGCTTTGTTCCCCCATGCTGGTACCACGTTGCGACGGCAGACGGTTTATGGGAGGCACGTCTATTTCTCGTTCTCGCTCCATAGGGGTTAGTATATACGACTTCCCATTTTGATGATACCACTACATATACTCAAAGGTAACGTTGTGGTCCAAAATGGCGGGTCGCCTACCGAATCGTGTCATCAACAGTTGCATCCACGTCGCATGATGATGGCCCCAATGGATATTCGTCTTGTCTTGTCGCGCTAACTTGTTCAATTCGTCCAAATTGGGTGGTTGGTCCGAATCCCTTGGACAAAGTTGAATTGTCGCAGCACGTGGTCGGTAGGATGCCACTCGACTATCTCATACTGTATGAGCGGGACCATCAAAATTCAAACAAGCTCAGTCAGCATTATTTTCGGCGGAATGCAGTCCTTAATATCATCATCCTCGTACGGTGTCTACAGGAACTACACAAAATATTTGTAAACTAAATTAGATAAACATGATTTAAAATTTTTTATTATTACATTAGAAAAATGCAATCGATAAAAATATTACCACATCTCTTTTGTCGACCAACAATCGATAATCTCACTGGGTTGTTGGTAGTCCCACGTGAGATAATTTACCCAACCACCTATATTTCAAATAAATAAATCTAAGTATTGTAATATTATAAAAATATAATATAAATTTATTTTACTATTTATTAGTACCTCTGAATAAGTGAAAATTGGAATGGGGGTCGGTTGCTTAAGCGTCGGGCGTAAAAACGACATTCGAAACCATGCCCAAGACTGCAACAACAAAAGAAACCCACCAATGGTACATCTATCCGGGTTTACGATTCTGCATAGCTCCTGAAATAGAAATGCCAAGACTGTCACTCCCCAACTCTTATTTTTGATCTCCACAAAATGCTCCAAATGACCCAACCACATCAAATGAAATTTGTTGCGGAAATTTTCTAGCATCAAGACCCCCAATAACTCGTAGAACAAGGACACAAGCAAACCGCTACAAAAATAAAAAAATAAAAATATAATTATTTATAATGGAACAAAATATCACAATAAATAATCATAAACAATAAAATTATTTATCCCATTGTTGTGACTTCATCAGCGTCTGGGGGTAGGTTCGTAAAATTGTTGTCCAAAAAGATAATTTTAAATTTAGCGCCATCCAAATCGTCATCTTTCAGCAGCATTCCGAGCAAATTTGCACAAACGCCGACCCAGTTTCTATCCGCAATACCGGTTATAACCTCGCCTTCAACAGGCAGACCAAGATGAAATGCAACATCTTGCAAGGTGATAGTTGCCTCACCACAGGGAAGATGAAATGTGTGTGTCTCAGGCCTCCACCTCTCTAGCAACGCGTTAATCAATGGGCGGTTCAACTTCATACTGCCAAATATGGTAGAAACATGATCAAAATTGGCTTCATGCAAATACGGAACAATATCTGGATGCGGTGCTCCCATACGGTTGAGGTAACAAGTCAACGCACGCTCATACCCCTTCAAATAAAAATTTAAAATTAATAAATGAATTAATAAAATATTAACAACTAAAAAATAATTAAATAAAAAATAACCTCACCGTTTGAGTGCCAGTAGTCGAACACGTGTATGTCGTCCAATCTCAATAACCCTGTCATTTCTATAAAATATTTGAACTCTTTAAGAATAAAAACAATTTAGAATAGTAGTTAAAGAAGAAGATTTGAAGAGGAGATGTGAAAATTCGAAGGAATGAGCCCCTTATTTATAGGAGCCCTCGCACCCCTCACAAAGCGATTTTAATGGAACTCGCTACCTGTGAAACGCGAGGTTCCTTTGAAAAGACGTGACTTTTCAGTCCCAACGGATTCAAACCAGTCATAAAGGACCTCGCGTTCTGCAGAAAGCGAGGTCCTAAGGTTTTAAAAGTGTTTTTTTAATTGATTTTATCCTTATTTGGTGTTAACATGTTATTCGGTTAGGATTTTCAGATTACTAGACTATTCAATTTTTTATATATTTCATTATATTTGTTTATTATATACCAATAGAATTTAAAAGTTTAACAAATTTTTTAATTAGGATCATTAATTAGTAATACAACTTATATATTAATAGAATTTAATAACCTATCTTTTTTCTTGAATATGTTTTTTTAGACAATATAATTATCGTAATAAATATGAAATTCTTTTACATTATGGCTATTTGATTTCAAATATTTTACAATAATTATGATTTTAATTTAAGGAAAATAAAGATTTTAAATCAAAGATTTCTACTAAAGATTCTTATTTAAGGAAAAATATGTCAACTTAGAATAATTAGGATCTTCTCAAATAATTAGGGTTTTCCATATTATATTATATATTCGAATAATTATGTCATATTATATATTCAAATAATTATAATTTATTAAATTACATATTAAAAAAATTAGGTCAAAGAAATTATATCTAGATTAGAGGGTATCAAAGGGTATTAAGATCTTTCATTTATTAAGGAACAGTATCCAAACGGTCAGAGGACCTTGGTATTCGCAGAACGCGAGGTCCTTGCAGTAAACCCCGCGATAAATTGAATTTCTCTGCGAACTTGCATTTTGGAAAACATGATGTTTTTAACGTATTTTTAAATTGTGTTATCTAAAAAGTCATTCCACGTCGGACGAAACTCGCTATATACAAATAGCGAGTTCATTATTCGCGTTTCGTAAAGAGCGAGGTCGCCCTATATAGACGATTTAAAGGTCATTTTTTTAAATAACTGGGGTCAAAATTCTAAATAACTATTTAAAATAGATTTTTTTAGATAAAAATGCCGCAGCTAATTGTGCATGTGACCAACTTGTGGTCCGTGACATGTTGGACATGCCAACGCATTTGGACCCAAATTTTGCGTGGATAAAACAGTGTCCACCAAGCATGTTACATAATTTCATTGTCATGCAGACTATATGAGTTTTAAATATCTTCATCTATTTTTATTCAGTTTATCTGTGAATGAATTGTTCATATATTAATATCTCATTGATTGGAGTTTCCAGGATGCCATGAGATGTGCAGACGCCTATTCCAAATTTCTATGCAGATGGATGTTGGATAACTGTTCAGAAGACATGAAATTTGTCTCGAAGAGGATCGACAAAGACTGTCCCTCATCGCCTTGAATATATGACATGCTCCATCGCCTACGATTATCCAAAAGCAGTTAAGCCGTTTTATGGAAAAACAGTTGGTCATACCCCAGGTAAGTCTAAAACTTTTCTTAAGTGGTGAAGAACATCTTCATACAAATATCTTCCGGCATCAAAATGCTGTGGTGCTTTCTCTAATGGTTAATAATCGTATGCAGATCGGAACAATGGTTACAGGCAGCCAAAACGAAGAGCGCTTTGTCACTCTAAATACAAGGTATGATGCCATGCCATCCTTGCCATGTTGTTTCATAGCTACAATTATTTCTTCAATGATTCAAACACAATTTCTCATTGTCTGCAATGGTTTTCTGAATTCAGGATCAAGGAATTCTACTTGTCAAAATAATGGAGAGGTCTCCAGCCGCAATTTACAGGCCTTGAAGATTAATCCCATTAAAATAAGCCTCACATAACCCTTGTAGTCCTAGGACGAAGATCATTCTTTTTCTCATTTATTGGAACTACTCGTTGGATTTTACAAATTTAAATGTTTAAATTAACATTATTTGTTTTTTCATTGGAACCAATCTAGGTTCTACAAATTTGGATGCTAAAATTAATATTCGTTGTTATTTTTTATATTAATTACCCAAATTTATATCATTATACAAAATTCAACTCCGGATTACAAAACAAATAATATATTTGTTTCTATGATATTTTAATTTTATTTATTTGTATTTAAATATTGGCTTAAAGGGTAATAAGCCCTTGAATTTTTGGAAGAAAAAAAACAATTAAGTCCCTGTATTTTTTTGCACCAAATTAAGCTCTTGAACCAAAAAAAATTTAAGCCCTTTGACCAATTTTAACCATTAAATCTTGACATTTTTTTAGATATTACTGACACATGATACACTACAATTCTATTATATTGCATTCACAAATTTTTCAAAAAATATTTTTTATAAGTTCGTATAGAATTTTTTAAATAAAATAAAAAAATCAAAAAATGTCAAGTGAAAACATTATAACATGACGTACTGCATCCAACAAATTCAAAAAAACTGTCAAGAATTAATGGTCAAAATTGATTAAAGTACTTAATTGATTTAATTTATTGGTTCAAGGGCTTAATTAATTCAATTTCTTCGTTTAAGAATTTAATTGAGTGCAAAAAATAACCAAGAACTTAATTATTATTTTTTTCAAAAATTCAAGAATTTCTTACCCTCTTAAGCCTTAATTTTTTTTTTTGTTGATATTGTCTATAGAAATTAGAAATAAATGAGCTTGGACTTGTAAGGAAATTCTGAAGCTGCCATTGTTAACCATTTGTCTCTTGAGTAGTAACCATCAAATATGAATGTCCAAGAGTCCACACCGAGTAAATTTTATTTCTTGTAAATTTCCTTACATCAACTATGATTTATAATTTGTTGGGTTGAGATTTAAAAAGAACTCAGATGCGGACTGAATATTAGTTTGATTGAAATTCCGTATGTATCAACCTCTGATTTAACTGTATAAAAAAATTAAAACCCTTGGAATTAGTCACAAGTTAAACGGCCGTTGATAGAATGATATGTGCAACAAAATAATGTACGTGGATCGAATTAAAAATTGAACCATACGCAAGATCAGTCCCCAAAAAATAGAGTATCGATTATGGAACACTCATCAAATCACAAGACCCTCTAAAAATTGATTTAAATCCATTAATTCAAGACAAATCGTAGGTAACCCCTAAGCCATTGCTCAACCCTATTGCCACCATCTAAAAGTTGCATTCTAGTAACATCAACAAATATTTACAGTTGTGGAGAAAGCAAAACACACCTGCCTGCTGCCACGAATATATATGAATGCACAAGGTTGCTTCAGGGTTTCCGCAACGCAGATGCTGCACCCATGACAACAGCCAAGATGATACCCACACCGGCACCAAAAGAGGCACCTACAGCTGCCGATGTAAGAGAGAATAATGCCTTGGCTTGAGATTCCTTCTTCCCATCTAGTGCCATAGCATGCTCTCGTGCCAACTCCAATGAAAGCCTATCACTAGCAAGCTCCTTTGAATTTGATAGTAAACAAGAAAGTCAGAAATTATTCATGAGCAGATAAACTTGATGAGTAAAGAACAAGAAACAAAATTACATTATAGCATTGTGTATCACAAATAACCAGTGAGTTGTTTTTATATTTCCTATGTACTTGGCAAATACATTGATAACAGTTACTCAAAGCTCATCCTATTGATAATAATTATTAAAATTCATATGCGCAAATGTCCAAGTGATTCATTTATAAATGTTTGTCAGTAATAATTGGGTCATATCTTAAGATATTATCCTATATTAACAAAAGCATACAAGCTACGTTCTTATTGTTATCATTATTATTTGATGAAGAATAAGAAAATAGTAAATGCTAAAAAATTTGTGAAAGTAGTCAGATGGGACAGAATCCATTCAGCAGTCCAGTTAGAAGCATGAGGGCAGCAAAACAAAGGCAATTCCATTATTTTGCAACTTCATGAAGCGAATAGATCCTCAGATTAATGCATTATGTTTTATATCTGCCAGACATTAAAAGGTCAGCTATGTTTCAGTTAAAATAAAAAAGGTCAATGTTATCAAAGCGAAAATGTATCGCACAAACGTTTCAATTTCTATCACAAGATTACTATATATATTTTACTTTACTATTACTTCACTACTATTCAGCTATTTTACTCAACTAATTAAGCATATCCCGAATCTATTATCTCTTAATAAGTTCTCCAGTTCCTGCAGAGAAGGGACTCCATTAGTAGCTATGCATATTCAAAGCTATTTATAATCTATAATTTTACCTCCAGAGAAGCCTCTTCATGGCTCCAAAGAACACGGTGGACAAGATGGCAAAGGGAATCAACCCCCTCCACAGGCAATACAGTATCTTTCCTTCGGAAGGGCCGGCGAACAAGGTCCATTGGAGCAGATAGAAGCTTCTGAACACCCATTCTCCCATCAGAATTTTCACTTATTACACCCCAAGGCAATGAAGCAGTAGCAGCACCAGGCATGATGTACGGACAGGAATTGACAACTTCAGTGGTGCTCAGAGATGCTTGGTATCCTTGAATGACTGTATTAATCAAAGCTCTCTGTTGATGTGCACTAACAGAAAATTTGTTTGTTATAGCGAGTACCCATGGTATTCCAAGTGCTTTTGCCTCATCTAATAGTAGTGAAAGGGCTGGATTTTGTTCAGATGAATCTGGATGATTGTATCGAGGTATCTTATGGGATAGGTTATGCACAAGAATAATTAAATCAGTCTTTCTACTAAGGTCCCGGATTCCCCTCCACAGTTCATTTTTGAACCGAGAAGCTTCTATGGCCAGCTCCTATAACATACATAAACATGTAAAATAAATTACACTGTCAATTTCTTTAAAGACACAAAAGGTGAATAGAGTTCATTTATAAAATAAATTTGTTCCAAAAGTTCTATGTATTTAATAAAGCTTAAACTACAGATTGTTTCCACTGCTAAGACTCTTTTTGGCAAAAATGATTTCAAAGCTTATATTTGATAAATTTTTGAAAATGATCAATTGCTGGATCACCCCAACTCCACCACTAACAATGAATTCATGGAAACAAACTCCAGCATAGTACGAGATATGATATTTGTGACCTCACCATATATGCATTATCTATCACTCTCAAGAACTCTACAAATTGATTCAAACAAAATAAATCTACTTTGCATAAGGAAATAATGAATGTTGACACAAAGGGCAAAAAATCTGAGGCTACAGGACATCAAAAAGTTTTGAATCCAAGCAAGATCTAGTTCAACTATATTCCTCAGGTTTTCACAGAAAGTTACCTGCAAATTTACTCCAGGTTGATCAAAGTACAAGCAATACCTTCCTGGAAATCAGATTCTGCTTGTAGATTTTCAGTATTAGTAGTATGAGTTGATTTTCCTTGACCCAATATTGCCTTGAAAAGAGAGGTCTTACCGGCACCCTAGTAACCATAAATAAAAACATTCATCCATGCTTGTGCCAAAAAAACATTCAGCAATGAAGAGAGCAAAGAATAATCAAAATTTAATATTTAGAAGGGAAAACAAGAATACCTCTAGACCAAGAAGTCGCACCCTACGAGTTCTAACATGAACCTCCTTTGATGCAGTTGAAAAATCACTTGTACAGAATATGAAAAAGTCACTCAAGCCTTCAAGCCTTGTGTTTTTTTCTTGATGAGATGCTGATATTATTTTCTCTATTGAGATTAACTATTGATTAATTGAAGGAAACATGGACATCAAAGAATCTGCTATATGATGCTTAGGAGGCTGCCTCAAGGGAGCCCCTACTAAAACTCTTATTTTTTGTAACTCTGGTGGTTCCCCATTCCCAGATGAGTAAGCTGGTGCTGAAGGAAATGATTCCACAGTGGTTGAACACCTGTATAGTGTATAAGAACCAACATCATGTCAAACTGCTTTTCGTGCACCGAGGAGAGAGAAAGAGAAAGATTAGTGCAACTTTGAGCATAAAAAAAGTAGACTAGACGTGACCATATTTTTACATGCATTTGTTTGAATGTCACACATCCAGAAACGCGATTCAGCATGTCTTATTTTGCTTAAGCCTTCAAAAAGGATTGAACATTGAGTTCTGTCGTTATTAATCCTTTCCCAGTGAGAATCCTGAACAATTACGACTACATCTAACGATATTGCATGGACATAAAGATTATATTATACAAAAATAGAAAAAGAAAATGATGAAAAATAAGTTCAACCATACCATTGGCCATTTACTTGAGCATGAAATAGTGTGCAAAGATGCAACCTGAATCCGGTAAGATCAACTTTCAATGGTTCTGCATTCTTCTCTCCAGGAATACCATTCCAACCAAGGGGCACGATCGATGTAGCAGTACGAATAATAGGACTTTCAACAATTTGCCCAAGCTCTACAGCACCTGCAACTGCAAGGCCAAGCCATTGCTGCAGATGTGGAAATTGTTGCAATTGCTCCATTCCAAGGAAAGATGAAGCATTATCATTCATGCAAAGGTCATATATTCTGCAAAAAAAAGGAGAAAAATGAATCACTTATTTATGCCCCAGAGAAATTATTCGACTGGAAAATCCCAAACAAGGATAAACTTTATCTCCATGAAATACTTGATAAAATAAAGGTTCCCAAAATTTTACCACACTGCCTTATGCCCCATGTGGGATAACATCACATGTGGACAACCACACAACGGGTGCCAACACCATATGGGGCCTGGCCTCTTATACCATGTTAGCATTTAACCTAAATTAATAGGTAAATAGGTGGAAGGAATCAAATTGAATATAAAACCATGGGAAACCCAAGACTTGATAGATGTGGGATAACACTCACTTAATACCATCAAAGGACTTGGAAGCCACAATTTTGAGTTCATTAACAGTTGATATTTTATATATTCAATTTGTTTAGAAAACGGTCCTCTATTTGGTCACATTACTATAACAGACCGATGTACTTCGCATAAGTTGTTGTGCTTTTGTCATTAAGAATTGATCAAAGGATAGTAAAAAAAGTCAAAACATAAAGACCAAATTCTGCAATGTAAGGAATAAAGATGCAGTCGATCTTAAAGAAGAGAAAGAAATGCAACATTGCAATTAGAATCTAGAACTAAAAATTCAAATAAACAGTAGCAAGAATTAGAATTATTGCATAATTGATCATTACCTTTGAAATCGAGACCTATATGACTTCATTGAATGAGATTGAAATCTCTCCCTTAATTCAACAATCACAGATCTGACCTGAACATATCTTTGCCAGAAGAAAGCAAACAAAATGAGAGGTTGAAGAAGATATAATCGCAAGCTCATAAATCATAAGCACTAATGACTATATAGAAAATGGTGCTTCAATTTATTAAGCACTAAATACCAAACTTCCATGAAGAAGACTAGACAGATGCTCTATAAACAAAGGAAACTCATACCGATGTCAACTTTGAGTACTCTGCACCTGAGAGTGATTCCACTGATGAATTCTCCAAGAGATAAAGCTGTTATGAGTGAATTTATTAATAAGTAATTCATTTGTATAAATAATTGAAATGATAGCGTGAAAAAGTTGCGGTTTGTAGCAACCATTAAGCATTGTAACATTAGGAGAACAGCTTAGGATGATGCCATGATGCGGAAATAACCTATATCTCATTTTTTTTCCAATTTGCATGACAGTTGAAAAAAATTGCAACTATCAGAAAAGGAAACAAAATTCACAAAAAAATTTCAATAAGGCAAACTGAAATGTATGAAAGCTCAATAAACAGTTCAAGAAATTTCAAATTCCTTGAATGGATAGGTAGGCAAGCAGAAGCAAGACTATAGGAAAATTCAAAATCAGGATTGATTTACAGAAAGTATATAGTTAGATGCCCCTTGACACTTGCAGATAAAAACAACTGCTACCAATTGGTGATGACAATCAAAATTTTAGAAAAATCTCAAAATCCCTACTTAACATATGCTTAGCAAAT
The DNA here is from genome assembly GCA_019671005.1 of Hibiscus mutabilis. Lineage (NCBI taxonomy): Eukaryota > Viridiplantae > Streptophyta > Magnoliopsida > Malvales > Malvaceae > Hibiscus > Hibiscus mutabilis. The sequence goes on along the minus strand of CM033717.1, from coordinate 17,410,664 downwards.
AAACAATAAAGACAAATTATTATCAATATTTTCCGCCTTCATGCATGTGTAGCTTTAAGTTGATTGAAATACAAAGAACGAATGAAGTATTCCTACATGATATATACCTGTCCAAACGGTACATATGAAGGTAAAGAAGGCACTCTACGCCATCTATTGTTGTCTCCACTACCATTGTTTTTCTCTGTTAACTTTCCAGATCCCATGTCTGACTCACAATTATCAGTGTCAGCAAATGGTTTAAGAGATATGCCATCAGTACCCTCTTGAATTTCAAGAGATTGTGGTTCAACAACTACATCCTCAATGGAAGATGCAGTTCTAGGGCCAGCTGCAGATGGCTCTATGGGATCAACTTGCTTTCTGCTGTATTTTCTAAATTGTCTTTTAACTCCTTCTAACGGAACAAGCCTTGAAAGTCTCCAGAAAGGCCCCTGAACAGGGCCTACACCTATAACCAATTGCTCCCCTTCATTCTCTTTTAACTTCTCAGCCTTTCCTTTCTGCGCCCCTTGTTCATTCTTTAATGTAGATAAAATGGTATTTTCTATGTCCGAGGACATTAACAAACTTTGTGTATTGTAGTGATCGAAATAAGCAGGTGAAAGGATACGGGGTACAAGATCTTCAGGAATACAGTAACTCTTGAAATAGTGCTGCCAACCTTTTCTATTAACGTAACTGGAAATTTTGATTATAGGACAAGCAGAACAAACACATTAGCTTCGGGGGAAAAATCACAGGATATATATTTCACAAAAGGGTAAAGCACTCACTCTCTTAAAGCCGCATTTCCTACTGGAGGTTGGGAAAATGTTATACACTTGACATAAACACTATCGCTTTCTTTTGATGAAGATGATACAGCAATGACCCTCAAAATGGCAAGGGTAGCCAATGCTGCCACCTACTACGTCATACATAGAGAAGGTGTGAAATAGATAGTTCGACACAACACATCAGGTTAAATCTCAAGAAAAACTAGCTTATTGAACTTACTGCTCCACCAAGGGAATGCCCACATAATACAAGTTTTCGTTTCTTTTTCTGAGCAAGCCTGTACAACTCCAAAGCAGGTATGCCTTTAGCACGAGCCAAGAAACCCTAAAGATGATAAATTGGAGTGAATATAACTAAGAAACAATTATGCAGAATCTCTAAGCATGAAGAGGGCAAGAAAGTTCACGGCTTAAATATCAATGGAAAAAATGAGAAAATAAATTCTTATGATATATGAATGATGGACTGTTATCAAACCCGATGTGCAGCAGGTTTAGGCCTATCTTTAATCTGTTTAGATTTTGATTCCAAGGGATTGAACTGGATGTCCTCATTTCCTTTTTGTCTTTCACCCCGGTTGGCTTCAGTTAATTCAGTCCTATCAACATCCTCCATAACATCCTCATGAAATATAGCACCTTGAAGTATGTTTGCATCAGCCATGACATCTCTTAATGAAATGAAGAAAGCAAAACAAAATAAAATCAAGCCTTTGAAAGAAAGAAATAATGACTCAAACTATGATCAGCCATGCTTACTTATACTGCTTGGTTCCGATGAAGGAAGCAAATAGAGTATCACCTGCTTCTGCCAACAAATACCTGCAATAAGAGATGTGCAAAGAAAAAATAAGAGAACCAATGACAGCCTAACTCAAAGGTAATATCTTAGGCAAGTATGCATGCAACTGGTTAGTAGTAGTTCATGGTGGATGCCATCAAGATCTAATCCAGACCAAATACAAACCACGCAACCGGCTAAGTTAATCAATCACCTTATGTAACTCCGCTCTATCTCAAGCATAGCCAAGTTAAATCTCACGAACTAGATATAAACTTAAGATGGATGCACACGCCTGCATTCAAACTTATTTATAATGATCTCTTTTTCCTCTTACCATTCTATTTAACCCCTTTTTGTTCGCATTAGGGCCAAAGCTAGGACAAAAATGTTTTCATAACCGCATTACATACAAATTTGGGTCAGAATTATGACTCTTTCTAAAGAAGCAATATGATATTCCCACACTAAATCATCTTCAGCAAAAAAAAAAAAAAAATCGTATTGGCAAGGAGTGTAGATTTATCATAGAGTACAAAATAAGTAACCTGTGTGGAACATGATCAGCAGAAGGTTGCACACGTTCTAGAGAAACAATTTGTCCTCCAAAATCAGCCTTGAATTTGTTTACAGCTCGAATCATCTCAGTAGCAGGTTTCTACCAGAAAAGGGGGGGGGGGATAATTTGTCATAAATAATTGAAAATTTATTTTAAAATATGCAATTCCGTTAGTATGGGAACATGGATAAATCTTAGCATTCACTTATAAATTATAATTTTTAAATTAACGATCACATCATAACATTTTAAATATACGAGTTGCAAAATTGGCGGAACGGGGAAAGTATGGAGAAAGCTTTAATTATTGATATACCTTGTAAACGCACTCGGAGAGGACCATGCAACAAAGTATGTCTTGCAAATCCGATAGAGAATCAGCTTTAACGGCACGGCAAAGCTCCTGGAGTTGCCGCTTTCGTCTTTCGTACTCTTGCTGGAGTTTCTGGCGGTGCTCCATGTCGCCGTTGTTCCATGGCGGCCAATGCCACCTCATCCGCCACTGAAGCGGACCCCAAGAGACGTTGAGGATCTTTGCTCTCTGGTCCTTGATCCATGTCTCCACTCTGCTTTGTATTGATTCCATTATTATTCGATCAAAACAAGGATTCTGTTGGGTGTTTTTTGGTTAATTTGGAACTGTTGAGATTTTAGGAGAGAGAGAGAGAGCGAGAGATAGGGCAACTCCGAGTTTTATTGGGTGAAGCCAAGGCCAAGGCCAAGCCGAAACAGCGCGTAAGCCGAAACTTCAATGATTAATTTAATAGCGTGTTCACTTCCTCCTTATAATAAAACATGGTAAAATGATACTTTTGGTCCCTCTGTTATATTTAAATCTGATATTTTAACCTTTGTAATTTAATTTCGACCTTATATATCTTGCCATGTAGTTTAGTCTACTCTCTCTTTGATCTTTTATATTTTTTAGGCTTAATAGCACATTGAACCCTAAAGCATACATTTTATACTGAGTCATCCCCTAAAAAAAGTTAGGATATTTTACCCCTTAAACTTTAATCGTTATCTCATTTGCCCCTGCAGTTAACTCTCGTTAAAAAAATTTGGTCCAATCAGAACGCGTCTGTAACATCCCCCACCAGGCCTAGTTGGGAACCGGGTCGGAGAATGCTACCGGTGAACAAAACGATGATCGGTGCGATAAAATTTCAATAAATACTTTTCATTCAATAGATGTTATACTTTTCAAACATTACTAAGTTTAGGATTAACCCAATTTGTCCAATGTGATCCAACAATTCATCAATTAGGACTAATTTCTAACTTTGACAAGTTTTAGGGACTAAATTGTTAATTTGATAATTTAGGGGCCCTTTAATGTAATCAACTATACAGTAATGAAATTCAATACTATAACAGTGATCTTGTAAATTTTCATGTCATTCTGATAACATTTACTTATTCGATTAGACTATATGATATTCAGTGACCATTCTGTAAACATTTTAAAAATTGTGTTCAGTCTTTTAACAGAATTAACTACCACCGTATCGATACACCTTGGGGCTGTATCGGTACGAGGTACATGGGTTTGAACTCCAAATGGAACTGTTCAAACTCGTATCAATACGATTGGGGACCCTATCGGTGCCGCATGCAAGAGTGACAACCCAATTCCCAGCAACTCAAGAACTCGTATAGGTACAGCTTTAACCTGTATCAATACGGGTTGACTAACATTGACTTTGACCATGACTCGTTCTGATACACCCTGAGGTTGTATCGATACAATTTATTTCGCAGACCTCACTACCAAGATCCGTATCGATACACTTAGACCTGTATCGATACCCTATGATGAACTTGTGCTTTCTCAGGCCAAATATGCAAGGTCATATTGGTATAGCTCGACCTGTGTCGATACGCCCTGCACTGTAATGTCAAATTTTTTTTCTGGTTTTTAGTCCATTTGACCTAGCAATCAATGTCCAACTGCAATGAAACTTTATCAACTATATTTCAATAGTATAATCTACTTGCATTCCAAATTTTAGGGTTAATCAAATCCATTTACCCAGTTTTCACCTTTAAAAGTCAACTATGCATTTTTAGCCTCTTTTAGGCAATTTTAAAAGGTTATTTAGAGCTATTATGACTTCCACAAGTCATGCATATTACGCACATATCAAAAGGGTTATAAATGACTAGTTCCTACTTTGCCACCATTGTAGGAGTTCATAAGGACAAAACACATTACTTTAAGCTTGGAGTGACTTGCCAAACTTCCAACTAGCTCCAATCTCAAACCGATATACTCCTTAACCTGAAATGTACGGAAGATGAATGCGTTAGACTTATATAGTCTAAGTGAGGTAGCCATAACCAACGAAAGAGCAAAATATATGATGTAACATGTTTCGATATTGGCATTTATGGTATGAACATGTACTTCAATAGGAAACTATATAATATCACTACGCAAAGGCAATGATCAATAGCAATATCAATAGCTATATGCAATAGCTAATAGCAACTTTCAACATCAATATGGCCATGATCGGTACTATAGCAACAATCAATATCATATCCATGCTCAAAAACATGTTTATCAATAACGATAGTTCTCTTAATGTCTTATTTAATCTTTTAACATCATTCGCCTTGGAAACCTTTGGACATTAATATCAATGATTCGGTGTACGCAAGCTCAAAGCACAAAGCAATGGCTTGTATCAATACGGTATTAATAATTTAACGCTTCTGATGCCCGTACTCTCTCCAACCAAACCTCATCCTTGCCTAGGGTCACCACTCTTGAGCCGTAGCTCATGGACCGTAGTCCCAATGCATATATCAAGTATCATGCCAAGGTGTCCAAGGACTTTCATATTAAGCATGTCTTATGTTAAGGGTTAGCCTTAGCTCCAATATTCTTGTTAATAATTCGATGATTCAATGATTCCGTAACGATATTCAATAGCAATAACAATATCAATGACAATGTTCAATTATCTTAATAACAATAACAATGGTCAATACTTCATTTTCCATGCTTCAATGACAACGACTACAATATTTCAATATCAATTATTCGGTACAATGGTTCAATGATGTGATTCAATAACAATGGATCATTAGCATCATCCCAATAACAATGATTCAATACGGTAGCTCAATAACAATGATATTCATAGCAATAGTTCAACGGCAATGTTCAACATCAATACTTCAATGCTTCAATGTTCAATACTCAATGATTCAATGCAATGCTCAATAACAATGATTGTAACAATGGCAATGACAATGTTCCATGACCAATGTCCAATGCATCTCTAATTCAATGATTGTAACAATGGCAATGACAATGTTCCATGGAATCGGGAAAGATACCTAGCCTAATCCCGAGACTCTAACTACACCCACCTCGATAATTCGAAGCTCCTACGGCTCTCGGATAGCAATCCCCTTGTTCCTAGCTTTCGGTGGAGACGATAGATGCTCTCTATCAATTTCTTGAGCTAGGTAAACATTAGGGTCATGCTAGAATCAATATTATAATATCAAAATCAATATAAAAATATCTAAAATCAATAACTAAAAACTCAATATATACAATATCTATGAATTATCCACAGATAGCAAAAACCTAGCTTGAGACTACTCTCAAATCCTTCATGGGTTTCAACAATTATTTGGGGGATTAAGCTTACCCGATCAATAGCAAAAATTCGATAGAAATGGATCGAAGGAGCGTAAGTTTTTCAATGTACACCAATGGAGGTGCGTGCTTCAAGGAAGAAGAAGATAAGAAGGAGGTGCTAGCTTAATTTAGCAATCAGGTGACCTTAAAATTGCTACCCATATTTCTTTCCTTTTATTCCTATTATGATTAGGAGGATTCCTTTAAGTGAAGGAATCCCTTCAGATAATCCCACGTATGTGGGGATTATAATTGAGGAGGGACTAATTGCAAGGTTAGTCCCTCAACTCTTTATGCTCTATACTTTTGCCCCCAAACTTTCAATTTCTATAATTTAGCCACTAGAAGATTTTCAATACATTCAATAAGGTCTTTAAACAATAATTTGACTCAATTGGAGTCCAATATCGATACAATTGACCTTGCAATCAAAGTCAATACAATATTTGGACAATTTTGATGTAGGGTTTCCGATCGCAGGAACTCAAATCCAACTAGACCAGTTTCTGAGGTGTTACAGCGTCATTAGTCATTTAATTAACAAAAAATCAACTGACTTTTAATAAAATGGCTAAATTATACGTTAAGTCTGTCAAACTTTTATTTTTGTTGAATTTAGATCTAAAAATCTTTATTTAACTTGAAATTGACCCTAACTTCTTTCTAATTTTTATAAGTTCAATATTTTCTATATGATGATATTTTTGTACATTTGAGTCGTTTAATGACTCAAATTTCATAATATAAGGGTTGGTTTAACCCGAAGTGTAGGCTTCGCATTTGGGCCGATGGTTTAGGACTTTGAGAGCCTCAGTCGGCTATTATTTGGGTGTTGGGCTTGGGTTCTTCGTTGGGTGTTGGGTTGGGAGGATGATGAAGGGGTAATAAAGTAGTTACCTCTTTTGAAGAGAGGATGAAGGGAGCCTCTTTAATTTTTTGCAGAAAAAGCTTTTGGATGAGACCACCTTGTCCCTTTGTTTCTCTCTTCATCCATCCCCATCTCCCTCCCAAGAACCAAAGCTTAAAGGTTCAATCTTTGGGTTTAGAAGTGTGAATCTCGAAATTTTAGCTAAGGATGTTGTAATCAACTACCAATGATCTAGTTTTTGAGGTAAGATTCATCAAGTTTGGTGGAAGTTGGATATGGTGGGTTTTATGAGGGGTTTGTGGAAGGGGTTCTAAAGGAGATTTAATCTCGTTTTTTTATCTTCGAGAGTAAGTTTAGTTGGATTCTTTATCTTCTACAGGTTTTAACTCGTTTACAACTTTCTTGTGTAGTGAAAGAGGTGAGGAATTCCCCCAATGAGCATAGGAAGAAGAAAGCTTGAGGGGCTTGGTTTGAGGCTTCTTTTCCAGCTTTAAGATCAAGGTTAGTACACTACTTACTCCGTGTATTCCTGGAAATCATGAAACAAGATTACATGTTGCCTGGTTTGATATTTTAGTTGGTTGAGAGCTTGAAATCCCAATAATGGCTAAATCTCAATTTGGTATTAAAATGGTGTAAAAATGATAGGAAACCACTTTAACTACCTTCCATAATTTGTAGGTTTGATTTGGGGCTTTACCATTAGGGTTTGGGGCGTTGAGGGTGATTTGCGTGCTCCAAAATTTGAATTCTGGGCTTATGTACTGATACTAGATGAACTGGTATCAGTACCCTTTTGTTTCTAATAGCTAACTCAAGTAGAGTTTTAAGGGCGTATTGGTACGCCTCTGGGGGTATTGATACCCATATTCCGTCCAAATTCTATTAGCAAAAATGCGTATCGGTATACTTAGGGGTGTATCGGTACCGATAGAGTATCGATACACGACCCCGTGTATCGATACAGGGTTTTGGTTAAACCCTTTCAGTATGCAAAGTTGTGTTTCGGTACACATTAGTGGGTATCAGTACCTATATAAGCATATCGATACTCTTAAGCGGGTATCAGTACTCGCTGAACAATTTGCCTGAAAATTATGTTTTGAGTTCGAGCAACTTATAATTCGAGGAATAATGCCCAATGGACTTCTAATGTGGTAAAATGAATAGTAAAATTGAGAAACCAATAGTTTAACCTCATATACGAGCATAACAAGTAATAACTTGGTAAATGTTGGGTGACTTGTTTGAAATAGAAAACCATAGGATCCTTAGTGGGTCGTGTGTGGTTACGTGCCAAGTAAGGGCACTTGTGCGTTTGAGTCACTTTGATTGGTGGGATACGAATACCCAGTGAGAGTGTTGCAACACAAAGAGATGAGCTTCCGAATGTATGTTTCCAAGGCTGTGTGACACCGGGCATCATTCGATGATACTTGATGAGAGATTCTGAGTATAAGTGTACGTTCCTGAGGCTATGTGACACCGAGCCTCACTCCAGGTTTGTTGGTATGGTGCATATATGCTGTGTGAGATTATTGTATATTTTGTTTGCTATGTGTTTAGGAGACTAGAGGTAGCGCCATATGTATTATATTGCCATGTAACATTCTTTAGCTACATGCTCTTATTTATGATTTGCATTAAGCATGGTTGAGTGGAGGAGTATCCACTGAGCCTCGTTAGCTCAGCGTTTGGAATTGTTGTTTTCATTCGCAGGTTAGTAAGTTAGGATGCATTGTTGGAGCACCATCAAACTAGGATCTCAGCATCGACTTGTTGTCCAAGTATAATACTTAGATTGTTTGGGCAATGTATTCGTAAGACTCTATGTTGTATTGTAACTCTTATTTTGAGTTTTAACTTGTGAGTCGAATGCTTTTAATTATGTATTTAAATGGAGCTCCCATGTGTTGTCACTAATTTTTTACCCTTTTTTTTAAAAAAATTATTACATAATAAAAATGAATAAAATAATAATAAAAATATCATTTCGAATAAAACCCATCTTCAAAGGAAATAATAATAAAAATGAGCCAATTTTAAAATAAAATACAAAAAAAGAAATAATAGTAAACTCATTTAAAATAAAAAAAGAATAAAATTTGGTTCATAAAACCCATTTCTAAAAAATAATAACCCAAAATACACCCATTTAAATAAAAAAAACACTAGAAAATAATAAATAAGGAACCCATTTTATTTTTTAAGAGGCCCAAATTAACCTATTTGTTGTTTTCTTTTAGGTTTATTCGAGACCGTTGGATCTAGGGGTAAAATAATGGATGGCTTGGGTCGAATAAAGAAAAAAAAGTAGGATCCCGCGCAGCCACGCGCCAGTGCATGTGCTGCACGCTCGCGGGATCATCTCCCCAAAATCCCCTGCTTCGAGCGGCCCTCGGCTGCTGTCGGCAGTCATTGCGTCGCCCCTGGGCCACGGCGGTCGCCGTGGTTGGTGCCAGTCGACTCGTCTCGGCCGGCTGAGTCAATGCCGCCGACCCCGTCCCTTGCCGTCGCCGGTAGCTCATCAATTGAAGGGGAAAAGGGTTCGAACCCTAATTTAATTGGGGGTAAAAGCTCCCAAATTTGAGCCGAATCAGATGAAATTCGGGGTAAATTTCAACAAGTCAAAGCTGTGATGATCATATTGGATGATTTTATGGGACGAAAATGGGGATTTTGTCCCCAAATTGCCTTGAATCCCAATCCCTATAAATAGTGCCCAATTTTTCATTGTCCAACACACTAAAAATTCATCCGAAAATACCCAAAAAAGTTCTCTGAAATTTTTTGAATCTGCTGGAATTTGTTCGAATTTTGAGCTGCTCCGGTTTGAATTTTTGAAGAAGAAGCAAGCTTTTTCAGGTGGCATTTGGAATCGGTTCGAGAGGAAGAAGCTCGTAATTTCTCCATTTATGGTATAATCTTCATTTCTTCTCTTTACATTTCGAATTTTTTTTCTTGTTAAATTTTTGTTCATGTTTTTTAGGTTGCATTTAGATGTTGGGAACTTAAATCTTGTGTTTTGGGTAATTTTTCTTCATTTTTGTTAATCGTCTGATTCGAAAAATAATAATAATCTTTCAAAAAAACATAGAAAATAATTTGTTTTTCAACTTTGTTCATGTTTTTACAATGGAAATTTGTTTGATCCTTGCATTCTAAAAAACAAAAATAATGTTGTTGAGATAAAAAGGTTTTTTAAAACAAACAAAAATAATAATAAAACAAGTTTTTTTAAAAAGGAGTTTCTTTAAAATATATAAAAAAACTTTTAACCTTAAAAAAAATACAAAGCTTTCAAAATCCAAAAAGAATAACTTTTTACTCTTTTAATAAAGAAAAAAAAGTAAGTGAAGTGAAAAAAAATAAATTTTTAATGAAAATTTCAAAAATAAGAAAAAGACAACAAATAAAAGTTTTAAGAAAATTTTTAAAACATAAAAGAAACTTTAGTTTTTTTTTAACTATTTAAAAAAAAAGGTTTTCAAAACTTACAAGTAAAAATTCTCTAAACACATTTTTCTTAAAACATAAAAAAACACAAAAAGGGTTTTAAAACATAAAAAAATTAAAAAAGGTTTAATTTTTTTTAAAAAAACTTAAAAAATAAAAAGGGATTTAAATTTTTTTAAAAAAAACTTTAAGAATTTTTTTCAAGTAATAAAATGATAAAAGGTTTCAAAAAATGTTTTTCCAAAAAATGAAGAAAAAACAGAAAAAAAAACTTTCAAAATAAATTTGATCCAAGCCTAAAATATAAATTTAAAAACTTTAACTTGTTGTCTTGTTTGCCTTTTAGTAATAATTTTGAACCTTAGGAATAAGTTATACAAGCCTTAGTTAGAAACTTTTGTTTGATAAAATTTTCTTCATAAAAATAAAATATACTTAATAAAATTTAAACCCTTAAATAGGAATAAAAAAAACTTAGACCTTCTTTAGGATTAATAAACTTTAATTTAGAGAAAAATAAAAAAATCTTCAACAAATCAAGTTTCTTTGTTTGTTTGAAAAGTGGAATTTAAATGATGCGGTGTCTTACTAAAAGGAAATGACGGGTTAGCGCCAGAAGTGTTGGCGGTGATTGGAGTTCATTTTCGGATAGTAAGGCCGTTAAAATAAAATTAAACTATAAACGGACAATAATTTAAGCTTTACATCAATTCGCAAAATCTGACTTTAAAACCTTTTGTAACCGACAAGGTACCAATTTTTTAGCGTCGTGGGGGTGATTACCCTTCCCCACGCGTAACCGACTCTCGAACCCATTTTTTTATGTTTTCACAGACCAAAAATATTGTTTTAATAAAATAAAAAGATTTTATTAAAATAACCTGTTTTAGGTGATCCAATCACACCTTCATTAAAGATTGGTGGCGACTCCGTTGTTTTGATTTTAAAACGTCGGGACCACTTGAAAAAGGGTTGCGACAGCTTGGCGACTCCGCTGGGGAAAACTTTTTGTTTTTACAAAAAAAGAGAGTCAGGCCACAAGTCGGTTACATCTTGTTTTAATGTCAGAATTTGCGAATTTAAGTAAAGTTTAACTTAATTGTCCATTTATAAGTTTAATTTTATTTTACGCATTTAATACTTAAATACAAGCTCTAAGCTCGAGCTTTGTTCCGTTCGTTTAAGTAGGGGGAAAACGATATTACTCTCGTAGGAATACTGATTCTCCGTATGGGCCTAGCAAGTACCTCTGGGGCTCACGCTCTATGTCCTTGTGTGGATATTGATCCTCCGTATGGGCATAGGAGTGGGTTCCCCTGAGTTGAACCTGATTCGTTTGAAGCCTATAATGGGCCAGAATCAGGGGCCTTGCTACCCTTAGTAGGGGATAATGAGGACAATTCAGGAACCCTTTTAGAACCGAACCAGCGTGAGAATCTTGAATCCCACCCTTTTAGAGCCACGTGGAAAGCCTAGGTTTTAGAGTTTGGTCAAGATCATTTCTTGCGGATAGTCCACTGAGACATGTCCAGAAGTGTTGGAATGCGCTGCTTAGTTGTTATTCATAAATAAGTTGTCTTCTTATGTTCTGCTTTTGTTTTGTTGAATGCATTAATCCTTTGTCCCTCTCTTGCTTGCTTGTTTTGCATGTTTGTACAATTCATCATCATTTTATTCCTAGAGGGGGTTGATTCTTAAGATATTTGCTCGGTTAGAAGAAACTTTTTGACCATGGATGAGAGACTCCTTCAGAAAGAAGAGGATAGTATGGATGTGTATCACTGGTCCAGGGTCAACCAAGAGGCATATGGGGATAGTCTGAAAGGTGATTATGTGACGGAAACTTCAGAATATGCCCATATCAGTGTCAAACAGAACAATGTTCAAGAGCTACGGGAAATTTGGGAGCATTTTGATCACACAACTAAACAACTGTTCTTTCACACCTATGGTGACATAACATATATGTTGCATGTGGAGGTAGATGAACCGTTCTTCAAAGCTCTAATTCAGTTCTGGAACCTTGGATATTGTTGTTTCACATTCAATGGTGAAGATATGATGCCTACACTTAAAGAATATTCTGCACTTTTCAACTTGCGCAAAGTGAAGAGTGACCGAGTTTATGCTAAGCCACCCAAGAACAAGAACGCTCATGTGAGGCTCCAAGCTTTTACCGGTATGGGTAAAGGGCTTGATATAGAAAATAGGGGGCAGTTTTTCTTTCCCATGGTGGAACATCCGAAATATAATTTTTATTCATCCTAATAGAGAAAAAAGGGTGGACCTGCTAGCGATTGCAATCTACGGTCTAGTTATCTTCCCAAGGATGTTAGGCAGAATTGATGTGGCTATGTTAGATCTTTTTGAACAGTTGAAGAGAGAAACCAATCCAGTACCAGCTGTGCTTGCTGAAACCTTCATTTCTTTGAATGCGTGTCAGAAGTTGGAGGGTGTGCGTTTTAGAGGATGTGCTCAATTACTTCAGGTTTGGGCCCTTAGCCACTTTTGGAAATACCCAGCCTTGACTTTACCCAACATATTCTCTCCACTTCAGGAGTTTTTGAAGGAAAAATGGCTGGTGTTGAAAAGGAAGAAGTGGATCGATGTTTTTCGGGACCTTCTTGATCAAGATATCGTTTAGAGGGCTCTATGGCTGGGACACACCCATGTTCTGTATAAATGTGGGGATTATAATCATCTTATGCTGTGGGCTTATGGGGTGGAATCGGTTATGCTCCTTTGTTGGTATTGCAACAATACATCATCCGCCAGTTTGTTCCTTTCACAGCAGGCCTTGGTTCAACATAATTCGAGTTTCAAGGGGAGTTCAGAGAGAAGGTTCAGACCATTAATGATTCATGGAAGCACTACTACCGTATGAAAATGGAACATGTCAGAGATCGTACATTTACCCCTGACTATAATGTGTGGAGACACATGAGGGTGAATGACATGGTTCCACCGCCCACTGGCCAAGCCAAGCCTATAGAAGAACAGTTGAAAATAGTCTCATCTGAAGCCAATATTTTAAGGGCTGATCTCAAAAAGCTCAAGGACAAGATGGAATCCTTAGAAGAACAACACTCAAGAGACTTGTATGAGGTGATCTTGGAGGTGCAAAAGTACAAGGGTGAGACAGATCGAGTGGTGAAGATGTACAAGAACTTGGAGGAAAAGTTTGAGGTACAGAGAGTTGACTTTCTCAAGTTCCAGGCTACGGTTCGAAATACTGATTTGAGGAAAACCCCAGAGCAGTGGAGACAAGAAATAGAACAAGTCGTGGGAAAAGAGAGAGAGCGGGGTAGACAAGAAATTGAGAAATACAAGCGTGCTTTTACTGAAGAGAAAAAGAAAGGCAAACAAGCAGTTGAGAATGAAAAGAGGAAACGAACCCATGAAGAAGAGAGAGAGAACGTAGCAAACAAGATCTGCTTATGTGGGCTACAATCTCAATGTGACATAACCTACGAGAAGTTGAAACAGAGCCAGTCTGTTATTTTCGAGCTACATGCCAAGGTAGCAGAACTAAGCCATTCTCTGCATGCACTCTAGAACCATCATACATATATTAAGCTTCAGGCTACTCAAGCGGAAAATAAAACTCTGAATAAGCAAATAGAAATTATGGAGAACACTATCCATGAGTACAGAACGAAGATTCTGGTCCTAGAAGACATCAATGAAGGTGGAAATGATTACTGGTTCACTCGGTTTAGGGACAACGCTAGAAGGTTCCAATAATGAGATGAATTTGACAAAACCATTATGACCGAGGTACAGGATGTGGCCAAACATGTGATGATGCTAGCTATAGAGGCTGCGGCTCTACGTCAGTATGTCAGGTCAGTTGGAGAGGTGGGACCAAGACTCATATGGCTAATAGAGGAAATGAAGGAATTAGGTGTTCGGGCATAAAGATACTTGTAAAAAAGAGTTATTGTAATAAAGATCTTTCCATTCAATAAAGAGTTTGTTCTTTGAGCAATTACTTTATGGAATCAATAGCCCCTTGTTTGCATTCATGCATTTTTATTTTTTTGCATTTCTTTATTTGTTTTGCATTAGATTAATATCATTTCATACATATACATAACATAAGATTTTAATCGAAATAATTTACCCAAACAGAAAGCTCAAAATAGCAACTCACAAATATGATACATGTTCCAAAACCAGAGCGATGGACAAGAGTACTGAAGACATAATGGCATCTCTCGAAATCAACCACAAGAGTACTCAGGACATGCTAGATAATATTGTGAGTGACTTGAAGCATGAGATCGAATTGGCGTACATGAAGATGGTTGGTCAGATTGCGGCCATGTTAGGGTTCAAAGACCCTGATGCTCAAGATAACCCAGAAAATGTTAACACTTTCCCATAGTTTCAGGGGATTCACCCTGGAATACCAAGAGGGGCTTCTCTGTTCAAGGCTAAGTCTCTGCTCAACTTTGCAGTCTTCTACTCACGCACAAACTGAACCGGTGGTCAACCTTGGGTTAGTGCATGATCATGAGGTTTCAGATCTTGATAAAATTGCTGATAAGGTCAAAATGAACAAAAAAATTGAAGATCATTGTGACAAATTAGAGAGGATCATTAGGACTTTCCAAGAAAGGAACACCCATGGAGGCATAGATGCTAGAGACCTGAGTCTGGTGTCCAACCTAACAATTCCTCCGAAATTCAAGACCATTGACTTCGACAAATACGATGGGACTACATGTCTCAAGGCTCATCTGACCATGTATTGTCGCAGAATGTTAATGTACTTGGAAAATGAGAAACTCCTCATTCATTGCTTCCAGGATAGCTTGTCTGGATCAGCTAATCGCTGGTACAATCAGTTAATCCAGGAAAACATCTGAACTTGGAAAGATTTGTCAAGGGCGTTCGGTGAACAGTACAAACATGTTGCTGATATGGTCCCAAACATGCTTATTTTGTAAGGGATGGAACAAAGACATAATGAAAGTTTCCGCCAATACGCTCAGAGATGGCGGGATGTGGCCGTTCAAGTTCAGCCGCCACAACTGGAAAATGAGATAACTCTCATGTTTGTGGACACCCTTAAAGGCACTTTCTATGATCGTATGATCAATCATGCGATGAAGAGTTTTGCAGACATGTTAATGAATAGAGAACTGATTCTAGCAGCTGTTAAGAGCGAGAAGCTCGATGGAGGAGAGACAAAGAAATCGTATAAGAAAAAGGATAATGAAGTCAATATGATAGGTGTTTACAACCCTAATTACTCAAAAGGGGTAGTCTTTAATAAGCATGTTGCTCAGAATACCAATCCTATGGCTTCAAATTCGCCAAAAGATGAACGAAAATACCAAGGGAACAATAAGCCATATTTTTCTTCTATCCCTATGACGTATGCCGAGTTATTCTTCGAGTTGGTTGAAGCACGAATGGTGTTACCACGACACGTTCCTCCTTTCTCTCCACCATACCCACCATGGTATGATGAGAAGGCTCAATGTGAATATCACGCTGGTAACAGGGGGTATACTATTGATAACTGCTCTGCCTTTAAAAGGGTAGTAGATGATCTACGAAAATCAGACATGTTATCTTTTGATACTTCAGACGTGAAAGATAACCCAATGCCTAACCACCAAAAAACTAAAGTGAATGCAATGGATGAGGAGGAAAGTAGGATGTTAAGGAATATCTTGAAGAAGTTAAGGCACCTATGGCATGGGTATGAGCCTAAATGGTAAAGGTTGGACTGTTAGGAAACGATACGTGGAAATTGAAAGAGGATGGTAAGTTTTTCTGCGAGTACCATCAAGTGGGAGGACATGAAATTCAAAGTTATTATGAATTTAGGAGTTTGGTCCAAGAAAGGATGGACAACAAAGAACTAGAGTTCTTTGAAGAGAAAGAAAAGAGTTGTACGTTGGATGTATGCGTCTCAAATGAAAGCCCCGTAAGAATGAACTATCCGGGAATGAAGCCCTTAGTAATTAAGACCAAGGTCATAATTACTGAGCCTGGGAAGGGAACAATTCCGAAGCTGGTTATAAAGGCACTACCCCTTTTTCATATAAAGACAGCAAACAAGTGCCTTGGAATTACGCTTGCTCAGTAACGGCTATAGGAAATACATCAGTTGGAGAAGGAAAAAAGAAAGAACTAATCAATCAGGTGGGCAATTTTACAAGAAGTGGAAGATGTTACTCACTACCAGAGGCTGAAGATAGGGATGCTACTTAGAGAAAGGTAGCAACTGAAGAACCTGAGGGAGAAAATGATTTCTTTATAGAGAAACCCAGGACTCACCTTGAGCCAGTGAAAGAGTCGAAAGCTTGAGAATTTTTAAAGATACTCAAACATAGTGAGTATAGTGTGGTGGAGCAGTTGTATAAACTCCCAGCAAGAATTTTGATGCTATCTCTGTTGCTGAGTTCGGACGGCCACCGGATGCCCTTTTAAAGATCTTGAACCATACTTTATTTTCAAAAGAGATAATGACTGACAAGATGGACAAGTTGTTCAGCAATATTGTAGTGAATAATTTCATCACATTCAATGACGAAGAAATTCTAGCAACTGGGAGGGGATCATACAAAGCTCTTTATATTTCTGCTCGATGCAAGGGGCACATGTTGCCAGGGGTTCTTATTGATAACGGATCAGCGTTGAATGTACTACCTTTAGATACTTTGAAAAAGCCACCGGTTGACAGATGTCACATGACTACATACCAAAATACTGTGAGAGCATTCGATGGAACCCAGAGGGATGTTTTGGAAAAAATAGAAATACTCCTACAAATTGGCCTATCTACTTTTGATATAGACTTCGTGGTGATGGACATCAAGCCCACCTATAGTTGTCTGTTGGGGTGCCCATGGATCCATACTTCAGGAGCTGTTCCCTCCACTTTGCATCAGAAATTTAAATTTATAGTTGATGGCCAGCTAGTGATAGTTGGAGTTGAAGAAGATATCATCGCCTCGGTATCAATTGGCGCCCCTTATATAGAAGCTGATGAAGGTGCACTCGAGTGTCATTTTAAGACATTTGAGCTTGTTAATGCTACCTTTTTCACTGAAGGAAACAAGGTCCCTGAGCCAGAATTGTCAAATAACGCAAAAATGCAAGTCAAGCAAACTTTGGGAAAAAGAGCAAAGGCTGGCAAAGGCCTCGGCAAGAAGCTTCAGGGAAGGCCATAACCCGTGATGATCATTGAAAAGAGAGACCGGTTTAGTCTAGGCTACAAGCCCAACCTAATGCAGAGAAGAGCATCAATAAAAGAAAGGCAGGAAAGAAAAAAAGTAAGATAAAACGGAGAAGAAATTAAGTGAGAGCCAATGACATTCCCACCACTCAGCCACAGTTTCAGGTCTGAAGGCATCATGAATCTCAACACTACAAATGATGATGAGGGGAAAGGAAAGAAAGAACTCGAGAAAGCTTTTGAAGAGCTGAATATTAACGCCATATCAGAGGAGGATGAGGGAAACAAGTACTTTTTCATGATACACCCTTGTTCGGAGATGAACAACTGGACCATGGAAGAAATTCCTATAGCTTTTAGGTTATCCATAGAGTAATGCTCGAAACTAACTCTTCTGCCTTAGACCCGAAGGTATTAGAGATCTCTTGTTAAGGGTCAATGTCAAATAACCATTATGGTTCTTATATCAATAAAAGATATTTTTCCAATAAGTCTTATGTGGCAGACTTTCTTTCTTTTTCTATTTTTTTATAACTAAAACACCGTAAACAAGCCCAAAGTAAATTAAAGTAAAAAAACCAAAACAAAAAAAATCATCATTTCATTCTTTTGTTTGATTTTTCATTTTTGTTGTATATATATATATTCCATTTCTTTCAGGTTTCCAGATATCAATGGTACAAATCACTCCAGATTTGATTTAGAAATTGACTTCGAGTTGCCCATGTGTTTAGAAGAGGTCAAAGACTGCAAAGATGAAGAAGAGTATGAACTGCGTAACGAGGTGCTCAGGTTGTTAGAAAGCGAAGAGAAACAAATTTTGCCTCACGAGGAAGAATTAGAAATTTTGAATCTCGAATCTGAAGAAGAACGACGTGAGGTAAAGATCATCACTTTTATCACCATTGAGACTCGACACAAGTTGATCAAGCTCCTACAAGAATATAAAGACATTTTTGCCTAGTCGTATCAAGACATGCCTGGTTTAGACACCGACATTGTTATGCATCGACTTCCCATCAGGCCCGAATGCAAGCCTGTGTAACAAAAGCTAATGAGGATGAAGCCTAAAATGCTCCTAAAAATTAGGGATGGAGTGAAAAAGTAGTATGACGCTGGTTTCCTTGAGGTGGTTAAGTATTCTGAATGGGTGGCTAACATTGTCCCAGTCCTTAAAAAAGGTGGGAAAATACGAATGTGTGTTGATTATCGAGACCTTAATAGGGCAAGCCCTAAAGATAATTTCCCATTGCCGCACATTGACACGATAGTAGATAACACAGCAGAGCATTCTCTTTTCTCTTTCATGGATGGGTTCTCAAGGTACAACCAAATCAAAATGTGCCTAGAAGATATGAATAAAACCACATTTGTGACATGTAGGGAACCTTTTGTTACAAAGTCATGCCTTTTGATTTAAAGAATGCAGGGGCAACCTACCAACGTGCCATGGTAACCTTATTCCATGACATGATGCACAAAGAGATAGAGGTATATGTTGATGATATGATAGCTAAATCCCGCTCAGAAGGGGAACATATTGTAAACTTGGAAAACTTTTTAAAAGGTTGAGGAACTTCCAGTTAAGACTCAATCCGACCAAGTGCACTTTTGGAGTGCGATCAGGAAAGTTGTTGGGATTTGTTCTGAGTGAGAAGGGAATTGAAGTCGATCCAGACAAAGTTAAGGCCATCCAAGAACTTCCTCCACCTCGAACACAGAAAGAGGTTTGAGGATTCCTCGGAAGGTTAAACTACATTGCCTGTTCTATCTCTTAGTTAACGGAAAATGCAACCCTGTATTTAGATTGCTTCAGAAAAATAATCCGGGAACATGGAATGAAGAATGTCAAGTGGCCTTAGAGGAGATCAAGAAGCAGTTAACGAATCCTCAAATTTTGGTACCGCCTATTCTGAGAAAGCCCCTGATCTTGTACTTAACCGTTCATGAAAACTCAATGGGATGTGTAGTGGGGCAGCATGATGAAACTGGGAGAAAGGAAAGAGCAATCTATTATCTAAGTAAGAAGTTCACAGATTGTGAAACCAGATATTCCCTAATTGAAATCTGTGTTGCATTTTGGTATAGGCAGCCAAAAAGCTTAGGCAGTACATGTTATACCATACCACATGCCTGATATCGAAGTTAGATCCCCTGAAGTACATGATAGAGGCACTAGCCTTATTAGGAAAAATGGCCCATTGGCAAATGTTACTCTCGAAATTTGACATTCAATATGTGGGCCAGAAAGCAATAAGATAGAGTGCAAAAGTAGACTTCTTGGCAAGTCGTACTTCCGAAGATTATGAGGCCTTGAACTTTAATTTTCCAGATTAGGACTTAATGTTCATTTCGATTGACGAGGATGATAGCTTGGAGGAATCCTGGGTGATGAACTTTGATGGGTCTGCAAATGCAATGGGACGTGGCATTGGGACTGTCTTAATTTCGCTAGAGGGGAATTACTACCCTTTTGCTTGTCGGTTAAAATTCTTATGTACCAATAACATGGCGGAATATGAAGCTTGTATATTGGGTTTGCAAGCAACCATTGAAAGAAAGATCAAAGTTCTAAGAGTTTTCAGAGATTCTGCACTGGTCATTTACCAAATCCGTCGAGAATAGGAGACCAAGGATGCAAAGTTAATCAAGTATCACAAGCTATTTCTTGAACTAATTGCGGAGTTCGGCGAAATCACCTTCAGGCTTCTCCCGAGAGAGGATAATTAGATGGCTGATGCCCTTGCTACTCTGGCTGCCATGTTCAAGGTTAGTGAGGGTACCAAAATGATGCTAGTCAAGGTGCAAATGTTAGAATCCCCGGTCCATTGCTATAATGTAGAAGAAGAAGCAGATAGTCTCTCATGGTACCATGACATTTTACGGTATATAAAAACCCAAGAATATCTATTTCAGGCAATTGACAATGATAAGAAAACAATCAGAAAATTGGTTGCGGGCTACGTCCTTGATGGTGAGGTTCTATATAAAAAGAGTCGAGATCAAGTGCTATTAAGGTCGTAGGCGCTAAAGATGCTCAAACGATCTTGGAAGAAGTGCGTGAAGGGGTTTGTGGGACTCACCCTAGTGGCTTTACTATGGCCAGGAGAATTATGCGCTTTGGATATTATTGGTCCACTATGAAAACATATTGCATCAATTATGACCGTAGATGTCATAAGTGTCAGGTTTATGCTAACAAGATTCATGCACCTTCTCTACCGTTTCATGTCATGACTGCCCCGCGGCCTTTCTCAATGTGGGGCATGGATGTAATTGGCCAGATCTACCCTAAAGCCTCGAACGGCCACAGGTTCATCTTAGTAGCTATTGACTACTTCACAAAATGGGTAGAAGCAGCTTCATACGCGAATGCCACCAGGTCGGTTGTTTGTAAATTTTTGAAAAAAGAGATCATTTGTCGCTATGGCTTATCGGAGAGAATCATCACCGACAATGCATCCAATTTAAATAACAAGATGATAGATGGGGTTTGTGAACAGTTCCAGATCAAACACCACAATTCGGTAACATATCACCCAAAGATGAATGAGGTTGTTGAAGCTGCAAATAAGAACATCAAGAAAATAGTCGCGAAAATGGCTGACAGTTACACTGATTGGCTGAGAAGTTGTTATTTGCATTGTATGCTTATAGAACGGTTGTACGAACTTCCACTAGGGCAACACCGTTCTCATTGGTATATGGAATGGAGGTTGTGCTGCCAATTGAAGTTGAAATCCCTTCACTCCGTATTTTGATAGAGGTAAAACTAGAGGAGGCTGAATGGGTTCAAGCAAGATATGACCAGTTAAACCTTATTGATGAAAAGAGGTTGAAAGCAATTTTCCACGGCCAGATGTATCAAAAAAGAATGATACGAGCATATGACAAGAAGTTCCACCTGTAGAAGTTTAGGGAAGGGGATATCGTGCTAAAGAAGATGTCGTCAATCCAAAAGAATTCGCGAGGAAAATGGGCACCTAATTAGAATGGGCCATATGTGGTATCAAAAGCTTTTGACAGAGAGGCGCTAATTCTGGCTGAAATGGGTGGAGACGAGCTCAAGAATCTAGTGAATTCTGATTCAGTCAAGAAATATTACGCATGAATTGAAGAAAAAAATCAAAAGCGAAAACTCGCTCAAAAAGCAAAAAAAGGAAAAAAAAAGAAGAAAGAAAAAGAAAAAAATAAGAGAAAAAAGAAGGGTTCAAGATGAAAACCCGCAAAGGGTGTCTTGAAACCAAAGGAGGATTCGAGTTGAAAACCCATAAAAGGCGGCTCGAATTATGGCGAATAACAAATAATCCCTTTAGAGGCCTGGCTATTCGGAAGGAATTTCATATCTTCATTCATTGTTGTAGTGGACGAAATTTTCTCGACAAAGGCATCACTCGAGGTTGTTTTGAGGAAAGTTCAGGCCTTTGATATCTGGATACTTGTCTTTTGACCCTTCTTTTGTACTTTTCTTTCATGTTTGCCACAACATTAATGAAATTCTTCTTTTAAGCCTTTCTTATTTGAATGCCCCCTTTACATGAATATCTTTTATTAAGTTCAGGATCATTTTGGTTTAGACATCATTAAAATATGCAAGAGATTTTCGTGTATTACTCTGGAAATAATTTAAGAATATAGGGAATATGACATAGTTCCTTGTTAAGCCTCGAATATGGGGCCTGGAAAGAAAAAGGTTAAAATATCGTATCATTCGAAGATGTTTTACGGGAATTCATGAAGATCCTCAAAGGGCCTTGTCATACACAGTATCGCTTGAAACTTACTCACATAATACTGATGTATCAACTACAATGATAGTTGAATATGGGAAAGAGTATGCTTTCCATAAAGCAAAGAGGTACAATGATATTTGAAGAAGCCAGTTCTTCCATCAGGAATACAAGATCACTGGACTAAATGAGCAAATATGCAAAGATCAAATGTTTTTCAATAAGAAAAGAGATACAAAGAATGGGAATGGTGAAGAAGAAAACTACCATTCAAAGATTGGTGAAGCAAAAGACGATCATTTGATGAAGCAAAGAGATACTAAGAATGTGAATGACAAAGTAGAGACAGTGAAGATGGTCGTTTGTCTAGATTAAAACAAGCTAAGAAAGAGATTAAAACTTAGCATGCATTCATGTTTTAGACATCATCAGGGCCATGCGTATCATAATTGCATCATATTACAGGTATGCAGAAACTCTTCAGCAAAAGAACCCGCCTATCTGTTTAGGCATAAGGAGAATGGAAACCTGTTCATCTATTCGGGCACATGGAGAATAGAACCCGTCTATCCATTCAGGCATAAGAAGAATGTAACCCTGCTCATCTATTCGGGCACATGGAGAATAAAACCTGCCTATCCGTTCAGGCATAAGGAGAATGGAACCTTGCTCATCTATTCGGGCACATGGAGAATAGAACCTGCCTATCCGTTCAGGCATAAAGAGAATGGAACCTTGCTCATCTATTCGGGCATATAGAGAATAGAATCCGCCTATCTATTTAGGCATTTGGAGAATAGAACCAACCTATCTATTCAGGCGTTTAGAGAATAGAACCTGCCTACTCGTTCGGGCATCAGGAGAACGGAGTCGTCAGACAAATTGGTAAATGGTGAAAATTAGTGCCACATGTTCTTTGCTATATCCCTGTTTCACTAGAATAAGCAAAGAAGGGGCAGTTGTTGTCACTAATTTTTTACCCTTTTTTTAAAAAATAAAAATAAAAATTATTACATAATAAAAATGAATAAAAAATAATAATAAAAATATTCTTTCAAATAAAACCCATCTTAAAAGAAATAATAATAAAAATGAGCACATTTTAAAATAAAATACAAAAAAATAATAGTAAACCCATTTAAAATAAAAAAAAAAGAAGAATAAAATTTGGTTCATAAAACCCATTTCTAAAAAATAATGACCCAAAATAAACCCATTTAAATAAAAAAACACTAGAAAAATAATAAATAGGGAACCCATTTTATTTTTTAAGAGGCTCAAATTAACCTATTTGTTGTTTTCTTTCAGGTTTATTCGAGACCGTTGGATCTAGGGGTAAAATAATGGATGGCTTGGATCGAATAAAGAAAAAAAAGGAAAAAAAAGAGGATCCCGCGCGCGTGCAAATCCTCTGCTTCGAACGGCCCTTGGCTGCTGCCGACAACCATTGTGTCGCCCCTGGGCTACGGTGGCCGCCGTTCGACTCGCCTCAGCCGGCTGAGTCCAATGCCACCGACCTATCCCTTGCCGTCGCCGGTAGCTCGTCAATTGAAGGGGAAAAAGGTTCGAGCCCTAATTTAATTGGGGGCAAAATCTCCCAAATTGGAGCCGAATTAGATGGAATTCAGGGTGAATTTCAACAAGTCAAAGCTGTGATGATCATATTAGATGATTTCATGGGACGAAAATGGGGATTTTGTCCCTAAATTGCCTTCAATCCCAATCCCCCAAAGACTATAAATAGTGCCCAATTTTCCATTGTTCAACACACTAAAAATTCATCTGAAAATACCCAAAAAAAGTTCTCTGAAATTTTTTGAAGCTACTGGAATTTGTTCGAATTTTGAGCTGCTTCGGTTTGAATTTTTGAAGAAGAAGCAAGCTTTTTTCAGTGGCATTTGGAACCAGTTCGAGAGGAAGAAGCTCGTAATTTCTCCATTTACGGTATAATTTTCATTTCTTCTCTTTACATTTCTATTTTTTTCTTGTTAAATTTTTGTTCATGTTTTTAGGTTGCATTTAGATGTTGGGAACTTAAATCTTGTGTTTTGGGTAATTTTTCTTCATTTTTGTTAATCTTCTGATTCGAAAAATAATAATAATCTTTCAAAAAAACATAGAAAATAATTTGTTTTTCAACTTTGTTCATGTTTTTACAATGAAAATTTGTTTGATCCATGTCATTCTAAAAAACAAAAATAATGTTGTTAAGATAAAAAGTTTTTTTAAAACAAAAAAAAAATAATAATAAAACAAGTTTTTTAAAAAAGAAGTTTCTTTAAAATATAAAAAATTAACTTTAAAAAATACAAAGCTTTGAAAATTCAAAATAATAACTTTTTACTCTTTTAATAAAGAAAAAAGTAAGTGACGTGAAAAAAATAAATTTTTAATGAAAACTTCAAAAATAAAAAAGACAACAAATAAAAGTTTTAAGAAGCTTTTTCAAAATATAAAAGAAACTTTAATTTTTTTAACTATTTTTTAAAAAAATATTTTCAAAACTTACAAGTAAAAATTCTCTAAACACATTTTTCTTAAAACATAAAAAAAACACAAAAAAGGGTTTTAAAACATAAAAAAAAATTAAAAAAGGTTTAATTTAAAAAAAACTTAAAAAATAAAAAGGGGTTTAGATTTTTTTTTAAAAAACTTTAAAACATAAAAGTAAAAAAGAACTTTTTTTTCAAGTAATAAAAATGATAAAAGGTTTAAAATATGTTTTTCCAAAAAATAAGAAAAAACAAAAAAACTTTATAAAATAAATTTGATCCAAGCTTAAAATATAAGTAAATTTTTTTTTAACTTGTTGTCTTGTTTGCCTTTTAGTAATAATGTTGAACCTTAGGGATAAGTTCTACAAGCCTTAGTTAGAAACTTTTGTTTGATAAAATTTTCTTCATAAAAATAAAATACACTTAATAAAATTTAAGCCCTTAAATAGGAATAAAAGAACTTAGACCTTCTTTAGGATTAATAAACTTTAATTTAGAGAAAAATAAAAAATCTTCAACAAATCAAGTTTCTTTGTCTGTTTGAAAAGTGGAATTTAAATGATACGGTGTCTTACTAAACGAAAATGACGGGTTAGCGCCAGAAGTAATGGATTTTATGAAATGAATGCGTTTGAGCTAAATCTAGTTGCAAAATTTTATGGTTTTAGTTTGGGCTTGAGGCCCAATTGTTGACATTCGGGTTGAGGGTGTTACAATATTTAACCAAAATTCGACCCCTATTTCTTTACAATTTTTATAATTTAGCCTTATATTTTAAATATAATTATATTTTTGTTCAATTTAGTCCTAAAAATATTTATTTAACCCGAAATTAACCTCAATTTCTTTTTTAATTTGTATAATTTAGTCCAAAATTTTTATACTACGATATTTTTGTTCATTTTAGTCCTAAATATCATTATTTAACCCGGAATTGACCCCTATTTCTTTCTAATTTCTATAATTTACTATGATATTTTTAATACAATTATATTTTTTTATTTTAGTCCTAAAAGT
Organism: Hibiscus mutabilis; assembly: GCA_019671005.1. Taxonomy (NCBI): domain Eukaryota; kingdom Viridiplantae; phylum Streptophyta; class Magnoliopsida; order Malvales; family Malvaceae; genus Hibiscus; species Hibiscus mutabilis. Next base: position 17,385,126 of record CM033717.1, on the reverse strand, counting down.
CTTTATTTAAGAAGAAAATGACCCTAATTTCTTTCTAATTTTTTAAATAAGTCCAGTATTTTTAATATGATGATATTTTTGTTCATTTTAATCCTAAAAATCTTTATTAACACAACATTGACCCTTATTTCTTTCTAATTTTTATAATCTAGTCCGATATTTTTTTAATATAATTATTTTTTTGTTTATTTCAATCCTAAAAATCTTTATTAACCAAAAACTGGCCCCTATTTCTTTCTAATTTTTATAATTTATTCCGATAATTTTTATATTATTATATTTTTGTTCAATTTAGTCCTAAAAATCTTTAATTAACTCGAAATTTGCCCTAACTTATTTCTAATTTTCATAATTTAGTCCAATATTTTTAAAATGATAATACTTTTTTGTTCATTTTACTCCTAAAAATCTTTATTTAATCCGAATTTGAACCCTATTTCTTTATATTTTATAATTTAGTCCAATATTTTTAATATAATTGAGTTTTTGTTTATTTTAGTCCTAAAAATCTTTATTTAACCCAATAAATAAAGTCTATTAGGGACTAAAATAAACAAAATATTATGTTATTAAAATATTGGACTAATTTATGAAAATTAGAAAAATAAATTGAGGTCAATTTTGAGTTAAATAAAGATTTTTAGAATTGAATTGAACAAAAATGTAATTATATTTAAAATATTGGACTAAATTATAAAGAAATACAGGTCAATATAGGGTAAAAAATATTTTTAGGACTAAAGTGAATAAAATTTTAATTATATCAAAACTATCGGATAAAATTATGAAAATTAAAAACAGATAAGAGTTAGTTTCAGATTAATTAAATATATTTAAAAATAAAATAATCAAAAGTATTAGACTAAATTATAGAAAAATAAAAAGAAATAATAATCCTTTGTTCATTAAAGGCATCCCCACATTGATACTATGCGCAAGCTATGTGGGAAGGGAATTTGAGACGATAAATGTGCTTATTTCCCGACTGTGCTATGGAGTGCAAAGTGTGTTTTACATATCAGTGTTTTAATTTTGTTAGGCAGGTTTAATACGAAAGCTATAAGGTTGGTGCAAACAAGTTGCATCTTCGACTGTAACTACGTCAAAAAATAGTGAACGTACTTACAACGATATAAATATATGAAAAAATAATGAATTTATTTACAAAGATATAAATACGTGAAAAATAATATGAGAGTATAATTGAAAAATTAATTTAAACTCATCATAAAACTGACGTGTTAAATAAACACTATCTCTACCTCAGTGATAAATATAACTCAATTCGCGTATTAAATAATATGATGTTTTAAATACTACTTCTACCGAACAGGGGTGCATGCATATGCCCCGGGAGCATATGCATCCCCATATTTTGGGAAAAACTTAAAAATATAGTTTTGTTAGTTATTTAGTTAGTTTTTTCATGGTTGCATTTCCTTTGTTGGGTGGGGTTCTCCTTGTAACTTGAATATTTAATTATTGTCTTGTGTAGTCTTTTCTTTCAACTAGAATTAGGGGTTTTTAATGAGGCACATTATAATAATTCTCTTTTCATCTAAACCCCCCCCCCCCATTTTTGATATTATAGATCTGCCACTGCTACCAAACACATAGTTATCTATATCTTCTGTAATACATGCATATTAAATAATGCAACACGTCGGTTACAAGTCAACCAAACATGTCATTAATGTATAGAGAGCAATGTAGAAATTTATTTGATTAACATATTTTGTTCATGTTTATGGAATCATTTAGAATTATAGTACAGAAAGTTCAGAGTAAAGTCCCTGTTATGCAAGGGAACTCAAAAATCAAGTCTGGTGTAATTTATTTTCTTTATTCAGTGCAATTTGATGATTAATAACTTTAATGACAGTCTTGATCAAAAGCGCGTCTATTGTAGCGGTATCATAGTACCCTCTCACGGTGGCCGAAATGAGGTGGAAGGTAACTGGAGTTTTATGCGGTGGTCGGCGAACGGCCAAAGGCCACTAGAGATAGGGGATGAAGATCAAAGCGGCAGAGCTCACTGCAGTACAAGGCCAGAGTTCTTCAAGTTCATCAGATTTCGAATGAATACATGAAGAACATGCTTGAAAAGCATGGATTTTGATCCATTGGGATTCATTTTTCTGGGTTAAACGATGTTCTTAGAGAGAAGGGGTAGTGATTATCGGTGTAGAAAGAGAGAGAGAAATTTCAGAAAATGAAGCGAAAGATGAAATTTTAGGGCAAAAAATGGTTTATATAGCCTAGGCTATACGGTGTCATTTTGAACCCGGTCTGAAGGGTCCGCGCGCATTAGTCGATTCGGGTACAAGAGATCTGCGCCCTTCTTTTGGAATTTCATGTTTTGGCCTATTAATTTTGTATTCCTTTCAATTGTAACGACCCGAAATTGGGCTTTGCAAATTGGGCCTCATACCCAATTTGTTTAGGCCTCATGGTTAGAAGCTCAAATTTAAAGATAACGGGTTTGGGCCTTATGGCAAAATAAATAAAATAAAGTAATAAAAGAAAAGAAGGAAAAGAGAATTGGGTGTTTTTATATTAGGTTGGCTGGTGATTTGATGGGGGGAGAGAAAAGAGGGGAGGATAAGATATTTTGAAAGGGAGTGAGAGAAAAAAAAGAGAAAAGTGGGGGAAATGGAGTTTGAGTCTTGATCTGCCACTGTCGTGGCTCTCATCGCTTGCACCACCAGCTCCAGCTCAACGAGAGGAGTCCAACGGTGGTCCTCTCGTTGCTTAAGCCGTCGTCATTTGTCGGGGTGGGGGAAATGAAGGTCTGACCTTGTTAAAAGCACGGTGGTCCACTCGACGCGAGATTTCGAGTCATTCCACGCAATGTGAAATTTCGAGTGATGATACTCGATGTGAGATTCTGAGTATTGATGCTCGATGTGAGATTCTGAGCATGAGTGTACACTTCCGAGGTTGTGTGACACCAGGCCTCACTCCAGGTTTGTGTTTATAACATTGTGTGTTTTGCTCGAAGGATCTGGTGGGATCTCGAGTATGGTTGGGCCTTGTGGGCCATATATGATGATTGTTATGTTGAAAGCATGTGTTTAGGCGACTAGTGGTAATGCCACATGTTCATTTATCTCTCTTTTCTACTCGTACTAGCTTGCATGCTAATGTTTATGATTAACATGAATTATAGTAGAGTAGATGTGTACCATTGAGCTTTGTAAACTCAGCGCTCGAAAATCGTTGTTTTCGTGCGTAGGTTGATCGTTGGATCGTGGGTTCGAGGAGCACTATCGGTTTGGGATTCCATCATGTGATGGCCTTCAGAGTACGGTACTTGGGTTTAGTGGGCTATGTATTCATAGGGTCTTACGTGGTTGAGTTTGTATTTCTTATTTTGAAATTGCATAAATAAAATCAAATGTCTAAATTGGAACTCTTTTATACTGTTTTGATTATTTAATTCTATTTTCAACTATTGATTTTAAATGCTTTTGGGAAATGACTCGTTTGGACTAAACCCAGTGTGAGGATTTTAATGGTTTTGATTTGGGCTTGAAGCCCAAAGTGTGACATCCAGGCCAGAAGTGTTACAAGATTGGTACAGAGCTTAGGTTTAGCCGGTTTTGGGAAACCTCAGGGGTTGGATAGGTGTTTTAGTAAGGTGTCTAGTGAATACAAGCCCTTAAATTAAGTTTGTACTCTATAAAGACTGGAATCTTGATGGTGCATCTAATGTTGCGGCAATAAAATGGTTACAATATGGCCGAAAAGGCCGAGTTAAGTGTTGAGCCGCTCATGGGAGCGATTTCGGTTGTGAGTTTGCCCCAGATTGTCGAGATGCGAGTTAGTTGAATGATGTCAGAGTCGAGGATGTGTCCTCCTCCCGCCACCTAAATGGTGTTTTTGTTGTGTGTTGTGGTCATTCTGAAGCCTTCAAATTCGTTATGAGAGTTTGCGGCAAGGAAATCTTCATCGTTATGCGCGATTAACCGTTGTGTTGCAGATTTGGACAAACCACTTTCGAAATTGATCAGTGGATGCATGATGGTTGGAGGACCCTTTGTTCGCTTTAAGGTGAGTCTTGTTGATACTTGGAGAGTATCACCACCCTTCTTGGATGTGTTTCTTGGAGATAGTGGATTTGAGATCCTCTAGTTTGTTAGAGTGTGCCAGAGGTTGGACGTTTTACCTATTTGATGGGGCTACCTTCTTGGATGTTGAAGTACCTTTGGAATTGCTTTGGTTAATCAAGCACGATTCTAGTAGCAATATCGGAGTTCTTCTCAAGGTTTGGGGACCCAGAGGGAACTCAACCTTTGGTAATGAGGATGTTTGGATCGTTGGCCCTTTTCCATAATTTTTGTGGTGGTCGTTTTGAGAATGACACAATGGGGGTTGTGAGACATGTTTAAATGGTGGGCATATACGAATGAGTACGGTTTGATGCTTGGAAGCTTTCAGGTTGTTAGGGCGTTTTTATACTTCTTGGAGGAGTCGTCAAGACTTTCTCCCTATCAAGAACATCAGTGGAGATTGAGGTAAGATCAAGTTAGACGTCGGTTCCTATCACCGTTGTCAGAGGACACCGACCCATTTGAGAAAGTTAGAAGTTCAGTTTTGAAGGCACAACCCGAAAAAGTTTTTTTTTTGTCTAAGTGTTTCACCCAAGGAAGGACCGAGCTTGTTCACTAGTAAGAAGTTGGTTCATTGATGTGGTGCTTAAATCGTTGATAGCTTGTTAAGTAACAGTGAGTGAATGTTGTGTGTCTCCTAAGGTGGATGACTCGTTTAATCGTTTGCGAAGTACCGTGTGTTTCCTCGGATTGGTTCGAGATTAAGATGGTTATGGTTAAAGTGTTAAAGGCTTGTAATTTCGAAATGGATTTTGGAAAGATGATTAATCTCTTTAAAGTGGATGGTGATAACGATTGATGTATATAGTGATATGTGAGATGCTTCAGCGATGATAGAGTGGGGGCCACCATATTGTCTCTCGAACAAAAGTTTGATGTCTTGTGTGACACGTGTGAGTGTATGAAAAATAAGGAAAGATGATTGTTGGCAAGATAATTACCATAATGGCCTTGAGTATGAGAAATGCTACTTATCGTGTAATCAGTTAAGGAAGCTAGGGTTGAGACTTCGTGAATGCTTTTGATTTGTATCACATTTCTTTGGAAGGAGCCAATGAACATTGGTGGAAATCTAAGTTGCGTGAGACTATTTTGTTGTGTTAGTGGTGTTGTTCCATTTGGAGCCAAATAAAGTTTTGAGATCTTTAAGGATGTTTTGTTGTTTGGTTAGAGCTGTATTTTTCTGCTAGAAGAGAGAAAAAGGTGTCTACCTCAATAGTGAGAGATTCTGGGTACTTACTTTTTAAGGAATTTGAGGTTTGGAACAGTGACATGAGTCGAAGTAATCAAGAGCTGTTAACCGTATGTGATCGATTACCACCTAAGTAAAGTGAGCTTGTTAAGTGATGGATTGGACAGAGTTAGTTCGAGTTAGAGAATCATGTTTCCCGTGTGGGGCGGTCACGTATTTTCAATGATGGTTCTATAAGGGAGTACCAAAACTAGCTTATACGGTATCGATGCTTGTTTCTTTTGGGTGTCGGTACTGATAGGTCAGTACTACTGCTTATGTGTTTTGTTGGTTAAGCTCTGAGTCGAAGACTAAGTAACTTTGGAAGCCGTGAGAAGTAGCACCTGTTTTGTAATTAAAATGATATAATGTTGTGATCAAATTTGGGTTTGATAGTTTTTGGATGGACTCGAGATCTTGTCGTGGGTGTTTTTAGAGAAACCTGTCAAGGCAAAAGATTCTTCTTATATGGTAATATGGTAAGTTTATGGTGAATGTTGATGGCAAACGTTTGTACTGAACTTTGGTCGTGTGTTGGTAGACAACATGGAGTCAAGTGTTGAAATAGTGATAAGTGGTTGACTTGCCATCAGTTGGGGGTCGAACATTGAGTTCTTCAGAGTTTGTGATGCTTCGATGTTTCTCAGTGGAAATTGAATAAATGGCAGCGAATTTTGTAAAGGATCGTGAGCGCACAGTTTCAATAAGATTTCTTTGAGTAATGATATAGTCCTTGGTGGGTACTGTTGATATTTTTGGCAAATGTGAGATTCAATTAGAAAGCCTGCTTGGTTTGTTTGCAGGTTTGGTTGTACGACACTATGGTGAGTACATGTTACCTTTTGGTACGAGATTTGAGGTTTGTGATGGAACCTTATCCCTTGGTGGGATTTCCATACAAATGACATGGTTTTAAGACGCGCTATAGTTTAGGGCATAAGACTCATGCGTAAACCGAGTTGTGGGAATTACTTTAGTGTCGACATGAGTATCATGTCGAGTTTAAGGTGATTGCTTAAGGCGAGTCGAGATGTCATTCCTTTCTAAAATCTTGCATCGGGCAAGCATTGAGTTTAATAAAGTATGACAATTGAGACAGAGTTTCCTTCAGGAGTCGCCACGATAAAGAATCATTTAGATTGTACGAAATTGTGAAAGAAATTTCAAGGAAAAATTTTCTTTTAAGGAGGGAAGAGTTGTAACGACCCGAAATTGGGCTTTGCAAATTGGGCCTCAAACCCAATTTATTTAGGCCTCATGGTTAGAAGCACAAATTTAAAGATAATGGGTTTGGGCCATATGGCAAAATAAATAAAATAAAGTAATAAAAGAAAAGAAGGAAAATAGAATTGGGTGTTTTTATATTTGGTTAGGGAGAGAGAAAAAGAGGGGAGGATAAGATATTTTGAAAAGGAGTGAGAGAAAAGAAGAGAAAAGTGGGGGAAATAGAGTTTGAGTCTCGATCTGCCGCCACCGAAGCCGATATAGGTCTTACCACCAGCTTCAGCTCGGCGAAAAGAGTCTGACGATGGTCTTTCCTTCGCCTAAGCCGTCGTCATTTGCCAGGGTAGGGGAAAGGGAGGTGCGGCCTTGTTAGAAGCATCGTGTTTCAGCCAGAACCATAGCAAATAGAGGCCACTAGCATGCTCATCGGCCAGAGAATTGCCAAATTGGAGCTCGTCGATACTGTCTGGCCACCGAAAGAGGCCCTACGCAGCTTATGCGAGTGGGCGTGTACCTGGCTAGGTAGGTGCACACAGATCCGGTGCACCGTGCCACACCAAATTCTAGATCCGGTCTCACACAGGTCTGGCCGCACCAGATCGAGCCATTCAGGTGCATGGCTGTTATGGTGCACCAGATCGCACCAGATCGCCCAAGGCAGTTGACCAGCTTTTGACCATTAACCAAGAGTTGACTTTTTTTGGGGAGCCCTACTTGGGTGTTTCTCGACATTCCGTATCCAATAGTGTAGTCTGTTTCACCAAATTTGAACCCGGTACGCTGTTTCTACATATTTGACCCTTGAAATTCTTTAGAGAATATGCTTAAGTGACACTTATAATATTAATTGGTTTACGAGGATTATTTGGGATTGGATTTCAGGTCGGGTGGATTATTCGGGAAGCTTGGATGAGGATTTTAGCGGTATCGGTATATGGTTAGTACACCTCGAACTCCTATCGCTTTATGAGCATAATAAATGTGGTTGCCTTGCTTGTTAGTGGTTGCAAATAGGTTGATGATAGATAAGCATGAGTAGGGACCGATATATTGAGACTTGATATATTATGAGATGCATGATGATGTTAGGGATATGATGGGACTATTAGAGGCTCTAGAGACCGTGTAGGGTCGGTTGTGATGCTAGTATGATTAGTTGATGATTGTTGGATTGATTGAGATAAATGTGATATTTTTGTATGCTTGTTTCGAATGGATTAATGTGATTCGGTGGGAACTGTGTGTTAGATGAATAATGATAATATTCGAATAAATGAGTATATACCGGTAATTAATATTAATGGGATGAATGCGTTAGCAAACCAACTCTAATGACTTTCATAAGCATTAGGGATCGTATAAGCTTGGTAATATCTTAATTCGAGGAAATTGTACGAACCCGTAAATAGGGTATCGGTACGAGCTTTGGCCGTATCGGTAGGCAAATTAGGGGTCGTATCGATATGGGTCGACCCGTACCGGTACTTGTAGAAATTAATGATTTTTAGTGAGCAGTTTCAGTATTGGTACGTGTGTGAGTATCGATACCCGAGGGTATCGTATCGATACTCGTGTTCGAGTACCGGTACCCGATACGTTAAATAATCAATAAATGCAAGTTAAGGCTAGAAATCGATATGAATAATAAAAATAGAGCTAATGAATAAGATTAATTATATATGATCCTAATGAGTAATAAATTGGTAAATGTTGGGTGACTTGCTTGAAATATTAAACCATAAGGATCCTTGGTGGATCGTGTGTTGAGCTGTGCCAAGTTTGGGCACTCGTGTGGTGGAGTCACCGTTGGTTAGTGGGATCCAGATACCTAGTGGTAGAGTGTTGCAACACAAGAAGACCATTTGATGTGATATTCCGAGTGATGATGCTCGACGCGAGATTTAGAGCCATTCCACTCGATGTGAGATTCTGAGTGATGATACTCGATGTGAGATTTCGAGTATTGATGGTCGATGTGAGATTCTGAGCATGAGTGTACGCTCCTGAGGTTGTATGATAGCGGGCCTTACTCTAGGTTTGTGTTTATGACATTGTTTGTTTTGCTCGAATGATCCGGTGGGATCTTGAGTATGGTTGGTCCTTGTGGGCTATGTATGATGATTAATTATATATGAATAATAAAAATAGAGCTAATGAATGAGATTAATTATATATGAGCCTAATGAGTAATAAATTGGTAAATGTTGGGTGACTTGCTTGAAATATTAAACCATATGGATCCTTGGTGGATCGTGTATTGAGCCGTGCCAAGTTTGAGCACTCGTGTGGTGGAGTCACCGTTGGTTAGTGGGATCCGGATACCTAGTGGTAGAGTGTGGCAACACAAGAAGACCACTTGATGTGAGATTCCGAGTGATGATGCTCGACGCGAGATTCTGAGCCATTCCACTCGATGTGAGATTCTGAGTGATGATACTCGATGTGAGATTCTGAGTATTGATGCTCGATATGAGATTTCGAGCATGAGTGTACGCTCCCGAGGTTGTATGACAGCGGGCCTTACTCTAGGTTTGTGTTTATGACATTGTTTGTTTTGCTTAGAGAATCCGGTGGAATCTCGAGTATGGTTGGGCCTTGTTAATGTTCCATCTCAGTTACTCCCTTATTAATGTTCTATCCTGTTTTTTGGCTTCACAAACACCTTAGGAACTAATCTTCACACGAGCAGTCTGTCGATGGAACAACCAGACTTTGGGCATAGACATCGTTTTGATCAGCCCGCTTCGTCCCATTCGAAAAACGAACGCCCAGATTCTCTATCATTCGTAATAAGTTCGGGAAACAGTACCGTTCCGAACGAACATCCCAATCAGGAAGAGCTTTTAGAACGCTATCAACGTGGCCGTAGGTATTCGGTTCTGACTGATGAGGTTTTACATGGCTATTTGGAGTTTGATGGCAACGACTTGGAGCGATTTAATCGCATTTGCCACCGTCATTTTCAGGTCTGTAAGTACATTCCTCCCCAAACTTTAGAAAGTTTTACACTTGCGCGAGTCTGTCATGCAGTTCTTTGATGCAATTGGCTGGACAACTTATCCATAAATTATATGTAACACGTATTATGAACTAGTTTTTGAATTTTATGCCACGTTTTCATTTGATAAAAATTGTGTTATTTCTATGCATTCTCCTGATGTCGTATCCTTTCGACTGCTTGGTCAGTATTTTAGAATGTCAATAACAGAATTTAATTTTTATATGGGATTCGTGATAGATGTCACGGATCATGGGTATTTAACTGCTTTACTTGATATTCTGTAGGACTTTGATAATGACATTTGCTATGAAACTCTTACTGGCTTGGCGGGTTCCAGATACGATCCTCGTGGGACGAAGGGATGGGCTATTCATAATCTGGCACTCTGCTACATATATCGCTTCCTTGCGTAAAACTATTCAGGCCGTAATGACACTTCTTCCAATTTGAGTAAGGTCGAACTTTTCTTTTTATGGTGTATGCAAGTCGGCATTAAGGTAAATTTAGGCTTTTGGTTTGCCTATGCCTTTGAGCGTGCTGCGCGAACCAACCGCCCACTTATTCTTGGTCCTTATATCACACATCTTGCATCTCGACTTTTCCCTCTGACATTTGATCATTCACAGTTTACTTACGCTTTTGCCATGGATGCTTTGAATGCAAGGTGCTTGGATACAATGGGTCTTACAGCCGGTACTCTCGATGCGCCATATATTGTTCCTCCGAACACTAGTACACCTCGTAATGAGCGCGTTTTCCTCCAGAGGCCGATTCCTTGACCCACACAAGAAAATAATCTATAGCCGGATGTTAACGAGCGTCTAAACTCCATCAAAACCAATATTGCTGAAATCCTATCATTCCTTCGTCTGAGCACATCTCGTCAAGGGCGTAGTCGTGGGCGTGGCCGCAATTAGCTCAGGGAAATATTCCATTCCCTCTCTTGCACTTTATTTTCCATAATGGGATATTATGATTAAGTGGGGGCTGTAATTAGAAATCAAATTGACTCTCACTTATGATTTGCGATTGAAATTGAGTTGTTTCTTGATTAGAATTGTTGATGACCTTGGTTGCTAGTCTCTTGTTTTATTTAATTTATTTGCATTTCTTTGTGAATTCAATCTTGTTCTTGTTGAATTTAGGATGCACGATAACATGACATGACTAATTTATATAAATTTTTCTTGGTCATTTAATGAATTTGTTGATTGAATTGGATGCATGACTTAGTTCAACAGACCTTTCGTATGAGTTTTGAGCCTAACGATCATATATTTTTATTCTTGCTCTTTGTTTCAATTGAGTGTGCCAAACTAATTGATTGCATTCTAGAACTTGTAACTCGATGGTTGTTGAGACTACACATTTTGATTATGATGCTTTAATGTAATAGAGGCATTAGGATAAAACCAATTTCTTTTCCCAAACAAAATAGCCTACCCTTTTTTATTTATTTTCCACTTAGTGAACCATTTTTTAGCCTTTAATCCTTTTATTTGTTTACCACATCATTAAACCAAGCCTATTTTACTTTTTTCCTTTCAATTATTTTTGTCACCCTTTTTCAAGACAAGTTGAGGTTATTCCAAAGCGAAAAAAGGAAGAAAAAAAATTAGATTTGAATCAGTTCGACAGAATAGTGCAGTGCAAAAAAAAAAACACTGTACAAAAAATAAATCAGTGCAGTTTGGTTCAAACAATGCAGGAAAATACAGCACAAAAATTTTGAAACCAATGTGAGGAGCTAAGTCTTGTATTCTTTGAAATTGGTAGACGATTGAAATGCCTTGGTCGATTTACATTTAATTGATTATGCCATGATTGATTGATCTTGAATCTCAACATTTACTTGATTTAGTTTACTTTAGAAATCTTGGAAATTCTATGAAATTGGAGTTGGCAACTTAAGGTTTTTAGCATGATAATTGAGAAATGCTTGAGGACAACCATTGAATAAGTGAGGGGGAATTTGATTAGTGCTTAAATTATGCATTATTCTATCGATAATTACTCCTTGATTGATTGTTTTAAGTTGCTAATTTGGGCATTTTTGTTCATTTTTAATGCAGAACAGTATATTCCAAAAATATTGCTAAACTGATGAAATTGTGCAATTTTTTTTTATTTTCTGGGCTCATGGCTGGATTAGTGGGCATGAATATGGGCATGAAAGTCTGACTGGATGTCATGTCAGCAGCTTCTAGAAGACGCCATGTCAGCAGCTATGATAGCTTATCAGCCGCGTTTCAGATGACTTATCACACAAAATTTAAATTCAAACTTTGGAATTATCTTTTGTAATTAATTTAAATAATTTGGGATTTATCTTTTATTTCTTTAAGGTTATTTTTAGGGTTTTAGGCTGCTATAAATACCCCCTTGGGCAAACTCAAAAATGATCTCGCATATCTCTCATCTTTTGGGTTTTAATTTGTTCTTGTTTTTCTTTATTAATAGAAAATTTTACTTTTCTTTTTCATTTTCACTTTTTCAAGTTTTTACTTTTTTTCGAAGATGCTAAGTATGATTTCTATCATACTTATCTAAGTTTTCCATAGCCAAAGGCTAAAGCAATGACTCAATTCCAACGTGAGGATTGGAAAGCACTTAAACAACTTCGAGTGTCTCTCTCAGTTTTCTAATCTCAATTTCAAAATCAAAATAATTTCAAAACCAAAGATTGGCGTTGGACAGGATGTTGTTTTGGTTAAATGTGTGGGAGGAATGATCGGCTATTGAAGCACATTCAACTTCCTGGGAACACACTCAGCAAAATTGTTTGCCAAGAGGAAATTGAGATCGGAATCAATTATTATTGAAACAACATAGTCCGAGTCAGCCTTTACTTAAACATTTTTTATCTACAACATTGTTGTTGATTAAATCAATTTCCAAAATCGATATCAAAGATGGCACTTGGGTATTCGGTATACAAAGCACAGTCACAAGGATTAATCCTTGTAGGCAAGTAACCGACGTGAATCCTGAAGTGAAAAATCCTTTTTTCGATGATTCGAGGAAATTGAGTCAAAGCAAGGGCCCGAGGCTAATCTTTACCATATTGAATCCACTTCCTAATCTTCTCAACAATCTCTTATTTTTTTTACTTAATTCCACAAATCCCATGGCTCACTGATTGAACAAACATAAATCAAGAAGTTCTCTTAGTCTCTGTGGGATTGACCCTTACTTCTATTTTACTATGTTTGAATTCCTTTATTTATTATTCGAGAAGAAATAATTATATTGACGTGAAAACGACGCGCGTCAGGATAACATAACGGAATATAACAATAATATGATAGCAACACATATGTACATCACTTAATATTTTTATTGTTTTGGGTTTTGAATAACATAGCATGACAACAAGATAACAACATATATATACATATATATATATATATAATACTAGAAGTATTTTTTGTTTGTTTTAACAAAAATAGCCCACAACACCTTATTTAGATATTCGTAACACATATATGTAAGCCCATTATTATAAAAACAAAAATAAAATAAAACGGGTCTACCCCGGACAAAATTAATGATTGCAGCTGCCCCTCTTTGCTCATTCTTGTGTTAACAAGGATAAAGCAAAGACTAAAATCATTAATTTTGTCTGTGAGGTTCGGATCATCATGCACCGAAGGTCTTATTGATGGCCGAAAATGAAGGTCCAACACTAAAGGGTACAACCTAGCTCACCAAGAACTGGAGGTCTTACTAATGGCTGGAAAATGATGTCAAACACTGAAGGATTTACTAACGATCTGGCTCACCAAGCACTGAAGGTCTTACTGATGGCTGGAAAATAATGTCAAACACTGAAGGATTTACTGACGATCTGGCTCACCAAACACTGTAGGTCTTACTAATGGCTGGAAAATGACTCACCAAGCACTGGAGGTCTTACTGATGGCTAGAAAATGATTTCATACACTAAAGGATTTACTGGCGATCTGGCTCACCAAGCATTGTGGGTCTTACTGATGGCCGAGAAAATGAGGGCCCAACACTGAATGATTTACGGGCAGCCTAGCTCACCAAGCACTGGATGTCTTACTGATGGCTAGAAAATGATGTCAAACACTGAAAGATTTACTGACGATCTGGATTATCATGCACTGAAGGTTTTACTGATTCTTGAAAATGAAGGTCGAGCACTAGAGGCTGCTGATGGTTTGGATTATCATGCACTGGAGGTCTTACTGTGATTTTTGTTGGATAGGTTATTCTCGACAAAAACCCTTAATTCTTGCTTGATGTTGATACTCTCGATTTTTGTTATGATCTATCTTTCAAGAAGGCATGGATCAAAGTCTTGTCTTGGTTTTATGAAAGCACAAACTGAGATCTCACTGAAATCAACTCCTTCTATTGCGAAGTTGCAAATTAAGATCTTTGTAAACCTGTAAAAAAGATAAAATGATGGATCCATAAATTACCATGCCCCCTATCCTAGGGATGTCTAATTTATATGATGCATGAATGAATGAATGAATGTCAATTGAGGACCACTTGAATGAAATCTTCTTTTCCAATGAATTTAATTGAAAAGACTTGGTTTTGTCTCCTCACTAGGGCTTCAAAGCGGCTAGGATACCCTATCTCATACTCGAGTTCAACCTTTTAATGTGTATCTTCAAAGCCACCACTCCAAATGATTCTTCTTGAACTTCGCCCAATTGGTTAATTTAATCTAGAGGGGTCTCGACTGATTTGTCATCTTCGTGCCCCCAACAAAATTTTTGCCCCGAAAATTTTGTTACTTACTCTTGATTTCTTGTTGCTAGCAAATTTCCAACTTCTTCATCAAAAAACTAGATCAAAAGTTTTCTCTTTTCATCTCTAACTTAGAATCCCAGGTTTTAAAGTTTACAGAACTGCTCTATTCTCTTCGAGGGATACTTCATCACATCAAGCCTCGCATTGCCCCTTCATGTTCGGGCCTTATCAATCTTTTTCAACCTAAGTTGGTCATTTGCATCGAAATCCTTGCGATTTGAAATCAATTTTTTTGAATAAAAGAATTTTTTTAAAAGGGTTAGCTTGCTAACCGATACTTTAATGAGTGATGCATTTTTTAAAATGATATTCAATGCTTGAAAGCTCAAAGATTTGAAAAGAACAGAAAAAGACTAGGATTCCCTAGATATCCAATACGAGAGTGTCCTGTATTCAACCCCGATGATCAATGGCTTGCCTTTTAATGTTGTGGCGATATTCAAAGTTGTGATATCTTTCTCAAATGGCTCGGTTCATCCTCATGATTATGGTATTTGCTTGATAGGTTTGAAAACTATTCCTTATAGTTCTCATCATCCCTCTTTATTTAAAAATTTTTGAGCTCTCCGACTATTATTTAGCCCGTAGAACGTGAATAAAGTCATTCTAAGAAATCTAATTGTAAGTGTGTACTTTTGATTTTAATTAATATTGTGTCAGATCCTTAATGATTCATCTCTGACGCTAGGGTATTAAATAGGTGGAGCATAACTCCTTATTAGATTTGTTCTCCTCCCACAGCTCCATCAGGATGCTCTAGGACTTATTCAATTGATTCATTCATTTCCTTTTTCTTAGGGGAATTCAACTCATCACAGTCCTTTGTCTCGAGAATAATGATGGAGCATACAGTAATACCTCGAGTTACTCAGCATAGTCTTGATTTGAAAACTTACTCATATAGCCAAGACTTTAGAGTAAGTGGAGCAAAGCATCCTTATTTAGCCTTTTTGCTATAGTGGAGTACCCCTCTGGTTTTTTATTATTTATTATTTTTCTATTTTTAAGCACTATATTTCCTTTTTATTTTGAAGCACATTTAAGCGACTCTATTGGGCTTTTCTAGGAGATTTTCTTATCATCGAACATCATCGAAGGGGTAGTAGTATTGCTTCTTGCGCTTTACCGACTAGAGCAATATAAGCAAGAAATCATACTTCATCGTGATCACAACACTCGACTGATCCTTGCATCTGAATCAAGGTCACAACAGGTACGTGATACCCAAAAATCCTTGGAGGTAAGAAGAAATATATATATATATACTCATGATATATAAAAAAGCATCTCTTCATTGGAACAAAATGAAAACAAGTGCCCTTTACAAAAGATCATTGCTACCTTCGGGCCAAAAGCAGCAAGGTTGATTTAAACATAAAAAGAAAGACTGCAAATGCAAAGGAAAACATGCAAAATGACATCTAAGACAAAGATGAGATGCATTTAACGGTTTCAGCGACTTTGGGCGATCTTGACTTTTCCACTTCTCAGAAGAAACAACCTTTTAGTGGCCCTCATGATTAAGCAAAAGTTTGGTAGCCACATCCGGTGTATCCAGCTACAGGACTTCAGTATTAAGCAGGTTCTAAACCACCCTCTTAAAGGCTTAGCAGTTGTCGATGTTATGGTCAGGGATTCCCGCGTGGTACTCGCACTTAGCCTTAGGGTCGAACCATGCTAGATAAGGAGGTTGCATCGGAGTGAGGTGATAAGGGCGAACCAAGTATGCCTTGTAAAGCTTGAGGTATAACTCACTATAAGTTATGGGTAAAAGAGTGAAGACCTCCTCTTTCATCCTTCGGTCGGGCCCTTGTGAACTTGTTTATGCCGACTTTGGTGCAATCCTGACATTGCTTGGGCGGTGAGTACTCACATGACTCACCTCATTGTTTTTTTTGGGTACTTTTGTAGATTTTCGCTGGTCTTGAGCTTGCCACTCTTGAAAGCAGCCTCGATGGATTCTGTAGTGTTCACAAATTCGGTGAATCCTAAGGATATGTTGCTGACCGTCTTCTCATAAAGTGGACCCTATAGTGCATCTACAAATAGGCGGGTGATTTCGCTCTCCAAGATAGGCGGCTGAACTTACGCCGCAATGTCCCTCCACCTCTGGGCGTACCGTCTGACACTTTCATTTTGCCCATGAGTTAAACCCTGAAGCAACATTCTGCTTGGGACCATGTCCTCCAAGTGCTTGTATTGATCGACAAATCCTTACATGTCTTCACATTGGTACAGCTTAGCTGAGCGTACCAACAGACAGCTGCCCCAGTCAAGCTGTCCTGAAAGCAGAAAATAAGAAGATTTTCGTTCTTCAAGTGTGCCGCCATCTTACGACAATACATAGCCAAGTGGGATGAAGGGCAAGTGGTACCATCATACTTCTCGAAGACGGTTGCTTTGAATTTGGCGGGATGACCAAATCAGATATCAAGCTTAACTCATAGGGATCTATTCTGTAATTTTCGGTCACTTGCATCGAGCTGACCTTCTCTTCCATCTGGAGGCGTTACTCCTCAAACTTCTTTTCAAACTCTTTCCTCAATCTTGCCTCTACCTCGTTCATTAGGTCCAAGTCTGGGACTTCAATACCAACGTCATTCTCGAAATTATGCCCCACATTGATTGGAGTGTTAAGAGATACCCTGGCTATATGGGCATTTTTCAGAGTTGACCCCTCCGGTTGAGCCTTTGTGCGAGAAGTGTCTCCACCTAGGTCCTCCACATTTGAATGTTCATCCACAACTTTGGTTTTCCCACGGTCAGTCTTCTCTAATAACGCGGTGATACGAGCTATGATCTCATCTTGGGACCTTTCAATTCTCGACTCGATACTGCCCAAACTTTCCTCAATATCCTTTTGTGACTTCTCAACATTAGTCAATCTATCTTCCATGACCTTCGTCTGAGAACGCGTGTCGTATGAGTGCGGAAGGGTTGCAGTTCAAACTTACTGCCATGAGATTCCCACTATTAATCTAGTTTCCTTAGTAATGAATACAAATGTATCATATGTGCAAAATGCGTGAAGACAAGTTAAAAGCAGCCAATAAATGTAATATGCAATGAATGCAAAATTAATGTCTAAATGCAAAGATGTCGATGCAATTAAATAAACGAGAAAACATTAATGAAGATTTGAACAATAAAACAAAAATTGATACTACTATTATGAGAGAAAAAAAGCAAATGAGTGTTGATCGACGAACATCCTCATTAAACAACTTTCTATAACGGAGATCAAGTCCCATTATAACGAGGAAAAAGGAAAACTTCTACATAGGTCATGACTTAAAAATATAAGGTAGCCTTTGCTCATCTTCTTGATCAACTTTGAACTTTGGGATTCTTCAACCCATTGTTATGGATTCTTTCTCCCATTATGAAAGCCTTAAACTTTGGACTGTTCTCGGATCAACACATCATTGAGAAAATGTCATGAAGATGCAAAACAAATAAACAGAATAAGACAAGACAAAAAAAGGGTTAGCAACAGATATAATAAAAAAACCAAATACATCAAAGCGGAGTAACACAAAAAAGGCCTAACAGCATGAATTCTAGTTCGCTATGGTTATCCGAATGGCTCTAATGGGGTGGGCTTCTTAAGTTCTCACACATATGGGTTTGGTTCTTATTAAGGGTACCCAAACCTATCTTATTACCTACTAAGGCAACAAGAACCCCAATTCTGGCCCATTACAAGCTTGCGGATTGGTTTCGGTTCGAGGAAAAGCATGACCCAGTGACGTGGAGGGTTGCTCACTTGTCAAAAGGTGTGGATTCCGGAAGTGAATTACCGACCCGTGGAGGGCTTCTTACATGGGTATGTGGCGTTTCACTCCCACTTAAGGGATGAAGCTCGGGTATAGAGCCTGATGATATGATGCAACACATGCCGGTGATCCCTTAGAAATTAATTGAAAAATTAATTCGAAGTCCCCTAACTATCAAAGCCCGTGAAATCGTAGTCACATTTTCAAGAAAGAATCGACCTTGTTAAAAATCAAATTAAATGCTCAAAAATTTCCATCATTTAAAAGCAACAGATATTCTCTTAGCCTAACTCTTTTTTTGTTTTGTAAAAACAAATTTGGTCCCCAGTGGAGTCGCCAAGTTGTAGCGACTTTTTTGGAAATTCGTTTGAAATTTGAGTTCGTCCGGCTGCTACAGGTTATCGCCAAACATTCTTTGAAATTAGGTTTAAATGGGAATTCCTTTTTCGAAAATTCTTTTTTCTTTTGAAAATTATAAAAAACTTGGAAAATCGATTTTATTTGAAAATAAGACTTGGAGTCGCCACCAGCCACTTGGATAAGGTAGGTCGGACACTAGAAAACCAGAGTTTCAAATTAAAAGAGTTCGAGAGTTGATTACGCGTGGTGAAGGATTAGCACCCCCATCATGCCCGGAAATCGGTACCAAAATATTTGTTGCATTCAAAATGATAGAAATTGTTGAAATTTAAATTGAATTTAATTTGGCATTCTGAATTGAAAATTGACTTTAATCGGACAGGCTTTATCAACTTGATGAGTTCAAATTAATTGGACATTTAATTAATAAGGATGACAATACATCAGACCATAGATTAAATCGACATCGAATAAGGCTGACTTCCGTGTTAATTTATGGTTCGAATCCCGTACGTCACCTTTATGCATGATGCAAGCAATTAAGGAATGATGAAGTGATCTTGTCAGGTTTTAATTTTTACCCGGGTCAATAAGGATTAACCCAAATATCCGGTCAACATTCATTGAGGTAGAACTGCTACAACACGAATATAGGGATTAATAAATACCTGATGTTCCAAGATTTAAATTAATTAATGTAAGATTAATGGGCCATATGAATGACAATTAAGGGATGACAAACAAAAGGCTTAAAAGATAAATACACAAAAAGAAGCCCACCCAAAGTCCTAACCTAAAAGGCCCAAGTTATGGAAAGCTCAATTAGTGATCTATTTATGAGCTAAGTGAATCTAGAATTAGTCCTAAATTAATTAGCCCTAGACAACTAAACCCTAACAAATTATGATAATTAATTTAATGTTAATCTAAACTTTAAAGTTAATTTTATCATAAAAGTAATTAAGAAACGTTCGATTAATTTAATGAATTTAACATTCACCCGAATAAGCCAAGAGCAAATTTAAATTCACTAAATTAATTCTAACCCTAATCTAACTAAGGCTCTGGAGAATCTAATCCTAAAATTAATTTAATTAATTTAGGGATCGTGCCCCTATGATGCGAGCACACGATCTAAATTAATTAAACTAATTTACCCAAACTTAATCTATAGCCCTAAAGCCCAAAAACACTAAAGCTAGGCCTAAAAACCTAAGGCTCAAGACTATTAAAACTAGGCCCAAACTACAAGAGCCCAAAACTAAGGTTCAAACTATCTAAAACTAGGCCTAAACTAGAAAGCCCAAGCCCACAAACCACAAATATATTATAAAAATTACAAATTAAAAAAACAAATTATGTATGTTAAAAGAAAATATATATTATACAAATATTATAAAAAGGACTTTTTAGTCCATATATTTTTAAAAACTATATATATTATACATTATAAAGAAGCTACATGTTATATATAAAAAACTGTATACTATATTATATATAACAATTCCTATATTATATTCTTTGCAATATACATATTATATTTAAGGAAAACCATGTACATATTATAATCCTTAAAAAATGTTTTGAAAACTACAACTTTGTAAAACTATATACTATAAACCTTTATAAAAATTATATATTACATATATTTCATAAAACTATATTTTATAACCATATATATATATATATATTAAGCTATATATAATATGATATATCAACCACATGCCACATTTCAACCAAATAACATATAAACTAGTAACATGAAATTAAAAAAGCTGGGGATTAAATGAAATAAGATGCAAAACAGAAAATAAACATGCTTGATTCAAGGGGTGGATTATGGGGTTAAAACACTGGATTTAGGACCGATTTTAAAAGAAACAGAATAAAAGGCCAAATTTATAAAGGAAACGAGGGACGGAATTGCAAAGGTTTGGAAAGTCACAAGGACCTGGAGGGTGATTAATAGAGGCGGAATGGCTTAGGAGGGTGATTATCCCATGCGGAGGGATTAAACCTGTGATTTTAAAATAGCGAAAGCCCTTACGGGTGTAATATTGATAAGGCGGAGGGATTTATGGAGGCAATAAACCATTTTTAAAATGGGCTGACTATAAAATTCACTTTTAAAGATATCTCAGCCATTTTCTTCATTTTTTGAACCCGAAACACCTATATGCTCTCAACTGTTCTGCAAAACGAATGAACGCCGCCGTTCATTCCTAAATCCTGGTGAAACTCTGATGTACGCCGCCATGTCAGCCGCTGCGGCGAACTCAAAAACCATCCAAAAACACCTCATTTCACGTTATAAACTCAAATCTAAAACCTTTTTTTCAAAACTGAGACCCCTTTTCCCTTGAAACCTCAAAATAGAAACGAAAACCCCTTTTACTTTTTAGAAAACCAAAACTAAAAACCCTTTTTTGAACGAGAATCGAAGGAAACTCTGACTCCCTACATCAGCTCGCCCTTTGTGTTCTCAAAAGAGAGTAGAGCGGGATTGTCACCGAAGGCATGGTAAAATCGAACAGTCGTGACGGTGACAACTCAAACCCTAAACCCTTTTCTTACTTTCGAATGCAAAATGCAAATGGAATTGGAAATTTTTTAGCTCTGAAACCTGAGGCTGCTTTTTCTATTCCTTTGAGAAATGTCGAATGCTTACAAAAGGTTTAGGGCTTTCTGTTATATAGCCATATTTACATAGTTTTTTAAAAATAATAAAAAACAATCCTAAATATGCTATTGGTTGCCTCTGTGTGCATTTGGTTGGATTCATGTTAGCCACTCTGAAATGCTTTTTTGTCCCTTGTATTTCTTGATGATTCCCTGGTTTTTTGCCAACTTTGTTTTGATCCCATATGATATTTACCATCGTTTGTTGCATGTGAGGAGCGAAGAGGGGACCAGAAGGCTTGTTGGTGTGGCTGAAGACGTGGCGGGCAACTCTTGTCGTGGCTCTGACGTGGCGCTGAGGTGGCTGCCAACATGGTCGGGATTCGAATTGGTAGAATTTGAAAGGTCGGGCGATGTTACACACGCGCACGTGGGGGACTCCAAAGGTCACGCGTGAACTCGTGGGGGACTCCAAAGGTCATGCGTGAGCGCATGGGGATCTATAAAGGCCTATCCTTTTATTTAAAATGTATAGGCTGATAATAGTTTTTAGTTTTTTTCTGATTTTAATTTAATAATAACAAAAATATTGTAACAATCAAAAATATAAATAATAGTAATATATAATGATAATAATGATAATAATAATAATAAGATAATAATGATGGTAACCAAGATATAAAGAAAATATGATATACTAATTAATATTTAGGGGTTTTTTCAATCTGGGTAACATAACGGAATATAACAATAATATGATAGCGACACATATATACATCACTTAATATTTTTTTTTTGTTTTGGGTTTTGAATAACATAGCATGATAACAAGATAGGGTTTATGGTAAATGTGTCGAGTTGAGTGTTTGGTAGGAGTTATGAGATTAGTTTAGGGATTCGGTTTGTACTTTAATTATTAGTGATTGTAATATTTAGGGGTTGATGTTTGGGGTTTAAAGATTCAATTGACCCCTATTTATTTTAAAATTTTCTAATATAGTCAAAGGTTTTTAATATGATGATATTTTGTTCATTATAGTCCCTAAAACTTTATTTTTAGCCGAAATTGACCCATATATATTTCTATTTTTGGTAATTTAATTGAATAATATTTTTGTTTATTCTAATCCCTACAATTTAATTTTTAGTCAAAATTTCCCCATATTTATTTATATTTTTGGTAATTTAGTCCAATACTATTTTTGTTTATTCTAGTAGCTAAAATTTAATTTTTCTCTAAATTGACCTCTATTCATTTTTTATTTAGTCCAATATTTTTAATATGAAGATATTTTTATTCATTATAGTCCCTAAAACTTAATTTTTATTCCAAATTGACCCCTATTCATTTTTTTGTAATTTAGTCCAATGTTTTTAATATGATGATATTTTTGTTCATGTTAGTCCCTAAAATTTTATTTTTCACCGAAATTGACCATTATTAATTTTAATTTTTTTTTAATTTACTCTAATATTTTAAATATGATGATATTTTTATTCATTATAGTGCCTAATATTTATTTTTAATGTGATTCGTGTTCATGAAAGGCGTTAAATAATTCACTCGAAATGACCATTCCCAAAGTCTATCGATTATTTGTACCAAACTCAAACTTAATACGAATTCGAAACTCGAATTAACCCGACCTAAAATGAACTCGCGCCCGAATTAACTTGTCAATTAACTGATTCGGACCTGAACCATTTTGACCCGACCTGAAATGAACCTGGCCCAAAATAAACCTGACATGAAACTGACCCGCACCCGACCCAAATCGAGTCAAAACATCAAATCGACCTGAAATGACATGTATCTGATTTGACTGACCTGACAGGACCCAACCTGAAACTCATCCGATTACATGTTTTTACATCCCTAAAAAAAGAAAAAAAAGACCAAAGAAAAGAAAAAAAGAAAAAGAGGAACAAGTTCAAATCAATATAGCTGGGCCATCTGCCGGAAATCTAGTAGATCTAAAGTAAATAATAAAGTGAGACCTTGATGCACAAGTGGGTTTTAAAATTACCGAAATGAAGGTAGTCCAGTAGAGAGACATGGAAGGACTGAATAAAGCTAAATTTTGGTGTTTCTACCAAAAATCTTGTTGATTAATGGTTCAGTGATAGTTAGTGGACATAAAGATTCTAGCAAAGTTGAGGGACAACAAAACCTTTCTTTGAAGTGATGAAAGCCAGGGATTCAGTTGAGGTTTTACCATGAGGGATTGGGGACGTTGAGGTTGAATTGCAAGGTCTAGAATTCAAATTTCGGGATCGTGTATTGATACTAGATGAACTGGTATCGTACCCCTTTGTTTTCAAATGGCTAACTCAATCAGAGTTTTAAGGGCGTATCGGTACGCCTTTGGGGTATTGGCACCCCCTATTCAATCCAAATTCCAGTAGCAAAAATGAGTATCGGTATGCTTGGGGGCGTATCGGTATTGATGGAGTATCGATATACAACCCTGTGTATTGATACGAGGTTTTGGTTAAACCCCTTCAACATGCAAAGTTGTGTATCGGTACACATTAATAGGCTATGTATTCGTAGAACTCTATGTTGTATTGTAACTCTTATTTTGAGTTTTAACTTGTGAGACGAATGCTTTTAATTATGTATTTAAATGGAGCTCACATGTAATGCTTTAAATCAGTTTATTTACTTTGAAATATTTAAACGTAATGGATTTTATGAATTGAATGCGTTTGGACTAAATCTAGTTGCAAAATTTTATGGTTTTAGTTTGGGCTTTAGGCCCAATTGTGACATTTGGGTTGATGGTGTTACAATATTTAATCCGAATTCGACCCCTGTTTCTTTACAATTTTCAACTTGTGAGTTGAATGCTTTTAATTATGTATTTAAATGGAGCTCCCATGTAATGCTTTAAATCGGTTTGTCTACTTTGAAATATTCAAACGTAATGGATTTTATGAATTGAATGTGATTGGGCTAAATCTAGTTGCAAAATTTTATAGTTTTAGTTTGGGCTTGAGGCCTAATTGTGACATCCGGGTTGAGGGTGTTACAATATTTAACCCAAATTTGACCCCTATTTCTTTACAATTTTTATAATTTAGTCCAATATTTTAAATATAATTATATTTTTGTTCAATTTAGTCCTAAAAATATTTATTTAACCCGAAATTAACCTCAATTTCTTTTTTAATTTTTATAATTTAGTCCAAAATTTTTAATACTATGATACTTTTGTTCATTTTAGTCCTAAATATCTTTATTTAACCCGAAATTGACCCTTATTTCTTTCTAATATTTATAATTTACTCCGGTATTTTTAATACAATTATATTTCTTCATTTTAGTCCTAAAATTCTTTATTTAACAAGAAATTGACCCCAATTTCTTTCTAATTTTTTAAATTTAGTCCAGTATTTTTAATGTGACGATATTTTTGTTCATTTTAATCCTAAAAATCTTTATTAACATGATATTGACCCTTATTTCTTTCTAATTTTTATAATCTAGTCCGATATTTTTAATATAATTATATTTTTGTTCATTTCAATTCTAAAAATCTTTATTTAACCAAAAACTGGCCCCTATTTCTTTCTAATTTTTATAATTTATTCCGATAATTTTTATATAATTATATTTTTGTTCATTTTAGTCCTAAAGATCTTTAATTAACCCGAAATTTGCCCTAATTTATTTATAATTTTTATAATTTAGTCCAATATTTTTAAAATGATAATATTTTTTTGTTCATTTTAGTCCTAAAAATCTTTATTTAATCCGAATTTGAACCCTATTTATTTATATTTTATAATTTAGTCCAATATTTTTAATATAATTGAATTTTTGTTTATTTTAGTCCTAAAAATATTTATTTAACCCAATAAATAAAGTCTATTAGGGACTAAAATAAATAAAAATATTATGTTATTAAAATATTGGACTAAATTATGAAAATTAGAAAAATAAATTGAGGTCAATTTCGAGTTAAATAAAGATTTTTAGAATAAAATTGAACAAAAATGTAATTATATTTAAAATATTGGACTAAATTATAAAGAAATACGGGTCAATATCGGGTAAAAAAATATTTTTAGTTCTAAAATGAATAAAATTTTAATTATATTAAAAATATCGGATAAAATTATAAAAAATAGAAACAAATAGGGTTAG
Source organism: Hibiscus mutabilis (assembly GCA_019671005.1). Lineage (NCBI taxonomy): Eukaryota > Viridiplantae > Streptophyta > Magnoliopsida > Malvales > Malvaceae > Hibiscus > Hibiscus mutabilis. Next base: position 17,359,865 of record CM033717.1, on the reverse strand, counting down.
TTTCTAATTAATTAAATATATTTAAAAATAAAATAATCAAAAGTATTAGATTAAATTATAAAAAATAGAAAGAAATAATAATCCTTTGTTCATTAAAGGCATCCCCACATTGATACTATGCGCAAGCTATGTAGGAAGGGAATTTGAGACGATAAATGTGCTTATTTCCTGACTGTGCTATGGAGTGCAAAGTGTCTTTTACATATCGGTGTTTTGATTTTGTTAGGCAGGTTTAATACGAAAGCTATAAGGTTGGTGCAAACAAGTTGCATCTTCGACTGTAACTACGTCAAAAAATAGTGAACGTACTTACAACGATATAAATATATGAAAAAATAATGAATTTATTTACAAAGATATAAATACGTAAAAAATAATATGAGAGTATAATTGAAAAATTAATTTAAAATCATCATAAAATTGATGTGTTAAATAAACACTACCTCTACCTCAGTAATAAATATCACTCAATTTGCGTATTAAATAGTACGATATTTTAAATACCACTTCTACCAAACAGGGCCGGATTGGGAAAAACTTAAAAATATAGTTTTATTAGTTATTTAGTTAGTTTTTTCATGGTTACATTTCCTATGTTGGGTGGGGTTCTCCCTGTAACTTGAATATTTAATTATTGTCTTGTATAGTTTTTTTCTTCCAACTAAAATTAGAGGTTTTAATTAGGCACATAATAATAATTCTCTTTTTATTTAAAAAATTTTTGGGCCTCAATTTTTGATATTATAGATCTGCCACTGCTATCAAACATATAGTTATCTATATCTTCCGTAGTACATGTATATTAAATAATGCAACACCTCAGTTATAAGTCAACTAAACATGTCATTAATGTATAGAGAGCAATGTAGAAATTTATTTGATTGACATATTTTGTTCATGTTTACGGAATCGTTTAGAATTATAGTGTAGAAAGTTCAGAGTAAAATCCCTGTTATGCAAGGGAACTCAAAAATCAAGTCTGGTGTAATTTACTTTCTTTATTCAGTGCAATTTAATGATTAATAACTTTAAGGACAGTCCTGATAAAAAACGCACCTAGTGTAGTGGTATCATAGTATCCTCCACGGTACTAACCGGGGTTCGATTTCCCCGATGCGTACTAAAAGTTTGAGGTTTTTGCTTTATCGCTGATTCTTGTTATTCATGTATTTTAAATTTACGGTAAATTGCTTGTCTCATCATGTTGGCCAACGCTTTTTTTTAAGTAAAATTAAAAAATTAAAAGTTTGCCTAGTCAAATATGTTCTATAATTTGAATATTTATTAAAAATATCCTAATATAAAAATCTAGGGCTGTAAACGAACACGAACAAGGCTATGTTCATGTTCGTTTGTTTAATTTTAATTGAAATAATGAACGAACACGTACAATTAAACGAACATAATTTTTTGTTCGTGTACGTTTGTTAAGAAATGTAGCTTGTTCGTATTCGCTCATGTTCGTTCATTAAAATAATAAACGAGCGTAAACGATCACAAGCGAACAAACATATGTGAATAAATTTAGCCGAATATAAACAAACGAATATATGCGAATATTTTTTAAATATAATACTTTTGTTATGAAAAGAATAAACATAAATGAACATATGTGAATAAATTTAACAAACATAAACAAACGGATTACCGAACGTTCACGAACGTACATGAATGAACGAGCACTTTGTTCGTGTACATTCATTTAATTAAACGAACATGAAATCTTGTTCATGGTCATTCATTTAATAAATAAACAAACATAAACGAATTTCCCACCGAACGATTCACGAACAGTTCACTAAGCGTTTGGTTCATTTACAGCTCTAGAAAACTTCTTAATTTGAGTTAGAGGATTGAATAAAAGAGTTCTGAGAACTTTTTTGTCTTTGACAATTAAAAAATTATAAGATAATTTCATAAATAATTTCATAAATAAAAAATTTATATAAAAATTTATATATACATCAAAATTTAATAATTATTAAAATTATATTGATAAGATAATTTCATAAATAAAAAATTAATATATACATCATTCATATATTAAAAATATTAATTTTCATAACCCAATTAATATTAATATATACAAAATATTAATAGCTAATAAATTATTCAAACAATTATTGAATATAATCATGTTATTATATTTTATTTTTTTAGTTCAAATAATCAAACAACTATTAGTTATTAATTAATTTTACTAACCATTTTTATACAATCAGCTAATGCTAGGGGTGAGCAAAACTCACTCGAAAAAACTTTTTAATAATTTAAATAAAGTTTGAGTTGTAAAATAAAAATTCGAATAACTTGAAATTTTTAATAATTAGTGGGTTAATTTTTAAGTTCGAGTCTAGTCTATTAATTTTTCTCAAATTATTTTGAGTTGCCATGTACATGTCTATTTTTTTGAATATGCTAGTGTGATTACAAGGTAGTATCTGGTCAATTTTCTTAACTCTTTAATAAGGCACACACATCATACGCAATGGTGCTCGAACCCAAGTCATCTAGATAAAAATACATCATTTTTTACCATTAGGACTACTCCACATGTTCATGTACATGTCTATTAATATTTTACTAATATTGTCTTTTTTTTATATTTTTCATTGAATTAAACTTCCCACCAATTACCTGTGCCACTTGTTTTTTTGTCCTCGTTCCACTGTTTTCCATCTCAAACCAACCATTAATCGAACATCCGTCCGCATCTAAACCATTAAAAAGCAGGATATAAATTGCAGTCGCGATCACATTTTCGGTTGCGGCGTTTTATCGTGGTTGTGGATAATAATAAATAAATTGTGGCTATTACAGACCGCTATTTTTTACAATAACAATTTCATACGGTGCCGCTACCGCTATATAGCGGTCGTTATCGCGGCCATAGACCGCTATTTGAATATCTCTTAAAAAGTAAAATAAAACTTGAATACAAACTAAGATAAATGATTCAAATCAAATTTCTTCAATGTAACATGTCACTGTGCCAGTAAAGCTGAAACCTTGCTAATATTACTTGACTGAATAGCTAAAAGAAATTTTATTTTCTCTTTATTTTTTGAATAAGATGCTAAATTTGATCAATATGTAGATTAATCGGAAACCATATTGTAACGACCTGGATTGTAAAATCTGAAGGTCGATTTAACCCGAGGTATGGCTTTGCTTTTGGGCCAAAGTTTGGGCCTTGGGAGCCTTAGTGGGCTAATAGATGGTTATAGGGCTCAAGTGTGGGCTTGTTTGGTAGTAATGAGAGGGTAAGAAAGTAATTTCTCTTTTGGGGGAAAAAGAGAAAGAGTTGAAGGCTTAATTGTTGCAAGAGATGTAAGATGATGAACTCATTTTTGTCTACTCCTTTTCCCTCATCTCCTACATCTCATTTTCTCCTAAAGACCTTAGGTAAAGATTTAATTGTGCACCTTTTTGAGTTAAAATCTCGCTTTGGGCTTTGAGGGACCGTTGCTAGGCATCCAAAGATCTTTATTTCAAGGTAAGCTTTGTTTGGAATGGTGGAGGAAAGAGTTTGTTAGGGGTTAGGAGTGATGAACAAGATTGGGCTTTGGGATGTCCACTCCTATCTTCTTCTTCCCCAACTTGTTGTCCTTAGTCTAGCGAGCAATATACATACAATTCATCAAAACAAACACGGAATGTCACACAATTATAGTAGCATTGTTACCACACATGTACCTAACATTTAGCTATTGTTTTTATGCTTTCTTTTAAGCATTTCTTACTAATTCATCTCCACATTGTTATTACTTTATTTTAAGACATAACTGGACAGGTTACAATGTCCCAAAACTGTTTTGGAAACAGTTTGCATCTAGGTGTAAAAACAGTCCCAAACTGCCCATGACACTGCTGCCTGACAGTTTGCACACTGTCCCTTTAAATGGTCATATCTTTTAATCCGTACGTCGGAATTTTGATTTCTATACACCGTTGGAAAGCTAACAAAATTTTCTATAAGGCCATAATATACTTGAATTTTAATTCTTATCCAATTAATACAGTTTATTGTTCAAAGACAGGGCATTTACACTGTCCAGTAATTCCTATTTACAGTTTCCAGCATAGGACCCAGTTTTCAGTTCTGTTTTCACCTAATGAAAGTAGACACACTAAGGATCATGTCATTAAAATTTCAGCCCTGAATTTGATCTATACAATTTTTGGTGAATTTTCAAAGTAACTGCCCAGAACAGAGCAATTCTGGGCAGATTGCACCTAATCACATTTTAATGCCTTAAATTCATTTTAACCAATATTTTGTCCTTATAATTCAATTCATATGATATCCTAAACATGTTGAGTCAATGTTCATTCATTATTCAAGGCAGCCAAAACAGAGTAAGTTGGTTCAAAGCTTAATTTTACATGCTTACACAATTTCAATTCAACAAAACAGTTTCTATGTTATATGACTATGTTCATACTTTTATCCTTCATTTCCAGCATTGGTTGCTATCAATTCAATTTGTTTAATACCTTAATTACCTTACCTAATCATGATCATGTTCAATTCATTGATTCCATAGCTCAATTTCAAGTTCTAACCATTCAATTCTTACTTCAACATCACATTTCAATTTTCCAGCAACCTAGCTTGTTACACTATCATAAACACATAATTTCCAGCATAGTACCTAGTGTTCATTCTTCAAATTTGCATGATTCTACAACCATTTAATCATCTAATCACATATTCAATAGCTAATTTCATCTAACATCATCAAAACAGTCCAATTCTACAAGTATAATTGCCTATTCAATTGAACAAAGGTAGAATCATACTTACTTTGCTTCTAGCTTTAATTTCCTTACAAAATCCTATACATGCAAGCTAAATTTTCCCTCTTCAATGGCTGATTTTCTCAAGCTTTCTTTCTCTCTATTTTATCTTCTTGCAAATGGTATAATGGAGAAATGGATGAAGATGGCATCCTTGTAATGGATTTAGGAATTTACTATCTTATCCTTGATTAGTTGTTTATCATAGAATTAATCAAGGGCATTAAGGGAAATGAGAAATTTAGCATGCAATCCCATCTTTCTCCTTTAATTCAATGTAGTCACTTTTAAATTGGTCACTTATTTCATTCATTCTTTCAATTAGACCTTTAACTAATCAATTTAGCTTAATTCTAGATTCAATTAAGCTATCAACTTATGCAATTTGATTCCAATACTTCTAGGCTAGGATTTGGGGTGTTACAATTCTTCCCCTCTTAAATTAAATTCGTCCTCGAATTTACCTAAATCGAATAGGTGAGGATATTGCTTCCTCATGACTTCTTCAGATTCCCAAGTAGCTTCTTCCACTTTATGGTTTCTCCATAATATCTTAACAAGGGGAACAATCTTGTTCCGAAGCTTCCTTACTTCCCGGTCAAGAATCTGAATAAGTTCTTCTTCGTAGGACAAATCAGGATTCAATTCTACTTCTTCGGGCTCAAGAATGTGTGAAATATCAGATCGATACCTTCTGAGCATTGAAACGTGGAAGACATTGTGTATTCTATCGAACTCTCTAGGAAGAGCTAGTTGATAGGCCACTGGACCAATTCTTTCAATAACTTCAAATGGTCCGATGTATCAGGAACTGAGCTTCCATTTTCTTCCAAATCTGAGCACTTTCTTCCAAGGTGAGATCTTTAGAAATACTTTGTCTCCAATAGCATACTGAATATCTCTCCTTTTCAAGTCAGCATACGCTTTCTATCTATCGAAAGCTGCCTTCAATCGATTGTGAATGATCTTGACTTGTTCTTCGATTTCCCGAAGCAATTGAGGTCCCAATACCTTGTTTTCTCCCAATTCCGACCAGCATAGAGGAGTTCTACATCTTCTACCATATAGAGCTTCAAATGGTGCCATTTGAATAAAAGATTGATAGCTATTGTTGTAGGCAAACTCTACAAGAGGTAGGGATTTCTCCCAATTCTTCCCGAAGTCAATAACACAAGCTCGTAGCATATCTTCTAGTACTTGAATGGTTCTCTCAGATTGGCAATCCGATTGAGGATGAAAGGTGTAGCGATGTCCCTCTCGCTAAAAAACCGGGTGTTTTCGAGGTGTTTATTGTCTTTCGGATATAAAATGTTTATTCCGTTGGGGTTTTAGAAAAAACCGTATTTTCTTTTGAAATTGGAGTTGCCACCGGCCACTTAGGTAGGTCGGACACCATAAAACCAGAGATTCGAAAACTGTTGGGTTCGGGAGTCGGTTACAGATGGGGAAGGATTAGCACCCCCACACCGCCCAAAATTGGTACTTTAATAATTACCGCTTTATTAATATTAAACTTTCCGGATTAAAGTGACGATTAAATTAAAATTTGGTTATAAGTGCGAGTAAATTTTAAAGGCCCCGTTATCCGAGAGTAAACGCCCAACCATTATCACTACGTCTGATACTGGCCTCGTTTACGCTCGGATAAAAGGGTACCGCATTGACGATAATATATCCGAAATGCAACTAGAAAAACAAAATAAAAAACGTACAATTTACATTGACATGATATTAAAACATAAAAAAGGGACTATCCTAATATTAAACAAAATAGTAAAATGCATGAACATAGATATAAATGACATGTACAAGGATCAAGACTACCCATAAGTAACACATATACACACCAACACTGTAAAAAAGGGGAGGAAAAACATGCTCGAGATCGAATTAACTAGACATAACATGCTTAATCACATATATAAGAAAAACAACTGCAATATGCACGATACACATACCTGATACTAGGCAAGCAAAACAACACACTAAAATATTATACTAAAACAACACATCTAAGTATCTATATCAAAATGTTTCCAAGTGCTGACATGATCATTGCAAGAATTATACATAGACCAAAGATACATAAACATGTAAATTATTTGTAAATACCTACATACCATTTAAATAAAAAGTAGCATGCATAAACTAATGGACTTAACAAACTAGCCTAAATGTAACATATTTTAACAAAGCTACAAAAGACATAACATGCCACATCATAAACGTATTATCCACAACTAATATGCGACCTACAATGCAAAAAGATCATAAAAACCATGTAAACATAAAGACACAATACTAACTAAAACTAAAACTAAAACTAAAACATAATTAATAAATCAAACGCATGCACAACATGAATTAATAAACTACAATCATGGTATAACTCGTATTAATGCACACATAACGACCTAAAACATAATATATAATGCACATGTATACGCAAAGAACAAATAAAATAAATATACTTAAAAACAAATGGTAAAAATATTTAAGAAACTGGAAAAAGGGGTAAAATGAAATACAAACAAAATTAGCAGACAAATATTAAACAAATAAAAAGCATATTCAGGGGCGAGATTGCAAGCCAAACGAAACTCTAAAGGACTAGATGTGTAATATTACCAAGGGGCAGATTCAAACTGAAAATATCCAAAACACGGGATGACTAAGGGTGTAAATTGACCATTTGATAATTGATTTCAGTTAATCGATGGACCCGATTAAAATTACATGGAAACATACGAGGACCAAGGGTGTAAATAACCCAAGGGGTGAGACCATTTTGAAAAATCCCAAAACGCGGGATGGTTTAATGGGTAATTTGACCATTTTAAAAAATTGGGACCCTATATAACCAACATATCCGGCTAAAATTCAACCCTTTCCTCAAAAATTTTCCTAACCATTTGAATAACCTTCTCCCCTCTTATTTTCTCTCAAACCCGAAACCAACCCTTGATGAAACCAGAAACCGGTAGCCCACCTCCGTCTCTTCCGCCGCTGGCCGCAGTTAGCCGGCACCGGCGAACCAAAAAAAACCCACCAAAATGACCCTTGTTTCAACCCGAACTCGAATCCAAACTTAGATTCAAACAAAGACTCCCCCTTTTACCTAGATCTGAGAAAACCCGGAAGCGAAAGCTACCCCTTTTAAGAAAATCAAGACCGAAAGAGCGTCTCTCTCTTTGACCGGCTCACCATATTTAGGCTTGTTGCCGGTGGGGGGCTAACGACCGAAGGTAAATCACTCACTCTTTATGCTTTATTATTCCATTTATTTTGCATGCATGTAAGAAATGAAGCAAAGAAAAAAAATTTACCACTGGAAACTTTGAGTTCTTTTTTTTTATTTCTGGAACATGGAGTCTGACTTTTACATATTTTGGTTCGTTTACATATATTCTGCTCTTATCTGAGTTTTGGTAGAAAATAAGACATGAAAATACATTTGATTTGATTTGGGTACTGATAATCCATTGTTTTGGTGTTTTGCACGTTCTCTGAGCGCGGTGGTTGAGTTGGTGGTACGACGGAGTGGTGCCGGCGTAGAGAGAGTATGGTAGCGTTGTCTTCGGCCAGATTCACTCACGGCCGTTGGATCATATTTGATCCAACGGTTGTGATTGCATGGGGAATGAACAGCCTAGATCTGGTCTTGGAATGAGCAAAGTTGCATCTGATCTCGACATGTGGCAGGGGGAGAAAGAACGGTCTCGTGCCTGCGTTGCACGTGCGAGTGGGAGACGAGAAATCCCGGGGGTGAATTTCACGCGCGCCAGCTGGATCATCTTGGTGTCATCTGGACCGTTGGATCAAATCTTGATCCAACGGTTGGGGAGGGTGACGACTGCAAGGAAAAGAAGGGTTATCAGACTTGGTTTTTAGGGTTTTTTAAAATATTGGGTCAGGCCAAAATGAGCCTTGTAAACTATATTATATTTTTTGGGTTTTTTTGTAATATTATGTGGACTTAGACTGTCAATTAAATGTATGGTTTAAGTATGTATTTCTAGATTTGTTCATAGTACATAATACTAATACTACTACTACTACTAATAATAATAATAATAATAATGATAAAATACATACGCACATACGATATACGTACATGCAATCACAAGCATTCAAACATAGTACATGCAAGCATGCCCATCTATACACACGTCTAATTAATATAAACGTACATACATTACTCACGTATATCACACATAATATAAACACGTAATATGACCTAAGTGTACATGCCCTAATAACATATTAACAATTACACTAATATATTAACACTGTATTTTACAAACCGAATAAAAATTAGTGATTACAGTTGCCCCTCTTTGCTTGTTCTTGTGAAACGAGAACAAAGCAAAGACCAAAAAGCACTCATTTTTATCCAACTTCCCTATTTGTGGCTTCAGAATCACGTGTTCTTCTGGAACTCTCCGCTTTTCCTCAGCCGGATCTTCAGGCTCGTAAGTTCTCCCTATATAGAACTTCTTCACATTTGGTTCTTCTTTGAGATTCTGTAGTTAGGGCTCTACCTATATGGAGCCTTTCACTAGGGGGCTCGAAAACGTAGGCTTCTCCTTCATATAACCTTTGTCTTCGATTTTCTTTTCTCTTTTTCTTCTTTTTTCTTTTTCCTTCTTTCTCTATTCTTTTTGTCATTTTTTTCATTTTTTGTTCTCTTTCTGTTTTTTCCTTTTTCTCTCTTTTTTTTATTCTCTTTGTGTTTTTTCCTTTTTCTTTTTTCTCTTTTTCTTTTTTCTTTTTCTCTCTCATTTTTTACGAGGTTGTAGATATCTTTGGACCTACACTACTAAGGCCGCCGCATCATGCCCGAAGGACTTATTGATGGCCTGAAGGACTTATCACCATGCTCGAAAAACTTACTGGTGGCCCAAAGGACTTAACACCGTGCCCGAAGGACTTACCAATGACCCAAAAGATTTAACATCTGGGTCTCACGCCACTATGGCTGCCGATCTTTCTAGACTCACGCTAGTATTGCTGCCGCATCATCCCCGAAGAACTTACTGATGGCCCGAAAGACTTATCACCATGCTCGAAAGACTTACTGGTGGCCCGAAGGACTTAACACCGTGCCCGAAGGACTTACCGATGACCCGAAGGATTTAACATCTGGGCCTCACGCCACTATGGCTACCGATCTTCCTGGACTCACGCTACTAATGCTGCCGCATCATGTCTGAAGGACTTACTGATGGCCCGCAGGACTTATCACCTTGCTCAAAAGACTTACTGGTGGCCCGAAGGACTTAACATCGTGCCTGAAGGACTTACCGATGACCCGAAAGATTTAACATCTGGGTCTCACGCTGCTATGGCTGCCGATCTTTCTTTTCTTTAGTAAATTCTTTGACAATTCTTCGAATACCTGTCTAGAAAAAGAAAAAATTGACATGCTTCTATCTATATGATGTAATGTCGTGTTTTTTTTCTTCTTCTCTTTTTCATTTTTTCTTTTTCTTTTTTCTTCTCTTTTTTTCTCTTTTATCTCTTTCTTCTTCTTCTTCTCTTTTTATCATCATTTTTCTGTTCTAAAGTCTTACACCCTGGAAGGTTATTTCTCGAATTTCTTTCCTTCTCTCCTGTTGCAGTATGTCCTTTGATCAGTTATTTATCTGATTCATGTCTTTTAACCCTTTCGCAATATAATTCTCTCTCTTTTTCTTTCTTTTTTCTTATTCTTTCTTATTTTTTCTTTTTTATTTTTAGACGCATTTTAGAATCCTACGCCCTGAAAAGTCATTCTTCAGATTTCTCTATTTCTTTTCCTTTTTTGCAGTATGCTCAATTTTGATCTTTATTTCTGCCAATTTTTGTTAAATGGGTACCCGCTCTTGTTCTTTTGCATGAGTATTTGCCTTTCTTCTTTGGGGTCTCTGCTCGCTTTACAAACAAACTCTATATCATGCATGTGCGTAGATTCTTACATTCTTCCTGTTCTGTATTTCCCTACTCGATTATGAGATCGGCTACCTTCCAACTCCTTTGGCCCAACATTCTGAGTACTTGTTAGTTTCGTCATTAAGGTGAGCAAAATGCTTCTATATTCTGAACTTAATCCCAATCTTCTTGATGCCTCTTGACGGGAACCATTTCTCGATCTCTGTGCTTTAATTCTTTGGAGACTCGATGTTTACCTCTTACCGTCCCCCGTATTTTGTAATCTCATTCTCGCCCTGGTTCGTCCTTCATTTTCTTGAACCAACCAAGGCATCATAGCTGAAACCCACTTCTTGTTCTTGAGCTGTCTAACACATATGCTCTTGTCATCATCTTCATCTTATACATTGTGGGGTCGTTTCTGGTTAGGTGCTCCAATAATATCTGCAACCTTGTGTTCTGGATCCTATCTCTGAAGTAATGCATGGAAATCTTTGTTGCCTTAACTTGTCAATTTATTGATTGGTATTCCACTGAAGGGTATCATTTAGATGAACATACATGATCTTGAAATCACAGAATAGGAGCTCTGGATATCAAGTGCAAGAGCGGCTTAGATTCAACCATTCAGTAATTTAAGGCTGTGAAATCTTCCCATGTGACTCGGTTCATCCTCATGATTACCGCGTTGCTGCAGAATACTACTCTTTCTCCATTTTCATTATCTGCTCCACCCAAAAAAAAGAGTGGGCTTGTATGGCCACTCGAGTGCAGAAATATTACTCTAGGAATAGAGTTCTAGATGGTGCGAGTTTTAATTTTAACTATGCTACCGTTTATTTTCTTTCTTTTCTTTTCTCTTCCTTTCTCCTCCTTTTTCTTTTTCCTTTTTCTTTCTTTTTTTCCTTCTTTTTTTCTCTTTTTTTTTTCTCTCTTTTTGTTTTTTTGTTGCTGTTTTTTGAGGAAATCAATTGTCACAATCCTTTGTCTTGAGGACAGCGATGGAGCAAACAACATTGCCCCAAGTTACTCAGTATAGTCACGATTTGAAATATTACCATCACTCATGAAGCTAAGGTTTCTTAAGTTGGATGGTGTATTGCCACCTTATCACTTCAGCGGAGTGCCTCGAAATTTCCATACTCTTATCCGAACAAGCCTATTACCAGGTTTCGAACATATGAGTGCTTTTTATTATTCTTTTCTCTCCTTTTCTTTTTCCTTTTTCCTTTTTTTTCTTCAATTCTTTCCTTTTTAATTCTTTTACTACCTAGAAGAGTATGCCTAGAGTTTCAATTTCAAGCAACTCTACATGGTTGACATTCAGAGCTCTTTCGTCCTTGAACATTATCGAAAGAGTAGTAATCTTGCTTTGCTGACCAGAGCTGGTAGGGAAGATCACACCTCATCATTTTCACAACATCTATCTAATATAACATCTTGCAATTGATATTCAGTGTCCTACAACGGAGAGAAAATATACATCTATGTGCTTTCAAGAACATTATATGTTAAGCGAAATGTGTTCTTCATTGGAATAAAAATCAACAAACATGCATCTTCACAAAAGATCTTTACCACATGTGGGCCACAAGTAGTAAAGTTGATTCCTTGCATTACTTCAGGGAAGTCTTTTAATGTATAGACATATCTGGCTTCCTTAGTACTATGTAGACTTGCCCCTCATCCTTGGTCCTCCACTGCTGGATCAACTCTTGTGTCAAGGTCCCATCATTGACCAGCTTCTTGATCTCTTCCAATAAAGGCCTACATTTTCTGATGGGATGCCCCAGTGCCCCCATATGGAATTCGCATGTGCTACTCGAGTCAAAACTATGGGCAGACGGATCAGGTGCCATCTTCATCGGTCTAGGAGCAAGATAGTGACCCCTTATCAAATGAGGCCATATGTCTGAGATAGATGTTCCGAACACTTCCAAATTTGCGCTCGTCCAAGGAATTTTCCTTGATGACCCCGATATGTCAGTATGTCTTCTTCTTTTATGGCCACACGTACCCTAGAGATGACACTCATTAACCCCTCCGTCTTGATCTATCTTATCTTTAATTCGGTCATTGGACTTATACCTCAATTTTCCTTCTTTGATTGCGTATTCTATCCTCTCTCCAATCGTCATGGAATCTTCGAATTTGTTTCTCGATTTCTCCAACATCACATCGAAGAAAGGAGAAAGAAGCGTTGCATAGAATAGGAGAGTCAACTCTTCTTCCGCTACAGGATGCTGGACTTGGGTCGCCAAATATCGCCACCTTAGTGCATATTCCCTAAAGCTTTCATTTGGTCTCATTTTCCCATTCTGAAGAAACTGACGACAAGGCGCTAAATCTAAAGCATATCTGTATTGACTCAAGAAGGTATTAGATAGGTCACCCCATGACCTAACTTGGTTTCTATTCAAACGGTTATACCACACTGCTGCAGGTCCCGTCAGGCTATCGTGGAAGTAGTGTATCAACAACTCTTCATTCTTCATGCATCCCTCCATTTTTCTACAATACATAGTTAAATGAATCTTCGAACAGCTAGTTCCGTCATACTGCGCAAATCTGGGAATCTTGAAATTTGGAGGAATGACGAAATCAGGGACAAGGCATAGTTCCCTTGTATTGAAAACATTTATCTTTTCTTTCTTCTTAAGCTTTTTCTCAATCCTTTCTTTTAGCTGGCCAAGCCTCGACTCTTTAGTTCGTTCCATTTTCCAACTAATTCTGCCATCGAACCCCAAGTATTAAATGATGAAGCGCCATGCAATGATAAAACTATTAAACAATGCAAAGGACGTGATGCAGATGCAATGCATGAATGCAATAAGGCATTGATTCCACGAGTGATTTGTCCCTATAGAACAATCTTTCATTTAGACCAAAAGGTTTCAATACATCCGGTACAAGAGGTTTACAAATAGCGGTGAGCCCATCACCTAATATCTTGAACTCATACAATAGTCCTGTCAGCTTTCCTTCGCGGTCCAACACTGGATCCATATTCTGGCTTATCGGCGCTGCTGCGTCGGCTAAGTCTGTTACCTGTTGAGCTACTTGCCGGGCTTGAGTCATAACGATCTTCATATCTTGGTCTTTCTCCCATATTGTCTGCTCAGCCTTTTGTAGCTTGACCGTCACTGTCTCAGCACGAATCTCGTTGGTACATAAAGAAGTCTTGAGCCTCGCTATCTGTTCTTTGAGTGCTGAATTTTCCATTTGAAAGGCTTTTGATTCCTCTCTTTCCTGCTGCATACATGATTTTAGGATATCGTCCATGGCCAGACTGCTTTCCAACTCACTTTGGAGGATGTCGCTTTGGCTTTCAGCTTCTTTCAGCTTCTGTGACAATGATCTGACTTTATTCTTACTATTCTTGCATTTCTGCTTCCAGCGTTCTGAATCGTTCTTCAATTGAATCATGCCATTAACCCATTCTTCAGAGGTGTCGCCCAGACCGACATTCTTGAATTCAAAGTGCAGCTTCTGCCACTTGTCTTGTATGCTCTTCAATTTCATGCTCAGATCGTACATATCGTGCTCGAGCTGGCCGTACTTGCATGCAAGTTCATCTTCTGAGACACTTTTATTCTTGACTTCTGAATTTATCTCGCTTGAATGACCCACTTCTGTGTTACCCGAACCTTGGGCTGGGTGTTAACCCTTCTTCGACTTTGCCCATCGGGCAACGGTTGGCTCGTTGTAGAATCGGGGTTGTCCGTCTTCGAAACCCAAAACTCTCATTCTAATAAGATCTTGAACTCTGTCCTTCAGGGCTCTACAATTCTCAGTGTGATGACCTGAATCGCCTATGTGGTAGTTGCACTGGACGCGGCTGTTGTAACCCTTCGGATAAAGAGGTTTTTTTGGTACAGATTTTACCGGTACGATAAGGCTTCTTTCGACAAGCAACGGCAGTAGCTCGGTGTATCTCGTGGGTATAGGATAATGCCTTCTGATGTCATTGGATTCTTGGGCTTCCCCTATTCTTGCCTCTGTTCCCTCGGTATCTACCCTAGATATGTTGCTTGTCTGCTTTTTGAGACTGATCACAAAGGGATTCGATTTGTTGTATTTAACAGTGTCCTATGTCTTGACATTCTGACCATTATGTTCCGCATTCTGATCCTTGATCGATTCTTTTCTGAGTTCGACAGGCTGATTGCCTTTCATCATAGCATTCATCTGGTCCATCATCTCAGCCATTTGTTTCTTTAACTTTTGTACTTCATCTTGCTTGTTACCAGAATTGACACTGCTTACTGAATCTGTTATGGAGTCCTTGAACGATCCTTCTTCTGCTGTCCCTGGCCTAGTCTCGGGATGGAACTCTGGAACTGGACCTCCTTCCTTCAGGTCAAAGAACCTTTTGTCCATCATGAACAATCTTCTATTATGGGAGAAACCACTCGGGAATCAATGCCTTATGTAATGCGAATGCGATGATATTCAAAAACAAAACAAAAAGAAAACAAGTCAGTACCGGACAAAAACAATAAATACATAATAAAATGGAAAATTAAATGCGCTAAACAAACAAAGCAATCCTATTTACATCCCGTCTAAGACCCCTAGGTTATCCGCATGGCTCTAACAGGGTGGGTTTCTAAGTCTTCTCTACATGCAGATTTGGTTCTAGGAGGTATCCAAACTGTTATTACTGTCCCCTACTAAGAGTAGCAAGGCCCTTGATCATCACCCATTATAGGTTCCTTTCAACCGAGTTCAATTCAGGGGGACCCATTCGCTTATACCCATACGAAGGAACAATATCCTCACGAATGCATAAGGTACTCGAGCCCCGAAGGTACTTGCTAGGCCCATACGAGAGAACGATATCTCCACGAAAGCATTAGCGTTTTCCCCCATTTAAAAAACGGGTTTATATGCCATATTTTAAATGCGTTAAAATAAACGCGCAATTACAACCGAATATTAATTTAATAGTCACTTTAATCCGAAACTTCTAATATTAATAAAGCGGTAATCATTTGAAAAAGCTTGACTTTTCTTTTTTGTTTTTGAAAAAACAAAAAATGTCCCCAGTGGAGTCGACATCTGTAGCGATGTCCCTCTCGCTAAAAAACCGGATGTTTTCGAGGTGTTTATTGTCTTTCGGATATAAAATGTTTATTCCGTTGGGGTTTTAGAAAAAACTGTATTTTGTTTTGAAATTGGAGTCGCCACCGGCCACTTAGGTAGGCCGGACACCATAAAACCAGAGATTCGAAAACTGTTGGGTTTGAGAGTCGGTTACGGATGGGGAAGGATTAGCACCCCCACACCGCCCAAAATTGGTACTTTAATAATTACCGCTTTATTAATATTAAACTTTCCAGATTAAAGTGACGATTAAATTAAAATTTGGTTATAAGTGCGAGTAAATTTTAAAGGCCCAATTATCCGAGAGTAAACGCCCAACCATTATCACTACATCTGATACTGGCCTCATTTACGCTCGGATAAAAGGGCACCGCATCGACGATAATAAATTCGAAATGCAACTAGAAAAACAAAATAAAAAACGTACAATTTACATTGACATGATATTAAAACATAAAAAAGGGACTATCCTAATATTAAACAAAATAATAAAATGCATGAACATAGATATAAATGACATGTACAAGGATCAAGACTACCCATAAGTAAAACATATACACACCAACACTGTAAAAAAGGGGAGGAAAAACATGCTCGAGATCGAATTAACTAGACATAACATGCTTAATCACATATATAAGAAAAACAACTGCAATATGCACGATACACATACCTGATACTAGGCAAGCAAAACAACACACTAAAATATTATACTAAAACAACACATCTAAGTATCTATATCAAAATGTTTCCAAGTGTTGACATGATCATTGCAAGAATTATACATAGACCAAAGATACATAAACATGTAAATTATTTGTAAATACCTACATACCATTTAAATAAAAAATAGCATGCATAAACTAATGGACTTAACAAACTAGCCTAAACGTAACATATTTTAACAAAGCTACAAAAGACATAACATGCCACATCATAAACGTATTATCCACAACTAATATGCGACCTACAATGCAAAAAGATCATAAAAACTATGTAAACATATAGACACAATACTAACTAAAACTAAAACGGAATTAATAAATCAAACACATGCACAACATGAATTAATAAACTACAAGCATGGTATAACTCGTATTAATGCACACATAACGACCTAAAACATAATATATAATGCACATGTATACGCAAAGAACAAATAAAATAAATATACTTAAAAACAAATGGTAAAAATATTTAAAAAACTGAAAAAAAGGGTAAAATGAAATACAAACAAAATTAGTAGACAAATATTAAACAAATAAAAAGCATATTCAGGGGCGAGATTGCAAGCCAAACGAAACTCTAAAGGACTAGATGTGTAATATTACCAAGGGGCAGATTCAAACTGAAAATATCCAAAATACGGGATGACTAAGGGTGTAAATTGACCATTTGATAATTGATTTTAGTTAATTGATGGACCATATTAAAATTACATGGAAACATACGAGGACCAAGGGTGTAAATAACCCAAGGGGCGAGACCGTTTTGAAAAATCCCAAAACGCGGGATGGTTTAATGGGTAATTTGACCATTTAAAAAAAATTGGGACCCTATATAACCAACCTATCCGGCTAAAATTCAACCCTTTCCTCAAAAATTTTCCTAACCATTTGAATAACCTTCTCCCCTCTTATTTTCTCTAAAACCCGAAACCAACCATTGATGAACCAAGAAACCGGCAGCCCACCACCGTCTCTTTCGCCGCCGGCCGCCGCTAGCCGGCGCCGGCGAACCAAAATAAAACCCACCAAAATGACCCTTGTTTTAACCCGAACTCGAATCCAAACTTAGATTCAAACAAAGACTCCCCCTTTTACCTAGATCTAAGAAATTCCGAAAGCGAAAGCTACCCCTTTTAAGAAAACCGAGACCGAAAGAATGTCTCCCTCTTTAACCGGCTCACCATATTTAGGCTTGTTACCGGTGGGGGACTAACGACCGAAGGTAAATCACTCACTCTTTATGCTTTATTATTCCATTTATTTTGCATGCATGTAAGAAATGAAGCAAAGAAAAAAAATTTACCACTGGAAACTTTGAGTTCTTTTTTTTTATTTTTGGAACATGAAGACTGACTTTTACATATTTTGGTTCGTTTACATATATTCTGCTCTTATCTGAGTTTTGGTAGAAAATAAGACATGAAAATACATCTGATTTGATTTGGATATTGATAATACATTATTTTGGTGTTTTGCACGTTCTTTGAGCGTGGTGGTTGAGTTGGTGGTACGACGGAGTGGAGTCGGCGTGGAGAGAGTATGGTAACGTTGTCTTCGGCCAGATTCACTCACGGCCGTTGGATCAGATCTGATCCAACGGCTGTGATTGCATGGGGAATGAACGTCCTAGATCTGGTCTTGGAATGAGCAAAGCTGCATCTAATCTCGACACGTGGCAGAGGGAGAACGAACGGTCTCGCGCATGCATTGCACGCGCGAGTGGGAGACGAGCAGTCTCTGGGGTGAATTACATGCGCGCCAGCTAAATCATCTTGGTGTCATCTGAACCGTTGGATCAAATCTTAATCCAACGGTTGGGGAGGGTGACGGCTGCAAGGAAAAGAAGGGTTATCAGACTTGGTTTTTAGGGTTTTTTAAAATATTGGGTTAGGCCAAAATGGGCCTTGTAAACTATATTATATTTTTTGGGTTTTTTTTGTAATATTATGTGGACTTAGACTGTTAATTAAATGTATGGTTTAAGTCTGTATTTCCAAATTTGTTCATAGTACATAATACTACTACTAATAATAATAATAATGATAAAATACATACGTATACATACGCACATACGATATACGTACATGCAATCACAAGCATTCAAACATAGTACATGCAAGCATGCCCATTTATACACACGTCTAATTAATATAAATGTACATACATTACTCACGTATATCACACATATTGCATACATTGATAACACATAATATAAGCACGTAATATAACCTAAGTGTACATGCCCTAATAACATATTAACAATTACACTAATATATTAACACTGTATTTTATAAACCGGATAAAAATGAGTGATTACAAAAGGCCATACTAAGATGTACTTTAGCTCCTAGAGCTTTTTGCAGAGAATTCTAAAATCGAGAAGTAAATTGAGGGTCACGATCGGAGATAATTGCTGTAGGTACACCGTGTAACTGAATCACTTCATGAATGTATAGCTCGGCAAGGGTTTCTAAGATCATGTTCATACGAACAGGGATGAAGTGAGTAGATTTAGTGAATCTATCAACAATCACCCATACAACATCATTCTTTATTGGAGTAGAAGGAAGACCGGTGACAAAGTCCATAGTAATTCGATCCTACATCCATTGGGGAAGTTCAATAGGTTGGAGCAGTCAAGTAGGGATTTGATGCTCGGCTTTGACATGTTAAGCACTTGGATACGAAGTCCGTGATTGCAGATTTCATGCCTGGCCACCGGTATAGTGACTTTAGGTCCTTATACATCTTAACCGATCCAGGGTGGATCGAGAAAGAACTTTGATGTGCTTCTTGCAACATTTCTTGTCTTAGTTCCTCATTGTTAGGAACACAAACTCTATCTTTGAAATAGATGAGTCTATTTGACTTTAGGGAAAAGTCAGAGCTAGACTCAAAAGTAAGCTTAGATATGATCTTTTGAAGATCTGGATCAACTTGTTGGAGTTCTTTAATTCTCGAGATGAAATCAGATTGAACTTGAAGTTCGGACAAAAATTCCCGGCCCTTGGATAGTCATAAATGAGCATTGATAGCCATAGTAGCTACGAAAGAATTAACAAAGTAATTAGAATGATTTTCAATAGATTTGTTGCAATGCAAGGCATGGTTTGAATTATTTCTTGTATCACAAGGCATTGTTCGAATTCTTTCTTACAAGCTAAGAAATACTTAATTTCAATGGTTACAAGTATTTTAGACACAATTTTTATTCGAATGGTTTACTTGTATTTCAAGGAATGTTCGAATAGTATCTTGTAGCTTAAGGAAACTCTAAATTCATTGTTTGCAAAACAAGAGAAAGCATGACTCAAATGAATTTAATCAGAATTCTAGATTTAGGAGTTACCATAGTATGGTCTGCGACTAAGGGCATCAGCAACTACGTTTGCTTTCCCCGGATGGTAGTCGATAACCAAATTGTAGTCCTTAAGTAATTCGAGCCATCTCATTTGCCTCAAATTTAAGTCCTTCTGAGTTAGGAGGTATTTGAGACTTTTATGATCAGTAAATAGATTGCATTTCTCTCCGTATAGATAGTGTCTCCATATCTTGAGAGCAAACACGATAGCTACTAATTCCATATCGTGTGTTGGATAATTAGACTCGTTTAGCTTTAGTTACCTTGAAGCGTGAGCAATTACTTTCCCATCTTGCATCAAGATACAACTGAGTCCTAGATGAGAAGCATCATTGTAAACAGTGAATTTCTTGCCCGACTCTGGTTGGATGAGTACCGGGGCATGAGTCAGAGCTTGCTTAAGTTAATCGAAGCTTCGTTGTTGGCTCTCCAACCAAACGAAATGTGTACCTTTACGAGTAAGCTTAGTAAGACTTGCGGTAATAGAGAAAAAGCCTTTAACAAATCTTCTATAATATCGGCTAAACTGAGAAAGCTTCGGACCTCGCTTACATTCTTCGGAGGTCTCCAATTTAGAATAGACTGAATCTTGCTCGGATCGACTTTAATTCCTTCAGCCGAGATAACATGGCTGAGGAAAGAAACTTCTAGTAACCAGAATTCACATTTGAAGAACTTGGCATACAATTGATGTTCTCAGAGTGTTTGTAAGACAATTTGAAGGTGTTCAGCATGTTCCTCCTTATTCCGAGAGTACACCAAAATATCGTCGATGAATACGACCAAAAATTTATCAAGATAGGGCTTGAATACCCGATTCATGAGATCCATGAAAGCAGCCAGAGCATTCGTTAACCCGAACGACATTACGAGGAATTCAAAGTGGCCATATCAAGTACGAAAGGTTGTCTCGGGCATGTCTTGTTCTTTCACTTTCATTTAATAGTACCCAAATCGAAGGTCGATCTTAGAGAATACGGCAGTATCCCTAAGTTGATAAAAAAGATCTTCAATTTTGGGCAGGGGATACCGATTCATGATAGTGAGCTTGTTTAACTGACGATAGTCAATACAAAGCCACATAGTCCCGCCTTTCTTCTTTATAAATAGGACTGGAGTATTGGTTAGCCCGAAGGGCATAACTAGGAACTCATAGTGACCATAACGAGTCCTGAAAGTCATTTTAGCTGACAATATTCGATGTATAGCCTCATCGATCCGTCATTCCTTCTTAATGAACAATAGGGGTGCTCCTCAAGGTGCAGAGCTAGGCCGAATAAAGCCTTTATCTTGTAGCTCTTGGAGTTGCTTCTTAAGTTCTTTCAATTCAATAGGTATCATTCAATAAGGTGTGATGGACACCATAGTTGTTCCAGGTTGAACTTCAATCCCGAATTCAAGTTCATTTTGTACAGTCATGGCAGCAAAGATTGAGGTCGGTTTTCTATCAATTAGGAGGATTGATTCCTTTCCTAATCCCTGGAGATACAGTCTCATATTTAGGCAATCTATTCGGGCTTCACATTTGCTTAGCCAATCTAGTCCTAACACTAGATCGAACTCACAATTTGGCAATACATATAAATCAATAGAAAATGGGACATTTCGAATGGTCAAGGGAGCTTGCTTGTGGTGCAAGTTAATGGGTGTTTTCCCCTATTGGCTTCGAAACTACAAGGCTTTGCTTTACAATTTTAGGTTTAATCTCGAAAGATTATCTCCTACATTCGAGGAGCCTACGGGACTTTCATTATCCCGACCCAATCTTGTTTCTGACATACTAGTTCAATCAGAACAAATAGAGTTTTAGTTATCACATTTACACATTTATGCAACAACACAAGCTTATATCAAATCTCCTAGGTGGCATAATATCCTATATGATGCAAATGAGCTTATAGAATCGACTGAAGGTAAGTAGAGTTCTTTCTTCTCACTCTCCGTTCTTTCTGAAAGTTGGAATCATTTCCCAAAAGCAAGGGTTTCTTTCTTAGCCCTCTATCTTCTTTTTGTTCCCTTTATGCTCCTCATTTATTGGCCTACTCGCATTCCTATATAGTTGTCAGTCTTATGTCGGCTTTCCTAGCCAAAGATAAGTGATTCGCTTTGTAACTTGATTAATGGGGCTGACTACCTTGTCCCCATCCCCTGATAGTTAGCGCCCCGTAAGGGAGGAATAAGGGTTATTTTACATGAGATTTATGCCCTAATGAGAAGACCTCCAGCTTTATAAGACTTGGGGTTACCAATTTCTTTATGGGCTTCGGCTAATGATTCCACAGCCCCTTTTGTCTCGAGCTATCTCGTCTTATCGGCTCACTTATGATAACCTTTTTATACTCTTATTTTTCATTGGTAAAGAATATCTCTATCTTCCTTACCGGTCCCACACTTAGGTGAGGCCCTGTCCGGATGAGGATAAGGTTTTTCCTAAAGGAATAGAACTGGTCAACGGGAGACTTTCTCCATAGCTAGCAGATATTTTTACGACTAGCTTACTAGAAAAATGGGCATTTTGCGTATCGATCAGCACGATGCTCTATATCAATCCCTTTTCTTGCTCAAAGCCTTTAGAGGCAGGTAATTCTTTATATATACGTAAGCAGTGGCCTTCTTCCTTTCCTTGGCTTATTTCTCCGATCCTAATCTAATTGTTAAAAAAGCTTCCTTTTAACAATCACTCTAACTCCAGATATAGAGACATTAGCCCTTAATGGAACACTTACTAAATTTGATGCACCGATTCCTCCTATAAGACCACTAATGCCGCATCTAAGATCACGAGATGGCATGAGCTTCTTTATTCCCACAACTCGAAGACCTCTGTTAAATTTACGATTTTCTTTTTTTCATAAGGGAATTGGCTGCCATCATTCATTTCTATCCCATCCTTAGGTTAATCAACGTAATCCCGAACAGTTGATTCTCAAGCAGAAAGCAGTCCCGTCCTTAGGCTATTTGCCTTGTTATGACAGCCAGAAAGAAATCCCCTCTTCCGCTTAAGGAACAGAGAATAGTTGAGAATGGTCTGTTCACATGAAAAAATCATCTCTTTGACTTGTACTATATCTAACGTATTCTAGCCTTCGTCAAAAACAAGCCCAAGGAATTATCCTCTCCGTTCTGATAAGCAAGCCTGGGGCAATAAAGGAAATGAATCTAAACGTAATAAGGCCTATCTTTTCCTTTAGAGAAGTGTTATACCGTTACTCCTAGCGTGGCAATTATCCCTCTGGTGCCAGTCATTGCAAGGAAGTAGGGCTTTGTTTATAAAGGTAATTCTCGACCAACACTTATTTATGCTTAAAGGTCATCATTTGCTTCAGTTTCATGTCCAATCTTCTCTTCTAGGTCTCTTCAAAGGGATTCTGTAACAGCTGCTGCAGATAAGGCGAAAAGACTTGCAGGGGATTCTCGAACAGAAGATGTGCGCCATGCCATTTATTATTTAATACTGTATTATGCTAGCTCTACTCTTGCTCGTCAGTAGAAGATATCCACAGTAAGGGCTATTCCCATTTCAAGGAAGGCGGCAAATCTTTCTCTATTTTACGATTTGATTTCGTCTGTTTAAAATCGTCTTATATCGAACTTTTCCCTCACAGCTCCTTCTGGGCATCTACGTCTGTCCTTATCACCTTAATAAAAATATCGAAGTCGATAAGCTCATCGCTCATGCTTCCAACCCGTGCTCCCCAAAAAGACTTCGCTGACACACACAATATCTTCGCCACCCTCCCGACTCGCGATCCCCAATGTGGCTTTCTTCACTTCGGTAAGTTACAAGGATGAATGCAAATAGCAAGGTGCTATGCTGCGTGAAGTGAGACTGGCTGTCCTAAGTTAAGTGCTTCCTTATTCATTAATGATCTTGCTCAGTAGGAGGGATTTTCCCCTTCTGTGCAATCTGATTCTATCTCTGGAAATGGGGTTGCCCTCGATTGACATTTATCATCGAATATGGAATCCTCCCATGGATGAGAAGGTTGAGTTACAGACTCCGTTGGCTTTCGCAAGGAAGCATCTCGAAAGTTCCGCAATCTATGGTTGATGCCTCACTCGAACTCTATCCCATTCCCTACTTGACTTTATTCGTCCGAGCGGCCCCTCTAGGATGTGATGCGGGAAGGAAAAATGATTTCTTTCTACCATTAAATAATTCGCAATAGTTAACCAAGCAGTAGCCAAGAACAAAGAAGCAAGCCAAGATCAGGACGATGGGTGGGGGATAGGGGCATGCATGCATCCAAGAGCGTATTTTCTCGTTGTTGCTTGTAACATTATTAACGAGAAAAGTGGCAGGCTCTATTTTCATGCTTTATGTTGCCGCATTCGAAATCGATGCTTAAGTTGATCCACTTGCATTGGTGGTCTCTCTCTTCCCTCATCGCATGCGCTTCGCTTCGATCAGGGTGCTTTTTTTTAAGCTGGCTTCTTTCTTTGATTGTCATGTACCTTCCCTCGATCTGATCTTCTATCAAAAAGCTTTAATTAAGGCACCGAAAGAAAGAAGAATTCAATGCTCTCTTGTTCAACTGGGGCTAATGGGCGATTCGTGCCATCCTTGGTTTTTATCGAAATAGGAATTAGAAGAAGCCCTTCCCGCTTTCCTGATGATGTCGTAGGAATTGTCTCTGGAACAACCCCTGGCTGGGATAAATAAACTAATTGACTGTGATGAGGTAGCTTAGATTCGGAGATAGAAATTTCTTTGTGGCAACCAAAGTGCCATCGAGTTAGCTGTTGGATGAAGATCAGTAGGTTAGGAGTTCATATCAGGCTGAGGGGAAATGGCTATTACTGATGTTCTCACAAGTCTTTCTCAAGGCTCTAAACAAGGAAAAAGAAGAAGCTGTCATTTGGAAAGAGGAGGAAGAGTTCTTACGGATTCGGAATAATATGATCCCCGACTTAACCTTAGAATCGTGGGCACTAGGATGTGAAGCTGCTCACTCTGCTTTTGCTGGTACAAAATCTGCTGCTAGTCTTTTTGCCATAGGAGCAGTTCTTGGTTTTGTTTCAGAAGCTCTTCTCGCTCAAGTCGACTCTGAACTCATGGTCTCATGTAATGTAAAAAAAAAGAAGAGGGGAAATCACCCGAGGGTAGGACCAATACGGTAGTTGTTAGGATTAGAGGGCAGCTTACTTCCTTCTTAGAGGATGGTTAGTTTACTACTTGCTCTTGTTAACCCATTTCTCTTCGAGATGGGAAGAAGAGTTTCGTAGCCCAGGGAATGGGAATCTACTTGCCAACTTCTCCTACTCTTCCTTAAGGCGCGAGTTCTGCTTTCACTAGATTCTCTAAAGCTAAAATCAAAAGTTGACCCGAGGGATAAGCTCTTTCTCTTCTTAGCCGCGTATCCGGTCTTGGGAGTCAAGTAAGGGCATGGCTTAAGCCAGCTCCTAACCCTAGGGTGAGGTATCAACATAAAGTCAAGTAGGACAGAACGATTAGCATAGCAGTGAACAAGAATCATTCAATCAGCTCCAGAGCTGGGAGTTCTCCTTCTAGATTTCTCTTTGCCAACAAGAGGAGTCAATTTAGTAGTTCACGATGAAAGGCATAGTATAGAAAGACGAGAAAGACCAGGCAAGATCTGAGTTGAAATCGATCCCAGACCCGGTAAATAGGGGTTTTCCTAGCTCCAGGGAAATTGATTTTTGAACGATCCCAAGTGCTAGCCGAAAGGCGAATAGGAAGCTTCAAGTGATCTGGGATCCCACCTTTGATCGAGATAAAGGTGTAGTTTTCACTAGGAATCCCAGGGTTGCCGATCAGGTGAAGTAGTAGTTTTTGGGCACAAAGGATTCACTCGCGATTATAGGCCCGCCAAAGGGAAAGCGCACAGGTCTTCCTTCAAAAGAGACAAGACAAGGTCTTTCATTGCCCGAGCAATGAACTACGTTCACGATGGGCGTTGGGGCCCCTACCATTAGTTGTCTATAGGGATCTGGGATTTGGTATTGAATCAATCCTTAACTTCGTTTAGTCACTTCAGAAGTCATATAAAATACCTAATTCTATTGAGTTGATTCCATCCCCTTGACTTTGTTTACATTCAGTAGCAGCTTGCTGGTGTCCCTTCAGGTCAGGAACTCCTGCAATAGGCAGCTACCCTCATAAAACTAAATAACACTACTCTCATCCGTCCCCCGAGGTAGCTACTATATGTATATGTGCTTATTAAGTCGATGTTGACCTGTATATAAGTCAGATGTTAGAAGGGGAAGCTTCCCATAATATGAGTACTCTTTCAGTCAAGTAATACCCCTTAGCCTTTATTATAGTATAGCTAAGTAGCTAAGAGCTTCTGGTAATTTAAAAACGTAGGGATCGAGTTGTTTTGCGTTAATGGGGCTTTGAGGGATATTTTCTGTTTCCCTTATCAAGCAAGCCACACTTAATCGCTCTTGATGCCATCTTGGCGGTATCGGTGTCCAGTCCCCCTATTAGTAAAGCTTTTCAGTCAGCGAGCGTTGTTGGTAAAAGAACTTCTTAGCAGAGAGAGAAATGGATTACTTTGGATGGTTCCTGCTGTCCGTAAGGACTTTCTTCTAAGCCCTTCCTTCAACGGTAACTGCAGCTAAGACTGCTTCTTCCTTGTTCACATTGGACCATGAGTTGAAAGACCCTGGCGATTAGCCACTTCATATCAAGCACTTACCGCCCCGTGGGGAGATTAGACCCCTAAACTTGCTATTGGATAGCTGTAAGCTACACTCTTTCTCCTTACCTCGTCTTTCTACGTTCCGTTCACTCCGGTTTGCGACTCCGATCTCTGCAACTGCCATTTTTTTCTTATACCGGTCTCTATCCAACTCCCTCTACCTCCCTTTCAAATGCTTATCAATTAATCAAATTACAAGTTATTATCAATTAATATTAATTTATATTATTATTTATTATTATTAATTTTAAGTAATTAATAATATTTATATTAATATAAATATAAAATTATATTAATATATTTCGATTTATAAATCTATATTTCTATATTATTCTTATCTTATATTATATCTTATTTATTCTTATTTATTATTTATATATTTTATTATTTATATATTATTATTTAAATTTAATTTAAGTTAAATATTAAATATAATAAATAATAATTTAAAATTTCATTTTTTTATTTCTATTTTTTATTTTATTTTCATTCATCATTCAAATTCTATTTATTTCATTTAAGTTACAGATTACAGAAGTTTGACAGACTCCCTCTAATTTGTTGTTTTTTTATTTTCATTTTTGCAACTTCTACTTCTATATTATTATTGAATATTGAATTTGATTGTGTCTCAAAATCTGAAAAATTCGTAGAAAGGGTCATTTTTGGATCCAGAATGGATAGATTCAAGAAATAAGAGAATTAAGAATACCCATTAGAAAAACTAATCCAATCCATAAAGATGTACTCTATAATCCTCCAGCAACGTTATAATTCATTTTACAATCTTCCCATGTAGTGAAAGACGTTGGAGCTCTTCCAAGGTCCAAGAAGGGAATAATGCTTGAAGGTTGGGGAAGGCTTCATATCAGCTGTTTAATCCAAGGTTAGTACAATACTAACTCCTATATTCCTGGAAATCATCAATTTGTTGCTTGCTTGATTATATGTTGTTCTCGGTTAGGATTAGAGCTTGGTGTTCATCCATGGTAAATCCTAAACTTGGTGTTGAAATGGTATAAAACTGGTAGGAATCCACCTAATAGACCTTTCATAACTTTTAGGACTAATTTAGGGCTTTAATTCAAGGTTAAAGGGTATTTAAAGATGGGATTCGAGCTCTAGAATTCAAAATTTGGGCAGGCATACTGGTATAGGGAGGACCAGTATCGATACCCTTTGTGCAGGATAGCCTTTATCAGTCGAAATAAAAAGAGGATATTGGTACGGCTAAAGGCGTACCGGTACCACTGTTCCATTAAAAATTCTAGTAGTTTTTGGGTATCGGTACATTTGGGGGAGTATCGATACCTATGGGGGTACCGATACACGACCTCGTGTATCGGTTCCAAGTGTTAGTAAAACCCTTGCGATATGCAGGCATGGTATCGATACTCATAGGTAAGTATCGGTACCCATATAGGCGTATCGATACCCTCATGTGGGTATCGATACTCGTTGGGCAATCTGCCCAAAAATTAGGATTTAAGTTCGGTGGACCCATAATTTGTGGATTTGGGCCCAATGAGCCTCTAATGGGGTAAAATGAATAGTAAAATTGAGGAACCGAGAATTTAATCACTTATACGAACATAATGAGTTATAATTTGATAAATGTTGGGTGACTTGTTTATATTTACAATCAAAGAGATCCTTGGTGGATCGTGTGTGGTTACGTGCCAAGTAAGGGTACTCGTGTGTTTGGGTTACTTGTTTGATGGGATCCGGATACTTAGTGAGAGTGTTGCAACACCAAGATATGAGCTTCCGAATGCACGTTCCTGAGGTTGTGTGACGTCGGGCCTCATCCGATGATACTCGATGAGAGATTCCAAGTACGATTGTATGTTCCCGAGGCTGTGCGACATTGGGCCTCACTCTGAGTTATGTTCCCGAGGCTGTGTGACATCAGATCTCACTCCAGGTTTGTTGGTATGATGTATGCATGTTGTGTGTGATAGTACACCCTTGCTTGATATGTGTTTAGACGGTTACGGTAGCGTCATTGCTTATCTTACCATGATATCATATTTGTACCATGCTCTTATTTATGATTTGCATGAATCTTGGTTGAGTGGAAGTGTATGCATTGAGCTTGTTAGCTCAACATTCAAAATTGTTGTTTCCGTTCGCTGGTTAGTAGGTTGGCGTGCAACGTTGGAGCACCATTAGAGTAGGACCTCAGTATCGACTTGTGTCATAGTACAATACTTAGACTTATTTGGGCTATATATTTGTAGAACCCTATGTTGTATTGTAACTCTTATTTTAGATTTAAACTTATGAGTCGAATGCTTTTCTTTATGTATTTTAAATGGAACTCACATGTAACGTTTTTAACTATTTTATTTATGACAAGTGTTTGAACTTAATGGATTTTATGATCTAATGGTATTTGAGCTCTAAAGGCAAACTTTATGAGTTTTGGGTAGAACTTGAGGCCCAATTGTAATATTCGGGTCGAGGGTGTTACACATATATTCTTTTACAACTGCATGTATTGGAATAGATGAAAAAAGAAAATCTAAACTTTTATTACACATTAAAATCAAACCAGATCAATTCTTTTTTCGAGAAAAATAAATACATAAAATTGTAATTTAAAGTACTATCAATGACCAAAACCCTTTCGCTACCTTTGTTAAGGGAGAGGGCAGCGACGACACTTTCGGCGAATTTATCATCTCCATTTAAAAACCTAACGGGTGAAAAAATTACTTTTAAGATAAGGAATAATATATTTTAGTTAGACAGACATGAGATTGACATTTAAAATGACAAAACGCCGATGGTGGAAAATTTTAAAAATAATGGTCTTACGGTGGACAATCTCGAAGAATGGAGGACAAAATCTGAACAGCTTGAGTAAGGGATAACAAGTAAAAAACGGGGAACTAAAGAGATGAAAAAAAAATGGATTTTTATATGGATTCAGAACATCGTCTTTTTTATGTAAATTTAACTCTTTTTTCAAGTGACATTTTTTAACTGTCGTATGTTATATCATAACATCATTAATAATTTAATGAACCCGTAAATCATATTTTATCTTTATAAAACTGATATATCTTTATCTACCGAAATAATGATTTATTCTTTAAAATTATGAATACGTTCCAATAAGTTTATAATTTTTTTTTATAATTTTAAAGTATATTTAAATTTCTTGATAGAAAATTAGTGTTAGTGGTTAATGACACATCACGCAAGGATGTCAATAGCCATCGAAGCTGCTTTGTTTGTGTTAGAAGGGAATAAGTAGGGATGGACACAGTCGTGTTTTTTTTTTTGACCGAATCTAATATGA
Source organism: Hibiscus mutabilis (assembly GCA_019671005.1). Lineage (NCBI taxonomy): Eukaryota > Viridiplantae > Streptophyta > Magnoliopsida > Malvales > Malvaceae > Hibiscus > Hibiscus mutabilis. The sequence goes on along the minus strand of CM033717.1, from coordinate 17,329,985 downwards.
AAATATAAAGATTTCACCTGAATGCGGTTCGACATGTAATGAATTTTTATCGATATGAATTTGATCCGAATTTTAAGATAAAGCCAGATCAGCCCCCAAAATAAATAAATAAATATTTTTTTAATCTTTATTAAAAAGTAAAGGAGATAATAATAAATAAATAAATAAATAAAAAGGAATATTTACAGTAATTATCCTTATTTTCTCTTTTTCTATTCGATAAAATTAAGGACGTAAATAAAAAAATATAAAAAAGTGACATTATAATAACTATCTCTAAATATATATAAAAATTATACAAGTATATCAAGTCGGGTCGAATATTTTTCACTATAAACTCGACAAATTCAACAAATTTTAGCAAACCCATCTTATACCCCTTTTGTATAATAAAAATTCGACTTTATAAAATTAGATCATGTCGAAATCTGTTAGGTCGGATCTCATGCCCATCCCGGGCACTAATGAAATACATGGCTTAGTCATCGTGAGCATGCAATAATTGACGAGGTTGCTTCTTAGCGGTGTGTTTTTTTTAACAGGTTTATTGAATACATAATAGTATATATTTATATATTTTTTTGGGTTGTGTTTTAATATATAAGTTTTGTAAAAAAAAAATTACGCAACCCTTCAGATTTAAAATATAAAATTTAAAACCTAAATTCCTAACCTAACAACCTAAATCTTAAACTCTAAACATTAAACCCTAAACTTTAAATTTTAACCATAAACTTCAAATTCTATCCCGCACAATCTAAACCCCTAAACCTTAAACTCTAACCTAAACCCCTAAACCCTAAATTTGAAAGGCTTGAGTAAATTAAGTTTACACAAGCTTTTGTATCAAAGTTTTTTCATTTTTTCTATAATCATTTGATAGCGCACACACACACCTTATAGATAAAGCTGATCGAATTCGGGTATCTTAAGATAATATTATCCTATTTTTCACTGAGACCACTCGTTGGATTCAGGTGGACTTTTTTAGGATGATCAATCAACTCGGTTTGGCCAGGAGGGGATGAATTGACACTTTTAAAAATAAAGGGAAGCAAAAGGAAATGAGAAAAAAGAAGACACAAGGAATTATAGTGGTTCAAGCTTCTAAAAAGCAATACATCCACTACCTTAGCTCCCCACTAAGGTTTTCAAACAATTCACTAAGAATTCTTTCCCTTTTCTAGGCTAAGGAAGGAACCGTTACAATCGATCAAACATTTCTACCCAAAGCTTGATCCAAATTCACTCTCTTTACAAGAAAGAATGGCAAATAAAAGAAAACCTCTCAAAGGTAAATGATTTGCCCAAATTACAAGAACACTCAATCTAAACTTAAATAAATGGATACAATTTAAGAACACTCAAGAGGGTTACAAATGATTTGACTCTAATACGCTCAAAGTAGGTTGGATTTGTGCTTGAGTGCTTTTGACTTGTTTACTTGTTATTGTTGAGGCTTTAGAGACTTGATTTTATATCCTCTTATTGATTTCTAACCGTTTGGGTGGTTGGGATCATCAATAAAGCTATTAGGTTGCTTTCTTCCCGCAATAAATGTTGTTTGATAACCTACCGTATCGGTACACGAGGAGTCGTATCGGTACCTGTCATAAGAAGAAATAATCGTTGTACAAAGGGATATTGATACGCTTGAAGGCGTATCGAAACGAGTATAGTGTAAAAACATATCCATATCAGAACGGCTAGGCCGTATCGATACGGTTTTTTCTCACTGGAATCTGAGGTAAAAGTCCAAGAAAAATTACATCGATACGCCTAAGGGGCGTATCGATATGGGTTAACTGAAATTCAATGTTTGTTGATTCCAATAACTGACAAGGCAACGGTCATAATAATAAATGCAAAGATTTGAAAATCTTAGCACCCCGTATAAGTACAGGTGGAGCCGTATCGATACTCGTAACCAAAAATATAAACCTATATGAAGGTCGTATCGGAACATGATCAACCGTATCGATACGATTTTTGCAAAATAAAATTCCAGTAGTCAAAAGTCGTATCGAAACACCTAAGGGCGTATCGATACGTCTTGGCGATTTTAGTTATTTGAGTATGAAAATACTTAGAAAAACTTTTGGGGTTTAAGTTTTTGACTTAGAAACATTTTAAGTTCGATTCATTGTCATTTTGTGAGACGTTTTGTATACTTAAAAATTTATCCAATTTTACAAATTGGACCTTAAACACTTTGTTATATCAAAATCAAATATAGGTTTACAGACTTTTTGGGGTTTAAGTTTTGACTTAAAAATATTTTAAGTTCGATTCATTATCATTTTGTGAGACTTTTTGTACACTTTTCTTTTCTTCTTTTATCAAAATAATTGACTTGATGAACCCACCAATGAGATGATTAAATATGATAAAAATCCTTATTGTATGCTTTTTATGAAGCCTTCAATGTATATCATTTTTATTAGGGTTAAATATCACTTTAGTACATAAATTATACCCAATTTTTAATGTCATATATTTAGTTTTTATTCTCAATTAGTTAATAATCTCTAGATCAGGTTGTTAAAAGTTTAAAATTGACATCCTCTTCTCTCCTCAAGATTGTGAGTTTAACACCTATTAAAAGCAAATTTCTTCTCATCTCCTCTTAAATAGGAGTTATTCAAAAAAAGTTTTTCATTATCAACTTATTTCATGACTATCTCGTCGTCAACAACTTTAATATATCAAATTTAATAATGGTGTGCTACATAATCTTCTTTATAGTCTCTATCAAATTTAATTTATTGGTGATTATTATTTAATATACGAATAATAAAATTTCTAATTCTATAATTGGGATTATAAAACCGTCATTTTTTTAATAATATGCCAGATAAAGTTATTAGAAAATAAAATAGAGAATTCAAAATAAAATGAAAACGTAGTAGAAAAATAACAAAACAAAAAGAAATTAAAAACTGGAAAATAAAACATCAGACCAGCAAACCATGTCTAATGAGTTGCAACGACAGGGATGAGATGAAATATTGGAGAAAGGAAGCAGAAAACAGAACTCATTGTGTCTATCTACCTACACGCTCAAGGATCGAAGTAGGAGTAGTGAGCGAAACCAACAATCTTGCAGGCTGCTTCGCAAAACAAATCTGACTATATTGGTAAACGAAACACAAAAGGAGATCAAATTACTAAAAGAAAATCGATAATCTCAAATCAGAGCCGAGCATCGTGATAAAACCATCCATGAATGCAAATCTACCACAAAAATAGGCGAAAATTAAAAACGTGCTACAAGGCGGAGGAAAAGCGTGTCATAAAGATAGATAAAAACTAGAAGAAGGCCAAAACATAAAAGAAAATAAGAATTGAATATAAAAATCAATGGTAAATGAATACCAGCGATTGACGACCAACGCTAAAACTGTTGTCGATGTCGGCTATTCGTCATGTATATCATTTAATTAATTTTTTAGATATCAATTAAAGACAACGATTTTTTTTAATTTCACCAGTAAATTTAAAAAATATTCCACCACAACTATATCAAATAATAATCCCTTTTTTCATTATTTTTAAATACACTCACAATGAAATTTTCCAACTCTATAAATAATATTATAAATTAGTCATCTATATCATTTAATTAGTTTTTTTATGTATCAATTAAAGACCCATAACGCTGTAAGGCTTTTATTAAAAAAACTCCACCACGTATATATTAAATAAAAGAGAAAATATATTATGTACTAATGTAAATATTTTGTTTTTATAAGTACTTTAATTTTAAGAGTTAGAGATTTAATTTCAGGTTTAGAATTTAAAATTTGTGGTTAGAATTTAAGGTTTAATGTTAGGGTATAGAGGTTAGGGTTTAGATTTTAAGAAAATATGGTAGAAATTTAGTTTTTTACCTTTAACCCCTAAATTCAAACCCTAAACTCTAAATTCAAACTACAATCCTTAAATTCTAAATATATAAACGTAAACTCCTAAACTACGAACTTTAAATTAAATCTCAAACCCCTAAAATTAGGGCGTTTATGAAAATAAAATATTTTTGCCGCAAATGCACGGTATAATTACCTTACATAATAATTCATTAAAGGTTCCCCACAGTGATGTTATGTGCGAACTATGTGGATATGTGCGAACTATCTGGAAAGAAATTTGAAACAATAAATATGCTTATAAAATTCTCTGAAGCAAATGTGCGCCTATTGTAGTGGTATCATAGTACCCTTCCACGATACTAACCTTGGTTCAATTCTCCAGATGCGCATTAAAGTGGTTGAGGTCAATTTTTTACTCTTTTATTGATTCCTGCGTGCTTCTTGTATTTTAAATTTATGGTAAATTACTTTTTTCCATCCTTCAATTTTTTTCTCATTTTTATTTTGATCATGGAATTTCAAAAAAAAAACAATTTAATCACTTAAATTTGAAGATTGATTTTTTAGTCACTCCTCCGATGCCTCTCTAACTCTTTGGTGACATGAAAATTTCTATTAATTTTTGAGTTATTACGTTGGCATTAACTAATATTTTATTAATATTATTTTTTATTGAATTAAACTCTTCACCAATCACTAGGAGTGTGCATTCGGTTAATTCGGTCGGTGGTCGAACCGAATTAGTCATAACCGAATTAACTGAAATTTTTGAAACTTTAACCGTTAACCGGACTTTATTCATCACTGAATTAACCGAACCAAAATTATTTCGGTTAATTCGGTCGGTTTTTGAATTAACTAGTTTTTTTTTTACAATTTCTCTATTTTAAATAACAATAGAATTATAATATTAAACAAAAGGATCTAAACATCCCACACCTTTTCCTAAGCATACTCTAATATATAAAAAACAAGTGCATAGAAACTAAAATACAACAACAACAGTTTTTAACAAAATAAAGCAGTTTACATCTAATTTTTGGAGGCCATTAATCCAAATGTTGTAAATGAAGTGGAAAGTATGAAACTTCAAAATGTTATTAAGCTTTCATTCTTTTCCTCTGCTTCAGGATTTTATCTCTTTATTGTGTAAAAAGGGTTAGGCAACATAACAAATACTTATAATGTTATTAAACTTTCATCACTTCAGCAGGTAATCATAATTAATTATTTAAGAAGCAGAATTGTTCATTTTTATCAGCAACCAAAAGCACCAATAAAAATGGTGAATAAATATAATAAAAATGAAACTGAGATCTTGCCTTCTTGGCTATTACATTCGAAAATGATATACTTTAATGCAAAACGCACACATATAGATAGAGAGAAAGAAATAGTACCCTGACACCGTTGAGAGGTCTGAGGTGTGAGACGGCAGCGGCTGCTTCTAAGTTGCATGGGTGAGTGAGACTGTGTGGGCTGAGAGCCTGAGACAACAAGTCTAACACCGTAAGAATTAGGAATTGACAAAATTTAGAAGAGAGAAAAATCGACAGAGTTTAAAAGAGAGAAAAATCGACAGAATTTTAGAAAGTTAGGTTAGGCTAATAAGAGGATATATAATATAATATAATATATATTTTTTAATTTATAATTTCGGTTAATTCGATTAATTAACCGGTTTCGAATCGAATTAACCGATAACCGAATTTCTCAAATAAATTAACCGTTAACCGAATTTAAATATAAATAACCGAAAAAAATTCGATTCGATCGATTAATTCGGTTAAAACTGAATAATGCACACCTCTACCAATCACCTTTGTCACTTGTCATTCTTATTTGGATAAAGTACCAACATTGTCACCGAACTTTCTTTTAAAAAATTAAACTTTCGAATGTTATAAAATGACAATTAAACTTTATATTTTGTAACAAAATGGTAACTCTGCTTCTAAAGGCCATTAATGCGTAACATTGTAATTATAAAAATTTGTATAATAACACATTTAGTCCTCTATATTTATAGATTGAATCAATTTAGTTCTAATTAAAAAACAATAATAAAATTTAAAGTAAAGTTCACAAATAGTCACTGAATTTTATTAAAAAATAAAACGGTAACCATACTTTCAAATGTTACAAAATGACAATTAAATTTTATGTTTTGTAACAAAATGGTAACTCGGCCGTTAACCTCCGTTAAATAAGAGACGTGGCTGTTAAATTTTTTGTATAATAACACATTTAATTCTCCATATTTAAATATTCAGTCAATTTAATCATAATTCGAAGAAATTTAATAAATTTAACTCTCAATCTTTACACATTATTATAATTAATCATAATTCTAAAAAATTAACTCTTAATATTTTAAAATTACTTCAATTTAGTCCCTCTTCACCGTCATTATCCCTTTCATCATCCTCCACCGTCTAGCACCGCTGGATTTCCCTTACGTTTCGATGCTTAAAACAATCTCTCTACTGTCGTTCAGTGTAGTAGGTGTCTCCTGTGCTTTTCATTTGCATCGCTTCCTTCTCCAATCCCGGCCCCTTAAGCAGCTCCTTCAATCTGCAAATTTGCTTGCTTGCTTCTATATATATATATATATATGAAGGAGCAATATGTTCTTTAATCAAATTTAGCCATAATAAAGTACCGTTTTTTTTTACATTTTCATTGGCTTTCCTGTTCATTTACAAACGAATCTGCAAGTTTCAAGCTTTGGGTTTTTTTTCATCTTTTCTCTACAAATTTGGGGAGAAGAACAGTAATAATGAAACCTTTTGGGGGTTGGGTTGTTTTAGCATTTGCTTTTGCTCAATTGTTACTGCCTTTTTAGATTTCAATGAAACAGAGCTGCCTTTCTTGAGTCTTTGGAATATGGAGCCTCCAACCCACGGCTCGGAGCACGGTTTGCACCGCCGACAGACATGCGTTCCAATTCCCCACGACTCCACTCACGGGATTCACCGCCTGCCCCACTGCTTCAAATAAAATCGATTGGAACAAAGCTGCAATCAAACCAGAAACAAATTATCTCTCATTTGCTACCCTATTTCAGCTCAGAAATGATTGAGAAGACAGAAAATGGAGGATAATGGATTGAATTTATTATTATTTTAATTAAATCTAAATTATTTTAATTTATAAATATAGATAATTAAATGTGTTATTATTAAAATTTTTATTATTATAAATGTTACTAAGTTAACAGTCAAATTGTTATATTTTTATAAAATATAAAATTTAATTATCATTTTGTAATATTTGATAGTTTGTTTACTGTTTTATTTTTTTAATAAAATTCAATGATCATTTATAAATTTTATCTTAAAATTTAACCTTATTTTCCTCCATCATTTTCTTCTTTTCAAACCATCCTAAAACTGAAACAGGGTAGCAAATGGCCCGTGCAATCTGCTCTACTGGAATTATATCCTCCGTGTCATCATCCTTTCTAATTAAAATCGCTATTAATTTGTTATTGGACCACTTAGAAATATGGCAATGGAATGGGCGAGAATTGTCTGACTTCTTCAAATGAATACTCTAAAACACCATCCAAAATCACATCTTCTATATCTATCAAAAATGAGAGTTAATAATTAGAATCAGAAAAATTCCACAACTTTCCATTCTAGATATTTAAATATATATATATATATAAACATTCTACAGAATTCACATGAACTCGTTTCACAAATTCCAGAAAGAAAATTCTGGAAATTTAAGGATTCTTTGGAAATTTGCTTTACAATTACAATGTTCTTTTGCTTTATTATAATTTTTAAAGGATTTTGTTTGAATTGTTAATAATTTTATTCTCAAAATGATTTAGATGACAGACATAAGACATTTGGTTACTATTTATTGCCAAATTTTTTTCCAAGGGAAAATAGATTGGAATTAGTTAGTTACCCTTTACTGTCGCATATTAAGTCAATCTAAAAGCATCACCGTTTACGCTCTGACCCGAGTAATATGGGACACGTAGAATCTCGTGTGAATCAGCAAGGACCACCTCGCAAGGCTAAATACTCTTGGGTGACCGATAGCGAAGTAATACCGTGAGGGAAGGGTGAAAAAAATTCTGTCGGGGAGTGAAATAGAACATGAAACCGTAAGCTCCCAAGCAGTGGGAGGAGTCCAGGGCTCTGACTGCGTGCCCGTTGAAGAATGAGCCGGCGACTCATAGGTAGTGGCTTGATTAAGGGAACCCACCAGAATCGTAGCGAAAGCGAGTCTTCATAGGGCAATTGTTACTGATTATGGACCCGAACCTGGGTAATCTATCCATGACCAGAATGAAGTTTGGGTGAAACTAACTGGAGGTCCGAACCGATTGATGTTAAAGAATTAGCAGATGAGTTGTGGTTAGGAGTGAAATGCCGCTCGAACCCAGATCAAATTAATTCTCCCCGAAATACGTTGAGGCGCAACGGTTGACTGGAAATCTAGGAGTAAAGCACTGTTGAAGTGAAGCTAGATGTCTTGCTATGGCTTTGGTAAGGCCGAACTCTTATTAGAGCTAGATAGTTTCTTTGTTGCTCACAACCTTGTAGTTGGAGCTACGATTTAAAAGATGTATGAAATATAAATATTTAAGGAAACATGTTAATTTGTTTGTGGAACACAGACTCCAACCATTTCAATTATTGCAATAACTTAGAATCAAAAATGTTCTCACATCGAAAAAGAATATACATATTCAAAGTGCGAGGAGGATATAATTCCCATAGTGCAACTGTCGTGTCTTCTGAAGCAGAGGCCGTCAGCTTCAGTTGGTCGAATACGACACGGAGTTAACGGCCATTTGCTATCCTGTTTCAGCTTTGAGATGGTTTGAAAAGACAAAGATGTTGAAGGAAGAAAAGAGTTAAATATATTGTTTTTTTAATTAGGACTAAATTGATTGAATCTATAAATATAGAGGATTAATATGCTATTATCCAAATTTTCATAATTGCAACGCTACCTGTTGGAAAACCTGATGGACCCAACACACCCACAATGGAGGACCTAAGAGTGACTACTAGTACTACACCAACTCCCTAAGTCGGTTGGCCTTTTTATCTTATAATTTCTTAGTGCACAACAACTTAGGCGGCAATGCCGACCATACACCATTTAGGCAGTTGAACCGTCCATATACTATTTAGGCGGCAGTGCCAACCATATATCATTTAGACGGAAAAGCTGGCCATATAATAACCAATTCAAGTGCACTAATAAATACATAAATTAAGGCTTAACTGGGAAACTTTTGATTACAAGATAAGCAACACTTTTATTAATACGAAATAAATTACAAACATAACACACATACCTCACTGGATTATTTCTCTCAACTCTACAAGACACACACTAGCTTCACTCGCACACTTGCTTCACTCGCACACTTGCACTTTCTCTCTACTTCAATTGCACACCTCACTCACTCACTCTCTCAACTTGCACACTTCACTCAATTCACACGCATGCCTATTTAAAGGCCTTTAAGTCAGTTTACATAAGATTTTTATTTTTATATTATTATAATAATATATGACTTATATTTTAGAGTTTTTTAGAGTAATGGAGAAAGGAAGAGAAGTCGATGGACCCTTAACACTCCCCCTTAACGACTTCTATTTACAAATGATTTGCAGATCATTCTGAGTGCTTTTCTAAACTTCTCAATCTTTGGTCTACTCAGAATCTTCATGAATTGGTTTGCAATTTGTTCATCTATCTTTGTTGGCATCGTCTTGATCTCTCTTTCAAGGATTTCCTTGACGAACTTGTTTGTTGCTTCATTGTCGACTAAGGCACGTACTAGTTGTCCTCTAATCTTTAATTGCTCGAACAATAATCCTTTTTTTCAGACGTAGACACCTCGTCATTGGCCTTGATAGAGTTGAGGATATAGAAAGATTGGATACTTATATCTTTTTGTTGATTAACTTGTTCTCTTTCTCTTTTGTTGTCTCTTTTTCCCTTGAAGGCTTCTTTCTTATAAGCTAGCTTCAATCTTTGCTTTTTGTGTAATTTTTTTCCACACCTTGGCCTTTGTTCCCCTTTTGCTTGGAGCTTTCACATTTCTTAAATTCGGTGAAAGATTCAGAAATAGAAATGGTAGAAGCGAGGTCTTGTTTACCTCTTCTCTCTATCTCCAACTTGGCCAAATTTTGTAAGCCATTATAGAAAGACTTCTTATCAAGATAGCCAGAGATTTCCATTAGCACTTTGAAAAATTATTTTCCCTAGTCTTATTTCTGTACATTCTTGGGATAGAATTGACTTTGTAGCTCTTTTTTGAATTCTTCCCGAGCAATGGTGCAAATTACCTTCTTCATTCTAACATGCTTACGCCACAACCATAACAGTGCGATATCTTTCAAATAAAGTAAGGCATGGTCGATCTTTCTAGCATCCTTGATGACGTTTGAGGCTTGGATGTATTGTTCCAAGCTCCACCGAAAGTTATCTACATCCTTATCATTCATATCCCTTTTATAAGACATGGGTTTAGAAAACTCTACCCTCGAATAAGTTGGAATTGGGACGGATGAGGTAGCTCCCCTGTCATGAGCTAGTGCATTCTTAAGAAGCACCATCTCCTTTTTCATATCTTCTAATTCCCCACATACCATCTTAAGCTCTTCCCTTAGAGTTTCGTTCTCTTATTTGAGGGTAAGAATTTCACTAGAAAAATCCCACATTGTTGTGAACACTTACCAGTAGCCTCGTTTAGGGCTCCCAACATTTCCTCGCGAAACTCGTTGACCCTTCTATCAAGCTCCACTAGATAAGCGTCCATGTCCTTAAATGTGTCAATGGTTGACTCCATGGTTGTTGCAAGAGATGGTTCTTCCATGTCTTATTCAAACTCTTTTTCATCGTTGTAGTCTATCTTTGAGTCTGTGACTGCTATAAGGGATGATTCATCAATGTCTTCTATTAAATCTTCTTCAACAAAAAGTCTATCTTCTACAACCCATTCTTCCTCGTCGATGGAAACATCGAAAATGACCTCATTCTCATCGTCTTTTATTGTGGTCATGTTTCCTTGTAACGTTCGTCTCTTGGGAAATCTGTAATCTCAAGCAAAGTGGCCATTCTTACCACAATTGAAGCAACCACCACTTTGTCTTCTATCATTCTTCTCGATTTGTTATTGATAGTCTTTTTTTTCTCGATGAGCTCCCCCTGAAATGTTACTTCTATTTCTCGGATGAAACTTGTCTTCTTGTTTCCTCATTTTTTTTGCCACGCCTTGCCTTCGTGGTGTACCTTTCTTCTTGCAGGTGAAGAGTGCCCCCTCTTCGTCTTTTATGATTACTTCGCTCATCTATTTGGCTACTGCCTCTTGATTAGCCAACAGGTTCTCTAGCTCCACTAAGGATGGTTGACTAGGCCATCCTCTTACAGCGGCAATAAATTCATTGTACTCGGGTCTTAGGCCATGGATGATAATTCTTTTCATCCTTGCCTCGCTCACCTCCTCCTCTGATGCAAGTTGAGATATCTCATGACAAATAGATTTTACCTTGGTGAAATACTGACCAATAATAAGTTTCTTTGAAAAATACCTGCGAACTCATTTTCCAAGAATTGGAGGCATGCTTCATTCTTCTTTGAAAATAATTTCGCCAAAGTTTCCCAAGCTGCCTTTGGTGTCTTGTCATCACGAATATGCTCCAATAGGTCCTCATCGATTGTGATCTTCAACATATATAAAGCCTTCCTAGCCTTGATGTTCCATTTCCTTAAGACTTTAGCATTTTCCCTCAGTGAGGGAGTTGTGTCGGTGCCGACGAATATTTCCCACAAATCCTAACCTTGTAGGTAGGACTCTATGCATGTCTCCCAATAACCGTAGTTGTGCTCATTAAGCTTCCTACTCCCTTTGCTTGTGCTTCTAAAATCTTCTATGCTGACTGGCACCTGGCGTCCACTAAGCTTGGTTCTAAACCAATAGCTTTACAGTCCCTAACTGTATTCTGGCAAAGTCTCCCCTTAGCACCATGATGCAACACCGACCAATGTAAGCGTCTAAAGCTTATCGCAACTTTCTCTACTAGTAATGGTCTCGGACCGCCCGCTCTGATACCAATTTTTGGAAAACCTGACGGACCCAACACACCTACTATAGAGGACCTAAGAGTGACTACTAGTACTACACTAACTCTCTGAGTCGATTGTTCTTTCTATCTTCTAATTTCTTAGTGCACAAAAACTTATGCGGCAATGCCGACCATACACCATTTAGGCGGTAAAACCGACCATATACTATTCAGGTGGCAGTGCCGACCATATATCATTTAGGCGGTAAAGCCGGCCATATGATAACCAATTCAAACGCACTAAGAAATACATAAATTAAGGCTTAACCGGGAAACTTTTGATTACAAGATAAACAACACTTTTCTTAATACGAAATAAATTACAAAAGTAACACACATACCTCATTGGATTATTTCTCTCAACTCCACAAGACACACACTAGCTTCACTCACACACTTGCACTTTCACTCTACTTCACTTGCACACTTCACTCACTCACTTCCACACCCACTCACTCACTCACTCACTCACTCACTCCCTGGCTCACTCACTCACTCACTCACTCACTCACTCACTCACTCACTCACTCAACTTACACACTTCGCTCAATTCACACACGCGCCTATTTGTAGGCCTTTAAGTCGGTTTACTATGTCGGTTTACATAAGATTTTTATATTTATATTATTATAGTAATATATTACTTATATTTTAGAGTTTTCTAGAGTAATGGAGAAAGGAAGAGAAGTCGGTGAACTCTTAACACTACCCATTAACTCCTTTAACGGTCGAGTTATCATTTTGTTACAAAACATAAAATTTAATTGCAATTTTGTAACATTTAAAAGTTTGGTTACTGTTTTATTTTTTAACAAAGTTCAATGACCATTTTGATACTTTACCCTTCTTATTTTCATTCAATTACTTACCATCTCAAATCAACCATTAATCAAACGCTCATTTACACCTTAACCATTCAAAACTAAATTTTAATTTGAATAAAAACTAAAATAAGTGAGCCAAATCAAATTTCTTCAATGTAACATTTATGGGTGTTCATAAAAACCCGAACTGATGTACCGTACCGAAAAACCTGGACTAAATAGTAGGTAACCGTACCGATAAACATTAGTTGAAACGGCATGGTAACAGTACCGGTAAAATTAGCGGTTAAACATGACGAGAACGGTTTCGATTTTTCGCTAAATTGTTAATCGAAAAAACTGATAAGAAATTTTAAAATTATTTATATATTAATATTAAATTATTGGTTATTACTAATATATGTGTAATTCTCATACTTAAACTATATTTTATAATGATATTAAATTATTAGTAATAATCAAACGTGTATTGCACGTCTATTCGAACGTGTATCTATTCGAGTATTGAGATATAATGAGAAATGTGTTGCATCCTTTTGTTTTTGTCGAGTTTTCCAGTGTGGTTGCAGACAATTTGTGTCTTGGGGCATTGTTTTAATCTTGCAGCTCCTTTTACGGATCATAATGCCGTGTCTTTGTTTTATTTACATTTACTCTTGAACAACTCTATTGACCTCGTGTTCATGTTATTGTAATCGTGAAATGAAATAAATTTGGATTACTTTTTCCTCTTTCGGTGTTCTTGTCTCGATTTCGTTTGACTCAAACGGTAGAGGGAATTTTAACAAAATTCTTTTCCTTTAAAAACTATAATGATATTAAATTATAATGATATCACATTATTGATTATACAAATAATTGTGTAATTAATATAAATTATTGATTATTACTAATATTTGTGTAATTAATATAATTTTTCTACACTTTTAATTGTTTTAAACTTTGAAGACTTTTAAATATAAATATTGAAGAGTTTATTTGGTTGATTTTCTAAAACAATTAAATTTAGTAGTAATAAATATATAAAACAGTTCATGGTTAACCGAGTAACCGTACCGAATAAAGCGGTTAACCATTTAGGCGGTAACCGGTTTAAACGGGACGATAACGGTTCATCAAAATATCGTACCGAGACTTCCGGTAACCGTACCGATAAGCTTTGCCGGTACGATTAACCGTCCATGAACACCCCTAGTAACATGTCAGTAAAGTTGAAACCTTTCTAACAACCCCTAACCGAATAAGTAAAATAAATTTTATTTTCTCTTTATTTTTTAAATAACATGATAAATTTGTTGCAATAGGGAGATTAACCGGAAACAATAAATTTTTTAGGCATAATGTCAAAAATTCTCCTAACGTTGGATTAATAGTCACTTTGGCCCCTATTCCTTTTTTGGAGCAATTTAACCCTTAACATTTCATTTTGGGTCAAAATGGCCCCTCCATGGATGAAAATTGTTAGCCAACTAACGATAAACATCTTGAAATGACTTGACAAAATGACACGTCAACAGAAAAATAATTATATATGTTATATAATTTATAAAATTATTTTTTGATTGATGCAACTGTTCTTTCAAGTCAACACATTTGTTTGTATGATACTGTCATGTCAGCGTGCACTACCATATAGGTCTGCCACATTATTTCAAGCAATTTACTATTATTTGATTAATAGTTTTCGTCCGCAAAGGGGCCATTTTGGCCCAAAATGAAACATTGAAGGTTAAATTGCTTCAAAAAAATAAGGGTTAAAGTGACTATTCAATCAAACGTTAGGGGCATCTTTTTGGCTTTATGCCTTTTTTACAAAAATTTCTATCATAAAAGATGAATCAAGTAAAAATCAACGGGAGAGAAATGGAAAGATTAAAAATTATTATTATTTATTTCTATTGGTGTGTTTTGTCAGAAGGATGGAAAAGTTGAAATAAAAGTGTTCTCATTCATTGTTTGGTTGAGTTGAAAACAAGAGAAAAGAAAATTAAGCTTTGTAAAAAAAATATTTTGAACTAATTCATATCTCCATTTTCTCTCAACTCTTCCTTCCAAATTGGAATGGTTTGTTTTTGCACATGAGGATGGAAAATGACCTCCCCTGTCATTTTATTTCCTTTCACTTTTCTTCCTAAACACATTCAAGATTTGTTCTATTTTCACTTTTCCTTTCTCTCCTTCTATTTTTCCTTTCTATTCTTCCATTTTTCCATCCAACCAAGAAAAACTTTAAAAAAAACTTAGAACAATTTTTTTCAAGAAAAATAAATAACTAAAATCGTAAATAAAAGTACCATCAATGACCAAAACCCCTTCGCTATCTTCGTTGAGGGAGATGGCGACAAGTGGCAATTCCGTCGACCTAATAGCTTTCGAAGGATTTTTCATGAGTATATCATGCATATAAAGTCTCTATTTAAAAATCTAAGGGTGAAGAGGCCCATTTAGAGCCAGACATGTTATATTGTTGTTTGGATTATATCCAACGACCAATGATAGAGATTGGAGAACAAGAAATCAAAATGTTCAATACTAGATCTACAAAACTTAAAGTTTTTTCTAGTTAAACAAACATCAAATCCACATTTAGGAGGGAGAAACAAGTGTGGTTGAAAGTTTTTGACTCATCGGCATCATAGATGATGACAGATAGTGGTCAGTACGGTGACTGATTGAAGAGAATGATGGACAAGCTAAGAGAAAATGATAACAAGAAGAGGGAAAAATGAAGAGACAAAAAATAGGTTTTATGTGGATCCAGAACATTATTTTGGTGTAAATTTAAATTTTCAAATTGACATCCTTTTGGTGTCGCCTGTCATGTCATAACATTGTTAGCTATTAATGGTGAAGTTATCAGAACATGAGCAATTCAAAAGTTCAGTAATTAAATTAAAATAAATTTCATTTTACTAACAATCGATTTGTTTAGCGGGATGAGGCGCTAGGCCCCTTAAGCAAGGTCGTGCGTTTGAATCTTAACATTGTGAATGAAGAAAATTAGGTTCGAAACTCAATTCGAATTAGTCGGCCAATGAATCAGATACTGGTAATTAAAAAATAGCTTTGATTGAAATAGGCTTGCTCAAGCCCAATTAGTTGGGTTATTGAACTGCTTCTTGGGTTTGTCCATAAATCTTAACGTTAGATGTGAAGGAATCCAATTCAAGAGAAAATTTATGGGCGAACTATTTTATTAAACTTTAAGGGCACTAACTCTTGGTCACACAATTTTTTTAATTTAATCATTCAACTTTTAGGGTCCAATAATGAGTCGTGTTCTTTTAAATTGCTGGTGAAAAGTTAGAAGCTTGATATCTTTGTGCTAATAGAGCCACATGTTAGTGGTGTAACGTCTACGAGTTTATTCGAATATCCAATTTTGATTGCTCCTATAGGGTTGAAGCAATGGGGTTTTCATGTGAAATATGGGTTCTATGGAAGGACACGGTTAAGCTTGATATTATTGTTGTATTTAAGCAATATTTTCATGGTGGTTTGTACTATGGCAAATGGAAATCGGGGTTTTCTTATCATATTTGTATATGCTAGTCTGGATTGAAGTAATGCAGCAGGTATGGAACCAATTGAAAGCTCTGGAACCTGAGATGGGATGGCCGTGAGTTCTTGGGGAGGGGAGTCCAATGTGATTGGTAGCCTTACAAAACATCGAGGATCCCAAAGACGGATAGGTGTGTGTCTGCGATTCTATGATTTTCTAATTTAGTCAGATCTAATTGATAATGGGTACATCAGTCCTTAGTTTACATGGAATAGAGGTTTCTTATCCCAACTATTGGATTGATGTCTTTGCAACAATGCATACATTCGCACTCTTTGAAGTTTTCTATCTCATAAAATTAGGGGTCTGACCATCTCCCAATTATGCTTGATACAAGGTGTGGTTCGAATGGTCCTGTGAATTGGCCATTTCATTGTATCGATCATGGAATGAGCACCCTGATTTCTCTAATTTCTTGAAGGAGAATTGGCTTAGTGACAGGTCCATACACGATAATTTTATTGATTTCAATATTAAGAGCCACTCGCGGAATATGAAAGTATTTGAGTATTTTGGTCGACGTAAAACCTTGCTTCTTGCGCGCATCCGGGGATTAAGAAGGCACTTGAGACGTCGAATTTGCCTTATCTTTCTGAAGTAGAAGGGGAATTGAAGACTGAGTTGATCAAAATACTTGCTCAAGAAAAAATTCTATGGCACCATAGATCTCTATATAATTGGATTAAAAAGGTGATGGGAATACCAAGTTCTTTCATACGGCTACGATGACTCGCAAGAAGCATAATACAATTCGTATGTTGAAATTATCAGATAGATCATGGAGTGATGATCCAAATAAGCTTAAGGACCATGTGGTTCAATTCTTTAAGCATTTATTCTCTAGTGAACCACGACTCCAAAACACCACGGTTACGGGGTGTAATTTTTACCAGTTTAGTGATGTTGCATTAGAGCCGTTGTTATTGTAGATTTTATGGAGGAAGTGCGCAATATTGCAATGGGATTCATGTTGATTTCTACAAGAAGAATTGAAAAATTGTTGGTGTTTCAGTTTTCTAATTTATCAAAATATTCTTTGACGATGGATGTTTGGAGGAATGTGTTAATCAGACTCTTTTGATTTTGAACCCAAAAATGGATAACCCAAAATTTATCAGTCAACTCTGACCTATCAATTTGTACACGATGTTAATGAATTTAAATCCCCTATCCAATTTAGAGCATGCTTGGTTTATTTATGGTTGAAGGGTTTTCTTAAGTATTTGACTCGGCCATATCAGTTATGTTGTATATCCGGGTCCAGATTCTTATGTTATAAACATAAGAAATTCTTTCTGCAATTGAAACAAAAAAGTGTGTTGTGTTGGTGGTACAGAACTTGATGCTAATGGATGATATGAACCAAATGTTTGAAGTATATATTTATATAATATTCTTTACCATTGTTTTTTGTTGGGAGGCTCAATCGATCAACCTTGTGGCCAAGAGGGGTGAATTGGTTTTTAGGTGATTAAGGTGGAAGCAAAGGAAATTAAAACTTGACATGACGATTTATAGTGGTTCGAGCTTCTAAACAAGCTCTACATCCACTACCTTAGCTTCCCACTAAGGATTTTCTCAAATTCACTAAGAATTTCTTCCCATTTTCTAGGCTCAAGAGGAAACCTTTACAACACTCAAAGCTTCTACCCCAAAACTTTGAGCAAACCCTCTTTCATAAGAGAAAATATTTAAGCAAACTAGAAAACCCTCTAAGGTACAATGTTTTCACAATTAAGCTCACTCACTCAAAACCTAACACTTGAGCATATATGATAATTAAGCTTACAAGTGCGTTCTACAAAGAAAATTGACAATATTAAGCACTAAAACACTTTCTCTTTCATTGAATGTTGGTCGTTGGTTTCTTTTTCTTCCATGGATGCTTGGAGGTGTCTTTTAAACCGTCTAACAACTTCATGGACGTTACTAGCCGTTGGGGGTTGCTAAGAGCCGTTGGGGACTTCAATTCCAGCCATAAATACAGTTTTGGGCACTCTGGTATCGGTACGCGGGACTCCGGTATTGGTACCTGCCTTAAATAGAAAGAGCCGTTGGATCATTTAATACACAGGGGTATCGGTACGCGATACATGGTATTGGTATGGATTCTCTCGTATCAATACGGCTATGCCTATATCGGTACGGAAATTGGCTACTGGAATTTGGAAAACTTTGGGAATGAAAATTGTATCGGTACTCTTAAAATTGTACCGATACGGGTACTCTAGGTATTGATATAGGTCAAACCGTATCGGTACTCTATGGTTGTTTTTGACACTTTGGATATTTAAAATCATTTAAAAACATGTCAAAAACTTTTGAAAACATTTCAAACATATTTTTCAAATTTATGGACTTTTGAAATATTTTTGCAAATTAGTTTAAGTCCAAAAATATTTTTCTTTATATTATATCAAAATCAAATATCTCAACAATCTCCCCCTTTTTGATATAACAAAACCACTTGAAAAATTATTTATGTGAAAACTCCCCCTTAGAAAAATATATTTAGAAAAAGAGAACATTTTTGAAAACATTTAAAACTCCCCATTTTTCTATTTGAAATTTAATTTTTCAAACCTATCTCTTCCCCTTTTTGTTATATAAAAAATATTTCAAAATTAAGTTTGAAATCACATTAAGTTCCAAAACACCAATTGTTGGAAAAATTAATACCAATTGATAGTAAATATCAATTGTTGGTGTAAAATGACATTTGGAGAGAGAAAAATTTAACATGAAAAGAAATTTTAGAAATTGCCTCACCCTTACTCAAGCATCAAATAGATAGTCTAACAATTCAAGATAAACACATTGAATTTCAAAGAAATAAAACAAATGAACAAGAAATTCAATTGAACATGCCATTTATGAAATATGTATCATAAACATACGAGGCATGGAAAAAAAGAGACAAAATTGTTCTTTTTTAGATGTGCATACTAATACAGTATATGTCGTATCGGTACCGGTTGATGGTCATATCGGTATGGTATAGGCGGTACCGACACCTAAGGCATAGTTCTGGTGAAAAACAGTAGCAAAAGCAACTTAAAAGGCCTTAAAACTTAATTTTAAGTTCATACAAAGGCTCTATTAAGTCCTAGATATACATTATGTACATTTTGTTACACATGCTTCTCAAAACATAGCATTTAACACATGGAAAGCATGATTTCACCACAATCAACCAAACATTACAAGTTTAAGGCCAAAAACATAGAAATAGACATACTAGGCCAAAAACATGTACCTCATGCAATATTAGACTCCCTCTAACTATATGCAATTATGCACAACATGGAGTCATACAAGCATGCTTAGATCAACATTAAAATTAGACATGGGTAACATATGATCAAGCAAAATTGCATGAAAATAACTTTTACCACTTGAACCAAGGTAGTAATGTTAAGTCTTCCTTCTCCAAGTGTCCTTCCTTCTTTGTGTGTCAAGAGCTTCCAAAATTTGACTTTGATCATCAATTTCTCAAGCACACCTACAAAAGACAATCAAGTAATTTTTGGTATTCAAATTGCTTTGGATCCAATGGCATTAGTCCCAAAAACCTTAGTCCCCTTAGGAATCCATTTTTCAATTTCATCATTTTTCTTTGAACAAATTAGTCCTTTAGGGACCCAAATGTCTTTAACAATTTTACCTTTGAAAAATCTAGGGGAACTAGATTGTCTTTGATAAAAAATATTTTAACAAAATTAGATTTGGAGCATTCTCCAATTTCACATTTTTGAACATTTTTGTTAAACAATTTCTTTTTGAGGTCATCAATTTCCCTTTAATGATCGTCTTGAACTTTTAGAAGCAAGTTTTGTAAATCCAAATTTTTCTCTCAAAAGCTTCAAACCTTGCTTTAAGTTTGAGATTGGTTTTAGAAAGCAATTCATTTTCGGTTTTCAATTTTGAAAGCAACTTTTTGTTTTTAAAAAACGAAGCCTTGAATTCCAAAACCAACTCATCATAGACTTCTTGTAACTCAAAAGTATAGGACTTTGAACAAGATAAGTTAGAAGTTACCATTGAATCTTCTTTGATGGCCATGAGACAAATGTGGGCTACCTCATTTTCGGTGGGGTCCTCTTCATCACTCTATGTAGCCACATATGCCTTCTTTTTATGGCTTGATCCATTCCTTTTCATTCTCGATTCATGCTTTAATTCTTCTTTGTGGGACTTCATGAATCGGGCAAATTTCTTGAAGAGCTTGGCCATCTCTTCTTCTTCACTATCCTCTCCACTTGAATCTTCTTGTTGGCTTGTGGAGGATTTGAGAGCAACAACATTCACGTCAATGCCTTCCTCAATCATCTTCTTCTCTTTATTCTTCTTCTTCTTCTTCTTCTCCTCTTCCTTTCTTCATAATTTCATGAGTGAGAAAAGACCCCATGAGAGCATCAAACTTCAAGGTCTTGATATCCTTGGCTTCGATGATGGCGGTATTCTTTGAGTCCCATGACTCAGGAAGAAAATAAATAAGCTTTTGAGCAAGCTTGTCTTCCGGAATGATTTCTCTATAGCCTTTAAGTTCATTAGTGATGATAGAGAATCTATCGAACATATTGATGATGTCTTCATCTAGTTCCATCTTGAAGTTCTCGTACTCAAGATTGAGAAGACCAATTTTGGTCTCCTATTCTTAATTGGTTACTTCATGAGTGACTTTAAGCTTGTCCCAAATCTCCTTGGCACTCTCACAAGAAGATACTTTGACATATTCATCCGGGTCAAGTGCACAAAAGAGAACATGCAATGCCCTCGCGTTTAGCTACATCTTCTTGCGATCATCTGCACTCCATTCTGCCTTGCTTCTTTGAGGGACGAACGTGCCATCAAGGACGATATCCCAAAGACGGTAATCTTTGGATCTCAAAAAGAACATCATCCTATTCTTCCAATAGGCATAGTTGGCACTGTCGAAGTAAGGAGGCTTGTCGGTGGATTGCGCCATGAACTCTGGTTGATGTAGAATGGTTGAACACCTCTAGGATCGACTCTTAGATGTTAATTTGATGAAGAGAAGAAGTTTTGATACCAATTGTTGGGAGGCTCAATCGATCAATCGTGTGGCCAAGAGAGGGTGAATTGGTTTTTAGGTGATTAAGGTGGAAGCAAAGGAAATTAAAACTTGACACAACGATTTATAGTGGTTGGAGCTTCTAATCAAGCTCTACATCCACTGCCTTAGCTTCCCGCTAAGGATTTTCCCAAATTCACTAAGAATTTCTTTTTTTTTCTAGGCTCAAGAGGAAACCTTTACAATACTCAAAGCTTCTACCCCAAAGCTTTGAGCAAACCCTCTTTTACAAGAGAAAAGATTTAAGCAAACTAGAAAACCCTCTAAGGTACAATGTTTGCACAATTAAGCTCACTCACCCAAAACCTAACACTTGAGCATATATGACAATTAAGCTCACAAGTGTGATCTACAAAGAAAATTGACAATATTAAGCACTAAAACACTTTCTCTTTCATTGAATGTTGGTCGTTGGTTTCTTTTTCTTCCATGGATGCTTGGAGGTGTCTTTTAAACCCTCTAACAACTTTATGGCCGTTACTAGCCATTGGGGGTTGTTAAGAGCTGTTGGGGACTTCAATTCCAGCCATATATGCAGTTTTGGGTACTCCGATATTGATACGCATGACTCTGGTACCGATACCTACCTTAAATAGAAAGAGTCGTTGGAGCATTTAATACATAAGGGTCTTGGTATGCGATACATGGTATCGGTATGAACCCTACCGTATCGATACAACTAAGCCTGTATCGGTACAAAAATTGGCTACTAGAATTTGGAAAACTTTGGGGATAAAAATTGTATCGGTACTCTTAAAATCATACCGGTATGGGTCAAACTGTATCGGTACTTAATACCTGTTTTTGACAGTTTAGATATTTAAAATCATTTAAAAACATGTAAAAAACCTTTGAAAACATTTCAAACATATTTGTAGCAACATTTTTTTTTGAAAAACTACTCATGTAAGTGTCCCACCCTCGAAATAAAGATTTTTTAAAAGGGGAATATCTTTTGAAAACTCTTGTTCATTTGAAAAAACGATTGAAAACTTGGAGTCGCTACCGGCCACTTGGATAAGGTAGGCCGAACACCACAAAACTAGAGATTTAATATGAAAGGGTCCGAGAGTTGGTTACGCTTGGGGAAGGATTAGCACCCCCATCACGCCCGAAAATCGGTACCAAAATACTTGTTGCTTTTAATCAAAGGAAATTGTCAGAATTTGAAAGAAATTTAATTCGGTGACCTTAATTGAAAATTAACCTTAATTGAACAGACTTTATCAAACTGGTGGATTCAAATTAATTGGACATTTAATTAATAGGGTTGACGATACATCGAACCATAGATTAAACTGACATCAAATAAGCCCGGCTGCCATGATAATTTATGGTTCGAATCCCGCATGTCACCTTTATGCATGATGCAAGCATTTAAAATATGATGTAATGATTTGGATGAGTTTTAATGTTACCTTGAGTTGGTAAGAATTAATTCAAATAATTGGTCAACATCCTTTAAACTCGGACTATTACGACACAAATATCGGGATTAATGAATACCTCTCTTTTTATGATTTAAATTAATCAATTCAAAATAAATAGGTCACATGAATGACAAATAAAATGAATATCACAAAAGGCTTGGAGATTAAACACACAAAGAGACCCCTAAAGCCTTAACCTAAAAGTCCCAAATTATGAGAATTTAATTAGTGATCTAATTATTAATTAAGTGAATCTAATATTAACCCTAAAGTAATTAAACTTAAAAAGCTAGAAAGCCCTAATAAATTATGCATTATCTTGATGATAATTAATCCGATCAATTTTAAACTAGTATCCCAATGAGCCAAGGATACTATTTAAAATGAATCAAGTTAATTAATCATAACTTTAAATTAAAATGTTAGTCTAATTTCCATGTCAATTTTATCTTAAAATGGTAACTAAAGAGTGTTTAAATAATTTAATGAATTTAACATTTATCCCAATAAGCCAAGGATAAACTTAAATTAATTAAACTAGTTCAAACCTTAATCTAACTATGGTTTCAAAAACTAACCATAAATCTAATTTAATTAATTTAAAACTAAGAAGGCCTAATCTAACGAAGGCTTTAAGAAACTAAAACCCAAAATTAATCCGATTAATTTGGTGATCATGCCCCTATAAGACGAGAACACAATCCAAATTAGCCAAATTAATTTGCCTAATCTAATCTAAGCCTTAATTAACCAAAAGCCCATCTAAACTAAGCCCAAGCTATCCTAATTCAAAACTAAGCCCAAAAGAGGAAAAAATGCCCAAAAACATACAAATATATATATATATATATAATGTACATTCTACATTAAAAACAGATTATATATATACAACTATATTATATATTAGAAAGGAACTTATGATTTACATACATTACATAAAACTTGCTTAGTATGTATTATGTATTAAAAGAAATTATGTTATACTAAAAAACTACATATTATATAGAATAAACTATATATTATAAAAAAAACTATATATTATAAAAAACTATATATTATATAAAAACTATATATTATGTAAAAAACTATATATCATGTGAAAACTATGTATTATGTGAAAACTATATGTTACATTTTATAAAAGCAACTAAATGTTATGTATAGCATGTGTAAAGAGCTATGTATTATACTATTCATTACGTTCATAAATTACATTCTATAACATGCATATTAAACATACAGATTCATACATATCAAGCCATATAAACATATATCAATGAGAAATTAAAAGCATAAATACAAAAAAACAGGACCGAAATGCACAAAAAGCTAAAATTTATGGCAGAAATTAAGTATGTATAATAAAAATGGCGATATGGCAAGAAATATGAGAATCTAGGGACTACGAGAATAAATTAAAAAGGCAGAAGCCCTTCTCATGCGTGATTAATCTGGACAGAGGGACCGATAGAGTGATTTACCCATGTAGAAGCCCTTCAGGCGTAATTATAAGGAGGCAGAAGGATTTATAATGCGATTAAACCAATTTTAAAAGGGGGTCGAGTATATATTATAAACAAATCTTTTTATTTGCCTCTTTTGGTAGAATCTGAGGCTAAACTCTCTCTAACCCCCACCTTTTATTCCCAGAACAGGGATGAACACCACCGTGGTGCTCATCCCCAAATGCAGAAACCACCGTGTTCTCTAGAAACCGATGACCGGCCGCCGTTAGCCACCGCTCCGGCCGCCATTGGCCGGCGCCAGAAACCTAAAAAACCCTCCCTTTTATTTTGAAACTAGATCTGAGCTTAGATTTTAAAAAAACCTTTGAAAACTCGCCTTTGCTTCTAAAACCAGTGACCCATAACCCCTTGTTTTTTTCTCTATAAAACCGAGACTCCCTTTAGCTTTTCTCTCATCCAATTCACCATGCACGATCCCAGAAGGTCCGGTAGGCTTGCCATTAGCACAGGAAAGAGACAGACGAACAGGGAGACCAACCGACGCAAGGGTAAACCCTAACTTTACACTTTTCCCTTTTCTTTTTATCTGTATGGGTTCAGTTTTGATATTGATGATAATGCAAAGAAAGAAAAGCAAGAAAAGGGAGGTTACCTCCAAGACTTGAGGTTTCTTCTTCTTCTATTCTAAAATTTTCTGAATGGTTTACAAGTTTTTGGGATTCTTTTTTATATCCCGATATTACATGTGTGTTAAAAAATGACAAATAAAACCTAAAATCCATATTGGTTGCCTCTGTTTTTTTTGTTATTTTTGATATGCTTTTGATTTTCTATCGATATTGTCTTTCTGATCCTTTGATATTGTGTTTATCTTGCATGTGAGTCGTGACGGTCGACTATGGAGGAGGGGAGGTCAGATGGCAAACGGTGGAGCTCTAGCACCGTATTTCTTGTCCCCTTGGCTATCATGGTTGTTCGAGTAGGAGGGAACCAAAGTGAGAAGATGCTTGGAGAGCAAGGATTACAGGAGGCCGTTGGAACTGCCAGCATTGATGATGGTGATGAAACGAGGGTTGAAACGTTAGAAGGTGAACCAACGCACGTGATGTAGTTGAAAAATTGCGTGTGTGGCGTGTGTCGGATATCCAAGGTATCGCGTGTGAATTACAACTGTGAGTAAGAAACTGAAGTGACGGGCGCGTGGGCGCATGGTGGCTTCTGGAAACTTTCCTGCCTTGATCTTAGACCGTTAGATCCGTCCTAGATCTAACAGCTAGGAGTCGGCTGCGCAAAGAGATGAAGAGGGGCATTAGGGTTTTTAGATTAAGGCTTAAGTGTATTTAGGGCCCTATTGGGATGAAATGTATATATATTATTTTTTGGGTTTTAAAGTTGTAAATGGCTGATAAAAATATAAGAACTTGGGCTTTATTTATTTATATATTAGGCTTATTTACTTTAATTAGTCTTTTTCCATTTTTAATAATAATGATAGATAATAATATAATACTAATAATATAACAAAGATGATAGTAATAGTAATAGATAATAATATGATGGCAACAATAATATGACAATAATATTTACATATAATAACGACAACGATAATAATAATAAATATAATAAGTAATAATATAGTAATGATGGTGATAATAATAGTGTTTAGGTTTTTTTTTTATTTTCAACAATAATATAAGGAGCATTATATATATACTTATAATAAGCAAGTAATACTAATCTCTTTTCTTCATTTAGTTTTAATTATATAGATAAAGACAGTAAACAAAACCCTTTATTATGAAAATATAAAATGGGTTAATACCCCATATAAAATTAGTGATTACAGCTGCCCCTCTTTGCTTATCCTTGTAGAACAAGAATAAAGCAAATACTATAAGTATTAATTTTATCCAACTTTCCTATTGGAAGATTTGCTCGTTCGAGGTGACAACGAACAAATCCAAATAGCTTGCTTTTTCGAAGCAGTGAAAACAATGGTGATGTTGACATGTCCTTTCGAAACGATAGTGAACAAGTCAAACTTGTTTCCCTAAGTGGCAGAAACAAAACCAGACAAATACGTCATGAACAAATAGTGTAGATGCGTTCATGCGAAGCGGCAGTGAACAAAAAAGTAAATCTTCAAATGAAAGTCTCGTTCTTCATGGGTCTAAGGGTAGGCTTTCCGACTTCCCTGTCTGAAAATTCCTAAGCTATAGACATTTGCCTCCTTCGCTCTGTAGTCCTTAAGTTGTGAGTTTGAAATTCCTCGTTCACAGTCTCTCATGATTTTGCCTTGTTGTTTACCTTTTCTCTTACAGAGCATATGGTCTGACCTTTGAACCTGTAACAGACAAATTGTTATGAGGGAAAGAGTTAGCATGCACCTATCCTAAGGATGTTTATCTAAGTATGATGTATGAATAAAGTCTATTTTCTTGGACACTTTCTCTTCTTGGTTCTTCAAATTCAATATTCTCTTGTTCTTCTGTTCTCTTTTTGGCAATGGCGTTGCCCAATCTCTTACTCGGGTTCGCCCATAATACCCCTATTTTCTCAAGTCCCTGATCCTTTTGTTCTAAAGCGCATTTTCAGGTTTTCACTTTATAAATGTTTTTCTTTTCTCTTTTTTCTTTTTCTTCCTTCTTTTTTTTTCTTTTTTTTCTTTCTTTTTCTTTTTCCTTTTCTTCTTCTTATTCTTCTTCTTTCTTTATTTTTTTCTTTTCTTTTTCTTTCTATTTTTTTGTTCTTTTTCTTTTGGGCGCCCTTTCAGGTTTTCGCCTCTTACTCAAAGCCTTGTCTCGGTGGATCTTGTCAAATTCACCTCCTATGATCTTTTGCCTTATCTTTGGCGAACTCCTTTCTTATTTGGGAATAGTCTTGCACTTAATAGGTTAAATCATAGTAATGCCAAGAAATCCTATAACACCCATTTCCCGGTCTGGTAGAGAACTGGGTTAGAAAGCGTTATTAGAAAACAAATTTGAAAGTTCAGAGACAGACTCAGGGTTTGGGATTTATTCAAAAGGTCTTATTAATCATTCTTAGGACGTAACGAACTGATTCATTACTAATATTATCAGAAATTTGGGTCAATTTAAACCTTTTAAACTAAAAGGACTAATCGCAAACTTTCCAAATTAGCGATCCTAATCCGAATTCTTTATTACCAACGTGTACTTAAACTTACCAATTATTGATCTGTGAAGTTTCGTTACTATCGAATATCATTCACCTAATCAATTAGACTGTATCGTTATTAGTGACCAATTTGCAAACTGCCTAAAACTTCTTTTTATTCTTAATATCAGAATTAACTAACACCGTATCGATACCCTAGGGGCCGTATCGATACACTAAGCCTAATTTCAGATTTCCAGATTCAAGGATGTCAAGCATGTACCGATACAGCTAAGCCCGTATCGATACCAGTTGACTGCGTTGACCCCGTATCGATAAGCTATAAGACTGTATCGGTACCATTTTTCAAACGAAATTCTAGTGACCAATTTTTGCACTGATACGCCTTGTTCTTTAAGCCAAATTTATGCCTAACCGTACCGATACGCCATCACCTGTATCGATACACCTTGACCTGTAATGACATAATTTTACTAGTTTTTAATAGATTTACCTAATCAAACTTTATTCAAATTTTATCGAATTTTACCAGAAATCCTAAAAAGAGTATTTCTAATCGTGTGTCAACTTTCAAGGCATTTCAAATTCGTTTACCAAGGTTTTACCAATTAGTGCATTTAGGCTCATTTTAGCTAGTTTACCAAGTTCAAAACATACCATTAGGTATGTACACCACCTAGACACTATTAGGCTTATACAACCATATCAAAATAAGTCATTACAACCATTCTAAACCTTATGCCACCTTACTAGGAGTTCGAAAACAAAAGTAAACATACATATAGCTTACGAAAGTGACTTGCAACCGGGAGATTACACGATCGGAGTTCAGAAAATCTCAAGACCCTGAAATGCACGAGACACAAATATGTTAGGCTTACATAGCCTAGTGAGGTAGTCATAACAACATAAGCAATAACAATACATAAATGGCATATTGGCATACTTAATTATCATAATCGCATTCTTTTAATCACAAGGTCTCATGCTTAGGCCATTTATCATAATTGTACATAATCATAATAAAGCTTATACATATTTAAATTCCCTTGGTCATAAAACAATATATGCATTTAAACTGAAATCCTATTCCTACATAACAATTACCAATCATATAAACATATCATTCCCTTTGGACAATGTAACAAATGGATGCACGAATTCCCCTTTACACCACACATATATCGAAAAATAGGTCGTAGCCACATATAACAGAAAATAGGCCATGGCCTTGAGCCATAGCTCTGGATAGTATCCCTTACACAATCCATCCTTATTTCTCCCACAAATAGGCCGTAGCCCCGGACCTTAGTTCAATCCCTTATTTATACGAGATCAAATAACCCTATAGAATGCCAATTGTATCCAAAACTTACAAATGTCCAAGGTTATACATGTATCATCATAAAACTTACCTTTATGCCTATAGGCCATAGCATATCGAAATCGGAATTGAGCCTTAGCTCCTTATAATGGGTCATATGATATATGTACCATATCATATTCATGGAATATTCATATCGGATTCATATATAGCATATTCATTGCATATTCATATCGGATTCACATATAGCATATTTCAATATAGTACACGAACTTACCCATATCAACCATATCGAAGACTTACCATGCTAGCCATTAGCATCCACACATGTTTGCTCTATGTGAGCCTTCAAACAAAATGCAATTATAACATAAACGAATGCAACATGATGGCTCATTGCCTATCCCTTGACACTACTACACTCACCTTGATTACGGAAGCTTTTAGGATTCCCAAATTTCAATTCCTTTGCTCTTAGACTTGATTGGAGATGATAGACCGTTCTCCAATTTTTGAGCTAGGAAAAACATAAGGAATTGTCATAACCAATATAACAACATGGTTAAAGAATAGGCTTAGAGTTTACAACTCAAAATTAAATTCTAATTGCCTATGGAATCCGACAATTGAAGGAGGGCTTCTTCTTACCCAACTGATAGCTTTTTGATGGAGTCTTCAAATCAAAGAACACTTGAGTTTAAGGTGGCCAACAAGAGAGGTGTGTGCTTACTTGAGGTAGGAGACAACAATGGATGAGCTTTCTTATTTGAAGACAAGGTTTTTGGGTTTTGCTTTCAAGAGTTCAAAAGATGAGAAATTCATATTATTTCATTCTTTTAACACTTATTTGGTCATTCTAATCATGGCCCACCCATCCTTCAACCAATAGAAACATTTTCTCTATCCAAGGGTTTTCCTAAACCCAATGGTCACTAGCTTTTAAAGTTGGCTAATGACTTTAATAGTCATATTTTATTATGACTTTCATGTGGGGAAGGCCAAGCAAAGAGGTGAGTAAGCGCTTGCTTCAATTTCCTTTAATTTGGGCTTCAAACAGATTCGAAATTGGGGACCCGTATAGATACCCTTATGGATGTATTGATACGCTCAGGCTAAAACAGGTAAGTTAGTTATTGGCAGTTGGACCGTATCAATACTGGCTTGACCGTATCGATACACCTAGCTCAAAATTTGCGTTTTGGCTTTGAATTTCATATAAAGAAGTTTGTTACTCAAATAGGAACAAAATGTAACTTTATTGCACAAGAGAGGTACAGAGGTCAATCATTACTAACGGTTAACACGTCGGATTCAAAATTTCCGATCACTAGAACCTACTTTCGACTAGGCTGGTTTTCGGGATGTGACAACTCTCCTCCTTTAAGAAAATTCGTCCTCAAATTTTCACATCAAGGAAAGAGGCGGGGATACTGCTTCCGCATGGTTTCTTCAGGTTCCCTCGTTGCCTCTTCAACCGAGTGGCTTCTCCAAAGAACTTTCACTAAGGGCACAAACTTGTTTCAAAGCCTTTTGACTTCTCGTGCAAGGATCTGCATAGGTTATTCCTCGTACATCAGATTGGACTAAATTTCTATAGACTCTGGCTCAATTACATGGGAAGGATCTAACCAGTACTTCCGTAACATAGATATATGGAAGACATTATAAATTTGACTTAATTCCTCAGGGAGAGCTAGTCGGCAAGCAACATGTCCAATTTTCTCGATCACGTCGAACGGACCAACAAACAAGGACTTAGTTTCTCCTTTTTGCCAAAACGAAGGATCTTCTTCCACATAGACACTTTAAGGAAGACCTACTCACCAACCTTGTATTGAATATCTCTTCTCTTTAGATCAGCATAAGTCTTTTGTCGATCAAATGCTACTTTGAGCTGATCACAGATAATGGTCACCTTTTCTTCGGTTTCCCGAAGTAAGTTAGGGCCTAACATTTTACCTTCTCCGAGTTCGGTCCAACAAAGAGGAGTTCTACATATCCTCCCATAAAGAGCTTCATACGGAGCCATTTGAATCAAAACTTGGTAGCTATTATTGTAAGCAAATTCTACCAACGGCAGGGGTTTCTTCCACGTATTCCCGAAGTCAAAAACACAGGCTCGGTGCATATCTTCCAAAATCTACAAGAAAGAATCAGAATTCATATGAGTTACTTATACACCTGGTCTGGTAGGGATCCAGGTCGGACAGTGTTATCGGAAGACTAATCGGAGGTTAAAAAAAGGGTTCAGAGTTCAAAGCCTAATCTAAATATCATATTGATTATTCTTAAGACTTAACCATTTTGTTTGTTACTAAACCTAATCGGAGTTTGGGTCAATTTTAAACTTTTCTTAACCTTAGGGACTAAATTGTAAATTTTTACCAATTATTGATTTTAATCTAATTTCATATTATTAATTGAAATTAAACTCTCCAGTTATTGATCTACGGGTTCCAATTAAACCAATTTGATACTTTACGAAAAATCAGTTCTGTGACTTAACTAAATTTACCAAATTTTACCAGTACACTTATAAACCATGTTCCTATTGGCACGTCAAATTTTAGGGCGTTCGGAATCCATTTACTAAGTTTTCACCTTAGGCTCATTTTAGGCACTTTTTAACCATTTTAACCAACCCAAATCTAGTCATTCTAAACATACAACAAAACCATATTACCAAGTCATCATACAATCATAGAAAGGCTTATACAAAACAAGTTGGACCATATGCAACTTTACTAGGAGTTTATAGCAAAAGATAACATACATATATGACAGAAAAGTGACTTGCAACCACAACAACACGATCAAGGCTTGGAATTTCTCAAGGTCCTGAAAATGCATGAGACACACATGTTAGGCTTACATAGCCTAGTAATGTAGTTATAACAATTACAATAAATGATCAATAATATGAATGGCATGATGATTAAATATACAAGTAGTAATATTACACCATACACAATTCATGCTTATTATAGCTATTATCATGCTTTCATATTCATATATTACAATTCACATATTCGTTTCATAATTCATATTGTCATAGCACAATTTATAGACACCTATCACATTAGGTACCATTGGATACACGGATTCCCTTGTACACCAATACATATTACAGAGAGTGGGCCGTAGCTCTTGAGCCGTAGCTCCAAAGATATATCCCTTACACAATCGACCTTATTTCCCCCACATATAGGTCGTAGCCCAGGAGCTTAGTCCTTCCTTACTCAACAGAGCTTAATAATCCTATGGCATGCCACTTGTATCCAATGTCCATAATTACACAAATTCACATAGTCCATATCTTTCAAGTCATATCATGTAAAATATCAAAATGAGCCATAGCTCCATATCATGTGACATTCCATATCATTTTCATATACCATATACATGTAACATATCATAGTCATATTTGTACATATCAAAACAATGCAAGGCACTTACCAGATTCGCCAATTAAATTCAACACGGTTGCTCTACATGAGCCCTTAAACAAATACAAACATAACCACAAAATAATGCAACGGGATGGTACCGAGCCTATCCCTTGACACAACTACACTCACCTCGACAACCTATTGTTTTTAAGACTCTCGGATAACATCGCCTTTATCCTTAGCTTTCGAAAGGGATGACGGTTGTTCTTTATCAACCTCTTGAGCCAACCGATTATGACGATTCAAATTTGTTAAACCAAAAAAATTGAGCTTATCAAACTATCACTGAATTGATTTGTTTGTTCCCTATTTTCTATATATATGTTGCGCAACAATCCCCCCATTTATATACAATTAGCCGGCCTCGCATTTACTTTCTCCATGCTCCACGAATATGGGAGCCATGGCAATTTTAAGGGGCATGGCCCTTTTGCTTTGGCCACGTGGTGGGCAACATGCCACCTTGCCCATTGTTGCGCCATGTTTCCCCAAACGTGGGGAATTCACGACAATTCCCTTCAATTTGAAGGAATTGGCCATGGGTCCCCCACTCAACGTCATCATCATCTCATTATTTTTTAATGTTAATAATAATAATAGTAAACTATTACAGTTAGCCTGAGTAACATTCACTACTTCAAGCTAGGTACAAGATCGAGCAAATTATATAACCGGTACCAAATATTCGATCACCGGAACATAATCCCGACTAGACTGGTTTTCAAGGTGTAACAACTCTCCCCTTTAAGAAAATTTGTCCTCAAATTTTCACTTCAGGCGAATAGATGAGGATATTGTTTCTGCATAGTCTTCTCGGGTTCCCATGTTGCCTCTTCAACAGAATGACTTCACCATAAAACTTTCACTAAGGGCACAGTCTTGTTACGAAGCCTCTTGGTCTCTCGTGCGAGGATCTGAACAGGTTCTTCCTCGTATATCAGATTAGACTTCCACAGACTCTGATTCAATCACATGGGAAGGATCTGACCGGTACTTGCGTAGCATAGATACATGGAAGACATTGTGAATCTAACTTAATTCCTCGAGGAGGGTTAATCGGTAAGCAACGGGTCCAACTCTTTTAGTCATTTCGATCGGGCCAATGAAACGGGGACTTAACTTTCATTTCCTTCCAAAACGAAGAATCTTCTTCCACGAAAATACCTTAAGGAAGACCTTTTCACCAACCTCGTACTGAATATCTCTCATGCCTAGGTCAGCATAGGACATGTGTCAGTCAAAGGCAACTTTAAGCCGGTTACGAATAATGGTAGTCATTTTTTCGGTTTCCCAAAGTAAGTCAGGACCTAGCACCTTGCCTTCACTGAGTTCAGTCCAACAAAGAGGAGTCCTGCACCTCCTTCCATAGAGAGCTTCATGCGGAGCCATTTGAATTGAAGCTTGGTAACTGTTATTGTACACAAACTCAACCAAGGGTAGGGATTTCTCCTATGTATACCCGAAGTCGATGACACAGGCTCGGATCATATCTTCTAGAATCTACAAGGAAGAATCATGATTGGTACAAATACTTATTCACATAACTTCGAGAAGGGTTTAGAGTTACCTGAATAACTCTTTTAGATTGGCTGCCAGTTTGAGGATGGAAAGCAATGCTAAGATGCACTCGCGTTCCCAAGGCCTCATCTAAGGTCCTCTAAAACCGAGATGTAAATCGTGGGTCATGATTGGAGATGATAAATACCGGAATTTAGTGTAAATGAATAACTTCACGGATGTACAACTCCGCGAGCTTAGGCAAGCTGAAATCAATTCTTACTGGAAGGAAGTGAGCAGACTTGGTGAATCGATCCATAATAACCCAAATGGCATCATTTTTATTCAGAGTCAAAGGTAGACCACTTACAAAGTCCATTGTTATACGCTCCCATTTCCTTTGCGGAAGTTCGATGGGCTGCAGAAGACCCGTAGGTACCTTGTGCTCGGCTTTGACCCGTTGGTAAGTGAAACACCTAGCTACGTAGTCTGTGATTTCATTCTTCATACCAGACCACCAATAGATCTCATTCAGATCTTTATACATTTTGATAGCTCTAGGGTGAACATGGAAATGTCTAGAATGAACTTCACTTAGGATTTGGTTTCGAAGATCATCATCATTAGGAACTCAAATGTAGTTGTAGAAACACAGTAACCCTCTAAAATTCAAAGCAAAGTCAGGATCTGAGCTATCATTGACCTTAGCAATAAGGGGTTGCAACTCCTCATCAGTTTCTTGGAGTGCCTTAATTTGAGATACAATGTTGGAGTGAAATCTCAGCTCAGCTAACAATTTTCCATGCTTTCTGAGTCAGAAGTGAGCATTAAAGCATCTCGAAGAAGAAGTGGGCTTCCGACTAAGAGCGTTAGCCACCATATTGGCTTTACCGGGATGATAGTCAATAACTAATTCATAATCTTTCAATAGCTCCATCCATCGGTGTTGATGAAGGTTTAACTCTTTCTGAGTTAGGAGATATTTCAAGCTTTTGTGATCAGTGTAGAGATAACACTTCTTACCATAAAGATAATGCCGCCAAATATTCAAAGCAAACACAACTGCGGCAAGTTCCACATCATGAGTCGGGTAATTTAGCTCATGAGGCTTAAGTGACGTGAGGCATAAGCTATGACTTTGCCTTCTTGCATCAGAACATAGCCTAATCCTAGGTGAGATGCATCACTGTACACGATAAAGTCATTGCCCGACTCGAGTTGCACTAACGTCGAGGCATGAGTAAGGACTTGCTTGAGCTGGTCAAAACTCCTTTGCTGATCAATAGTCCACACAAAATGGGTATCCTTGCAGAGAAGCTTCGTTAAGGGTGCTGCAAGCAATGAGAATCCCTTAACAAATCTACGGTAATAGCCTGTAAGGCCCAGAAAACTAGGAACTTCTCCCACATTCTTCGGAGGGATCCAATCAAGAGTTGCTTGGATCTTCTTTGGGTCCACTTGAATTCCCACAGAAGATATTACATGGCCAAGAAAGAATACTTCAGACAGCCAAAATTCACATTTACTAAACTCGGCATAGAGCTATTTCTCCTAAAGGGTCTGGAGAAATATCTGGAGATGTTCTTCATGAGAAACAGAGTCTTTAGAATATATCAGAATGTCGTCTATAAAGACAACCACAAACTTATCGAGATAGGGCCAGAATACACAATTCATCATATCCATAAAGGCTGCAGGTGCATTCGTGAGCCCAAAAGGCATCACCAAAAATTCATAGTGACCATATCTAGTCCAAAAGATAGTCTTTGGAATGTCAGACTCCTTTACCAGCATTTGTTAGTATCTGAATCGAAGATCTATCTTGGAGAAGACAGAAGCATCCTTCAACTGATCAAAGAGGTCATCGATCCTCGAAAGTGGGTACTTGTTCTTGATCATCACTTTATTCAATTGACGATAATCAATGCATAGACGCATTGATCCATCTTTCATCTTGATTAACAAAACTGGTGCTCCCCAAGGTGAGGAACTCGGCCGAATGAATCCCTTATCTTGGAGGTCTTAGATTTGAACTTTTAGTTCCTTTAACTCTACCAGAGCCATTCTGTATTGAGTAATAGAGACCGAAGTATTTCTAGGTTGCACTTCTATCCCAAATTCTACTTCACGGGTGGGAGGGAGTCCTGAAAGTTCATCAAGTAAAACATCAAGAAATTCCTTCACAACTGATACCTCTTCGGGCTTCAAATTCTTCTTAGACTCCATGGTATACACGAGGCTCTTTTTAGGCTCGGGTTTGGGCTTCATCAAGGTTATGCTCTCCTTACCGAGTCCATAGAGGTACAATTTCTTCTTTGAACAATCTACCCAAGCTTGGTGTTCAGCTAGCCAATTAAGGCCAGGGATAAGATCGAACTTATGGAAAGGCAAAGCCATCAAATCGGCCAGAAATGAGATCCCTCAGATCTTTGGAGGACATGCTTTACAAATTATTCGAATGGTCACACTATCCCTAAAGGATTAGAAACAACTATCTCGGAAGCAACATATTCACATTCTAGAGCATACTTTTCAATCAAGGGTTCACTAATAAAGGAATGTGTGGATCCTGGGTCTATCAAAGCATAAACAAGTTCATAAAATAACTCAACCATACATGCAATCACATCAGGATCATCCTCTTTCTCGCGACCTCAAACGTGGTACATTTGGGCTGAAGTCTGCGGTTCATGTCCAGCTGGAGGAGTATTATTGTTGTGAGGTCTACCTGCAGATCCGGATGGTACTAGCTTTGCTCCTCTCCCCTTATTAGGATTGTTCTGAGAAGCTACATATGTAGGAGCCTAGGGGTTCTGTGTTCACTGATAGATGAAGTGGCAAAACTCTCCACAAAGGTAACAAGAACCGGAATTCCTACGGCACTACCCCCGAGTGCCTTTTCTGGCAGAAATTGCATAAGGGAATCTGGGAACCCTTTGTGGAACCACTCGTGCTATCCATTGAAGCTGTGCGGGTAACGGTTGTTTCGACAGACTGAGACTCAGGTACATACCAGATCAACGTAACTGTTGGTAGGTAGTAGACTTTTGGTCCCATTGCCTTCACTTTTTTGGGACGTGGGTAACTTAGAATCATCTCAGAACCTCTTATCAGGTCAAGTTTGGTCCCCCTTTCTCCTCTCGAAGGCTCTCTGTGAAGCTTCGGTTGTGATGGCCCGATTGAGAAGAGTCTGGAAGTCCTCGATCTCCAGAGCAACGGAGAGAGGACAAAGTTCATCACAAAGGCCGTCTATAAACATTATGCATTTCCCTTCTCAGTACGAATGCTTTCGGCACCATATCTTGCATACTTACAGAAATTGTGGATGTACTGCTCCACTAGTCTTCCCCCTTACCTGAGATGGAGGAATTTCTTGCGTCTTTCTACAATGTAGTGCTCGCTGATGTACTTCTTATGGAACTCCTGAAGAAAAAAATCCCACATGACACGATGTTCAGGAATAGTGAGGGTCACCGTATCCCACAAGCTTTGAGCCTCTTCAACTATCTAGGCTAGGGCACATTCAAGCTTATGCTCCCCGGGACACTTCATTTGCTTATTCAGCACTTTCAAAGTGTTCTCCAGCCAATATTCTGCGATCTCAGGGTTATCCAGGTCCTAGCCAGTGAACGTATACACAAGATATTGCTTGAGCTTATCAATAGAGGCTCTCGAAGTAGGCAGAGAAGCCTCAGCAGGTGGGGGAGGTGGTTCTTGTCGGAGAGACACCACCATTTTTTTAATCATGTCCGCCATAGACATCACTTATGCCTGCTGAGCGGGTGGCATTGATGGAGGGTGAGGTGGGTCGTTCTGTCCCACACACTCAGGCTGGATTTCAAGTCTCAAGTTGTTCCCTTGATTGAAGGAGGAACCAGGATTGGATTCATTCACTACCCTTCTATCGGTAGGAGCAGACATTTTAAATCTAATTACACGGAATGATTAAATCGTGTAAGTTGCAAGTCACAAAATACATATTCAAATAACTCCTAAGTGGCATATATAGACACAGACTCATAACGGATTCCTGGTTAGTCCTAGAATCGACTAAACCTGGCTCTGATACCACAATTGTAACACCCCTTTCCTGGTCTAGTAGGGATCCGGGTCAGATAGTGTTATCGGAAGACTAATTGGAGGTTCGGAAAAGGGTTCAGAGTTTAAAGCCTAATCTAAGTATCGTATTGCTTATTCTTAAGACTTATCCACTTTGTTTGTTACTAAATTTAATCGGAGTTGGGGTCAATTTTAAACTTTTCTTAGCCGTAGGGACTAAATTGTAATTATTTACCATTTATTGATTTTAATCCGATTTCATATTACCAATTGAAATTAAACTCTCTAGTTATTGACCTAAGGGTTTCATTATTAGAATCTATCGATTTACCAAGCCAATTAAACCAATTTGAGACTTTACGAAAAATCAGTTCTGTAACTTAACTAAATTTACCAAATTTTACCAGTACACTTATAAACCATGTTCCTATTAGTACGTCAAATTTCAGGGCGTTCGGAATCCATTTACTAAGTTTTCACCTTAGGCTCATTTTAGGCACTTTTTAACAATTTTAACCTATCCAAATCTAGTCATTCTAAGCATACAACAAAACCATATTACCAAGTCATCATACAATCATAGAAAGGCTTATACAAAAAAAGTTGGACTATATGCCACTTTACTAGGAGTTTATAGCAAAAGATAACATACATATATGGCATGAATGTGACTTGCAACCGCAACAACATGATCAAGGCTCAAAATTTCTCAAGCTCCTGAAAATGCATAAGACACACATGTTAGGTTTACATAGCCTAGTGAGGTAGTTATAACAATTACAATAAATGATCAATAGTATGAATGGCATGATGATCAAATATACAAGTAGTCATATTACACTATACACAATTCATGCTTATTACACCTATTCTCATGCTTTCGTATTCACATATTACAATTCACATATTCATGTCATAATTCATATTGTCATAGCATAATTTATAGACACCTATCACATTAGGTACCATTGGATACATGGATTCCCTTTTACACCAATATATATAACAAAGAGTGGGCTGTAGCCCTTGAGCTGTAGCTCCGGAGATATATCCCTTACGCAGCTGACCTTATTTCTCCACATATAGGCTGTAGCCCTGGACCATAGTCCTCCCTTACTTAAACGAGCTCAATAGTCCCATGGCATGCCAATTGTATCCAATGTCCATAATTACATAAATTCACATAGTCCATATCTTTCAAGTCATATCAAGTCAAATATCAAAATGAGCCTTAGCTCCATATCATGTGACATTCCATATCATTTTCATATACCATATACGTGTAACATATCATAGTCATATTTGTACATATCAAAGCAATGCAAGGCATTTACTGGATTTGCCAATTGAATTCAACACGGTTGCTCTACGTGAGCCCTTAAACAAATACAAAAATAACCACAAAGTAATGCAACGGGATGGTACCGAGCCTATCCCTTGACACAACTACACTCACCTCGACAACCCGTTGTTTTTAAGACTCTCGGATAACATCACCTTTATCCTTAGCTTTCGAAAGGGATGACGGTTGTTCTTTATCAACCTCTTGAGCCAATCGATTGTGACGACTCGAATTTGTTAAACCAAAAAAATTGAGCTTATCAACCTATCATTGAATCGATTTGTTTGTTCCCTACTTTCTCTATATCTATTGCGCAACAATCCCCCCCATTTATATACAATTAGCCGGCCTCCCATTTGCTTTCTCCATGCTCCACGAATATGGGAGCCGTGGTAATTTTAAGGGGCATGACCCTTTTGCTTTGGCCACATGGTGGGCGACATGCCACCTTGCCCATTATTGCGCCATGTTTCCCTAAACGTGGGGAATTCACGGCAATTCCTTTCAATTTGAAGGAATTGGTTGTGGGTCCCCTACTCAACGTCATCATCATTTTATCATTTTAATAATAATAATAATAAACTGTTATAGTTAGCCCGAGTAACCTTCACTGCTTGAAACTAGGTACAGGATTGAGCAAATTACATAACTGATACCAAATATTTGATCGCCGGAACGTAATCCCGACTGGACCAATTTTTGGGGTGTGACAAACCCTTTCAGATTGACCATCGGTTTGAGGATGGAAAGTAGTGCTTAGGTGCACTCGAGTTCCCAAAGCCTCTTGCAGGGTCCTCCAAAACCGAGATGTAAATCATCGAATGGACCAATTTTTGGGGTGTGACAAACCCTTTCAGATTGACCATCGGTTTGAGGATGGAAAGTAGTGCTTAGGTGCACTCGAGTTCCCAAAGCCTCTTGCAGGGTCCTCCAAAACCGAGATGTAAATCATGGATCACGATCGGAGATAGTAGATAATGGAACTCCGTGTAGACGAATGACTTCATGGATGTATAGCTCTGCGAGCTTAGGCAAACTGAAATGCATTCTCACTGAAAGGAAATGAGTAGACTTACTGAATCGGTCCATAATGACCCAAATAACATCATTCTTCTTCAGAGTCATTGGCAACCTGCTTATGAAATCTATCGTAATACGCTCCCATTTCCACTGTAGAAGCTCGATAGGCTGTAGAAGTCCAGTAGGCACCTTGTGTTCGGCTTTGTCTCATTGGCAAGTCAAGCACTTAGCCACGAAGTTCATAACTTTATTTTTCATACTGGACCACCAATATAACGCTTTTAGGTCCCTTTACATTTTGATAGCTCCCGGATGAATGGAGAAAAGGCTAGAATGAGCTTTACTTAGGATCTAATTCTGAATATCATCATCATCGGGCACACAGATACAGTTGCGGAAACACAACAAGCCTTTGGAATTCATAGCAAAGTCAGGATTTGTGTTATCCTTGACCTTAGCAATGAGAGGTTGCAACTCCTCATTGGCTTCTTGGAGTGCTTTGATTCGAGATAT
Source organism: Hibiscus mutabilis (assembly GCA_019671005.1). Lineage (NCBI taxonomy): Eukaryota > Viridiplantae > Streptophyta > Magnoliopsida > Malvales > Malvaceae > Hibiscus > Hibiscus mutabilis. The sequence continues at coordinate 17,289,283 of CM033717.1, read as the reverse complement.
AATGGTTGACTGAACTCTCAATTCAGCTAACAACTTGCCATGCTTCTTGAGTCAGAAATGAGCATTCAAACACTTTGGAGAAGAAGTAGGTTTCCGATTGAGAGCATCAGCTACGACATTGGCCTTACCAGGATGGTAATCAATAACCAAGTCGTAATCTTTCAGAAGTTCCATCCACCTACGCTGATAGAGATTCAACTCTTTCTGAGTCAAAAGATACTTTAAACTTTTGTGATCAGTGTACAAATAACACTTTTCACCGTACATATAGTGCCGCCAAATCTTCAAAGCAAACACAACTACGGCTAACTCCAGGTCGTAGGTTGAATAGTTTAACTCGTGAGGTTTGAGTTGAAGTGAAGCATAAGCTATGACTTTGCCTTCTTGTATCAGTACACAGACTAGTCCCAGGTGGGATGCATCCCTGTACTCAATGAAGTCTTTACCTGACTAGGGTTGCACTAAAACATGAGCATGAGTAAGGACTTGCTTAAGCAAATAAAAACTCCTTTTTTGATCCACTATCCATACAAAGAGAGTTTCCTTATGGAGAAGCTTCGTCAAGGATGCAGCAATTGTGAATCTACGGTAGTAGTCTACAAGGCCTAGAAAACTACGAACTTCTCCAACATTCTTCGGAGGAATCCAATCAAGGATTGCCTGAATCTTCTTTGGGTCAACTTGGATTCCCGCGGAAGAGATCACATGGCCAAGAAAAAATACTTCGGATAGCCAGAATTCACATTTGCTGAATTTGGTGTACATTTGTTTCTCTCGGAGAGTCTGAAGCACAATCCGAAGATGTTCTTCATGAGTAGCAACATCTTTTGAATAGATCAAAATATCATTTATGAACACCACCATGAACTTATCTAGGTAAGGTCGGAACACACGATTCATCAAATCCATGAAGGCTGGAGGTGCATTCATAAGTCCAAATGGCATTACTAGGAATTCATAGTGGCCATATCTAGTTTGGAAGACAGTGTTTAGAACATCCGACTCCTTCACTAACATTTGATAATACCCAAATTGAAGATCTATCTTTGAGAAGACAGAAGCATCTTTCAACCGATCGAAAAGGTCATCGATCCTAGGCAACAGGTACTTGTTCTTGATTGATAGGTTGTTCAACTGACGATAGTCAATTTATAGGTGCATTGATATGTCTTTCTTCTTAACAAACAAAATCGGTGCTCCCTAAGGTGAGGAACTCGGTCGAATGAACCCCTTATCCAAAAGGTCTATGATTTGGGCTTTTAGCTCTACAGGAGCTATCCTATATGGAGTACTGGAGACTGGAGTAGTCCCAGGTTGTACTTCTATCCTGAATTCCACTTCTCGAGTGGGAGAGAGTCCTGAAAGTTCATCGGGGAACACATCGAGAAACTTTTTCACAACTAGTACCTCTTCGAGTTCTAAATTTTCTTTAGACCCCATGGCACACATAAGAGTCTTATTAGGCTTGGGTTCGGTTTTCATCAAGGTTATACTTTTCTTACCGAGTTCTCAGAGATATAACTTCTTATTATAGTAGTCCACCCACGTTTGGTGTTCACCTAGCCAATCGAGGCCTAGGATGAGGTCGAACTCATAAAAGGGCAAGGACATCAGATTGGTCAAAAATGGGATCCCTTGGATCCTCAAAGGACAAGCTTTACAAACCCATCGAATAACCACACTATCTCCTAACATATTAGAAACAATCATCTCGAAAGTAATAGGTTCAGGTTCTAAAGCATACTTAGCAATCAAAGGTTCACTAATGAAAGAGTGCATAGAGCCCGGATCTATTAAAGCATAAACATGATCAGAATATAATTCCACCTTACCTACAATCACATCACGATTATCCTCCTGCTCACACCCTCGAACGTGGTACATCTGGGCTAAATTCTGAGGGTCACGACTAGCCGAAGGGGCATTAGTGTTGCGAGGTCTCCCTGCGAATCCAGACTGCATCTTCTTTACTCCTATTCCCATACTAGGATTATTTTGAGAAGCCACGACAGTAGGGGCATTTGGGTTCTGCGGACACTATTTGATGAAGTGGCCAGATTCATCGCAGAGATAGCACGATCTAGATTGTTTACAACACTGCCCTAGGTGCCTCTTCTGGCAAAAGTTACATAGAAGAATCTGAGAACCCTTCGCGAAACCACCCGTACCATCTAATAAAGTTGTACGAGTAACAAATGTTCCTGCAGACTGGAATTATGGAACATAGCCAAAATCATGGCAACTACTGAAAAATGGCAGACTTATGGTCCCATTACCTTCCATTCTTCTGTGGCATAGGAGGCTTGAAGTCATTTCGAAACCTCTTATCAGATTGGGCTTGATTCCTTTTTCTTTTTTTAAATGCCTTCTGGGAGGCTTCAGTAGAAATGGCTCGGTTGACAAGTGTTTGGAAATCCTCTATCTCCAAAGTAACAAAGAGATGACGTAATTTGTTATAGAGGTCGTCAATGAACATTCGACACTTCTTCTTTTCTGTGTGGATGATCTCGGTACCATATCTATCGTACTTGCAGAAGTCGTGGATGTACTGCTCCAAGGGTCTTCCCCCTTATCTCAGATGGAGGAACTTCTTATGCCTCTCAGCGATGTAGTAGTCACTAACGTACTTCTTGCAGAACTCTTGAAGGAAGAAGTCCTACGTAACTCGGTGTTTGGGCACGATGAGCTTCATAGTGTCCCACCAATTCTGTGATTCTTCGGCGATCAAAGCCAAGGCACATTCTAGCTTATGCTCCTCAGGGCATTTCATTTGCTTGTTCAGAACTTTGAGAGTATTCTCCAGCCAGTATTTTGTGATCTCGAGATTATCCAGGTCCTGGCCGGTGAAGGTATAAATCGGATACTGCTTGAGCTTACCAATAGGAGCTCTCGATGTAGGCAGAGGTGCTTCAGCAGGCTGAGGGAGTGGTTTTTGCCAGAGTGACACAATCACTTGCTTAATAATGTCAGCCATGGACATCAAGTATTCCTGCTGAGTAGGTGGCATTAGAGGAGGGTGAGGTGGGTCGTTTCGCCCTACTTGTTCAGGCCTTGCTTCGGTCCTCAAATTATCCTCATGAGTCGAGGAAGAGCCAGGATTGGGTTCATTCACAACGCGTCTATCAGTAGGCCCAAATATTTTCAAGTCTAGGTACACAGAAAGATTGAATCGTGTAAGCTGCAAGTCACAGATATCGTATACAAATAACTCCTAGGTGGAATAAGTACATATGAACTAGTAAAGGGCTTCAGTTTAGTCCTAGAATCGATTAAACCTAGGCTCTGATACCACAATTGTAACATCCCTTTCTCGGTCCGGTAGAGAATCGGGTCGGAAAGCATTATCAGAAAACAAATTCAAAATTTTAGAGATTGACTCGGGGTTCGAGATTTATTCTAAAGGTCTTTTTAATCATTCTTAGGACTTAACGAACTGATTTGTTACTAATCTTATCAAAAATTTAGGTCAATTTAAACTTTTTAAACTAAAAGGACTAAATCGCAAATGTTACAAATTAGTGATCCTAATCCAAATTCTTTATTACCAACTTGTACTTAAACTTACCAATTATTGATATGTGAAGTTTCGTTACTATCAGATATCATTTACCTAATCAATTAGACCGTATAGTTATTAGTGACCAATTTGCAAACTACCTAAAACTTCTTTTTATTCTTGATAACAGAATTAACTAACACCGTATCGATACCCTAGGGACCGTATCGATACGCTAAGCCTAATTTCAGATTTCCAGATTCAAGGATGTCAAGCCCGTACCGATACAACTAAGCCCGTATCGATACCAGTTGACTGCGTTGACCTGGTATCGATACGCTATTAGACCGTATCGATACCATTTTTCAAACCAAATTCCAGTGACCAATTTTTGTACCGATACACCTTATTCTTTAAGCCAAATTTATGCTTAACCGTACCGATACGCCATCACCCGTATCGATCCACCCTGACCTGTAATGACAAAATTTTGCTAGTTTTTAATCGATTTACCTAATCAAACGTTATTCAAATTTTACCGAATTTTACAAGAAATCCTAAAAACATTATTTCTAATCGTGTGTCAACTTTCAAGGCATTTTGAATTCGTTTACCAAGGTTTTACCAATTAGTGCATTTAGGCTCATTTTAGCTAGTTTACCAAGTTCAAAACATACCATTAGGCATGTACACCACCTATACACTATTAGGATTATACAACCATCTCAAAAATAAGTCATCACAACCCATCTAAACCTTATACCACCTTTCTAGGAGTTCGGAAACAAAAGTAAACATACATATAGCTTGTGGAAGTGACTTGCAATCGGGAGATTACACGATCGGAGTTCAGAAATCTCAAGACCCTAAAACGCATGAGATACACATATGTTAAGCTTACATAGCCTAGTGAGGTAGTCATAACAACATAAGCAATAAGAATACATAAATGGCATGCTATGAACATGAATGGCATACTTAATTATCATAATCGTATTCTTTTAATCACAAGGTCTCATGGTTAGGCCATTTATCATAATTGTCCATAATCATAATGAAGCTTATACACATTTAAATTCCCTTGGTCATACAACAATATATACATTTAAGCCAAAATCCTATTCCCACATAATAATTACCAATCATATAAACATATCATTCCCCTTGGACAATGTAACAAATGGATACGCTGATTCCCCTTTACACCACACATATATCGAAAAATAAGTTGTAGCCACATATAACAGAAAATGGGTCGTTGCCTTGAGCCGTAGCTCCGGATAGTACCCCTTACACAATCCATCCTTATCTTCCCTACGTATAGGTCGTAGCCCCAGACCATAGTCCAATTCCTTACTTATACGAGCTCAAATAACCCTATGGCATGCCAATTGTATCCAAAACTTACAAATGTCCAAGGTTATACATGTATCATCATAAAACTTACTTTTATGCCCATAGGTCATAGCATACCGAAATTGGAATTGAACCTTAGCTCCTTATAACAGGTCATATCATATACGTACCATATCATAACATATTCAAAGAATATTCATATCGAATTCACATATAGCATATTCATATCAGATTCACATATAGCATATTTCAACATAGTACATGAACTTACCCATATCAGCTGTATCGAAGACTTACCATGCTAGCCGTTAGCATCCACACATGTTTTCTCTATGTGAGCCTTTAAACAAACTGCAATTATAACATAAACGAATGCAACATGATGGCTCATTGCCTATCCCTTGACCCTACTACACTCACATTCATTACGGAAGCTTTTAGGATTCTCGAATTTCAATTTCTTTGCTCCTAGACTTGATTGGAGATGATGGATCGTTCTCCTCCAATTTTCGAGCTCGAAAAAACATTAGGAATTATCATAACCAATATAACAACACGGTTAAAGATTAGGCTTAGAGTTTACAACTCGAAATTAAATTCCAATTGCCTATGGAATCTAACAATTGAAGGAGGACTTCATCTTATCCAACTGATAGCTTTTCGATGGAGTCTTCAAATCAAAGAACACTTGAGTTTAAGGTGGCCAACAAGAGAGGTGTATGCTTGCTTAAGGTTGAAGACAACAATAGATGAGCTTGCTTATTTGAAGACAAGGTTTTTGGGTTTTGCTTTCGGGAGTTCAAAAGATGAGAACTTCACATTGTTTCATTCTTTTAACACTTATTTGGCCATCCTAATCATGGCTCACCTATCCTTCAACCAATAGAAACATTTCCTCTATCCAAGGGTTTTCCTAAACCCAATGGTCACTAGCTTTTCAAGTTGGCTAATGACTTCAATGGTCATCTTTTATGATGACTTTCACATGGGGAAGGCTAATCAAGGAGGTGAGTAAGCACCTTGCTTCAATTTCCTTTAATTTGGGCTTCAAACAGATTCGAAACAGGGGACCCGTATCGATACGCTCAGACTAAAATAGGTAAGTTAGTTATTGGCAGTTGGACTGTATTGATATTGGCTTGACCGTATCGATACGCCTAGCTCAAAATTTGTGTTTTTGGCTTTGAATTTCATATAAAGAAGTTAGTTACTCAAATAGGACCAAAATGTAACTTCATTGTACAAGAGAGGTACAAAGGTCAATCATTACAAGCGGTTAACGCGTCAGATTCAAAATTTCTGATCATCGGAACCCACTTCTGACTAGGCCAGTTTTCGGGATGTGACAAATCCTTTGCTTGTTTACAATCTATGTTAATCTATCCGCATGATGTTTGTGAAATAGACAATAGATATTGGAATAAAACTTTATTAATACTAGAAGGAATATTAGGACAATTTTGACAAGTACGACAAACATGTAAGAAGTGAAAGAGATATAGATGGTGTCAACTGTATGAATTTCGAGAACCCATCGACCTTGGTAGATTCCTTGTTAGCCACGCTTGGTTGTTACTCATGATAATTTGAGGGCTGCAACATAGTCTTTCATCTAAAACCAGGCCTATTAATCGGATGCCAAAAGTCGTAGCCTATTTGAGCCGTCCTTTTCGAATTTTCAATTCAGATCCTCCTTTGGTTTTAAGGCACCCATATTCGGGTTCTCACCTTAATCCCTCATTTTTCTTCTTTTTTTCTCTTTTTTTTCTTACTTCTTATATGTAATACTTCTTGATGGAGTCCGAGTTGATCAGGTTGCTCAATTCTTTCCCATCCATTTTTGCTAAAATCAATGCTCCACCGGAGAAAAACTTTTTCACAACATAAGGCCCTTCCCAATAAAGCATCCATTTCCCCCAAAAATCTCTTTGGTTTAATAGAATCCTCTTAAGCACCAGATGCCCTACTCGAAACTCCCTTGGGCGAACCTTCTTGTTATAAGCCTGCGTCATCCTTTTCTGATACATTTGGTTGTGACAGATGGCCCTCAATCTTTTTTCTTCAACAAGGTTTAACTGATCAATTCTGGCCTGCATCCATTCAGCTTCGTTCAACTTTACCTCATTCAAAGTTCGAAGCGAGGGGATTTCTACCTCGATGGGTAATACCTCATCCGTGCCATATACCAAAGAATAGGGCATTGCCCCAGTAGAAGCTCTTACAGAGGTTCGATAGGCAAATAAAGCAAAAGGTAGCCTTTCGTGCCAGTCCTTGAAAGTTTCTGTGGTTTTGGCTATGATTTTTTTGATATTCTTATTTGTTGCTTCTACTGCTCCATTCATCTTGGAGCATGTTGCGCGTGTAGGTATACTATAATTGATATTCAATTTGTGCAAGTATACACATCGAACAAGTAATAAAGTGATGAGTGAGTATCGTCTCCACAGAGATTGGAGGCCAAACTAGTTTAGTCAAAACACACCAATAAGACAGTAAACAAATACTGTAGCAATAAGAAACAATTGTAGAAATGCTATGGCAAAAAGAAATAGGTTTATAAATGCTATGTCAAACAACTATAATGTAAACTGGGATGAAATAAAGTCACTTCAAATGTCGACTCACTTGTATGAAACTCTATAGGGGAATGACTGGCTGGGCCTGCTATGGATCTTCACACCTAAGCCTAATGAATGTCTAGGGCTAACTTGCCTCGCTCATGCTCGACAAAGTCACAAGATTGCTTCTAAACTATCTCTAGTAAGAAACCTGGTAGAAGGGAATATTAAATCAATAACTCTCGGCGTAAACCCTTAACATGCAACTACCGAATAAATCTCTACTCCTTTTAGTCGTTGAAACTCTATCCTTATCTCTAAGGTGAGTTAGGATTCTACCTCCCAGCATCAAACCCCATTGTCCACTCTAGTCTTAGCCTAACTCTTTCAAGTATTAAGCTAACCAAAACCTAAACAACGGCTAACTCTCGAAAGCTCTTACAAGTTTAGGGCATTACGGACCAATGGACAAAGCATGGGATGAACAAGAAAACAACTAAACATCTATTAAAGCATCAAGCATAACAACCTTAACATGCCCAAGCCACTTAAAATCAGTTCATGGCTGGGCAAATATCATCCATAATCATTCGTTTAACACAACCCATTTAAAGAAATAAAATGAAACAGCAAAACAACTAAACAAGGGAGAAACTCCTGAGCTGGGTTGGACTGCTGTGCACCGATCTAAGCCTGCTGCTTCTCTCGAAGTCTAGCAAGAACACCTATTGGAGCTTCAAAAATTGAGGACGCTTCGATGGAGGAAGAAGAAGATGGAAGGCAACCACATTTTCTTTCTCTTTCTTAGCTCACTTGTGACTTTTTCTCCACCTCCTTTGAATGAGGGTATCTTGTCCTTTATATAGTGGAGGCTCCTAGGGTTTTGTGCCCTTAATTCCAAAGGAATATTCCCTTCACATGTGGGAATAAAGCAGGCTGGCAGGTACACGTGTAGGGCCACAATAAATATCTTCAGTCCGTTGTCCTATAGTGCGCCCAAAAATACTATCCAAAATGCTATGACGTTTCTCCCTGCATCGCTCTTTGTTTCCCTGCACATCACCACACCAACCAAAACCTTCCAAAGCAGCACTATTCTTGTAAACAATAAAAGAAAACAAAACCAACAACACCATGAAATGAGATGAAACGGGCTTGATTTCATACAATAACTTAAGTAAAAAGGCATGAAATGTTAACCTTTTGCAAGGTTAACACACCCCCAAACTTAGGCCATTGCTTGCCCTTAAGCAATGAATAGAAGTAAGCAGAAATAAATTGCTACAACATAAAATCAGTTCAAGACAACGTTACGGTAAAATTTCAGTCCTCAAACAGTTTTGGCTCAACATGTTAGACAAATATGAGATTTTAAGAACTTTTTTCTTTAGGCCAAGATTTTTCAAGTGTGCGTGCATGGGATTGCATCCTCCTTATGTTTAACAAAGTTAGAAATTTTTTTAGCTAAGTTCTCGAGTTTACCCTAATTTTTCTTGATCCAAATAAGTACAGATTACTCCCATATTCTTTTTTTGTGCTTTGAGGGGTGTCAGCTTATCACAACTACCGTCCTTAACTCTAGATAAGTATGAAGCAAACATCTCACCCCCGAGCTGGTAATTAGAGTCATCCTGTAACAACTTTTATTCACTCATATGATGTTGCTTCCATTTATTTTAAGTATAGTAACTAGGCACTACAACACATAGAGGAGTGTCCCTCTTTAGCTATGCTTTTGCATTTATTCATATTTTATCACAAGCAACAAATGAGTTAATTAAGCCTTTAAGCTTTCATTTTTCTTTCAAGTTCAATCTATATTCAAACTAAGACAACCAAGAGTTCACCAAAAGTTTTTCTTACCAAAAATAATCTAATAGTTATAAGTATACGGAGCATGTAATTAAGTAGCAAAGGATCACAAAAAAAAACAGGTCCTACAGGCAGTTCTACCAATCTCAAAAGTCAAAACCATTCAATCAATTCGTAGCCATAATAATCAATTTCTCCTCATCGGACATCATCAAATTATTCATACAACTATCTTTAAACTAATCAAAATGCTATATCAAAGTTCTGTTTATCACTACATGCTAATGCAAATGATTAAACATAAACACTAACACCCTCAAACTTGAAAGATGCAGTGTCCTCAATGCATAAAAAAATTAAATGAACTAAACTATAATGCAAATGCAGGTTACCTCCTAAAAATATACTTTGGTGTCGTCGTCTTGGTGGATTTGTGCTTGATTTTCTGTTTCTTTTGTAGTACTGCGATGGGCTCCTTAGCCTCATCAGGTTGGGTAGGCTACTCTTTCAGGTTCTCTTGGGTAGGTTGGTCATCGAGAACTTCATCATCATCAGCGTCATATTGTGTATTCCATGCACGTCCAGCAGTGCGTTTAAGGCGAGTCCTTGCTTTTGCCGAGGCATCTAGGGCTGGCTCAGATGGCTGTGCAGGAATTTCGTCAGCTAGTTTTTCGTCTTCACTATCGATAGGGACAAACTCTTTAGAAGAAAGATTAGCCACACTCCCCACCAAATTCGATCTAATGAGGAAACATCTTGAAGATGAGTGGAAGAAGTACCTCAAGCTCGAAGAGAAATCCCATCAAGAGAAGTTCGACTTCGAGATAGAAAAGACACAGTTCGAAGGAGTAGTCAGAGACCTACAAAAGAAGAGAGAGGAGCTAGAACTTGAACTCAAGCTAGAAAAAGAGGAGATTTAGCAGCTCAAGAGGTTAAATAGAAGCAAGAGAGTCACAAAAGGAGGGTCGATCGAGATGCTGAAGCACCGACTTAAGGGAGAAAAAGCACGAGCTAAGAACTATAAGAGGATGTTTCTCGAGCACAAAGATCGAGTGCTCGCTTTGACCCAAGAAATGAAGAATCTGCGAACCTCCCATTCAAAACAAATTGAGAAGGAACAACACCAAAGCAGAGACTTGAGAGATCAAGTGAAATGTCTGGAAAAGTCTCTTTTCAAGCACAAGGGCTCGACTAGCAAGTTGAAGGCTAGCAACTCAAAAAATCAAGCTTTGATAACATGTGTCGAAGAGTTGGAAGCTGATGTTCAAGAACTCAAGGACCATGTAGCAAGCATGAGAGGGGCAATTCAAGTACGCCCGAATCTGAGTTTGGAACAGTTGTACTTTGCCGCCTACACAATTTGGAGGCAGGAGCAAGAATTGGCATGGTGGGGAGCCCAGATGCAAGAGGTTGCCCAGAAGATACAATTTGTAGCTGAAAACGCTACCAAGCTTCACGATTGTGTCGATGATGACTCCGAGGAAGGAGAGAGGATTGTGTGGATTTTGAGGGAGATTATCGACCTCGACACTACCTTGAAACCATATATGTAGTTAGCTTCCTCTAAATTATTGTAACAGGGCGATCTTATCATCAATGAAAGTTATTTAACGATGATATTTACCGAATTCAATGCTGCTCTTTGGGTCAATGCATCATACATTTATTTGCATACTTCATTTAAATACCAAAATTAACTAAAAGACTTTTCATTTTAGAAAGTCTTTTAATTCTTAAAAATTTAATCATTCTGCACCAATACGGAACCCGGTTATAGTCCCGAACCATGGAGGATAGACTAGCCAAGGTAGAAAAGGGGCAAAAAGACCTCAAAACACGTTTAGACGGGATTGGCCAAGATATCAGGGACCAGATAGCTCGGTCACAAGATGCTATTATCGCTCGGATGACCAGTTTATTAGTAAAGATGAAGGGCAAAGAGGGAATCTCCATCGATAGCCCAAGTCTTGACGAGCAGGAAGGTGTTTTGTCTCATACGAAGGTGCAACCGGATATGCTAGAACCCGAGAAAAGGGTTTACATTAATCTCGCGGGAGTTTCTACTGACCCTGTTGTTGAGGCATCAACAAGTCACCACGGGGGAGCTCCAACAAATTAACCCATTGATTTGGGAGTAGGATACGAGAATGAAGTGCCAGACTTGAGCATGATGGATGAAGTGGAGAAAAGAATTAGGGCCGATATGGAAAAGAAGTATGAGGAGCAGTTTCGTATGCTCGAAGAAAGGTTAAAGGCTATCCAAGGGACCGACGAACATGAGAATTGTGCAAGCGATTTGAGTTTAGTGGCTGATTTGGTTCTCCCACCCAAATTCAAGATGCTTGACTTCATCAAATATGACAAGACCACTTTCCCATCAGCACATGTTACCATGTACTGCAGAAAAATGAATGTTTTTGTGAAAGATGAGAAGTTACTTACCCACTGCTTCTAGGAGAGTTTGACTAAGTCTGCAACCTGGTGGTACACTATGCTCAGCCGAACAACTATCAAGTCATGGAAGGATCTAAGGAAGGCCTTCGTAGAGCATTACAAGCATGTAACGGACATGATCCCCAACCGAATTATGCTAGAAGGGATAGAACAAAAGACAAATGAGAATCTACGCTAGTATGCCCAGAGATGGCGTGACGTGGCCGCTCAAATCCAGCCACCGATTTCTGAACATGAGATCACACCCATGTTCGTCAATACTTTAAGGGGAACGTTGGTTAATCGTTTGATAAACAACATTACCTAGAACTTTGCTAATATGGTGGGGACCGAATAATCGATTGAAGTAGCAATAAAGAGTGGAAGGATCGATAGTGGGGAGAATACGTGTAAGAATTACAAGAAAAGAAATAACGAGGTGTACAATGCATGCACATACATAGCTTCGAAGAGTTTCACTATTTCACCACCACGAGCCATAGTTGGAGGAGGGCAGGGCCCAAGCACGAAAGAGACCAGGGCCCCGAAGAGGGAAAATAAGAAGATGCCATTTACCCCACTCCTAGTATCATATGCTGAACTATACTCGCAACTACACAAGACTGATTTGGTCCGGCCTTATTATGTCAATCCTTTCAAACCTCCATTCCCTGCGTGGTACGATGAAAAGGTGAATTGTGAATATCATGGCGGCCTTCCGAGACACTCGATCGAGAATTGCATTGCATTCAAGAAGTTCATACAAAACATGATAAATTCCAAGGTGTTACAGTTAGACGAACCGAATGTAGCCACTAACCTGTTACCAAATCACGAAGGTCGTGGCGTAAATGTAATTGGAGAGGAGTATACCAGGATAGCCAAGACAAGCGTGTCCGAGGTCAAATCCCCTCTGAGGTGGGTGTTTTAGTAGTTATGTATTGCGCGCCTCATCAACCAGGGTATGGAGATCGTGCAACAAGGAAGCAAACCATATTGTGAGTTCCACCATGAGGAAAGACATGGCATTCAGTGGTGTGAGGAGTTAAGGCAGATGATTCAGAGAATGATGGATAATAAGGAGATTGAATTCTTTGAGAAATATGAGGAGAGAAAGGAATCAGATGTATGCACATCGGATACCCACAAGATCAAGTATGGGGTAGATAGACCTTTTAATATGTCACTCAGGCCAAAGCCCGAAAGCTTATCCCCAGTGAGAGTTCCAAAGTAACTCCAAAGATACAGATTTCAGCTCTGACTCCCTTTTCATTTAAGGACACATGGAAAGTCTCGTGGGGCTACACTGCACACGTTTCTATATAGAGGAGCCAGAAATATAAAGGGAGGAGAAACTATCCGATGAAGGAACCTTAAAGGATGAGAGCCCAGTGGAACCAAACGCCTAGGTTTTAAATGAAGTATGGAATTTTACCAGAAGTGGAAGATGCTATTCGTCGGAAACGACAAAGGCTTCAGAAGAACCGAGAGACAAAGGCAAAGCAATAACCGTCGAACCTGAAAAGATTTTTGAAGAGGAACCTTCCCTAGAATTCATGAGCAAGTGACAGAGAGTCAGGCTCAGGAATTCTTGAGGTTCTTAAAGCATAGTAAATACAATATTGTTGAGTAGCTTAAAAAATAGCAAGCACGAATTTCGGTACTTGAGTTACTGTTAAGTTTAGAAAAACACCGTGATGTATTGTTGAAAGTACTAAATCAGACGTTCGTTCTGAAAAATATCTCAGTGGACAAGTTAGATAGAATAGTGGGTCACATTACTGTAGATAACTACATCACTTTTACCAACTACGAGATTCTCGACGGAGGCATATGATCAACAAAGGCTTTGAACATCACCACCCACTGCAAGGGGCATGTCTTACTAGGGGTACTCATTGATAACGGGTTTTCCTTAAATGTATTACCTATGGCGACCCTGCAAAGGTTGTCAGTGGATAGTTCACACATCAAACCGTGTTAGAACTCCGTTAGGGCGTTTTACGGGACCAAGAGAGATGTTATCATGAAGATAGAGATATTATTGCTGATTGGTCCTACGGAGTACGTTACCGAATTTGTGGTAATAGACATCCAACCCACTTACAACTGTCTACTAGGGAGGCCGTGGATTCACTCGGCCAGAGCTGTGCCCTCATCCCTGCTCCAAAAATTGAAATTTTTTATTGACGGGAAGTTGGTGAGTGTGAGAGCTGAGCAAGACATCATTGCTCTCGTGACTATAGACGCTCCTTATGTCCAAACTAGTGAAGAGGTTGTTGAGTGCTCCTTTAGGGCCTTGGAGTTCGTGAATACTACCTTCGTGGCAGAAGAAAGCAAGATCCCACACCCTAGACTGTCAAATTGCACCAAGATGACAGTCTAGCAAACCCTAGGAAGAAGAGCCAAGAAGGGTAAAGGGCTAGGAAGGACTTTGCAAGGATGTTTGCGCACCAGGAGCGTCACTGGTAAGAAGGATTGGTTCGGGCTCGGCCATAGACCAAATTTTCACCAGAGAAAGCTAGAATGGAAAAAGAGAAGAGAACAAAGGAATGCCAGATTAAGAGGAGAGGAAAACCCATGGGAACCAATGACTTTCCCTCATTTAAAGAATATTTTTATGTTTGGGGGAATAATCATTGTGGAGAAGAAGATATACGAAGCTGGTCTAGAAAGCGCCGAATTCAGCAAGGCACTAGAGAGAATGGATGTCAACATGATAGCCAAGGAGGAAAAGAGTGGAAAATACTTGGCTGGAATCTACCCTTGCCTCCTAGGGGAAACACTCAACAATTGGACTGTTGAGGATCTGCCAGTAGTTTTTAGGTCAAGATCATAGTAATGCTTAGAACCAACCCTATTCGCTTTTACCCGCGAGCGATAGGGATATTTTGTAAAGGGCTCCTATGTTAATATGCTTTCTTTTTAATTCAATAAAAGGATGCTTTTCGTTTTTTCTCAAATGGCAAACATTTTGTTTTCTTTGTTTTACATTCATTCATTACATTCATTACTATATTTGTTTCATTAATCCCATAAGAAGTATTCTTTTCCTGTCCCGATACATATTCGTTCAAATTGTTTTAGGGTCCCTATCATTGATTGTATGTGTTGTCACTAGATTTTCACCTTTGTTTTAATTGTTAATTTAGTATTAGCATGTTGTAATTATATGATATTGGTGACATAGTTAATGTGTTTAGTAGTAAATATTAATGTTACTAATAACATAGTTAGGGATCACATAGTATATTAATGTATCGTATATAGTTGTAGTTAGGATTAACATAAATTGCATATTGCATAGTAGTTAATATGTTAAAACCCAAAAGTCTGAAATGCATAGCCCATTTATAATAAATAAAAGGCCCATTAGGAATTAATTTTAAATCAGAATCCATTAGGAAAATACAAAAAATAGTCTAATGTACAAAGGGCCAGTTGGCCCATTTATAACAGAAATCCCTAATTTCTGTTTATTTCTTTTGCGTAGCCAAAGGGAGACCGTTGGATCTGCCTAGAATCCAAAGGCGCAGATCGCGCCAGCTGCGGAAGATATAGCACCTCAGCATCTCATCCGCACGATCAAGATGCTATCTAATGGCTCAGATCGCTTCGGAGTGTTCACGCGGATCACCACTCGCGCGTGGCAGCCATGCACGCGACGATTAAGCTCTGGCCGTCTGCTTCATCTTCTCCGACGCGTCACTCGCTCCGATCGTTCCTCACTGCCGCCGATCGAATCATCAGAAACATGTGAATAGAGGAACAAGTGGGTTAAATCCATATTAAAGCCCAAAATTCAGAGTGGAATAATCCCTAAATTGGTGCCCTAGCCAAAATAAAGTTGCAATTAGATATTAACAAATATGCAAAAAGGCAATTCAGAAGACCAGAATCCCCAAATCGGTGCCATGGCAAGAATCAAGCAAATCAGAGGGGAAGAAATTAGGGATTTAGACATAGGATTTTAGGCAATTCTTGTACTATAAATAGCATTGTAAATCATTGTAAACAACAACAAGAAACATTCGACATGAACAATTCCACACAAGAATCACACACAACCAGTAAATATACTAGCATTTGGAAGCAATAAGAGCAGATAGTTGTAATCGACATTCAAAAGCAATAAAAGAGCAAGTTCTGGTAATTCTTCATATCTATTACTTTCAATTTCAGTTTAAATAAAGAAAAAAATAGTTATTTTACCTTTTTTTGTTTGAAACGTCACCGGAATCTGGAAACGTCGCCAGAATCTGGAAATTTTGGTCGGAATATGGGAATTTCGCCGCCGGTGGAAGGCGACCGGCACGGAGGACCACCACCGTGTTCTTTAATTCATAAAGAACACGATGAATGTCTTTAGAGAATTTTATAAAGCTGGTTTTGATTCATTTTCGGGAGGAACTATAAAATGAAACCTATTTATTATAATTGATATATATACTAACCCATTTGATCCGACCCGAAACCGGCTATGATCCGCGCCCTTCTTTCCCGGATCTCACGTCACAGCTCCTCAGCTTTTAATTGTTTCTATTTTGTCATTTTCCTTTCAATTTGGCACCAAAATTTTAATTATTTTCGAATTAACTCTCACATTTTGGTTTTCTTTCAATTTAGTCCATAATTCATTTTTTTAAAATATATATAAAAATCCTTCTTTATTTAATTTTAAGTAAATGTTTAGGTATTTAATTAATTATTTCTTTTTGTATATATTTACATGTATGCTAAACCTTAAGATTAGGGACTTTAAACTTAGATTAGTGACATGTATGTTGTAAAATTTTCTTCATTTTTCAATAAAATACACTTAATTATATTTAAACCTTAATAATTAAAATAAATGTAGATGTTTCTTTAGGTATTAATCACTAATTAAATTTTAATTTCGAAAACTTTAACACATTTAATTTTCTTGTTGATTTGTTAAAAAGTGAAAACTTATTCAATGCAGTGTCTTATCAAACGGGAATGACAGGTTAGCGCCAGGAGTGTTGGCGGTGATTTAAGTTTATTTCCTGGGTGATAAGGCCGTTAAAATAGATTTACATTCATTTTACGGACAAATAAAATCGAAATTTTGTGAACTTGCAAATTCCAATTTTAAAAATGCTTTTTGAAATCAACTAAGGTACCAATTTTTGGGCGTTGTAGGGGGTGCTAATCCTTCCCCACACGTAATCGACCCCCAAACCTATTTTCTTTAGTTTTCGTGGACCAAAAATGTAATTTTGATAAATAAAATGTTTTTATCAAAATACCCTTGTTTAAAAAGTGACCCAATCACACTTTTTTAAAAAAGATTGGTGGTGACTTGGTGATTTTATAAAGTTTTCAAAAACGTCAAAACCTTTCTCCTAAAAAAAAGGGTTGCAACAGCTTGACAACTCCGTTGGGGACATTTTGTTTTTTTTAAAAAAGCAAAAGATGGTCAGGCCATAAATTGTTTTCAAAAGTGTGTTTAGAAAAGGAATTTGCAAGTTCACAAAGGTTTCAATTTATTTGTCCGTTTAATGAATGTAATTCTATTTTACGCATTTTTTAAAAAAAATTGTTGCAAAAAGCTCTATTCCCAAGCTCTATCCCAATTGTTAAGTGAGGGGATAACTCTTTGCTCATGTCAGAATTTTGATTCTCCATATGGGCCTAGCAAGTACCTTCGGGACTCATATGCCTCATGTCTTCGTAAGGATACTGATTCTTCGAGAAGACACAGGAAGTGAGTCATCCTGAGTTGAACTTGGTTCGTTTGAAACCTATAATGGGTGAGAACCAAGGGCTTTGCTACCCTTAGTAGGGGGCAGCAAGGACAACTCGAGTACCTCTTAGAACCCCAACTGTTTGAGAACTTAGAGCCCACCCCAATAGAGCCATATGAAAAACCTAGGGTTTTAAGTCTGGTCAAAATCATTGTGGATAATCCGTGGAGACATGTCCTGGAGTGTTGAAATGCGCTACCCATAATTATTCGTGAAATTATTTTGGTCACTTTATTCTGATTTTTTGGTATTGTTGTTTTGCATATTCATTCATGCATCATCATTCCATTTCATTAGGTTTTGACATTCAATAAAGCTGTTTCTAAAAGTAGATATTTTATTAAACCAATGTTCTTTTGTTTGCATTCATGCATTTGCATCATTCTTCTGTTTGTTTGGTTGTTTTCTTCTTTGCTTCGCATTGCATTCCATACATACATGACATAATAAGAATCTAAATAAAAATGACAGAAAATCAAAATAGTAAAAACAAACCACAAGTACTGTACTCAATCCCAAGTCAGAGCAATGAAAGACAGAGTGTTGGCCCTAGAAAGCAACCACAAGAGTACCAGGATAGGTTGGGCAAGCTGGAGATAGATCTGAAGCAACAAATGGAGTTAGTTCACCAAAAGATGGTTGGTTCAATTGCAGCATGCTAGGTTTTAAGGACCCTAATGCGGTAGAAACTTGTGAAGAAGCTAATGTTGCGCCAAAATTTCAAGGGATGGCCTTTGTTCATCCGAGCATACAAAGGGAAGCTCAATCGTCCAAGGTTAAAATTTCTCCATATTTTGCTGAAACCTCAGCACGGAATGATAGGAGAATAAGCTTTGAGGAAGTCATTGAAGTGCCTGATCTCGTTGAAATTGCTGACAAAGTGAAAGCTGAAAAGAAATAGGAGGATCGTTATAAGAAATTAGAAGAAATGATTAAATCATTCCAAGAAGGAGGCATATATAGAGGAGTGGATGCCAGGGATTTGAGCTTGGTGACTAATCTGATGGTGTCACCGAAGTTCAAGGTCCCTAACTTTGAAAAATACAATGGAACGACATGCCCTACAGCACATCTAACTATGTATTGCAGGAAGATGTTAATGTATATGGAAAACGAGAAGCTGCTTATCCATTGCTTCCAAGACAGCTTAGTAGGGTTAGCTGCGCGTTGGTATACGCAGCTAAGTTGAGTGAACATCAGATCATGGAAAGATCTATCCAGAGCCTTCTTTGAGTAGTACATGTATGTTTCAGACATGGTACCAATTCATTTAGTTATGCAAGGATTGGAGTAAAAGCATCATGAAAGCTTCCGCCAATACGCACAAAGATGGAGAGATGTAGCTGCCCAAGTTCAGCCACCATTGCTGGAAAGTGAGATCACCCCGATGTTCGTGGAAACTTTAAAGGGATCTTTTTACGATCGTATGCTCAACCATGCCACAAAGAGCTTTGCGGACATGCTTATAAATGGAGAATTAATACTTGCAGCATTGAAAAATGGAAGGTTGGATAGTGGGGAAATTAAAAACCCTACAAAAAGAGGGACAATGAAGTTAATGCTGCTAATGTTTATAATCCCAGTTACTCAAAATGAGGTAGTCTTCAAAAAACCCAATGTCTCGACCACAGCTCCAATAGTCACAAATTCTCCAAAAGAAGAACGAAGTTATCAAGGGAACTCAAAACCATATTTTCCTCATATCCGATGACATACGCAGAATTGTTTGCTGAATTAATCAAATCCCAAATGGTGCTGCCAAGATATGTTCCCCCATTCTCACCACCATATCCACAATGGTATGATGAGAAGGCACAATGCGAATATCATGCAGGAGTTAGGGGGCATACCATTGAAAATTGTATTGCATTCAAAATGGTGGTATATGACTTAAGAAAATCAGAGATGATATCATTCTATACGTCGGAAGATAAGGGAAACCGCCTGCCAAATCATCAAAAGGCAGGAGTGAATGCAATCATTGAGGATGAGAATAAGATGGTCAAGGAATGTGTTGCTAAAGTTAGGGCTCCCATGAGGTGGATATGGGCTCAGATGGTGGCAGTAAGAACGTTAGAAAAAGGAACCCATAAACTAAAAATTAAGGAAGAATCATATTGTGAGTACTACATGAAGGAAGGATATGAGATTGATTTTTGCTTGGAATTCAAGAAACTAATTCAGGACAAGATGAATAAGAAAGAACTTGAATTCTTTGAGAAAGAAGACAAATAATGTTTGCTCGATGTATTGCATCAGATGAGTCATCTTCTAGAAGAGACTACACTGGAATAAAGCCTTTGGTGATTAAGGCTAAAGCAAGAGTAGGTGAGCCAGCAAGGAATGCGACTCCACGACTCATAATTAAGGCACCAACGCCATTTCCCTACAAGGATAGCAGGCATGTCCCTTGGAATTACACTTGTGAGGTGACAGCTATGGGAAAAACATCTGTTCAAGGGAAGAAAAAACCGGTCAATGAGGTGAGCTGCTTCATGAGGAATGTAAGGCTATATTCCCATCCAATAATAGAGAACAGGGATTCGGCGCAAAGAAAGGCTGCTGCCGATGAGCCTAAAAAAAAGATGACAGAGATTTCTTCAAGGCAAAACTAACAACATATCATGAGCCTGTAAAGGAATCAGAAGCTCAGGAATTCTTGAAGATCTTAAAGCACAGTGAATACAACGTCATGGAGCAACTCCACAAGCTTCCGGCTCGAATCTCTATGCTTTCGTTACTACTGAGTTCCAAGGGCCACCGTGAAGCCTTGTTAAAGATTTTGAACCGAACGTTTGTATCAAAGGAGATCACAACTGATAAGATGGATATGTTAGTTGGTAACATTGCCATTAACAATTTCATCTCTTTCAATGATGAGGAAATACTAGGTGAAGGAACATGATTTTGCAAAGCTTTACACATCACTATCAGATGTAAAGGACATATGTTACAAGGTGTCCTAATGGATCGACGCTGAATGTTCTACCATTAGCCACACTGAAGAAATTGCCAATAGATAGTTCTCATATGAGAGCTTACCAAAATATGGTTAGAGAATTTGATGGAACTCAAAAGGATGTGTTAGGGAAGATTGAGGTACCTTTGCAAATTGGACCAGTGACCTTCGACGTTGAGTTTGTAGTCATGGATATAAGACCTAGCTATAGTTGCCTGCTTGGACGCCCATGGATTCATGCAGCAGGAGCGGTCCCATCTACTTTACACAAGAAGCTGAAGTTTGTGATCGATGGACAATTAATAATTGTTGGTGCGGAGGAATAAATTATTGTATCAGTAACCACTAATGCACCCTTCATTGAGACCGATGAGGGTGCACTTGAGTGTCATTTCAGGACATTAAACCTAGTTAATGCAACCTTTGTCACTGAAGGAAACAAGGTGCCAGAACCGGAATTATCAAGCTGCGCAAAAATTCAAGTAAAACAAACACTCGGGAAAGGGGCTGAAATCGAAAAAGGACTTGGGAGAAGACATCAAGGAAGGTTGTATCCCATAGTAATCCTGGCGAAAAAGGATCGGTTCAGTTTGGGCTTCAAGCCTAACAAATGCAAAGAAGTGGTGAAATCAGAAAGCAACAAGAGAGGAGAAGAGCTAGATTGAAGGGAGAGGAAATTGAATGGGAACCAATGACTTTCCCACCCATGAGTCATAACTTTATATCTGGAGGTATGCTAGATCCAAATTCCTCAATCAGTGAAGAAGAAAAATGAGAGAACACTCTGTGTGAAGTGTTTGAAAAGCTAAGCATCAATGTTGTGACTGACAATAAAGAAGAGGGCCAATACTTGTCAATGATCCGCCCTTGCTCTAAGCTTGACAATTGGACTGCTGAAGAAATTCCTGTAGTCTTTAAGACATGTTCAGAGTAATTCTCAAAACTAACCTCTTTGATTCAGGCCCGGAAACAATAGGGGATCTTATGTAAAGGGCCTATGTCAAACATTTAATTTGAAATCAATAAAATATGCATTTCTTTAAATCTTGTGTGGTAAACTTTTCTTCCATAATCAAAACCAAATAAAAACCATAAAGTGAAAAGCATAAAAAACAATATTCCATTCATTTTGTTTCTTCCCTTTGTATATATATTTTGCCTATTTCCTTTTCAGGACTTCAGATATCATTAATCTAAACGAATCCGAGTCTGACTTCAAGGTGGATTTTGAATTACCTCTATGCTTGGAAGAAATTGGAAATATTGATGATGAGGAAGAATATGATGTACCCAGTGGTGTGCTCAGAATGGTAGAAGAAGAGAAAAAGCAGATTCTGCCACATAAAGAGGAACTAGAGATATTAAACCTCGGAACTGCAGAAGAAAAGCGAGAGGTGAAGATTTGCACTACCATCACGGCTAAAACCAGACAACGTTTGATCGAGCTATTAAAATAAATTAAAGATATTTTTGCTTGGTCGTACCAAGATATGCCCGGCCTTAACACATACATCGTCATGCATAGGCTCCCCATAAAAGAAGGATGCGAACCTGTAAAACAAAAGCTTAGAAGAATGAAGGTTGAAAAACTCCTCAAGATCAGGGAAGAATTAAAGAAGCAATATGATGCAGGATTCCTCGAGGTAGCTAAGTACCCGGAATGGGTGGCGAATATTGTCCCGGTACCGAAGAATGATATAAAGGTACGAATGTGTGTTGACTACAGAGACCTCAATAAGGCAAGCCCAAAAGATAATTTCCCACTCCCACATATTGAGGAAGAAGCTGCCAATCCAAAGCGATGCTTGAGGAAAATGGGCACCAAATTGGGAGGGACCTTATATTGTAACAAAGGTTTTCTCAAGAGGAGCGTTAATTTTGGCCAAAGTGGATGGAGACAAACTCTAAAACCTGATAAATTCAGATTCAGTTAAGAAGTATTATGTTTAAAGAAAGAAAAAGAAAAAGAAAAAGAAAAAAAAAAAAAAGAAAAAAAGAAAGAAACATAAAAGAAAGAAAAAAGAAAAAGGAAGAAAAAGAAAAAAAAGAAAAAAGGAGGATCTAAGTTGAAAACCCGCA
This sequence comes from Hibiscus mutabilis, assembly GCA_019671005.1. NCBI lineage: Eukaryota > Viridiplantae > Streptophyta > Magnoliopsida > Malvales > Malvaceae > Hibiscus > Hibiscus mutabilis. Next base: position 17,266,822 of record CM033717.1, on the reverse strand, counting down.
AAGGGCGGCTCAGACAATTTGCAGGATCTGCTCAGCATAACCAGTATTTTCAGGATCTGCTCAGCATGGTGGACATTCAAGGCATCTTATGAAGTCATGACAAGAGAAGTTTTGGTTTATGATATCTAATTGCCTATCCGTTTCTTTGTGTTTGCTTTTTGTGTTTGCCACAATACCAATAAAGTTTTGTTATTAGACCTTTTCTTTCTATATCCTTTCATAAAGCATCTTGCATTGAAATGAAAATTAAAATTTGACATCATTTGAAATATTCATATGATTTTTGAGCATTACTTTGAAATTTGTCTAGAAGGGTATTGGAACTATGAGCTATTCAATGGTCAATTTTGGAGCTTATGGCATAAAAAGCAGCAAAACTTATAAGGAAATACAAGATGGAAATAGGTTTTGCTACAAACCTTGGCGGAAAGCCTCAAGAGATGCTTTGACTTTGCTTTAAGGAAGCATGATGCAAAATAGATTTTCTTACAATGAGAACAATTTTACAAACATCAGAGGAAAAGCTAAATGAGACATTGGGAAAGCAACAAGTTTCTAGGAAGCTTGTCACTGAATATTGATGTATCAACTACAATGATAACAGAGTGTTGAAGAATATGAGGACGAAGTCAGTCCTTCCAACAAGGAGTACAAGATAACTGGATTGAGTGATAAAATGTGCAAAGATCATATGAAGCAAGAAAGTGCTAAGAATGGCAATGGTAAAATAGAAGCGATGGAGGTGAATATCTATGATTAATCATCGAAGCATATAGTGACCCTAGGTTGGTGATGGAAAACTGATGCATTTCCTATATCCCTACGGAGTTTTGCTCTAGGGTGTCCTAGCAGCAAAGAGCTTCCATGTTTGAAAAAAAATCAAGACAGAAATCACATGAAGGAATGAATAATCCATGGTATGGAAAATGTAGCAGGCAATGGTAAAGATTACTTTCCAAGGAATAGACGATGGAATTTTAACATCAAGAAATTGGTAAAGTCAACTAGTATTGGAGAATTGTCTTTTCTAGGATGGGCCAAAGCAGACATACACTATCAGTTGCCAGAGTTGAGAAAATGTTTGAGATAATATAATCTGAGTTTCCTGGAGCTTCACAGTTTTTTTCTGTGTTAATTAAGAAAAACGTTAAGAAAAAGAGCAAAAGAAATAAGACATGCATTCATGACTAGGCATCCCTAGGTGCATATGCATTTTATTTGTATCATTTGCATTTGTTTTGACAAATTTTAGAATCGGCCTATCCGTTCGGGCATTTGGAGAATGGAACCTGCTTATCTATTCGAGCATGAGGAGAATAGAACTTGCCTATATATTCGGGCATGAGGAGAATAGAACCTGCTTATCCATCCGAGCATGAAGAGGATGGAACCCTTTATTTAAACTTGCTTATCTATTCGAGCATGAGGAGAATAGAACCCGCCTATCTATCCGGGCATGAGGAGAATAAAACCTGCTTATCCATTCGAGCACGAGAAGGATGGAACCATTTCTTTGATCCTGCTTATCTATTTGAGCATGAGGAGAATAGAACCACCTATCTATTCGGGCATGAGGAGAATAGAACCTGCTTATCCATCTAAGCATGAGGATGATGGAACCCTTTCTTTGAACCTGCTTATCTATTTGAGCATGAGGAGAATATAACCCACCTATCTATTCGGGCATGAGGAGAATAGAACCTGCTTATCTATCTGAGCATGAGGAGGATGAAACCCTTTCTTTAAACATGCTTATCTATTCGATCACGAGGAGAATAGAACTTGCCTATCCGTTCGGGCATTTGGAGACTGGAACCTGCTTATCTATCTGAGCATGAGGAGGATGGAACCCTTTCTTTAAACCTGCTTATCTATTCAAGCACGAGGAGAATAGAACCTGCCTATCCGTTCGGGCATTTAGAGAATGGAACCTGCCTATCCGTTCAGGCATTTGGAGGATGGAACCTGTTTATCTATTCGAGAACGATTTGGTAATCAGTGAAAATCAGTGTCTTCTTTTCTTTGTTCTATTCTTGTTTCACCGGAATGACCAAAGAGGGGCAGCTGTTGTCACTAGATTTTCACCTTTGTTTTAATTGTTAATTTAGTATTAGCATGTTGTAATTATATGATATTGGTGACATAGTTAATGTGTTTAGTAGTAAATATTAATGTTACTTATAACATAGTTAGGGGTCACATAGTATATAGTTGATGTATTTAAGTTATAAGATTAATATAGTTTAGGTCTCATATAATATGTTACAATGTGTATAGTTGTTAGTTTATTAATGTACCGTATATAGTTGTAGTTAGGATTAACATAAATTGCATATTGCATAGTAGTTAATATATTAAAACCCAAAAATATGAAATGCATAGCCCATTTATAATAAATAAAAGGTCAATTAGGAATTAATTTTAAATCAGAATCTATTAGGAAAATACAAAAAAACAGTCAAATATACAAAGGGCCGGTTGGCACGTTTATAACAAAATCCCTAATTTCTGTTTATTTCTTTTGCGCAGCCAAAAGGATACTGTTGGATCTGCCTGGAATCCAACAGCGCAGATCGCGCTAGCTGGGGAAGATATAGCACCTAAGCATCTCAGCCGCACGATCAGGATGCTATCTAATGGCTCAGATCGCTTCGGAGTGTTTGCGCGGATCACCACTCGCGCGTGGCAGCCACGTGCACGACGATTCAGCTTCTGCCGTCTGCTACATCTTCTCTTATGCGTCACTCACTCTGATCGTTCCTCACCAGCGCCGTTCAAATCATCAGAAACATGTGAACAATGGAACAAGAGGAATAAATCCATATTAAAGCCCATAAATTCAGAGGGGAATAATCCCTAAATTGGTGCCCTAGCCAAAATCAAGTTGCAATCATATATTAAAAAATATGCAAAAAGGCAATTCAGAAGACCAGAATCCCCAGATCGGTGCCATGGCAAGAATCAAGCACATCAGAGGGGAAGAAATCAGGGATTTAGGTTTAGGATATTAGGCAATTCTTGTACTATAAATAGCACTGTAAATCATTTTAAACAACAAGAAACATTCGACATGAATAACTCCACACAAGAATCACACACAACCAGTAAATATACTAGCATTTGGAAGCAATAAGAGCAGACAGTTGTAATCGACATTCAAAAGCAATAAAAGAGCAAATTCTGGTAATTCTTCCTATCTATTACTTTCAATTTCAGTTTAAATAAATAAAAAAGAATTATTTTACCTTTTTTGTTTGAAACGTCGCCGAAATCTAGAAATTTTGGTCAGAATCTGGGAATTTCGCCGCTGGCAATGGCGGCCGGCGCCGGTGGAAGGCGGTCAGCACGACGGACCACCACCGTGTTCAATTCATGAAGAACACGATGAATGTCTTCAGAGAATTTTATAACGCCGGTTTTGATTCATTTTGGGGAGGAAGTATAAAATGAAACCTGTTTATTATAATTGATATATATACTAACCCGTTTGACCCGACCCGAAACCAGCTATGATCCACGCCCTTCTTTCCCGAATCTTACGCCGCAGCTCCTCAGCTTTAATTGTTTCAATTTCGTCCTTTTTCCTTTCAATTCAGCACCAATTTTTTAATTATTTTCACTTTCACATTTTGGTTTTCTTTCAATTTAGTCCTTAATTCATTTTTTTAAAAAATATATAAAAATCATTCTTTATTTAATTTTAAGTTAATGTTTAGTTATTTAATTAATTATTTCTTTTATGTTTTTTGTATATATTTACATGTATGCTAAACCTTAAGATTAGGGACTTTAAACTTAGATTAGTGACATGTATTTTGTAAAATTTTCTTCATTTTTCAATAAAATACACTTAATTATATTTAAACCTTAATAATTAAAATAAATATAGATGTTTCTTTAGGTATTAATCACTAATTAAATTTTAACTTCGAAAACTTTAACACATTTAATTTTCTTGTTGATTTGTTAAAAAGTGAAAACTTAATCAATGCGGTGTCTTATCAAACGGGAATGGCGGGTTAGCGTCAGGAGTGTTGGCGGTGATTTAAGTTCATTTCCTGGGTGATAAGGCCGTTAAAATTGATTTATATTTATTTTATGGACAAATAAATTCGAAATTTTGTGAACTTGCAAATTCCAGTTTTAAAAATGCTTTTTGAAATCAATTAAGGTACCAATTTTTGGGCATTGTGGGGGTGCTAATCTTTTCCCACACGTAACCGACCCCCGAACCTATTTTCTTTAGTTTTCGTGGACTAAAAATGAAATTTTGATAAATAAAACCTTTTATCAAAATACCCTTGTTTAAAAAGTGATCTAATCACACTTTTTTAAAAAAAGATTGGTGACGACTCGGTGGTTTTATAAAGTTTTCCAAAATGTCAAAACCTTTTTCCTAAAAAGGGTTGTGACAGTATGATTGGTTCCGAGTCTAACTCTGAGATAGATTTTGAGTGACCCTCGTGTTTGGCAGAAGTCGAGGAAGGGGATGATGAGATAGAAGTAGAGATCCTAGATGAATTACTTCGATTAATGGAAAGTGAAGATAAGAAAATTTTTCCTCATCAAGAATAATTAGAGATCCTCAAAATGGGAACGGGAGAGGAAAGAAAAGAAGTAAAGATTGGTACTACCCTCTCGGCTGAGACCCGACGTGAGTTGGTTGAGTTACTTTCAGAATTCAGGGATGTTTTTGCATGGACCTATCAAGACATGCCAGGTCTGGACACAGATATTAGAGTGCACAAGCTACCGGTCAAGCCAGAATATAAGCCGGTCCAACAAAAACTTATAAGTCTCTAAATACTTGGAAGGTCTGTATGTGTGTAGATTACAGAGACCTTAATAAGGCAAGTCCCAAAGACAATATTCCTCTACATCATATTGATACTTTTGTCAACAACACCGTGGGACATTCGTGGTTCTCTTTCATGGATGGTTTCTCGGGGTACAACCAAATCAAAATGCATCCTGATAACATGGAGAAAACTACGCTCGTGACCATATGGGGAACATTCTGTTATAAAGTAATGCCATTCGGATTGAAGAATACCGGGGCAACCTACCAAAGGGCTATGGTAACGTTTTTCTATGACATGATACACAAAGAGGTCGAGTTATATGTAGATGATATGATCGCCAAATCCCGAACGGAGGAGAAGCATATCAAAAATTTGAGGAAGCTTTTCCAGAGGCTAAGAAAGTGCCATTTGAAACTCAATCCGGCAAAATGCACTTTTACTGACATGTCCGATAAACTCTTAGGCTCTATGGTTAGCCAAAAAGGGATTGAGATTGACCCGGATAAGGTGAAAGCCATTCAAAATCTCCCGCCACCTCAGACCCAAAAAGAAGTTCAGGGTTTGTTGGGAAGATTAAATCATATATCTCGGTTTATCTCTCAGTTGACCGACAAATGCAATCCGGTCTTTAGATTGCTCCGAAAGAATAATCCGGGAGTGCAGGACGAAGAGTGTCAGGAGGCTCTGGATAAGATCAAGAGATACTTGACTAATGCTCCAATTCTAGCAGCACCGGTACCGGGAAGGCCATTGATCTTGTATCTAATGGTTTTTGAAAACTCAATAGGTTGTGTTTTGGGACAACATGATGAGTCCGAGAAGAAAGAAAAAGGCAATTTACGATCTGAGCAAGAAATTCACAAATTGTGAAACACGGTACCCGTCGATCCAGAAGTTGTGTTGTCCTCTGGTATAGGCTACCAAAAGGCTCAGACAATACATGTTGTATCACACCACGTGGTTGATATCTAAGCTGGACCCTTTGAAGTTCCTAATGGAAGCACCAGCGCTAAACGGAAGGCTGGCCAGTTGGCAAATATTATTGTCTAAATTCGACATACTGTATGTGAGTCAGAAGGAGGTAAAAAGGAGCACCATAGTAGACTTCTTAGCAAGCCGCGCTTCAGACAATTACGAATCGTTGGACTTCAGTTTCCTCGATGAAGACCTAATGTACATAACAGTCGAGGAAGAAGCCATTCCATAGGACAAGTTGTGGAAGCTCTACTTTGATAGGGCATCTAATATATTAGGCCATGGAATTGGGGCAGTGTTAATTTCTCCAGAAAACATCTACTATCCCTTCACCAGTAGATTGGATTTCTTTTGCACGAATAATATAGCTGAGTATGAAGCCTGCTTTATGGGTTTAAATGCAGCCATTGAGAGAAAAATCAAGGTGCTTTAGGTTTTTGGGGATTCCTCCTTTGTAATCTATCAATTACGGAGAAAATGGGAAATAAGAGACTCTAAGTTGGTCAAGTATTATGATCTGATCCAAGAGTTGATTAAAAGCTTTGAAAGAATCAGCTTCATTTACCTTCCGAGGGAGGACAATCAAATGGTGGATGCCTTGGCAACGTTAGCTGCAATGTTTAAAGCAAGTACTAAGGCCAAAATGAAGCCGATTGAGATGAAGATTTTTGAGATACCGGCTCATTGCTGTAGTTTGGAAGAGGAAGGAGATGGTAACCCATGGTACTATAACATCCTCCAGTACATCAAGTTCCAAACCTACCCAGAAGAAGCCAATGAAAATGATAAGAGAACCATCAGAAGAATGGCGTCAGGGTATGTTTTAGACGGGGAGGTTTTATACAAGAAGGGTAAAGACCAAATCCTGTTAAGGTGTGTCAATATCCAAGAAGCAAGGAGCATATTGGCCGAGGTACATGATGGGCTATATGGGACCCACACCAATGGTTTCTCGATGGCTCAAAAAATCATTAGGTATGGATATTTTTGGTCAACCATGAAAGGAGATTGTATTAGCTATGCAAAGAAATGTCATAAGTGTTAGATATATGCCGACAAGATCTATTCTCCACCATTGCCTCTACACACCATGAACCCACCATGGCCGTTCACTGTATGGGGAATGGATGTCATTGGTCAGATTCATCCCAAGGCATCCAATGGACATCGCTTCATTCTGGTTGTTATCGATTACTTCACTAAGTGAATAGAAGCAACATCTTATGCTAGTATTACAAGAACAACAATTTGCAAGTTTTTGAAGAAGAAGATCATTTACCTCTACGGCTTGCCGAAAATGATTATTACCGATAATGCTTCAAACTTGAACAATAAAATGATGGACGAGGTGTGCAAGCAATTCAAAATAACACATCATAACTCCACCACCTATCGCCCTAAGATGAATGGAGTGGTAGAAGCGGCAAAGAAAAATATCAAGAAGATCATAGCAAAGACTACTGACACCTTCAAAGATTGGCATGAAAAGTTACTGTTTGCTTTATTTGCCTACCGCACATCTGTACGGACACTTCTACGGGGGCAACACCATACTCATTGGTTTATGGCACGGAGACGGTATTACCTATTGAAGTAGAGATTCCGTCACTTTGAATTTTAAATGAGGTAAAGATAGAAGAAGCTGAATGGGTGCAGGCTTGGTTCAACCAATTGAATCTCATTGAGGAGAAGAGGTTGAAAGCCCTTTGTCATGTCCAGATGTACCAAAAAAGGATAATGCAAGTGTTGCGCGTAATAAGTGCTACGCAAATGTGCAAGTATACACGTCGCAAGTTATAGTATAAAAGATATCGTCTCCACAGGGATTGGTGCCACTTCAAGAATCTAGTCTCTTGTAATTGTAAAAAGTAAAAACACAAGTAAAGGATTATCGAAGTTTAACTAATTACTAATCTAGAAAGCAATAAAATAAAATAAAAGATGAATTCAATTGAGAGAGATAGGCTAGGTTATCGTGAGTTGAGGTGTGATAGCCGATTGGATTGTCTTGGTAAAAGAGTGCATGGGCAACTCGGTTGCCGTGGCGACTTACAACGGGTTGCCTTGGCAACTAATTGATGGTTGCTTGGGCGACTAGTTGGGCAACTACTTGGGCGACTGGGCAGCAACTTCAAGGTTCGGTGGAGCGTTCTTCAATGGTTTCTTCTTATCCCTAAGTCGAAACTCTAGCTACTTGTGCATGCCTTGATAATACATCCCTGCGTGAATCAAGGGTGAACAACAACCAATCTTGCGCTCCTCTTAGCCGTTGAAATCCTTAACTTATTCCTAAGCCGGATTAATCTTCACCATCATTGGATTGCATAAAGATCATATTCATTCGTTTCTTGAATCTAACTCTCCCGATATTAGATAAATGGATGAAATCACGAGATCCTCTCCCAATTCACTCGCAAACAATAATAAGAATCAAGAATGAATAAACCTTGAAATAGAAAAGTGCAAACTCTTATTACCTAAACAAAAACCAATAGTTTCTCACAACCACAAAACACAATAACCATAGCCAAGTAAATTTAGTTCATGGCTAGGTTCCAAAGAAACACAAGATAATTAATCCCTAGCATGAACCCAATCGAACAAAGATGAAGGAAGAGGCTTGTCGAAATCCTCCTTGCCCTTGATGCTTGTCGAAAATTCTCTCCTCTTGCCCTACTTGGACTTGCCGAAATTTCCCTCTTGCTCTCTCTATTCATCTTGTCGAAATCTCCTTGGTATTTATAGGGCTAGGCCAAAGTCCTTCTTTGAGGAGGAGTTTGAGTTGGAATTAAATTATCTTTAAAGAATATAATTCTTTATTATAATTTTATTCCTATTAGAACTTCTCCTATCCTCTTGGAATTTAATTCTTCTTTAATCTCTGCATGGCAATCAAATTCCTTTGGGCTTGGGCCTTGCTCCATGTCATCTTGGGCTTGTAAAGTCATGAATTTCGACATCCATATTGCTTTTGGTCTTTGTCGACAAATGCCATGGCAACTAGCTCGGCGTCTCCTTCATGCACTGCCACGGCAACTAGCTCGGCATTGCTTTGGCAAGTGATCTGCACATACACACACAAAAACACACCAAAGCAGCATCTATTTCACAAAAATCACCAAGTTATGTAATCAAGTTCAACGTTTGAAGGAAACATGGATTAATGCATGAATGACTAACTATGCAACTAATATGAGCCTAAGTCTAATGATAATATGAGTAAAAGGGTAAGAAAAATAGTACTTTTGAACACTTATCACACCCCCAAACTCGAACTATTGCTTGTCCTCAAGCAATGCAAACTCATAATTACCTGCCAAGACTTCAAATTTTCACAAACTTAGCTTTGAACTTGATTTCAATTCTCTGAACCGGGGCACAAAGTATGATTGGCTTTTTATTTTTTCAGAAAACCGAGGAATTACTCGGAATCAAACTATAATGCTTGTGAGTGTGTGTGGAGTTGTGTGCAAGTTGATTTTTCGGATTCTATGCAAACAATAGGTTTTCAAATTACTTGAGTGGGTTCTTTTTAACATGTTTTAACTAGAGCCAATTTTGGGCACCTCTAGTGTTTTATTTTTAGTTTTCTTAAGTTAATTTAATCGACTAGAGCGGTTTGGGCACCTCTAGTTAAAAAAAATTTTAACGCCTTCTAGAGCTAGTTTCGGGCACCTCTAGTGATCAATTTTTAGCACATGCTAGAGCCAATTTCGGGCACCTCTAGCATTCATCCAATTTTTATTCTAATCCCCCAATTAGTTAATTATCAACCTAAGTTTACTAGAACTCCTTAAATCAATCAAACCACAACAGTGTTTCATCAAATTTAGCATCATAGTAAAATTCTAAGTTTTTTATGGTTATCCTAGAATAAAAATTCTATCAATTAAGTGCATTGGTAAAGTCATCATTGAATATTCATCAAATCTAAGCAATTCTTGTTCCAATTAAAGGCATGGCAAGCAATTTATGTATCCTAAATGTAATGCTTAAGATTAATGTAACTAAACATGGTAATTACTAGTAACAATCCCCCAAACTCGAGTGAGGCATTGTCCTCAATGCATGCATAAAAATAACGAAAAATAAAAATAAAATGCATACGAGGACTTACTTGAGAGTTCGTCATCGTAGATGATTAGTTTCCTTCTAGTTGGCGTCTTGATTTTCTTGCTTGAATGCAATGGTTGTTTTCTTGTTGCCGGGATGTCTTCAGCTTTGGTTGCCGTGGCATCTTGGGGTTGGTTGCCGTGGCATCAGCTTGTGCATGCATGAAGTAAGTTGTCGCGGCATCTTCTTCATTGGTTGCCGGGGCAATGATCTTTGTGATAAATTTCCTTAGCATAGTAGTTGTGAGTCTTGTTGTGAAAAAGAAAATAAAGAAAACCTGAAAACTAAAGATAATGAAGAAAAAATAAAATATCTCCTAAAATTAAAAATAAAAATAAAAATAAAAAGAAAAAGGAAATACTGAGAGGAGAGCATGCTCATGCATCTCCTAAGTTGACCACTTCCTTGTTACGTTCCACATGGGCACCATTGTAGTGCTTCAATCTTTGTCCATTAACTTTGAATTCATGGTTGTCAGAGATGGACTTGATTATCACAGCACCATGGGAGAATGGTTTGACGACTTCAAATGGTCCCGACCATCTTGATTTCAGCTTTCCGGGAAAAGTTTTTAGCGAGAATTGAATAGGAGAACTAGTTGCCTGGCGTGAATTGCCGTGGCAATAGTTTCTTGTCATGCCATCGCTTTGTTTTCTCCTTGTATATTCGTGCATTGTTATAGGCGAGTGCACGAAATTCTTCTATCTCATTGAGATCCATCAAGCGCTTTTGTCCGCACTTTCCCAATCCATATTCACGGTCTTGATTGCCCAAGACGCCTTGTGCTCGATTTCCACCGGTAGATGACATGTTTTACCATAGACAAGCCGGAAGGGGACATACCTAATGGTGTTTTGAATGCGGTGCGATATGCCCAAAGTCGTCATCTAGTCTTAATGACCAATCCTTCCTTGAGGATTTACAACTTTCTCGAGTATTCCCTTCAACTCCCGGTTGGAAATTTCGCTTGCCCGTTGGTTTGTGGGTGATATGCCGTGGCGATCTTGTGTGATATGCCAAGCGTTGCAACATCTTGGCAATTAGTCTGTTGTCAAAATGCTTGCCCCGTCGCTGATAATTGCTCTCGGCATCCCAAACCGTGTAAATATGTTTTTCTGCAGGAATCGTTGCACGGTCTTGGAATCGTCGTTGGGAACTGCAGCTGCCTCTACCCATTTAGACACATAGTCGACGGCGAGTAAGATGTAGAGGTTGCCGAATGAAGATGGGAAAGGTCCCATAAAATCGATCCCCATACATCGAACAGTTCCACCTCGATGATGTTCTGGAGTGGCATCTCATGTCGCCTAGAGATATTGCCCGTCTTTTGGCAACGATCACATTGCTTGTAAAAGTCTTGGGCATCTTTGTACAATGTTGGCCAATACAACCCGGATTGCAAGACTTTGGCGCATGTACGAGTTCCTCCAAAATGTCCTCCATAGGGTGAAGAATGGCATTGTCGGAGTACATTCATTGCTCTTCTTCGAGGACACATCGGCGTATAACCTGATCTGCACATTGTTTAAACAAAAGAGGCTCGTCCCAAAAGTAATGCTTAGCATTATGGCGGAACCGCTTCTTCCCTTGGTGAGTAATGCCATACGGAAAAAATACCACAAACAAGGAAGTTAACTAAATCTGCGTACCAAGGTATTGCGGGGCATGTCTTTGTCGTAGTGTCTCGCTCCCAAAATTGCTGAGGCGTGCTCGTCCAAAGTCTGCTGCGGCGTCAAGAGTTGCCGAGGCGTGTGCTTCCATGGTTTCCGAGGCGTCATGGGCTGCCGAGGCGTCAAAGGTTTTCGAGGCGATTAGAATTTGTTCATCCGGGAATGCATCACATATCTCTAGATCCGCGTCCTCCTCCCTATTGCGTTCCAAACGTGATAAGTGATCGCCACTTGATTTTTGTTCCTTTCCGTCCTTAATTTCAATATCAAATTCTTGTAAAAGTAATATCCAACGAATCAAACGAGGTTTAGCATCCTTTTTAGCAAATAAGTATTTGATTGCGAATGGTCCGCATGAACAATTACCTTTGTACCAATTAAATAGGATCGAACTTGTCAAATGCGAAAACTACAGCTAGTAACTCTTTCTCCGTTGTTGTGTAATTCACTTGAGCATCGTTAAGAGTTTTACTAGCGTAGTATATCACATGGAATGTCTTACCTGTGCATTGGCCTAGGACTGCTCCTACCGCGAAATCACTTGCATCACACATGAGCTCAAAAGGTAGCGTCAAACTGGTGGAACAACAATGGGTGCCGAGGCAAGCTTTTTCTTTAGGGTTTCAAATGCTTGAGTGCAAGAATCATCAAAATCAAGACTTTATCCTGTTCAAGCAGATTACACAAAGGTTTAGTGATTTTAGAAAAGTTATGAATGAACCTCCCTGTAAAAACCTCGCATGTCCGAGAAAACTTGAATTCTTTTAACCGAATTTGGTGGGGTAATCTCTCGATCACGTCCACCTTGGCTTTGTCTACTTCAATTCCCTTGGATGAAATCTTATGGCCGAGCACTATTCCTTCATCTACCATAAAGTGGCATTTCTCCCAATTGAGGACTAAATCCGTTTCTTCGCATCTTGCCAACACCCTCTCTAAATTGCCGAGACAGCCGTCGAAGTCATTACAAAAACCGAAAAATCATCCATGAAGATCTCAAGGAAGTCTTGACCATGTGTGCGAAAAGAGCGCCATCATGCATCTTTGGAAGGTTGCCGGGCGTTACACAATCCGAACGGCATCCTTCGGAAGGCATAAGTACCGTAGGGGCATGTGAAGGTTGTCTTTTCTTGATCTTCCGGGTGCTATGGCAATCTGATTGTAACCTGAATAACCATCAAGAAAACAGTAAAAGGGTTTACCTGCAAGACGGTCAAGCATTTGATCAATAAAGGGTAATGGGAAGTGATCTTTCCTAGTGGCTTTGTTTAGCTTTCGATAGTCCATACAAACCCTCCAACCGGTCACAGTCCTGGTTGGGATAAGTTCATTATTTTCATTACTCACCACTGTTATACCTCCCTTTTTCGCACACATTGTACGGACTTACCCACGTACTATCGGAGATAGGGTATATAATGCCGGCGTCAAGCCACTTGATGATTTCTTTCATTACAACCCCTTTCATGGCATGATTCAGTCTCCTCGGGCCTCAATTGAAGGTTTGTGATCATCTTCCAACAAGATCTTGTGCATGCACACCGGGCTAATTCCCTTCAAGTCGGCAATTGTCCACCCTATTGCCTTTTTATGTAGCTTCAACATGTTGATTAGCTTCTTTTCCGCTCAGGCTGTAACTTAGAGGAAATAATTACAGGTAATGTATTATCGATCCCTAAGTATACATATTTTAGTTGATCCGCAATTGTTTCAACTCAAGAATTGGTGGATTTTCGATAGAGGGTTTTTCGATCTTACCTTCCTTACCTGAGTAGTCCAGTGGTTCAAAGTATGTACCTGGTCGATTTACTAGCCAATTTACCTCTTCTGGTTGTTCCTCATCGACCGGCTCTTCATTCTCCTCAGGTTCCTCTTGATCAGCAATGTAGTTGCCGAGGCAACTAAATTCCTCATCGAAGTTAAACTCTGCCGTGGCATGAAGTAGTTGGCATTCTTCTGGATCATCGGCATGCCTTAGTGTTTGGAATACATTTAGTTTTACCTGCTGGTCATTCACCCTCATTGTGAGTTCTCCTTTTCAACGTCGATCAAGGTTCTCCTGCCGCTAGGAATGGTCTCCCGAGAATGATAGGGGCATGCTCATCTGCTTCACAATCCAAAACAATAAAGTCAGCGGGAAAAATGAATTTATCAACTTTTACCAGTATGTCCTCGATTTTTCCCTCTGGATGCACATAGGATCTGTCGGCTAGCTGCAGCATAACTGTTGTAGGTCTTGCCTTCCCGATTCCTAGTTTCTGGAAAACCGATTTAGGCATCAAGTTTATGCTAGCCCCTAGGTCGCATAGTGCTTTCCCGACATAGTGATTTCCAATAGAACAGGGTATTGTGAAACTTCCGGGATCCTTCAACTTGGGCGGCATGCGATTGTGCAACATTGCCATGCATCCTCTGTCGCGGCAATCTGTTTCAAACTCTCCTAGCCTTGTTCTCTTGGACACAATGTCTTTAAGAAACTTGGCATAGTTTGGCATTTGTTCAATTGCTTCCACCAATGGCAAGTTGATGTGGACTTGCTTTAAGATATCAAGAAACTTCTTGAATTGGTATTCTTGCTTTTGTCGCTTCAATCTTTGTGGGAATGGTGGTGGAAGTCGGATATCTTCTATCCTTTCATTGGTTTGAAACCTGATTGACGGCATTACGGGGACATCTGGAGTTGCCGATGCGTTACCAACTGGGGTTGCCGAGGCGTGCTTATCGCAAGTTGCCCGGCGCGCCACCGTTGCCGCAGCAATTCTCGGTTCAGCATCCGAGACTTTGCCGCTAGGTTCGTCTTGATCTTTTGTGGAGTTTTGTTTGACGAGCGGGTTTGAACCTCTCTAAGTTGTTGGCCACTTCTGGTGGTGATTGCCTTACATTGCTCATGGCCAGTTCCTCTTGCGACTTGAGATCGCTAGGTAAACCTCCTTGTGGTCTAGTGTTGATTTTGAGCAAACCGTCCGACTTGATTTTCCAATGATTTGATTGCCGCCTCTTGGTTTTGCAATCTCATCTCGTCCTGTTAATAAAAGCATCAGTTCTTTTTATGAAATTACTATTCTCAGCCATATAAGATTCAGTTTTTCATCATAAAAGCATTTAGAGAATTTTCCAAAGAACTAGATGTTGTCGGTTGTTGCTGCGGCATCCGCATTTGCCGTGGCATATTCTGCTGGAATCCCGATGCTTGTGCATTCTGATTGTTCTGGTTTAGAGCATTGTTGGGATTACTCCATGAAAAATTCGGGTGCTTCTTCCAAGCTGGATTGTATGTATTTGACATCATGTTGTTGCCCCGATTGTAATTCCCCACATAGAAGCTAGATTCCGGATTCTGCATACATTCAGAAGAATTATGGTTATCACCACATAACTCACACAAAGAATCCATTACTTTGACTTCATGTGTGTTGTTTGGTTTTTGCATGTTCTGGACCATCTTGGTTAAAGCGGCCAATTGTGCCGAAATTGAATCTGATGATCCTAGTTCATGTATTGTGGCTTGGCGTCTAACTCCTCCTCTTCTAGTAGATGGGAATTGATAGTCATTCTTGGCCAGCCTGTTTAAAATTTGCATTGCTTCCTCCGGCGACTTATCTAAGAGTATGCCGCTTTTGCCGAGGCATCTAGCATCATCCTTGTTGGTGTATTCACGGCGTTGTAAAACATTGTCACTTGAGTCCACACCGGGAATCCGTGTAGAGGACATTTGTGTAGAAGTTCTCTATATCGCTCCCAAGCCTCGTACATGGATTCATCATCTGCCTGCCGAAAAGAAGTAATGTCGTTACGGCTTATCGATTAAATTTGTAGGATTAAATCTAGCAAGGAAATCACGACAAAGATCAGTCCAAGATGCTATGGATCCGCAGAATGCTATTTAGCCATGCTTTCGCCTATCCCTCGGTGAATAGGGGAATAATCTTAATCGTAAGACATCGGGGTGACTCGTGTATCTTGAACGAGTTGCAAATCTCGAGGAAAGATTTCAGATGTTGTCGTGCATCTTCAGTTGCTGAGCCGCCAAATTGACCTATTGTGTTGATCATATTAAACATTACCGGTTTCAACTCAAAGTGGTCGGCTTCAATTTCGGGTGCGACAACTCCTGGGTTGAGTCCATCAAGATCTTCTTCAAGATAGTCTCGAATCGTTCTGTTTCGTGCAAGAATCACTCCTCCCCCTGCTCGAACATCTTGATTAATATTGCCGTCTTGATTTGCCATTGCTTCTCTTATCCTTCGTCTAAGTCTTTGTAAGGTTCGTTCGATTTCTGGATCAAAGGGATATTCTGGTGAAGTCGGTCTCGCCCTGGTCATATACCAATGCAAAACCAAAGTTTGTTAGCCCTTTGAATTTTTAAACAAGAAAAATAAAAAGAATGTGCAAGAAAATAAAAACAAAGTCGCTATTGCCAATCCCCGCAACGGCGCCCAAAAACTTGTTGCGCGTAATAAGTGCTACGCAAATGTGCAAGTATACACGTCGCAAGTTATAGTATAAAAGATATCGTCTCCACAGGGATTGGTGCCACTTCAAGAATCTAGTCTCTTGCACTGTAAAAAGTAAAAACACAAGTAAAGGATTATCAAGTTTAACTAATTACTAATCTAGAAAGCAATAAAATAAAATAAAAGATGAATTCAATTGAGAGAGATAGGCTAGGTTATCGTGAGTTGAGGTGTGATAGCCGATTGGATTGTCTTGGTAAAAAGAGTGCATGGGCAACTCAGTTGCCGTGGCGACTTTGCACAACGGGTTGCCTTGGCAACTAATTGATGGTTGCTTGGGCGACTAGTTGGGCAACTACTTGGGCGATCGGGCAGCAACTTCAAGGTTCGGCGGAGCGTTCTTCAATGGTTTCTTCTTATCCCTAAGTCGAAACTCTAGCTACTTGTGCATGCCTTGATAATACATCCCTGCGTGAATCAAGGGTGAACAACAACCAATCTTGCGCTCCTCTTAGCCGTTGAAATCCTTAACTTATTCCTAAGCCGGATTAATCTTCACCATCATTGGATTGCATAAAGATCATATTCATTCGTTTCTTGAATCTAACTCTCCGATATTAGATAAATGGATGAAATCACGAGATCCTCTCCCAATTCACTCGCAAACAATAATAAGAATCAAGAATGAATAAACCTTGAAATAGAAAAGTGCAAACTCTTATTACCTAAACAAAAACCAATAGTTTCTCACAACCACAAAACACAATAACCATAGCCAAGTAAATTTAGTTCATGGCTAGGTTCCAAAGAAACACAAGATAATTAATCCCTAGCATGAACCCAATCGAACAAAGATGAAGGAAGAGGCTTGTCGAAATCCTCCTTGCCCTTGATGCTTGTCGAAAATTCTCTCCTCTTGCCCTACTTGGACTTGCCGAAATTTCCCTCTTGCTCTCTCTATTCATCTTGTCGAAATCTCCTTGGTATTTATAGGGCTAGGCCAAAGTCCTTCTTTGAGGAGGAGTTTGAGTTGGAATTAAATTATCTTTAAAGAATATAATTCTTTATTATAATTTTATTCCTATTAGAACTTCTCCTATCCTCTTGGAATTTAATTCTTCTTTAATCTCTGCATGGCAATCAAATTCCTTTGGGCTTGGGCCTTGCTCCATGTCATCTTGGGCTTGTAAAGTCATGAATTTCGACATCCATATTGCTTTTGGTCTTTGTCGACAAATGCCATGGCAACTAGCTCGGCGTCTCCTTCATGCACTGCCCTGGCAACTAGCTCGGCATTGCTTTGGCAAGTGATCCTGCACATACACACACAAAAACACACCAAAGCAGCATCTATTTCCACAAAAATCACCAAGTTATGTAATCAAGTTCAACGTTTGAAGGAAACATGGATTAATGCATGAATGACTAACTATGCAACTAATATGAGCCTAAGTCTAACAGTAATATGAGTAAAAAGGGTAAGAAAAATAGTACTTTTGAACACTTATCAGCAAGCTTACAATAAGAAAGTTCACCCGAGAGAATTTTGAGATGGGGACCTAGTGCTTAAAAGAATTCTACCGATTCAGAAGGATTCCTACGGGAAATGGATGCCTAACTGGGAGGGACCTTACGTTGTTAAAAGGACCTTTCCTGTAGGAGCCTTGATCCTAACAGAAATGGATGGAAAAGTATTGAGCAATCCAGTGAGTTCAAATTCGGTCAAGAAGTACTCTGCGTGAAGAGAAAAAAAGAAAGAAAAGAAAAAGAAAAAAGAGAAAATATAAAAAAGGAAAAAGAAAGAAAAAACATAGTGAAAACCCGGAAGGGCGCTTCGCAAAATGAAAATACCTAAAGTGAAAATCCAAAAAAGGGTGCTTCAGGTATCCCAAAAAAGGAAAAGGATGAGGGTTCAAGATGAAAACCGTAAAATGGCATCATGAAACCAAAAGAGGATTTGAGCTGAAAACCCAAATAGGGTAGCCCAAATGATCACTGCAGCTTAGACATCCAAGAAAAGGAACCCTCTCGGGAAACAATAAGTCTCAGCAGAGAATTTCTAGCAAGGGATCTAGTTTGGTTGATGGGCTCTCGCATCATTCATACAATCAATGATTAGGATAGAACATCGTGCTTTGCTTTCCTTTGCTTCTATGTTTTCCATGACTTTCAAATCATTATAAAAAGTTGAAGTATTAATAAAAGTATTATTTCATGCATTTTCATTTTTTTATAAGCATCCTGCAAATAGGTTGATGTAGGTTTATGAAAAACAAAAGGTTTCTTGGTATTACTATGTTCTAACCTTTTAAAATACAGACAGTGCAAAGAAGTATATTAAGGTCGAACTAGGAGGAGACTTTATTTATTAGGCCAAGAAAGGAAAATAAGTCCTGACCACATCACGTTTCAAGACCGCCACAGTAAAGTAAAGAAATTTTGAGTATAAAACTGTCCCTGGACAAAAGAAACTGAAAGGGGATCGAAAGAGGAAAAGAAGAGAAAAAAGAAAAAAGAGAAAAAGAAAAAAGAAAAAGGGAAAAAGAAAAAGAAAAAGCAAGAAAGAAAGAAAAATAAAAAGGAAAAAAAAGAAAGAAAAGAAAAAAGGGAGAGGAAGAAAACCAAAGTGAAAACCTAAAAGGGCACTTTGGGGAAAAATGAATCCAAGATAGAAACTGAAGATGAGTTTCAAGATAAGGGGATGTCGGAAGGTTGGAATGAAAAGAAGGGCATAAATGGTAGCACTCGAGCATGAGACAAAGCACTATTCGTTGCAAAGAGCAAGAAGAAGAAGGAAGCAAAGAAGAAGTCAAAGAAGGGATGATCGAGGAAATGAAGGCTTTTGGGGAAAAGCAATTAAATCCTGTCAGTCATGCATCATGTATATTAGATATCTTTAAGATAAGAGCATGTTAACCTACACTATCATGGTGTTGCATCTTTTACAGATATTCAAGCAACAAAGTTCAAGGATTTCAGGTGAAGGATTTCAAACTCACCATACTAGAACTACCGAGCGGAAGAGGCAGATATTCATAGTTTAGAGTTTTCAGAGCAAAGGAGAAAGATACTCAAAGCTCAAGGATTTCATGCGAAGGATTTCAAACTCGCCATACTAGAACTTCCGAACGAAGGAGTTAGATACTCATAGTTCGGAGTTTTTAGAGCAAAGAAGATAGATACTCAAAGCTCAAGGATTTTAGGCGAAGGATTTCATACTCGCCATATTAGAACTACTAAAAGAAAGAGGCAGATACTCATGTTTCGGAGTTTTTAGAGCGAAGGAGGCAGTTACTCATAGCTCAGGGATTGTAGGGAAAAAGAGGCAGATTCTCATAGCTCCACACTGTAGGGAGAAAGAGCGAACAATTCTATATAGGAAGAACTAGCAGCTCAGAATCGTCCGACAGGGAAGTAAGACAAAATGAGTGCTTATGGTCTTTGCTTTATCCTTGTTCCACAAGTATAAGCAAAGAGGGGCAGCTATAATCAGTAATTTTTGTTCGAAAAAAACCTCTTTATTTTCATGTAACAATAAAAGGCTTTACTTGTCTTGCCTATTTTGGATATAATAAAATAATAAAAAAACAAAAAAAACCAAAGAAACTAAACACTAAGGTTATTAGAATCATGACTAATAGGGATATTATATCATATTAAGTTATGTGTGTGTTGGCTATACATTACCCGATTAAAAGGACTAAAGGATTTAATGGGCTTAGGTTACTAGTATTATGCTTCTTTTTCCTCATTGTTATGTTATTATCCGTTTTGATATTATTAGAGTATTATATTACCTTAGTATCATATAACTATGACATGTTGTTATCGTTTATACCATACAATTACTATTATCATTATAAAACAACTCTGAAAATATAAAAAGAATGTTAAAATTAAATTAAAAATAGCCCAAATATATATCACAAGAGTCTATTTACATTAAGAACAGAAAATTAAAAAGGAATATACATATTTAGCCCGTTTTGGGCCCAATAAAGTCAAAACCCAAATCTGATAATGATTAAAAACCCTAATTTCTCATTGCATTATTGCGTAGCTCATTCCCTACTCTCAGATCTGGCCAGATCTGACGGTCCAAGATGAAGTAGGAGGGGCTCTTCATATTGTCACGCGTCGCACGCGCGGCTTATTATTCCCCCCACGCGCGCGTGCAGTTCAACCGCGCCTCTCCAGTTCCCGTGACCATTTGTATTCCGGCCACACTGGCAGCTGGCTGGTTCCTCTTCCCCAACTACTCGACCATGGTAGCATATACAATAAAAATGACAAGATTAGCAAAAAATCAAAAATGCAAATAACATAAATGTCAGGGAGCAATATGAATAGGGAATAGGCCAGCAATTGCAGAGATGCACCACAATATTCCAGAGAAAACAACAACAACCAATAGGATTAATCGATGCAATTTCCATGTATTTCAGAGTTTCATGTAATTCCGGCTATAAAAGCTGAACTCAAGCAAATGTAAACCCTAACAAGCAAAAGGGGGATATTCAGAGAATCAATAGAAAACAGAAACAACCTCAAGTTTCAGAAGTATAATCTTTTCTTCTTCTACTTCGAGCATTTACATAAAGTAAAGCATAGAAGTTTAGGGTTTGTGAGTTTTCTTACCCTCTTCATTTTCCCTTCCTTTTGCTCTACTTCGTATCCCGCCGTTGTTAATAAAATCTACAACCCACTAAGTCGTGTGCGGTGAAACAGAAGGGTGCGAACAGTGGGGTGGTCTTTCTGGTCCCTTTTCTGTGTTTGGTTTTCGTTTTTTGAGGAAATGAGGGGTTAGATCTTTTTTTAGGGTTTTCTTGGGGTTTCGGCTTCACCGGCCCCTATTGTACGATAGTCGGCTTGGCGATTTAACGGCTGAGTTCTAGGTTTGACAGCCGAGGACCGCCAGAATCTAGGTTCGTCAAGAGGCAATGAAGGTGTTATAAGGTTTTCATGTTTTAAAAAGGGGAAATAGCATAATAAGGGCATCCGCGTCATTGTAATCTCGGCTTTAGCCCTTTTGCTTTTTTTAATTACACAAATAGTCCCTATGTGTCCTTGAAAACCCCTCCAAGGCTATTTCGCCTTTTATAATTACCGTCTAGGTCCTCATAACTTTATGTTTCCTTACAATCTCGTCCATGTTATCCTTTTAATTAAACCCCAAAATTTTATTTATTTTCAATTTGGTCCGGTTTCCAGTTTCTTTTTTTCCATCATGCATTTCATTTATAGTTTACCTTGTTCATATATTATTGCCTTTTATTCGTATTTAATTCTGTTTTTTACTAGTTAAGATGTTCATGTGGAATGTTCACGATACATAGATTTTACATGGTGATTATGATGTATGTTTCACTATGGTGTGTAGTTTTCTAAGATAGGGTAACGTTTAGTTCACATGTAATGTGTATTATAAGATAAGGTGTATTCCACAAGTGGTTACAATATAGGCATAGATAGTATAAGGTTTTTTTATGTATGTGATTTAGGGTCATGGTTGTTACATGTGGTTTTGCATATGCTTAGTTAGTCTAGTTTGGGCCTTTGGGTGTTTTAGGCCTAGTTTGTTTAATTAGTCAAGTTTTGGGCTTTAGGTTTTGGGCCTTAGGTCTTGGGCTTTAGATTAGGTTAAATGAATTAATTCAATTAATTTAAATCGCGTGCTCATCTTATAGGGGCGTGATTCCTAAATAAATTAAGTTAATTCTAGATTTAGATTCCTTAAGGCCTTGGTTAGATTAACGTTTGGGTTAATCTCATGAATTTTAATTTTCTATTGGCTCATTAGAGTAAATGCTAAATTCGTTAAATTAATTGAACGTTTCTTAATGGTTTAGGTTAAAATTGATTTCAAACTTAGATTGATGCTTAAATTCCTAATTAATTATCATAATTTGTTAGGATCTTAGTCATTTAGGGCTAATTAATTTAGGATTAAATATTAGAATCACTTAATTAACAATTAGGTCACTAATTGAACTTCAATAATTTGGGTTTTTTAGGTTAGGTCTTGGGGTGGACCTTGTGTGCTTATCTTTTATGCCTTTTGTTTGTCATCTCCTATTTTGTCATTCATGTGACTGTAACTATTTTGATTGCACGTTAATTAATTGGATAACAAAAAGGGGAGGTATTTATTAGTTCCGATATTTAGGTCACAACAGTCCGAGTTTAAAGGATGTTGACCAAATATTTGAATTAATCCTTACCGACTCAAGATAGAATTAAAACTTGACGAAGTCATTACATCATTCTCTAACTGCTTGCACCATGCATAAATGTGACGTATGGGATTCGAGCCGTAAATTAACACGGCAATCGGGCTTATTTGATGTTGGTTTAATCTATGGTCCGATGTATCATCAACCTTATTAATTAAATGTCCAATTAATTTGAACCCACCAATTTGACGAAGCCCGTTCAATTAAGGTTAATTTCCAATTAAGGTCACCGAATTAAAATCTTTCCAAATTCTGACAATTTCCTTCTATTAAAAGCAACAAATATTTTGGTACCGATTTCTGGGCGTGATAGGGGTGCTAATCCTTCCCCACACATAACCAACTCTCGAAACCTTTCAAAATGAATCTTTGGTTTTATGGTGTCCGACCTACCTGATCCAAGTGGCCAGTGACGACTCCCAGTTTTTGATCGATTTTTAAAGAAATATGATTTTTCAAAAGAAAATCCTTTTTTAAGCAAACCTTATCCCAAAAGGTGGAGATGCATTTTAAAAGAAGTTTTTTCAAAAAATGTCGTTACAGAGGGAAGTTAAGGGGTTTGCAAACTACCACAAGTAATTGGAGAGAGAAGATGATGGCTGACGGTTATACGACGTATGTAAGGGGAGAGAAATGATAGGTATTTAATGAAAAGATGAAAGGTGGAGAGAGAATGTGTAGGGTTATGATGAATTAGGGTTTTTAAATTGGAAAAAGAATATTATCCCTCCCTTTTTGCTTTTTTTCTTTAATGCCCCCAAAACATAGGAAAAATAGAGCTTAATAACTTCCCTTATGTGGAGAAAGGACAAAGCCCTTCCGATATTAAAGCTACGCCAAACTTGCATGAAACTATAGCCTACCACCTGCAACTCTAGGGTTAAGTCTGACAATACGAATTAAAAAAACACAAAAGCTTAAAATAAAATAACTAAGGGTTAAAGAGATACAAGAAAAATAACCCTATTTATGAACAACAAAAATCTGAAAATGATATAGCAAAGGAAGAGATAAGGAGGGTGCAAACTCTTATGGATTTTGGAGAAACATGGCTGATTTGTCTCGCAAGATGGGATTTCTGTTGTAGATCTTCAGCCGTTGTCCATTCACTTTGAAGGAATTGTCATCATCCAGCTTTTTGATTTCAATAGCACCATGAGGAAGGACCCTGACCATTGCGATTTAAGCTTGCCTGGAAAGAGCTTGAGTCGAGAGTTGTAAATGAGGACTTGTTGTCCCTCAGAAAAATGTAGTGGCAAATTATGTTTATCATGCCACTTCTTACTCTTCTCCTTGTACAAGTGTGCGTTCTCATAAGCTTGGGCCCTGAATTATTCCATTTCGTTAAGCTCCAAAAACCACTTTTCACCAGCTAACTGGGCATCCATAATGAGCTTTTTGATCGCCCAATAAGCTTTGTGTTCAAGTTCCACGGGTATGTGGCATGCTTTACCATAGACACATAGCTATTGCTTTAATCCATTTTAACACTTAGTCAACAGCTAATAGGATGTAAAGGTCTCCAAAAGATTATGGGAATGGTCCCATGAAATCTATTCCCCATACATCAAAGAGATCCACCTCCAAAATGCATTGCAATGGCATTTCATTTCTTTGAAATATATTCCCCATCCTTTGGCATCTATCACATGCCTTGCCGAATCCGTGTCTATCTCTGGAAAGTGTGGGCCAATAGAATCTGCATTGTAGGACTTTTGCAATAGTCCTAGTTCCTCCAAAGTGGCCTCCACATGAAGACGAATGGCAATGGAACAAGATTTCCTTTTGCTCTTCTTTGGGGAAACATCTCTGAATTATTTGGTCGGCACATTGCTTGAACAGATAGGGCTCATCCCAAAAGTAGAATCACACATCATGTTTGAACTTCTTCATGCCCTAGCTATTCAAATTAGGAGGAAAAATACCACTAACAAGAAAGTTAACAATATCAGCATACCATGGAATTATTGTAGCATATAATATTTTCTCATCAGGGAATTCCTCCTTAATATTTAAGTTCTCCTCATTCTCAGCCTTATTTTCTAGCCTAGATAAGTGATCAACAACTTGGTTCTCACAACCCTTTTTATCCTTTACCTCCAAATTGAACTCTTGCAGCAGAAGTATCCATCTAATAAGTCTAGGTTTAACATCCTTTTTAGTCACTAAGTATTTAATAGCAGAATGATCAGTATGTATTATGACCTTAGTGCCTATCAAGTATGCTCTAAACTTATCAAAGGCAAACACAACGGCCAATAGTTCTTTTCCAGTGGTAGTGTAGTTGATTTGTGCATCGTTGAGGGTGCGACTAGCGTAATAAATAATATGAAAAATTTTACCTCTACGTTGTCCAAGTGCTGCCCCCACTGCATAGTCACTTGCATCATACATCAATTTGAATGTTGAGGTCCAATCTGGTGGAACAACTATGGGTGCTGAGATGAGCTTCTCATTGAGTTCCTTAAACAAGCTATAGCATTCAGCATCAAAGATGAAGGGCTGGTTTTGCTTAAGCAAATTGTACAATGGCTTAGAGATTTTGGAGAAGTCCTTAATGAACCTCCTATAAAAGCCAGCATGCCCCTAGAAACTCCGAATCCCTTTCACCATGGTGGGTGGTGGTAGCTTATCAATTACTTCAACCTTGATCATGTCCATTTCTATCCCTTGTTGAAAAATTTTGTGGCCTAGAACAGTTCCTTCAGTCACCATAAAATAACATTTCTCCCAATTGAGCACTAGGTCTGCTTCTTCGCGTCTGATGAGTACCTTGGACAAGTTGTCTAAACACGATTCGGGAGTATCTCCCGAGACTAAAAAATCATCCATGAAGATCTCTAAAAATTCTTCAACCATATCAAAAAAGATGGCCAACATGCACCTCTGAAAAGTAGCTAGAGCATTGCAAAGCCCAAAAGGCATTCGTCGAAATGCGTAAGTATCGTAAGGGCAAGTGAAGGTTGTCTTCTCTTGATCTTTTGGTGCTATAGAAATCTGGTTGTACCCTGAGTATCTGTCAAGGAAACAGTAGAAAGATTTGCCCGCCAATCGATCTAGCATTTGGTCAATGAATGGGAAGGGGTAGTGATCCTTCTTGGTTGCCTTGTTGAGCTTCTAATAGTCTATGCAAATTCTCCACCCCATAACAGTCCTTGTTGGTAAGAATTCATTATCTTCATTGCTTACCACGGTCATGCCTACTTTATTTGGTACAAATTGTACCGGGCTGACCCATGAACTATTGGAGATTGGGTAGATAATTTCTGCATCAAGCCATTTGATTATCTCCTTCATCATAACCTTCTTCAGAACTGGATTGAACCTTCTTTGTGGTTCAATAGAATTGATGTGACAATCATCAAGCAAAATTTTGTGCATGCAAATAGTAGGGCTTATACCCTTCAAGTCAGCCATAGTCCATCCTAGAGCTTTTTATGTTGAGAAAGCATATTTATCAAGCTACATTCTTGAATAGAGGTTAGACTAGAAGAGATTATCATATGCAAAGTCTCATTACTGGCCAAATAAACATATTTAAGATGTAAAGGTAATGGATTTAATTCTAATATGGGTGCATGCTCAAGTGAGGGTTTAGGAGGGACAAATTCAGTAAAATCTAAAGGTTCGAAATGCGTATTTGGTCTTGCAATGAGCAAGCTAGACTGCTGCACCTTCATGGGGAACTCCTCAAACTTTGTCCTCCTCATTGAGTTTCACATAGTCCTTAATTTCCACAAAATTGTTGTAGCATAATTCTGTAGCTTCCTCTTCTGTCATAACATCTGTGTGTTGACACTCCTCATATTCATCCACATATTTGAGGGTGTTGAAGACATTTATAGTTTCCCTCTGATCAGCCACTCGCATGGTGAACTCACTCTTTTCAAAATCAATTAAAATTTGACATGTCGCTAGGAATGGTTGTCCCAAGATAATTGATGCTTTGTCATCTACTTCATAATCAAGGATGAGAAAGTCAGCTGGGAAAACAAATTTGCCCACCTTAACCACAACATCTTCTATCTTTCCTTCTGGTCGGACATGATATCTATTTGCGAGTTGTAAAATCACTGTGGTAGGCCTTATATCTCATATTCCAAGCTTCATAAAGATAGATTTAGGCATTACTTTGACACTAAACCCAAGGTCGCATAAAGCTTTCCCCACGTAATTATCACTTATGGAACATAGGATAATAAAGTTGTATGGATCACTCCTTTTGGGTGGCAAGTCACACAATACAGAGTAACACTCCTTTGATGTAGCAATTGTCTCGTACTTCTCCACCTTCCTTTTCTTGGTGACAATATCCTTGAGAAACTTAGCATATGTAGGCATTTGATCAATGGCCTCCAAAAATGGGACATTGATATACAACCAATTGAGGATATCCATAAATTTCTTGAACTGAAGATCGTTTTTGTGTTTCTTCAATCTTTGAGGGAAGGGTGGCGGGGGTCTGACATCTTCTCCTACTGGCGATTCTCTTTCTTTTGCTCTAGTATTATTCTGTACGCTATCAGTAGGTTCACTTGTCGATCCTTCTTTTTTATTCTCTTCTAGAGCTGATTCTTTTTGTAAAGATGGCTCTTCATTTACAGTTGGGGGAGTAGGATCATCGAACTTATTTCCCCAAAACTTATCTTTTTTGTTATGTTGGGTTCCCCTCCTCAAAATGAGTGCACTACACTGCTTATCTCCATGTTTTTTAGTGAATCCAGTATCACTAGGTAAAGTACCTTGAGGTCGGGCATGCAAAGCTTGTGCGATTTGTCCTACTTGAGTCTCCAGGGATCTCAAGGAAGAGTTGTGTCTTTGAAGCAATGCACCTTGACTCTGGATAGACATCGAATGGTCTTGGAGTAAAGCCTTAGTAGTTGTCATGAAATCTCACAAAGTAGCTTCCAAAGAATTACTGGTTGATGAAGATGTTGCAGCTTTGTTGTCATTTTGCCAAGGCATATTCTACTAAAAAGTTTGGGACTCCGTCTGATTAGGTTGCCTACTTGAGCTTCTAGCATTGTGGGTTCCTTGATTCCCCCAAGAGAGAATAAGATGATGACGTCATCCTGGATTGTAAGTGTTTGAGTAAGGGTTGTGGTTATTCCTATTGAAGTTCCCTACATAGTTGATAGATTCATGATTTTTAGGGCAATCACTCACATGATGGTGTCAATTACACTGAACACAAGTGGTTGCTACTTTTACTTCCTTTACATCGCTTGGGCATTGGAGATTCTTCAACATAGTGGTAATAGCCGACAACTGGGCTAAAATAGAGTCATTGTTGTTTGATTCTCATGTCCCATGTACTCTTCTTCCCGTGCTAAGTCTCGAAGTAAGGAATTGGTAGTCATTGTTTGCTATCCTATCAAGGATATCAAATGCTTCTTGCGGTGATTTGTCTAGAAAAGTGCCATTTACTGAAGCATCCAACATCATCTTTATGGGAGCATTGACACCATTATAGAACATTACAACTTGTGTCTAGTCTTGGAATCCGTGATTGGTGCATTTGTGAAGCAGTCCCTTGTATACCGTAGCAAAAAACTGCAACATAAACCTGTCCATGACTCCATTGAACCAGCTGGAACTCTACTCAACCAATCTCTTGCTTGATCACGCAAAGAATAAGAAATAGCTTGAGCTTCAACACATCTTCATACACACCTTATTGTCAGAAAGAATCGCATACTTCCAAGAATACGCGAATGTGTTGTCTTGCATCTTCATGAGGCGATCCACCAAACTGCCCAATGGAATTCAGCATGTTAAACATGACTGGCTTAAGCTCAAAATGAGTTGCTTGAATCTCAAGAGCCACAATTTCAAGATTTAGATCATCAAAGATAGGATTCAAATGGTCCCTGATAGCTCGAGGTCAAACTATTTCTCCAAGATTTGCTGCAACATTAATGTTATCCAAATTTTCATCTACTTGATTGCCTTGATTACCACCTCTATACATTGTTCATAAAGCTTCTTGTGTGCATCTTCTTTGGCGAAATAAGTGCTCAATCTCAGGCACGAAAGGTGATAATGGTACTTCGGGTCTTCCTCGGGTCATGCAACAGCACAACACCTAAAAAAGTGAAACAAGAAAAACAAATAAAAACTAAATAGAAAAATAAGAAATAATGTAAAGACTAAACTCTAATAACCTATTGCCAATCCTCGACAATGGCACCAAAAACTTGTTGCGCGTGCAGGTGTACTATAATTGATACTCAATTTGTGCAAGTATACACATCGAACAAGTAATAAAGTGATGAGTGAGTATCGTCTCCACAAGGATTGGAGGTCAAACTAGTTTAGTTAAAACACACCAATAAGACAATAAACAAATGTTGTAGCAATAAGAAACAATTTTAGAAATGCTATGGCAAAAAGAAACAGGTTTATAAATGCTATGGCAAACAACTATAATGTAAATTGAGATGAAATAAAGTCACTTCAAACGTCCACTCACTTGTATGAAACTCTATAGGGGAATGACTGGCTGGGCCTGGTATGGATCTTCACACGTAAGCATAATGAATGTCTAGGGTTAACTTGCCTCCCTCATGCTCGATAGAGTCACAAGACTGCTTCTAAACTATCTCTAGTAAGAAACCTGGTAGAAGGGAATATTAAAGCAATACCTCTCGGCATAAACCCTAAACATGCAACTACAAAATAAAGCTATACTCCTTTTAGTCATTGAAACTCTATCCTTATCTCTAAGGTGAGTTAGGATTCTGCCTCTCAGCATCAAACCCCATTGTCCACTCTAGTCTTAGCATAACTCTCTTAAATATTAAGCTAACCAAAACCTAAACAACGCCTAACTCTCGAAAGCTTTTACAAGTTTAGTGCATTACCGACCAATGGACAAAGCATGAGATGAACAAGAAAACAACTAAAAATCTATTAAAGCATCAAGCATAATAACCATAACAAGCCCAAGCCACTTAAAATCAGTTCATAGCTGGGCAAATATCATCCATAATCATTCGTTTAACACAACCTATTTAAAGAAATAAAATGAAACAACAAAGCAACTAAACAAGGGAGAAACTCCTTAGCTGGGTTGGACTGATGTGCACTGATCTAAGCCTGCTACTTCGCTCAAAGTCCAGTGAGAGCACCCCTTGGAGCTTCAAAAATGGAGGACACTTCGATTGAGGAAGAAGAAGATAGAAGGCAGCCGCCTTTTCCTTCTCTTTCTTAGCCCACTTGTGACTTTTTATCCCCTCCTTTAAATGAGGTTATCTTGTCCTTTATATAGTGGAGGCTTCTAGGGTTTTGTGCCCTTAATTCCAAAGGAATATTACCTTCACTTGTGGGAATAAAGCAGGCTAGCAGGTACACGTGTAGGGCCACAATAAATATCTTCAGTCTGTTGTCCTCTAGTGCGCCCAGAAATGCTATCCAAAATCCTATGGCATTTTTCCCTGCATCGCTCTTCATTTCCCTGCACATCACCACACCAGCCAAAATCTTCCAAAGCAGCACTATTCTTGTAAACAATCAAAGAAAACAAAACTTACAACACCAAATGCAACTATATGAACTAAATGCATCTATATGCCATGAAAGGAGATCAAATGGGCTTGATTTCATACAATAACTTAAGTAAAAAGGCATCAAATGTTAACTTTTTGCAAGGTTAACAGGGTGATAGGTAGTAGAATTATGGTGTACAATTTTGAACTGTTTGCACACTTCGGTCATCATCTTATTATTCAGGTTGGAAGCATTGTCGGTGACGAATCTTTCGGACAGACCAAAGCGACATAATTTCTTTCTTTAGGAATCTGCAAACCGTCGCTTTTGTGATACTAGCATATGAGGCGACTTCTACCCACTTGGTGAAGTAATCTATGGCTACTAAAATGAATCGGTGCCTGTTGGAAGCCTTCAGATGTATCTAACCAATGACATCCATGCCCCAAGAACCAAAAGGCGATGGGGAATTCATAGTATGGAGTGGAATTAGCAAGGAGTGTATCTTATCAGCATATATATGAAATTTGTGCACTTCTTGGAATAGCTGATGCAATCTCCCTCCATTGTTGACCAAAAGTAGCCATATCTCAAGATCTTTCTTGCCATTGAGAATCCACTGGCGTAGGTCCCACACAATCCTCTATAGACCTCGGATAAAATAGCTTCAGCTTCTCGAGTTTCGACACATCTTAACAGTACCTGATCTTTGCTTCTCTTGTACAAAATCTCTCCATCAAGGACATACCCTGATGCTAGCCTTCGGATGGTTCTTTTATTGTTATCATCGACCCCATTTGGGTAAGTCTGGAACTTGATGTATTGGATGATATCGTGTACCATGGATTACCATCTTCCTCCTTCTCAAAACTACAACAATGAGCTGGTACCTCAAAAGTCTGCATTTCAATTGACTTTATCTCAGCCTTCGAGTTCAGATCAAAAACGACAGCCAAGGTTGCCAGGGCATCGGCCATCTGATTATCCTCCATCGGCAAATAGGCAGAGCTGATTTCTTCAAAATTGTTGACCAACTCTTGAATCAGTTGTAGTACCTGACCAATTTCGGATCTCTAGTTTTCCATTCCTCCCAAAGCTGGTAGATCACCAAGGATGAGTCACAGAAAACCTGGAGTATTCTGACTTTCCTTTTTATGGCCGCATAAAGTCCCATGGCGCAGGCCTCATATTCGGCTATGTTGTTGGTGCACAAGAACTTCAACCTACTCCGTCAAAGTACAGCTTCCAAGCTTTTTCTTTGGCAATGGGCTTCTCTCCGAACACAGTACTGATCAAACCTTCGTCTGGGAACTTAAAGTCCAAAGGCTCGTAGTCGTCTACAGCACGACTTGCCAAAAGATTTGCCACTACACTTCTTTTTACCGCTTTCTGGCTCACGTAAGCAATGTCGAATTCTGACAGTAGCATTTGCCAGAGAGCCATTTTCCTGGTAAGTGTTTGTGCCCTGTTGTCACTAGATCTTCACCTCTTCTATTATTATTATTATTATTATTATTATTATTATTATTATTATTATTATTATTATTATTATTATTATTATTATGCTATCTATAAAACCTGTTAAAATAAAAAAAATGTCCATTTCTTGAATAAAGCTCATTATTTTCAAAAAATAGTAAGGACCCATTAAAATAAGGCCCACTCAAAAAATAATAAATAAAGAGTCCATTTTAAATTAAAAGGGCCCAAACTAACCCATTTATTTTGTTTATTTTCAAATTTATTCGAGACGTGTTGGATTAGGGGCTGAAACAATGGATGGTTTGGATCAAATGAAGAAAAAAAGGGGAAAGGGGGAGCCCACTCTGCCACGTGTGCGGGATCATCTCCCCCAAATCCCCAGCCTATTTGAACCAGGCTGCTGCCGGCAGCTGATGCGTCGCACCTAGGCCACGGCGGCCGCCGTGGGACGTACCGGTCGACTCGCCTCGGCCGGCTGAGTCTAACGTCTCCGATGACATCCCCTACCATTGTCGGTAACCTGCAAAACGTGGAGGAAAAGGGTTCGAACCCTAATTAATTTTGAGGGCAAAATTCCCCAACTTGAAGCCAAATCTGATGAAATTCGGATTGAATTTCAATCCCCATGGATAAGTCAAAGCTATTCTGATCATTTGGGATGATTTTTTTGGGATGAAATTGGGGATTTTATCCCCAAATTGCCTTGTTTTCCAATCCCTAAAACCCTATAAATAGTGATTTATTTGTGCCTTGTTCATCATCCATCCATTGAAACTAGAATTCACTCAAAAAAAATTCATCCGAAAATTTCCAGAAGTTTGTTGGAATTTGTTCGAGTTTGGAGCAGCTTTGGTTCGAATTTTCATGAGGAATAGAAGCTAGCGGTTCGCCTCTTCATCGGTTGTTCGAGTTTGAAGCAGCTTTGGTTCGAAATTTTGTGAAGCTAACGATTCATCTCTTCATCGGTATAATTTCTCTTCTTTTTCTTTTTAATTTCTATTTTGATTTATATTTTTATTCATGTGATGTTCTTCCTTTGTCTTTTTTAAAATAAAGTACAGGTTTTAGTTCGATTTAAAATATGATTTTTTAGAGTTTTTAAAACCTTTTTTTTAAATAATAATTTTTAGAGGACGTCACCGCCGATGAGCGCCAATCGGCGCCAGTGAAAGGCGGCCGGCACGGTGACCCTCTTTCTTGCTCATCCTTTTGATAAACACCAATAACAAGTTTATTTTTTGTCTAAAAATGATATTTGATCCATCCAAATTCTTTTAAAAAAATATATTTGGGTTATTTATAAATAAAATGGGCCTTTAATCCATTTCTTTTTGGTCCAAGTACCATTTAAAAAAAAACAACTTTTTTTTATTATCCTCTTAATTTTTATGCTTTTAAATATTTATTTTTTTTTAAAATGGGTGGTGGCCACATTTAAGCAAATTCAAAAAAATGAAATTTTTTTTACAAACAAAAAGAGAATAAAAATGAGGAATGACCTAAGTTCCTTAAAAAACTTAAAAATTTTAATTTGTGTTTATTTTCTTGTTATGCTTTAGTATTAAGTTAGCCTCAGGGATAAGTTCTTTAAGCTTAGATAGAGAGTCCTTTGTGATAAAATTTTTCTTCATGAGGATAAAACACACTTAATAAAATCTTAAATCCATAAATAGATAATATTTAGACTCTTTTTAGGAATAATAAGTTTTAGTTTAGATTAAAAATTTTCAAAAATTAATTTCCTTTATTTGTAAAAAAGTGAAACTAATTAATGCGGTGTCTTATCAAATGGAAATGACGGGTTAGCGCCAAGAGTGTTGGCGGTGATTGGAGTTCATTTTCCAGGCGATAAGGCTGTTAAAATAGATTTATATTCATTTAATGGATGAATAAATTGAAACTCTTTTGAACTTGCAAATTCCAATTTTTAGAACACTTTTTTTGAACTTGCAAATTCCAATTCTTAATTCTAATCATTTCCCTTCTTGTTTTTTTGTTTTGCAAATTTATTCATGCAACATTATCCCATATCAGAAGGGCTTGATTCTCAAAAATATTTGCTCAACTTTGAAAAGCTCTCATCATGGATGGAAGGATCTTGAAAAGTGAAGATGACAGTGCAAAAGTGAAACATTGGTCTGAGGTTAACCAGCAAACATTTGGGGATAGTTAAACAGCCGATCATGAGACAGAAACTTTAGAATATGCCCACATCAGTATCAAACAGAATAACATGCAAGAGCTGCATGAAATTTGGGAGCATTGTGATTACGAGACCAAGCATTGTTCCTTGAAGCCTATGGTGATATAGCCTATCTCTTGTATGTGAAGGTTGATGAACATTTTCTGAAAGCCTTGATCCAATTCTAGAATCCCGGGTATTGTTGCTTCACTTTTAATGGAGAAGATATGATGCCTACATTCGAGGAGTACTTAGATCTTTTCAATCTATGGAAATTGAAGAAGAATTGGGTCTATGCCAAGTCTCCTAAAAATAAAAATCCATATGTGAGACTTTAAGCTTTCGCTGGTATGAGTGATGGATGGGTCAAAGGGCTGGTACGAAAAAGAGGAGGTAGTTTCAATTTTCCCTGGTCA
Organism: Hibiscus mutabilis; assembly: GCA_019671005.1. Taxonomy (NCBI): domain Eukaryota; kingdom Viridiplantae; phylum Streptophyta; class Magnoliopsida; order Malvales; family Malvaceae; genus Hibiscus; species Hibiscus mutabilis. The sequence continues at coordinate 17,233,007 of CM033717.1, read as the reverse complement.
AGTATCCGAAACATAATCCTAGTTCATCCAGACCAAGAAAAGAGAGTAGATCTTCTGGCGATCGCAATTTACGGCTTAGTTATCTTCCTGAAGGTCTTGGGAAATATTGATGTGGCATTGTTAGATTTCTTAGAGCAGTAGTAAACCCAGTGCCAGCTATGCTTGCTGAAACATTCATCTCTTTCAATGCATGTCGTAAACTGGAAGGTGTACGTTTTGGTGGATGTGCTCTTTTACTTCAGGTTTGGGCCCTCGGTCACTTTTGGAAGTGTCCAACATTAGCCTTATCAAATGTGTTTTCCCCAAACTTCTTACCACTCTGAGAGTTCTTAGCGAAAAATTGGCCTGTTGTTAAGAAGAACAAATGGATTGATATATTCAGGGATCGTCGTGATGAAGGCATTAGATGGAGGGTTCCTTGGATGGGTCATACCAAGCTTTTGTACAAGTGTGGGGATTACAACTTCCTAATGCTGCTAGGTCTGTGGGGAGGAATCGGGTGTGCTCTTTTGCTAGTATCTCGTCAGTTTGGGTCTCGACAGTTCATTCCATTCACATCTAATCTTGGATTATCAGAGTTCAAGTTCCAAGGAGAGTTTAGATAGAAGGTTCAGACAATCAATGACTCGGGGAACCATTGTTATCACATGGAGTTAGAATCTAATAGTCACTGTATGTACACCCCAGATTATGACATTTGGAGGCGCGTAAGGATGAATAACAGGGTTATAGCACTTACACCCGGACATGCCAAGTCTTTAGAAGAACATTTGAAGGTGGTTCCTTCGGAAGCTGACATTCTAAGAGAAGAGCTAAGAAGGGCTAAGTTGGAGATAGAAGCGTTACGACAACAGAACCAAAGAGACAAGTTTGACTCAAGCCTTGATGTTGAAAAGTATGAAGGGGAAACGAAGTGAGTGATTAAGCTGTATGAAGACTTAGAAAGGAATTTTGAAATTTAAAGGGTTGATTTCCTCAAGTTTCAGACTACTGTTCAAAATACTGATTTGAGAAAAACTCTGAAACAGTGGAAGCAGGAAATCAAGCATGCTGTAGGAAAAGAGAGAGAACGAGGAAGGTGCGAGATTGAGAAGTAAAGACGAGCCCTTGTTGAAGAAAAGAAGAAGGGTAAGCTGGTAACTGAAAATGGAAATGGTAAACAAGTTCTTGAAAATGAGAAAGAAAGTGTGGTTGTATGGAAAAGGAAGGCCCATGATAATAAGATCTGTTTATTTGAGCTGAAGACAGCATATGATAAGACTAGTGAGAAGCTGGAGCAAAGCCAGGCTTGTGTTGCTGAGTTGCAGGCCAAGGTGGAGGATTTGAACCGTTTGCTGTATGAATTTTAGAACCGTCACACTTACATAGAACTCCAGGCCAAACTAAATGAGAATGACTCCCTAAGAGAGAGAATGAAAAAATATATGATATAATTTAAGAGTACAAAACTAAGATCTTGGTCCTTAAAGATATAGCTGATGGAGGAAATGATTACTGGTTCACCCATCTTAGAGATAATGCCAAAAGATTCCAAGAGTGGGATGAGTTTGACAGGATCGTCATGACTCAAGTTCAGGATGTGGCTCGACGTGTGATGATGTTAGCCACAGAAGCTGCAGCCCTTCGTCAGTACATCGAACCAGTAGGGGAAGTGGGACCAAGGCTTATATGGCTTATCGAAGAAGTCAAAGAACTAGGAGTTCATGCAGAAAAATATTTGTAGAAGATATGAAATTTGATGTAATAAAGACCTTTCGTATTCAATAAAGAGTTATTTCTTGAGCAGATATTTCATGGAATTAATGGCCCTTCGCTTGCATTCATGCATTTGCATTGCATCTTTCTTTGTTTTTGTTTGTGTGTTTACATTTGTGCATACATTCATAACATAATAAGAATCTAGCTTAAATAAAAAAACATGACAAAGGTTCAAAATAGCAAAAACAACTCGCAAGTATGATACTCGGTCTCAAGTCAGAGCAATGGAAGACAGAGTGACAGCTTTGGAAAGTAATAACAAAAGTACAGGTTAGATAAGTTGGAGATGGATTTGAAGCAACAGATGGAGTTAGTTGATCAAAAGACGGTTGGATCAATTGCGGCCATGTTAGGGTTCAATGACCCATATGCAATAGAAGCTTGTGGGGAAACTAATGCGCTGCCAAAATTTCAGGGGATGACCTTTGTCCATCCAGGCATACAAAAAGAAGCACAATCTTCCAAAGTCAAGCTTTCACCCCATTTTGCTGAAACTTCAGCTCGGAATGAAAGGAAGATAAACTCTAAAGAGGTCCATGAGGTGCCTGACCTCGATGAAATCATTGATAAAGTGAGAGCTGAGAAGAAATGGGAGGACCGCTACAAAAAATTGGAAGGAATGATCAAGTCTTTCCAAGAAAAAAATATGCATGGAGGAATGGAAGCTAAAGATTTGAGCTTGGTAATTGATTTGGTAGTGCCACCAAAGTTCAAGGTCCTGACTTCAAAAAGTACAACGGAACCACGTACCCTTCAGCACATTTAACTATGTATTGCAAGAAAATGTCGATGTATCTTGACAATGAAAAGTTACTTATCCATTGCTTCCAGGATAGTCTAGTTGGTTCAGCTGCACGCTAATACACACAGCTAAGCAGAGTTAATATCAGATCATGGAAAGATTTGTCTAGAGCTTTCAACGAATAGTACAAACATGTCTCAGACATGGTTCCAACCCATTTTTTCCTGCAAGGGATGGAACCAAAACATCATGAAAGTTTTTGCCAACACACGCAAAGATGGAGGGATGTAGCTGCTCAAGTCCAGCCACCATTGTTAGAGAATGAAATCACCCTGATGTTTTTGGAAACGCTAAAAGGTTCCTTCTACGATTGTATACTCAATCATGCAACCAAGAGTTTTGCAGACATGTTAATGAATGGAGAGTTGATTCTTGCGGCTATGAGAAGTGGAAAGTTGGATAGTGGGGAAACAAAGAAACCATATAAAAAGAGATAATGAAGTCAATGCCACTAATGTCTATAACCCTAATTACTCAAAGGGGGTAGTCTTCAACAAGCCCAATGTCTCGACCACAGCTCCAGAAATCACAAATCCTTCGAAGGAAGAATGAAGATATCAAGGGAGCTCGAAACCATATTTCCCTCCTATTCCAATGACATATGAAGAATTGTTTGCTGAACTAGTCAAATCCCAAATGGTGCTGCCAAGACATGTTCCCCCATTCTCACCACCATACCCACCATGGTATGATGACAAGGCACGGTGCGAATATCATGCAAGAGTTAGGAGGCATACCATTGAGAATTGCACTTCATTCAAAAGGATGGTGGATGGCTTAAGAAAATCAGGGATGTTATCATTCGATACATTAGAAGATAAGGGAAACCCTCTGCCAAATCATCAGAAGGCGAGTGTGAATGCAATCATAGAGAATGAGGATAAGGTGGTTAAGGAATGTGTTGGTGAAGTTAGAGCTCCTATGAAGTAGGTATGGGCTCAAATGGTGGTAGTTGGGATGTTGGAATGAGGAGTCCAGGAGCTGAAAATTGAAGATGAATTGTACTGTGAATACCACATGAAGAAAGGACATGAGAATGATTGTTGCTTAGAATTTAGGCAACTAGTTCAAGACAATATGAATGAAAAAGAACTTGAGTTCTTCGAAAAAGAAGACAAGGAATGCATGCTGGACATTTGTGCATCAGGAGAGTCACCCTCTAGAAAAGACTACTCTGGAATAAAGCCTTTAGTTATTACGGCTAAAACGAGAGTTAGTGAGCTAGTAAGGGGTGTAACCCTACGGCTTATAATTAAGGCACCGATCCCATTTCCATACAAGGATAGCAACCAGGTCCCTTGGAATTACACTTGTTTGGTGGCAGCTCCAAGAGAAACATCTGTTAAAGAGAAAGAAGAACTAGTCATTGAGGTGAGCCGTTTTACGAGGAGTGGAAGGCTCTATTCCCAGCCAATAGCAGAAGATAGAGATGCAGCGTAAAGAAAGGCTGCTGCTGAGAAGCCTGAGAAAGAAGATAATATAGATTTCTTTAAAGAAAAACCGATAACATATCATGAGCTTGTAAAGGAATCAGAGGCTCAAGAATTCTTGAAGATTTTAAAACACAATGAATATAGTGTGGTGGAGCAACTCCATAAGCTTCCGGCTTGAATTTCTATGTTATCTCTGCTATTAAGTTCTGAAGACCACCGTGAGGCCTTGTTAAAGATTCTAAATCGGACATTCGTACCAAAGGAGATCACAATCGATAAGATGGACATGCTAGTTGGTAGCATTGATGTCAATAATTTCATTTCATTCAATGATGAGGAGATACCAGGATAATGAAGGGTTTCATGCAAAGCTCTACACATCACTACCAGATGCAAGAGATACATGCTACCAGGTGTCCTTATTGATAATGGATCGGATTTGAATGTTATGCCACTAGCAACGCTAAAAAAGCTGCCCATAGATAGTTCTCATATGAGAACTTATCAAAATACGGTAAGAGCATTTGATGGAACTCAGAATGATGTGTTAGGGAAAATTGATGTGCCTTTGCAAATTGGACCATCGACCTTCGATATTGATTTTGTGGTCATAGATATAAGGCCCAACTATAGCTATTTGCTGGGATGCCCATTGATTCACATGGCTGGAGCAATCCCATCTAAATTACACTAGAAGTTGAAGTTTGTGATATATGGCTAGTTGATAACTGTTGGTGCGAAAGAGGAAATCATTGCATCAGTAACTACTGATGCGCCATTTATCAAAATTGATGAGGGCGCGCTCGAGTGTCACTTCAGGATATTAGAGTTAGTCAATGCAACCTTTGTCACCGAAGGGAGCAAGATGCCAGAACCAGAATTATCCAGCTGTGCGAAGTTGCAAGTTAAACAAACTCTAGGAAAATGAACTAAAGTTGGAAAAGGATTTGGGAAGAGACACCAAAGGAGGTTGTATCCGTTGGTAATCCCAACAAAGAATGATCGGTTTAGCTTCGGTTTCAAGCCCAATAGTTGGAAAATGAGGGGGAAAATAAGGAAATGCCAGGAAAGAAGACAAGCATGGCTGAAAGGAGAAGAAGTTGAGTGGGAACCAATGACATTTCTACCTCTGAGACATAACTTCAGATTCGGGGGCCTGCTAGATCCAAATGCCCCAGCTAATGAGGAGGAGAAAGGAAAGAATGATTTGTGTGAAGCGTTTGAGAAGCGTTGAATGAGGAGGAGAAAGGAAAGAATGATTTGTGTGAAGCGTTTGAGAAGCTGAGCATCAACGCTATGACGGACGGGGAAGAAGAGAACAAATACTTATCCAAGATTAGCCCTTACTCTGAACTTGATAACTAGACTACTAAAGAAATTCATGTAGTCTTTAAGACAGTTTCAGAGTAATTCTCAAAACCCACCATTTTGCTTTTAAACCCAAAGGCAATTAGGGATCTTATGTAAAGGGTTTATGTCAAACTTTATAATTTAAGTTTCAATAAAGATGCATTCTCTTTCTTCCAACAAATCTTGTGTGGAAAATTATTCCCATAAATAAAACTTAAAGATAAAACTAAAACATTTTTTCCATTCATCCTTTTTTCTATGTATATATCTCTATCCCTTTTCTTTGCAGGTCTTCAGATATCAATGACTTAAATGACTCAGTCCGACGCTGAAGTTGACTTTGAGTTACCCTTATGCTTAGAAGAAGTTGATGATGTTGATAATGAAAAAGAATATGACTTGCCCAGGGAACAGCTCAAGATGGTAGAAGAAGAGGAAAAACAGATTCTCATGTACAAAGAAGAGTTAGAAATACTGAATCTCGGTGCTGAATACGAGAAATGAGGGATGAAGATTGGTACCACTATTACAGCCCATACTCGACAAACCATGATTGAGCTTCTGAAAGAATTCAAGGATATCTTCGCTTGGTCATATCAAGACATGCCGGTTCTTGACACTGACATCATTGTACATCAGCTTCCAATAAAATTAGGATGTGAACCTGTAAAGCAGAAACTTAGGAGGATGAAAGCAATATGCTTCTAAAAATTAGGGATGAGGTAAAGAAGCAGTTTGACGCAAGATTTTTAGAGGTAGCTAAGTATCCAGAATGGGTGGCCAAACATTTTCCCAGTTCCCAAAAAGGATGGAAAAGTATGCATGTGCGTTGACTATAGGGATCTCAATAGAGCAAGCCCCAAAGACAATTTCCCGTTACCGTACATAGACACGTTGGTGGATAATACAGCTGGACATGCCCGTTTCTCTTTCATGGATGGGTTTTCCGAGTATAACCAGATTAAAATGTGCCCATAAGATATGAAAAATACCACCTTTATAACACTTTGAGGAACCTTTTGCTATAAAGTAATGCCCTTTGGTCTAAAGAATGCAGGGGCAACTTACCAAAGATCCATGGTCACTCTTTTCCATGACATGATGCATCAAAAATAGACGTCTACGTAGATGATATGATCGCCAAATCTCGATCTGAAGAGGAGAATTTGGTGAATTTAAAGAAACTCTTTCAAAGGTTAAGGAAGATCCAGCTAAAGCTTAACGCAAACAAATGCACATTTGTGGTCACATTAGGAAGACTATTGGGCTTTGTGGTGAGAGGAATTGAGATTGATCTAGAAAAAATTAAGGCCATACAAAAGCTCCCACCAACTCAAACACAGAAGGAGGTTCGAGGATTCCTGGGGAGGTTAAACTACATCGCCCGTTTTATCTCCCAGTTAACTGATAAATGTGATCCAATTTTTAGACTAATCAGAAAGAATAACCCAGGGACTTGGAATGAAGAATGCCAGGTGGCTTTAGAAAAAATCAAAGAGCAGTTAACCAACCCTCCCGTATTAGTACCACCTGTTTCGAGGAGGCTTTTAATCCTTTATTTAACGGTGCATGAAAATTCTATGGGCTGCGTATTAGGGCAAAACGACGATACTGGAAGAAAAGAAAAGGCAATATATTACCTGAGCAAGAAGTTCACTGATTGTGAAACCAGATATTCTTCAGTTGAAAAGCTATGTTGTGTTTTGGTATGGATGGCTAAAAGGCTGAGGCAGTATATGTTATATCATGCTACGTGGATAATCTCGAAGTTAGATCCACTAAAATTCATGATGGAGACTCCATCTTTATCAGAAAGGTTGGCGCATTGGCAGATGTTACTATTAGAATTTGATATCCAGTATGTGAGCCAAAAAACGATAAAAGGGAGTGTCGTAGCTAACTTTTTGGCAAGCCGCACTTGTGATGAATATGAAGCGTTAAATTTTAATTTTCTGATGAAGACTTGATGAGTATTTCAGAAAATGATGAGACTCCAACAGTATCTTGGGTTATGAACTTTGATGGTGCAGCAAATGCATTAGGACGAGCTATAGGGGCAGTTTTGGTTTTGCCAGAAGAAGATTATTACCCTTTTACCAGTCGACTGAAATTCTTCTACACTAATGACATGGAGGAATATGAGGCTTGTATAATGGGTCTAAGAGAGGCAATAAAGAGGAAAATCTGAACTTTAAAAGTTTTTGAGGACTCTGTATTGGTCATTTATCAGATACATGGTGAATGAGAGTCAAAAGATGCAAAGTTGGTGGAATGCCACAAGTTGGTCCTTGAGTTGACGAAAGAATTTGATGAGATCACTTTCAAATATCTCCACAGAGAAGATAACCAAATGGCCGATGCTTTACCCACTTTAGCGGCCATGTTTAAAGTAAATAAAGGTCTGAGATGATTCCCATCAGGTTACATATGCTAGACTCCCTAACCCATTGTTATGATATGGAATAAGAAATAGATGGATTGCCATGGTACCATGACATCTTCTAATATGTAAAGTCTCAGCAGTACCCATCACAAGCTACGGAGAATGAGAAGGAAATGATCAGGAAAATGGCATCAGGGCATGTCCTTGATGGAGAAATTGTATACAAAAGAAGCCATGATCAGTTGCTTCTGAGATGTTTGGGTGCAAAGGAAGCTCAGTTAATTATGGAAGAAGTTCATGAAGGAGTTTGTGGAACCCATCCAGTGGCTTCACCATGGCTAGAAGAATCATGCGTCTTGGATATTACTGGTCGATCATGGAAGGTGATTGCATCAACTACTCTCACAAATGTCATAAATACCAGATCTACGCTGACAAGGTTCATACGCCACCTCAACCTCTTCATGTTATGACAGTACCCTGGCCTTTCTCCATATGGGGCATCGATGTCATTGGTCAGATTCACCCCCAATGCATCAAACGAGCATCGTTTTATCTTGGTAGCCATAGACTACTTCATAAAATAGGTAGAAGCAGCTTCGTATGCAAACGTCACCAGGTCCACGGTTTGTAAATTCTTAAATAAGGAAATCATTTACCAGTATGGCTTGCATGAAAGTATCATCACCGACAATGCCTCCAATATGAATAACAGGATGATAAGTGGAGTCTGTAAGCAGATCAATGTAAAACATCATAATTCTGTGGTATATCGCCTAAAGATGAACAAGGCAGTGGAGGCTGCAAATAAGAGCATTAAGAAAATACTTGCAAAAATGATGGATACTTATAAGGATTGGCATGAGAAGCTACCTTTCGCCTTATATGCTTATCGAACCGAAGTAAGAACTTCTACTAGGGCAACACCTTTCTCATTGGTATATGGAATGGAAGTTGTATTACCGATTGAAGTTTAAATACCATCGCTCTAAATCTTAATGGAAGCAAAGTTGGAAGAAGCAGAATGGATTCAAACAAGATATGACCAGCTGAACTTAATTGAAGAGAAAAGATTGAAAGCACTATGTCATGGGCAAATGCACCAAAGAAGGATGATAAGGGCTCACGAGAAGAAAGTTCGCCCGAGAGAATTTAAAGAAGGTGATTTGGTACTAAAAAAGAAGTTATCAATCCAAAGTGATTCTCAAGGAAAATGGGCTCTAAATTGGGAAGGACCTTACATTGTAACAAAGGTTTTCTCAGGTGGGGCGTTAATTTTGGCTGAAATGGATGGAAATGAACTTCAGAGTCTGATAAACTCAAATTCAGTCAAAAAGTATTCCGTCTAAAGAAGAAGGAAGAAAAGAAAAAGAAAAAGGAAAAAAAGAAAAAAAAGAAAGAAAAAAAGAAAAGAAAATGAGAGTTCAAAATAAAAACTCGCAAAGAGCGTTTTGAAACCAAAGGAGGACCTAAGTTGAAAATCCAAAAAGGGCGGCTTAGGTAGTTAATAATCAGGGAGATCGTCTCGAGAACATAACATAGATGAGTTATGAACTTTCTCGCAGTCACTATTGTCGAAGTCTGCTCAGCATGGGTAACAATCAAGACATCTCACGGCGTTTTGACAAGAGGAGTTTTGGTCATTGATATTTGAATATTTGTAACTTCTTTTCTTTTTGCCACAATATTGATGAAGTTTTGTTTCTTAGCCCTCCTTTCTTTGCTTACATCATTTTTTCGTATAAGCATCTTGCATTGAAATGAGAATTAATAAATTTGACATCACTTGAAATATACAAAAGTTTTTTGGGCATTACTTTGAAATTTGTTTCAAAGGGTGTCAGAACTATGAAGCATCACGCGGTCAAGTTTCGGAGCTTAAGGCATAAATGGCAGCAAGCACATGAAGAGGTTCAAGTTGGAAATGGGTTTTGGCTGCAAAGATTTCCATGTAAGCAATTCAAAGATCTCTGTAGAGGCAGGAATTAGAGAATCCTCAAGAGATGTTTTGACATTACCCTAAGGCAGCATGTTGCAAAGTAGAGATGCCTACATGAGATAGTTTGTTTTCAACAACGATGAGAACAATTTTACAGACATTGGAGGAAATAGCTAAGGATATGAGACATTGGGAGAATAGCATGATTCTAGGAAGCTTGGCACTGAACATTGATATATCAACTACAATGATAACTTGACAAAGGCTAAAAGAGTGTTGAAAAATATAAGGATAAAGTTAGTCATTCCTGCCAAGAGTACAAGATAACTGAATTGAGCAAGCAAAGGTAAAAAGGATCATATGTACTCTATGAAGCAAAGAAGTACTAAAATGGTGAAGTAGAGACAATGAAGATGACTATCTATGATTATTTTGTCAATCATTGTAGCATACAGTTACAATATTCAGATGATTTCTCATGCATTAATGATGGCAAGCCGAAGCATCCCCATATATCCTCATAGAGTTTCGCTCTTAGGTGTCCTAGAAACGCTATACACTCTGCAAAAAGTTTCCCTGGTTTAAAAAGAAGTCACAGGAAAAGTCGAATGTAGCTATGGTACAACATGGAGGTGTTTTGTTGAACTCTAACTTCATCCAAATTGAAGGACGTGTCCCACAATTCCCAAAGTTAAGAGTAGGTAATGGTGAAGATTATTTTCCAAGGAATGGTCGATGGAATTTTAACAACAAGAAAATGGTGAAGTCAACTACTGTTGAAGGATGGGCTGGTGCAAGTTTACTTGCTCATTGTGGTCCAAATAACATGGTGAAAAGCCTTTTAATGTAGAGAAATGAAAGGAAGTCATATTGCTTCTTCTGATGAGATGGATCAAAATAGACACTTACCATCTATTGCCAGAGTTGAGAAAATGTTTGAGATGATATGATTCAAGAAAACTAATTCAAATAAAAGGATTATAAAAAGCAAAAGAGACATGCATTCATGTTTTAGACATCCCTAGGGGCATGGTCATCATAACTGCATCATATGTCATATTTTTTGCAGGTGTGAAAGTTTTTTCTGCAAAATAACCTGCTTATCCGTTCGGGCATCAGGAGAATGGAATCTGCTTATCTATTCGAGCGTAAAGAGAATAGAACACACTTATCCATCCAAGCATAAGAAGGATGGAACCTTTTTTAATCTGCTTAATTATTCGAGCATAAGGAGAATATAACCCGTCTATCCGTTTGGACATAAGGAGAATGGAACCCTGCTTATCTATTCGAGCATGAGAAGAATAGAACCCGCCCATACGTTTAGGCATTTGGAGAATGGAATCTACTTATCTATTCGAGCATGAGGAGAATAGAACTCGTCCATCCGTTTAGACATAAAGAGAATGGAACCCTGCTTATCTATTTGAGCATGAGAAGAATAAAACCCGCCTATCTGTTTGGGAATTTGGAGAATGGAATCTGCTTATCTATTCGAGCATGAGGAGAATAGAACCCGTCCATCCTTTCGGACATAAGGATAATGGAACCCTACTTATCTATTAGAGCATAAGGAGAATAGAATCCACCTATTCGTTCGGGCATTTGGAGAATGGAATCTGCTTATCTGTTCGAGCATGAGGAGAATAGAACTCGTCCATCTGTTCAGACATAAGGAGAATAGAACACTGCTTATCTATTCGAGCATGAGGAGAATAGAACCCGTCCATTTGTTCGGGCATTTGGAGAATGGAATCTGCTTATCTATTCGGGCATGAGGAGAATAGAACATGTCCATCCGTTCGGACGTAAGGAGAATGAAACCCTGCTCATCTATTCAGGCATTAGGAGAATATAATTCACCCATCCGTTCAAGCATTAGGAGAACAAAGTCAAGCAGCAAATTGGTGACTGGTGAAAATCAGTGCCTCATGTTCTTTGATATATCCATGTTTCACTAGAATAAGCAAAGAAGGGGCAGTTGTTGTCACTAGATTTTCACCTCTTCTATTATTATCATTATTATTATTATTATGCTAGCTATAAAACCCATTAAAATAGAAAATGTGTCCATTTCTTGAATAAAACTCATTTTTTTAAAATAATAAAGACCCATTAAAATAAGGCCCACTCAAAAAATAATAAATAAATAGTCTATTTTAAATTAAAAGGGTCCAAAATAACCCATTTATTTTATTTTTTCAGGTTTATTTGAGATCGTTGGATTAGGGGCTGAAATAATGGATGGCTTGGATCAAATGAAGAAAATGGGGAAAGAGGGAGCCTGCACTGCCATGCGCGCGGGATTATCTCCCTCAAATCCCCAGCCTGTTCGAACCAGGCTGCTGCCAGCAGACGCCGTGGGAGGTACCAGTCGACCCACCTCAGCTGGCTGAGTCCAACGCCGCCAATGACGTCCCATGCCATTGTCGGTAACTTGCAAAACTTGGAAGAAAAGGGTTCGAACCCTAATTAATTTTGGGGCAAAATTCCCCAAATTGAAGCCAAATCTGATGAAATTCAGATTGAATTTCAATCCCTATGGATAAGTCAAAGCTATTCTAATCATTTGGGATGATTTTTTGGGACAAAATTGGGGATTTTATCCCCAAATTATCGTGTTTTCCAATCCCCAAAACCCTATAAATAGTGATTCATTTGTGCCTTGTTCATCATCCATCCATTGAGACTAGAATTCACCTAAAAAAATTCATCCGAAAATTTCTTGAAGTTTGCTGGAATTTGTTTGAGTTTGGAGTAGCTTTGGTTCGAATTTTTGCGAGGAATAGAAGCTAGCAGTTCACCTCTTCATAGGATGTTAGAGTTTGAAGCAGCTTTGGTTCGAATTCTTGTGAAGCTAGCGGTTCATCTCTTCATTGGTATAATTTCTCTTCTTTTTCTTTTTAAATTCTGTGTTTATTTATATTTTTATTCATGTGATGTTCTTCTTTTGTTTTTTTAAATAAAGTACGGGTTTTAGTTCTATTTAAAATCTAATTTTTTAGAGTTTTTTTTAACTTTTTTTTGAAAAATAATAATTTTTAAAAAATAAAACGTTTTATTAAAATAGCCATTGTTTTAAAAGTGATCCAATCACACTTTCTTCAAAAAATATTGGTGGCGACTCCATGTTTTCTTAAGTTTTCCAAAACGACGGGCTCGAAAGGGTTGCGACAGTGCCTCCATCAAAAATTTTAATGGATCTATTCGGGAGTTAAGTTGGTGGTGTGATACAGCATGTATTGCCTGAGTCGCTTTGTAGCTCACACCAAGGCACAACACAGCCTTTGGATCAAGGGGTATCGTGTTTCACACTCAGTGAACTTCTTTCTTAAATAATAAATTTCCCTTTCCTTCTTGCCAGAGTCGTCGTATTGGCCTAACACGTCCCCATCAAGTTTTCAAACACAGATAGATACAAGATCAATGGCCTATCTGGTACTGGCGCTACCAAGATCGGAGCACTGCACAAGTCCTTCTTAATTATCTCTAACGCTTCTTGACAATCTTCGTCCCAAATTGTTTCAGAGGAGTCCGAAGACAGGGTCACATTTTTCGGTCAATTGGGAAATGAAACGATAGATGTAATTCAACCTTTCCAAAAATCCTCAGACTTTTTTTGTGTTTGAGGTGGTGGGAGCTCTTGGATTGCTTTCACCTTATCAGGGTTAATCTCAATTCCCTTCCGGCTTACTACGAAACCCAATAGTTTCTCTGTTGTAACTACGAAGGTACACTTGGCAGGTTGAGCTTCAACTGGTATTTTCTTAGACTTTGGAAGAGTTTCTGCAAATTTTGGATATGCTCTTATTCGGTTCACGATTTAGCTATCATGTCATCTACGTATACCTTATTCTCCTTATGCACCATGTCATGAAACAAGGTCACCATAGCTCTTTTGTAAGTTGCCCCTGCGTTCTCCAACCCAAAAGGTATCACCTTGTAGAAAAACGTGCCCCACATGATCATGAAAGTAGTCTTCTCTATGTCCTCAGATGTATTTTGATCGGGTTATATCCCGAAAAGCCATCTATAAATGAGAACCAAGCATTTTCGACAGTGGTGTCAACCAATGTGTCTATGTGAGGCAAAGGGAAGTTGTCTTTGGGGTTCGCATTGTTAAGGTCCCTATAATCTAAGCATGTGCAGACCTTCTCGTCCTTTTTTGGTACCAACACTATGTTGGCTACCCACTCCGGGTATTTGGAAGCCTTTAAGAATCCTGCTTCGAACTGTTTCTGCACTTCGTCTCTAACTTTTAGCAGTATGTACGTTCTCATTCTTCTAAGCTTTTGTTGGACGGGCTTACATTCTGGCCTGATAGGGAGCTTGTGCCCCACAATATCTGTGTTCAAACTCGGCATATCTCGATATGTCCATGCAAACACATCCTTGAATTCTAAAAGTAATTCCACCAACTCCTGCCTAACTTCTGATGATAACATACTACCGATTCTTACTTCTTTCTTTTCTTCGTCAGTCACCAGATTCAAGATCTCTACCTTCTCCTAGTACAGAAGAATTTGTTTTTCTTCACTTTTCATCATCCTCAACAACTCCTTCGGGACCTCATCATCCTCCTCATCAATTTTCTCTAAGCATGTGGGTCGCTCGAAATCCACTTCGGGATTAGGTTCCAAAACATTCATACAGTTTATGTTAAGAGGCATGCACGATTTTGAAAGTGTGCATTGAGAATAGAAATAGATAACTTATAAGTGAATAAATAATGAATAAATAGATAAACGAATAAATATATGAATGAAATAATACTATGTTTTCCATTTGAGGAAGTGATATAGAAAATTGCTCATTTTATTGAAAGCAGATAGATAATGACATAGTGGCCCTTTTACAAAAGATGCACGTTACTTTCAGGCCCAAAGCAACGTGGTGGTTCTGGGCATTACTTTGATTTGATTCTAACAACCACAAGCATGTCTTCATAGGCCCAATTGTTGAGTTCTTCACCTGGGAAACATGGGCGAATCCTAGCCAAAGGCTGGATAATCTTGTCATCCTTGCAAATCATATTCACACCCATTCCTTCCAAAGCTTCATATGTCAATTCTTCATAGAGGCATTTCTCACCTTCTTGAATTGCTTCTTGGGCATCCCGTTCAGGATTCCTAAGTTCGCCAGATTTGAAGATGCCCTTGAAATCTGTATAGGTTATAGGGACCCCTCTGAGCCGAGACTTCATTTGCTCTTGTCTCTTCCTCCATTCTTAAAGTCTCAAATGGACTTTTTCCCAAACCTTTCCATTTTCTTGCCCCTCTTCCTAAGGTCTCAAATACTACCATTTTGGTGCAACTTGACAATTTGAGGCAAGAAAAATGGCTCCCCCAGCGATAAAAGTGGCGTTGATAAATTCCAATGCCCTGAAAGCGTATTCTATTACCTCTTTATCGGTATAAATATATGGTGTATCTGAAGTCACCGAAGAGATGATGTCTTGCTCAGCATTCACTGTTACCAATTTCCCCTTAATAAAAAACTTTAATTTTTGGTGCAACGAAGACGAGACGGCGCCAGCTGAATGTATCTATAGCCTTCCTAGCAGACAATTGTAGGATGGCCAGATATCTATAACCACAAAATCGACCATATATTTGGTAGGGTCGACGAGCATGGGTACTTCTATCTTCCTGACCACATCTCGTTGTGTCCTGTTAAAAGCGCACACAGTGTTATAACAAGGCTTCATGTGTGAACTTTCGATTGGTAACCATTGCATAACGGCCAGCGGCATGACATTCAAGGTAGAACCATTATCAATTAGCACTCACGGCAACACATAGCCCTTATAGTGGGTGGTAATGTTCAGGGCCTTGGTGGACCCCTACCTTCCGCTGATATTTCATTGTCGCTAAAAGTGATGAAGTTATTGGCAGTGATATGTCCAATGATCCGGTCCAACTTCTTAATCGAGATATTATTTGGGACAAAAGTCTGATTCAATACCTTTAACAGCGCGTCCCGATGCTTTTCTGAGTTTAGCATGAGATCCAATATCGAGATTCGAGCTGGGTGCTTTCGTATTTGTTCCACAAAATTATATTCACTTTGTTTCAGAAATCTCAAAAATTCTTGAGCTTGGGTTTCCGTAACTAGTTCTTTGATCTTTGAATGCGGATCCTCTCTGAACATCTTCTTGGGTTAAACCTCAGTTTCCTTGCTTTTTCCCTCCGGTTCTTCTGGTGCCTTTTGATTTTCTAGAGCATAACATCAACCACTCCTTGTGAGTAGCCCTACATCTTTTACTTCTCCGGTGTTTGGCTCAAAAGGGCCTCCCTAAACAGGCTTTGTTTCCATTCCCATCTTCTCGCCTCCTTGTGAACTAGATGAGTCTGGTATTGTAATGCTTGCAGTGTAATTCCATGGAACCATTTGCGTATGCTTGAAAAGAAAGGATCCTGGGGTAGCAATTATGATTTTGGGGATCATCTTCGGCGCGCATGCCCCACTAGACCAGAGACTGATGACAAATGGTCTTTTTGCACTGTACTTGGCATCTTGATCCTTCGATGCACAGATTTCAAATTCTTTCCTTCCTTCTTCCCTCTCAAAAAACTCAATCTCATTATTGTTCATCATATTTTGAATTAGTTGGCGAAATTCTTCACAATTCTGAATCTTATGATCACCTGACTGATGATACTCGCAGTACGGGCCACAACTTTTTTTTCACGATTACCGTTCTCTGGTCAATAAGACGTTCCATACAAACTGCTACAAGACCCATCTCAACGGAGACCAAATCTCAGACACACTTACTTTGGCCTCTCGGGCATACTCTTCTTCAATAGCATTTATGCCTTGCCCTCCATGATTTGATAGGGATTATTGGCCGTGTTGGGTTCCCCTAAATGTGAAACTCCGGTCCGAATCAAATTTTGGACGAACTTCTTGAACGCTATACAATTCTCAATGGAATGCCCTGGGACGTCAGCATGGTACTCACAGTGTGCCTTAGGGTCATACCACGCCGGGTAAGGTGGGTTGTAAGGTGTGACATGATAAGGCCGAACTAGATCCGCCTTATACAACTATGAGTAGAGTTCTTTGTAAGACATCGGTATGGGAGTGAAAGACCTATTCTCATTTTCCTTCTTGGGGCCCCTATCTTCCCTTTTGTTGAAGTTTCGAGAACTTCCCACTGTTGCTTGGGGTTGGGAGATAGTGAGGTTCTTGATGGCCTCATAAGTATTTGTGTTTTTTACTTCATTGCCTCTCTTCTTGTAGTTTTTTTGCGCTGACTCCCCGCTGTCAATTCTCCCGCTCTTAATAGCAGCCTCAATGCGCTCTCCAGTCATTACCATCTACGCGAAATTGCTAATAGGGTTGTTGATCAATTGATCGTAGAGTGTCCCTTTTAGTGTATCCACAAACATCAGAGTGATTTTGTTTTTAGAAAGTGGTGGCTGAACTTGAACCGCTACATCACACTATCGCTGAGCGTACTCTCAGAGGCTTTCACTACGTCTTTTCTCCATCCCTTGCAATAAAAGACAATTAGGGACCATATTCGTAATATGTTTGTACTGGTCATTGAAAGCTTTGGCCAAATCTGTCCATAACTTGATTCGGGCTCGAGTGAGCTGATTATACCATCTTGAAGCGGATCCCACTAAACTATCTTCAAAATAGTGAATTAAAAGCTTCTCATTATCCGTGTACCCCACCATTTTCCGATAAAACATGGTCAGATGGGTAGTGGGACAAGTTGTTCCATCAAACTTTTTGAAGTCTGGGGTCTTGAATTTGTGTGGGATTTCCACATCCTGGACTAAGCTGAGCTCTCTTGCGTTTAGTTTGTAAGGTCCTTCTTCGTCTTCTTTTACCTGAAACTTTTCTTCGAGGTCATTCTGAGTGTCATCTAACTGCTTTGAGAACTTCGCTTTACTTGGTTAAATTTCTCCAACTCAACGAAATCTAGGATGCTATCCCCAACATTTTTGATATTTTTGAATGTTAAGCCCGGTTGAGCTGGGGCAGAGGCGCCGATCTGATGAGATAAGGATACTCCTTGCGGAGGGTTTGGTGAACGGTTAATAAAGAGAGGGTTCTTGAAGACCGGGGCGTATGAGCGATCCCCCGAGTCTTGAGTTGGGTTCCCGACAACCTCTTTTCCTCTTAGACTGGACTGTATTAGTTGAGAAATCTCTTTCATCATGTCTTGTTGGGACTTGATGATGGTGTCCCTTAGTTCTTGTTGAGCCCATTCTAACTGGCCTCTAAGATCAGCCTCCAACTTGGCAAAGCCATCTTCCATTTGCGTTGTTCGAAAGCGAGTACGGTAAGGATGTGGAATGATTATAATATAAAGAACCAAAATGCTATCTTTATGAAATAAAAACCTTTTTAATTAATTAATGGCCATTAGTCATAAGGCAAGCAAAAGTACTAATTAAAATATTATTAGCATTTAAACAAAGAATGCAGATGAAACAAAAAATCTATGCATGAATGCAAAGAGCAACACTGAATTCAGCAAATATCATCGTTAAACAGCTTGCATTAATGCAAATGTAGTCTGGTTACAATAACTTAAAGAAACCCAACTACACGTATGGCTTTAAGGTAGTATCAAGGTTAATAATTTCTCTTAAAACCCAAATAATCCTCTCTCCTTCTTCGTATTCATCATCTATACAGTCATGAAGTTCGATGGCATCTTCCGCCAGAAATTGTATCTTCCTAGCAACCTCTTGCATTTGAACGGTCCACCATGCCAACTCTTGCTCCTGCCTCCAAATTGTGTAAGCGGCAAAGTGCAGTTGCTCCAAACTCGGTTCAGGTGTACTTGAATTGCTCCCCTAAGGCTTGCTACATGATCCTTGAGTTGTTGGACCTCGGCCCCCAATTATTCGACACGTGTTATCAAAGCTTGGTTCTCCAAGTTACTAGCCTTTAACTTGCTAGTTGAACCCTTATGCTTGAAAAGAGACTTTTCCAAACATTTCACTTGATCTTTCAATGCCTCATTTTGGCGTTGTTTCTTCTCAACCTGTCGCGAGTGGGAGATTCATAAATTCTTCACTTCTTGGGTTAAAGCGAGCACCTGGTCTTTGTACTCGTAAAACATCCTTTTGTAATTCTCAACTCTTGCTTTTTCTTTTTTAAGTCGAAGCTCCAACCCCTCGCTTGACCCACCTTCTGCGGCTCTCTTGATTCTGTTTAACCTTTTAAGCTTCTGAATCTCCTCCTTGTCCAACCTGAGTTCGAGTTCTAGCTCGTCCCTTTCCTTTTGTAGATCTTTAACTACCCCTTCAAACTGTGTCTTCTATAACTCAAAGTTAAACCTTTCTTGATGGGCTTTCTCCTTGAGCTTGAGGTATCTCTTTTGCTCTTCTTAGAGTTGTTTCCTCATCAAATCGGCCTCGGTGGGGAGCGTGGCCAATCTCTCTTCTAAAGATCTCCTTCCACCGGGCGTCAACTGTGGGATATTTTCGTTAACACGATTAAATCGCCACGCTTTGTATTCAAGAGTGACCAAGTACAGAGTATTTACGATCCTAACTCGTCTTGCATTATTCCAGGTTGAAGAAGCGTTGTATACCATCGTCTTGTAGCCCTTCTCCTTCTCATAATCCACGTTGAACTCATTTAGACCCTTGGTGGTTGGCACGAGCTACTTTGAACCGTACTGTCTCAAAACTAGAAGAGGTGCATACACGGTGTGCCCCCAAAGGCCAAGCAGTGGTACCCATAAATGCTCTCTGCATCTATAGAGAATGTTATTCGCCAAAAACCATGGTTCTCTCTAAACTACATCTTCCTCCTTTAGATTTCGGAGGATGCCTTGCTATACTTCCTCGGATCTCCGGGTTAGCCAATCATTCTTTCGTAGGAACTCCTCTAGGAGCGAGAACTTGCCGTCGTAAAGGGGACTGGAGAAACTGGGATTGGTCCAAAGATGGTTGTAGAACCAAACAATCAGAAGCTGCAGGCATCCTCGGAAGTGCCCTTTACCATTCTCTCGACAGAACCTCAAAGACCAAAATGTTTTAGCCAAGACGACAGGCATCAGATTATTCACACTACTCAAACAATCAAAAAGATCTAAAACTGATGGATCAATGAGTCCTAGTGCTCAAGGAAAGAGTACCAATCTGTAGATCAACAACGCAAAGAAATTATACTGAACTTGGCCCACATGATGCACAGACGTTAAGGCCAAGATCCCTTCCCACTTAAGATACTCCTTACTATTCCAAGTAGTGCCTGTTGCTCGACCCAAGATAGCAACATATCTAAGAACTTCTTTAACTTACCCCAAAAATCTTTGTTCTTACTCGGCTTAGAATACACCCTATCTGTGTCAAATCTTCTTGCAATTTATAAGGTCCCGGTATTCTTCGATTGTCAGAGTTAGATCAAAGTTACGGATCATAAAGCAGCTATAGGCAGAGTTCAAACACTAAAGCAATTAAACCTGAAAAGCTAGAAAGCCATAATAAATAGGTCACATGAATGACAAATAAAATGAATATCACAAAAAGAATTGAAGATTAAACACACAAAGAGACCCCTAAAGCCCTAACCTAAAAGGCCCAGATTATGAAAATTTAATTAGTGATCTAATTATTAATTAAGTGAATCTAATATTAACCCTAAAGTAATTAAACCTAAAAAGCTAGAAAACCCTAATAAATTATGGATTATCTTGATGATAATTAATCCGATCAATTTTAAACTAGCATCCCAATGAGCCAGACATACTATTTAAAATGAATCAAGTTAATTAATCATAACTTTAAATTAAAATGTTAGTCTAATTTCCATGTCAATTTTATCTTAAAAGGGTAATTAAGGAGTGTTTAACTAATTTAATGAATTTAATATTTATCCCAATAAGCCAAGGATAAACTTAAATTAATTAAACTAGTTCAAACCTTAATCTAACTATGGTTTCAAAAACTAACCCTAAATCTAATTTAATTAATTTAAAACTAAGAATGCTTAATCTAACTAAGGCTCAAAAAAACTAAAACCCAAAATTAATCCGATTAATTTGGTGATCGTGCCCCTATAAGACGAGCACACAATCCAAATTAGCCAGATTAATTTGCCTAATCTAAGCCTTAATTAACCAAAAGCCCATCTAAACTAAGCCCAAGCTATCCTAATTCCAAACTAAGCCCAAAAGAGAAAAAAGGCCCAAAAACATACAAATATATATATAATGTACATTCTACATTAAAAACATATTATATATACAACTATATTATATATTACAAAGGAACTTATGATTTACATACATTACATAAAACTTGCTTAGTATGTGTTATGTATAAAAAGAAATTATGTTATACTAAAAAACTACATATTATATAGAAGAAACTATATATTATAAAAAAACTATATATTATAAAAAACTATATATTATGTAAAAACTATATATTATGTGAAAACTATGTATTATGTGAAAACTATATGTTACATTTTATAAAAGCAATTAAATGTTATGTATAGCATGTGTAAAGAGCTATGTATTATACTATTCATTACGTTCATAAATTACGTTCTATAACATGCATATTAAACATACAGATTCATACATATCAAGCCATATAAACATATATCAACGAGAAATTAAAAGCATAAATACAAAAAAAACATGACTGAAATGCACAAGAAGCTAAAATTTATGGAAGAAATTAAGCATGTATAGTAAAAATGGCGATATGGCAAGAAATCTGAGAATCTATGAACTACAGGAATAAATTAAAAAGGCGGAAGCCCTTCTCAGACGTGATAAATTTAGGCGGAATGACCGATAGAGTGATTTACCCATGCGGAAGCCTTTCGGGCATAATTATAAGGAGGCGGGAGGATTTATAACATGATTAAACTAATTTTAAAAGGGGGTCGAGTATATATTATAAATCAATATTTCTATTTGCCTCTTTTGGTATAATCTGAGGCTAAACTTTCTCTAACCCCACCTTCTATTCCTAGAATGGGGATGAACACCGTCGTGGTGTTCATCCCCAAACCCAAAAACCACCGTGTTCTCCAGAAACCGGTGACCAGCAGCCGTTGGCCGGCATCAGAAACCTAAAAAAACCCCTTTTTTGAACCCTTTTTATTTTGAAACTAGATGTGAGCTTAGATTTTAAAAAACCTTTGAAAACTCGTCTTTTCTTCTAAAACCAGTGATCCATAACCCCTTATTTTTTTCTAAAAAATTGAGACTCCCTTCAGCTTTTCTCTCATCTGATTCACCATGCACGGTCCCAGAAGGTTTGGTAGGATTGTCATCGGCACGGGAAAGAGACGAGCGAGCGGGGAGACCAACCGACGTATGGGTAAACCCTAACTCTACACTTTTCCCTTTTCTTTTTATATGTATGGGTTCACTTTTGATATTGATGATAATGCAAAGAAAGAAAAGAAAGAAAATGGAGGTTACCTCCAAGACTTGAGGTTTCTGCTTTTTCTATTCCCCAGTTTTCCGAATGGTTTACAAGTGTTTGAGCTTCTTTTTTATATTCCGATATTACACGTGTGTTAAAAAATAACAAATAAAACCTAAAATCACTATTGGCTGCCTCTGGTTTTTTTTATATTTTTTATCTGCTTTTGATTTTCTGTCGATATTGTCTTTCTCGTCCTTTGATATTGTGTTTATCTTGCATGTGAATCATGACGATCGGCTATGGAGGAGGGGAGGTCAAATGGCGGACGGCGGAGCTCTGGCGTCGTACTTCTTGTCCCCTTGGCAATCGTGGTTGTTTGTGCAGGGGAGGGGACCAGAGTGAAAAGATGCTTGGAGAGCAAGGATTACTGAAGGCAGTTGGATCTACCAGCATGGAAGATGGTGATGAAACGAGGGCTAAAGAGTCAAAAGGTGAACTGACGCGCGTGACATAGTTAAAAGATTGCGCGTGTGGTGCGTGTCGGATATTTGAGGGGTCGCACGTGAATTACAACCGCAAGTGGGGAACTGAAGTGACGGGTGCGTGGTGGCTTCTAGAACCTTCCCTGCCTTGATCTTGGACCATTAGATTTGTCCTAGATCTAACGGTTGAGAGTCGGCTGCGTAAAGAGATGAATAGGGGCATTAGGGTTTTTAGATTAGGGCTTAAGTGTATTTTGGGCCTTATTGGGCCGAAATATATATATATTATTTTTTGGGGTTTTAAAGTTGTAAATGGACTGATAAATATATAAGAACTTGGGCTTTTATTTATTTATATATTGGGCTTATTTACTTTAATTAGTCTTTTTCCATTTTTAATAATAATGATAGATAATAATATAATACTAATAGTATAACAAAGATGATAGTAATAGTAATAGATAATAATATGATGGCAACAATAATATGACAATAATATTTACATATAATAATGATAACGATAATAATAATAAATATAATAGGTAATAATATAGAAATGATGATGATAATAATAGTGTTTAGGTTTTTTTTTTCTTTTCAACAATAATATAAGGAGCATTATATATATACTTATAATAAGCAAGTAATACTATTCTCTTTTCTTCTTTTAGTTTTAATTATATTATATAGATAAAGACGGTAAAGAAAACCCTTTATTATGAAAATCTAAAACGGGTTAATACCCCGGATAAAATTAGTGATTATAATATTTTTCAAGTTTATGGACTTTTGAAATGTTTTTACAAATTAGTTTAAGTCCAAAAACATTTTTCTTTAAGTTATATCAAAATCAACTATCTCAACATTTTTTGTTCAAAAAACTACTACATCTCAAGCATGGAGAGGTCATAACAAGAACACAACAACACTGCGGCTAGGGGCAGAACTAGAAGTTTATAAAGATGGAGACCATAATGAAATTAAAAATTTTGAGGGGGCATAATAAAATTTTAAAAAGATTAAAGGGATTATAGAACTAATTTACTTTAAAAAAGTATTTTATTACTATTAAAAAAGTTTGCAGGGCCTCACACCCTCAAAACCCACTATAGATAGCTTGAACGATCAACTGAATTCAACAAGAGGGGATGAATTGGATTTTTTGTTTTGGTCGATGAAAAGCTAAGCAATAAAAAATGTGACACAATGAATTATAGTGGTTCAACTTTTTAATCAAAGCCTGCCTCCACTACCTTAGCTATCCACACTAAGAATTTTCCACAAATTCTCTAATTTGTCTTTCCTTTTTTCGGGCTCAAAGAGATAACCCTTACAACCTTCAAAGCTTATACCCCCAAAGTTTTGAGAAACTCTCTTACAAAGAGAAAACAAATAAACAAACAATGAAAACCCTTACAAGGCAAATGTGTTTGCAATTTAAGCTCACACCCAAAATCCTAAACACTTGGGCAAATGTGACAATTTGGCTCACTGTGTTTTTTACAAAGAATTTGACAATTTAAGCACTAAAACAATTTCTCTAACATTGAATGTTGACAAGAATGTTTCTTGTTGTTCCATGAATGCTTGAATCAGTCTTTTAAACCCTCTAAGGATTTTATGGTCGTTACTAGCCGTTGGGGACTTTATTTCAACCATAAATGCAGTTTTGGTGCAGGGCGTATTGGTTCGCAACCATTGGTATCGGTACACCTGCTTTAAATAGAAAGAGTTGTTCAGAATTTTTTACATTAGGTATCGGTACACTATACAAGTGTGTCGGTACACCCTCGACCCGGATGTCATGTTTGGGCCTCAAGCCCAAACCAAAATTCATAAAATTTCTCAAATTGGTTCAGCCCAACAAGGTATTACTCAAAAAATTTAAAGAAAATAGTTGAAAATATAGATAATAATAAAATGGTACAAATGAGCTCCAATTTAAATTTAAAGCATTTAGACATTCGATTTGATTAATAAAATTTCAAAAAATAATAATTACAGACTCCACCACGTAAGGTCCCATAAATACATAGCCCACTAAACACAAGTACCATACTCTAGAGATCACCACATGCTGGAATCTTGTATTGATAGTGCTCCTCGAAACCACGATCAACCTACACACGAAAACAACAATTCTGAGCGCTGAGCTTACAAAGCTCAATGGTACACATCTACTCTACTATACTTCATGCTAATCATAAACATAAGCATGCAAGCTAGTGCGAGCACTAAGGAGATATAAATAAACACGTGAAACTACCACTAGTCACCTAAACACATGCTCTCATTCAAAGAAATCATCATACATGACACCCATGGCCCAACCAAGCCCGAGATCTCACCAGATCATCTAGGCAAAAACACATATCAACAACAACAACTCTTGAGTGAGGTCGGGTCACGTAGATTAGAACATACACTCCGGGTGAGACCAGGTCACGTAGCATCGGAACATACACTTTTGCTCAATTTTACAACACTTTATTCGATCCCTAAAGCTTATGAAAGTCATTGGGGTTGGTTTACTACCGTACTAAATTAATTAATATTAATTACTAGCTTCATAATCATTTAATCGAGTGTTTATCACTTAAGCACAATTCTTATCAATCACGTCAATCAATTCGAACAAGCATACAAAGCACCACAATTAATCAACCAATCAATCAATCATCAAATAATCATACGAGCATCTCAAGTGACCTTAACCGGTCTCTAAAACCTTTATGAGTCTCATCATATTCGTAACATCACCATGCATCTCATAAATATATCAAGTCTCGTGATACCGGTCTCACGACATACATATTTATCATCTACATATTTCCCAGAACTAACACGTAAAGAAGTCATATTTATGATGCTCATGAAGCAATAGTAGTTCAAGGTGTAATATACCTTAAGCCGATATCGTTGAAATCCTAATTCGAACTTCCCGAATATTCCATTTGATCCGATATTCGATCGTGAATAATCCTCGTATATCAATTAATACCATAAATATCACTTAATCACATACTTCAATGAATTTGAAAGGTCAAAAGCATAAAAAATCTTATCATGTTCAAATTTGGCAAAACAAAATGAGCCCAATGGATCCGGAACATCGAAAACTCCTAAGGTAGGGTCCCCAAAAAAACAACGGCTGATCAAAGACTGGTCAAATGTCTAGTGATCTGGTGCGATACAGGTGCACAATAGTTAAGGTGCACCTACGGGCAGTGATCCAATGCAACAGGAACTAGGTGCACCTGGGTACAAGATCCAGTGCGGCACGGTGCACCTGCTTGGGAAGACGCACGCCCACTCGTAGGGGTGGTGTGTGGGTCGTCCTCAAGTGGTCGGACGATGGCGAGCTCTAGTCCCGCAGTTCTCAGGCAGGTGAGCATGCTGGTGGCCTCGGTTTGCGGCAGTGACGGTTGAAACTTGTCGAAACAACTCATCCAAAACTTCTCCTTCCTTACTCTGGTGAACGACGACTCTGACGACGATAAGAGGACCACCGGCTAACTCGTCTCATCGAGCTGGAGCTAATGGTAATGGAAGTGTAAACCACGGCGACTTCAACGACCGTATATCGGGGTTGGAAACTTCCCCCTTACTTTTCTCTCTTTTCCCCCCTTTATCTCTTTCCCAAAAATATCTTCTTACCCTTTTCTCTTTCCTCCATCTCATCCGCCACCCTTTTTAATTAAAAATATCATTTAATTATTTTTTATTAAACAATAAATAAATACACACAATCTTCCTTTTTACCACAAGCCCAAATTCAAATATTCTTGATTTGGGCTCCCAAACATAAGGCCCGATTTGCAAAAACCAGAACTTGGGTTGTTATAGTATCGATACAGCTGAAGCCGTATCGATACTCTATTAGGCTACTGGAATTTGGATTTTTGGAGAAACAAAAGGGCGTATTGGTACGGGTAAAATGGGTACCGGTACAGTTAGCTGGGTATCGATACGAAAGGTATCAATATCAGTATGCAAGGTATATTTTTGACTAAAACACTTTTGAAATATTTGGTTAAGTCAAAAAATACTTCGTAAAGCCTTTTAAATAAAATTTTCATGTTAATGGACTTTTGAAATATTTTTGCAAATTAGTTTAAGTCCAAAAACATTTTTCATTTTAAGTTATATCAAAATCAATATCTAAACAATCTCCCCCTTTTTGATATAATGAAACCACTTGAAAGTTTGTTTTTAAAATTTCTCCCCATTAGAAAAATAATTTTAGAAAAAGAGAATATTTTGAGAAAATATTAAAGCTCACCATTTTTATTTTTAAAATTGAATTTTTCAAACCTATATCTCTCCCTTTTTGTTATATCAAAAATAATTTCAAAACTAAGTTTGAAATCACATTAAAGCTTAAGGCACAAAATGTTGAAAATTTGAAACTTGTTGATAGAAAATACCAAATGTTTGTGAAAAATAACAATGGAGAAAAGGTCAAAGATTTTAACATGAAAGAATTAAAAAAGTTGGATCCCTTTAATTAAGCATCAATAAAATTGTTAGTCCAATAATTCAAGAGAAATATTGAATTTCCAATAAATAAATCAAATAACACAAGAAATTCAATCAAACATGTCATTTATGAAAATAAACCAATAAGCATACAAGGCATGACAAAAAGGAGACAAAAATTGTCACCTTTTGTCTACTTGTACCGTTACGGAAGAGCCTATATCGATACTTAGTTAAAGGTCATATTGGTATGGTATGGGCGGTACTGGTACCAAAGGCACGAAACTAGTGAAAATACAGCAAGATCAACTTAAAAATGCTTTACAACTTAATTATAAGTTCAAACAAAGGCTCTATTAAGTCTTAGATATACAATGTGATCATTTTTGCTACAAAATAACAACATGCTTCTTAAAACATAACATTTAAAACATAGAAAACATGGTTTCACCAAGATTCAGCCAAACTTTACAAGTTTAAGACCAAAAATATAGATATAAGAATACTAGGCCAAAAACATGTAACTCATGCAATTGAGACTCCCCTAACTATACACAATTAGGCACAACATGAAGTCATACAAACATGCTTAAATCATTATAAGAATTAGACATGAAAAGATGATCAAGCAATTGCATGAAACTTAAATTTGCCACTTGAACCAAGGTAGGATGTTAAGCCTCTCCTTCTTCAAGTGTCATTCTCTCTTGTGTGTCAAGAGCTTCCAAAATTTAACATTGTTCATCAATGCTCAAGCAAACCTACAAGTACACAATCAAGTAATTTTTGGTATCCAAATTTCTTTGGATCCAATGGCATTAATCCCAAAAATTTTAGTTCCATTTGGAATCCAGTTTTCAATGTCTTCCTTTTTATTTGAAGAAATAAGTCCCTTAAGGACCTAAACATTCTTCAAAATTTTACCATTTAAAAAACTAGGGAAACTAGATCTACTATGATAACATTTTTATTTTACAAAATTTGTTTTTGTGCATTCTCTATTTTTCTTTGCAAAATTTTTGTAAATCAAATTTTTTCCTTTTTAAGATCATCGATTTCTCGTTAATGATATTCTTAAACTTTTTGAAGCAAATTTTGCAAATCAAATTTTTTTTCTCAAAATCATTGAGTTTTGCTTCAAGTTCATCTTTGGTTTTAGAAATCAAATCATTTTTGAACTTTTAAATTTGAAACAATTTTCTTGTTTTTCAAAATGTGATTTTTAAAATCTAAAACCAAATCATCATCATCAAATGTATATGAAATAGAAATAGATGAATTAGAAGTTACCCTTGAATCTTCTTCGATAGCCATGAGACAAAGGTTTGCTACCTCATCATCGGTGGAGTCCTCTTCATCACTCCATGTAGCCACAAATACCTTCTTATGGTTTGATCCCTTTTTCTTCATCTTTAGACAATCGTACTTGACGTGTCCCAGCTTCTTGCATTGGATGTATATGATGGGATCCCTCCTCTTCATTCTCGATTCATGTCTTGATTCTTCCTTTTCTTGCTTCATGAATCGGGTGAACTTCTTGAAGAGCTTGGCCATGTCATCTTCTTCACTATCATTTCCACTTGAATCTTCTTGTTGGCTTGTGGAAGATTTAAGTGAAACATTCAAATATTCAATGCCTTGTTCTTTTTTCTTTCTTCCCCTTTGACATCATCATTTCATGGGTTAGCAAAGATCCTATAAGCTCATCAAGCTTGAGTTCCTTCAAGTTCTTTGCATCAATGATAGCGCCTCTTCTTAGAATCCCATGAATCGGGAAGTTAATAAATCAACTTCATCACAAGCTTGTCCTATGGAATCACTTCTTCATAGCCTTTAAGTCTATTCACAATGGTGGAGAATCGATCGGACATAGCTTTGAAGTCTTCTGTTGGGTTCATCTTGAAGTTCTCGTACTCAAGGTTGAGAAGACCAATCTTGGTCTCCTTTACTTTATTTGTTTTTTTATGAGTGACTTCAAGCATGTCCTAAATCTCCTTGGCACTCGAGAAAAAAGATTTCTTTGCATACTCATTAGGTCCAAGAGCACAAAACAATATGTGCATAACTTTATCGTTGAGTTGCATCTTCTTTCGATCTTCCGCATTCCATTTTGCCTTGCTTCTTTGTGGGATGAACGGGCCATCAACAACTACATTTCAAAGACGATAGTCATTGACTTTGATGAAAAACATCATCTTATTCTTCCTGTAACATCCCCCACCCGACCTGGTAGAAATTTGGGTCAGAGAACGTTACCGATAAACAAAATGGTGATCGGTACAGTGAAATTGGATCATAATCGATAGTTAACAAGTGAATTGCTTGACAAATAAGTCAATATCAATACCAATGACTTAGGGATTCAATACAATGCTTAGATTATCAAATTAAGGACTGATTTAAGCTTTTTACAAGTTTTAGGGACTAAAATGTAACTTTGATATTTTAGAGGTACTTTCTTGTATTAAACTATATCATTGTGAAATTTATGTTGAAATCAATGTTCGTATAAATTCTCAAGGCAATTGGAGATCATTTACTTCTTCGATTAAGTCTTGCGATCCTTAGTGACCAATTTGTAAACTAAAACTGTGTTATTAGCCCTTTTAACAGTTTTAACTGTCGCCGTACCGAAACGCCTAAGGCTGTATCGGTATGAGTTAAGCTTTATTCCAAAACTGTCTACTTACGTTTCGATACGGCTTGATCCGTATCGATATGGATTGACTTGTCTATTGACCACTATTTCGGTACGCCTAAGACCATATCGATACCGATGTGCACAGTTTCAAGTTTCATTTGCCAAAATCCTTACCTGTTTTGATACATCTAGGGCTGTATCGATACGAATTGACCATGGTAAACCTGTTTCAATACGCCCAAAGGTCGTATCAATACAACTAAATTCCCCAACCTTACTGTCAACTTCCATATCGAAACGTCCTAACTCATATCGGTATGCTCTAGTTGACATATGCTTTGACTGACCAAATATGCAAGGCCGTACCGAAACAACTAGACCCGTATCGGTACGCCTTGCACTGTAATGACATATTTGATCTGGTTTTTAATCAATTTGACCTATTGAACGACATCCAAATGCAATGAAATTTTACCAGCAATATTTAAACACTATAATATACTAGCATGCCAATTTTTAGAGTCATCCAAATCCATTTACTAGTTTTTGACCTTTTAGTGCCCAATATGTCATTTTAGCCATTTTTAGGCCAAACTAAAAAGCCAAAATGAGCCTTAAACCTTATTACAATGCAAGCATAACTTAGACACATCAAAAGGACTATACATGACTAGTACAATGCAAGCATAACTTAGACACATCAAAAGGACTATACATGACTAGTCTAGCTACTTTTCCACCATCCTATGAGTTCAAGGGCTAGATCAACATTACATACAGGGAATGTGACTTGCTTAAAAAATGATCCTTGCTCCGATCCTTGATCCAACTATGCTTTAACCTGAAAATGCATGGAAATGAGATGCATTAGGCTTACTTAGCCTAGTGAGGTAGTCATAAACAATAATATGAGTATCAACGAAGATCATGACATGTATATATCAATGTAATGCATCTCAAAACATATTTTAACAATAATTGCAATACTTATTCAAATATTTCCTTGGATCGACATGCAATATAGATACGCGAATTCCCAACCAACATCGCCAACAATGAATGGCAATATCCGCCAACATCACCAAATAAGAGCCTTATCTCTAGGACCGTAATCCTCCCCTTACCAATGAGCTCATGAATTCTATGGCATGCCAATTATATCCCATGTCTATTCGTATCCAAGGATTCGATACTCGTAAACATCAATACTTGTCAATAGCAATAGCAATAACAATAATAATGCAATAGCAATGTCAATGATCATGTGACATGTTCAATATTACTTAATTCAATTCTCATAATATCAATGATCGCATGACAACTTAATGATCGACTTGGTAACATAAGAAGCTTATCGAAGCTTACCGATGATGCCTCTAGTGAGGTCTTAATGCAAACATACCTTGGCCAATGGTGATAATACAATAAATTGACATCAATGAATTCCGGAGGGCACCTAGCCAATCCCCTTGACTCTAACTACACTCACCGATGATTCTAAGGCTTTCAAGGCTCTTGGATGAAAACTCTCTTATTCTTGAACATGGTGGAATTGGGAGGATTTGGTGATTTCTCACCTTGGTTATCTTGAGCTACATAAAATCGAGATTACAAGGATTCCAATATTGATAACGAAATCGTAGCAACTCAATAACTATGGAAAATAAAAATAAACAAGCTATAACATCCCTAGAGAATTACTAGGGTTTAACCCAATCCTTGGGCTCAAGATTAAACATGATTTAGCCATGGATTCGATAAATCGGTTGAGGAAAACTACTTACCCAATTGATTGCTGCGATTTATGATTGATGAACTTAAGAAAAGAAAAGCTTGACTTCACCTTCAATGGAGGTGTGTGCTTGAGGTGGTTAGAGAAAGAAGATGGGGAGGTGCTTGCTTATCAATTAACCAGTGAGTTCTTTCTTTTCTTTCATTCTTTTTATTTCTTGTTAATGCTAAGCTTTCCTTTAGGTGAAGCTACTTTACCCCAAATATCCACGTATAGGATGATTAAGATTGAAGAGGGTCTGATGCATGGAAAGAACTTCAATGAGGGATGTTCGATGCAAAGGGGGCCAGACTTCATGGAGATAGAAGGGCTGACCCATTTTAGAGTAAATGCAACCGAGAGAAAGGTACATCTCAAACACCACTCTAGTGTTTTTGAGTTTGATTTGCCGAGTTTGATGAGCATAGGTTGAGTTGGACCTAACCATCGATGCGGAGGAGACGAAACTTGGAAGGGACCTTTTAGAGTTCTAAGGAGCCAACTGATGGGCTGACGAGTCTGAGAGTTCGTCCGGTGTTCAACGTGGTGACACCCAAGACTTTACCGTGGGACCAAGGGAAACCAAGGCTTGTAGGAGAAAGCTCCTACAACGGCGATGTATCTAGAGGCGTCATAGCACGCAACAACACTTGGAGGGAAGAGTCAAAGCGAGCAATCCTTATGGGGGGACATGAGCAAGCCGAGACGTCGAGAAGCCACCAAGGCGATGTGAGTAATGGTGCAGAGGATAGAGGAATTCCATGGTAGCAGGAGCCGAGGCGAGCAGTTTATATAGGGGAACCGTTCCAAGCCGAGGCAACAAGTAGCAATATCCAAGGAGGCCCTACCCAGGATCGTTCTAGTGCAGCGACGATGGCGTCGCCAAGTTCAGTGGGGGAGAATGTCACGGCCCAAACATTTTGGTCCGAGACAATTGCGCAAGGATCCGCCCAAGAGGTTCAAAGCGGATTATCGGACTTGCCAAGACCACCAGACTTGGCCCAACACTTGGAGAATGCTAAAGAGCCCGATCACACTGGCTTTTCAGAAATGGCAGGAGACAAGAAGTCAAGCGAGGTTCAAAATCCGAACCTATGTTTTGCCACTCAACTCCCAATTCTCTTGATTTAGTCACTAAACTATGTTTCAAAATTTACAATATGGTCCTTAACAATGTCAATGCTTAATTGGGATTCAATAAACTAATAATATGCCACTTGATCAAAGGTCAACTCTTTAATTTTAACTTTTCGAGGTGAAATTTCTGATCACCAGAATCAAAATCCGATTAGGCCCGATTTTGGGATGTTACACTTCCAATATGAGTAATTGGAACCGTTGAAGTAAGAAGGCTTGTCGATAGATTGCACCATGATATTCGGTTGATGAAGAAAGGTTGAACACTTCAAGGACCGAACCTAGGATGTTAATCCGACGTAGAGATGATGAACTGATACCAATTGTAGAGAGCTCGAACGATCAACCAAATTCGCCAAGAGGGGGTGAATTAGATTTTTTCTTTGGTGGATGAAAAGCTAAGCAATAAAAAATTTGACACAATGATTTATAGTGGTTTGACTTTCTAACCAAAGTCTACCTCCACTATCTTAACTCTCCGCACTAAGGATTTTCCACAAATTCACTAATTTGTGCCTTTAGAACCCTCAAAGCTTATACCCCAAAGCTTTGAGAAACTATCTTACAAAGAGAAAACAAATAAGCAAACAATGAAAACTTTTACAAGGCAAATGTGTTTGGAATTTAAGCTCACACCCAAAATCCTAAACACTTGAGCAAATATGACAATTTGGCTCACTAGTGTTTTCTACAAAGAATTTGACAATTTAAGCACTAAAACAATTTCCCTAACATTGAATGTTGGAAATGATGTTTCTTGTTGTTCCATGGCTACTTGAAGAGGTATTTTAAACCCTCTAAGGAGTTTGTGGTCGTTACTAGCCGTTGGGATTGACTTGGAGCCGTTGGAGACTTTATTTCAACCATAATTGCAGTTCTGGTGCAGGGCGTATTGATACGCGACCACTAGTATCAGTACACCTGCTTTAAATAGAAAGAGTCGTTGGGCATTTATTTCACTGGGTATCGGTACACTATACAAATGTATCGGTACACCCCCTTGTGTATAGGTACAACTGAAACCGTATCGATACTCTATTTGGCTACTGGAATTTGGAGAAACAAAAAGGCGTATCGATACGGGTAAAATAGGTACCGATACAGCTGACTGGGTATCTATACCGAGGGAATCGATATCAGTACGCAAGGTATATTTTTGACTAAAAACACTAGAAATATTTGGTTAAGTTAAAAATACTTTGTAAAGCCTTTTAAACATATTTTTCAACTTAATCGACTTTTGAAATATTTTTACAAATTACTTTAAGTCCAAAAACATTTTTCATTTTAAGTTATATCAAAATCAATATCTCAACACCTACCCCTATGTTCCGCCCCTAATTGCGGCTGGATAAAATCAGTACTTTTTAGTCCCTTCCCTATTATCGTTTTACAATAATAAGCAAAGAGGGTCAGCTGTAATGACATATTTCATCTGGGCCTCAAGCCCTATATAAAATGTCCATTACATTTGCAAAAACTTAATTACATGACCCAATCCACTAAACCTAGGCCCAAGTGGCACACCACCTAGACTTACTCGGGTGACCTAAGAACCCTAATGCAACAATTTTCACAGATCATTCACGCATAAATCGAGAGCATCAACACACACACACACACAAAAAAAAAACTGATATCAATGTCTTGTGAGAATCAAAATTTTGAAGATAGTGCATATTCTTACTAGTATTTTTCTTTGTCTGCTTCGAGATATATCGTAATTTCTTGATTATAAGAATATTGATTAATAAAATATAATTCTAAGAAAATGGTGATTAATGTAATAAAAATGTTTATAGATTATAAGTACATAATAATTGACCTATTTATAATAATTGATCTTCTAATCTCAAGTCTTATTTGCTTTGATCTATTTTTAAGGTAAACTACGTGAATGATAACTTAATCATGTCATAGTTAATGAAATTTTATATAATTATATATTTAGTCTTATATTTATTTATTATATTAAATAAGTCTTTTTTTTAGTTTAATAATCTCCTGATCATTCATCTTCTGATTATAAGAAGAAACTAATCACATGCCAAATCCATTAATTAGTCAAAGGTTGATGATATATTCTATTAAATGTTATTGTCTTCGTGAAAAACAGTGAAAAGAATGGAATTGAGTATGGACTTGAAGCCAGGTCTCTTAAATGCATTTAAAAATAATCTATCACTAAGTCAACTTCACTATTTATTAATATTGGTGATATATTTTATTTATCTAAAACTTATAGTTAGTAAAATATTAATATAATATTACATTCTTATTTTAATAATATAAAATAAAATATTACATATTTAATACTTATCACTCTTTTATAAATATATTATTAAACAATTTATTAATTCATTAATTTAAGACTTAAGTCGGTTAATTTGAAAATTCAAAAAATCTATTAATTAGCCTAATAATTATAAATGTTCATCAGTTTTATTTTTTGTGCGGATTCAAACTCCGACAGAAGACCGAGATTGAATACTTCATGTATGGGGAAGTCTTTTCCATTGGAGCTCTGTCGGCAACGATGTTTGTCTGTCCCAACGACAAACTTCATCATTTTCTGCTCAATTGTTATTCTCGTGGTTTTTAATTGTTTACTTCTGCAATGTATTTTGCTTAGATTTTATGTTTCCTTTTTTTTTTTAATTAGAGTTGGAATTCTTTAAACCTATGTGTTTGGATTATGTTAACCCATTTGATCTCTGATTTTTTGCCTGGTTTTACGGTTCCGCTCTCCTTTTTTCAATGAAAAGAAAACTATTATTCACGTGAAGAGCAAGTCCAGAAAATTTAGTTTTTTCCGAATAGAGTAATAATTAAAGAAAAATGAAAAGGGAGAAAAAGGGATTGGTGGAAAAACATGAGACACAGAAATATCACGTGGCTGGCTTCGGGTCTGGGAATGCGGATAAGCTTAGCCAACCCAACCACCACCAGCCGACCTCCATAATCCAATTCCTTCACTCCTTTCTCTCCCCACTTCATCCACTATTACTAATTTAAACAGAACAAAAGCCAAAACCCAACTCTCAAATGGAGGCTCGGAGGTTGACCCTTCTCTATTCCCACCTTTGCCCCTCCCGTTCGGGCCCTCTTCCTCCACCCCTTTCTCCATCCGCCTGCGCTCCCCAGAGGAACGAAACCTTTCGAGACGACTGCGTTTTCTGTCTAATTGTTCTCGGCCAATCCCCGGCGTTCAAGGTACCCAAACTCTTCTCTCTCTCTCTCTCTCGGTTTTTGTTCTGGATTGTATTGCTCTTCAGCTTAATCTCTAAATTCCTGATATAGTTTTGTTTTATTTGTTTATTTATGTTCAATTTATGCAGCTGTATGAAGATGATATGTGCTTGTGTATATTGGATACTAGACCTTTGAGTCGTGGGTAAGGTATCCTCTTTCCTCTAGTTTTTTGCAAAAAGATATGATTTTTACCATCTCCAAACTCATTTTTCTAATTTATGCTATGGACTGAAATCCAAAAGTACAGAAGAACAATGGAATGGTAAATTCTGACCTCTGGTCTGGACTAGTTCAATTACCTAATCTTATCATCCCACTGTTTGAGGCCTAGTTTTCTATATAGGTGGTTTGAAGCTGTAACTTCCAAGTGAAATGAATCCAATTGATAATTGCCTATTTGGTAAAACAGTGTCAGTTGTTGGAAAATAAGAATCAAGGGTAGGTGTAATTGGGATAAGAAGGTGGGTGCTTTTCTCACTTTCTAACAAGTTTTAACTTCTTTAAAGAGCTATCATAAGTCACATTGCTTTTTAAATGAAATGTTTTTTATTTAAAAATATACTCTAGGAGGTATGTGTTACTTTACTGATCAACATGTTGAGTTTAAAAGCTCCATTGGCAATGACGGGATAACTTCTCTCTGTATTTATTGTCGCCCTATGATGATGTTTACATTATGAGCTTTATTTGGTATGTTGAGCTAATCATCGCATGTTGAACTTTATTGTTGTTTCCTAGGCACTCTCTTATTATCCCAAAGTCTCATTTTTCTTCCTTGGACACAACTCCACCATCCGTAAGTTTGTGGTAGACTTAGTTGTTTCTTCAAGCAGTTGCGATCGCTTTTCATTATTACTGAACATTTTGCATATAAATTTTGATAGTTGAGAAACTTGTATGCTTTGGTGTAGATAGAAAAGTATTTAAATGTGCACGTGGGTTAAAAAAATGTTCGAGAAAGCCAAGCAATGACCTAGTGTCCATTGTTTAGTTTTAAGATGGATTTTGCTCCTTGATTTTACATGGTGGGTTCATTTGTTCTCACTTAGACTAGCATCTAAGTAACCAAGCTGCATTAACTTACTAAAGCCAAGATCTAAAATTACTAGTTTGGCTTTTGTGCCAGGTCCATGCAAAAGAAGTGTTTGCTGTTTATCTATCTTTAAATATAGTTCATTTGTATAAATGTTGTGGATTTAAGTTTCATGCTTTGCAAATTTGAGATTGTTTGAGAATTTTCTTTGAGCAAATCAGTTTTCTTGAGTTTCTTTCATTCGTCTTCTGAGGAGCATTCAGGTGGTAGCTGCAATGTGTTCAAAAGTGCCTTTTCTTGGCAGTGCAATCATGAAAGCTACTGGTTCGGGTATGTACTGAAGTGTGTTTATTTCAGTTATAATCTACACATCTCAGTTTCTTTGAAGTTATGAGATTACATATATTAATACATGTTAAATTTACCATCAAATTCGCTTGAAATTTGTGGATTTTGAATTGTGATTTTTCAAAGCCATATCGTAACTATTATATCTTATATAGGGTTAGAAGATTAACACTAGCTGAAGCCATTAAACAAAACAACTGGTCTGTACTTGTTTTTTTGATGCAACTTTATTTAGTCCAGAAAAGAACTTTGACTAGAATTACTTTGTTGACAAAAGCAATATATTGATCCTGTGTAATTAGATTTGACTAATTGAATCTTTTTATGATACTTTTGCTTTAAAGCTGCATTTGCTCTTATTGGAGCTTTCTAATTTTGATACGAACGTTACAGTAATTTAGAAACCATTTCTTTACCAGTCATTTCACATAGTTTTCTTGGTGCTAGACGACACACATGATATAGGCAGCTTAACTGCCATTTTATGCGACTTTGAGGAAAATTATTTTATCAAACGGAGTCATTACGTTGACTGGTTTTGTCGAGGCAGCTTCACTACCCTTTAATGTTACTTTGAGGAAAATTAATTTATCAAACGGAGTCATTACGTTTACTGATTTTGTCGAGGCAGCTTCACTACCATTTAATGTTACTTTGAGGAAAACTAATTTATCAAACAGTCATTTTGTTTACCAACTTTGCAGTTTGTGTTAAATATCTCTTGTGAAATGTGGATGACAATGTATTTATACGTTTTGGAATTGATGTAGATGTCATGAATCATATCGCGTAAATTAACCTTGGAAGTTCCAATGTGCAGATTCGTTCAACTTGTTGGTTAACAATGGTGCAGCCGCTGGTCAGGTTATATTTCATGTAAGTTGCGAGTCCTTCATTTTCGCTTTTGTGGATGCTTGTGTCTATAGTAGGCAGGAAATGTAGTATATGTTTCATGGCAACTAAAAGAGATCTCACTTCCCTGTGAATTCATGATATTAATTTCAGACACATATTCACATAATCCCCCGTAAAGCAGGTGATTGCTTGTGGACCTCTGAGGTATGCTTCACTTGCTTGCTTATTTACTTGCAAATGCAAATAAAAAATAAATAAATAATGGAAGTAACCTTTCATGGGAGTAAATATGACCTGATTCTAGTTTTACAGAGTTTGCATCGGCGTCCCCTAAAGATAGACCCGGAAACATCAGGTCTTGCGAATCATGTTCGAGAATTGTTGCCAAACATGTCAGAAGAGAGCAAAGATCAAGTGTCGACTCTGTCTTGAATCTTTGTGGTATCATAATATATAAATATACCTTTTGGCTTTATCTTGTGTACCATAGAAGTAGATAGTCCATTCTTTCAAGAATCTTGTTGGTCCTTCACAATGTTGTGATTTTGTTTGTTCAGGTTGAGTTCGAAGCTTGTTGTTTCACTATATAAAACCTATATTAAAATGCTATAAAAACATGTTTATATTAGTATTTTATAATAAATTTTAAATACAAGTACTTTTAATGTAAACAGTAATCTTATATCATACATAATGTCTGGTGGCACCCATTATTGTGATATTCACAAAAAGTAATTATTTAGTTGCTGCATAAAACATTTTTTCTTGATTTTCCTCCTTTATAAGAGTTGTACAACCATCATACATATATTTCTTCTTGAATTTTTATTTTGTAGAAATAAATTTCCATTTTTACTTATAACGACAACTTGTGTTTGTGATTCGTGATTTACCTATTATTATTGTGTTATATTTTGATATACAATATGCTTAAAAAATTACACATTTTTTCTTTAAATTCTAAATCTTAACTAAATTCTTAATTCTAAATTTAACAAGTATGATATTGACTTAAATAGTTTAAATTCTGTTATACCGAAAATAAATGTGAATAATATTGATTTGGACAATTAAATGTGTTAGAAGTTAAACCAGTAAACATTGGAAGAAAGGGGAAAAAATAGACATTAGATAGAGAGGTGTTAGAAGTCAAATCAGAAAACATTGGAAGAAAAGAAGAAAATAGACATTATAAAGGAGAACGGCTAAAATTCAATTTTATTCCATATTTTTCTCATCCCAAATCCCTAATTACAACTCATATTTAACCTAATTACAAAAAGGGCCTATACATTAAGCCAGCCCAAAATCACTATTTTATTTATTTATAAATAGGCCCGTAACAAAATTGTCCTGTTCGAATAAATTTTTGTCCTCAAAGATTTAAAAAACATCGACAAATCTTTCAAATGATTTGACCAAATGTTACCAAGTGCTCTTTTAGCCAAAATCAGCAATGGCTCAAAATCAGTAAGATGCCCCAGGAATTGAAAATAAATCGACCATTAAAATTACCACTGCCCTGAACCGATCTTACTGAACCAGTCTGAACTAGTTTATGGTTGCAAAGGGTTTGAACCAGCTCAGCTCCTTGAACCGATTTACCACCAAACTTGGTTGGAATCCTAAATGTTAACCCACACCCGATGCTTGGCATGGAACCCAACAATCCTCGATACGGATTATCCAAATATTTTTCACGACCAACTTCAAACCTAGAGTTTGAACCCGCACAAATATCGAAGATTTTTCCCTATTCAAGCCTTGGATGCCGGTAGACAACCCACCATTTTGAAGACATCATGCAAGGAGAGCCCTGGGTGGTGACCTGTTTATGCAAAATAGCGTAGTTGTGTTGTTACTGAATTTTCACACATTATTATTATTATTATTATTATTATTATTATTATTATTATTATTATTATTATATTTATGTATATATATTTTATAATATTAGTATTATTGTTAGATTTAAAACCCAAAAAATATAATAAAAATAGTCCATTTTAGATACTAAAGGAGGTCCATTTAATAAATAATAAGGGTCATTTTAAAACCCACTTTAAATAAATAAAGGTTCATACTTTGGTGGCCCAAAAAATACATTAAAATGAGCCCAACTAACTTATTTTTTATTCCCTTGTGCAGGTTTATTGTGGACCATCAGATCTAGGGCAGGTGATCCAAGGGCTTGGATCGAATCAGCAAAAAAGAGGAGTGAGGATAGCCACTCGCGCCACCACGTGCGCTGTTTGCGCGAGGGTTTGGCTCTCTCAACCCTCCTCCGATCGAAGCTGTTAGGCAGCTGCTCTAGCCACGCTCCAACGCCGACGACCACCGCTGTACCGTGCCGGTAGACCCTCGACGTCTGTCAATCTCGTAGCCAAATCCCGTCCGTTCCGTCGCCGCTTCTCTACCGCCGTTCACCTACACAAGAAGAAGAACAAGGATTAAAACCCTAGCTCGAATATAAGGAAAAAATCATCCGAATTTGCTCGGATTTGAACCAAATCAGATTGATTTCAAGCATAAGGGACAAGTCAACAATCAGATTCGATTTTGTGATGAAATACTACCGAAATTGAGGGATTTTTGTCCCCAATTTCCTTGTATTCTAGGTTTTTAGAACCTATATAAACCCTCATTCTACATTGTAATTTTCATCCAAAAATTAATAGAAAAACACCTAAGAAATTCACAGAGAAGTGACTCGAGTTTGCAGGAATTGTATTCAAATTTTTTGTTGGAATAAAAGCAATCAAGCAAGTTGTCTTTTTTCGGTATTGTATTCTTTTTTGTTCATCCTTTTATTTATCATTTCGAATGTAATATGTATATGAGAAGGAAATGTTTACCTTGATTCAAAGTTGTTGAAGCCGGATCTACTTTCATTTGAATTTTAAGCTTTTGTGTTTTTTAAGGTTTTTTTACAAAAAAAAAAGTGAGAACTATCGCCGCAGATGGCGGTCAGCGCCGGTGGAAGGCGGCCGGCACGGTGGTCCGTTCCTGGTGTTCTTCATTCTTGAAGAACACCAAGAACATTTGAGAGGTTCTTCAAATTTTGGTTTTAAAAGATAAAAGAATAGTTGTTTTTTAAAAGTGGGTTTTATACTTGAAATAAAATGGTCCAATCGTTTTCATTAAACCTTCCCTTCCCATTTATTTTTATTCTGCGAGTAACCCAATTTGCATTTTTTCAATTCGGTTACTGATTTCCTTTGAATTTGTCCACGGGTTTTGATCCTCTTTTAATTTGGTCACTTTTTTTCTTTAAAAATCTTTTTAATAAAAATGTTTTAAAATTATCTTCTTTTTATTCCTTTTTTAAAATAAAAATAATAAAACTTCAGCTTATGATGCGTTTTTTTAAATTAACTACACCATTAATTCACATCATTTAATTTAATTCATCACATATTCAAATCTTTATAATTTAATCCTTATACATGTTTTTAGTTAGATTTATGTGTTCTTTAATTGTTTTGTTTAGGTGTCTTTAGGATCAGGATCTTAAAATCTTAGTTAGAGACCTTTTGATGTAGTAAAATTTCCTTCACATCAAAAATCATAAAATATACTTAACATTATTTAACCTCTAATAGATAAAAAACTTAGACAAATCTCTAGGGTTAGTAATCAATAATTTAGGATAATAAAAGTCTTAACACACCAAA
Organism: Hibiscus mutabilis; assembly: GCA_019671005.1. Classification (NCBI taxonomy): domain Eukaryota; kingdom Viridiplantae; phylum Streptophyta; class Magnoliopsida; order Malvales; family Malvaceae; genus Hibiscus; species Hibiscus mutabilis. The sequence goes on along the minus strand of CM033717.1, from coordinate 17,191,305 downwards.
TATTTCTCTGATTGTTTGTTAAGAAAATGAAACATAATTAATGTGGTGTCCTACCAAATGGAGGTAATGGGTTAGCGCCAAAAGTGTCGGCGGTGATTAAAGTTTACTCTCTTGGCGATAGGGCCATTAAAATGGAATCAAATTCATAAATGAGCAATAATTTAAATTTTACGTGAATTCGAAAATTTTGACATTAAAACATTTTGTAATCGGTTAGGTACCAATTTTTGGGCGCTGTGGGGGTGCTAACCCTTCCCCACGCGTAATCGACTCCCAAGCCTGTTTTTTTTGTTTTCGCATACCAAAATCGTTGTTTTAATAAAATAAAATGTTTTATTAAAATGACCCATTTTTTAGGTGATCCAACCACACCTTTTAAAAAAGATTGGTGGTGACTCTGTTGTTTTGTTTTCAGAACATTGAAATGCCTTGAAAAAGGGTTGCGATAGTTTGGCGACTCCGCTGGGATAATTTTTTGTTTTTACAAAAAAGAGAGTTAGGTCACAAGCCGATTACGCCTTGTTTTAATGTCAAAAATTGCGAATTCACGTAAAATTTAACTTAATTGTCCATTTATGAATTTGATTCCATTTTATGCATTTAAAATTTGGTAACAAGCTCTAGACCCGAGCTTCATCCCATTCGTTTAAGTGGGGGAAACGCTATTACTTTCGTGGGAATACTGATTCTCCGTATGGGCCTAGTAGTACCTTCAGGACCCACGCTCTATGTCTTTGTATGGATACTGATCCTCCGTATGGGCATAGGAGTAGGTCCCCTTGAGTCGAACCTGATTCGTTTGAAGCCTATAAGGGGCGAGAATCAGGGGTCTTGCTACCCTTAGTAAGGGATAGCGAGGAAAATTCGGGAACCCTTTTAGAATTGAACCTTTATGAGAATCTAGAAGCCTACCCCATTAGAGCCATGCAAGAAAACCTAGGTTTTAGAGTTTGGTCAAGGTTATTTCATAAGGATAGTCCATGGGGATGTGTCCATAAGTGTTGGAATGTGCTGCCTAGTTACTATTTATAGGAAGAAATTATTTTGAACCTTTTATGTTTTATCTTTGTTCTGTTAAGTGTACTAATCTTGTGTCCCTCTCTTGCTTGTTTGTTTTGCATATTCATCATCATTTCATACTTAGAAGGGGTTAATTCTTGAGACACTTGCCCAGTTAGAAAACAACTTTTGATCATGGATGAGAGACTCCTTCAAAAGGAAGAGGACAATGCGGATGTGTATCACTGGTCCAAGGTCAACCAGTAGGCGTATGGGTATAGTTGACAAGTGACCATGTGACAGAAACTTCAGAGTATACCCACATTAGTGTCAAACAAAATAATGTTCAGGAGCTACGTGAAATTTGGGAACATTTTGACTACTCAACTAAGTAACTGTTCCTTGACACCTATGGCGACATAGCATATCTGTTGCATGAGAAGGTAGATGAACTGTTCCTCAAAGCGCTAATCCAGTTCTAGAACCATGGGTATTGTTGTTTCACATTCAATAGTGAGGATATGATGCCCACAATTGAAGAATATTCTTCACTTTTTAACTTACGCGAAGTAAAGAGGGATCAAGTCTATGCTAAGCCGCTTAAGAATAAGAACGCTCACTTGAGACTCAGAATTTTTACTGGTATGAGAGACGAAAGGGTTAAAAGTCTAATATAAAAAAGAGAGGACAGTTTTCCTTCTCATGGTAGAGTATCCAAAACATAATTCCCACTCATCCTGATAAAGAGAAAATGGTAGATCTACTAGCAATAGCAATCTACGGCTTGGTTATCTTCCCAAGAGTGTTAGGCAACATCGATGCGGCTATGTTAGATATTTTTGAACAGATAAAGAGAAAGACCAACCGGGTGCCAACAGTGCTTGCTGAGACCTTTATTTCTTTGAATACGTGCCAGAAGCTAGAAGGCCTGTGTTTCAGAGGATGTGCACAATTGCTCCAGGTTTGGGCCCTTAGCCACTTTTGGAAATGCCCAACCTTGACTTTACCCAACATATTCTCCCTAAACTTTTCCCACTCCGGGAGTTTCAGAAAGAAAAATGGCTGGTAATGAAGAGGAAAAAGCGGACAGATATTTTCCAGGACCGTCGTGATCAAGACATCGTCTAGAGGGCTCCATAGTTAGGTCACACCAAGGTCTTGTATAAGTGTGGGGATTATAATCATCTAATGCTGCTAGGCTTATAGGGTGGAATCGGTTGTGCTCCCTTGTTGGTATCGCGACAATATAGCTCCCGACAGTTTGTTCCTTTCACCGTAGACCTTGACTCAACAAAATTCGAGTTTCAAAGAGAATTCAAAGAAAAGATTTAAGCTATCAAGATTCATGGAAGCATTGCTACCGCATGAAAGTAGAGTACGATATTAGGTGCATGTTTACCCCCGACTATGATGAGTGGAGGCGCACGAGGGTGAATGACAAGATTCTACCACCTACCGGCCAAGCCAAGCCTATAGAAGAGCATTTGAAGGTGATCCCATCTGAAGCTGATGTTTTGAAGGCTAAACTCAAAAGAACCAAGGCCAAGATGGAATCTCTAGAAGAGCAACATACGAGAGACCTATACGAGGTAGGCTTAGAGGTGGAAAAATACAAAGGAGAGACAAATTGGGTAATGAAGATGTACAAGGATATGAAGGGGAAGTTTGAGATGCAAAGAGTTGATTTTCTCAAGTTTCAAGTCATGGTCTGAAACACAAATTTGAGAAAGACTCTAAAACAGTAGAAGCAAGAAATGGAACAAGTCGTGGGGAAAAAGAGCGTGGAAAATGGGAGATTGAGAAATACAGACATGCCCTTGTTGAGGAGAGAAAGAGAGGTGAGCAAGCAGTTGAAAAAAAGAAAGGCAAAAGAACCCTCGAGAATGAGAGAGAAAACATGGCTGCATAGAAGAGGAAAGCCCGTGACAACAAAATCCGTGTGTGCAAGTTGCAATCTCAGTGTGATGTAACCCATAAAAGGTTGAGACAGAGCCAGTCCATTGTTTCGAAGTTACAGGCCAGGTAGCAGAACTAAGTTATTCTCTACATGCACTCTAGAACCATCATACGTATATCGAGCTTCAGGCTAGCCAGACAGAAAATGAAAATCTGAAGAAGCAAGTGGAAGCTATGGAAAGCACCATCTATGAGTAGAGAACAAATATCTTGGTCCTAAAAGATGTTAATGAGGGCGGCAATGATTATTGGTTCACTCGACTTAGGGATAGCACCAAAAGATTCCAAGAACGAGATGAGTTTGATAAAACTGTTATGACCCAAGTCTAGGATGTGGCCAAACATGTGATGATGCTAGCTACAAAAGCTACGGCTCTTCGTCAGTATGCCAGGCCAATCGGAGAGGTGGGGCCAAGACTCATATGGCTGATAGAGGAAGTGAAAGAGTTAGGTGCTCGGGCAGAAAGATATTCGGAGTAATGTCAGAAAAAAACTTTTGTAATAAAGATATTTTCGTTCAATAAAAACTTGCTCTATGAACAATTACTTTATGGAATCAATGTCCCTTTGTTTGCATTCATTTTTCTTTTTACGCATCTTCTTGTTTGTTTTGCATTAGTTTAATATCATTGCATACATATACATAACATAAGGATTTAACTGAAATAATTTACTTAAACAGAAAATTCAAAATAGAAACTCAAAAATACGGTACTCGTTCCAAAACTAGGGCAATGGACAAAAGCACCAAAGAGAGTGACATCCCTCGAAATCAACCACAAGAGTACCTAGGAGATGCTGGACAAGATCGAGAACGACTTGAAGCATAAGATTGAAATGGCGCACAAGAAGACGGTCAGCCAGGTTGCGGCCATGCTAGGGTTCAAGGACCATGATGTGCAAAAGGACCTAGGAAATGCTAACGCTCTACCACAGTTTCAAGGGATCCCCCCTGGAATACAAAGAGGGGCCTTCTCGTCCAAAGCCAAGCTTCCGCTCTACTTCGCAGAATCTTTTGCACACGCGCAAACTGAGCCAAAGGCCAACCTTGGGGGAAATCATGACTATGAGGTCCCAGACCTTGGCAAAATTCCTGATAAGGTCAACGTGAACAAGAAACTAGAGGATCACTGTGATAAGTTAATAGAGATTATTAGAACCTTCCAAGAGGGGAATATCCATGGCAGCATAGACGTCAAGGACCTTAGTCTGGTAACCAACCTAACAATTCCCCTGAAGTTCAAGACCCCTAACTTTAATAAGTACGATGGAACTATGTGTCCTAAGACCCATATAACCATGTATTGTCGCAGGATGTCGATGTACTTGGACAATGAAAAACTCCTCATTCACTATTTCCAGGATAGCCTATCTGGATCCGCGTCCCGCTGGTATACCCAGCTAAGCCGTGAAAGTATCTGAACTTGGAAGGATTTGTCAAGGGCATTCGACGAGAAGTATAAACACGTCACTGATATGGTTTCGGACATGCTTGTTTTATAAAGGATGGAACAGAGTCATAACGAAAGTTTCTGCCAATACGCCCAGAGGTGGCGAGATGTAGCCGCTCAAGTTTAGCCTCCACTACTGGAAAATGAGATAACTCTCATGTTCATGGAGACCCTTAAAGGCACTTTCTATGATTGTATGATCAATCATGCAACGAAGAGTTTTACGGACATGCTCATAAATAGGGGGCTAATTCTAGCGGCTGTTAAGAGCGGGAATCTTGATGGAGGAGAGACAAAGAATTCGTACAAGAAGAAGGATAATGAAGTTGGTATGACAAGTTTCTACAACCTCAATTACTCAAAAGGGGTAGTCCTTAATAAGCCCGTTGTCCAGAATACTAACCATGTGGCCTTAAACCCACTGAAAGATGAACAAAAGTATCAAGGGAACAAGAAGCCCTACTTTCCTCCCATCTCATGACGTACGCTTAATTATTCTCCAAGCTGGTAGAAGCACGGATGATGCTACCGCGACATGTTCCCCCTTCTCTCCCCCATACCCACATGGCATGAAGAGAAAGCACAATATGAGTGTCACGCTGGAAATAGGGGACATGCCATTGAAAACTGAACGACCTTCAAAAGGGTAGTAGACGATATGCTAAAGTCGGGTATGCTATCTTTCAATTCGTCTGATGAGAAGAATAACCCTCTGCCTAACCACCAAAAGGTTGGGGTGAATGTGGTGGTCGAAGAGAAGGATAAGATAGTTAAGAGATATGTTGCGAAGGTCAAAGCACCTATGGCACGGGTATGGGCCCACATGGTTGAGGCCAGAATACTAACAGAAGGAACCTGGAAGTTGAAGGACAATGGTGAACTCTACTGCGAGTATCATCAGGTTAGAGGACATAAGATTCAGTGTTGTTCCAAGTTTAGACAGTTGGTCCAAGCTAAAATGGATAGCGGATAGCTTGAGTTCTTTGAGAAAGGAAACAAAAGTCGTATGATGGATGTATGTGCATCAGACGAGTATCATGCTAAAAGGAATTACGCAGGGATGAAGCCTTTGGTAATCAAAACCAAGGCAAATGTCGCTGAGCCATAGAAGAGTGCAACCCCTCGAATAATCATAAAGATGTCTGCCCTTTTTTCAAAAGGACAGCAAGCAAGTGCCCTAGAATTACGCTTGCTCAATGACAACCCCTAGAAGTACATCAGTGGAAGAAGGACCAAAGGAAGAACTAGTTAATCAGATGGGTTTTTAGTGCAACGCAAACGGTGCAAGTATACACGTCGCAAGTAATAAAGTGATATGATAAGTATCAAGTATCGTCTCCATAAGGATTGGTTTGGGCCACTTTGATTAAGTTACTGCGTTGAAAAGAAATAGATTGATAGAGATGAATATTAAGTAATATAAACTAAACAAAATAAAGAAAATAGAAATGAGTGATCGATTTAAGAGAGTAGACTGGGTTATCGCGAGTTATGACGTGATAATTGAATAGACCGACATGGTAATTGAGTGCTAGAGTAGCTCAATCGCTCTTCAATTGAATCCAGTCGAATTCTTGGGCAATTCTGTGATTTTTTGGGCAACTGGTAATGGAGCGATTGCCTGGGCAATTGGGCGATAACCTTCAAAGTTCGGCGAAGCATTCTTCAATGGTTTCTCGTTATCCCTAACTCAAAACACTGTTAATTGTGCATGCCTTGATAAGACATCCCTGCGTTAACCAAGGGTGGACAACAACCTATCTTGCGCTCCCTTTAGCCGTTGAAATTCACAACTTATCCCCAAGTCAAATTAATCTTTACCGTCGATTGATTCAATAAAGACCATGCTCATTCGTTTCTTGAATCTAACTCTCCCGATATTAGATAAATGGATAAATTTATGAGATCCTCTCCCAATTCACTCACAAAATTAAGAACCAAGAATGAAAAAACTTTGAATTAAAATTGCAAACTCAAATACTAAACAAATCCAATCGTTCTCACAACCACAAAAACACAAACCAATTTACATCAATTCATGGCTGGGTTTGAAAGATATACAAGGGAAAAATTCCCATCCATGGATCGAATGGAAACAATAAAGAAGAAGAAGATGTCGAACAACCCCTAACTTTCTCTCTCAAGTCGAACTCTTCTCCAAGGAGGCGGCTATGCCTTCTTTATGTAGGAGATGGCTAGGTTAAAGTCTTTCTTGAGGATGAAGTTAAGTTAGAATTAAATAGAATAAAAGAAATAAATCTCTTTTATCTTTTTCCTTAAAAACTCCTCATAAATCTGAATTTAAATCTTCATTAAATGCTGCATGGAAATCCAAATCTTTGGAATTTATCCCTTCCTTTTCGTGTTTATCCCTAATAAGGTGGACTTGTCCCGACATGCCCTGGAAATCTGCTCGACATGGCTTTCAGAAATCAGCTTCGATTGCCTTGGCAGACCCTTCAGTTTTCTTCCTTAATTGCCACAGCAATTCCTGATTGCCACGACAATCCAGTCCTGTATAAAATAACACACAACAGCAGCGATTTCTCCACAAAAACCAACCAAAACGCAAACCAAGCTTGTTAATGAAGGAAACTAATGAAATTATGCATGAATGACTACAAATGCACCTAAAATGAGCCTAAGTCTAACAATAATCATAAGTAAAAGGGTAGAAAATATAGTACTTTTGAACACTTAAGACACCTCCAAACTTGAATTATTGCTTGTCCTCAAGCAGTGCAAAAACAAACAATTACCTGCCAAGGCTTCGATCATCAAAAATTTTGCTTCGTACCTGACTTCAATCTTCAGAATCGTGGCACAAAGTATGATTGCATTTCAATTTTTCAAATGGCATATAATTTACTCAGAATTAAACTATAAGGCTTGTGACAATGTGTGCGTGGAGTTGATTACAAGTTGATTTTCAAGATTCCATGTGAACCATAGGTTTTTATCAACTTAGTTACCGAGGTATTTATTTATCTTTTTACTAGAGCCAATTTCGGGCACCTCTAGCAAATCGTGCAATTTCTTATTTTAATGTTAATCAACTAGAGCCAATTTCGGGCACCTCTAGCGATTTTTTAAGTGTGTGATAACTAGAGCCAGTTTTAGGCACCTCTAGCAAGAAATTAAATTTCAATTTTAGTTTAAGGCTAGAGCCATATAGGCACCTCTAGCAAGAAATTACCCAATTTTAATAACCTAAGTTCACTAAGTCTCCCTTAATCAACAAGTCACAACTGTGTCAATAAATATTTAGCATAATAGTAAAATTCTAAGTTTGTTCAATGTAAACCCTAAAATCAAAAATTCTATCAATTAAGTGCAGTGGCAAAACTCAGCATAGGATATCCAACAAGTCTAAGCAAATTAAATCCAATCGAAGGCATGACAAGTAATATATGCAACCTATATGCTATTACTAAAGATGAATGCAACTAAACGTGAAACTAACTAGAAACAAACACACCCCCAAACTCGAAAGAAGCATTGTCCTCAATGCATGCAATTACAAAAATTAAAATGCAAATGAGTTAGTCAGAAAGGTCGTCACCTTCAATGATGAGTTTCCTTCAAGCCATTTGCTTGATTTGTTTGTTGGTTCGCGGTGGTTGAATGCGTGTGGCTGGTGGTGCGGTTTGAACCCTCACTTCTGGAACCTCATCGCTCACTTCTTGCTCCTGGTCGGTATCTTCAATGATCAGAGATTTACGCTTCGGCTTTGGTGGTTCGTCTGGTGGCGATGTCACTGGTTTGGAGATGGTTTCATCCGAATCTGATGGCCACATCGCGATCCTTCATATACTGCATAAAAAGCAGTTGTCGGGCCTCTAGTCGCTCCAATCGTTATGCCAAAGGGTTGAGTAATTCGGTAATCTTATCGAGGCTTGCCAAGGCATGTGAACTTGCCGCAGCATTATTAGTTGCCCTGGCAATTGTCGGAGCATGGTTCATGATTGGAAATTGTCCATGGGTTTGTGGTTTCTGTGGGTTCTTGATTGGAAAAATAAAGTGAAACAAGAAAGAAAAACTTAAGAGTTCAAAGAAGAAGGAAGCTGGGAAACTCCTTATCCCTTGAAACTCTGATCCTAAAAATAAACATAAAAGGATATTATCAAAATAAAGGAAAAAAAAAATATAGATAAAAAGAAAGCTTTAGAAGGGTCATTTCTGATATTTCTTATCGTCCATCTGTGCCCTCAATCGGGTGACAATATTGCCTAAAAAGAGTTGGGCCAATGTGCTTGCAGCTGCTCCCTTTTGCGTTACCGTGGTGGAGGTACCTTCCTTGTAGTCCATGTAAACCCTCCACCTTGCTACTGTTTCTAAAGGCATGAATATATTAATAGGAAAAGTTATATCAACATCCAACAATTTAATTACCTCATTCTCGTCGACCTCCATCATGGTTGGATGTAGCCTTCGTTGCCGTGGCAATTGCTGCTCAAGCCAATTGCCGAGGCACTCTTCTGCCAAAATTTGCTTTAAGTCAAGGGAAAAACCAATTTTCTGAAAAGCTTCACGAATCCAAACAACGTTTTCTTTAGGCTCCTCAAACATCTCCATCAGTAAAGATTTCGATGGCTTCAAATCTACCAGCGTCAGTTCCTCAAGAAATACCTGCAATGGATGAGGTGAGTTTTTAAATAATTCAAAAGGTTCAACCATCACCTGCTCATATTCCATTGGCAAAGTATTGTCATCTCGTTGATCTTGCATGTGGTCATGCAATTACCGTGGCAAAGGTGGGTGAGAGCAATTTGTTGTAGCATTACTCTTCTCAGCCTCTCGAAATATTATCGCGGCGTTGCTCTATTTGGGCTCCTCAATCATTGCCATGGCAATTTGTTGCATAGGCTCATCAAGTGGTAGGCAATTTTTCTCATTGGGAGGCTCTCGACTTGGAGGTTTTAGTTTATCCTCACACATCGAGGATCTCTCTTTGGATTGCTCCTTCTCATCTTGCCTTAGGATTTTAGTATCCCTAGCAATTGATTGTTTGGGCATGTTATCCATGGAATATGTGGATCTCCTCAATTGATCTTCTGAATCCCTCAAGGGTGCATCCAACTTAGCTATCCTCACTTCCATAGACGTTGATAGCTCTCGAATCTCTTCAATTGATCTCTCAAGAAATAAATCTCTTTTATTTTTTCCTTAAAAACTCCTCATAAATCTGAATTTAAATCTTCATTAAATATTGCATGGAAATCCAAATCTTTGGGATTTATCCCTTGCTTTTTGTGCTTATCCCTAATGAGGTGGACTTGTCCCAACATGCCTCGGCAATCCGCTCGACATGGCTTTCAAAAATCAGCTTCGATTGCCTTAGCAGACCCTTCAGTTTTCTTCCTTAATTGCCACGACAATCCAGTCCTGTACAAAATAACACACAACAGCAGCGATTTCTCTCCAAAATCCAACCAAAACGCATATCAAGCTTGTTAATGAAGGAAACTATGAAATTATGCATAAATGACTACAAAAGCACCTAAAATGAGCCTAAGTCTAACAATAATCATGAGTAAAAGGGTAGAAAATATATTACTTTTGAACACTTATGCATGAATGACTACAAATTCACCTAAAATGAGCTTAAGTCTAACAATAATCATGAGTAAAAAGGTAGAAAATATAGTACTTTTTTCACACTTAACAGTAGGCAACTTCACGAGAAGTGGAAAATGTTACTCACCAACGGAAGTTGAAGACGGAGATGTTGCCCAAAGGAGGGCAACAACTGAAGAACTTGAAGGTGAGAAAGATTTCTTTTTAGAAAAACCCAGGACGTATCATGAGCCGGTGAAGGGGTCAGAGGCTCAAGAATTTCTAAAGATACTCAAGCACAAGGAGTATAGTGTAGTGGAGCAGCTTCATAAGCTCTCAGCTAGAATCTCGATGATATCATTGTTGTTGAGTTCGGAATTCCACCGTGATGCCCTCTTAAAAATTTTGAATCAGACTTTTGTGCCAAAGGAGATAACGACCAACAAGATGGACAAGTTGGTCAGCAATATTCCGGTGAATAACTTCATCATGTTCAGTGAGAAGAGATTTTGGAAAGTGGGAGGTGATCATACAAAGCCCTCCATATCTATGCTCGATGCAGGGGGCACATGCTGCCAGGAGTCCTTATTGATAATAGGTCAGCTCAGAATGTGTTGCCCCTAGCTACCCTGAAAAAGCTGCCAGTTGACGGCTCTCACATGACTATATACCAAAATACTGTGAAAGCATTTGATGGAACCCAAAGGAATGATCTAGAAAAAAATAGAGATACCCCTACAGATTGGGCCATCCACTTTTGAAATAGATTTTGTGGTGATGGACATCAAGCCCACCTACAGCTGTCTGCTGAGACGCTCTTGGATCCACACTGTAGGGGCTGTCCCTTCTACTCTGCATCAGAAGTTGAAGTTCATAGTTGATGGCCAGCTGGTGATCGTTAGAGCCGAAGAAGAGATCATTGCCTTAGTATCAACTGGTGCCCCCTATATAGAGATTGATGAAGGAGCACTCGAGTGTCATTTTAAGACGTTTGAGCTCATTAATGCTAGCTTCGTTGCCGAAGGAAGCAAGGTCCCCAGGCCAGAATTATTAAACAATGCAAAGACGCCAGTCAAGCAGACCTTGAGGGGCAAAGGTTGGCAAGGGCATCAGTAAGCAGCTTCAAGGGAGGCCATACCCCATGATGATTCTCGATATGAAAGACCGGATTGAGTTAGGTTACAAGCCCATCCCTATGAAGATGAGAGTAGCAATAAGAGAAAGGCAAGAAAGAAGGAAAGCAAGACTGAACGAAGAAGAAATAAAGTGAGAGCCGATGACAGGAATACCATTGAGCCACAATTTCATATCATGAGGCATCATAAATTCTGATACTTCAAATGATGAGGAGGAGAAAGGAAAGAATGAACTTGAGAAGGTTTTTGAAGAGTTGAACATCAATGCTATATCAGAGGATGATGAGGGAAATGAGTACCTCTCCATGATTTGCCCCTGCTCAGAGCTGAACAAATGGACTGCGAAAGAAATCCTTGTAGCTTTTAGGTCATCCACAGAGTAATGCTCGAAACTAAACCTTTTGCCTTAGGCCCGAAGGTATTTAGGGATCTCTTATTAAGGGTCTATGTTAAAAACCATTACGGTTCTCATTATCAATAAAAAAATGATTTTCAAATAAATCTTGTATGGCAAACTTTCTTTTGTGAATAATTAGAACACTGTAAATAAGCCCAAAGAAAATAAAGAACAATACACCAAAACAAAAGCAAAAATCATTCCATTTATTTGTTTGACTTTCCACCTTTGTTGTGTATATATGTTCCATTCCATTTTTCAGGTTTTCGGATATCAACGGTACAAATGACTCTGAATCTGACCTATATATTGAATTCGAGTTGTCCATGTGTTTAGAAGAGGTCGAAGACTGCAAAGATGAGGAAGAATATGACCTGCCCAACAATATGCTCAAGTTGTTAGAGAGCAAAGAGAAATAGATTCTGCCTCACAAGAAAGAATTAGAAATTATGAATCTCGGGACTGAAGAAGAAAAGCGTGAGGTGAAGATCGACACTTCTATCACCGCTGAGACTCGATAGAATTTGGTCAAACTCTTACAAGAATATAAGGATATATTTGCCTGGTCGTATCAAGACATGCCTGGCTTAGACACCGACATTGTTATGCACTGACTTCCCATCAGACCCGAAAGCAAGCCTGTGCAACAGAAGCTAAGGAGGATGAAGTCTGAAATACTCCTAAAAATCAGAGATGAAGTGAAAAAACAGTATGACGCTGGATTCCTTGAAGTCGTGAAGTACTCCGAATGGGTAGCTAACATCGTCCCAATCCCGAAAAAAAGATGGAAAAGTGCGTATGTGTGTTGACTATCGAGACCTTAATAAGGCAAGCCCTAAATATAACTTCCCATTGCCACACATTGACACACTAATGGATAACACAACAGGACATTCTTTTTTTATTTTATGGACGGATTCTTAGGGTACAATCGATTTAAAATGTGCCCAGAAGATATGAACAAAATCACATTCGTAACATGGTGGGGAACCTTTTGTTATAAAGTCATGCCTTTTGATATAAAGAATGCAGGGGCAACCTACCAACGAGCCATGGTAACCTTGTTCCATGATATGCTGCACAAAAAGATAGAGGTATATGTTGACGACATGATTGCTAAATCCCGCTCAGAAGAGGAACATATTGAGAACTTAGAAAAACTCTTCAAAAGGTTGAGAAAATTCCAGTTAAGACTCAATCCGTCTAAGTGCACTTTCAGAATGCGATCAGGAAAGTTGCTAGGTTTCATTGTGAGTGAAAGAGGAATTGAAGTCGATCCAGACAAAGTTAAGGCCATCTAGGATCTTCCTTCACCTCGAACACAAAAAGAGGTTCGAGGCTTCCTCAGAAGGTTAAATTATATTGACCGCTTTATTTCCCAGTTAATAGTGAAATGCAGCCTTGTATTTGGGTTACTTCGGAAAAATAACCCAAGAACATAGAATAAAGAATGTCAAATAGCCTTAAAAGAGATTAAGAAACAATTGATGAACCCTACCATTCTGGTACTGCCTGTTCTAGGAAAACTCTTAATCCTATACTTAACCATCCATGAAAACTTGATGGAATGCGTATTAGGGCAACATGATGAAATCGGGAGAAGAGAAAAGGCAATCTACTATCTAAGCAAGAAGTTCACAGACTGCGAAATCAAATATTCCCCAATCAAAAAACTATGTTGTATTTTAGTATGGGCAGCTAAAAAGGCTTAGGCAGTACATGTTGTACCATACCACATGGTTGATATCAAAGCTGGATCCACTAAAGTTCATGATAGAAGCACCGGCCTTATCAGGAAGAATGGCCCACTGGCAAATACTACTCTCAGAATTTGACATTCAATATGTGAGCCAGAAAGCAACAAAGGGGAGTGCCATAGCAGACTTTTTGGCAAGTCATGCTTGCGAAGACTATGAGGTCTTGAACTTTAATTTCTTGAATGAAGATTTAATGTACATTGCGACTGAAGAGGATGATAGCCTAGAAGAATCATGGGTGATGAACTTTGATGGAGCTGCTAATGCCTTGGGATGTGGCATTGGGGCAGTCTTAATTTCACCAGAAGGGAATCACTTCCCTTTCTCTAGTCGGTTAAAATTCTTCTATACCAAGAACATGGAAGAATACGAAGCTTGTATATTGGGTCTACAAGCAGCCATCGAAAGGAAAATTAAGGTTCTAAGAGTTTTCGGAGATTCTGCACTAGTCATCTACCAAATTCGTGGAGAGTGGGATATCAAAAAAGGCAATATTAATCAAATATCATAAGTTAGTCCTCGAACTAATCAAGGAGTTCGACGAAATCACCTTTAAGTATCTCGAGAGAGAGGATAACTAGATGGCTGACGCCCTTGCCACCCTAGCTGCTATGTTTAAAGCTAGTGAAGGCACTGAAATGATGCCAGTCAAGGTACAAATGTTTGATTCCTTAGCTCACTACTACAATATGGAAGAAGAAGCGGATGGCCTCTCATGGTACCAGGACATTTTTTAGTATATAAAGACCCAAGCATATCCATTACAAGCAACTAACAATGATAAGAAAACGATCAAAAATTTGGTTGCGAGATACATCCTCGACGGTGAAGTCCTATATAAAAAGAGTCGAGATAAAGTGCTATTGAGATGTGTGGGAACCAAAGAAGCTCAAACAATCTGGAAGAAGTTCATGAAGGGGGTCTGTGGAACTCACCCTAGTGGCTTTACCGTGGCCAGGTGAATTATTCGCTTTGGATATTACTAGTCCTCTATGGAAGCCGATTGCATCAACTACGCTCAGAAATGTCATAAATGTCAGGCCTATGCTGACAAGATTCATGCACCCCCTCTACCACTCCATGTCATGACAACCCCGTGGTCATTCTCAATGTGGATCATAGATGTAATTGGTCAAATCTATCCTAAAGCTTCGAACGAGCATAGGTTTATCCTAGTGCCTATCGACTACTTCACCAAATGGGTGGAAGCAGCCTCATACGTGAATGTCACCAGATCGGTTGTTTGTAAATTATTGAAAAAAAAAGGAGATCATTTGTCGCTATAGCTTTCCGGAGAGAATCATCACTGACAATGCATCCAATCTAAACAACAAGATGATAGATGGGGTTTGTGAACAGTTCTACATCAAACATCACAACTTTGTAACCTATCGCCCAAAGATGAATGGGGTTGTAGAGGCTGTAAATAAAAACATCAAGAAAATAGTCGCAAAGATGGTCGATACTTACACTGATTGGCAGGAGAATTTTCCATTTGCATTATATGCTTATAGAACAGTTGTACGAACTTCCACTAGGGCAACGCCGTTTTCATTAGTATATGGGATGGAGGCTGTGCTGCCAATTGAAGTTGAAATCCCTTCCCTTCGTGTTTTGATGGAGGTAGAACTAGAGGAGGCCGAATGGGTTCAAGTAAGAAACAACCAGTTAAACCTCATCGATGAAAAGAGGCTGAAAGTAACCTGCCACAGTCAGATGTACCAGAAGAGAATGATACGAGCATATGACAAGAAGGTCCACCCGCGAAAGTTTAGAGAAGGGGGTTTAGTGTAAAAAAGATGTCGTCGATCCAAAGGGATTCGCGAAGAAAATGGGCACCTAATTGGGAGGGGCCCTACATTGTATCAAATTCCTTCGACGGAGGGGCATTAATTCTGGCTGAAATGGGTGGAGATGAGCTCAAAAATCTGGTGAATTATGATTTAGTCAAGAAATATTACGCATGAAAAAGGAAAGAAGAAAAATCTAAAGTGAAAACTCGCAAAGGGCGCTTTAGATAAAGACAAAAAAAAGAAAAAAGGGTTCAAGATGAAAACTCGTAAAGGGCGCCTGGAAACCAAATGAGGATTCAAGTCGAAAACTTGCAAAGGGAGGCTCGAATTATTGCAATTAAACAAGAAACAGATGACCCCCTTAGAGACTTTTCATTCGGAAGGAATTTCATATCTTCACCCGTCGTTGTAGTGGACAAAATCTTCTCGACAAGGGCACTACTCGAAGACGTTTTAAGGAAGTTCAGGCCTTTGATATCTAGATACTTGTCTTTTGTACCTTTCTTTTATGTTTGCCACAACTTTAATAAATTATCTTTTCAACCACTGCCATATGTCACCTTTTTCTCTATATAAACATATTTTATTGGGATAAGAACTGTTTGGCTAAACATCATTGAAATATGCAAGAAAATTTTGTGCATTATACTAGAAATGGTCTGAGAATACAGGGACTATGATACAATTCATTGTTAAGCTTCGAGTCTTTGACATGGGGCATGTTACAATTAGGGGTAATCAATACCCAATTCAGTTAATAATAAGCTTGAAAAGAAGAGATTAAAGCACCAATATCATTCGAAGAGGTTTAAGGTAGTCATTCCTTAATAAGGCGCGGGAACTCACGAAGATCCTCAAAGGGGTTTGATTATATACAAGATTGCTTGAAAGCCTTTCACCCAATATTGATGTATCAACTACAATGATAGTTGAATATGTGAAAACATGAGACATTCACATATAAAAATCAAATACGGTCCAAAGAATGAGAACGGTGAAGTAGAGACAGTTGAAGAAGTCTGTCTTTCCCACCATGGATGCAAGACCACCGGATTGAGTGAGAAAGTATGAAAAGATCAAATGTTCCCATAAAGAAAAGAGGCACAAGGAATGAGAATGGTGAAGCAGAAGACGACCAGTTAATAAAGCCAATAATATGGATGGCGAAGCAAAGACAGTGGAGATGGTCGCTTATCTGGGTTAAAATGAGTTGGAAAAAAATACAATGAAACTTGGCATGCATTCATGTTTTAGACATCCTTAGAGGCATGCCCATCATAATTGCATCACATATAAGGTTTTTGCAGGAATACAAAAACTCTTCAGCAAAAGAATCTGCCTATCCGTTTAGGCGTAAGGAGGGTGGAACCTACTTATCTATTCAACCATGACGAGAATAGAACTCGCCTATCCGTTCGGGCATAAGGAGAATGGAACTCGTCTATCCATTCAGACATAAGAAGAATAGAACCCGCTTATCTATTCAAGTATCAGGAGAATAGAACCAACCTATCCGTTTGGTCATAAGGAGAATGGAACCCGTCTATCCGTTCAGACATAACGAGAATGGATCCCGCCTATCTATTCAAGCATCAGGAGAATAGAACCCACCCAACCGTCCAGGCATCAGGAGAATAGAGCCGAGCAGCAAATCGGTGATTGGTGAAGATTAGTGCCTCATATTCTTTGCTATATCCATGTTTCACTAGAATAAGCAAAGAAGGGGCAATTGTTGTCATTGAATTTTCACCTATTCTTATTATTTTTTTATTTTATTTTATATATAATTATATTTATGTATATATATTTTTTATATAATATTAGTAGTACTGTTAGATTTAAAACCCAAAAAAATATAAAAATGCATGTTTTAAATACTAAAGGATGTCCATTTAATAAATAATAAGGGCCATTTTAAAACCCACTTTAAATAAATAAAGGTCAATACTTTGGTGGCCTAAAAAATAGACTAAAATTAGCCCAACTAACCCATTTTTTATTCCCATATGCAGGTTTATTGTGGACTGTCAGATCTAGGGCAGGGGATCCAAAGGCTCGGATCGAATTAGCAGAAAAGATGAGTGAGGAGAGCCACATGTGCCTCCTGGCGCGTGTGCTGCACACGCGTGGGTTTGGCTTTCCCAAATCTCCCTCGATTGAAGCTTCTAGGCAGCTGCTCCAACCGCGCTCCAACGCTGGCGGCCATCGCTGGACCGCACCGATTGACCCTCAACGTCCATCAATTCTGTCGCCAAATCCTGCCCGTGCCGCCGCCGCTGTTCCCCACTGTCGTTCACTTGCGCAAAAAAAGAAAAAGGATTAAAACCCTAGCTCGAATTTAAGGAAAAAATCATCCAAATTTGCTCGGATTTGAACCAAATCGAATTGATTTCAAGCATAAGGGGCAAGTTAACAATCAGTTTCAATTTTGTGATGAAATACCACTAAAATTAAGGGATTTTTGTCCCTAATTTCCTTGTATTCTATATTTTTAGAACCTATATAAACCCTTATCCCCAATTGTAATTTTCATCCAAAAATCAATAGAAAAACACCTAAGAAATTCACAGAGGAGTGGCTCGAGTTTGCAGCAATTGTATTTGAATTTCTTGTTAGAATAGAAGCAATCAAGCAAGTTTTCTTTTTCCGGTATTGTATTCTTTTTTGTTCATCCTTTTATTTATCATTTCAAATGTAATATGTATATGAGAAGGAAATGTTTACCTTAATTCCAATTTGTTGAAGCCGGATCTACTTTCATTCGAATTTTAAGCTTTTTTCGTGTTTTTTTTTACAAAAATAAAAGGTGAGAACTACCGCCGCAGACAGTGGCCAGCGCTGGTGGAAGGAGGCCGACACGGTGGTCCGTTCCCGGTGTTTCATTCTTGAAGAAAACCAAGAACATTTGAGAGGTTCATCAAATTTTGGTTTTGATCCATTTTGGTTTTAAAAGATAAAGGAAGAGTTGTTTTTTAAAAGTGATTTTTATACTTGAAAAAAATGGTCAAATCGTTTTCATTAAACTCTCCCTTCCCATTTATTTTTATTCCGCGAGTAACCCAATTTGCATTTTTCAATTCGGTCACTGATTTCCTTTAAATTTGTCCACGGGTTTTGATCCTCTTTTAATTTGGTCACTGTTCTTTTCTTTAAAAATCTTTTTAAATAAAATCTTTTAAAATAATCTTTTTTTATTCCCTTTTTAAAATAAAAATAATAAAACCCCAGCTTATGATACGTTTTTAAATTAACTACACCATTAATTCACATCATTTAATTTAATTCATCACATATTCAAATCTTTATAATTTAATCCTTATGCATGTTTTTAGTTAGATTTATTTGTTCTTTAATTGTTTTGTTTAGGTGGCCTTAAGATTAGGATCTTAAAACCTTATTAGAGACCTTTTGATGCAGTAAAATTTCCTTCACATCAAAAATCATAAAATATACTTAACATTATTTAACCTCTAATAGATAAAAGAACTTAGACAAATCTCTAGGGTTAATAATCAATAATTTAAGATAATAAAAGCCTTAGCACACCAAATATTTCTCTGATTGTTTGTTAAGAAAGTGAAACATAATTAATGCGGTGTCCTACCAAATGGAGGTAACGGGTTAGCACCGGAAGTGTTGGCAGTGATTAAAGTTTATTCTCTTAGCGGTAGGGTCATTAAAGTGGAATCAAATTCATATATAGGCAATAATTTAAATTTTAAGTGAATCCGCAAATTTCGACATTAAAACATTTTGTAATCGCTGGGTACCAATTTTTGGGCGTTGTGGGGTGCTAACCTTTCCCTACGTATAAACGACTCCCCAAACCATTTTTTTGTTTTCGCAGACCAAAACCATTGTTTTAATAAAATAAAATATTTTCTTAAAATGACCCGTTTTTTAGGTGATCTAAATACACCTTTTAAAAAAGATTGGGATTGGTGGCGACTCCGTTGTTTTGTTTTCAGAACATCGAAACGCCTTGAAAAAGTGTTGCGACAAGTTGAAGCAAACAAAATGGGCACCAAAACCCTATGTTCCCTTAAAATTCGATTCAAGCATAGATTTAAAACTCAATTCAAATTTTTGAAGAGTCTTTTCATTTTCACAAGCCCTCTGTCCAGAGTGGACCGAAGGGATGCAAAACCTTTCTCCAACGCATATTCGATGACGCACTCAGTAGAGAGTTGCGGTGTAAGAGTACAAAACTAAAGAAAAAGAATTTTTAAAAAGGAGAGATCAGACAGAGCAGAGGGAGACGCATAAGCGGAAGTTTGGGAGAAAGACAGTTCATTCCAATTCATTCACTAATTCATTCACATTTATTTCAGGGTTTTTAACCCCATACAATAAAACGACAGCGTTTAAGTACTATAAAATAACTAAATACAGTAAAACGACATTGTTTTAGTGGCTAACTAAAACGGTGTGTTACAAAACTTTCCCCTCGAAAGAATCCTTGTCCTCAAGGATTAATTAAGAAAATTCGATGACCACCCTTGAAGACAAAACAAGGACTCAGGATTTCTTCAAGTGATTCGACCAAACATTTCCCATTGCTCTTTTCCTCACAGCCACAACGAATAAACCAGTAGTAATGCTTCCATTTAAATCCACCGGATCAATTGAACTTTCATGATGTAATGAAAACTTAAGAATTAATTGTGCATCCTCTTCAATCTCATGAACAATAGTTGTCACTTTCAAATGATAAGTCTTTTCTCCTTCATCAGCTTTTTTCCCCAAAACTACCATATTTGTTTTAAGTTCTTGCATCATTGCTTCCCTGGCTAACAATTTTGCAACATTTTTAGGAAGTATCTCAGCAAATTGACCCAACCTTTCTTCAGTTTCCCCTACCTCGTTTTCTCTTACCAAAACAACAACTTGAAACAGTATTAGCATCTCACAGTCGGGAAATATTTCTAGCAAAATAGAGACAAGTTTTCGAGCTTGATCCTTCTTATTTGCATGAAGAAGTATAGCACGATTTGTATATATTGTTTCCTATTTCGATGAAAGCTTCAAGACAAGTACATGTGCAAGCTTAAACTTCTGCGAGTCTTTCTCTTTAAGCTGATCAGGTTTCCTTAAGCTATCAGATATATCTTGTGGACACTTCACCACAATAAGATTGTTCACTGCCACAAGGAGTTGATGAACAAAAGCTAATTGAATAACAATAAGAGCAAATTCATTCTCGATGTCATCATCAACAAGGCTTTCTTCTATCAGTGTTTCCTGACCAATTCTTCGGCCGGTGAGCAAGAGTTGTTCTGTATCCTTAATCTTATCTGCCTTTATTAACTCCAAAACTTTGCATCGAGTGGCATCTTCATCTCCCAGTGTAACCAACAGAACAGTTTTGTGATCATATTCCCATCGTGCAGTAAAAAAGAGAGGCACAAGCTCTTTTTCCATGAATTCCTTAGTAGGTAAATCACCATTAGTCACCCCCTTACGCCAACACTCAGTAACACCTGTAAAAACACTATGTGAACAAAAACTTTCAGCAATGATACTGGTAGAACCTATCCTTCCATTTGACCATTCTTTTACTAACAAATGGGTCACATTTTTCATTGAGCTTACATATTTCTTTGTCAATTTCTTCGTATAGATACTTGATTTTACAACTTCTTTATCTAGAAGCCTCAGTTGTACTACCACCTTGCTAGAAGATGCATCTCTTACTTTGCTGCATTTCATCATTAGCTGTAATCTAAACTTATTGCAGCTCAGCCATTTACAATATTGCTCTACACTCAAAGGGAAAACCTGAGTAGTACACTTCTCATGCTCATCAATGTACCAAGTAAGGTATGACACCCCATTACCATACATCTCAATCTCCTTACCTTCAGAAGAAATAATTTTTTCGGCATACTCAGTGTTATTTCTTCCCTTTATTACAAATATCAGTCCATTAACTACAACATTGTTTTTCCCCATCACTAATAGTCAAAATCTATAGGGGTCATCCAGTTCAACAAACACATTAGTATTAATAATCCTTGTCGGACAAGCTCGCTCAAGCTCCATTAGTATTAATAACCACAAAGTTTACTAATAACAGTACTAGTCACATTCAAAATTCTCCTAATCATACTACTACCCACATTTAATGTTCCCACACTCGAGTCAAATTTAAGAGCTTCACTAGTCGGATAAACAACAAAATTTAGCTATGAAATATCCATATTCATGTCAACATCCATAGCTGTCCTATTCGGGTAAACATAAAAAATACCTAATTCAAGTCACTATTTTCCACATCATTATGAGTTGTAGCCCTCGACAGCCCAAATAAATCTTGAACAAGTTTATCGAAATACTTTGTCATCATTGCTTCCACCATAATCGGTGAAGACAGCAACATCGTGGGATGCACCACTTCCAACGGAGCTACTGAAAGAGAAGGGAGTGCCCGAGAAACTGCATCAGCCCCATGCGAACCTTCAACAATGTCCATTGATTCATCATCCATCATCACTTCAACCTTCTCTGGATTAACCTCAAATTCCAGATTTGAACTATCCGAATTGATATCAATATTTCCACCAGCTTTAACTTTTTCTTTTTGTACAAGCACTTTATCAAACACATTGCTATCTTTAACTTCAGCACTTTGCACAGACATTTCATCAAACATGTTGCCTATGTTACTGACACTTAACTATGATTCCTGTTTTAACTCGGCATAATCTGAAATCGATGCGTCTCTGTAAAATTGAATGTCCAATTGACAACACCCATCGTATATATAACGTTGATGGAGAGAATTTCTGGCGAAGATTGCCTCGTGACGTTCTTGATAATGGATCAATGCTTGAAAGTGAACCGAATGCTGAAGCGGAACAATCTTTTCCACCAACCCGTGTGGTGAGAACACCTGATATACAATGTTTGTAATGATCGAATACAGCAGACGACTAACAGTTACCAAGAGAATTCGACTCGTCAATTTTTTTTACCAAAAATTTAAATTCCTCACAGAGTTCAGACCAAGACGGTTGGAGATCGCCAACCATGGCTGGAACCGATATCCTCTGGGCTTGATTCGTCATGGATGTTGCTGCTGCTTGATTCTGAAATTTCCACAAAAATCTGAAGATAAGTCTGGCTCTGATGCCTTTGTAAGAGTACAAAACTAAAAAAGAAGAATTTTTAAGAGGGAGAGATCAGACAGAGCAGAGGGAGACGCAGAAGCAGAAGTTTGGGAGAAAGACAGAGTTCATTCCAATTCATTCACTAATTCATTCACATTCGTTTCAGAGTTTTTAACCCCATACAATAAAACGACAGCGTTTAGGTACTATAAAATAACTGAATACAGTAAAACGACACTGTTTTAGTGGCTAACTAAAACGGTGTGTTACATGCGGCTGTTGAAATCGACACGTTTGGTGGTCTTCAGACATTACTGAAAAGCAACAAGAAAAGCTTTGTATAAACAGAAAAATCAAAATCAGAGACGAATTTAAAAAGAGATTAGACGAAGAAGAAGATTTGAAAAGGAAGAGAAGCAGAATCGTTAGGCTTTGATACCTTTATTAGAATTCAAATCAGTAAACATTGGAAGAAAGGAAGAAAATAGGCATTAGAGAGGAGAACGGCAAAATTTCAATTTTATTTCATATTTTTCTCATCGTTAATTATAACTCATATTTAACCTAATTACAAAAAGAGCCTATACATTAAGCCAACCCAAAATCACTATTTTATTTATTTATAAATAGGCCCGTAACAATGAGAAAATATCATAATATTCTTAAAAAAAACTACGACTCTTTGCGGACTTAAGAATAAGTGTAAGTTCAAGAAACCTAAAATAATAAATTATAGAAAAAAGGCATTTGTAGTTAGGCGTTGGTAATGAACATATAAACAAAAAAGAAGTAAAAGATTATTAATATTCATATGGAGCAATAAAAGGAACTAGTCCTTCAAAATTTGTGGTCTTTAATTCTTGGAGTAACATGTCACCGCCTGTTATTTTGTGTTACTAAGGGAAAAACAAATGAAAAAGGATCATTTCCTTGCTATTCCTAATAACAGGGTGTAGACTACAAATGGCCAGATGACTAGAGGAGTCGTATATGAATGACATGCAAATGAAACCATTATATATATATATTCACCTTTTCCATCTTGTTTGGATTAACTGGATAAAAACCTGTATGTAGCAGAATCAGGTATTTTAGTTCTTCACTTTGATCTCTTCAACTTAAGACTGTTAAAAACAAGGGAGCTTGGAAAGCCAAATTACCTGCAACTGCAATGGGAGCAAAACAATGATTGCATTGAAGTTATCCTATTGCAAATATCTCTATTGTTTTACATTTTTCTTCAGTTATCTCCAAAGCTTTGATTTTGACTATATTATCCAGAACAGAACTATTCAACTGTTGAATTTAGGGGTTTTATCCATCTGTTTCCTGCTCAGACTGAGATTTAAGGATTTCTGAATTACACAATTCAAGAGTTCCAGAATTCGTGAGTCGCGATTGACCGTCGAATGACCTTTTTTGTTGATAATACAGGGGAAATATTGGGGGTCAATGGGCGAGCAAAACTAATCTACTCTTAACCAGTAACAGTGAAGAATTTTTGGAGAAACACAGTGAGTCCAAACATACAGTTCAATTACTCGACTCCTGACTTACTAGCTTTCAACGAGAGAATTATGCCAATGCAGTGCAGTCTTGGATGGGGAGCAACATAAACGCTTATTTAGAACTTATTTTTTTACCTTTACAACTTCAATAATTTTTAAGTGGTAATCTTGGAAGTAAATGATTGTTCTCTTTGAGGGTCTAAGGGAATTTAGACTCCTGTTACACATTCCAAATATTTAATAATTTTTGTTCTAATACTAATTTAAAAAAATAAATATATAAATTAAAAAATATAAAAATTTATTAAATATTTAGTTATGGGCTGAATTAAAAAAATGAGTTTGCCCTCAAATTTTTTGGGCCTAATAATAATTTAAGTCCCTATAAGTTCAAATACTATACAAATTAGGACTTGTCCCCTAAATTTTGCGTTTAAATACTTATTATTAATACCTTGCATTTTTTATATTCAATATTTTGACCCCTCCTAATGTTCAATATTGACTCCGTCCTTAGTTGCATCTTATTGTTCTAATTATATTTAAGGTGTTTCTAAACAATACAATAAAAATAACGGTTTGTTAATAAAATATTAAACTAATTATTCAAAGTATTAAAATATGTTTTCTTTCTACATAGACTATTTTTTAATTTTTGCTTATAGTCCCAAAAATATCCGAAACAACTCTATATCAATGCCTCAGTAAAGATGAGAACGAGGATCATCCCTGTTGTCACTTGATTTTTACCTATTTAAAAATAAAAATAATATATAATAATAATAATAATAAGCCCACTTTAAATAAAATACAAAAAAAATAACAGTGAGCCCATTTAAAATAAAAAGGGAGAAAAATATGGTTCATAAAACCCTTTTTTAACAGTGAGCCCACTTTAAACCCTGTCGTCCCTAGGTCACGGCAGCCGCCGTGGTTGGTGTTGGTCGACTCGCCTCGACCGGCTGAGTCCAATGCCGCCGACCCCGTCCCTTGCCGTCGCCGGTAGCTCGCCAATTGAAGGGGGAAAGGGTTCGAACCCTAATTTAATTGGGGGGAAATCTCCCAAATTGGAGCCAAATCAAATGAAATTCGAGATGAATTTCAACGAGTTAAAGCTATGATGATCGAATGGGATGATTTTAAGGGACGAAAATGGGGATTTTATCCCCAATTTGCCTTAAATCCCAATCCCCAAACCCTATAAATAGTGCCCAATTTGCAATGTTCAAGACACACTCAAATTCATCCGAAAATACCCAGAAAAATACTCTAAAAATTGTTGGGACGTCGCTGGAATTAGTTCGAATTTGGAGCGGCATTATTTGAATTTTCGAGGAGGAAAAACAAGTATTTTTGCCACTTTATCGATATAATTTCTTCCCTATTTTTTCTTTTTCTAATTTTAACTCTGTTTTTTTATTTGTCCATTCTATTGTTCTTACTTTCTTTATATTTTTGTTCATATAATATTATGTTAATCTGGGTTTGTTCGATTTAATATTTTTATTGTGTTTTTTCTTGTCTGATTATATTAAAAAATATATAATAAAAGAGAGAAGACCACCGCCGGCGAGTGGCGGCCGACGCCGGTGGATGGCTGCCGGCATGGTGGCCCTCCTCCATGTTCATCCCCTTTGATGAACACCAAGATTTTTTTTATTAAAGTATGGTGTTTGATCCATTTGTTTTCTAAAAAATGAAAATATGTTGTTTGTGGGCTTTAAACCCAAAGCATTTTGGACCACTTATTTTCACCCATTTCCTTTTTTTATCTTTATTTAAAAATTCCGAAAATGAAAGAAATATTTTTAAAAACATAAAAATAAATATTTTTTTAAAAAAGGAAAAAAATAATAAAAATTGTTCTTTTAAAATAAATAGATGATTTTTAACATTAAAAAAAAACCTAAAAAAGTTCTTTTTTCTTAAAAAGAATAGTTTTTGAAAGAAACAATAATAAATGTTTTGAAACATTTTAAAAATCTTCTTTTGTTTAAAAAAATAAAAACAATGTAAGTCTAAAAAACAAAAAAGGTTTTCAAATATAAAAAAGGAAAAAAGTTTTTTAAAACATAAAAAGAAATGACAAATATTTTTCAAATAAAAAGTAGTAAAGGTTTTTAAATAAAACAAAAATATAAAAAGTTTAAATTTCTTTTTTAAGAACCTAAAAACATGAAAAACATAAAATAAAAATGTTTTAAGCTTTGTAAAAGTTGTCTTCTTGTCTTGTTGCTTTAGAATTAAGTTGACTTTAGGTATAGGTCCTTCAAAGCTTAGATAGAGATTTCTTGGTAAAAAAATTCATTTCACAAAAAATAACACAATTAAATTTAAATCCCCTAAATAGGTTAAAACATTTAGAATTCTTTAGGTTTGTAAATATTAGTTTAGAATTAATAAAATTCTCAACAAATTAATCGTTCTTTGTTTGCCTGTAAAAAAGTGAAATTTAATTAATGCGGTGCCTTACTAAACGGAAATGACGGGTTAGCGCCAAAAGTGTTGGCGGTAATTGGAGTTCATTTTCGGGTGGTAGGGCCGTTAAAATGGAATTTAATTCATAAACATAAAATAATTTAAAGCTCTATAAGAATTCGCAAAATCCGACTTTTTAAGCCTTTTGTAATCGACAAGGTACCAATTTTTGGGTGTTGTGGGGGTGCTAACCCTTCCCCACGTGTAACCGACTCCCGAACCCGATTTTGTGTTTTTACAGACCAAAAGATGTTATTTTGATGAAATAAAATGTTTTATTAAAATAACTCAATTTAGGTGATCCAATCACACATTTTTTAAAAAAAATTAAAAAAAAAAAGATTGGTGGCAACTCTGTTGATTTTAATGTTTTTGCCAAAACGTCGAAGCTCGAGAGGGTTGCGACATCTTGGCGACTCCGCTGGGGAAAACTTTTTGTTTTTACAAAAAAGAGAGTCAGGCCACAAGTCGATTACACTTTGTTTAAAAAGTCAAAATTTACGAATTAATATGGATCTTAAAATTATTGTTCGTTTATAGATTTAATTCTATTTTATGCATTTAAGACTTGGTTTCAAGCTCTAGACCCGAGCTTTACCCCGTTCGTTTAAGTGGGGGAAACGCTATTGCTCTCGTGGGAATACTGATTCTCCGTATAGGCCTAGTAAGTACCTTCGGGGCTTACGCCCTATGTCTTCATGTGGATACTGATCCTCCGTATGGGCATAGGAGTGGGTCCCCCTAAGTTGAACCTGTTTCGTTTGAAGCCTATAATGGGCGAGAATCAGGGGCCTTGCTACCCTTTAGTATGGGACAA
Organism: Hibiscus mutabilis; assembly: GCA_019671005.1. Taxonomy (NCBI): domain Eukaryota; kingdom Viridiplantae; phylum Streptophyta; class Magnoliopsida; order Malvales; family Malvaceae; genus Hibiscus; species Hibiscus mutabilis. Next base: position 17,164,348 of record CM033717.1, on the reverse strand, counting down.
CAAGGACAATTTGGGAACCTTTTAGAGTAAACCTGTTTGAGAATCTAGAAGCCCACCCCTAAAGAACCATGCGGAAAACCTAGGCGTAGAAGTTTGGTCAAAATTATTTCGTAGGGATAGTTCGTGGAGACATGTCCAGAAGTGTTGGAATGTCCTGCCCAGTTTCTATTCATGCAATGGAATTATTTTGGACCTTTATGTTTAATTCTGTTTTTAAAATGTGTTCTAATCATTTCCTTGTTTTGAATTTTGCATGTTTTGTGCATTATCATTCCATAATAAAGAAGGGGTTGTTTCTTAAGATACTTGTTCGGTTAAAAAGATAGCTTTGTAATCATGGACGGGAGACTTTTTCAGAAAGAGGAAGATAAAGCAGATGAGTTTCACTGGTCTAAAGTCAACCAGCACACATATGGGGATAGTCTGATGAGTGAACACGTGACTGAAACTTTCGAGTATGCCCACGTCAGTGTTAAACAGAATATTGTGCAAGAATTACGGGATATCTAGGAGCATTTCGAGTACTCAACCAAGCAATCGTTCCTTGATGCATATGACAATATAGCTTATTTGTTGAATGTACAAGTAGATGAGCCATTTCTGAAAGCACTGATCCAATTATGGAATCCTGGGTATTGTTGATTTACATTCAATGGTGAAGATATGATGCCCACCTTCGAAGAGTATGCTGCACTTTTCAACCTGCGTGGGGTAAGGAGAGACCGGGTCTATGCTAAGCCACTCAAGAACAAGAATGCACAACTGAGACTTAAAACCTTTGCTGGAATGGGAGACGAATGGGTCAAGGGACTGATTCAGAAAAGAGGTGGTAGCTTTTCCTTTCCGTGGTGAAGCATCCGAAACATCATCTCTACTCACCTCGATAGAGAAAAGAGGGTGGACCTGTTAGCCGTTGCGATCTATGGTCTGGTTATCTTTCCAAGAGTTCTGGGTAACATTAATGTGGCTATGTCAGATCTTTTCGAGCAGTTGAAAAGAGAAACTAATCCAGTACCAGCAATGCTTGCCGAGACTTTCATCTCTTTAAATACATGCAGAAACATAGACGAGCTCATATGAATGTGAAAAATAGATCAGATTAGTCGATTCGACCTAGAATTCATTGTGAAGTCATCCACAACTATTTGTTTAGTCAAAACAACAATTCAGTTTGATCGAATCGTCTAGTTTCGTTTGTTTGTTGTGTTTCCATGTTGCGTTTTAAGATTTATTGATTGGAATTAATCCTATTTTATTTACATTACACCTATTTCTTTCGATTTAATTTCGATAAAGCACTAATTTGTATAGTAATAGTATAAATATATATTTATACTATTATTATATAGTAATATAGTATACAAATCCAAAACAAGTAATACCTTTTTGTTTTCACTTCATTTCGATTTCGGATTTTTCTAAATTATTTTTATAAATAAAAGGAATTCAAATATCTATGTATATAGAAGAATATCTATGTATATCTTTTCAATGAAAAATTTTATAAAAAATAGAATTTACGGATTAATCGAATAGTTCTTCTTTAAATATTTGCCAATTTTTTTGATGATTCTAATATTTTATCCCGATAACTTATTTTGTTAGAACTAATATTTATTTCTTGAGTTAGAAATTCATTTTTCTTGTCTTTTATAATTATAACTTTTGTATTTGATTTTTGATTGTGTTTGTTCTCGTAGTCAGATCATTTTACTTTTTTCTGTTAATGAATAAGTTGTCCGCTCCATAGATTGAATTTGAAGGGATAATTTGCGAATCGTCTTATTACTGATTAGCGAATCCTTTTTAGTTTCGCCCAATTCATAAATTTCTCTCAACCCAAAAAATGGAATTAGATTTTTTTAAAGTTCTTTTATTATTCATTTTAGAAATAGAATGCTTTGAGTGGGTTGTGCTCAGTTGCTTCAAATTTGGGCCCTTAGCCATTTCTAGAAGTGTCCAACTCTAGTCCTGCTCAATACGCTCTCCCTGAATTTCTCTCCACTTCGCGAGTTTCTAGAAAATAATTGGCTAGTATTGAAGAGGAAGAAATGGACCAACATCTTCAGAGATCGCCGGGATCAGGACATTGTCTAGAGGGTTCCGTGGTTAGGTCACACCAAGATCCTGTATAAATGTGGAGATTTTAACCATCTTATGTTACTTGGAATCTCGGGCGGAATTGGTTTTGCTCCACTGTTGGTTTCACGGCAATATGGTTCACGGCAGTTTGTTACTTTCGCTACAGGTCTTAATTCTACAAAGTTTGAGTTTCAGGGAGAGTTCAAAGAAAAGGTCCACGCCATCAACGAATCCTGGAAACAATGCTATCAAGTTAAGGTAGAGCATGACAGTAGATGTATGATTACCCTTGATTATGATGTCTGGAGGCGCACGAGAATGAATGACAAGGTTCTACCTCTCACTAACCAGGTCAAGCCCATAGAAGAGCATCTAAAAATGGTTCCATCCAAAGCTGATATTTTGAGGGCTGAGCTCAAAAAGACCAAGGCCAAAATGGACTCCTTGCAGGAGCAGTATGTGAGAGAATTATATGAGGTGAGTCTGGATGTTGAAAAATACAAGGGAGAAATAGACCGTGTGACGAAGATGTACAAAAACCTAGAGCAAAAGTTCAAGACTAATCCTACAGGGGATGGAACAAAGACACAATGAAAGCTTCCGCCAGTACGCCCAAAGGTGGTAGGATGTTCAACCATCGCTGTTAGAGAGCGAGATTACCCCAATGTTCATCGAAACCTTCAAGGGTGCATTCTATGATAGAATGATTAACCATGGGACCAAAAGTTTCGCAGACATGCTGATAAACGGCGAAATGATCTTAGCTGCGATCAAAAGCAGAAAGCTAGATAGAGGTGAAGCCAAGAAGCCTTACAGGAAAAAGGACAACGACGTGAATATGGCGAGTGCTTACAACCCCAACTATTCAAAAGGCGTAATCTTGAATAAGCCTGCTGCTCAAATAACCAACCAGGTGGCCTCAAATCCACAAAAAAATGAACAAAGGTACCAAGGAAGTAAGAAACCCTATTTTTCGCTCATCCCCATAACATATGCTGAACTCTTTTCGGAGTTAGTTCAAGCACAGATGGTGCTGCCACGATATGTTCCACCTTTCTCTCCCCCATACCCACCATGGTATAATGAGAAAGTCTAGTGCGAGTACCACGCCGGGAATAAAGGACATGCTATCGAGAATTGCACGACTTTTAAGAGAGTGGTTGAAGATTTACAGAAGTAAGGAATGCTATCGTTCGACTCGTCTAACGAGAAAGACAACCTATTACCCAATCACCAAAAGAATGGGGTGAATGCAGTGAATGAGGAGGAAGATAGATAGATAAAGAAATATGTTGCGGAGATTAAAGCACCCATGGCTTGGGTATAGGCCCAGATGGTGGAGGCCGAGATGATAGAAAGACCAAATTTAAAAGTGAAGAACGATGATAAGCTCTACTGTAAGTATCATCAAGGAAAAGGACACGAGATTCAGCATTGCGAGGATTTTAAACTACTTGTCCAGGCCAAAATGGACAGTGGAGAATTGGAATTCTCTGAAAAGAGAAAAGAAGATCATGCACCATGTGTGTGCACAATAGACGAGACTCCTGCCAGAAGGAATTATGTAGGAATAAAGCCTTCGGTGATCAAAACCAAAGCAAAGGCTGTAGAGCCACAGAAGAACGTGACTCCCCGGCTTATTATAAAGACGCATACATCTTTTCCATATAAGGATAGCAAACATGGGCCCTAGAATTATGCATGCTCGGTGACAACTCCGGGGAGCACATCATCAAAGGAAAAATCAAAGGAAAAACCTAAGGAATAAACGAAGGAAGAGCCAGTGAATCGGGTGGGAAATTTTACAAGAAGTGGATGATGCTATTCGCCACCTGAACCAGAAGACAGCGATGTTTCTCATAGAAGGGCAGCGGATAAAGAACCAGAGGGAGAAAATGATTTCTTTACGGAGAAACCTAAAGCACGACTTGAGCCGGTAAAGTAGTCAGAGGCTCAAGAATTTCTAAAAATTTTGAAGCACAACGAATATAGTGTGGTGGAGCAACTTCACAAGCTCTCAACTACAATTTTAATGCTCTAGTTGCTGCTAAGTTCTGAGGGTCATAGAGATGCCTTCTTGAAAATTTTGAACTAGACTTTCATACCAAATGAGATATCGAATGACAAGATGGAATAGTTGGTCAGTAATATTGATGTTAACAACTTCATCACATTCAGTGATGAAGAGATTCTGGCTTTTGGGAGAGGATCATACAAAGCTCTCAACATCTCTACGCACTGCAAAGGATACATGCTGCCAGGGGTCCTAATTGATAATGGGTCAGCCTTAAACGTCATGCCCCTAGTCACCTTAAAGAAGTTACTAGTCGATAGTTCTCATATGACTGCCTACTAGAACTCGGTGAGGGCATTTGATGGAACCCAGAGAGATGTTCTAGGTAAAATTGAGGTTCCCCTACAAATCGGACCGTCAACCTTTGAGGTAGATTTCATAATAATGGATATACGGCCTACTTACGTCTATTTGCTAGGACGCCCTTAGATTCACACGGCAGGGGTTGTCCCTTCCACCCTCCACCAAAAATTGAAGTTTATAGTTGGAGGCCAACTGGTGGTCGTAGGAGCTGAAGAAGATATCATAGCATCGGTATCAGCAAATGCTCTATACATTCAGGTGGATGAAGGCGCACTTGAGTGCCATTTTAGGACCCTCGAACTTGTCAATGCCGCATTCGTGTCTGAAGGAAGTAAGGTTCCAGAGCTAGAATTGTCAAACAACGCTAAGATGTAAGTAAAGCAGACCTTTGGAAAATGAGCGAAAGCCAGAAAAGGCCTTGGCAAACAGCTTTAAGGGAGGCCATATCCAGTGATGATCTCTGACAAACGAGATATATTTGGGCTAGGTTACAAACCCATCCCCATGGAAAGGAGAGCTGCAATTAAAGAGAGACAAGAAAAGAGGAAATCCTGATTAAGTGGAGAAGAAGTAAAGTGGAGACTAATGACCTTTCCGCCGCTGAGTCAAACCTTTGTATCATGAGGAATTATGAATCCTGGCACTTCAAACAAGGAGGAGGAGAAAGGAAAGAACAGTTTAGAGAAGGTTTTTGAGGAGTTGAACATTAACGCAATATCAAATGAGGATGAGGGAAACAAGTACCTCTCCATGATTCACCCTTGCTCAGAAATAAACAACTGGACTGTGGAAGACATCCCTATAACTTTTAGGTCATCCACAAAGTAATGACCGAAACTAACTCATTTGCCTTTAGCCCAGGGGCAATTTGAGATCTCTTGTTAAGGGCTCATGTTTAACCATTATGGTTTTACTTATCAATAAAATGATGTTTTCTTCAATAAACTTCGTGTGGCAAACATTCTTTCCCTAAGTAATTGAGTACTGAAGACAAACCATAAAACAAAGTAAAAATGTTAAAAATACCAAAATCAAAACAAAACAAATCATTTCATTCATTTCTTTATTCATTTCTCATTGTATATTTGATCATTTCCCTTCCAGGTATTCAGATATCAATGGTACTCATAACTTTGAATCTGACCCGGAAATTGACTTCGAGCTGCCCATGTGTTTAGAAGAGGTCAGAAACTGTGAAGATGAGGAAGAATATGATCTTCCCAACGATATGCTCAGGTTAATCGAAAACAAAGGGAAACAGATTTTGCCCCACAAAGAAGAGTTGGAAATTTTGAATCTTGTGACTGAAGAAGAAAAACGTGAGGTAAAGATCGATATCTCTATCACTGCTGAAACACGATAGAATTTGGTTAAGCTTTTACGGGAGTATAAAGATATTTTTGCTTGGTCATACGAAGATATGCCTGGACTGGATACAGACATTGTTGTACACAAACTCCGTATTAGGCCAAAATTCAAGTCCGTACATCAGAAGTTAAGAAGAATGAAGCCAGAAATGCTTTTGAAAATTAGGGATGAAGTCAAGAAGCAATATGATTTCGGATTCTTTGAAGTTGTAAAATACTCAGAATGGGTAGCAAATATCATCCCAGTTCCAAAGAAAGGTGGAAAAGTGCGCATGTGCGTCGATTATCGAGATCTTAATAGGGCAAGTCCTAAAGATAACTTCCCACTGCCGCACATCGACACCCTAGTGGACAACACAGCGGGGCATTTTCTCTTCTCCTTTATGGATGACTTTTCAGGGTATAACCAGATCAAGATATTCCAGAGGATATGAATAAGAATATATTTATAACTCTGTGGGGGGACATTTTGCTACAAAGTCACGCCTTTTGGCCTCAAGAATGCAGGGGCAACGTATCAGCGAGCCATGGTAACTCTATTCCATGATATGATGCACAAAGAGATAGAAGTTTACGTTGATGATATGATTGCCAAATCCTGCTCAGAAGAAGAAAATTTAGAGAATCTGGAAAAGCTCTTCAAAAGGTTGAGAAAGTTTCAGTTAAAACTCAACCCAACCAAATGCACATTTGGAGTTCGGTCAATAAAATTACTGGGGTTCGTCGTAAGTGAAAGAGGAATTGAGATTGACTCGGATAAAGCCAAAGCCATTCGGAGCTCCCACCACCTCAAACGCAAAAAGAGGTTCGAGGATTCCTTAGAAGGTTAAATTACATTGCTCGTTTCATCTCTCATTTAACAGAGAAATGCAGTCTTGTATTCAGGCTACTTCGAAAGAATAACCCAGGGACATAGAATGAAGAGTGCCAAGCTGCGTTAGATTAAATCAAGAAGCAGTTGACGAATCCCCTTATTCTGGTACTTTCCGTTCTAGAGAAACCCCTGATTCTAAGCTTAACCGTCCGTGAAGATTCGATGAGATGTGTATTAGGACCAGATAACGAGAAAGGAAGAAAAGAAAGAGCAATTTACTACCTGAGTAAGAAATCCACAGATTGAGAAACTAGATATTACTCGATCGAGAAATTGTGTTGTGCCATAGTATGGGCTGCAAAGAGGCTAAGACAGTACATGCTATACCATACCACGTGGTTAATATCGAAGCTAGACCCTCTGAAGTTCATGATGGAAGCGTCCGCTTTGTCCGAAAAAATGGCCTGTTGGCAAATGTTACTATCAGAATTTGACATTCAGTATGTAAGCCAGAAGGTTATAAAAAGGAGTGCAATAGCTAATTTTTTGGCAAGTCGTGCCTGCAAAGATAAATACATGATGTGCATTTCGACTGAGGAAAATTATGACTCAAAAGAATCTTAGGTAATGAATTTTGACGATGCTGCAAACACTTTAGGACGAGGTATTGGGGCAATCTTGGTTTCACCAGAAGGGAACTATTACCCATTCACGAGTAGGCTGGAATTCTTCTACACCAACAATATGGCTGAATACGAGGCTTGTATACTCGACTTGTATACTCGATTTACGAGTAGCCATCGAAAAGAAAATTAAAACCTTAAGAGTTTTTGGTGATTCAGCACAAGTCATCTATCAAATTCAATAAGAGTGGGAAACAAAAGACACAAAATTGGTGAAGTACCACAAATTGGTTCTTCAACTGATTAAAGAATTTGACAAGATTATGTTGTCACTTGATTTTTACCTATTTCAAAATAAAAATAATATATAATAAAAAATAATAATAAGCCTACATTAAATAAAATACAAAAAATAACAATGAGCCCATTTAAAATAAAAGGGAGAAAATATGGTTCATAAAACACTTTTTTTTAAAAAAAAAAGTTAATAACCCAAAATAAATCCATTTAAATAAAAAAACTAGAAAAATAATAAATAAGGAACCCATTTTATTTTTTAAAGAGGGCCAAACTAACCCAATTATCTGTTTTTTCAGGTTTATTCGAGACCGTTGGATTCGAGGGTAAAAATACGAATGGTTTGGATCGAATATAAAAAAGGGAAAATGGGCCAACCCGCGCTGCCACGCGCCTGGCGCGTGCGCGTCACGCAAGCGGTACTGGCTCCCCAAATCCCCCGCTTTGAACGGCCTTGGCCGGCTACCGGTGCCGATTGCTCCGTCCCTGAGTCACGGCAGCCACCGTGGTTGGTGACGGTCGACTCGCCTCGGATGGCTGAATCCAATGCCGTCGACCCCGTCCCTTGTCGTTGCCAGTAGCTCGCCAATTGAATGGGAAAAAGGTTCGCACCCTAATTTAATTGGGGGTAAAATCTCCCAAATTGGAGCCAAATCAGATGAAATTCGGGATGAATTTCAACGAATTAAAGCTATGCTGATCGGATGGGATGATTTTATGGGACGAAAATGGGGATTTTGTCCCCAATTTTCCTTAAATCCCAATCCCCTAAACCCTATAAATAGTAACCAATTTGCATTGTTCAAGACACACTCAAATTCATCCGAAAATACCCAAAAAATACTCTAAAAATTGTTGACAAGTCACTAGAATTAGTTCGAGTTTGCAGCGGCATTCTTCGAATTTTCGATGAGGAAAAGCAAGTATTTTTGCCACTTTATCGGTATAATTTCTCCCCTTTTTTCTTTTTCTAATTTTAATTCTATTTGTTTTGTTCATTCTACTGTTCTTATTTTCTTTATATTTTTGTTCATATAATTTTATGTTAATCTGGGTTTGTTCGATTTAATCTTTTTATTGTGTTGTTTTCTTGTCTGCTTATATTAAAAAATATATATAATAAAAGGGATGGCGGCCGGCACGGTGGCCCTCCTCCTTGTTCATCCCCTTTGATGATCACCAAGAATTTTTTTTATTAAAGTATGGTGTTTGATCCATTTGTTTTCCAAAAAATGAAAATATGTTTTTTCTGGGCTTTAAACCCAAACCATTTTGGACCACTTATTTTCACCAATTTCCTTTTTTTCTTTATTTAAAAATTCCGAAAATGAAAGAAATATTTTGAAAAACATAAAAATAAATACTTTTTTTAAAAAAAAAGAAAAAAATAATAAAGAATTGTTCTTTTAAAATAAATAGATGACTTTTAACACTCAAAAAAACCTTAAAAAGTTCTTTTTCTTAAAAAAAATATATTTTGAAAGAAACAATAATAAATGTTTCGAAACATTTTAAAAATCTTATTTTGTTTTAAAAAATAAAAACAATGTAAGTGTAAAAAAAAGGTTTTCAAATATAAAAAGGGCAAAAAAATTAAAACAAAGAAAGAAATGACAATTTTTTTTTCAAATAAAAAGTAGTAAAGGTTTTTAAATAAAACAAAAATATAAAAGTTTAAGTTTCTTTTTTAGGAACCTAAAAACATGAAAAACATAAATAAAAATGTTTTAAGCTTTGTAAATTTTGTCTTCTTGTCTTGTTGCTTTAGAATTAAGTTGACTTTAGGTATAGGTCCTTCAAAGCTTAGATAGAGATTTCTTGGTAAAAAAATTCCTTTCACAAAAAATAAAACACACTTATTTAAATTTAAATCCCCTAAATAGGTTAAAACATTTAAAATAATTTAGGTTTGTAAATATTAGTTTAGAATTAATAAAATTCTCAACAAATTAATCGTTGTTTGTTTGCATGTAAAAGTGAAATTTAATTAATGCGGTGCCTTACTAAACGAAAATGGTGGGTTAGCGCCAGAAGTGTTGGCGGTGATTGGACTTCATTTTCGGGTGGTAGGGCCGTTAAAATGGAATTTAATTCATAAACAGACAATAATTTAAAGCTCTATAAGAATTCGCAAAATCTGACTGTTTAAGCCTTTTGTAATCGACAAGGTACCAATTTTTGGTCGTTGTGGTGGTGCTAACCCTTCCCCACGCGTAACCGAATCCTGAACCCAGTTTTATGTTTTTGCAGACCAAAAGATGTTTTTTTTATGAAAATAAATTTTTTTTATTAAAATAACCCAATTTAGGTGATCCAATCACACATTTTAAAAAAAGATGGTGGTGACTCCGCTGGTTTTAATGTTTTTGCCAAAACGTCGAAGCTTGAGAGGGTTGCGACAGCTTGGCGACTCTGCTAGGAAAAACTTTTTGTTTTTACAAAAAAAAAGAGAGTCAGGCCACAAGTCGATTACACTTTGTTTAAAAAGTCAGAATTTGCGAATTAATATAGAGCTTAAAATTATTGTTCGTTTATAGATTTAATTCTATTTTACGCATTTAAGACTTGGTTTCAAGCTCTAGACCTAAGCTTTCCCGCGTTCGTTTAAGTGGGGGAAAACGCTATTGCTCTCGTGGGAATATTGATTCTCCGTATGGGCCTAGTAAGTACCTCTGGGGCTCACGCCCTATGTCTTCATGTGGATATTGATCCTCCGTATGGGCATAAGAGTGGGTCCCCATAAGTTGAACATGTTTCATTTGAAGCCTATAATGGGCGAGAATCAAGGGCATTGCTACCCTTTAGTAGGGGACAGCGAGGACAATTTGGGAACATTTTTGAACTAAACCTGTTTGAGAATCTAGAAGTTCACCCCTCTAGAGCCATGCGGAAAACCAAGGCGTAGAAGTTTGGTCAAAATTATTTCGTAGGGATAGTCCGTAGAGACATGTCCAGAAGTGTTGGAATGTGCTGCCCAGTTACTATTCATACAATGGAATTATTTTGGACCTTTATGTTTAATTCTGTTTTTAAAATTTGTTCTAATCATTTCCTTGTTTTGAATTTTGCATGTTTTGTGCATTATCATTCCATAATAAAGAAGGGGTTGTTTTTAAGATACTTGCTCGGTTAAAAAGACAGCTTTGTAATCATAGACGGGAGACTTCATCAGAAAGTGAAAGACAATGCATATGTGTTTCACTGGTCTAAAGTCAACCAGCACGCATATGGGGATAGTCTGACGAGTGAACACATGACTGAAACTTCTGAGTATGCCCACCTGAGTGTTAAACAAAATAGTGTGCAAGAATTACGAAATATCTGGGAGCATTTCAACTACTCAACCAAGCAATTTTTCCTTGATAAATATGGAGATCTTATTTGTTGAATGTACAAGTAGATGAGCCGTTTCTGAAAGCACTGATCTAATTCTGGAATCTCGGATAATGTTGCTTCACATTCAATGGTGAAGATATGATGTCCACCTTCGAAGAGTATTATGCACTTTTCAACCTACGTGGGGTAAGAAGAGACCGAGTCTATGCTAAGCCACCCAAGAACAAGAATGCACAACTAAGACTTAAAATATTTGTTGGAATGAGAGACGAATGGGTCAAGTGGCTGATTCAAAAAAGAGGTGGTAGCTTTTCCTTTCTGTGGTGGAGCATCCAAAACATCATCTCTACTCACCCCGATAGAGAAAAAATGGTGGATCTGTTAGCCATTGTGATCTATGGTCCAGTCATCTTTCTAAGAGTTGTGGGTAACATCGATGTGGCTATATTAGATCTTTTCGAGCAGTCGAAAAGAGAAACTAATCCAGTACCAATAGTGCTTCCGAGACTTTCATCTCTATAAAAGAATGTAGGAAGCTGGAAGGCGTGCATTTTAGAGGTTGTGCTCAGTTGCTTCAAGTTTGGGCCCTTAGCCATTTCTGGAAGTGTCTAACCCTAGTCCTGCCCAATACGCTCTCCCCGAATTTCTCTCTACTTCGCGAGTTTCTAGAAAAGAATTGGCTAGTATTGAAGAGGAAGAAATGGACTGACATCTTCAGAGATCGCCGGGATCAGGACATTGTTTGGAGGGTTTCATGGTTAGGTCACACCAAGATCCTATATAAATGTAGATATTTTAACCATCTTATGTTACTCAAAATCTGGGGTGAAATTGGTTGTGCTCCACTGTTGGTTTCACGACAATATGGTTCGCGGCAGTTAGTTCCTTTCACTGCAGGTCTTAATTCTACAGAGTTTGACCTTCAGGGAGAGTTCAAAGAAAAGGTCCACGCCATCAATGAATCCTGGAAACAATGTTATCGAGTGAAGGTAAAACATGATAGTAGATGTATGATTACCCCTAATTACGATGTCTGGAGGCGCATGAGAATGAATGACAAGGTTCTACCTCCCACTAACCAGGTCAAGCCCATAGAAGAACATTTAAAAGTGGTTCCATCCGAAGCTAATATTTTAAGGGCTGAGCTCAAAAAGACCAAGGACAAAATAGACTCATTGTAGGAGTAGCATATGAGAGAATTATATGAGGTGAGTCTGGATGTTGAAAAATACAAGGGAGAAACAGACCGTGTGACGAAGATGTACAAAGACCTAGAGCGAAAGTTCAAGATTCAAAAGGTCGAATTTCTAAAATTCCAGACTACAGTCAGAAATGCAGATTTGAGGAAGAGCCCAGAACAATGGAAGCAGGAAATAGAACAAGCTGCGAACAAGGAAAAGGAACATGGCAAACGGGAAATAGAGAAATACAGGCGGGCTTTAGCTAAAGAAAGAAATAAGGGTAATCAGTCAGCTGAAAATTAAAATGGCAAACGGTCCTCCAAAAAGAAAAATATAGCGTGGCTGAATGGAAGAGAAAAGCCCATGACAACAAAACCTGTTTGTTAGAGTCACAAGCTGCATACGATGAGACCAACAAGAAGTTGAAGCAAAGCCAGGCTTTCGTGACTGAGTTGCAAGCCAAGGTAACTGACTTGAACCATTCACTGTATGAGCTTCAAAATGATGACACCTATACCAAGCTTCAGGCCAACTTGAATGAAATTGACTCTCTGAAAGAACTAGTTGAAGATATGGATGGCATCATTCAAGAGTACAGAACGAGGATCCTAGTCCTTGAAGATGCTATTGATGGAGGAAACGACTACTGGTTCACCCGTTTTCGAGACAACGCCAGAAGATTCCAAGAATGGGAGGAGTTTGATAGGATAGTCATGACTCAAATCCAGGATGTTGCTAAACATGTGACGATGTTGGCTACAAAAGCTACTGCTCTACGCTAGTACATCAGGCCTGTCAGAGAAGTTGGCCCCAAGCTTATGTGGTTGATTGAGGAGATAAAGGAACTAGGTGTTAGGGTAGAGAAATATCTGTAAACATGTTTAAAACTTTGTAATAAAGAATCTTTCTTATTCCAATAAAGAGTTGTTTGTTGAGCAAAGTTTCACGGAATCAATGGCCCTTCGTTTGCATACATTTGCATATTTTCTTTTTGTTGTTGTTTGTTTGTTATGTTTACATTCCATGACATGATAAGAAACTAACTTAATTAAAACATATGACAAAAAATCAAAATAGCAAACTCGGCTCATATCTACCGTACTAGTTCCAAAACCAAAGCCATGAATACCGAAGAGCGATTAACATCACTGTAAGCTACTTGCAAAAACACCCAGGAAAAGTTAGAAAATCTAGAAAGTGATTTGAAACAGGAAATGAATGTGTCACGCGGGAAGACAGTCACACAGATCGTGGTGTTATTAGGTTTCAAAAACCCAGAAGAGGGAGAAGACGCAGATGCTATACCACAGTTCACTGAGGAAGCTATTAGAAACCAGAAAGGGGCTAACCCACCCCAAGCCAAATTCCCTTTTCATTTTGCTGAATCATCTATTCGGGCACCGGTAGAACCGAGAGCCAATCATAGTGAAGCCTAAAACATTGAAGTCCCAGATTTGGACGAGATTGCTGACAAGGAAAATGCAAACAAGAAGCTGGAGGAGTGTTGCAAAAAGTTGGAAGAAATGATGAGAGCTTTCCAGGAAGGTAGTATGCATAGTGGTTCAGAAGCCAATGACCTAAGCTTGGTGACTAACCTAATGGTCCTACCGAAATTTAAGACCCCTAACTTCAACAAATATGATGGAACCACTTGTCCAAATGCTCACCTAACCATGTACTACAAGAAGATGTCGATGTACCTAGACAATGAGAAACTTCTGATTCGATGCTTTCAGGATAGTTTGATTGGATCTGCATCTCGCTGGTATACCCAGCTAAGTCGAGAAAACATCCGAACGTGGAAGGATCTGTCAAGGGCATTCGTTGAACAATACAAGCAAGTCACTAATATGACCCCAAGTAGACTAGTCTTAAAGGGGATGGAACAAAGACACAATGAAAGCTTCCGCCAGTATGCCCAAAGGTGGCAGGATATCGCTGCACAGGTTCAACCACTGCTGTTAGAGAGTGAGATTACCCCAATGTTCATCGAAACCTTCAAGGGTGCATTCTACGATAGAATGATTAACCATGCGACCAAAAGTTTCGCAGACATGCTGATAAACAGCGAAATGATCTTAGCTACGATCAAAAGCGAAAAGCTAGATAGAGGTGACGCCAAGAAGCCTTACAGGAAAAAGGACAACGACGTGAATATGACAAGCGCTTACAATCCTAACTATTCGAAAGGGGTAGTCTTGAATAATCCCGCTGCTCAGGTAACCAACTAGGTGGACTCAAATCCACAAAAAGATGAACGAAGGTACAAAGGAAGTAAGAAACCCTATTTTTTGCCCATCCCCATGCCATATGCTGAACTCTTTTCGGAGTTAGTTCAAGCACATATGGTGCTGCCACGACATGTTCCACCTTTCTCTCCCCCATACCCACCATGGTATGATGAGAAACTCTAGTGCGAGTACCACGCCGGAAATAAAGGACATACTATCGAGAATTGCACGGTTTTCAAGATGGTGGTTGAAGATTTACGGAAGTCAGGAATGCTATCGTTTGACTCGTCTGACGAGAATGACAACCCATTACCCAATCACCAAAAGAATGGGGTGAAAAAAGTGAATGAGGAGGAAGATAGACAGATAAAGAAATACGTTGTAGAGATTAAAGCACCCATGGCTTGGGTATGTGCCCAGATGGTGGAGGCCGAGATGGTAGAACGACCAAATTTAAAAGTGAATAACGATGATGAGCTCTACTGTGAGTATCATCAAGGAAAAGGACACGAGATTCAGCATTGCGAGGATTTTAAACGGCTTGTCCAGGCCAAAATGGACAGTGGAGAATTAGAATTCTTCGAAAAGAGAAAAGAAGATCATGCACCATGTGTGTGCACAATAGAGGAGACTTCTGCCAGAAGGAATTATACAAAAATGAAGCTTTTGGTGATCAAAACCAAAGAAAAGGCTGCAAAGCCACAGAAGAATACGACTCCTCAGCTTAATATAAAGACACATACTTCCTATCCATATAAAGATAGCACACATGTGCCCTAGAATTATGCCTGCTCGATGACAACTTCGGGGAGCACATCATTAAAGGAAGAATCAAAGAAAAACCAAAGGAAGAAACGAAGGAAGAGCTAGTAAATCAGGTGGGAAATTTCACAATAAATGGACGATGCTATTCGCCACCTGAACCATAAGACAAAGATGTTGCTCAAAGAAGGGCAGCGGATAAAGAACCAGATGGAGAAAATGATTTCTTTACGGAGAAACCTAAAGCATGACTTGAGCCGATAAAGGAGTCAGAGGCTCAAGAATTTCTAAAAATTTTAAAGCACAGTGAATATAGTGTGGTGGAGCAACTTCACAAGCTCTCAGCTAGAATTTCAATGCTCTCGTTGCTGCTGAGTTCTGAGGGTCATAGAGATGCCCTCTCGAAAATTTTAAACCTGACTTTCATACCAAAAGAGATATCGACTGACAAGATAGAAGGGTTGGTCAGTAATATTGCTGTTAACAACTTCATCACATTCAGTGATGAAGAGATTCTGGCTATTGGGAGAGGATCATACAAAGCTCTACACATCTCTACGTGCTGCAAATGATACATGTTGTTATGGGTCCTAATTGATAATGGGTCAGCCTTAAACATCATGCCCCTAGTCACCTTAAAGAAGTTACCAGTCGATAGTTCTCATATGAATGCCTACCAGAACTCGGTGAGGGCATTTGATGGAACCCAGAGAGATGTTCTGGGTAAAATTGAGGTTCCCCTGCAAATCGGACCGTTAACCTTTGAGGTAGATTTCATTGTAATGGATATACGACCTACTTACAGCTGTCTGCTAGGACATCATTTGATTCACATGGCAGGGGATGTCCCTTCCACCCTCCACCAAAAATTGAAATTCATAGTTGGAGGCCAGCTGGTGGTCGTAGGAGTTGAAGAAGAGATCATAGCATCGGTATCAACAGATGCTCCATACCTTCAGGTGGATAAAGCCGCACTTGAGTGCCACTTCAGGACCCTCGAACTTGTCAACGCCACATTCGTGTTTGAAAAAAGTACGGTCCTAGAGCCAGAATAGTCAAACAACGCTAAGATGCAAGTAAAGCAGACCCTTGGAAAAGGAGAAAAAGCCGAAAAAGGCCTTGTCAAACCATATCAAGGGAGGCCATATCCAGTGATGATCCCTGACAAACGAGATAGATTTGGGCTAGGTTACAAACCCAACCCCATGGAAATGAGAGCTGCAATTAGAGAGAAACAAGAAAAGAGAAAAGCCTGATTAAGTGGAGAATAAGTGAAGTGGAGACCAATGACCTTCCCGCCGCTGAGTCAAACCTTTATATTATGAGGAATTATGAATCTTGACACTTCAGATAATGAGGAGGAGAAAAGAAAGAATAGTTTAGAGAAGGCTTTTGAGGAGCTGAACATTAACACAATATTAGAGGATGATGAGGGAAACAAGTACCTCTCCATGATTTACCCTTGCTCAGAACTAAACAACTGGACTGTGGAAGACATCCCTATATCTTTTAGGTCATCCACAGTGTAATAATCGAAACCAACTCATTTGCCCTTGGCCTAGGGGAAATTTGATATCTATTGTTAAGGGCTCATTTTAACCATTATGGTTCTACTTATCAATAAAATGATGTTTTCTTCAATAAACTTCGTGTGGCAAATGTTCTTTCCCTAAATACTTGAGTACTGAAGACAAACCATAAAATAGAGTAAAAATACCAAAATCAAAACAAATCATTTTATTCAGTTCTTTATTCATTTCTTGTTGTATATTCGATCATTTCCCTTGCATGTATTCATATATCAATGGTACTCATAACTCTGAATCTGACCGAAAATTGACTTCGAGCTGCCCATGTGTTTAGAAGAGGTCAAAAACTGTGAAGATGAGGAAGAATATGATCTTCCCAACGATATGCTCAGGTTAATAGAAAACGAAGTAAAACAGATTTTGCCCTACAAAGAAGAGTTGGAAATTTTGAATCTCGGGACTGAAAAAGAAAAATGTAAGGTAAAGATCGGCACTTCTATCACTGCTGAAACCCGACAAAGTTTGGTCAAGCTTCTACGAGAGTATAAAGACATTTTTACTTGGTCATACGAAGATATGCTTGGACTGGATACAGACATTGTTGTACACAAACTCCCTATTAGGCCATAATGCAAGCCCGTACAGCAGAAGTTAAGAAGAATAAAGCCAGAAATACTTTTGAAAATTAGGGATGAAGTCAAGAAGCAATATGATGCCAGATTCCTAGAAGTTGTAAAATACTCAGAATGGGTAGCAAATATTGTCCCAATTTCAAAAAAAGGTGGAAAAGTGGCATTTGCGTCGATTATCGTGATCTTAATAGCGCAATTCCTAAAGATAACTTCTCACTGCCGCACATAGACACCCTAGTGGACAACACAATAGGGCATTCTCTCTTATCATTTATGGACGGCTTTTTAGGGTATAACCAGATCAAGATGTGCCCAGAGGATATGAATACGACTACATTTATAACTATATGGGGAACCTTTTGCTACAAAGTCACGCCTTTTGGCCTCAAGAATGTAGGGGCAACGTATCAGCGAGCTATGGTAACTCTATTCCATGATATGATGCACAAAGAGATAGAAGTTTACATTGATGATATGATTGCCAAATCCCACCCAGAAGAAAAACATTTAGAGAATCTGGAAAAACTCTTCAAAAGGTTGAGAAAGTTTTAGTTAAAACTCAACCCGACCAAATACACCTTTGGAGTTCGGTCAGGAAAATTATTGGGGTTCATCGTAAGTGAATGAGGAATTGAGATTGACCCGGAGAAGGTAAAAGCCATTCATGAACTCCCACCACCCCAAACGCAAAAAGAGGTTCAAGGTTTCCTTGGAAGGTTAAATTACAGTGCTCATTTTATCTCTCAATTAACAGAGAAATGCAATCACGTATTTAGGCTACTTCGAAAGAATAACCCAGGGACATGGAATGAAGAGTGCCAAGCTGTGTTAGAGGAAATCAAGAAGCCATTGATGAATCCTCCTATTCTGGTACCACCCGTTCCAAAGAAACCCTTGATTCTATACTTAACCGTCCGTGAAGATTCGATGGGATGTGTATTAGGACAGCATGACAAGACAGGAAGAAAAGAAAGAGCAATTTACTACCTAAGTAAGAATATCATAGATTGTGAAACCAGATATTCCTCGATCGAGAAATTGTGTTGTGCCTTAGTATGGGTGACAAAGAGGCTAAGACAGTATATGCTATACCATACTACATGGTTAATATCGAAGCTAGACCCTCTGAAGTTCATGATGGAAGAGCCCGCTTTGTTCGAAAAAATAGCCCGTTGGCAAATGTTACTATCAGAATTCGACATTCAGTATATAAGCCAGAAGGCTATAAAAAGAAGTGCAATAGCTGATTTTTTGGCAAGTCGTACCTGCGAAAACTATGAGGCATTGAACTTCAACTTTCCAGATAAAGACCTGATGTGCATTTCGAATGGGGAAAATGATGACTCAGAAGAATCTTGGGTAATGA
Organism: Hibiscus mutabilis; assembly: GCA_019671005.1. Taxonomy (NCBI): domain Eukaryota; kingdom Viridiplantae; phylum Streptophyta; class Magnoliopsida; order Malvales; family Malvaceae; genus Hibiscus; species Hibiscus mutabilis. Next base: position 17,145,751 of record CM033717.1, on the reverse strand, counting down.
ATTTTGACGGTGCTACAAACACTTTAGGACGAGGTATTGGGGCAATCTTGGTTTCGCCATAAAGGAACCATGACCTATTCACAAGTAGACTAGAATTCTTCTGCACCAACAACATAGCTAAATGCGAGGCTTGTATACTCGGTCTACGAGCAATAATTGAAAAGAAAGTTAAAATCTTAAGAGTCTTTGGTGATTCAGCACTAGTTATCTATCAGATTCGAGGAGAGTGGGAAACAAAAGACACAAAATTGGTGAAGTATCACAAACTGGTTATTCAACTGATTAAAGAATTTGACAAGATTACCTTCAAATACCTCCTGAGAAGATAATCAAATGGTTGATGCTCTTGCTACTCTAGCTGCCATGTTAAAAGCAAGTGAAGAAACAGACAGCCTTACATGGTATCATGATATCTTACGATATATCAAGAGACCCAATAATATCCCTCACAAGCAACTGAGAATGACAAGAAGACGATTAGAAAGTTTGCTACAGGATACGTCATCGATGGTGAAATCCTATATAAAAAGAATTGGGATCAGGTGTTGTTAATGTGTGTGGATGCCAAAGAAGCTCAAACAATACTAGAGGAAGTTCACGAAGGAGTTTGTGGAACTCATCCAAGCAGCTTCACTGTGGCTAGGCGGATCATGCACTTTGGTTATTATTGGTCTACTATGGAGACATGCTATATCAATTATGCCCGCAAGTGCCATAAGTGTCAAGTCTATGTAGATAAAATTCATACACCACCTTTTCCACTCCATGTTACGACGGCTCCATGGCCATTTTCAATGTGGGGATTGGACGTAATTGGGCAAATCTACCCGAAGGCATCGAACGGGCATAGATTCATCTTAGTGGCTATCAACTACTTCACGAAATGGGTAGAAGATGTATCTTATGCAAATGTCACAAGGTCTGTTGTCTGTAAATTCTTGAAAAAAGAAATTATCTTTCGCTATGGCCTACCTGAAAGGATCATCACCAACAATGCCTCAAATTTAAACAACAAGATGATGGATATGGTTTGTGGGCAGTTCCAAATCAAGCATCACAATTCGGTGACCTATCGCCCAAAAATGAATAGAGCGGTAGAGGCTGCAAATAAGAATATCAAAAAGATAGTGGCAAAAATGGCTGACACTAACACTGATTGGCATGAGAAGCCGTTTTTCGCATTATATGCCTATAGAATTATTGTACGAACCTCTACTGGGGCAACGCCATTCTCTTTGGTATATGGGATGGAGGCTGTGTTACCAATTGAAGTTGAAATACCATCCCTCCGCGTCTTAAAAGAGGCAGAGTTAGAAGAGGCTGAATGGGTCCAACTAAGTTATGACCAATTAAACCTCATCGATGAGAAAAGACTGAAAGCAATCTGTCATGGTCAAATGTACTAGAAAATGATGATACGGGCGTATGACAAGAAAGTCCACCCACGAAAGTTACGAGAAGGGGATTTGGTATTAAAAAAGATATTACCAATCCAAAAGGATTCTTGAGGAAAATGGGCACCTAATTGGGAAGGGCCCTATGTTGTGTCGAAAGCCTTTGACGGAGGGGCATTGATTCTGGCTGAAATGGATGGAGATGAGCTCAAGAATCCAGTAAACTCTGATTCAGTCAAGAAGTACTATACATGAAGAAAAAAAAGGGAAAAGAAAAAAGAACTTAAAGTGAAAACCCGTAAAGGGTGTTTTAGGTCAAAGAAAAAGAAAAGAGAAAAAAGGAGTGTTCAAGATGAAAACCCGTAAAGGGCATCTTGAAACCAAAGGAAGATTCGAGTTGAAAACCCACAAAGGGCGGCTCAAAATTTTGCAATCAAGTTGGCAACAAAAGATTCTCATATAGACTCAGTATTTCAAAAAGAAATTCATACCTTCATACATCCTTACAGTAGACGAAATCTTCTTGACAAGGGCAACACTTGGGGCCGTTTCCAGGAGGTTTAAAGCCTTTGATATCTGGATACCTGTCTTTTGGACCTTTTCCTTTGTACCTTTCTTTCATGTTTGCCACAACATTAATAAGAATTCTTTTTCATGACATTTTCCTTCAATTTCTTTCTTTTTCTTTATAAATGTCTTTTATTGGGATAAGAATCATTTGGTTGAGCATTATTAAAATGAACAAGAGATTTTTGCATATTACTCTGTCAATGGTTTGAGAATATAGGGACTATGACATAGTTCATTGCTTAGTTTTGAGCATTCAGTTTGTTATGGTAGGGGGCATTTGATACCCAATTCAGAAGGAAGGGAATTTAAATCCAATATCACTCAAGGTGATGATTTTGATGAATTCATAAAGAGGCTTAATTGTATACAGGATTGCTTGAAAGGCCTTTCACTCGATATTGATGTATCAACTACAATGATAGTTGAATGTGAGAAAACAAGGGATTCAAACATACAATGATCTAATGTTTTCCATGAAGCATAAGAAATGGGAAAGATGAAGCAGAAGATAAGAGACATGAAAAATGAAGATAGTGAAGCAGAGACAGTGGAGTTGGCCACTAACTTAAGTTAACAAGTTTAGAAAAAGTGACATGCATTCTTGTTGTAGACATCCTTAGGGGCATGCCTATCATGATGACATCATATATCAGGTTTTTGCAGGTATGCAGAAACTTTTCATCAAATGAACTTGCTTATCTATTTGAGCACATGGAGAATAGAACCCGCCTATCCTTTCAAGCGTAAGGAGATAGAAAGCCTTTCATTCGTTCAGACATATGAAGAACGGAGGCTGCTCATCTATTCGAGCACATAGAGAATAGAACCTGCCTAGTTATTCGGGCATTTGAGATCGGAACCCGCCTATCATTTCAAGCATAAGGAGATTGAAAGCCGTTTATCCGTTCAGACGTATGAAGAATGGAGGTCGCTTATCTATTCAAGCATATGGAGAATAGAACCTGCCTATCCTTTCAGGCGTAAGGAGATTGGAAGTCGTTCATCCGTTCAGACGTATGAAGAATAGAACCCGCTTAGCCGTTCGGGCATTCGGAGAATGGAACATGTCTATCTATTCAGGCATCAGGAGAATAGAACCCACCAATCGTTCGGGTATCAAGAGGACGGAGTTGAGTAGCAGATCGGAGATTGGTGAAAATCAAGTGCCTCATGTTCTTTGTTGTATCCCTGTTTCACTAGAGTAAGCAAAGAAGGGGCAACTACTGTCACTTGATTTTTACCTATTTAAAAATAAAAATATATATATGATAAAAAAAATAATAAGCACACTTTAAATAAAATGCAAAAAAAAGAAATAATAGTGAGCCCATTTAAAATAAAAAGGGAGAAAATATGGTTCATAAAACCCTTTTTTTTTTAAATAATAATAACCCAAAATAAATCTATTTAAATAAAAAACTAGAAAAATAATAAATAAGGAACCCATTTTATTTTTTAAAGAGGCCCAAACTAACCTATTTATCTATTTTTTTAGGTTTATTTGAGACTGTTGGATTCGAGGGTAAAAATATTGATGGTTTGGATCGATTATAAAAAAATGAAAAGGGGCCAACTCGCGTTGCCACGCGCCTGGCGCGTGCGCGTCACACACGCGGGATTGGCTCCCCAAATCCCCTGTTTCGAACGGCCTTGGCTGGCTGCCGGTGCCAATTGCGCCTTCCCTGGGTCACGGCAGCCGTCGTGGTTAGTGTCAGTCGACTCACCTCGGCCGGCTGAGTCCAATGTCGCCGACCCTGTTCCTTGCTGTCGCCGGTAGCTCGCCAATTGAATGTGGAAAGGGTTCGAACCCTAATTTAATTGGGGGCAAAATCTCCTAAATTAGAGCCAAATCAGATGAAATTCGGGATGAATTTCAACGAATTAAAGCTATGATGATCGGATGGGATGATTTTATGGGACGAAAATGGGGATTTTGTCCCCAATTTGCCTTAAATCCCAAGCCCTATAAATAGTTCCCAATTTGCATTGTTCAAGACACACTCAAATTCATCCGAAAATACCCAGAAAAATACTCTAAAAATTGTTGGGAGGTCACTGGAATTAGTTCGAGTTTGGAGAGGCATTCTTCGAATTTTCGAGGAGGAAAAGCAAGTATTTTTGCCACTTTATCGGTATAATTTCTTCCCTTTTTTCTGTTTCTAATTTTAATTCTGTTTTTTTTATTTGTTCATTCTATTGTTCTTACTTTCTTTATATTTTTGTTCATATAATTTTACGTTAATCTGAGTTTGTTCGATTTAATCTTTTTATTGTGTTATTTTCTTGTCTAATTATATTAAAAAATATATAATAAAAAGGAGAAGACCACAGCCGGCGAGCGGCGGCCGACACGGTGGCCCTCCTCCTTGTTCATCCCCTTTGATGAACACCAAGAATTTTTTTAATAAAGTATGGTGTTTGATCAATTTGTTTTCTAAAAACTGAAAATATGTTGTTTGTGGGCTTTAAACCCAAACCATTTTGGACCACTTATTTTCACTCATTTCCTTTTTTATCTTTATTTAAAAATTCTGAAAATGAAAGAAATATTTTTAAAAACATAAAAATGAATATTTTTTAGAAAAGAAAAAAATAATAAAGAATTGTTCTTTTAAAATAAATAGATAATTTTTAACACTCAAAAAAACCTAAAAAAGTTCTTTTTCTTAAAAAAAATATATTTTGATAGAAACAACAATATATGTTTTAAAACATTTTAAAAATCTTCTTTTGTTTTAAAAAATAAAAACAATGTAAGTCTAAGAAACAAAAAAGGTTTTCAAATATAAAAAGGGCAAAAAGATTTTTAAAACATAAAAAGAAATGACAATTTTTTTTCAAATAAAACTAAAATATAAAAAGTTTAAATTTCTTTTTTAAGGACCTAAAAACATGAAAAACATAAAATAAAAATATTTTAAGCTTTGTAAATTTTATCTTCTTAGCTTGTTGCTTTAGAATTAAGTTGACTTTAGGTATAGGTCCTTCAAAACTTAGATAGAGATTTCTTGGTAAAAAAATTTCCTTTAACAAAAAATAAAACACAATTAAATTTAAATCCCCTAAATAGGTTACAATATTTAGAATTCTTTAGGTTTGTAAATATTAGTTTAGAATTAATAAAATTCTCAACAAATTAATCGTTCTTTGTTTGCCTGTAAAAAAGTGAAATTTAATTAATGTAGTGCCTTACTAAACGAAAATGACGGGTTAGCGCCAGAAGTGTTGGCAGTGATTGGACTTCATTTTCGGGTGGTAGGGCCGTTAAAATGGAATTTAATTCATAAGCAAACAATAATTTAAAGCTCTATAAGAATTCGCAAAATCCGACTTTTTAAGTGTTTTGTAATGGACAATGTACCAATTTTTGGGCATTGTGGGGGTGTTAACCTTCCTCACGCGTAACTGACTCCCGAACCCAGTTTTGTTTTTTTGCAGACCAAAAGATGTTATTTTGATGAAAATAAAATATTTTTATTAAAATAACCCAATTTAGGTGATCCAATCACACTTTTTAAAAAAAATTGTGGCGACTCCGTTTACTTTAATATTTTTGCCAAAACGTCGAAGCTCGAGAGGGTTGCGACAATCCCAACAAAAAGCTTTGCCTGCTCTGCATTTGCTCTACAAAATATCCAATTACACAATTAATACACCAGCTACTGTTAGGATTGTTGGTTCTTTGTTAGGATTAATGCATGGTTCCTGGTTAAATCTCAACACGGTATTACTTATATTACAATGTTTTTTTAATAAATGTTCGTATATTTATATTATATTTTCATTTTTTGACTTTATTTTATTTTCATTTTTATATAATAGAGGCTAAGGTTAGATATATGGATTTGTTAATCACCCACGTAAATGGATTAGTAGGGGTGGTTCTGGACATGTGCGAAATGTACGACTGCACAGGGCTTCTAAAATAAATTATTATACATATAATCATTTTTGAAAAATTACCAGCAAATCTTGATTTTAAAAAATGAGTATTTTGGAAAATTAATAAAATAAGTAAGATGTGTGTCAATATATATGGTGGTGACAATTGGATGATTAATAAGATGGTTCCCTTAATTTCTCATTTTCTAAAAGCTTGTGTGTGCGTGCGTGCAATTTTAGTTAAAAATATACTTTCAATTTTCGGTTTGTAATTTTATATTTTTCGATTGATAGTGAAAATTTTTCAAATAGGATGACATTATTTGATGGCTTTTTGTTTCATTATGATAAATTATATTTATTGGATAACGTTGACCTCAAGTCTTATTGCAATAATTTTAAAAATGCTCTTAGAAAAAATGTGTTATCCGTTGTTGATGTAAATGAGTTATTTGTTGAGCTGAAATTACTTAGATAGCTTTTACCAAATGAAAAAGTAAAAGAAATAAATTTATTAAAGTTTTTTAAAACATTTTAATAGCTTCCCAAATACGTCAATTGCATATAGAATTTTATTGACTAATCCTATTATTGTTGCTTATGTAGAATGAAGCTTTCAAAATTGAAGTATGTGAACTCATACTTACATACAACTATATCACAAGAAAGACTAAATAGACTTGTTTTGATAGCAATCGATATTGATCTTTTGGAAGAAGCTGATATCGAAAGCATTGATGATATTGCTTCAAAATATGCAAGAATAACATCACTTTTTAGGTAAAAATGTTAGACCTTTTGTAAAACCTATTTTTGATTTTGATATAACAAAGTGTTAAGGACCAATATATAAAATTGGATAAATTTTTAAGTATTCAAAAAGTCTCACAAAATGACAAAGAATCGAACTTAAAATGTTTCTAAGTCAAAAACTTAAACCCAAAATATTTTCTAAGTGTTTTGATACTCTAATAACCAAAATCGCTCAGGCGTATCGATACGCCCTTAGGTGTTTCAACACGACTTTTGACTACTGGAATTTTAATTGCAAAATCATATCGATACGGTTGATCCCGTTTCGATAGGGCCTTCAACCTAGGAATTTTGTTTAAGCAATGAGTATCGGTACGGCTTCACTTGTACCTATACAGGGTGTTAAGATTTTCAAAATCTTTGCATTTAATATATGATCGTTTTCTTGTCAGTTATTGGAATCAACAAACTTTGAATTTCAGTTAACCCGTATCAATACGCCCCTAGGCGTACTGATGCAATTTTTCTTAGACTTTTACCTCAGATTCTAGTGAGCAAAAATCGTACCGATACGGCCTAGCCGTTTCGACACGGATATGTTTTTGCACTATACTCGTTTCGATACACCCTTAAACGTATCGATACTCCTTTGTACAACGGCTATTTCTTCTTTTGACAGGTATCGATACGGTTGCCCGTGTATCGATACGGTAGGTCACCAAACAACATTTATTGCGGGAAGAAAGCAGCCCAACGGCTCTATTGATGATCCTAACTATCCAAACGGTTAAGAAATCAATGAGAGGATATAAAATCAAGTCTCCAAAGCTTCAATAACAGCTATTGAGCAAGACTAAAGCAATCGAGCGCAAATCCAACACCTTTGAGCCTAATAGATTTATATCTTGTAACCCACTTGAGTGATTTTCATTGTATTCATTTTTTATTCAAGTTTGGGGTTTTGAGTGCACTTGTATTGAGCAAACAAATACCTTTTAGAGGATATTTTCTGTTTGCATTTTACTTATTGTAAAGAGGGTGAACTTGATCAAGCTTTGGGTAGAATTTTTAGCCTAGAAAAAGGGAAGAATTCTTAGTGAATTGTTTGAAATCCTTAGTGGGGAGCTAAGGTAGTGGATGTAGAGTTTGTTAGAAGCTTGAACCACTATAGATCCTTGTCTTTAATTTTTCATTTTCCAATTGCTTCCTTTCATATTTTTAATTGCAAATTCACCTCCTCTTGGCCTTCTACAACCGATTGATTATCTCAACACTTTCAGAAATTTATAAGTCATTTTTATGTTGCATAAGAGTATAATTTAACATTTTTTTAATAAAAAAATTATTTAATAAATTTCTTTTTATAAATTAAAAACTTTATTTTATTAAATTACACATGCCTCAAATCATTTAACTCCCCTAAAATGGATATAAGTAATCTAGTATCAGCAACATTTCTTATCTGAACTTATTAAAATATATATTTCATTCCGACAAACACGTGTTGCATAAAGCCATAATTTATTGCTTTCATATGTATGATTTCGGTGGGGAGATTATCTGACAAATTGAAATAGGTAGCCTGAAAATTTTGACTAAAAGCTTTGTAATAATTAGTATCGGCGACGGTGGTCAAAAGTAAAGGAATTAGCAATCATGTCGGGGTTTGTTTGCGTGGATTTAGGGTTTGAACTCCCACCGTGATTCACTCCTTTTCTTTGCTTGTTTATTGGGGATAACGTCATATAGGATCTTTAGATCCTATTTTGACCTAAGTAGAATTCAGAATCTTAAATTATTCGGATTAAGATTTTTACAGTAAACTCGCCGCAATATTACGGTGAGTTCTAAAATTATATTCTTTTTTTATTTAAACTCGTCATAGCATCTTGACGAATTCTATTTTTTAATATCCAGTTTAAACATTAATAATGAAATTAACCTAATCTTAAACGGAACTCGTCGTATGGACACGACGTGTTCCCTCTAACTTAATAGCTATGGTGGGGCTAAGCATAGCTGCATTTTTAACTTATAGAACTTGTTGTGTGTACGCAGCGAGTTTGGCTTGGGTTATAATTTATGTAATCATATCTTTATTCGTTTAATAATGATATAGGTTTTTGAGAAAGTGTTATATTAAAATATACATTTTGAAAGTTGTAAATTATGTAACATTTTGTAATTCTATTGGAATGCACAAATATTATAAGTAATAAGTTGTAAAATGTTTTAAAGAAAATGTAGAATTTAAATTTAATTTCAAAATTATAATTCTTTAGGTGAATTATGTAGTGGTGAAAAGTTAGATCGAAATGAACACAAGTGAAATTTCATACTAATATTTATGTTAAAACATGGCTACTTAATAAAAATAAAACAACAGATTTATGTTCGAGATAGACATTTTGCCATTCTATAACCTCAAAGTCTACAATTCTTGTAGAGTTTAGGTTGTTTGGTAGGCTCGCGGTCACATTGACGCATGTTGTCCATATCATTCTAAATCCGTGTGGATCTTGGATGTCCTACTTTTTCCCTTTAGAGTTGGGTCAGGTAAAATTGTGGTCCACGTCTGCTCAGCATTCCATTCAGTTTCGCTGCCGATTGGTGGGAATTCCAATTCATAGACCTTAAATACTGAATGAAGCCACTATACAGGATCCACGTATTCCTTGTAATCGATCCTGGTAGCTGAGCATGCAACGATGACATTCTCGCATGGAGTTTTCAGTGCTTGGAATTTGCCACAATCGCACAACATGTGTTCGAGATCCACCTTGTACGATGTTGGTTAAAAATCCTACATTGGTTGTGGTATCTCCGAGACACGAAAATAGTTGTCGTTAAGCAAAATTGGCAGCACATACAAGCCGTTGGATTTAACAACAATTTTTTGAATTTTTTTTCGTATCCTCAGGTGGAATGTGCGGCCCATTTACATCATAACAACAACTTTTTTCCCAAGGTTGTGAATAGCTTGCCCAAACGAAAATACGTAGCTTTCACGATGGCAGTCATTGGAAAATTTCGAATCCTCTTCAAGGAATAATTGATTGCCTCGTCCAAGTTGGTTGTCATATGGCCATATCTAAAACCGCCATCGTATGTGTTGGTCCATTTTTCCTTGGGGATTTTTGCAACGTACTTGTAGCCCATATCATTCCTCCCTCGCAACTCTTCAAACATTTGTTCAAATTTGTCTTTAACTAGTTCGTACCCTGAGACACGATAGAGTGTACAAATAAGTTATAAGGAAAGTAGTGATAAATACAACAAATCTTAATACGCACTCATGCGTATAACGAGCTTGGGTTTATCATCCTTCTTATACTGGCCATGGTAATTGGCGGCAATGTGGCGTATGCAGTAACGATGTTCAAGGTTTGGAGATTGAAACTTTCTGCCCAAATCGATCGCTGACTTGATCCCACCCCTCAATCTGAGATCAAGCAAACTTGATCATTTTTTATAATGTAATGGTGTAGCTACTTAAGGAAAAACATGCATGAATCAATATCTTCTCTGGGCACGAGTGCGAATGCTATGGGTATTGTCTTGCGATTGCCGTCTTGAGCAACGACTAATAGCAAAACTTCCTTGTATCTTCCATACAAGAATGTGCCATCGATTTGCACGACAGGCTTGTAGTTCTTGTACGCATTAATACACTGCGGAAATATCCAGAAAAGTCATTTGAATTGGTAAACATCTTGAACCACACAATCATTCTTGTAGTATGTTTTGGTTTCCAAATCTGTGATCGTGTCGGGATTGTATTTCTTCATGATGTTTATCCAAGCCGAGAGCTCATTGTAAGAAGCGTCTCATTCCTCATGCAAATTCATGATTGCCTTGTTCCTTCCCCTCAAATTCTTTTTGTATGATGGTGTGTAATCATATAATATCGTAACATGCTCCTACGATGTAGAAATAATGACTTTGAGGCTTTCTTGGAAAAAAAAATTGGACGCTCTTGGTAATGATTTTGAAGTCCAAGTTTGGATGATCCTACTTGTAACCGACGGCACAACAAGTATAAGGGCCGTTGTAAACTGTGATCTCCCAAACGTCGTTTTTTTCATCTTGTTGACTTACACCTTCCAATTGCATCCTTCTGCCGATTTCTGTGTACATTCACATATGTATTTCTTGATGTTGAGTACATCACCTTGGAGTATACACCATAAAGTATGTTGTAGTTTTTAACAGCAGCTTTCGCTTCGTCACTTGTTCTGAATTGCATCACTTGCCACAAATCATCTTTTTTATTGCTAAGTAAGAATTGTCAAAACCCATGTCAGACACGTTAGGGAACTCGTGCACGTCTATTACGGCCAAGTCGATATCATGCATGTGCGATGAAGGCTCGTACGGTGTTAGGGCACTACTGCTTGCAACATGTCCTGATAGGTTTTCATTGAAGTTTACAAGGGTGTCATCATCATTCTCGGTGTCACTTTTAGTTTCAAAGGCGAAATCGGCAGCAACATCTTTAGGGTCCACGAATAACCCAACCTTAGTACCATTAGGGTCGCGATCTTGAATCGGTTCTTTTGGGATGTGTAGCCTTCATCACCTCTATGGATGCATGGGCAGGTGCAGAAGTCGTAGTTGTAGACCCAGGGAAAAAATTAAGAGGATTGTAGATTGTCTCATTTAGATCGAAAGATACAATGCAATAGTGTCGGGCCTTTAAAAAACTTGATCCACCTGGTATCAGTTGATGCCCATCAACGTATGGGTTAAAGGTGGAATGTTAAGTTGATGGTTGTTCGACGTTTAGGTTGAAGAAGTTTGCGGACGAGTGTCATGTTGTTAAACATGCAAGTTCATCATGAAACATAAAGGTATAAGCAGGAACGTTAAGATTGTAATCCCCTATCAAAGAGTTGAAATCATATGTTGTCGCTTGAGTTGCGACTTTGTTTTTATTGTCGCCTGCTACGTCTCCATTAAAATCTGCATGCAAGTAGCATATTTCCTCTTCATACCCCATATGCGTGTCGACCATTGTTTCAACATCATCTTCATTGTCAATTCTCATTGTATCGTATGTCACTAGAAACAAGGATGCATGGAACCTGTAATAGAGAGCTTGTAGTGGTCTATTACGCCCGACAAGTACTAGCTGTTTGATCTTCTTGACTAGCTCCTTCAAAGGAACGTTGTGAATGAATTTGATACGAAAAAAATTTTAGACTCAAAGTTTTTCACGGTATTGTCTCCCATATAGTTGTCATCGTAGTATACGATTGCTGAGATTGGTGTTGGTGCCATTGTAAATCGATGTTTGTATGAGATTGAGAAATTTTGGGGGTTTGTTGGAGAAATTTAAGGGTTTGTTTGAGAGTTGTGGAAAATGAGAAATAGATTAGCTGGCAGAAACTTAATGATTTTAGACCTCGCCATGTATATGCGGTGAATTCCATTAACGTAATCCTCGATAATAACGTTTGTATTGGAAATATAAACCTACAGTGTAATTTCAAGCATAGGCATGACATGATGAGACAAACTCGTCATGCCTAGATGGTGAGTTCAACCTAACTCACCTTGCAAGGACGGGGAGTTTTGCTTGTCATGTCACAAGTAAGCTAAACTGGTATATTATACGGAGACACGATGGGTGTAACTCAGCTTACATGTAAAGCAATTTTACGTTAGAATGCCCAACTATAAATAACTGGTAACATTATGTTTAAATGTTTAAAACCTCCATTTCAAAATTTTATACTTTACGTGTCTGAAAATGCATTCAAAATTGGGGTCGTTTTATGTATTAATGACGTCTAGTTGCATGAGCAAAGTTTTCCTTACAACATTAACCAAGCACAGGGAGATCATGGTGTAAATGACCAGTCAGTTTCTTACATGAAGCAACCCAAACCACTAATCGTGCAGAATCTGTGGCAGCAGCATATCCCATGTTGAGCAACTCTGTGCAGCACCCAGTGTATCTCCCCATTTTTTGTGTTTAGGCGGGGTATGTTAACAAAGACTTCATAAAACACATACTTCCTCGTAAATGACTTAAGGTCATTTATAGGATCATTGTATCTTTCCATTTTGTATGTATTATAACTCTATTAAATGTTTTACTCGTTGTCAACATTCAAACACCGCTTCGAAATATGTGTTGAAAACCCTACCAAAAGAAATCTTATAAGGGTGTTCAGGCTCATTTTACGTTGCCTTTGGATGTTTTTAAGCCCAAATTTTTTACGTTAACATCAAGTACAAGTTTTTTTTCTATACGACTATGCGTCCGTTGTTCGGTCTAACATTCAAAAATCGCTTCAAAACAAGCGTTGAAAATCCTACCAAGAGAAGTCCAATAAGGGTGTTTATGCGTGTTTTACACCGCCTCCAGATGTTTTTTCGCCCGAATTTTTTATGTTAGCCTCGAGTACAAGTGTTTTTCTATATGACTACGCTTCCTCCGTTCGGTCCAACATTCAAAAACTGCTTCGAAACATGCATTGAAAACCCTACCAAGAGAAGTCCCATAAGGGTGTTTAGGCGCGTTTTATGGCCCCTCCGGATGTTTTTTCGGCCAAATTTTTTACGTTAACATCAAGTACAAGTGTTTTTCTATACGACTACGTTTCAACCGTTTCATCCAACATTCAAAAACCGCTCCGACATATGAGTTACAAATCCTACCAAGAGACATCTACAAAAATGTTGCTAAGAGGCTAGAAAGGTGGAAATGATCGGCAAAACTCGCCAAACTTGCACTGCAAGTTCGGGTAATTTGACGTGCAAATCCAGCAAGTTTTTCCCATCATTTCCATTTGTACCATAAATATAGCACTCCTGAATCAGCGCATTCGTTTCCATACCATAATTGTCTTTCATTTTTTATACGAACCAAATTTACAAAGTTCACGCTACTATATTAATTATGTTGTACATTGTTCGGAATGAGGCTACCAGAAATCATAACGAAAACTCCAATTGCTGCCGTATTGTCTTATATTACGAAGTTTTGCTTACAAAATTTGTTTTTTGAGAAACTATGTGGTTTTATATTATTTGAGATACAACCCAAATGCTGCCGCCAGGCCTGTAGGGTATAATGTTGCACCCATTTTTTTCCATGTAGGACCCTTATGCATTCATAATGACATACAAGGTACTGCATGTCATATTCAATGTTGACTGACCCCGTTTTTTTCACGAACAACCTTGTAGCAGCAAAAAACAATTGGACAGTCATATCAACGAATTGTGGTACTGTTTTAATCTGTTGTATACTATAACAAAATATTTACATGTACTCAAACATATGTATTAAAGTTCGGGAGTAATGTATAATAATTTGTCAATTTAGTTTTTATATTCTAAATCTATTGTAATGTTCTAAATATAGTAATTCCTTATTTCTGATCGATTGCAACAATCTACATAGTTCGTTAAGTGAAGAAAAAACCAACATAATGTTTTTTGTAAATTAAACTAAAATTTTTATTAATAAAAAAGAAAATATTCATTGGGTCCAAAATTTATTAAAAGACAAATATCTAAAATTAATAAATATAACAGATTTGGTGAACTCAACTCAAATAAATAATTAAACCTCTTTGTACTCTACAGACCTTGCTCACATGTCAGGTTACGATTCGGGTTCTGAATCAAGTTCCTGGTCCTGGTCTTCTGGGATTTCAAACAAAGTAACATAAGCTTCTTGTTGGGCTTCGGTCGTCAACTTCGATTTGTTTTTTGCCACAAACCACTGTCGGTACTCAGAATTCAAGAAATCAAAATCATGGGAAATGAGATCACGAGCGGGCAACATGCTTGACCCTGTCAAACCACCATGCTATGTATGATGAATATCTGTTTGGCCAATTATTTTCGCTCTTACCCTGTAAGTCCACCTTTTCAAACTTATCCATATTGATCGGGTCCTCCGACACAGACAGGTGGTATTCGAACTGCCTAAGAACCTGATTGCCGTAAAACATCTCGACAATCGCAAAATTTAGCAACGGCATTACCGAACACCAATTTTCGGCATCTTTATAGGCATCGTTTGGAATCACGTGGAGAATTCATTATCCTCATCATATGGCATCCATCGGAACTACAATAATACGTATATAACCAGAAAAATGAATCAAAATAAATTCAAATTTTAAAATTTCGACCTAAAAATAATTTTGCATTACATGCTCTTCTCAATGCATATCAAACTTCATTCTCACTGCAAGAATTAATTTTACCTGCAACGCTTTCTTTTTGAATTTTTGGGCCCATCTACATAATACAAATATATAAATGGATCATGGTTTCCGTAAATAACATTTAAAATATTTATGAGAATTAACATTATTACCTTAAAGCGAGTGAGAATTCAAACGGGGGATCGCAAATAGGAGCCAGGAACGGAAGCCTATACTAGGCCCATGATTGTATCAACACCATACACCCACCTATATCGGCGTGCACGAATATGTTTTTTACATTTGTCAGTGTCGCTGCCTTGCACAACTCGCGGTACAAAAAACCTAATATTGCATATCCCCAACTAAATTTTCTTACTACCCACGACATCTCCAAGAACAGAAGGTATTGTGTGTGCACGTGAGAACTCGATTTGTTTGGCATTAGCATACCACCAATAAGGAGCAATATATAGGCTCGAGCATCAAACTCAATTTCTGTCGCGGTGGAATTTCCATCCACTTGAAAATTACTCTTCGTCCATGTTAGCTTCACACGTTTACCATCAACAGCATGCGCCGGTGGTGTCTTCCCCAAATACTTGGAGCAGTAATCATAAACCTTATAATTATTCTAACCAACGATTGGACTGCCTGAAATTGGGACACCGAGATGCATAACAACATCTTCGAGGGTGACTGTGCACTCCCCGCATGGAATGTGGAAGGTATGCGTCTCCTGTCTCTAACGCCCAACCAACACATTAATCAACTGTGGCACGATTTCAAACTCACGAATCTTTGACGCGTACCTAAAACCAGAATTCTCCAGATATCCCATTTTATATTGGTTTGGCAGATCGCTCCATATCAAGCGAGGCCGAAATTTTGAATCATCTTTCTACAAACACAAAATTTAGATTAAAGTAGTATTTTATTATTTAAAAATAATAAATTAAAAGTTACAAAAAAATCATAAATTCTTACCAATAATTGCATGTTATTCGTGATGTGAGAATCATGAAGTCTTAACAATACCATTTTTCCCTCAATAGTTATGCGCAATTAAATGCCTATAACATCATAAATCAATCAAATTTTAAAATATTTTCGATTAAAATATTAACAATATAATTTATTATTCGAATTAAAAAGTAGGCATATATAAAAAAATTCGAGTAAACAAAATAAATCATATTCAAAAAAATTAATCGTACTCTAAAATTTTAACAAACATTACTTTTAACCTTTCGAATTATGCATGAGCTTACTTTTTTTGGTGTCGTCTAAGAAAATATCACGGCTTGACAAACTATTTTGCTATGCTCGAACATAAGAGGTTTAAAAAAGTTGTGTGTTCTAAACCCTAAACAAAACTATCTATTTATAAAAAAACAAAAAACCCTAATATGCAAAAACCCTAAAACATCCCATTATTTTTTTCGTAAAATCTGTGACGGCTGTTATGTCGGAGAGAACTCGTCGTGTGTCTACGGCGAGTTCCGTTTAGGATTAGGTTAATCTTGTGATTAATGTTTAAACCGAATATTAAAAAATTTGAAACTCGCCATAAGTGCAAGGTGAGCTTGAATAAAAAATATATATATTGGGAACTCGCCGTGGTGTTGCAGCGAGTTTACCGTAAGGGTGCTAGTCCGAACAATTTAGGATTTTGGATGCTACTTTGGTCAAAATAGGATCCAAAGATCATATTTGTGTCCTTAACCCTGTTTATTGGCATTACTCTAGATTTTAGCAATTGTTTAAATTTTAAAATCATTTTAATCATTATTAGACTAAATTAAATTATATTTAATTTGGTTTGATAAGTAACGGATAATTGATAATCGATAGCATTTGTTAATAGTGAATTGGTTTAGGATGAGTCTATTACGTGCGTCGAACACCGCTGAAGACCACTAATGCTGAACACCGTTGAATACCATTAAATTGATTAATAAAGATTAAAAATCTTAATGAATCAACATACAGTTATAAATTATTCAAAATAAAATTTCAATTAAATTGTTTTTCATATATTATATTTTTTATTTTTTCAAACAATTAGATCAAATACCAACCATAGTCAATCCCTATATTAAAAACCCCTAAATCTTTTTTCCCCGAATCATGATTTCATATATTGTCAAAACCTTTTTCTGGTACATGAACTTATCTTTTGTATTGAACTTTTCATGATCAAATTTAGTTACTCAACTTGATTTTATTGAGATTTTACTGCTACGGTTGTATGGTAATTACAACAAACAAGATCTGTGATAAACTATTTGGCTTTAGCTGCAAATTCCTTAGCCTTTGCTAACATATAAGATGGATCAATGTATTGTTTCTGAATCAGAATCAAAATGCTTCTTGTGGGCAACCCAAGGTGGAGGTAATTCATCAGCTGCGTGAACTGGCGAAGTGCCGAAGTCGGAACCTACCCTCGGTTTTGGAAAGACTGCTAAATATGAAATTATGATACGAGAGAAAAGATTTTGGGTTCTAATTTAGAAAAAAGATTTAGGGTTTTTTTTTTAATTTAAGAATTGACTATAGTTGGTATTTGATTTAATTATTTTAAAAAATTAAAAATATATTATATAAAAAATAATTTATTTGAAATTTTATTTTAACTAATTTATAATTGTATGTTGAGTCCTTGAGATTTTTAATCTTTATTATTCAGTTTAATGGTGTTCAGCGATGTTCAACATTAGTTGTATTCAACGGTGTTTGACGCACGTGGTAGAATTTCCCATTGGTTTAACTGTTTCGATTAATTGATGGCTGAGTTTACTACGCTCGACGAAAACCGCTGAACACCACTAACGTTGAACATCTTTGAACACCATTAAATTGATTAATAAAGATTAAAAATCTCAATGACTCGACATATAATTATAAATAATTTAAAATAAAACTTCAATTAAACTATTTTCCGTATATTATATTTTTAAATCTTTTTTAATAATTAGATCAAATACCAACCTTAGTCAATTTAAAAATAAAAAACCTTAAACCCAAAACATTAAAAACCTTAAACTCTAAACCATAAACCTTAAATTCAACTAAAATTTTACATTGCTTAAGATTCTAACCTAAATCGACATTGATATAATTAGAGTCCGACTAAAATTTTACATTGTTTAAGATTCTAAACTAACCCGACTAAAATTTTATATTGTTTAGTGTTTAGGGTTTAAAGTTTTGAGTTTAGGGTTTTGAGTTTATGGTTTAGATATTTGGATTTAGGGTTTATGATTTATGATTCTTTGTTTTGGGTTTAGGATTTAAGGTTTTGGGTTTTTATTTTTAAAATTGATTAAGATTGGTATTTTTGATCTAATTATTTTTTTAAAAATATTATATATATGGAAAATAATTTAATTAAAATTTTATTTAAAATAAAATTTATAATTATATGTTGAGTCCTTGAGATTTTTAATATTTATTAATCAATTTAATGGTATTCAACGGTGTTCATCGAGTGTAGTAGAATTTTTCTTAATTGACTGTATAGAAGTAATTGGTAAATTAATTGATATTCAATAGTTAGCTTATTTGGAAAAATAAAATGACATATAAAAATATGATTATATTCGCTACTTGTTTGAATAATTTATTGATTATAATATTGATAGCAATTAAGAGATCCATTAATTGGCAAAATGATCAAGTTCATATTACCCACATATTGTATGAATTTAAATTTCGACATTTTTCTAAGAATATAATTATATCTCTACTTAATAAAAAAATTTGATGTTAATTAATATGTATTACATTTTAAAATTTAATATTTTTAATAGCATTATAAGCATATTTAAAAGATGTATATATTATATTCAAAAGTATATATATTAACTTTTTATTTATTGAATTATCTTTTTAATTAAATGTGATTAACTATTAATTTAAATAATATATGAAACATATGTATTAATCTTATATATTTGAAAGAAAAAACAATTATTTAAATTATACAAGAGAAAAAGGTACATGTCATCATTTGAATACAATATAAATTTGTGCAATAAAAAAACGTTTTGGAGAACAAAGTGTCATTACAATTCTTGTATCCAATACTCTAAACACAAAACATTGTTACTAACATTTTATTCAGAGGATTCACCTCGATTTTGTTTTACAATACTATGTTTATCAAGCAATCAACTTAGTGTATTTCACTGTTCAATATTTTAAAAGTAATCTAATCATTGTATTCTAATATAAGCACGCCTTAAAGGCTTAAACATAATGTATTTTTTAAGCTGATATAAGTAAGTTTAATGATAGAAATCTGTCATGAATGATAATTAATATTATTTTTATACTATCTTTTATTCTTTTGTTTTTTTTAATATTTTTTTATGTGTCAAAGATTTATAGTACGAGTGGTTAAAAGTTTTCAGTCGACACTCTCCTTTTTAGGTTGCGAGTCCAGTACGTATTAGGAGCAAATTTCCCTTCACTCCTAAGTAGGAATTATTCAAAAAAATATTTTTTTTATATAAATAATGTTAAATATTGTAAATTTAATTTAATTATATAGATTATCTTTTAGATGAATACATTTAGCTTAAATATATATTTGGTACTTGAACTAAACATCTTCTCCCAAGTTGATATCTAAAGAATTTTTGCTTCCAAGTTGGTACCTGAACTAGGTTCTTTCTCCCAAGATAGTACCTAAAGAATTTTTGCTCTCAAGTTGGTACCCAAACTTTAATTTCATTTATAGTTTTTAAACTTTTATTAACAGTTTTAGTCCTCAAAACTTATACATTCTATCAATTTGATCCTAATTAAAAATAATTCAATAAATTTAACCTTTCATATTTGAAAATTACATCAATTTAGTCAATTTTCACGATACTGTCAAACCAAGCAAGTCTATCGGATCAAAGTAATATTTGGATAAATGCATTCTATGATAAAACAATAAGTAACTGTTAAACTTTTATTATATCACGAAAGTAATATGACATTTCTGTGAGGAACAAATAATTTAGGAGAATAACAAAGAGTAAATTGATAGAATTTTTAAATATATAGGGCTAATTTATTGATTTGTTTCGAATTAGTACCAAATTGATAAAATGTATAAGTTTTGGTATCAATTTAGAAGAAAAATGTCTAGTTCAAGTACCGACTTTGGTAAAAGCATCTAATTCAAGTACCAATTAGAGAACAGAATTTCTTTAAGTACTAACATGAGAGAAGATGCCTAGTTTAAGTGTCAAATGTATACTTAGGGCATTGTATTCCTATTGTATTCCTTTACTCTTATATTTTAATCGATTTTCATTCAAAATTTTTAATCAACATTAAGAGTGTAAATGAACAGAGCATTTGACGAACCGTTCGTTTATTAAGCTAAATAAACGAGTATGAACAACATTTTTATGTTCGTTTAATAAACGAAAGAACACGAACATAGGTGTGTTTGGTTCGTTTATATTCATAAACAAACTCGTTTCTAGGCTCGTTTATAGACTTGTTTATAAGCTCGTTTATAGGATGAAAATGCTTGTAGATGTATTTAAATACTACTTTTTGTTGTTGCTAAGGATGTTATATAAGTTCATGTTAAAATGTAAGTGTTATTTTGGCAATTTTAAATCAATATCCCTTTTTATTATTTAATTAGAATAATTACCCCATCTAATTATCAAATTGATAGAATGTGTAAATAATGAAGGTTAATTTTATTGATTTGTTTTAAATTAGGACTACATTGATTAAATTTATAAATATGAAAGACTAAATGTGTCATTATATAAATTTTCTTAACTGTCACATCATCTCTTTCATAACAGTTAACAACTCAGTGACCGTTTTATAAAAAAATCAGTTTAATGATTATTTTATAAATTTTAAAAATTAAATGACTAAAATAAACATTTGACTATAATTTAATAACCATTTGTATCCGTGGAAGATAGGTGTAATTAAATTTTGGGCAAACTATCTGGGTGACCACCCAATTATTGGTTGTGACTAGTTTTGACCGGTGAACTACAAAAATTTAAAATTCGACCATTAAATTATTTAATTAGACCTATTTTGACCACTGCCGTTAAAATCTAACAAAAGGGTGACATGGTTATTAATGAAAATTTGTATAAATACACATTTGGTCTTTGTTTGTTAAATATGCTAACAATTTGATCTTAATTTTAATTTAATTAAATAAATTAATAATTCAATTAGGTACCGACGCATATTCTATCAAATTGGTCCCTATAAATAAGTAAATAACAAGTTCCTATGGGCTATGCCTGGGCATGAATCAAGAGGCTGAGAACTTCCGTTACAAACGAGTGAAACTGTAAAAAAAAAAAAAGAGAGAGATTTCTCATTTCTCAGGCTGCGCATCAATGGAAGCCAAGCTACTTGAACTACCGTTTTCCTCCATTTTCAACCAAAATGCTGCAAATTCTTCAAGACCCATTTCTCGCTTCACGCCCAAAAATGCTCTTAAAGTCACGACATCGAGTTTCGGTGCAAAATCTATCGCTCTATTGGAATTTCCCAGTCTTCTTCAAACATAAGGTAAGAAAATCTGGGTACTTGTTTTTCTTTTTGGGGTATATGGTTTCGCTCATTCATTCTAAAATTTATTGAATAATTTTAGCTAATAAGAAGGCAATGGTGAAGATCTTATGATGAAGGGGGAATTTTAATCCTAAATGTTATGTTATGAAAAATTATAATGAAAGTGTTATTAGATCCAAAAAGTTTCATCTTTTCCCCTTTATCCGTTGAAGCTTTAGATTGGGAAAATTCGAAGCAGAGATTTACTTATTAACAAATGTCAAACAAATGGAGAGTTTTGTGCTTAATTAAATAATCAATTTATTTAATTAAATTAAAATTAAGATCAAATTGATAAAATGTGTAACTAACAGAACCAAATGTGTAGTTATGTAAATTTTCATTAACAGCCACGTCACCATTATGTTAGATTTTAATAGTTGATGGTTAAAATATGTCCAATTAAATAGTTGAGTGGTTGAATTTTAAATTTTTGTAGTTCGGTAATCAAAACAGATCATATCCAATAGTTGGGTGATCATCCAGTAGTTTACTTTAAATTTTTGTGGAAACAAATGTGGGCCTAAATAGGAGGAAAAGAGTTAAGTGTATAAAAGCATGCGTTCAATTTTTAGGATCAGGGTCGCATAATGTATTTTAATTTTAAAAAGTCAATAAATTAAATAATTTATTATCTGCATAATGTATAAAGGTATGTGTTCAATTTTTAAAATCAGGATCGCATTCATATAGTATATTAGCATAAAAATATTAAGGGTTTAATTTATTATTATGTTGATATATAAAATTAATAAAAAATATTTAAAATGTAATTAATTATATTTAATCACTAACTTTTAAAATCAAGAGTGATTAAATTGTTCCTTTTTCTTCAAGAATTAATTTACTTAATTTCAAAATCAAAGATGTATTTATATATTTAGTTAATTTTTTTCTCGCAAATCTCACTACTTTAGTTAGAGATAGTAAATTATGTGTGGGTTGTATTTATATTGTATTTTACATGCAAGAAGGGACACATGAATACCAGGGGCAGCCGCACTCCCTAAAAGTTATAAATTCTCTTATATTATATTTATTTTCTTTTATATTTTTTATTAATAATTTAATTCTATATTTTTAAAATTTTATCATTATGCACATCTACATTTCAAATATTAAGAAAATTTCTTAATAGTTCGTACTCTTTACAGAAAATTTTGTTTACATGTCAGTGTTTTATGTTGAGTATTTACTCTTGGGAGTTTTTCCTCTCTCCAGAACACAAACACTCGAATCGAGGTTGAAGGATTCTGACTTGACCTTGTAACCAGATTTTAAGGTTTTCTTTTCGCTGTCGTTTATCTCTGTTTTTACAGACAACCAAGCACATATGATGTTTGACTCATTCATTCAATTGCTTGAAAAATGGGTAAAAACAAAACAAAGAATCATGTTAAGGAAACTAACTGCTACCAGAATTAGCTTTGAAAGAAGTGAAGAAAAGTAGGGGTTTTGGCTGTTACGTTCAAGAGTCGAGACTAACCGCAGCAAGTTGGATGGACAACACCAGCAGAAATCATCAAACCATTCCAAAACCACGCACAGTTTTGTATGGACAAAACAAATGATAAAGCACAAGTTAAAAGATGAAAAATCTCTGGGAAAATATCCAATCCAAGCAAGCCTAGCAAAAAGTTTTTGGGACCAAACAAAAGAAAATCCCAGACATAGGCTCCATTTCTGTTTCTTTAACAAGAGTTAACTCATTAAAACTGAATCAAAACTCTGATGAAGGGCAAGAATTTACACACAAAAAATGGGAATGAACAAAAGCTGCAGTGAATAGTAATCACCAGGAGATTGGGAAACAGAATTTACAGATTATTATGAACCGATTCGAATCGGTTATGCGGTATGAGTAATATTAACAGCATTTCTCAATCTGTCAAGAATGCCATTAGCCTTTCTCTTGGCTCTACAAGTTCCATCTTGAGCTAGCTTAGATATTGTTCCATGGCTACTCTCTTCTTCCCTTACTGCCTTCCATTTGGTTCGATCATTAAGACAGACGACATGGACGATCGCAATGCAGTTTTCCTTGTTCCGTTCACAAGTGCTTTCCCGCACAATTCGAAGCAAGCACGGAACGGCCCCGAGCTCCCCCATTTCATCAGCGGCCCTTTGATGAGTCGAAAGCATTGCAAGGATAGCCAATAACTCATTCACAAGCACACCATCCATGATCTTCCTCAAAATGACCCTAACAGCACCATCCCTCACCGCTCTTGCCTTGTTCTCATGGAGAATGCATAGGTTAAATATTGCAGAAGCAACATCTTTCATTGCCAATGGATGCCCCTCGTCTAAAAGCTCGATCAGCGGCTTCAAAGCACCTGATTTACCTAAAAGTTCCTTGTTCGAATCAAGAGCAGATAGAGTGAAAATTGCAGCTGCTGCGTTGCTCCTTGTTTCAATAGTTCCATATCTCAGAGCTTCCATAAGAAGAGGGACGACCATCGGAGTTTCGGCAACCAGCTTCTTATTGCTGTCATGGATCGAAAGGTTCAACAATGTCGTAATCACATCTTCCTGGAGATCAGTGTGAAGAACACCGCTTCGGGATTTGGCTCCCAAAAGTGGGGCAAGAAGTTGAGGAATGGCGTCGACGGATTCCCCGAAAAGGGAGCGGAACGACGGCATGTTCTTCGTCAACAACCGCAGCTCCTTCGCCGCTTCCTTCTGTCGAGGAAGCGCGGCGGCGGACAGCTTATCTAGCAAAGAAAACAAGTGGTGACGCTCTGCTTCCGTTACACCGTCTTCAACAGCATGCTGAACTGGGATTCGCAATTCAATTCCTTGACTCTCACACCACCGCGATATCATCTCACCGATAAGGTGATTCGGAGTTAGAACTGTGTGCGAAAGAACTTGTTGGGTTCGAGGGCAAGTCCGGTTGCCGGCTTTCAGCCATCTCTGGATAAAGGGTCTATCGTATGTCTGCAAATGGAACCAAATCAGAAACCCAGACTCAGATCAAAGAGTGAAAATCATATCATTTTTCTCTCTCTTTAAAACAGAGAATAAATTTCAGATTTCAATACCTGGCCTGAAGCTAAAATAACGGGATCACTCATAAGCTTTTTAGAAAGAGGACAAATAAATTCTTCAGGACAGGGCAGCGATTCATGTAATCTCAAGGTCGCCGTCGATCGTTTCTGCAATTTAAGCTCTCGCAAAGCAGAAAGAGCAAGTTTGGCTTGATCGATGGTGTGGACGCTGAAATCCTCATCGTCGACGATGGTCTTTACCAGTTTCTGCAATTCTTTTTTTAAATCTGCCGCTCTCGCTCCCGCCGTTGGATCGGAACTCAACACACCGGTTTTAGCCATCTGATTCCTTCCGCCACTAAAAAATGTGAAAACAAATGTATATAAAAATCAAAGCGGTTAATTAATTGTTATGGAAAGAGAAAGAATCAGATAATGAGAATACTCTGTTTCATTCTCTCTCTTTCTGTAGTGTACTATTTCTCTGACTTCACTCAATTTTCTTTTATAGCATTATCCGGAGCCATGCTTTTAAGTTAGCATTAAAATAAGCCAATTACTGTCAAGTTTGAACAGATACATGAACCGTGTGAGTACAGAGGTTTCAAGTACAAATATGAAATATTGTGTTGGGTTGAGATTACGTCTTTTCAGACTATATTTTTTAATGGTTTGTCAAAAATAAATTTAACTATAAAATAATTTTCTAAGTTATATTTATTTTATAATAGGTATTTAAAATTTTCTACTAAAATAAGTGTTTTAAGTTTATTATTTACTGAAATAAATGTGTCAGTTGACTTTAAAATAAGTTAAAAGTAAAATTTTAAACACCTTTTACACTTATTTCAGTTAAATAAAATTCTAAGTATCTATTTTAATTTAAAAAATATTTTAAATACTTATTAAATAGAACACTTCTTTTATAATTAAGAAAAAAATAATGATCATATTTTTAATGTGATTATAAACAAGTAATAAATAATTAAGATTACAAGTAATAAAAAATGATTATAGAATACCAAATTCCTATACCAAAACCTACCGATTAGTATGCATCATTATAGACCGATATAGGTCTAAACGTTAAGATGGTAAAATTACTCGATTCGGTCAAGTTTTTTTTGTCTTAAATTTTAGAGATCAGGATAGATATTTAATGTATTTTTTATTATATTTATGAAAGTTTTATATATAATTATTTTTATGGTCATTAAGTTATTTTTTGTTTGTGTTTATCGTAAAAAAATTTAAATGTTGCTCAAGTTTTAACATATTTAATTATAACGGTGGTTCAAGTTTATTTTTTTAAATATGTAATTTTTTATGTGAGTAATTTAAATTTGCTTTTATTTTATTTTTATATAGGTTTACAGTATTTTGAAACTATATTTTTGTGACCGTGATGGTTGATTGACCGGATCTAACTTTTATTGTCAACGAAAATTATTTTTTTTATTTTTAGATCAGGTCAAGTTTAAAAGCTGGTACACTAAGGTGATTTAGGGGTTTATAGACGGAGCGAGTTTGAGAAGGTAAAAGCCCTCCTGCCCCGTTGTCATCCCTAATAAATGTACTGAAATGCATCAAAAGTCCAAAAACATATAAAAAATTAATAAAAATAAAAATAATAATCGGGTTAAGAAGAAATCGTAGTATAGATCAATACAATACAATTAAAGGTAAACTACAACAGAGGTCACTAAATTATGGGTAAGGTTATATTTGGGTCACTCAATTATTAAAAATTACATTTGGGTCACCCAATTATGGTTAAGATTACATTTCAGTCACTCAATTATTAAATGTTACATTTGAGTCACTCAATTATGGGTAAGGTTATGTTTGGGTCACCCTTCATATTTAATAAAGCACATCAATTTTGTCTTTTTTTCTTCTAAATCACTTGCACACCCTCGTTAACATTTGAATACTTCATTTGAAATTATTAATTAATCTAATACACAAATTAATATATATATTTTTTTAAATATGAAAGGTTACCCAAATGTAACATTACCCATAATTGAGTGATCCAAATGTAACCTTTAATAATTGGGTGACCCAAATATAACTTTACTCATAATTAAACTTTTAATAATTAAGTAACCTAAATATAACCTTACTCATAATTGAGTGACCTCCGTTGTAGTTTACCCTACTATTAATGTTAAAAGTTCCGTAATTAAACTACTCATTTGCTTGGGACAATTGCACCTACAAAAGTTTTAAATATTTTCATAGTTTATATAATTTTTTTGTATTTTCTATTAATAATTTAATTTCGCATTCTTAAAATTTTATAATTTTACATCATCCATATTTTTAGTATAACTTTTTAATAATTTATATTTATATAAAATTTAAAATTTTGTTCCGATCTAATCCTAAAACAGAAGCAGGTGGAAAGATAGAGAATTCACATTCGTTACTTTCCTAGTCAATGCTGGAAACGTATCATGCAAGCTCTCAAACCTATAATTTATTGTTTTTAAAATGGTACGAAGATCATGATTTACCGGGAGAAAAATAATTGATTTTTTTTCATAAGTAATAGTATAACACATGTTACGGTTGGGCGTTAAATCTATTGAATTAAATAGCGTCAAATTAAAAGGATGTTTAAGTAATAAAGATCAAATTTATAATCATACAAATTAATTTAGTTACTATATCAGTATTATTTTTAACTTTTTTAATAGTTTGTTGCTTGATTGATATTATTTAAATAGTTAAGTATTATGATTGATATAATTATTAGTTTAATGATTAAAATAAAATTATTAAAATATTTTACCACTAATTAGCGTATTCTCTTTTTTATTCTGAAATTAAGAATTTAAATAATAAAACGGAGAAGATACGAGTTCAATATTTGAAAATTACATTGTTCGGAGGTGTAGCCAGTGACGAAACTATGTAAGGGTAGGGAGGGACAATTGCCCCCAACTCTCGAAGAAATTTTTTTCACCTTTATCTCCCTATATAATTTTTTTAAAAAAAATTAATTTATTTATGAATTTATCATCCTACTTTCAAACATTTATATTTTACTCTATCCAATCCCAAATTTTGACTCCTTCCTTAAAGACAATCCGTATTCCAAATACGAAAAGTAAAACAAATATGTATATTACTAAAAAAAAATTAACGTGGTTTACAATTAATTATGTTAGAGGAGGAGAGGTAGAGCAATAAGGACCCACAACCACAAATCACGAAATCCAAGGACTCAGCGGGTCTGGCGGTGCCCTCTCTCGTCGTCTGCTTCTCAAAAGATTTTTTTTTCATTTTAAATTAAATCTCGTGATTATTGTAATATAAAACCATTTAATGATCCTAAAAATACACTAACCATTTAAATTATAGATTCCATAATAAAAATAATAATATAATAAATGAGAAAAATTAAAAGGGGAAAAGACGATAGTCGGCAGGGCGACAGCAGCCAATTAAGGGCCATGTAGGCTCCTCTAAGTGGGTTTGGATTTGGAGGCAGACAAGGAAAAGGAAAAGGAAAAGATGAGCATTTGTCGCCATTTGCCGCTAATACCTTTCTCCCTCCACCCCCGTCTTTCATGCGGATCCTTCTCCTTGCTTTTTATTTTGAAAGATAAAATATATTTATGTGTTCGATTATAAACGTGTTGTTTTTAACTATATATAATATAATTATTTAATTTAAGTTTTGTTATAAATATATCATTTTATTATTAAAATTAAAAATATGATTTAGTATAATAACAATTTTAGTCTCCAGTACTTATACAATATATTAATTTAGTCGCAATTCAATACAATTCATATTTAAAATTTCTCACGGTGCATCATATGATTACTTGTACTCCATGTTATTGTCCATGAACTCTATAATCGACAAATGAGATAGCTCGACAAACACAACCACTTCACTAGTAGGCAATTACTTCACTAATAGAATTTTCCAAAATATGAATGGTTAAATTTATTGAATTATTTATGATTAAGATTAGATTAATAGAATTCATAAGTTTTGAGGAGTAATTTTTTTTTATATCAAGTCATGTTAGTCATTTGTTTCAATTTTAACAATAAAATGATCTATTTATAGCAAAATTATAATCGAAAGATTAAATTATAACTTTAAAAAGATATTCCATTTTAATCAAACACACAATCAACTGGCTTAACTACAAAATAAGTGCCCAAACTATACATTATTTTTGCTTTGGACACTAAAATTTTTTGGTCAAAATAGATGTCTAAAGTTTACTCCATGCACATTCTCAAGTAACGATCGTTAAAAAATTAAGAAAAAATAGGCACCTAAAATTATAAAAGTTACAATTTGAGCACTTATTTTTCAATTTTTTAAAGCTGATACTTGAAAATGGTCATAGAGTAAATTTTACACTTATTTTGATTAAACAGAGATATTACATTCTCACACTCAGATTTAAACTCATACAAAATGAGATAATATGAACATCCTTAAACACTAAACCAATTAGTAAATCTCAAATTTAGACACTTATTAGACAAAAAACTTCGACACATAAATAAAAAATATAATTTAGATACTTATTCGTAATTAAGCCAAGTTAAATTTAGGAATTTGGAAGTGAAGTGCTTTGTGGGCCCCTCTTCAATTTTTCTTTTGTGTCGGCCCTTATTCTCTTCTAAAACCGTCGAGGAGAGGTACTGTTGTTTTCACGTGTCGCTAAACGGATGCTTCCTACTACATTTTCGGAGGCACCATCAGCATCTTTTCTACTTCCTTGTATTAAGGATAAAGATAAGATGAGATAATTTTTATCTCATTCAAATCCATGAGATAACTTTTAGTCAAATCTCATTCAAATCCTATCTTATCATATCTCTATATCAATCTTATATTGTTTTTAAATATTTGATTTGTATTTAATATTTGATTTCCCTTATCTTTGTATATTCATTTGTAAGCCTATACATAGGTCAATTATAAACATTATCAACTATCAAATATACAAATCCTTTACATGATAACCAGAGCCAAGTAGAATTTCTCTACTCATTTCCCCCCTCTCTTTCCCGTTCTTCTTTAAACTGGATCTCTTTTCATGGCTTCTTCTTTTACTTCTAATGATATTGTGCATCTGAGTGCACCGACCAACTTCCCAATCAAACTTACGTTTGCTAACTTTCTTGTTTGGCATCGCCAAGTGGATACTACTTGTATTGGTTTTGAGCTACTCGATTATATTAATGGTTCAAAGCCTGCTCCATCTAAGTTTACCGATGCTGCGACAATAATTACTAATCCTGAATATATATGATGGTATCGCCAGGATCAAATTCTTATCGGTGCTCTTCTTGGCAGTTGTGATGATCAAATTCAACCACTTATTTCATCCGCTATCACCGCCAAAATTGCATGGAATACTCTAGTTGCAAGTTATGTTCAATCATCTCCCGACCGCATCCTTGCTCTCAAGTCCAAATTGGCTCGCAATCTGCGTGGTTCCAAGTCTATCGCTGACTACATGAAAGACATGCATAATATTACCTCGGATCTTGCCTTGGCAAACTGTCATGTCTCTAATGCAGATCTCTTGATTTTTATTGTCAATCAATTCGGTGATGATTATCATCCAATTATTGTTGCCTTTCGTGTACGAAATACATCGACATCCATGCTTGAGTTGTCTGAGATCTTAACTGATCATGAGAAACTTCTACAAGAATTTGACCAAGCTACACCTCTTGTCACGACATATTCTGTGCAGGGGGCTAATTCAAATCATGGTTATTCCACCAACTATTCTCGAGGGAATGGTGGTCGTTCTAGCAATTCATTTTCTGGTGGCGATCGTAGTTCTGTTCTTCAATCTAGACATTCTAGATGACAAGATATTGTGTGCAAGTTTTGTAATTTTCCAGGGCATGTTGTTCGAGATTGTCATAAGCTTGTTCGGTTCCTTCACAACAACTTCGATCAATAGCCACCATCTGATTCACTGGTTGTTAACACTGCTACTGATCTTTCATCATCTGATCTGACTCTTTAGATGTTTGATAGTTGTGTCTTACAGTACACCACAATGAGCACTGCGTTTTTTCAGGATATCTCATCTTATGATGATCCTGATACAGTTCATGTGGGTAATGGTAACTCTCTACCTATATCTCATATTGGCCGGTGCACTATTCCCACGACTACCAAGCTTCTTTCTCTCACAAATGTCTTATGTGTTCCTCAGTTAAATACAAATTTGGTGTCAGTTTCTAAATTATGTCAGACTAATCATGTGTCTGTTGAATTCTTTGACTCTTATTTTCCTGTTAAGGATCGACCCACGAGAATTCTCCTTCTTCGAGGCAATAAATTTGGTGGTGTCTACTATGCTCTGCGGTCCTTTTATTCCCAAGTCAACTCAGTCAATTGCTTGCTCGTGCATCAGCTGCATCACAAGTTTGGTCATCCTTCCGATAAAGTCTTAGCCTTTAGATTACGCACTTGTAATATATCATATGACCCAACTAGTTTGACGAACTATCATTGTACTTCATGTCTTATTAATAAGAGTCATAAACTGCCATTTGGTCAAAATACTATGTCAAGCTCTCGTCCTCTTGAATTTCTTGACTCTGATGTTTGGAGCACTAAACATGTGTCTTATGATGGATATTCATACTATGTAGTGTTTTTTTGATCATTTTACCAAATATATCTTGCTATACCCGATGAAAAAGAAATCTGATGTTGCGGCAATATTTTCTCAATTTAAAAGGCTTGTTGAAAGTTTTTTTCATCAGACCTGTGTGTCTCTATTGTCTGATAATGGAGGTGAGTTTGTTAAGCTCTTGCCCATTTTAAATTTGGGCGGTATTTCCCACTTTACTTCACCACCTCATACTCCGAAACACAATGGGACTGCTGAACGGAGACATCGTTACATAATGGAGATTGGACTCTCTCTACTTCACTTTGCATCCCTCTCAACAGAGTATTGGCCGCATGCTTTTTAGGTAGCTGCTTATATTATTAATCGGATGCCAACACCGATACTGGTAATATATCGTCTTACCTTCTCCTTCATCAACAACCACCAAACTATGACAAGCTTCAACCATTCGAATGCTTGTACTTTCCTTGGCTGAGACCATACATGACACATAAACTTGAGCCACAGTCCGTTGAATGTGTTTTTTCCTTGGATACTTTATGATTCAATCTACTTATAAATACCTGGAGTCAACCACTAATAGAATCTATGTCTCTCGCCATGTTCGATTTGTTCCTCGCATCTTCCTTTTTGCTACACGGCGTGTCCTCCCTATGCCAAAGCAACCAGATGTTTCATTGCCTACTATGCCACGACAACCTAATGTTTTATTGCCTACTATGCCACGACAATCTGATACTTCATTGCCTCCTATGCCATGATAACATGATGCTTTATTGTTTGATATGTCACGGCAACCTAATAATTCCATTGCCACACTAATTCCCTTGGGTAACCTGCCATAACAACCTGATGATTCCATTGCCACATTAGTTCCCTTGACTGATCTACCACAACAAACTATCGCCCATAACTTGCCACAACAAGCTATCTCCCCTAACTTGCCACAACATGATCCTCTGCAACAGGGGATTCACCGGCCAAATCCGAGGTACTTTGGTTCTTCATTTGTTAATACTACTACATGTCATCCTTTGCCTTCCACAATAGAGCCAAATACTGTTACTCAAGCTCTCAAAGACCCACTATAGTGACAAGCCATGGATGATGAGTTTAATGCCTTGCTACACAACCAAACATGGGATCTTGTTCCATGGTCTACACAATCTATCGTAGGGTGCAAATGGGTATTCTGTGTGAAACGGCATGCTGATGGCTCTATTGATCGCTACAAGGCTTGACTGGTAACGAAAGGGTACTCTTAAGAAGTTGGTCGTGACTACTTTGAGACCTTTAGTCTTGTGATGAAACCTGTTACGGTGCGTATTATTTTCACTCTTGTCCTTCATCATGCACAACCTATCAAGCAAATTGACATTAATAATGCCTTCTTAAATTTCACCTTATATGAGGAAGTCTATCTAGAACAACCTCTGGGGTATGTTGATTCTACTCACCCATCTCATATTTATCGGTTGCGTAAAGCCTTGTATGGACTCAAACAAGCCCCGAGGGCATAGTATATTGAACTCTCTCAATTTCTCATTTACTTTGGTTTTATGAAATTAAAGGCCGATGCCTCTCACTTCATCTATAATGCAAAGAGAGTTATTTTATACTTTCTAGTCTACGTGGATGATATTGTGCTTACTAGTAATAACACTGTTTTTATTGCTCATTTCACCAACTTATTATCTACGAAGTTTGCTTTGAAGGATATAGGCTTACTCAGCCATTTTCTTGGCATTTAGGCTATTTCTACTCCTACTGGGTTGTTTTCATCTCAGGCGCAATATATCTCTGACATCTTGACTCAGTTTCAGGTGGAAAATGCCAAGGTAATTTCCACACCTATGTCCTCTTCCGACAAGCTACCTCCACTGAATCCATCCATGGTATTTGATATTTTTGGGTATCGTTGATTACTTGGTCTCCTTCAGTATCTCATACTTACTCATCTGAATATTTCTTTTACCGTGAATCGTCTGTCGCAATACATGCATGGTCCTTCACTTGCACATTGGACAGCAGCTAAGCGCATCATGTGTTATCTCAAAGGAACATTATGCCATGACATTATTTTTCTTTCGGCATCTTCCCTTCATCTCACTGCCTTTGCTGATGCAGACTGGGAAGGATCCTCTACGGACAGTCGATCTACTACTGGATATGCTATTTATTTTGGATCTAATCATATTTGTTGGAAGTCAGCTCATCAGAAAACTATTTCTCGTTCCTCCACAAAAGCTGAATATCGTGTCGTGGAAAATGCAACTACCGAAGTGCTTTGGGTTCAACATCTTCTTCAAGAAATTATCGTGGCATTACCAAAACCACCATCTCTCTTCTGCGACAATCTCAATGCCACATATGTTTGCAAAAATCCAATTTTTCATTCTCGTATGAAACATCTTGCCCTTGATTACTTCTTTGTTCATGACTTAGTTGCAGCGGGTTCCCTACTTGTTCAACATATTCCCTCCAAAGTTCAGATTGCGGACACACTCCAAATCGCTTGGTCGTAATCTCTTCATTCATTTTTCGTCCAAGATTAGAGTCTCTGATGGATCCTCTATCTTGCGGGGGCGTATTAAGGATAAAGATAAGATGAGATAACTTTTATCTCATTCAAATCCATGAGATAACTTTTAGTCAAATTTCATTCAAATTCTATCCTATCTTATCTTATCTTATCTCTATCTCTATCTCAATCTTATCTTGTATTTAAATATTTGATTTGTATTTAATATTTGATTTTCCTTATCCTTGTATATTCATTTGTAAGCCTATATATAGGTCAATTGTAAACATTATCAACTATCAAATATACAAATCCTTTACGCCTTGTACATTCTTCAACTTATTTCTTTTTTGGTAATACAGAACAAAGAAAGTTATGGGAAGCTAACTAGCACTTTCATCTCGTACAAGCTCAACCACTTCTACTGGAGCCAACTGAAACACAGAACCGCCTAGTGGTTTGGCGCGGCTCATTGCCGCGAGTCGATATGCTACCAGGTTCCTTTCTCGTGAGATATGATGGACTTCTACATTCCAGTTTCTATCAACCAACTCCAGCAATGCAGCGATCAGGCCACTACCTGCCAAGGCATTCGATATGCCATCAAAGATGCGAACAACCTCAGTGTTATCGGTTTCCATAATTACCCTTCTATAACCACCATTCCAAGCATGTACTAGAACATCGTGGGCAGCCCATAACTCAGCAGTGAGGACAGAGCAGATTCTTCAACTTTATTTCTTGTCATAACTATTAAATCTCGTTTCAACTATGATTATAATGCTCATTTATATAATTAGTCTACGCACACCGTTACCCATCACTACATGCTATTAATTTCTTAATAATTTAAAAATATTAAAAAAATCTTAAGAATTCGAAGATTAGTTCCTAGAACTAACATTGTCACCGCTATTGCTTGAAAATCTAGAAAATAGCAGCGGGTATGAAGAAATCGTGACCGAAGAATGCATCGGGTAATGATTTGTCCGGGTGCATGGATTTCGTCTAATATTTTTGTCAGGATTCATATTTGACACCTCTGAGAATTTTTATAAATAAAACTTTTTAACATATGTGAAATTCAAACAATTTTTACTCGAATAATAATGATTTCTTCTTAAAAAAGAAAGGTTATTCAACTCAAATTTTAATTTTATTTTAAAATATGATAATTGTATGTAAGTCCTTGAGATTTTTAATAATTATTTAAAAATCATTAAAAATTAATGGTATACAGTATTAGTGGTGTGCGTCGCTCGTTTTAGACACATTCTTTTATTAATAAATAAATGATTATATAATATCTTTATTTTTATAGGTGGGACAAAACCTAATATTATCATATTCGTCTTGTTCTCTCAATGAGTAATCTTAGTAAAAAAGAGGATGTTTATTTTAAGAAATTTAGGTTCGAGCAGCTTTGTCTGCAAATTATCCGTGCCTTATTATAAAACTAAAAAATACAAATAAATACTACATTGTAATCACGGCTATTAAAAATATTCCAAGTGAATTTCATTAGTGATCTTTAAATATTTTAATGAAAATACGTAAAGAATTTTTTAGGCTTTCTTTTTTTTAACTCTGAAATTATTTGGATTTTGATCATTATAATATTTTAAGTATTTACAAATAATTAGTAATGAACACATTAATAATTATATTTTTTCTAATTAAACAAATAAATCCGAATAAATATATTCATTAACATAATACATAAATTAAAAATACATAAATATTATTCATTGAATTATGGATTTTACTATATGCAATCTTAAAGAGCTATTAGTAAGAATTAGTAAAATCTATATTATTAATGCTTATTTTGTTTTGCAATGGTACATTCTTAAAAAACTGTATTCCATTAATTTAGGGCATTAAATGTAATTAAACCCTAACCTCTAAAATCATAAACCTAAAATATTAAACCATAAAACCATTAGCTTTAAACAATTTTAGATGAATATTAATTACATTAAATACACTAAATTAATTAAATACAATTTTTAAAAATATAATTAATTACATTATAATAAATTTTATTGAAAAATAAAATAAACATTAATAAAATCACATCCTATTGTCCTAACAAAAGCAAAAGCTCTGCGGCAGTTTAAAGCATTTTGATTTTCCACGATAGTGCTCGACATCATTTTACAAATGTTTTTAGTGGATTTTCCATTTTTACGGCTTTAACCCGTTCTTCAATCGGTATTATGGTATGTTGATGATTGTAGAAAAAAACAACATGACATATGTTTTATTTTAGGATAATTGAAAGTATGTCATGCTTAGATAATGTTTTGAAGAAGTTCTAATGTAGATGGCATTGACAATAAAAGTTTTTGCAAGATTGTTGGAATTTTTTGGTGAAGAAGACATTTCATCTCATGTCATTACTCAGAGGTAATTATGTTAGAATTAAACCATAACTAAATATAAAATCTAAACACAGGATCTATCATGTCAAATCATCAAGAACAATAAACTGAATGAACTGAATTGCGGAAGCGTACCTGAATTAATCGATAGACTGAAAACCTTGAATCATGATGTTGAAATCCAAATCTTTGGTATTGATCTTCCAAGAAGATAGGTTTTCTTTTGACGTAAAACTCTCTGACGGGGAAGGAGAGAAAAACAAGTTAACCTATTTCTTGGGGACCACTACCTCTTTATATAGTTGATTTAATAATCAACTATTAAGTATTTATAACTCTGCCCCTCATCGAATTATAAATACATCTTATGGTATCTACACTTTTATTTCCATGACATTTTAATACCCATGACACGCCTAACATAATTGGTCACTTAATTTTGTGTCATACTTTAAAATAGCAATATACATTATACATATGTGCCCACTATTACGGATTTTAATCCAACAATCTCCCACTTGGGCAACATATGTTTCCTGACAAATGTATAACCTTATGAGCTCAAAAATTTGCTATTATATAATAGGTATTCTGTAACAATCTCGTCCATCAACTATATCCATATAGGATCAAAGCAGCCTTTGTCGTATCAATCATGACAAGACCCATCAATGGTCACGTATACAAATATAGTCAAATGACATAGATCAATCATAGACGCGTAGCATGGAAAATTACATGAAATGTGAACCAAACATGTCTATTTCCAACTGGTCCTCCTAAACCTTAGCGAGATCAAACTTTACTGAATTCAGAGTGTGCATAAACTAAAAGAACTTTATTTCTGCAGAAAATAATCTTAAAATATCCTTAAACTGAAGTAACCGAAATTATGTCTAAAACAAATGGGCATTTTTCAAAATTACAAACTCCCACTAAAACTAAATATCCTTAAATAACATTACACCCACATGAGTAGTGTGCTCATGAAAGACCTAGGGTGTCAGTTTCTTAATAAGCGCGCAATTATGGAGTTTGTACCAGCATGCTCTATAGACACACAACCACTCTGAATTTTCTTTAACAACTAGGAACTTAATATTTATGTGCTTTAAATTTAAAGTGTTCCTATTGTTTATAGAATAAATGAATGCATATTTATTGTCACAAAATAACCGAAGAGGTCTTTCTATTCAATCTATAATTAGCAGCCCATGTGACAAAATTCTTTTGCATCATCAATATTCTAATAGAATCAAGTGTCTTTTTCAAACTTGATGATCTCTAATTTTTACCATGTTTGTGATTTTTTTTGGATATTAAAATATGTGAGCATGTTTTTTTTGTTCTCTAAAGATATTTCCCATAACCCTATTGGCTGCTATTCAATGGTTCAAACTAGAATTGCTTAAATATTTGTCTAACATTCTAACAATGTACTTTAATAATTACGCTTTATTAATATCCGAACGATTATTTTACATACATTGAGCATAAATTAAATTCTCAATAGATTATGCACTTGGAATCTTTTGTTTTTTTTTAAATTTCAAGGTTACTTTTAGGGCATTGAGTAAGACTAAATTTGTCTTCTTTAGTAGTAAATATAGTATCTAACTTGGTTTATTAATCTAACTCAAAATAAAAAGTATATAGAATAAATAAAAACCAAATTTATCTATTAAAACCAAATGAGATAAACAAAATAAAAATTTATAACACAAATTTCGTTAATAAAGAGTCCAACTTAAGCTCATAGATGAATTTAAGATCTAATTTACATATCATTGATTT
This sequence comes from Hibiscus mutabilis, assembly GCA_019671005.1. NCBI lineage: Eukaryota > Viridiplantae > Streptophyta > Magnoliopsida > Malvales > Malvaceae > Hibiscus > Hibiscus mutabilis. The sequence goes on along the minus strand of CM033717.1, from coordinate 17,108,051 downwards.
TGTATCATTAGACACAAATCTATGATTGTACCATATAATTTGTTTCTTCAATGTCACCATTGAAAAACACAAGCGTAACATCCATCTTATGTAGCTCAAGATTAAAATAAGCAATAATTTCGTCATGATTATCTTAAAAGATTCTTTCAATAAAACTTGAGAGAAAGTCTCCACAAAATCAATGTCTTTTTTAGATTTTTTATATCCTTTAGATTTTTTTTTTTGCCTTTTTATACTTGTCCACATTATCATTTGCATCTATTCTAATAGAATCAAAGTGATTACATAAACTTGATGATCTCTAACTTACCATAACCCGATATGTGAGCATGTAATTTTTGTTCTCTAAAGATATTTCATAACCCTATTGGCTGCTATTCAATGGTTCAAACTAGAATTGTTTAAATATTTGTCTAACATTCTAACAATGTACGCAATATCCGAACGCATACATACTTGAGCATAAGTTAAATTCTCAATAGATTATGCACTTGGAATCTTTTGTATTTTTTTTAAAATTTCAAGGTTACTTTTAGGGCATTGAGTAAGACTAAATTTGTCTTCTTTAGTAATATGAGTTATCACTTGGTTTACTCCCCTTTGAACTTGTAGTATATAGAATTGTCAACCAAATTTATCTCAAAACCAAATGAGATAAACAATATGAAATTTATAATTTCGTTAATGAGAGTCCAACTTAAACTCATAGATGAATTTCTCTAATTTACATATCATTGATTTTGTATCATTAGACACAAATATATGATTGTACCATATAATTTGTTTCTTCAATGTCACCATTGAAAAACACAAGCGTAACATCCATCTTATGTAGCTCAAGATTAAAATAAGCAATAAGCGTCATGATTATCTTAAAAGATTCTTTCAATAAAACTTGAGAGAAAGTCTCCACAAAATCAATGTCTTCTTTTAGAGTATATCCTTTAGATACAAGACATGCCTTATACTTGTCCACATTATCATTTGCATCCCTCTTGGTTTTAAATATCCATTTACAACCAATTGGTTTGCACATTCACATAATGAGACAAGTTCCGAAACTTTATTGTCTTGCATAAAATTATACTCTTCTTGAATGACATCAATCCACTTTTGAGAGTCAGAACTTTTATGATTTGATAAAAAATGATTGAATCATTTTCTATCATTCCATTATTATCCTTATTTTCTTGAATAAATACAAAGTAATAATCTAGAATAGTATTTCTCCTTCCTCTCGTGAATATCTTTAATGACACTTATTTTTTTTAAGGTTGTTGAGTTTGTTCTTCTGAAACAATTACCTTATCTTGAATGAGAGTTGTTCAACATTGTTTTATCGAGGTACTTGATTCACTTCTTGATTAATGATAGGTGTAAAAACCTAAACATCATTAAAAGTGATAGTATGAATTAAATTATAATTCAATTCTTCCCTCAATAGCAATGTATCTAACCTTATTTCTCCCTCCAAACTCAACATCCTAAAAATGTTATAAATCTCTCCTTAAAATAATCCTTATTGTGGGATCATAAAATTTACAGCCCATGGATCACTCAAAATAACCGAAGTAGTTGCTCACTTTTGAAGTTTAATTTCTTCACATGTGTCCTAACTTATACAAAAGAATCAATACTTTGTAACTTATTGTTGTTTCTTTTGATTAGGACCTTTAGCAACTTTATTCTAATATATTTTTTATTGCCCTTAGTCTTAGAGACACTAACTAAATGAGCACTAACCGAATGAGTACTTTTACACTTATAATGCTTCAACTTTTCTTCCTCTTTAACACAATTAGAAATAAGCTCATTTAAAGTCTATTTCTCCTTTTGACAGTTGTAACTAATTTTTGAATTGGTTATACTATATAGGAAGAGGTACCAAAAACATAAGAACAAATAATTGTTAGAAAATTCGATCTTATGTGCCTTAAGTTTTGAAGCAATGTTAAATATTTTCATAATATACTCCCTCACATTTCCTTGATCTTTATACTTCATAGACATCAAGTAAGTCAAAAGTGATGTCATAACCTTAACATTTTTTAGTAAAATGTTTCTCAAATTTATCAAGGAAACCCTTAGTATGAGTAATATCTTTAGATTTGTGCTCCTAAAGAATTCTAGAATGTTGTACTTTATATTCATTAAACTCATGCAATTTGAACGAACTCACCTCTCAAAATCCCTTTCTATGGGTGCTTACCGCAGTGAGAGGTGCAAGTTATTCTTCCCTTAGTGCAAAGTCTGTGTTCATACAACCAAATGCTATATGTAAGTGTCTTTTCTATTCCTTGAAACTAGTTTCACTAAACATGAGCGTAGAATGTATTTAACAGATATTGTGACAGCAAAGATAAATTACCTAAATATAGAACAAAATAAGCAAATAAAATAAAAACAAGCCCACATAAATTTTCATAAGTAAACAAATAAATTCAAAATAATGGCTAGTTCCCCTCAAGATACCAAGCACAACATTAATATCAAGTCTTTGGACAATAATATTAACTGTAAGCGGTACTCTTGTTGTAGCAATCAAACATTGACAATAAACTATGTCAAACAATAGATTAATCTTTGGAGTAACGTATTGCTTACATAAAATACCTTATAATTGTCACACATTTATCGCCACAATTGTCGTTGCAATTTTGCCAAATATTAACTTTCCTTTGGGCCAATTAATAAACACATAAATTACAAAAACCAATAATTATCTTAATATTTTAAATAAACTAATCTACACAAAAGCGGTCACTTTGGTGACATTATGTTTCAATTAATCTATTAAAATATTAGACATCCGAAGCCAAAATATGAATTTAATTGCTTTAAAATATTTATCTTAATTTTATCTTTCAATCAAATTAAAAGATAACCAAAATAATAATAAATTTGAATAAAGGTAAACCTCATATCAAGATATCGGACACTCTATTAATATTTCATCTTTGGACAAAACATTAACTTGCAAGTGATATCTTGGTACAGTAATCAAACATTGATAATAAGAACATGTCAAACATAAATCTTCCATTGGGCCGATTTATTGCTCACATATAAAACTAAATAATTATCACATGTTTATTACCATAGTTGCACATGTAATAATGTTAATTATTAACCTTCCTTTGGGCTGATTAATACTAAAATAATCCGACTTACATGCACAAAACCTTCTATATATTAAAATAAAATAATTTCTACAATAGAGGTCACTTTGGTGACTTAATGCTTCAATTAATTTATCTTAAAATATATAACATAAATGTACCAATATCCAAATTTAAAATTATGTAACAGTCAAAACTGAAATTTCTGATAACACTTAAGTTTCCGAAATAACCCAAATAAAGTTGTCTATATGGGGCTATCAGAAATCGAAAAAACCGAAATCTTTGATTGTTTCTCAAAAAAAAAATCCTTAAGCATGCATTTATCAAAATAAAACTTGAATTCAAAACATTCAACCTTTAACTAAAAGCCAAAATTAGAAGTATCATACAAATGAGTAATACATATAATGATCACATGAAACTTTAATATATATATATATATTCGTAAAAACTTAACGATCAAAATTAAAATTCTTGATCAAACCAAATTGAATATATATCATTGCCAAACATATGTTCTATAATTCATAACAATAATAGCACGTGATCATAATCAAATAGAAAAATAAAATAATAATTCAAACCCAAATAATTGCTTACGATAAGAGCAACATACTTGAACCATTGTAATATATGATACTAACATACTTTAAAGGTAGCATATTGTAACTTTTCCTTTTCCAATTACAGTGAATGAATTAAACCAACTTTGTAATTGATAGACCTTTATCAATATAGTTCTAAGGCTATTCCAACATAAGGGAGAAACTGGGAGGCAATTCGAAACCATATTATAATATTACCACTAAAAGATTTAAATGCCCCAGTAACATAAATGTAACCCTAAAACAAAACTTGATGATTCAACAAAAGTTAAGAGCAAGTTAAAATACCCTTCCTTATCATAATACATAAAACCCTAAAAAAACTTAATCGATAAAGGAAACATAATCTACCGACATTGAAATTCAATGGCCCTTCACAGAATTTAGGGATAATTACGCAGAAAGCACAAAATTCTTAAAGTTTAAACTGTAATGATTAAAAAATATAATTCAAAATTGCTTTGGAATTGCACAAAAACACATAATGACGACATTGGTTATTAACGCCCTTTTCCTTTAAATCATCGCAAAAATAATTCAATTGAAAATTGAACCCTAAATATTAAGGGAAGGCAAACAAAGATTAGTGCGGCGCTTAACTAGAAAAATTAAAAGTTTACGATTGTGATCTTCCAGGAAAAAAAAACAATCGGTTCTCAATGATTCAATATGACGAGTCTCTGATGCCACTTGTTAGAATTAAACCATAACTAAATATAAAATCTAAACACAGGATCTATCATGTCAAATCATCAAGAACAATAAACTGAATGAACTGAATTGCGGAAGCGTACCTGAATTAATCAATAGACTGAAAACCTTGAATCATGATGTTGAAATCCAAATCTTTGGTATTGATCTTCCAAGAAGATAGGTTTTCTTTTGACGTAAAACTCTCTGACGGGGAAGGAGAGAAAAAACAAGTTAACCTATTTCTTGGGGACCACTACCTCTTTATATAGTTGATTTAATAATCAACTATTAAGTATTTATAACTCTGCCCCTCATCGAATTATAAATACATCTTATGGTATCTACACTTTTATTTCCATGACATTTTAATACCCATGACACGCCTAACATAATTGGTCACTTAATTTTGTGTCATACTTTAAAATAGCAATATACATTATACATATGTGCCCACTATTACGGATTTTAATCCAACAAATTATACTATCTGAACTCTTTACAGTGAACACTCCAAGTTTAAGCCACGGTGTTGAATCTTATGAACGTTGTTGACACTCGATTTTCACTCGGTTTTTTTTATTTCTTTATTCATTTTATTTTATAATATAATATAATACTTATAAATAAAAATCCATTTGTAAATAAAAAAGGTCCATTTATTAAAACCCACCTTAAAAATAATAAAAGGTATATTTTAAAAGCCCTAAAAAAATAAACCAATTGAGCCCAACTAATCCCTTTTTATCCTTTTATGTGCAGGTTTAACAAGGGCCGTCCGACCTAGGGCAAACAGATCAATGGTCCAGATTCAAGCAAAAAATGGGGGGGAAGGGGAGTTACCCGCCCCGCCACGCGCACAAGTTTGGCTCTCCCAACCCCCTGCATGTTCAAAGTAGCGACAGTCGTTGCCCTCCCTTGCCGCGAACGATGCCACGACAGCCGTTCCCTTATTGTATTAGGCCTGGTTACGAACAAAAATTGGGGATTTTATCTCCTGAATTTCCTTGTAATTCAAGGTTTTGAAACCCTATAAACCCTCCCTTCCCTCATTGTAATGGACGAACAAAGACACCAAGAAAAATCCGAAAATTGATAGAAAAGTCTGGAAAAGCAAGTGTAATCAGCAGCATTTTTTTGGTTTGAATTTGTGGAACAAGAAGCAAGCAATTCGTCTCCTCGTCGGTATATTTTTCTTCTATTTTTATTTTTGAATTATTTGTTTATTTGATTGATGTTCTTGCATTGTTTATCTAAAGGAAGTAATGGTCTTTAACTTGGATTTTTGTTCGATTTAAAATTCAATTTTTGGGTGTTTTATGGAGCTGTTTTGTTGAAAAAATAATAAAAGGAGGAGCCACCGCTGACAAGCGGCGGACGACACGGTGGTCCTTCTCTTTGTTCTTCATTTTTGGCTCTTATCAAGAACACTTTTGGTTTTCAAAAAAGGTTTGTTTGATCCATTTAATTCTAAAAAGAAGAAAGGATTGTGTTTGTAGAAAAAATGGCTTTTATACTTAAAACCTTTTGTGCCAATTTCCTTCATTAAAACCACTTTTTTAAAACCTTCTTTAAATCTGAAAATTAAGTTTCGAAAACTCACAAAATAGTCATTAAATTACCACAACCTTATTCTGGTTTCTTCCAATTTTGGTCATTCATTTAAAAAAAAAGAAAAAAAGAGAATTTTTTTAAAAATAAACAAGTAATTTGAGAATTTTTATTTGAAATAATAAAGCATGGTTTTTTTTCAAAAAATAAAAATAAAAATAAAAATAAAGAAAGACTTTAAATCATAAAAAGAAAACGACTTTTTCAAATACAAGTAATAAAAGTTTTAAAACAAAACAAAAATATAAAAAAGGTTTTAAAACATAAAAAAAAATGTTTTAAGCTTTGTAAATATTGTTTCCTTGTCTTTTCGCTTTAGAATTAAGTTGACCTTTGGAATAGGTCCTTCAAAATATGCTTAATAAAACTCAAACCCCTAAATAGTTAAAATCTTTAGACTACTTTAGGATTAATAAATGTTAAATTAGAATAAATAAAATTTTCAACGCACTTAACATTTCTTTGTTTGTTTGTTAAAAAGAGAAATTAATTTAATGCGGTGTCTTACTAAACGAAAATGACGGGTTAGCGCCATGAGTGTTGGCGGTGATTGGAGTTCATTTTCGAATAGTAAGGCCGTTAAAATATAATTAAACTTATGGATGGACAATTAATTTAAACTGTAATTGAATTCGCTAAATTCGACTTTTAAAACTTTCTTTAATCGACAATTTACCAGTTTTTGGGCGTCGTGGGGGTGCTAACCCTTCCCCACGCGTAATCGACTCTCGAACCCGTTTTTGTGTTTTCACAGACTGAAAATTTTGTTTTAATAAAATAAAATGCTTTTATTAAAATAACCATTTTAAGGTGATCCAATCACACCTTTTTAAAGATTGGTGACGACTCCGTTGTTTTTGAGTTTTTTAATGTCGAGACCACTTTTTTGAAAAAAAAAGGTTGCGACAGCTTGGCGACTCTGTTGGGGACAATTTTTTTATTGTTTTTTTACAAAAAAAAGTCAGACCACAAGTCGATTACGCCTTGTTTTAGAATTCGAATTTTGCGAACTCACTTAAAGTTTAAATTAATTGTCCATCCATAAATTTAATTTCATTTTATGCATTTAAGTTGTGTTTCCAAGCTCTAAACCCGAGCTTTGTTTCGTTCATTTAAGCGGGGGGAAAACGCTTTGCTCATGTCAGAATATTGATTCTCCATATGAGCCTAGCAAGTACCTTCGGGACTTACGTGACTATTGTCTTCGTAAGGATATTGATCCTTTGTGAAGACGTAGGGAGTGAGTCCTCCTGAGTTGAACTTGATTCGTTCGAAGATTATAATGGGTGAGAATCAAGAGCCTTGCTACCCTTAGTAGGGGACAACAAGGACAGCTCGGGTACCCTTTTAGAACCGAACCATGTGTGAGAATTTAGCAAGCCCACCATAATAGAGCCATATGGAGAACCTTAGATCATTAGTTTGGTCAAAATAATTTTGTAGGGATAATCCGTGGAGACATGTCCTGGGGTATTGGAATGTGCTGCCCATAATTATTCATACAATGAAACTATTTTGGATCTCTATCTTTTTCTTTCGCTAATCTTTCCCTCTCCTTCTTGTTGTTTTACATGTTCATACTTGCAACATTATTCCATATATAAAAGGGGTTGATTCTCGAAACCTTGGCTCAATTGGAAAAGCTCTATCATGGATGAGAGGTATCTAAAGAGCGATGATGAGAATGCAAGGGTACGACACTAGTCTGAGGTTAACCAACGAACATCTGGAGATAGTCTGACAGCTGATCACAAGATAAAAATGACAGAGTACGCCCATGTCAGTGTTAAACAGAACGCCACACATAAGTTACAGGAAATCTAGGACCACTTTGACTACGAAACCCAACAGTTGTTCAATGAAACTTATGGGGATATAGCCTACCTTCTGTATGTAAAGGTGGATGAGCCACTTCTAAAAGCCCTGGTTCAGTTTTGGAATCCGGGATACTGTTGCTTTACATTCAACGAAAAAGACATGATGCCCACATTTGAGGAGTACTTAGCCTTGTTCAATTTACGCAGAGTGAAAAAAATAGGGTCTATGCCAAGCCTGCTAAAAACAAAAACCCACACACAAGGCTTCAAACTTTTGCTGGCATGAGTGAAGGTTGGGTTAAAGGGTTGATACGGAAGAGAGGATGCAGCTTTAATTTCCCTTGGTCAAGCATTCGAAAGATAGTCCATGTTCACCCGGATAAAGGAAAAAAAGTCGACCTCTTAGCAATTGCAATTTACATCTTGGTTATTTTTTCAAAGGTCTTGGGAAATATTGACGTGGCCTTGTTAGATTTCTTTGAGCAGCTCAAGAGGGAAGTCCATCCAGTGCCTGCTATGTTAGCAGAAACTTTTATTTCTTTGAATGCATGCCGAAAGGTAGAAGGAGTGCACTTTGGTGGATGTGCCCCTTTACTCCAGGTTTGGGCCCTTAGCCATTTTTGGAAATGCCCAACTCTGACTTTATCTAATGTGTTCTCTCCAAATTTCTCTCCTCTCCAAGAATTTTTAGCAAATGGGTAGATATCTTCAAGGATCACTAGGATCATGACATCAAATGGAGGGTACCATGGATGTGCCATGCTAAGGTTTTTGTACAAGTGCGGAGACTTTAATTACCTGATGTTTTTAGGCTTATGGGGTGGAATTGGGTGTGCTCCTTTGCTGGTGTCATGACAGTATGGCTCCCGACAGTTTGTTCCTTTTACTATAGATCTCAGTTCATCTGAGTTCGAGTTTCAAGGTGAATTCAGGCGGAAGGTGCAAACTATCAGTGATTCGTGGAACAATTGCTATTATATGAAATTAGAGTTCGACAATCATTGCATGTTCATCTCCGATTATGATATTTGGAGACACACAAGAGTAAATGACAAAGTCATACCACCTACACCTAGATAGGCCAAGACTTTGGAAGAACACCTGAAAATGGTCCCTTCGGAAGATGATATTCTGAGAGAGGAGTTGAGGAGAGCCAAGTTGGAGATAGAGGCCTTGCGAGAGCAGAACCAGCGAGACAAGTTTGAATCAAGCCTTGATGTTGAAAAGCACAAGAGAGAAACAAATCGGGCAATAAAGCTGTATCATGATTTAGAAAAGATGTATGAGGTCCAGAAGGATGATTTCCTCAAGTTCCAGACCACGGTTCAGAATGCCGATTTAAGAAAGAGCCTAAAACAGTGGAAGTAAGAAATTAAACAGGCTGTGAGCAAAGAGAGAGAGTATGGCAGACGAGAAACTGAGAAATACAAGAGGGCACTTGTTGAAGAAAGGAAGAAGAGAAAACAAACAACTAAAAATGAGAATGGCAAGCGGGTCCTTCAGAAGGAAAATGAGAGTATGGTCGCGTGGAAGAGAAAGGCCCATGATAACAGAATCTATTTGTTGGATTCACATGCAGCATATGATGAGACCATTAAGAAGCTGAAACAAATCTAGATATTCATTGACGAGTTGCAAGCCAAGGTAAATGATTTGAATCATTCTTTATATGAGCTTCAAAACGATTACACCAACACTGAGCTCCAGGTCAGCTTGAGCGAGAATGGCTCTTTGAGAGAACAAGTGGAAGAAATGGATGGCATTATTCAGGAATAAAAAATGAAGATCTTGGTTCTTGAGGATATAGTTTACGGAGGTAATGACTACTGGTTTACTCATCTTAGAGACAAAACACGAAGGTTCCAAAAACGGGATGAGTTCGATAGGACTGTTATGACCCAGGTACAAGACGTGGCTCGACATGTGATGATGTTAGCCACTGAAGCTGCAGCTCTTCGTCAGTACGTTAAGCCAGTAGGAGAAGTGGGACCAATACTTATGTGGCTCATTGAAGAAGTCAATGAGTTATGAGTTCGTGCCGAGAAATATTTGTGAAAGATGTGAAAATTTGATGTAATAAGGACCTCTCGTATTCAATAAAAAATTGATTCTTAAGCAAATGTTTTATGGAATTAATGACCTTTCGCTTGCATTCATGCATTTGCATTGCATTTTTCTTTTGTGTTTTGCTAGTTTTCTTTGCATTTGTTTGTTTATGTTTTTGCATACATTCATAACATGATAAGAAACTAACTTAAATAAAAAACATGACAGAACATTCAAAATAGCCAAAACAACACATAAGTATGGTACCTAATCCAAAACCAAAGAAATGGAAGACAGGGTAACAACTTTGGAAGCTAATCACCAAAGCACTCAGGACAGATTGGACAAGATAGAAATTGACTTGAAGCAACATATTGAGTTGGCTCACCAAAAACGGTTAGCTCAATCGCAGCCATGCTAGGGTTCTAGGATCCAAATGCATTAGAAGCTGGTGGAGAGACCGATACATTGCCAAAATTCCAGAGGATGGCCTTTGCCTATCCGGGTATACAAAAGGAGGCTCCTTCTCCCAAAGTCTAGATTTCACTCCACTTTGCTGAGTCTTCAGCCCGAAATGAAATGAAGTTTAATTCTGAAGAGGTCCACAATCATGAGATATCTGGCCTTGATGAGATTGCCGATAAAGCTAAAGCCGAAAAGAAATGGGAAGATCGCTATGAGAAGTTGGAAGGAATGATCAAGTCTTTTCAAGAAAGAATTATACATGGTGGCGCAGATGCCAAAGACCTGAGCCTGGTGACAGACTTGGTGGTGCCTTCAAAATTTAAGATTCCAAATTTTGAGAAGTACAATGGAACCACATGTACTTCAGCACATCTAACCATGTACTGCAGGAAAATGTCAATGTATCTAGATAATGAGAAACTGCTTACTCATTGCTTCCAAGACAGTTTAGGAGGGTCAGTTGCACGCTGGTACACGCAGTTAAGCTGGGTCAACATCATATCATAGAAGGATTTGTCAAGAGTATTAAACGAGTAGTATAAGCACGTCACCGACATGGTCCCTAACAGGCTTATCCTACAGGGGATGGAATAGAGGCATAATGAGAGCTTTCACCAATACGCCCAGAAGTGGCGTGATGTAGCTGCTTAGGTCCAGCCACTATTGTTAGAGAATGAAATCACCCCGATATTTGTAGAGACTTTCAAGGGTGCTTTCTATGATCGTATAATCAACCACACGACCAAGAGCTTTGCTGATATGCTAATGAATGAGGAATTGATCCTAGCTGTTGTCAAGAGTGAGAAACTTGATGGAGGAGAAACTAAGAAGCCATACAAGAAGAAGGATAACGAGATCAGAATGACTAATGTTTACAATCCCAACCATTCAAAATGGGATGGTCCTTAGCAAGCCAGCTACTCAGAATACAAATTCGATGGCCTCGAATCCACCGAGAGATGAGCGAAAGTATCAGGGGAACAAGAAACCCTACTTTTCTCCTATTCCCATGGCATATGCTGAATTATTTTCTAAGTGGTGGAAGCACGGATGGTGCTACCACGACATGTTCCTCTTTTCTCTCCCCCATACCCTTCATGGTACGATGAGAAGACATAGTGTGAATACCATGTTGGAAATAGGGGGCATACCATCGAGAACTGCACCGCCTTCAAGAGGGTTATGGATGACTTGTGAACATTGCGCATGTTATCTTTTGATACATATGACGGGAAAGATAACCCATTGCCTAATTACCAAAAGGCATGAGTAAATGCTGTGAAAGAGGAGGACAAGAGGATTAAGAGAAATGAGGAAGTTAGAGCATCCATGGCGTGGGTATGGGCCCAAATAGTTGAGGCTAAATTATTGAAAAAGAAAACAAGGAATTTGAAAGAAGGTGGTGAACTCTTCTGCGAGTATCACCAAGAAGGGGGCATAAAATTCAACATTGTATTGAATTTAAAGAGTTGGTTCAAAAGAAGACGGACAGTAAGGAACTAGAGTTTTTTTAAGAAGAGAGAAGAAAACCATACGCTGTATGTATGTGCTATAGATGAAACTCTCGCCAAGAGGAACTACGCGGGAATGAGCAATCTTCTATGTGATGATCCTCTCCACATATCATGCAGAATAGGGTTAATGCCTTCATTTCTTGGACCTCATTGCTCTTTTGCAAGGTTCTCACCATGGTAGTAAGGTTGGAAATTTCAGCGTGGATGGACGTGAACTCATCTATCTATAATTTCCCTCTAGTTTTAGTACCGGTCCCAAGTTTGGCAATAGGATATTCAAGGTTATTGATTGAAATCCTCTCAAGAATGCCAACTGTCCCTGTGTAGCTTTGTCAAGTAATGAACCATTTGCCGAAACATCAACAACTGTTCTGGTTTGCGCATTAAGTATATTGTAAAAGGTCTCTATTTGGGTCTATTTTGGGAATCTATGCATTGGGCATTGCCTCAATAGGTCTTTATATCTCTCCTAGGCATCATATAGGGTCTCATCGTCAGCCTACCTAAATGTGATGATCTCACCCCTCGGCTTGGCAGTGAGTCTAGGTGGCTGGAATCGTAGCAAAAACATCTGGCATAGATCTCCCCATGAGGTGACAGAACCCAATGGCGAAGAACTTAGCCACGTTTTTGCTCTATCTCTCAAGGAAAATGTAAACAAATTCAGTTTCACTATATCCTCCGATACTCCAGGCTATTGAAATAGCTGGCAAACTTCTATGAATTGCTTCAAGTGTTGCCTCGGATCTTTAGTAGATGCTCCATCAAATTGTCCTACATTCAAAAACGTTTGTATCATTACCGATTTAAGTTTAAAATTCGGTGTATTTACCTCCGGACTAATTAGTCATGGCATCAAATTGTCAATGCTTAGTCCTGAGCGTTCTCTAATAGGTCTCTTTTCCTCTACATTAACAGCTGGGGCAATCGGAGCTGGCGGTATCCTATTGTTATTGGGCAGATTTTTATCGTTGTTTAACACACCATTTCCTCTATTGCCTTGTTGAGCCATCTCTTGAATCTTTTTCTTTAACTTTCTCAAGGTTCTTTCAATTTCTGGGTCGTATAGTCAATCTTCCAAGACAGGGCGATTTCTGGTCATACATCGGTCAAAAAAAGATATAAAATAAAAAGATAAAATAAAAGAAAACAAGTAAAATCTGAAAACAATAAACTCCGTTCCAATCTCTGGAAACGACGCCAAAAACTTGTTGACTCGTGTGAGTGCTTGGAAAAGGGGGTAGAAAATGTATTGGAAATGTAGTAAAATAGTGCCAAAGATGAGTCTCTTGCGTGCAAGTATACACGGTCGACAAGTAATACAACAATAAGCCGAGTATCAGTCCCATAGAGATTGACTTGGAATTCGATTGCTTTGAAAGTTTACTTGTTGAAGAAAAATGTTGTTTAAGTTGAAAATGGTTTTGAAAATAATGTAAAGACAAGAAAACTAAAATAAAATAGCATTGGCAAGGATGACGTCAAATGAATGATGAGCGTTGGCAAGGAATGCTTGGTTTCAAGCTATTCAAGCCATGCCAGCCATTAATAATGTCCTATCTTGGCATTGTTTGCGAGCAGATTCAAATTGGTAAAGCCTCTCTCAATGGTCATTGCCCTAAATTGATCATGTAAAAACTTCTATATCTCTATAGTGAATGCTTTTTCATAAACCAAATTGATTAAGATCCAATCTATACTCCTAAGGGGTAGATTTCACTCCCGAAGTAAGTTCATCTACTTGAACATCTTCTTGTCGTCACTAGATTTTCACCTTTATTTTAATTGTTAATTTGGTATTAGAGTATTGTAATTATAATATTGGTAACATAGTTAATATGTTTAGGTAGTAAGTATTAATGTTACTAATAACATAGTTAGGGGTCACATAGTATATAGTTGATGTATTTAAGTTACAAGATTAATGTAGTATTAATATAGTTTAGGTCTCATATAATGTGTTACAATGTGTACCATATATAGTTGTTATATATAGATTAGTTTGAGTTAACAGAGACTGCATAGTAGTTAATATAATAAAACCCAAAACATAATTAAATAGATAGCCCAATAAATAAAAGGTCCATTTAATTCAATTAAAATCAGAATCTATTATGTAAAAAAACAATAAAGAGTCCAATATACAAAAGGGCCGGTTGGCCCGTTTATAACAAAAAACCCTAACTCCCGTCTTTTTCCTTGCATGTAGATGAAGCAATGGTGCAGGTTATGCCAGTTGGGGATCACCAAAGGCTGCGTTTTCCAGCCATTCGATCAAAATGCTATCCAAAGGCCCAGATCACTTCGGAGTGTTCACGCGGATCACCACTCGTGTGTAGCAGCCACACGCACGATGATTCAACTCCGACCGACTGCTCTATCTTCTCCGACGCGTCACTCGCCCCGATCGTTCCTCACCAGCGCCTTTTGAGTTATCAGAAACATATAAACAGAGGAACACGAGGGTTAAAACCAGATTAAAGCCAGAAATTCAAAGGGGAATAAAATCCCTAAATTGGTGCCCTAGCCAAAATCAATTTGCAATTAGATATTAACAAATATGCAAAAGGCAATTCAGAAGACCATAATCCCCAAATCGGTGCCATAGCAGGAATCAAGCAAATCAGAGGTGAAGAAATCAGTGATTTAGGCTTAGGATTTTAGGCAATACTTGTACTATAAATAGGACTGTAAATCATTGTAAACGACATGAACAATTCCACACAAGAATTACACACAACAACTACAGTAAGCATACTAGCATTTGGAAGTTGTAGGAGCAAACAGTTGTAATCGGCATTCAAAGCAATAAAAGAAGCAATTTCTAGTAATTTCTTCCTATCTATTTACTTTCAATTTCAGTATAAATAAAGAAGAAAAGAAAAGTTTTACCTTTTTTGTGTTTGAAATGTCGTCGAAATCTGGAAACGTCGCTGGAATCTAGAAATTTTGGTCGGAATCTGGGAATTTTTGCCGCCGGTGGATGGCTGCCGGCACGACAGATGTTCATCGTGTTATTCATAAAATGAAGAACACGATGAACTCGACAGAGAGTTTAAAGTGGAAGCATTTTGATCTGTTTGGATGAAATATAAAAGAATGGAAATTGTTTGTTATAACAGCTATTTATACTGACCCGTTTGACCTGACCTGAAACCAGCTATAACCCGCGCCCTTCTTTCCCGGATCTCACGCCACAGCTCCTCAGCTTTTAATTGTTTCAATTTCGTCATTTTCCTTTCAATTCAGCACCAAACTTTTAATTGTTTTTGAATTATCCCCACATTTTGGTTTTCTTTCAATTTAATCCTTAATACAGATTTTGTTTTTAAAAAGATAAAAAATCTAAATTTTTTGCTTTATTTAATCTCAATAATTGCTTAGTTATTTATTTCATTTAATCAATTATTTCTTTTATGCCTTTTATGTATATAAATTTGTATGTATGTAAAACCATAGGATTATGGACTTTAAACTTAGATTAGTGGCATGTATGTTGTAAAATTTCCATCATTTTCAATAAAATACTCTTAATTTATTTATAACCTTAGTAATTAAAAGGAACATAGACATTTCTTTAGGATTATTCACCATTTAGACTTTAATTAAAATTTGTTAACTGATTTAATTTTCTTGTTTATTTGTTAAAAAGTGAAAACTTAATTAATGCGGTGTCTTATCAAACGGGAATGACGGGTTGACGCCAGGAGTGTTAACAGTGATTAAAGTTCATTTCTCGGGTGATAGGGCTATTAAAATAGATTTACATTCATTTTACAGACAAATAAATCAAAATTTTGTGTACTTGCAAATTTCAGTTTTAAAAATTCTTTTTGAAATCAATTAAGGTACCAAATTTTGGGCGTTGTGGGGGTGCTAATCCTTCTCCACACGTAATTGACCCCCGAACCTGTTTTCTCTAGTTTTTGTGGACCAAAATGTAATTTTGATAAATAAAATGTTATATCAAAATACTCTTGTTTTAAAAGTGATCCAATCATACTTTTTTTTTAAAAAAAAGATTGGTGGCAACTCCGTGTTTTTATAAAAGTTTTCCAAAATGTCAAAAACCTTTTCCTAAAAAAGGATTGCGACAGCTTGGCGACTCCGCTGGGGATAGTTTTGTTTTTTAAAAACAAAAGAGGGTCAGGCCACAAATTGTTTTCAAAATGTTTTTAGAAAATGAATTTGCAAGTTCACAAAGGTTTCAATTTATTTGTCCGTTTAATGAATGTAATTTTATTTTATGCATTTTAAAAAATTGTTGCAAAAAGTTGTATTCTCGAGCTCCACCCAATTGCTAAGTAAGGGGAAAATGCTTTGCTCATGTCAGAATATTGATTCTCCGTATGAGCCTAGCAAGTACCTTCAGGATTCATATGCCTCATGTCTTCGTAAGGATACTGATTCTTCGAGAAGACATAGGAAGTGAGTCCTCATGAGTTGAACTTGGTTCATTTGAAGGCTATGATAGGTGAGAACCAGGGGCCTTGCTACCCTTAGTAGGGGACAACAAGGACAGCTTGGGTACCTTTTAGAACTCAACTGTTTGAGAACTTAGAGCCCACCCCAATAGAGCCATGCGGAAAACTAAGGGTTTTAGAATTAAAGGGAAACATGTCCTGAAGTATTGGAATGTGCTGCCCAGAATTGTTTTTGAATTCTCTGTGTTTTCTTGATTCTAATATGTGTTCCCTTTATCTTGTTATCTTGCATAACCATTCATGCCACATCATTACATATTTAGAAGAGGTTGATTCTCAAAATCATTGCTCAAATTCGAAAATCTCTTGTTATGGACGGAAGAGTTTTGAAAAGTGAAGACGGGAATGCAAAAGTCTGACATTAGTCCGAGGTGAATCAACAAGCATTTGGAGATAGTCTAGTAGCTGATCATGAGATAGAGGCTTCGGAGTACGCCCACATCAGCATCAAGTAGAACAATGTGCAAGAATTACAGGAAATCTGGGAGCACTTTGATTATGAAACCAAGCAGTTGATCCTTGAAGTCTATGGTGACATAGCCTATCTCTTGTACGTAAAGGTTGATGAGCAGTTACTGAAAGCTTTGGTTCAATTCTGGAATCCAGGGTATTGTTGCTTTACTTTTAATAAAGAGGACATGATGCCTACATTTGAGGAGTATTTAGCTCTTTTTAACCTGTGTAAAGTAAAGAATAACTGGGTTTATGCCAAGCCACCTAAAAAAAACCCACATGTAAAGCTTCAAGCGTTTGCTAGTATGAGTGACGTTTGGGTAAAGGGGTTGATATAGAATAGAGAAGGCACCTTTAATTTCCCTTGGTCAAGCATCATAAGTATAATCTCGATCCACCCCGACAGAGAAAAGAAGATTGATCTCTTAGCCATTGCAATTTATGGTTTAGTCATCTTTTCGAAGGTTCTAGGAAACATTGATGTGGCGTTACTTGATTTCCTTGAACAACTGAAAAGAGGAGTCAATCTGGTACCAGCCGTGCTTGCTGAAACCTTCATTTCCCTCAATACCTACCGAAAAGTTGAAGGAGTTCGTTTTGGAGGATGTGCTCCGCTTCTGCAAGTTTG
The DNA here is from genome assembly GCA_019671005.1 of Hibiscus mutabilis. Lineage (NCBI taxonomy): Eukaryota > Viridiplantae > Streptophyta > Magnoliopsida > Malvales > Malvaceae > Hibiscus > Hibiscus mutabilis. Next base: position 17,090,616 of record CM033717.1, on the reverse strand, counting down.
GACCCTCAATCACTTCTGGAAGTGCCCAACATTAGCTTTATCAAATGTGTTTTCCCCAAACTTCTCACCTCTTTAGGAATTTTTGGCAAATGAGTGGCCTGTAGTTAAAAAGATAAAATGGATTGATATATTCAGGGATCGTCGTGACGAAGAAATCAGATGGAGAGTTCCTTGGATGGGTCACGCTAAAGTCCTACACAAATGTGGAGATTTCAACTTCCTAATGTTACTAGGTTTGTGGGGATGAATTGGATGTGCCCCTTTGCTAGTTTCTCTCCAGTATGGGTCTCGGCAGTTCATCCTATTCACTACCAGTCTTGGCTCATTATAGTTTGAGTTCCAAGGAGAGTTCAGGCAGATGGTTCAGACAATTAGCAATGTATGGAACCATTGTTATCACATGAAGCTAGAGGCTGATAGCCACTGCATGTACACCCCAGACTATGACATTTGGAGGCATACAAGAATGAATGACAAAGTCCTAGCACCTACATTTGGGCAAGCTAATTCTCTAGAGGAACACTTAAAAGTAGCCCCTACAGAAGCTGACATCTTGAGAGAAGAATTAAGAAGGGCTAAGCTGGACATAGAAGCTTTGCAAGAGCAGAACCAAAGAGACAAGTTTGAGTCAAGCCTCAATGTTGAAAAGTACAAAGGGGAAATGAAGCGAGTAGTGAAGATGTATGAAGACCCAGAGAAGAAGTTTGAGATCCAAAGAGTCGACTTCCTCAGGTTCCAAACTGCTGTTAAGAATGCTGATTTGAGAAAAACTCCCGAACAGTGGAAGCTAGAAGTCGAGCATGCTGTAGGAAAAGAAAAAGAACGAGGAAGACGCGAGGTTGAGAAATGTAAACAAGCCCTTGCGGAAGAGAAAAAGAGGAGTAAGCTGGAAATTGAAAATGGAAATGGCAAACAGGTCAATGAAGGTGATAAAGAAGGTGTGGCCGCGTGGAAGAGGAAGGCCCATGACAATCGAATTCACCTACTTGTGTTGCAGAAGGCACATGACCAAACCAGTGCGGAGCTAAAGCAGAGTCGGGCTTGTGTTGATAAATTACAAGCTAAGATAGATGATCTGAACCACTCGTTACGCAGACTTCAGAACCATCGTGCTTATATTGAGCTTCAGGCCTGTCTAAGTGAGAATGATGCCTTGAAGAAACAGGTTGAAGAAATGGATAACATCATTCAGGAATGCAGGAAAAAGATCTTGGTCCTTGAAGACATGACTGAGGGAGGTGATGACTACTGGTTCACACGTCTTAGGGACATGGCTAGAATATTCCAAGAACGAGATGAGTTTGATAGGACTGTTATGACCCAAGTACAAGATATGACCCGACACGTGATGATGCTAGCCACTAAAGCTGCAGCTCTTCGTCAATACATCAAGCCAACATGAGAAGTGGGACCAAGGTTTATATGGCTCATTGAAGAAATCAAAGAATTGGGAATTCAAGCTGAAAAATATTTGTAAACAAAACTTGATGTAATAAAAATCATTTTTAATCCAATAAAAGAGTTGTTTCTTGAGCAATTGTTTCATGGAATTGATGGCCCTTCGCTTACATCCATGCATTTGCATTTCAATTTTTTGTGTTTAATAGTTTTTCTTTGCATTAGTGCTTACATTTGTGCATGCATACATGACATAATAAGAGTCTAACTTAAATAAAAATGAAAGAAAACCAAAAATAGCAAAAACAAACCACAAGTACAGTACTCGGTCCCAAGTCAGAGCAATGGAAGACAGAGTGTTGGCCTTAGAAAGCAACCACAATAGTACCCAGGAGAGGTTGGACAAGCTGGAGACAGATCTGAAGCAACAGATGGAGTTAGTTCACCAAAAGACGGTTGGTTCAATTGCAGCCATGCTAGGTTTTAAGGACCCTGATGCGGTAGAAACCGGTGAAGAAGCTAATGCTGTGCCAAAATTTCAAGGGATGGTCTTTGTTCATCCGAGCCTACAAAGGGAAGCTCAATCGTCCAAGGTCAAAATTTCTTCACATTTTGATGAAACTTCGGCACGGAATGATAAGAAAATAAGCTCCGAAGAAGTCATTGAAGTGTCTGATCTCGATTAAATTGTTGACAAAGTGAAAGCTGAAAAGAAATGGGAGGATCGCTATGAGAAATTAGAAGAAATGATTAAATCATTCCAAGAAGAAGGCATATATGGAGGAATGTATGCCAGGGATTTGAGCCTGGTGACTGATCTGATGGTGCCTCCGAAGTTCGAGGTCCCTGACTTTGAAAAATACAATGGAACGACATGCCCTGCAGCACATCTGACTATGTATTACATGAAGATGTCAATGTATCTGGAGAACGAGAAGTTACTTATCCATTGCTTCCAAGACAGCTTAGTAGGGTCAGATGCGCGCTGGTATACGCAGCTAAGTCGAGTGAACATCAGATCAAGGAAAGATCTGTCCAGAGCTTTCAATGAGCAGTACAAATATGTTTCAGACATGGTACCAACTCGTTTAATTCTGCAAGGATTGGAGAAAAAGCATCATGAAAGCTTCCGTCAGTACGCACAGAGATGGGGAGATGTAGTTGCCCAAGTTCAGCCACCATTGCTGAAAAGTGAGATCACCCCGATGCTCGTGGAAACTTTGAAGGGATCTTTCTACGATAGTATGCTCAACCATGCCACAAAGATTTTTGTGGACATGCTTATAAACGGAGAATTGATACTTTCGACAATGAAAAATGGAAGGTTGGGCAGTGGGGAAACTAAGAAACCCTACAAAAAGAGAGGTAATGAAGTCAATGCTGCTAACTTTTATAATCCTAGCTATTCGAAGGGGGTAGTCTTCAACAAACCCAATGTCTCGAACACAGCTTTAGCAGTCACAAATCCTCCAAAAGAAGAACGAAGGTATCAAGGGAGCTCAAAACCATATTTTCCTCCTATCCCGATGACATACGCATAATTATTTACTGAGTTAATCAAATCCCAGATGGTGTTGCCGAGATTTGTTCTTCTATTTTCACCACCATATCCACAATGGTATGATGAGAAGGCACAATGTGAGTATCATGCAGGAGTTAAGGGGCATACCATAGAAAATTGTACTGCATTTAAAAGGGTTGTAGACGACTTAAGAAAATCAGGGATGCTATCATTCGATACGTCAGAAGATAAAGAAAATCCCATGCCAAATCATCAAAAGGTAGGGGTGAATGCAATCATTGAGGAGGAAAGTAGGATGGTCAAGGAATGTGTTGCTGAAGTTAGAGCTCCCATGAGGTGGATATGGGCTCAAATGGTGGCAACATGGGTGTTAGAAAAAGGGGCCCAAAAACTGAAAATTAAGGAAGAATCATATTGTGAGTACCACATGAAGGAATGGCATGAGATTGATTGTTGCCTGGAGTTCAAGCAACTAATTCAGGACAAGATGAATAAGAAAGAACTTGAGTTCTTTGAGAAAGAAGACAAAGAATATTTGCTGGATGTATGTGCATCAGAGGAGTCATCCTCTAGAAGAGACTACATCGAAATGAAGCATTTGGTGATTAAGGCTAAAACAAGAGTTGGTGAGCCAGCAAGGAATGTGACCCCACGGCTCATAATTAAGGCACCAACGCCATTTCCCTACAAGGATAGCAGACAGGTCCCTTAGAATTACACTTGTAAAGTGACAGCCCTAGGAGAAACGTCTACTCAACAGAAGGAAGAACCAATCAATGAGGTGATCCATTTTACGAGGAGTGAAAGGCTCTATTCCCAGCCAATAACAGAGGATAGGGATTCGGCGCAAATGGAGGCAGCTGCTGAGGAGCCCGAAAAAGAAGATGACAGAGATTTCTTCAAAGAAAAACCAACAACATACCATGAGCCTGTAAAGGAATTAGAGGCTCAAGAATTCTTGAAGATCTTAAAACACAGTGAATACAGCATCGTGCAGCAACTCTACAAGCTTCCGGCTCGAATCTCTATGCTTTCGTTACTACTGAGTTATGAGGGCCACCGTGAGGCCTTGTTAAAGATTTTGAACCGGACGTTCGTATAAAAGGGGATAACAACTGATAAGATGGTTATGTTAGTCGGTAATATTGCCATTAACAATTTCATCTCGTTCAATGATGAAGAGATACCAGGTGAAGGAACAGGATCTTGCAAAGCTTTACATATCACCACCAGATGTAAGGGGCATATGTTACCAAGTGTCCTAATTGATAATGGGTCGGCGCTGAATGTTCTACCATTAGCCACACTAAAGAGACTGCTAATAGATAGTTCTCATATGAGAGCTTACCAAAATACGGTTAGAGCGTTTGATGAAACTCGGAAGGATGTGTTGGGGAAAATTGAGGTGCCTTTGCTAATCAGACCAGTAACCTTTGACGTTGAGTTTGTGGTCATGGACGCCCATGGATTCATGCACTAGGAGCAGTCCAATCTACTTTACACCATAAGCTGAAGTTTGTAATCGATGGACAATTAATAACTGTTGGTGCAGAGGAAGAAATCATTGCATCAGTAACCACTAATGCACCCTTCCTTGAGATTGATGATGGTGCGATCGAGTGTCACTTCAGGACATTAGAGCTAGTCAATGCAACCTTTGTCACTGAAGGAAGCAAGGTGCCAGAACTGGAATTATCAAGCTGCACAAAGATGCAGGTAAAATAGACACTCGGGAAATGAGCTGAAATTGGAAAGGGACTTGGAAGAAGACATCAAGAAAGATTGTATCCTATAGTAATCCCGACAAAAAAGGTCCGTTTCGGTTTGGGCTTCAAACCCAACAAATGGAAAAGAAGGGCAAAAATCAAAAAGCATCAAGAGAGGAGGAGAGCTGATTGAAAGGAGAGGAAATTGAGTGGGAGCCGATGACTTTCCTTCCCATGAATCATAATTTTATATCTGGAGGTATGCTGGATCCAAATACCTCAGCCAATAAAGAAGGAAAAGGAGAGAGCACTCTATGTGAAGCATTTGAAAAGTTGAGCATCAATGTTGTGACTAACAATGAAGAAGAGAGCCAATACCTGTCAATGATTCGCCCTTGCTCTCTGAGCTTGACAATTGGACTGCTGAAGAAATTCTTGTAGTCTTTAAGACATGTTCAGAGTAATTCTCAAAACTAACCTCTTTGCTCTAGGCTCAGAGACAATAGGGGATCTTATGTAAAGGGCCTATGTCAAACATTTAATTTGAATTTAATAAAAGATGCATTTCCTTAAATATTGTGTGGAAAACTTTCTTTCCATAACCAAAACCAAATAAAAACTATAAAGTTAAAAGCATAAAAAACATTCCATTCATTTTGTTTTTTCCTTTGTATATATCTTTTGCCTATTTCCTTTTTAGGTTTTCAGATATCATTGACATAAATAAATCCAAGTCTGACTTCAAGGTTGAGCTTGAATTACCTCAATTCTTGGAAGAAATTGGAAATATTGATGATGAGGAAGAATATGATATACCCAGTGATATGCTTAGAATGGTAGAAGAAGAGAAAAAGCAGATTCTACCACATAAAGAGGAACTAGAGATAGTAAACCTCAAAACCACCGAAGAAAAGCGAGAGGTAAAGATTGGTACTACCATCATGGCCAAAACCAGACAAAGTTTGATTGAGCTCTTGAATAAATTTAAAGATATTTTTGCTTGGTCGTACCAAGATATGCCTGGCCTTGACACAAACATTGTCATGCATAGGCTCCCTATAAAGGAAGGATGTGAACCTGTAAGACAAAAGCTTAGAAGAATGAAGGCTGAAACATTTCTCAAGATCAGGGAAGAAGTAAAGAAACAATACAATGTAGGATTCCTCGAGGTAGCTAAGTACCCGAAATGGGTGGCGAATATTGTCCCAGTACCAAAGAATGATGGAAAAGTACGAATGTGTGTTGACTACAAGGACCTCAATAAGGCAAGCCCAAAGGACAATTTCCCACTCCCACATATTGACACTTTAGTCGACATCACGGCAGGTCATTCACTATTCTCTTTCATGGATGGTTTCTTCGGGTATAACCATATCAAGATGTGCCCAGAAGACATGGAAAAGATAACTTTTCTGACATTATGGGGAACTTTTTCTATAAAGTGATGCCCTTTGGACTTAAGAATGCAGGGGCAACCTATCAGAGGGCCATGGTCACTCTTTTCCATGGTATGATGCATAGAGAAATAGAGGTATACGTCGACGATATGATCACTAAATCTCGATCAGAGGAAGAAAATTTGGTCAATCTAGAAAAGCTCTTCCTAAGATTGAGAAAGTTCCAATTAAAGCTCAATCCAACTAAATGCACATTTGGAGTCATATCTGGAAAACTATTGGGTTTTATGGTGAGCAGAAGAGGAATAGAGATTGATCCGGATAAGATAAAAGCCATACAGGAACTTCCCCTACCTCAAACACAAAAGGAAGTTCAGGGTTTTTTGGGACGGTTAAATTACATCGCATGCTTCATTTCTCAGCTAACTGATAAGTGTGATCCAATGTTTAGGTTACTCAGGAAGAATAATCCGGGGACTTGGGATGAAGAATGTCAAGCGGCCTTGGAAAATATCAAAGAACAACTGAGCAATCCTCTAGTATTAGTACCACCTATTTCAGGGAGACCATTGATCTTGTACTTAACGTTCTATGAAAATTATATGGGTTGTGTGCTAGCACAACATGATGATACTGAAGAAAGGAAAATGCGATATATTACTTGAGCAAGAAGTTCACTGATTATGAAACCAGATTTTCGTCAATCGAAAAGCTGTGCTGTGCATTGGATTGGGTGGCCAAAAGGTTAAGACAATACATGTTGTATCACGTTACATGGCTAATCTCAAAGTTGGACCCACTAAAGTTCATGATGGAAGCTCTAGCCTTATCAGGAAGATTAGCACGATGACAGATGTTTTTATCTGATTTGATATCCATTATGTGAGCCGAAAAGCGATAAAAGGAAGTGCCATAGCATATTTTTTGGCAATTCGTGCATGTGATGACTATGAAGCATTAAACTTCAATTTTCCTAATGAAGACTTAATATGTGTCACCGAAGATGATGAAGCTTCAATAGAATATTGGGTTATGAACTTTGATGGTGCAATAAATGCATTAGGGAGAGGCATATGGGCAGTTCTAGTTTCACCGAATGGAGATTATTACCCTTTTACCAGTCGATTAAAGTTCTTCTGCACTAATAATATGGCGGAGTACGAGGCCTGTATAATGGGATTAAGAGAAGCTATAAGAAGAAAAATTCGTACCCTAAGAGTTTTTGGGGACTCTGTATTAGTCATTTATTAGATATGTGGTGAATGGGAGACAAAATATGTAAAGTTGGTGGAATACCACAAGCTGGTCCTTGAATTGACCAAGGAATTTGACGAGATCACTTTCAAATATCTCCTCAGAGAAGACAATCAAATGGCTGATGCTTCCACCCTAGCCGCCATGTTCATGGTAAATGAAAGTTCTGAGATGATGCCCATCAGATTATATATGCTTGACTCTCCAGCTCATTGTTATGATGTGGAAGAAGAAGTGGATGGATTGCCATGGTATCACGACCTTTTGCAATATGTAAAAATCCAGCAATACCCGCCTCAAGCTACGGAGAATGTAAAGAAAATGATCAGGAAGATGTCATCAAGATATGTCCTTGATGGAGAGATTTTATACAAAAGAAGTTGTGATCAAATGCTTCTAAGATGCGTGGGGGCAAAAGAGGCACAATTAATTGTAGAAGAAGTTCATGAAGGAATTTGCGGAACTCGTCCTAGTGGTTTCACCATGGCCAGGAGAATCATGCGACTTGGATATTATTGGTCAACTATGGAAGGTGATTCCATCAACTATTCTCGCAAATACCACAAGTGCCAAATTTATGCTGACAAGGTTCATACGCCACCTCAACCTCTTCATGTTATGGCAGCCCCTTGGTCGTTTTCCATGTGGGGCATTGATGTCATCGGTCAGATTCACCTTAAGGCATCAAACGGACATCATTTTATCCTGATAGCCATTGATTATTTCACGAAGTGGGTAGAAGCAGCCTCGTATGCAAATGTCACTAGATCCATGGTTTGCAAATTTTTGAAAAAAGAAACCATCTGTCGATACAGCTTGAATGAAAGTATCATTATCGACAATGCTTCAAATTTGAACAATAGGATGATAAGTGGTGTCTGTGAGCAGTTCAATGTTAAACATCATAATTCAGTGGTATATCGCCCGAAGATGAATAAGGTAGTGGAGGTTGCAAACAAAAACATTAAGAAGATAATTGCAAAAATGACCAATACCTATAAAGATTGGTATGAGAAGCTGCCATTTGCCTTATACGCTTATCGAACTACAGTAAGAACTTCCACTAGGGCAACACCTTTCTCACTGGTGTATGGAGTAGAAGCCGTGCTACCCATTGAAGTTGAAATACCATTGCTCCGTGTCTTAATGGAAACAAAGTTGGAAGAAGCAGAATGGGTTCAAGCAAGATATGATCAGTTGAACTTAATTGAAGAGAAAAGATTGAAAGCAGTATGCCATGGGCAAATGTACTCGAGAAGGATGATAAGGGCTCATGAGAAGAAAGTTCACCCAAGAGAATTCCAAGATGGGGATATGGTGTTAAGGAAAAAATGGCAATCCAAAAGGGACCTTATATTGTAACAAAGGTTTTCTCAGGAAGAGCATTAATTTTAGCCGAAATGGATGGAGACGAACTCCAAAACCTGATAAATTCATATTCGGTTAAGAAGTATTATGTTTGAAAGAAAAAGAAGAGAAAAAAAAGAAAAAAAGAAAAAGAAAATAAAAAAGAAAAAAAGAGAAAAAGAAAAGGAGGGTTCAAAATGAAAATTCGCATTTTCAGCATTTATAAATAAGACTTTCCTTGAAGATTGGCTTGGGAAACTTCATAATCAGCATTTTCGGGATCTGCTCAGCATGGTGGACATTCAAGGCATCTTATGAAGTCATGTCAGGAGAAGTTTTGGTTTGTGATATCTGAATGCCTATTCCTTTCCTTGTAATTCCTTCTTGTGTTTGCCACAATACCAATAAAGTTTTGTTGATATACCTTTTCTTTCTATACCCTTTCATAAAACATCTTGCATTGAAATGAAAATTAAAATTTGACATCATCTGAAATATTCATAAGATTTTTTAGCATTACTTTGAATTTGTCTAGAAGGGCATTGGAACTATGAGGTATTCCATGGTCAAATTTGGATCTTAGGGCGTAAAAAGCAGCAAACTTACAAGAAAATACAAGATGGAAATAGGTTTTGCTACAAACCTTGGTGGAAAGCCTCAAGAGATGCTTTGACTTTGCTTTAAGGAAGCATGTTGCAAAACAAAGTTGCCTACATAAGATATTCTGCTTCCTACAACAATGACAACAATTTTACAGACATCGGAGGAAAAGTTAAATGAGACATTGGGAAAGAAACAAGTTTCTAGGAAGCTTGTCACTGAATATTGATGTATCAACTACAATGAGAACATAGTGTTGAAGAATATGAGGATGAAGTCAGTCCTTCCAACCAGAAGTACAAGATAACTGGATTGAGTGAGCAAATGTGCAAAGATCACATGAAGCAAGGAAGTGCTAAGAATGGCAATGGTAAAACAGAAGCAATAGAGGTGACTATCTATGATTAATCATCCAAGCATACAATGACTCTGAGTTAATGATGGAAAACTGATGCATTTCCCATATCCCTACGGAGTTTCGCTCTAGGGTGTCCTAGCAGCAAAGAGCTTCCCTGTTTGAAAATTAGGACAGAAGTCGCAGGAAAAGATGAATGTATTGTCTAAAGTGGCATGGCCGATGAAGGAATTAAGAGTAGACAATGGTGAAGATTACTATCCAAGGAATAGATGATGGAATTTTAACAATAAGAAATTGGTGAAGCCAACTAGTATTAGAGAACCGTATTTTCTGATAAAATGGGCCAAAGCAGACACACACTATCAGTTGCCATAGTTGAGAAAATGTTTAAGATGATATAATTTGAGTTTCCTGGAGCTTCACAGTTTTTTTCTATGTTAATTAAGAAAAACGTTAAGAGAAAGAGCAAAAGAAATAAAGATATGCATTCATGACTAGGCATCCGTAGGGGCATATACATTTTATTTGGATCATTTGCATTTGTTTTGACAGATAATGGAACATGCTTATCTATTCGAGCATGAGGAGAATAAAGCCTACTTATCTATTCGAGCAAGAGAAGAATAGAACCTGCTTATGCATCCGAGCACGAGGAGGATGAAACTCTTTTTTTGAACCGGCTTATCTATTCGAGCATGAGGAGAATAGAACCTACTTATCCTTCCGAGCATGAGGAGGATGGAACCCTTTTATAGAACCTGCTTATCCATCCGAGCATGAGGAGGATGTAACCCTTTTTTTAAACTTGCTTATCTATTCGAGCATGAGGAGAATATAACCTGTTTATCCATCCGAGCATGAGGAGGATGTAACCCTTTTTTAAGTCTGCTTATCTATTCGAGCATGAGGAGAATAGAACCAGCCTATCTATTTGGGCATGAGAAGAATAGAACCTGCCTATCTATCCGGGCATGAGGATAATAGAATCCGCCTATCTATTCGGGCATGAGGAGAATAAAACCCGCCTATCTATTCGGGCATAAGGAGAATAGAACCCGCCTATCCGTTCAGGCATTTGGAGAATGAAGCATGCTTATCTATTCGAGCATTTGGAGAATAGAACTCGCCTGTCTTCTCAGGCACAAATGGTTTGGTAATCGGTGAAAATCAGTGTCTTCTTTTCTTTGCTCTATTCATGTTTCACCGGAATAACCAAAGAGAGGCAGCTGTTATCACTAGATTTTCACCTTTATTTTAATTGTTAATTTGGTATTAGAGTATTGTAATTATAATATTGGTAACATAGTTAATATGTTTAGGTAGTAAGTATTAATGTTACTAATAACATAGTTAGGGGTCACATAGTATATAGTTGATGTATTTAAGTTACAAGATTGACGTAGTATTAATATAGTTTAGGTCTCATATAATGTGTTACAATGTGTACCGTATATAGTTGTTATATATAGAGTAGTTTGAGTTAACATAGATTGCATAGTAGTTAATATAATAAAACCCAAAACATAATTAAATAGATAGCCCAATAAATAAAAGGTCCATTTAATTCAATTAAAATCAGAATCCATTATATAAAAAACAATAAAGAATCCAATATACAAAAGGGCCGGTTGCCCCGTTTATAACAAAAAACCCTAACTCTAATTTTTTCCTTGCGCACAGCTGAAGCAGGACCGTTGGATCAAGGGGGCGATCAAACGGTGCAGGTTTTGCCAGATGGGGATCACCAAAGGCCGCGTTTTCCAGCCGTTCGATCAAAATGCTATCCGAAGGCCCAGATCACTTCGGAGTGTTCACGCGGATCACCACTCATGCATGGAAACCACGCGCACGACGATTCAACTTTGGCTGACTGCTCTATCTTCTCTGACGCGTTACTCGCTCCGGTCGTTTCTCACTGGCGTCGTTCGAGTCATTAGAAACATATAAACAGAGGAACAAGAGGGTTAAAACCAGATTAAAGCCTAGAAATTCAAAGGGGAATAAAATCCCTAAATTAGTGCCCTAGCCAAAATCAAGTTGCAATCAGATATTAACAAATATGCAAAAAGGCAATTCAGAAGACCAGAATCCCCAAATTGGTGCCATGGCAAGAATCAAACAAATCAGAGGGGAAGAAATCAGGGATTTAGGCTTAGGATTTTAGGCAATAATTGTACTATAAATAGGATTGTAAATCATTGTAAACGAAATGAACAATTTCACACAAGAATTACACACAACAACTACAGTAAGCATACTAGCATTCGAAAGTTGTAGGAGCAAACAGTTGTAATCGGCATTCAAAGCAATAAAGGAGCAATTTCTGGTAACTTCTTCCTATCTATTTACTTTCAATTTTAGTATAAATAAAGAAGAAAATAAATTTTTTACCTTTTTTGTGTTCGAAACATCGCCAGAATCTGGAAACGTCACCAAAATCTGGAAATTTATGTCTGAATGTGGGAATTTTGTCCGCCGGCAATGGCGGCCAGTGCCGGTGGATGGCGGTCGACACGGCGGATGTTCATCGTGTTCTTCATAAAATGAAGAACACGATGAACTTGATAGGGAGTTTAAAGAGGAAGCATTTTGATCTGTTTGGATGAAATATGAAAGAATGGAAATTGTTTGTTATAACAGCTATTTATACTGCCCCGTTTGACCCGACCCAAAACCGGCTATAACCCGTGCCTTCTTTCCCGGATCTCACGCCGCAGCTCCTCAGCTTCTAATTGTTTCAATTTCGTCCTTTTCCCTTCAATTCAACACCAAACTTTTAATTGTTTTTGAATTACCCCCCACATTTTGGTTTTCTTTCAATTTAATCCTTAATACAGATTTTATTTTTAAAAGGATAAAAAATATAATTTTTTACTTTATTTAATCTCAATAATTGTGTAGTTATTTATTTCATTTAATCAATTATTTCTTTTATGTATATAAATTTGTATGTATGTTAAACCTTAGGATTAGGGACTTCAAACTTAGATTAGTGACATGTATGTTGTAAAATTTCCTTCATTTTCAATAAAATCACTTAATTTATTTATAACCTTAATAATTAAAAGGAACATAGAAATTTCTTTAGGATTATTCACCATTTATATTTTAATTAAAATTCGTTAACTCATTTAATTTTCTTGTTTATTTGTTAAAAAGTGAAAACTTAATTAATGCCGTGTCTTATCAAACGGGAATATCGGGTTAGCGCCAGGAGTGTTGGCGGTGATTAAAGTTTATTTCCCGGGCGATAGGGTCGTTAAAATAGATTTACATTCATTTTACGGACAAATAAATCGAATTTTTGTGAACTTGCAAATTCCAGTTTTAAAAATATTTTTTGAAATCAATTAAGGTACCAATTTTTGGGCGTTGTGAGGGTGCTAATCCTTCTCCACCCGTAATCGACCCCCGAACCTGTTTTCTCTGGATTTTGTAGACCAAAATGTAATTTTGATAAATAAAATATTTTATCAAAATACCCTTGTTTTAAAAGTGATCCAATCACATTTTTTTCAAAAAAAAGGTTGCGACACTTCTCTCGAAGCATTTCACCTTAGTATCCAATAACTTGATCGTTGTCACCCAAGTCTGTTAAGATATTAAGGTATAATAGGCCAACAATACCAGCTCTCGTGTGGCAAAGTATTTAGGAACTAGTAAAGTATGCCAGATAGAAGAAACAATGGCGAAGCAATTCCATTATTAAAAACTTGACATAAAAACAACGTTCAACGCAAACATCCCTCATTAACTGTTAAATTAGTTCATGGTGAGGGTATCAACCAAAAAAACTTCAACATTTTTAGAACACATCATCATTAAAACGAAAATAAAATAACAAGACAAAGAGAATGGTCGAGAATGGGTCTCTCGATACAGCCCTTTAAGATCTAAGCTCTCGGTCAAGCTTGTCGAACCACCTCTCCTTGGTGTAGCCGGTTGTTGATCACTCCACAAAAATCTCTCTGAAAATCCTCCCAAAAAGTCCTCTCAAATGGATGGATGATCAGTCTTTAAATAGGCGTGCAAGAGAGACTTGGGATAAGCTCTTGAATTTTGAATGCTCAAGGGATAATGAATGTGATCATCTTTGTCCAAAATTTGAATGTGAGCTGATCAGGTTAGGGATGACGTCATTTTCCGTCACTGTTTCGCCAACCGAGCTTGGCATCATTCTGCCAACCAAGCTTGGCACTATTTTTCTGATATTTTTTTGGAGATTGATCCAATTGCTATTTTTTCACTGCATGATCTTGTCATATTTTTTCGGGTTCAACAGCTACTTGGCATGGCATCAAATTCCTCCTTTCAGCCAACCGATGCTTGGCATTGTTCGGTCAATCTGTGCCGACAGCATCTCGGCATTCTCTCTGATATTCCTTCCTACGATGCTCTTCTCTACCATCTATTATGCCAAACCTGTGATATTGCCAACAAAACAACCCTTCACACTGGCATAGACAAAATTCCTAAGTCCTTATGCAAATGTATGATTTTAACAACTAAATGTACTTAAAAGCAAGCAAAAACATTGTAAGAATGGCTTAAAAAATCAGTACTTTTGAGGAGGTAACATGCCCCTTCAACATGAGTTTGGTGACATAGCCCTATTATTGTACATTCAAGTAGATCGAGAACTGCTTAGAGCAATGGCTCAATTTTGGAACCCAGCGTACAACTATTTTACTTTTGGACAAGTAAACATGACACCTACGCTCGAAGAGTATGAGGCCCTAATACATTCTCCCAGAATCCGAAGTGATAAGGTTTACACTAGACCCAACAACAACTCTGGTTTTAAGAAGAAATTAAAATTGATCACGTAAGAGCGAAGAATGGTTTAACAGTAAGATAGCTAACAACGATAATACTGATCAGAATAAGGACAAGCAGCGCATAAATTAGAAAGTCATTAGGGAATTGATACTAGCAAACGATGAACCGACCAAGATGAGGAGCCTATACGCCTTATGCATATATGGGCTGGTATTATTTCCAAGAACTCTATAGCATATTGATCCGTTAACATTAGGGCTATTTGAGCAACTGGAAAAAGGTGTAAATCTGGTACCCGTAATCTTAGCTGAGACTTATAGATCATTGACCGCATGTAAGAAGTCAGGGGACAGAAGGTTTGGGGTTGTGCGTAGTTGCTGGAAATCTGGTTCAGAGGACACAAATGGAATACATCCTATAGGGCTATCAAATACCTCAATACCTACTCACCGATAGAAGAACACATTGCTATTTGCCTGAAAAAAAAAGAAGAAAGAAGAGCAATGGAAAGAATACTTTAAGGACATGAAAGATACCGATGTTGTATGGAGAGCTTCGTGGTTAAATAGGAGAACAATTTATCTGTACCGATATGGAGATAGAGATTGGGTACCACTACCAAGAATTTGGGGAGGAACAACGTATTGCCCTTTACTAATGTCGAGACAATTCGCCTAAAGGCAGTTTATACCGGCTACTGCAGGCATGGCATGATTGGAATATGTACATAAGACAAGCGATTACATGGGGAAGGTGAGCCAAACTGTGAAAGCATGGGAAACGCCAATAAGGGTGAATCCTTATCAAGAGTTAGAAGTCATGCCGAGATATGGGATGGTCGGAGATTGATTTTCACGGCAGAGTCGAAGAGGGAATGGGCTCGAGTAGTTAGATCTAGGTTTAGATTGGACGATTCTAATGAATCAGGTAGGTTTTTAGGGTTCAGGATTATATTTGGAGATTTTTAGGGTTTTGGTGAATGACGACCGAAAATTGCCTTGCGACGGCCGAAAATCACCTACGGCGGCCAGGATTCGAATCCTGGTGGCCGAAGAACACCGGAGTATGATCGGAGGCTGATGGCTATGGATCGAAGGGTGGTTTTGATGGCGGAGTTATGTCGGTGTTTTTGGTGTTCATCCTGTTCTTGAAGAACAAGGATGAACACCAAGCAAAAGCTTGGTGTTTGATCGAATTTGGGTGAGGATTTCTGGGTTAAAGTTGTTGGTGTTCAGAGGATTTGAGAATAGTAGAAAAGGGGAAATCCACAAAATGAAAAAAAAGGAAAAATAGATATCCGAAAAGCCCCTCTTATAGGCGATATCCGCGGGCTCCGGGGCCCGCGAACTCCCGCGAGACCTCGAATAAGGCCCACGCTCTTCTTTTCTCTTTCTCATAATTCGGCACCTATGTTTTGATTTCTTTTAATTTAGTCCCTATTTTCTTGTATTTTGGCTCTTCAATTATGATATTAATTCAATTTGGTCATAATTTCCTTTATTATTACATTGATTAATGTTTGATTAATGTATGAATTTAAATATGGCATATAGTATTTTGTTAGATGATTAAATTCATTTTGGTGTAATTGATAGAGCCTTAGATACTTAGTCCTTTAATTAATAATTAAACAATTAAAATAGGTGAGATCATTGTAGTAAATAAATGAGTATTAAATGGGAAATTTTTAAGCTCTTAATTTGAATAGTGTCTCATTGTAATGAGATGTTATTCAATGGGGCTTTTAAGTAGAATATTTGATACTAGTTTTAATTTAGAACATGAAATTAACTTAATTAATTAAATTTGATCCTTAATTAGGGTTAAAACTTAAATAATTAGATTCACCATTTAAAATAGGAATATTGTTTAATTTAGAGTGTTAATATGAGTGGTGCTCAAACAATTGGGTGTTATTCCATAGATGCTCTAAATTTAATAATATTCGTAGTTTTAAACAATAAATGAATCAAATTATAGCCTTTTAAGTTAGAACTTAAAATCGACAAGACAATAACCGAACATGCATTCAACCCTTTTATGTTGGGATATATTTTTTGAATATTAATCGAGGTACCCTAAATTAATTGGGTGCTTCTAATTTCATATTCGTTCCAAAAAATATATTTCCTTATAAAAGGATATCTCTATTCGGAATTAAAATCCATTCAATAATTATGGTTAAATTAAATTCAAATAATTGTCCAAAATGTCAAAATGCCACGTAAAATTAAAAAGGTACCGATAACGGGCGTTCGTGGGGTGCTAATCCTTCCCCACACGTAACCGACTCCCGAACCTAAATTTTAAGAAATGAATCTCTGGTTGTTTTTATGGTGTCCAATCTACCAAAGTGACCGGTGGCGACTCCAACATTTAAAAAAAAGATTAAATAAAAGAAAAATCAAATTTTTATGGTTAATTAAATGAAAAAACCTGATTTACTAAGAAACTAAAATTTTAAGATAAAATGAATTAAAAAAGGTCAAAACCCTATTTTGCAAAATGAATGATCAGGCTATTTTCACACCACGGTAAAAAAAGGTCGCAACAATATTAATATCTTATCCATGAAATTATAATTTGAATATAATTTTATTAATTATTAAATTTATATGTATTTATTAATTTATATATTAATTTCTATTTTATGAAATTATTTTTTAAATTTAATTAGTTAATGAAATTTATGTTATTTAGAGAAATTTTTATAATTATCAAGAACAAAATAGTCTGTACAAGTATTCTATCCAAACCTCCAACTCAAAAAGCTCCTAAAATGAGCTTTTTCAAAATGAGAGGTTTCACCTCAATCCGTTATTACAATCATTTGTTTACCAAACATCCAAATTAGCAGCTTTGACTGGTCAAACCTCTGAAAATGTTTCAAACCTCTATTTTTAGCTCAAAAAGCTATTTACTAAACATGGCCAAAGAGATTAGACATAAGTTTCCTAGGATGAACATCATCGCTTTTCCACTGAAATCACTTGTAAGGGTCCCAAGTAATAAAATATTGTGACAAAACTGTTTTTCGGTGAATAAATTGAAAATATAAAATACCATATCATGAAGAATAAAATAAACACCGAATAAATATATATGTGTGGCGTTTTTCAGGCTTAACTAAGAAATAAGTGCCCAAACTATACACTTTTTCTAAGATAGGTGCCTACCATTTATTTTGACTAAAATATGTGCCTAAAGTTTCATTCCGTTAATGTTTTAAGGTAATACCGTTAAAAAAGTTCATCACCCAATTATATCTTGACACGTGACTTTTATTTTTTTATTTTCAAAAGAACAAACCAAAAATAAAATAAATTTAAAAATATTTCAAAATTTTTAAAATTTATGAAACATTCTCAAATCCCTAAAAGCTCAAACTCCCAAATTCTAAAATTAATGTCATTGTCGCCGCTGATAGTCCTGCCAGACGCCACAACTGCCATCGCCGGAGTCTCGTCCATTTTTTACAAACCACTTATCGCCGGTATCTGACAGGCGCGTCAATCAGACGACGAACGAGAAAAGCTTCAATCGTTCGACATTCGATTGACACGCCTCTCGCCGACTATCGACAATGGGTGATTGAGGAAATAAGCGAGAGACTTCGACGACTGTGAAGGTGGGGTCTGATGAGACTACAGGGGACGACAATGGCGTCAATTTTAGAATTTGGGGGTTTGGGGTTTTAGGGATTTGAGTCTATTTTGTAAATTTTGGGATTTTTTAATTTATTTTTTCAGTTTATTTTTAAAATAAAATTACTTTTTAGTTTTTTATAAAAAAAATAAAAAATAAAGATACATGTCAAGCTATGATTGGGTGATGGTTTTTTATTGTGTTACCTTAAAACACTAACATGATGAAAATTTTAGACACATATTTTAATAAAAAAACATTAAGCACCTATCTAAAAAAAAGTGTATAGTTTGAGTCCTATTTCAGAGTTAAGTTTTTTTAATGTAAAATAAATTATTAATAAGTAAAAAAAAATCATATAATACTTGAACTTGAAAAAAATAATGAGTACACGACACAAAAATATAACTTTTTTAATCTAAATTTAATATTATAAAAATATTATGTGAAAATATGAGATTCATTAATTGGTCTAGTGGTTAAGGATGTTAATCTTGCCTCATTTTGTATGGGTTCGAATCTCGACATGAGAATGTAAAACCTCACTATTAAGGAGAAGGCAGCAGGGGCAGAATTGAATTATTAAAAATTGAGAGCCAGAATGTAGTATTTCCATTATACTAAATTACAATTTTCATAAGTTTTGAAGGGATTAAGCATGAATTTTCCACTTTTCTTTTTGGGTTCCCCCGTAAACGAATCATATATTTATGTTCGTTTGTTTAATTTTATTCGAACAAATAAAAGAACACGAATAATTTAACGGACATTATTTCTTGTCCGTGTTAGTTTGTTAAAATAATTAACGAATACAAACAAATATTTGTTTAATTTTTTCTTAAGAAATCTAAAGCCACGTACATAGAGTATTTGTTTAATTTCTTTTTATTTCATATTTTTAATATATGTTTTTAAAATTTTTAAATATAATATTTTTTGTTATGAAAAATAATAAATATAAATGGATATATGTGAACAAATTCAAATGAATATAAACGAACGGATTACCGAATATTCACGAACATAAATGAACGAACAAGCTTCTTGTTCGTGCTCGTTCATTTAATTAAATAAACATAAAATCTTGTTCATGTTCGTTCGTTTAATAAATAAATGAACGAACAAACTTCTTTTTCGTGTTCGTTCATTTAATTAAACGAACATAAAATCTTGTTCATGTTCGTTCGTTTAATAAATAAATGAACTTCCCGCCAAACGGTTCATGAACGATTCATTGAACATTTAGTTCATTTACGGCCTTACCTAAAATCTAAACTCAGCCTTCTCATTCGTTTCGGGGACAACTTTTAATGTTAGCTATTAAAAAATAGGTTTAATTTAAAAATTTGTGTTCAAATTATACATTTTTTTAGATAAGTGCCATATTTTTTAAACCGTTGTATAATGATATTCGACTGAACCAAATTCGAGTATTATAATATTTGTCTAGAACAACTCACAAATTTAATCAAACTTTTTAATTTTAATATATTTTTATATTTTCAAATTACATTTTCTTTAAAAATATTTTATAGAATAGGAATGAACTTAATTGAACTCAAATTTAAACTTCTGTTCAAAAATCAGTAAACGAACTTAATGGAGCTTGAACTTTGTACCCGTAGTTAACACCTTAAAAAAACAAATGCGAATGGTTAAAATTTTATATTGTACTTCAAGATTAGACTTAGAACTTCAAAAATAATTATCTTTCCGCCCATTAATAATACATAAAAACACATTAAAATAATTAACACGTTAGTCTAAGTGGTAAGTAACTTGATGTCGTTTAAGCATGACTCAAGTTCAAAGCTCAGATTTAGGAGGATAACAAAAAAAAAAGAACACATTAAAATAATTTTTTTGATAAAATAATAAAGACTACTATTAGATGTACTGTTATTAAAAAAATTTCATATATCTTGCTGAAGTTCTAGAAGCCATGGACCTACCCATTGTCTTCAAAAAGTGGATACAAGCTTGTGTTATGTCGTCTGGATTCTCAGTGCTCTTTAATGGGACTCTGGTGGGTGCCCTATCTATTTGCCTTGGTCATGAACACACTCTCTGCTCTACTGGAACTAGGTGCAACCCAAAGGGATCTTAGATGCAAGCGGATTGGTCTGGCTCATCTTTGCTTCGCGGATAACTTATTAATTTTCTGTCATGGCTCTATTGGTTCAGTGATGGGAGTGAAAAGCATTTTGGAACGGTTCTACTCCATATCGGGTCTTAAACTAAATGCAGAGAAAACTGAATTATTCTCTTTTGGTATCTCCAGTGCTGCTCTTGATGCTATTCGCAAAACCAGGCTCCATGAGTTTCATTGGTAACACGTCTGTTATCTGAAAAAGACTGTCTTCCTCTTATTAAAAAAAAATTAGATGCAAGCTTGGGCTTTGGGCAGGGAAGAGACTCAGTTTTGTTGGCCGCCTTCAGCCTGCCAAATATGTCCTTTTCAGTATCACCAATTACACGTGTAGACAACTTATCTGGCGTAAAGCTGTGATTCGTAAGGTTGAACAACTGTGCACTCGACTCTTTTTGAAAAAGGCAACGACACTACAGCTAAAGGGGCTCGAGTGGGGTGATCCCAAATATGTTTGCCTAAGTTTAAAGGGGGTTTGGGAGTAAAGAACATCTCCTGCTGGAACAAGGCTTGTATCCTCAGTTAATGAAAAGCATAGTTTCCGTTGAGGGGTCTTTATGGGTCGTTTGGCAATAATGAGTACGTGCTTAAGTATGGGGATCTATGACATGTCAAGTGAAAGCCCTATCACAGTTGGATCATTAAAAAGATCCTGAAACTCAGGGAGGAAGCAGCAACCTTGTTCAATGATGTGTCCAGTTAAGTTAGGCTGCAATTAAGAAAATTTGAATTTGGGACCATTGTCGGAGTCGGGGACATGGAGATTAGGTGTCATGACAAAATGCACATACTCAAGCACGCCATGATTACTTGGACGACCACTCTTGATCGTTTACCTACCAAAACTAGACTGTTGAGGATGGGAATTTTTGGAGTATACCATTTTGCAAGCTTTGTGATGCTGCTGAAGAAAGCCGAGACCATCTGTTCCTTGAGTGTGCCTTTTCGAATCATATATGAGAGGTTATATTGAAATTGGAGCCAATGTGTTGGGAAGTTAAAATTTGTTGGGCTAGTCTCGATTTGAAGGGTAAATCCTTGATTGTTTTTCTTCTTAGAATTGCTTGAAATGCATTCATCTATACCATCTGGAGAGAAAGAAACATGCGGCACTTCTGTCATATAACTCGAGACACTGCCCAGATTATTGCTGATGTACAGAAAATTGTTTGTATACGTCTATTAAAGAAAAGTATAGATAGGAATGATAGCTTGAATGTACAGTTATGTCTCAATTGGGGCATCCATTGATTTTTAATTGATATTTTTATACATTTTTGGGTAGCAGTTCTTTTACCTGCTCCTAATACACAAATTTATCAAAAAAATCATATATAAGATTAAATGATGGTAAATATCGTATTTATTTATTTATTTAATTTTTAAATCTATCATAAAAATATTTGCCGGCGACTTTTTTTTTTATAATGATAATATACCAAACAATAGTTTGTGTTATATAAATTTTAAAAACCTTTTGTCTATCACTATGATATATATATATTTTTTTATCATAGTGAATTGAAAAACAAATGACTAACAAGTCATGGCAGAAATGGTGAGACCCAATCTGTTAAGATCAAGTAATTATGCGGTCTCTCCTCATCCTTTTTTTTAGCCTCCAAATCTTATTTTGTTAATCTTTATAACTACCAAATTCTTTATTGTAACTTTCGAGTTACCAGCACGCGACACATCCATATTTAATTGTACATTTTCTGTTTAAACATGTAAATTATTACCCCACAGGCTAACTTGGGGCGAGACAACTAAATTTCTAGCACAAGTTGTGGGTATCACTATGATTTTTTTTTTATCAAATAAAGAGTTATTGCATTTCTATATCGATATTCAAATTCATAAAAGATGATATAATATTAGCATCGTTAAGCTCTAGACTAATTAATTGACTCAAATACCATGATGTTAATTAGGGCTGAGCGTTCAATCAAGTCGAGTCAAAAAAATTCGAGTTATTCGAGTTTGCAAGTCCTATTTTACTATTCAAACTTTATTTAAAATCTTTTCGAATCGAGTCGAGTTTATAAAATTCGAGTCAAGTCGAGTTTTTGTACAAATTTAATTGTACATATATATTTCTTCATTTATATTTCTATATGCATATACGTAGCAGTGCACATATATATTTCTATATGAATATACTTAGAGCTGGACGGTGCATATATTGATTCAAATTTCAACGGTTTTCTATATGCATATAATATATATATATATATATATTTCTTTATATTTCATATGTGATATACATAACATATTAGACATAATTGATAGACTCGACTTAAACTTGAAAATTGATCAACTAATTACTAAAAATTTTGAGTTATTTGAATTTCTATTTCATAATTCAAACTTCATTTGAAATTTTTTCGAGTCGAGTCAAAACGAGTCAGTTTTTTCCATCTCGAGTTGAGTCAAATAATTCGAATTTTTCGAGTCAAGTTTTGCACACCCCTAATGTTGATATTATATTACGTTGTCTCATCAACATGTGCCTACAAACTAGTCATGGCAACCCATCTGAACGGCTTTGAGGTTGGCCCAGTTTGTAAGTGAATAAATAGGGCATAAACTTTAAAGTTGCCGACTCAAACTCAAACCCACCCTGTCTTAGCCCAAACTTGTAAAACCGGGCTAAGCTTAAGCACATCCCTAAACTAAAACTTTGTCCGCCCAACTAGTCCTAACCATCTCTATTTCTATTTTAAGTTGATAACGATTTGGTTCGAATCTACTTTGAAAAGAAAAACAAAATTGATCTCCTTTGAGCAAAGGATCAAATGGTTCGACGATTTTGAAAATTTTGGATTAACAAATACAATATCTTTAAACATAAAATTTGCTTCAATTCGTCCCAAATAAATTCAGGATTAAAATGATCGAATAGATTTAATGTAGTATAGTCGGTTTCAAATAAAGTTTTTCCCACAATTTCACTTTCAATACCAGATCCTCCAAGAATCTAAAGAGCATATTTCGCATGTCTCTATTTTTAGAATTTCATGAAAATTCATCCAGAGCCTATCTTCGAGACGACTATCATCCTGGTAAAATCAACGTCCAATCCACCCACTTCGTCGGTCAAATATATTATTTGACACATAAACTTAATAATCGAGTTGACACAACAATAGACATCAATTCAACAATAATATCTTCTCCCTTCAACTGTACCTCTCAACTCCGGCAACTACATTCAACGGCTTTCAGTACAAATTAAAAAGGGTAAATCAAAACAACTATGTGCACAACCTTGTTTGGTGTCGACCGACTATGAAACCAACTTTAATTTACTATAGTTAATATTTGATGCACCGTCGACAAACTTATTTTTAAAACTCCAAAATATAAAATATAAAATCACAATCTTATACCCTAATTCTTAAATTCTAACCTTAAAACTTAAATTTAAAACCATAAACCTAAACCTTAAACTATGTACTATTTAAAATACACACTATTTAATCCCAAACAAAATAAAAGAATCCGACCCAAATTCAATTAATACAAAATATTATTTCATACAAAATAATAGAAAACGAAAATAAAATTATAAAAAATAAGGATTAAACCTAATCTTTAGAACCGATCTTACATGCTATTCATATGTTTAGATTGTTTTTAAGAAACATATACACACTAACAAACATTTTTTTTTTGAAATATATACACAGTAACAAACATAGCTATACACAATATATATATATATGATAATATAAATAAATATATAAGGTTAAGAGTTATTATCCTATGCACTAACACTGAAAAATAATTTACAAGCATGTTTGATTTTACTTTAAAGCCATAAACCTATACCTCTAACCCTAAAACCTTAAATCTAAACTCTAAACCTTAGAGACGAAGATAAAATTTAACATTGGGAGGGCCCAAAATATTGAATTTAAAAATACAATGAATTATTAAGTATTTAAAATCAACATTTAGGGGCAATGACTATTTTATCAAATGTTTATAAGGACTCAAATTGTTAGTAGACCAAAAAAATTGAAGGCGTGTACCCATCTTTCTTTAGTTGAGCTCCTACTTCATTAAATATTTAAAAAATCTTTTTATTTTTTAATTTAAATACTTGTTTTTTACGGGACCAAAATTTATCAAG
This sequence comes from Hibiscus mutabilis, assembly GCA_019671005.1. Lineage (NCBI taxonomy): Eukaryota > Viridiplantae > Streptophyta > Magnoliopsida > Malvales > Malvaceae > Hibiscus > Hibiscus mutabilis. The sequence goes on along the minus strand of CM033717.1, from coordinate 17,066,323 downwards.
AATTTAAAATTTTCAATAGGGCCTCACGCCTCTTTGGGTCCCAAGAACACTATGTCCATGCTATACCCTAAACTCTAATTATGAACTCTAAATTGTATAAAAAAAGTGCGTGAAATATTTTCTCAACTAATATATATATATATATAATACACGAATTTCTATTTTTTTTTACGATGTGTTAAAATAATCAATCTAAAATTGATTTGCTGACTATATGGACCGAAAATTTGATCTGTTGATTTTTTTTTAATTCTAAAGTTGGTTTGATTTCATTCTTTTCCTCACTCATATGGCAATGCTGGAAAAGACGCAATGGTTATGTCTTTCATTGTTCTTGATTCCGCTAGTCTCCTTCATATAAGTCAACATTGGGCGAAGCTCTATGATTCCCCAATTCTGCGTCCTCACTGTCTCCTCCCCTAATCAGATGGGAAGCGCCTCCTCATGGTTCGATTTGTTTAAACACTGATGGCGCTGTGTCTCAATCCTCGGGCCATGGTTCCATTGGGGGCATTTTTCGTGATCCTACAGGTAATTTCATCTCGGGTTTCTCTAAACGGGTGGGGATTGTCGATGTTTTGCCACCGGTCTTCAATTAGCTTTGACGACGAGGCTATTGCCTTAGTGGTTCCGTCATCGTCATCCTGCCCACACGCGCTGGTCCGTGTCATTCTGACGCTCTTGACACCTGCTTGTGACGTTGATTTAATGCATGTTTACCGCGAAGCTAATATGGGTGCTGAGTTCATGGCCAAACTTGATGCACCTTTGGATGGTTCCCTCCTGACTTATTCCGCTCCACCGCCTGGTCTTATTGATATCCTTTCTCGTGATGTTTTAGGTCCCCCTATTTACGTCTGGGGGATAGTCAATGTATCGGCTTTGGCCTCCCTTTCGATTCAAAAAAAAAAAAAACACGAATTTCTATTTTTGTTTTACACCGTGTTAAAAAAATCAATCTAAAATCGATTTGCTGACCATATAGACCGAAAATTTGATCAGTTGATTTTTTTTATGCATCAAACCAACTCATCTATAAATCCAACGTTAAATTATATCGAACATATTAAAATATGAACCAAAATTTAAACAAACCAAGCTAATCATTGCCCTTGGAATTCATTTTCTAAAATTTTTATTCAACATCCATAACCAAAGTGTTTAGAATGGTTTAAGATTTGTTATTATTATTATTATTATTATTATTATTATTATTATTGATTTCTAAAACAAAGTCAAACGGAGAGCAAAGATGTGATGGGCCAATGTTGGGTAGGGGTGTTCAAACGGTTAACCCAGTTAACCGACCGAATCAAACTAGCTAAAATTGATTAACTAATTTTTTAATAAATTAACCGAATCATACTTTGTTCGGTTAATTTTCGAATTAACTAAAATAACAATGAAAAGTACCTAAACACATTTTGAATCTAATTATTAAGGGGATGTTTGGAAAATAACATTTTGAAGAGCTTGTCGCTTATTTGGGCACAAGTAGCTGATTGGCAGTCAAACCCTCCATTTCTAGTGATTGATAAACGCTTTTTTGAAAGAGATGATTGTTCAAAATAAATTAAAAGAGAAAATGATGAAAATTCCAACGGATTGAAAGAGTTGATGTACAAAATAAAATCTTAAATGTCGTATTTGACCATGTTATTTCCATAATTATGTCCTTGCCATAAAACATTATTTAATGAAGTAACATTCATTCTAATTCACTTGAATCTCTTATCACAGTATTCTCAATCGTCAAACTACAACATCAAGCAACCAAACTATGAAGATTCTTTTGCAAGATAATTTCACCTATTAAGGTTAGTTCTTTTCATCTATGCTTTTAATGAGTTATACTTGTTTTTTTCTTGTAGAATTTTACCAGAAAAAATTAATTTACTGAAGTAATTTACACAAAAATCGATATGTTGAAAAACAAATATGAATCGTTTCTTTTTCCTTCATTTCTTTGTGTGTATTTCATTAATTTTTCCATGTAATTTAAACTTTTGGTCTTTATAAATATAACTCTTTTTGTCTTTGTAGTTGAATTTTTTTTTCTCCAGTTAAATAATTTCCTCCCTTTAGTTTGACGTTTTTCTTGTTAAATTGAACTATTCGCTATTTTATTATTCAATTTTTAGTTGTAGATTCCTAAGTATATTTTAGTTAAGAAAATATAGCAAAACATAAAAGTGAAGAAAAAATTGCAGTGTTGATTTTTATACAAGGTTTTTAACACCCCGGTTTTGGGCCTAGGAGTTTGCTAGGTTGATTAGACGGTCTGGTAAACTGGATTAGAGATTCGAATTGGATTCGGGGTAAAAATTGAAATAAATATTTTTAAGTGAGATAAAAATATGGGAAAATACCCTAAAATCATTATTTAATATATGGATATATTTGGTGAAATCAATTTTGGAAAATGGGTTTTGGATTTGACATTTTGTGCTAATGACCAAAATGTAAAGAATGAAAACTGTTTTTAGTGACTATTTTGAAAAATGATCAAATCTTAGAATCTTCAAGGAACCAATTTACCAAATATGTTCCCCTCAATTAGGATTGATTTTAAATAGTCTTAATTAAGGAGTTAAAAAGAGGATTTAATAAAAGAAAGTTGTTATTTCCTTAAACCACTTTTGACATAACTTTTGCTCTCAAAATATATTCAGCCAAACACTATCTTTTCATCAAAGGTTTCAGGTAATGATCTTGATTTCTTAAACTTTTGATTTCCAATGGATTCTTCAATCTTGTTTTTCAAAATCTCATTGTTTTCCTTTATTTGTCAAGAGTAAAACATCTAATTGAGAGGAAACTCACTCATTGGACGTAAAATTCGTTCTTCTCATCTAATGAAAGGTTCTTTATTGAAGTTCCCAAGTATTTGATCATTGTTTAATGTTTTCTAATGAGTTTTGATGGTTTAATAATGGAAATTAGTTAAACCAAGGTTTATTTGTTGAGATCATGTGATTTTCGTATTAGATCTGTTTTGATGAGTTCTTAATTGGTTTTAATTATGATTTTGATGTTTGATAATATTAATAAGTTGGTTTTAACATTGGAATCCCGAAACTAGGTGAATCTCTAACTTCTAGGTTGTTAGGTATGTATTTTTTGAGGAGTTGTGGGAGGTTTATGGATGGTGGAGGTATAAGAATGTTATTAGGTTGTTTGTGGAGGTTAATTGATGGTAATTGATGGATTAAACCAGTAGGTTTTGACTGGATTAAGTTTAGAAGGTGTTTGATGTTGTTTTCGATAGTTTCGACTAGTTTTTTGAAGGCGAATGTTAAGGTTGCAGGGGATCTTTTTTTAACAGTGAGTTGAATGCATAATGATGAAGTTTCCCTATGTTTTTATGTGGTTAAATTAGGGGACAATCAAGGCGGGTTTGCCTAGTGGTGTACGTTGCTTATCGGAGGCATAATTCGTGTTGGCAAGCGAGGCGAGGCGAATCAGTGAGTGAAAATGGGTTTAAGCTCTTTAAAAGGTTTGATCACTGTATTATGGGGTTTAGTTATAGCCTAAAAAGCTTAACTAAGCTCAAGCGTAATTCTTTCTTACTTCGTTTGATTACTGGTTTCGAGATGAGCTTGCGAATTTTATGTGGGTTTAAACATGGTTGATTTTCATGTTTTGGTTTTAAACATGGTTTGATTTACTTACTAAAAATGCATCATTCTGGACTAATATGCAATGTTTATCAAAGTATTTGAATGCTTATGAGCATTGAGAATTGTTCATGAGAGGAATGTGATGTTGCCCTTGGCAATGTGGTATTGCATATGAAATGGTTTTATGAAATGCATTGGAAAACAATAAGTACATGTATTTGGAAATGATATATTGTCTTTGTGATATAATGTAAAAGCTTCATATATAGTTGGCTAGCCATAGGATGAAAGTGTACTATAAATACCAAATTGATCGTATGAAATTCTTCGGTTACAAAATAGAGGTAATGCTATTGTGAAGTGATAGTGGTAACAAATGGGATAATGCTTGGGTAGTAAAGCATGTTTTGAAAACAAGATGGGTTATTGTTTTCATATAGATTTTTAATCAAATGTGAGGTGCTATTGTGAAGTGATAGGGGTAATGCTATCAGAATGGGATAATGGTAGTTCTATTCCTGGCCGAAGTGAGTTATGGTGGGGGTAGTACCGCCATGAGACTTGATAGGGGTAGTGCCATCAAGGGAATCCGTGTATCTGGTCATGTATGGATAGGGGTAGTGCTATCTAAGGTTAGGGGTAGTGCCATCTGGGTCACTTTAATTGCCAATATATGCGAATCCTTGAGATAAATGATGTTTATATATGTTTTGATGCATATAGTTATTATGCATGATTTGTTGTGGAAAAAAATGGGAGAATGCTTGAGGGCAGTAAAGCATGTTTTGAAAACAAGATGGGTTATTGTTTTAAAATAGATTTTTAATCAAATGTGAAGTGCTTGGAAAGTAAGCATGTTTTGGTTTAAAATGCATGATAATGTTTTGAAAATGGTTTTAAATGGTGAACTCTTTGTGAGTTGGAAATCGATTTTAATTGCATTGATGGTGCTGTGTTTTGAGCACTCATCACTAAGCCTTGTGTGCTTATGCTCTCTTTCTCCATTAATGCAGAGAATTAAAGGTTGGAGGCATCAAGCAAGCGAGGGAAGATCCAAGGACTTGTTAACGCAAAAGTATGACTCTTCGAACTAGACTTGTAGTAATAAAGGCAATGGGGGTTCATTATTGATTTGTGAGGGTTTTTGCTAAATTCTCTGTTTGGGCAAAGTTTGTATTGCTATTTTGGGGTTGTAATTGGCTTTATATGTTTGGTTATTGCTTTGGATTTATATTTCGTATGGTGGTTGGTTGTTTTCTAGGAAACATGCCTCTAGATTTCTGTTTGAGGTATGATGCCATGATTTGATCATGGTTCTGTGATGTTTTAACATGGGTTGATCTTTAGAATTGTTGTGTGTATGTTTGGGGTTTGATAAAGCATGTTTGGAACCTTGATTGTACAAAAAGCCAACAAAAATTGGGCATTTTAGGCCCAGGTGTATCAGTACGGGTAGAGGCGTATCGATACGGGTAAGTGTATTTTTGGCATGCGTATCAGTATGGGTAGAAGTGTATCGATACTGTTTTGAGATACTAGAATTCTGGTAAAATGATTTGTAACCGCGTATCGATACACCTATGGACCGTATCGATACGTTCCCGCGTATCTATACACTTTGAGACTGTATTTGTACGTCTGGTCGTTATGTCTGTTAATTTTGATATTAAAGATTTTAGATTCTTTCATTTTGGTCGCTGATTGTTATACATGTAATTAATGAGTTCGGATGGTCGTTTTAAGCTGAAATTGGACATGTGATCATGAAATCGAAATAATTAAGGATTGATAACTTCAAAATGGACTAAGTCCCTGTAATTTTCCAAAATTGCAATTTGGTCCCTAAATTGCAATTGCATGCAATTAGATGTCGATTTGATGCCCGATTGAGTTGAGTTTTCAACTGCTGCCAATATGCACACCATAGGTTATAATGTTGCATCTAGATAATATAAATGAAAAAATAGACGTAATTTGAGTTAAATCTTTATGAGTTTGTTTTAGCAAACCCAATGTAACTTGCTCGATTCAGTCTAATGACTAGGTCGGGTCAATGGGGTTACATTTGGTGGTATTAGAGCCAGGTTTGCAATAAGTGGGATGAGTTTATGATTGTTGGAATGTTATTATTTGTTGGTTACTTTTGTTTGCTATGCACTGTGATTGTTTATAAGTATGTTAACTATTTATATGTCTGTCGGATGCCATATGTTATGTTGAGGCATATTTGTGGGTCCATTGCCTTATTACTATAGTTTGAAACATTTTGTTTAGAAAGGAAGTCTTGGATCCCCGCTTGAAGTTGGCCTGATTATTTTTGTTTTGGTGTAATTATCACGCCTTAGAAAATGTGTTATGTTTCGACCAAATGGAGGATTGAGAACTAGCACGAGTGTTGTTGCTGTTGGGCAATGGGTTGAGGAGAATGTCATATCTCTTGGGATTTTACTACTCCAAAATAAGTACCACCTGCGCCAGTTGGGCTAGTGTTAGGTGACATGACACCTTTGATATAGGCGATGTCTGGATCTTTTCAAGCTGCCGTTACTGGAGAACATGTGATTGCACCAGCTGTTGGACAACCGGGGTTGTTGTTAGAGTGCCTCTATAGTTTGGGAAGAGTTGAGTTTTGAGGGTTGGCACTCGAGGCATTTGTGGAGTGGAGGGTCTTTACTAATTGGATTTTGGAACAAATGAGGTGTAGTGATGCCCGTAAGTTGGGATGTGTTGTATCCTTGTTGCAAGGTGATGCTTATGGCGGTGGACTACCATGATTGGGGGCATGGAACTCGATGATGTGACCTGGGAATTCTTTCAAACTGTGTTTTAAGAAAAAGTATTTGGGGATTAGATACTTGGATAAGAAGAAATGTGAGTTCATAGATTTGGTTCGGGGTAGTACGTTTGTGGCCGAGTATGAGGTACAGTTTGTTCGTTTAAGCCAATATGCTCCTGAGTTGGTACCGGATGAGAGGTAACGCTATGATTGATTTTGTTATGGATTGGAAGAAGATGTTAAGACATACATATTGGCTTCTGACTGCATTGTTTTCAGTGTGATGGTTATACAGACAAAGTTCATTAAGTAGAATCTGAGCTTATCAGTTCATATAAGAGGTTCTAGCTCTGGTAAGAGAGTTGCGGACTCTGGTTACGGTGGTGGTTAGTTTAAGAAGCATCGTGATAAGAGGTATTACCCTGAGTTGGGGCGAGGTGGAGGTAGTGTTGGGCAAGGGTCGCAGGGTCAGGGTACCCATGCTAGATCAACACATAATACCTGTTGGATTTGTGGATCACGTGATCACATGAGGTGAGACTGTCCATGTTTGGTTTATGAGAGACAGGCTCTTGCGTCTATTATTGCTAATTCTTGTTGGAGTTGTGGATCAGGTGATCATTTAGGACATGATTGTCTGTTGTTGGTGGGTGGACAGGTCAGGGCACCTACGGTTGCACCACAAAGAGGTCGTGGTCATGGCTGAAGGCAATTTCAGTGTAGAGATGTGGGTATGCAAGTGACTAGTTCTTTCAATGAGACGGTCGTTGCTAGAAGGTTTTTTAGGAGGTGTTCTTTGACTGTTCAAGGTCATATTTTTGCGGTTGATTTGATGGAGTTGTCATTTCACGGTTTTGATGTAATCTTGGGCATGGATAGGTTGAATGAGCATAGAGCTGTGGTCGGTTTTGAAACCAAGAGAGTTTTGTTGAAACTTGCTGACGATTACAAGGTAGTAATTGTGGGTGAAAGTGAAAAGTTCTTGCCCAATGTTGTTTCGGCTCTAGAAGTGAATCATGTGTTAGATTCTGGGTGTCAGACAATCTTAGACTATGTTATGAAATTGTGATCGAAGGAGGTGCGTGTTCGGGGCATACATGCGGTATGCGAGTTTCTGGGTGTATTTATGGAGAAGTTGCTAGGTTTTCCACTGGATAGAGAGGCTGAGTTTGGCATTGAGTTGTATGCAAATACAACCCTGGTGTCTATTGGTCCCTAACGTATGGTGCCGATGGAGTTGAAGGAGTTAAAGATGCAACTTCAGAAGTTACTTGATCGAGGGTTTATTAGGCCTAGTGTTTCACTGTAGGGTACACCGGTGTTGTTTGTAAAATAGAAGAATGGCGCGATGCGAATGTACATCGACTATCGGCAACTGAACAAGTTGACGATTAAGAATAAGTATCCTTTGTCACAGATTGATGATTTGCTTGATCAGTTTAGAGGTGTTTTGATGTTTTCTGAAATTGATTTGAGGTCTGGGTATTATCGGTTAAAGGTAAATGATGTGAATGTACCTAAGACAGCCTTTTGTACGAGGTACAAGCATTACGAGTTCTTGGTGATGCCGTTTGGTTTAACTATTTTCTCTGCCGCGTTCATGGATAGGATGAATCAGGTGTTTTATGAGTTTTTGGATCAGGTTGTTGTTGTGTTTATAAATGATATTCTCGTGTACAAATGTATCAAGAAAGATCTTGATCGATAGGTATAAATGGGTTAGTAGGTTTTTGTGGAGGAGCGAATGTTTGCTCTTTATTTGGGTGCAAGTTTTGGCATGTTGGAAGGAATTATGGTGCTGAGAACGTCATTAGTAAGTGCGAACAGTTAAACATGTACAATGCAAAATAGTTATATATATATATGTAAATATGCCAGTACATACATACATTTGGGCATGACATTAGAGGTTTTGCATACATATACATAGACATCTATGAGGGTATGTAAGTAATCATGCATATATATGTTCACACTTACAGATGACTGTTTGGAGGCCGATGGAGTGATTGTGTAAACAAGGTAGCTTAAGTAAGTAGCTTTGGTAATGTGGTTCTTTGGAGTTCTCAAAGTTTGAAGAGGGTGTTAAAGATTGGTTCTTGGAAGTTTGATCTGTGTTTTTTGAAGCAACCAAGTTTAGAGTTAGAAGTTCGTGGGTTTTTTAGATTCAGTTAATTAACATCGAGGTTTATTAAAGAAACTTCTGAGATTGTTGCGTCGCTAGAGAAGTTGTGGCCTGTGTATTTTTACAGTTGAAGGTGCATGAGCGCATTGTCCTACGCATGTTGTTTAGCTTGCCTCAGTTGTGTTTGCTTAAAGGATTTGAATACCTTATCTCTATGGTGAGGAGTGTGTTGTGAACTCGGGTCATAAGAGTTTGAAAAAAATATGACGACGCAAAAGGATTTGGATCTTAAACAACATAGATGATTGAAGTTGCTTAAGGGTTATGATTTGATGATTGAATATCATCCAGGAAAGGCTAATGTTGTAGCCGATACTTTGAGCAGGAATTATATGATGGAGTTGAGGGCGATGTTGTACGGTTAAGGGCGATGTTGGCCAAATTGCGAGCAAAGTCAACTTTATCGTAGTTGATTAAAGAGAAGCAACGTTATGATGATGCGTTGGTATCGCATGTTAAGGATATCATAAATGGAAATTCGACGGATTTTCACTTTAGTGATGATAGGGTGTTGTATTTTAAAGGTCGAATAGTGGTGCCTAGTGATGTTGAGTTGAGGCGTATCATTTTGACCGAGGTACGTACTAGTCATTTTGCTATACATTCCAGTAGTATAAAGATGTATCGGGGTTTGAAGGAAGAGTACTTTTGGGTTGGTCTAAAGAAAGTTGTGGCTGATTTTGTTGTTAAACACATGTTGTGTCAGCGTGTTAAGGCTGAACATCAATTTCCTTACGGGTTATTGCAATCGTTGAGGATACTATAATGGAAGCGGGAGGGAACCACCATGGATTTTATGTTTGGGTTACAATTGTCCCTCACTAAAAAGTATTCCATTTGGGTGATTATTGATCGGTTTACAAAGTGAGCATATTTATGCTAGTGTATACAGCGTATACCTTGGATAAGTTGGCAGAGTTTTTTTTGCTGAGATTGTACGTTTGCACAGAGTGCCTAAGTCCATAGTTTCTGATAGAGATATGTGGTTTACGGTGAGTTTTTGGGAGTGTTTGCATCAAACTTTAGGTACATGGTTGAATTTTAGTACTTCGTATCATCCTCAAACAGATGGTCAGTCTGAACGTGTGATCCAAGTCTTGGAGGATATGTTGAGGTGTTGTATCATTGATTTACAAGGAACCTGGGAGAGGCAGTTGCCTTTGGTGGAGTTTTTCTATAATAATAGTTGTCAGGCTTTTGTGCAAATGGCACCTTATGAGGCCTTGTATGGTAGGAAGTGTCTTATGCCTTTATGTTGGGCTGAGGCGGGAGAAAAACATGTTTCTTTGCCGGATGTATTGAAAGACACGAATGAGAAAGTGAAGCTTGTTTGTAATCACTTGAAAGTGGTTTTGGATCGTTAGAAATCCTACGCAGATTTGAAGCATAGAGAAATTGAATATGCGGTTGGTGATCACGTGTTCTTGAAAGTGTCACCTTAGAAGAAGGTGATGCGGTTTGGGCGTAAGGGTAAGATTAGTCCGAGGTTTATTAGACCGTATGAGGTTGTGGAGCATGTGGGTCCTGTGGCTTATTGTTTGAGGTTACCTCCTGAGTTGGAGAAGATTCATGACGTGTTTCATGTATCGATGTTGCGAAAGTATCAGTCAGATCCATCGCATGTTATGTCGGTGGAAGACATTGAGTTGCAACTGGATTTTATCTTATGATAAGGAATCGGTAGAGATACTTGATTCTAGCAGCAAATTTTTTTTGGCAAGACGATTGAACTTGTAAATATGTTGTGGCGACATCGTGGAGTTGAGGAAGCCACATACGAGAGTAAAACAGACATGATGAAACAGTTTCCGCATTTGTTTCCTTCAGGTAAAATTTTGAGGATGAAATTTCCTAAGCGGGGAAGAGTTATAATTCTCCAGTTTTTGGCCTAGGAGTTTGCTTGTAATACCCTAAAATTTACTAATTTGATTAAGGGTCATTTAGTACTAAGATAATAGCTTAAAAGCTAACTTAGTGACTAAAATGACAAAAATGCAAAAGTTAGGATTTCTTTAATTATGGGTTTTGAAAAGGAAATTTCTAAGGTTTAAAGGTCTCATGTGATAAATAGTGAATTGAATAAGGTATTCTTAAAGTTTGGTTGAATTTCAAGGAAAATTGGAATGGTAATTGAAGTTTAAAATGTTAGTGACCAAAATGTAAATTTTGAAAAACTTTGGAAAAGTTTGGGGACTAAAGTTGTAATTCCCTAAAAGTTAAGGGTTTTTATTTCATAAATAAATAGATCACCTAAGGGTGTGGATCGAATGTGAAGATTTTGGTTCGATATGATATTTTGATTATTGGGAAAATCGCAGTTAAAGTTTAAGTGGGATTCGGATACCCGGATCGAACTGGAAAATTTTGAATTTTTCCATATGATAGAGAAAGGTTATAAAAGTCATTTCCAGGTGTTGGAAATATTTTTAGTTTGATTCAATATGAATCCTATAGTTTATTTCCGAGTAAAGGATTATTTATCGGTATATTAGATCGAATGGAAATTTTGGAGACTGATCCAAAAGCTATGGAAAAGTCATAAAATGTTATTTTATGAATATTTTATTATGTTTTGTTGAATTCTAACTAGATTTAGTTAGACTTTAATGGAATAACAATTTGGAAACAAACTAGTAAATAAAGACTAGTTGGAGGGCAAATTGGTCATTTGGCCCCAATGGCAATTTTGAAATATTTAAAAAGTTATAAGAGCAATTTTGGAAATAGGAAATGGAAGATTAAATCTTGGCCCTTGATTGATGATAAAATCAATCTCAACCATTGGATAAAAGGGCAAAATTGTAATTTCACTATTAAATGAATTTAATATTCGTTTAATAGATATATGTTTAAAATAAAGGTGAAAAGATGAACAAAAATGTTCATCTTTTCCAGCCTTGAAACGTGGAGAAAGATGGGAAAGAAGAAGAAAATTTTCCAAGCTCGATTTAAGCCCTGAAACTTAGTTTTCAGGTAATCTCTTCAACTACAAAGTTGTTCTACTCTTCAAGCTCTATCTTTTGATATCAATAATCCATGGAATACATGCTTGGTTGATGAGAATTTTCATGAGAAAGAAACTAGGGTTTATGGATCAAATTGGGGCTTTTGAGATTTTATGATTCCATGATTGAATTCAAGTTGGAATTAAGATAGTATGATGTTAAAATCATGGTATTGAGTTGAGTTATAAGTTTTACATGTTTTGATTTTTATGAAGATGATTAGGGTTTATGGATTCAAGTTTAATCTAGGGTTGTGATGTTGAAATAATGATCTAGTAAGCTTGAATTGTTGTTTGGAAGCAAAACCCTAAGTTAAATTGTGTAGGGACCATTTTGGCAAATTGAAAAGTTGAAGGACCAAATCTGAATTTTTAGAATTTGGAGTGTATTTATGTTATTAATGATGTTAGAGACAAGAAAATGAAGTTAGAATGCTAAATTGATGTTGACTTGAATTAGTGACCATTTTGACAATTTGTCAAAGTTAAGTGACCAAATCGAAATTGAAGTTTTGTATGGGGGCTAAATCTGATTTTTGGTTGTAATGATGGAATTAAGGTAGTAATGTTGAATTGAGGACTAATTTGAAAAGTTAAGAAGCTTGAATCCTTATCTTTGCATTTTAGTGACTATTTCGGTAAAGAAGGAAAATTAAGGAGAATTATTGTGAATAATTATTTGATGAAGAAGGTCGTAAGATGGTGGTTTAAAGCAATTAGTTGGACTAAATTTAAAAGTAGAGAAGTAAGGAGAAGTTAGTATAAAAGTTGAAGTTGTTTATGGAAGCTGTGTAGAAAAACTGGTTTATGGCAGTAACTTTGAAAATTCACCATAAATTCTAAAACAATGGTTAGATGGTGAATTTTATACCGATGTAAAGATTTGTTCGTCTAGTTTCGTTCCCAAAAAACGGAAACTGATTTCGAGTTCCGAGTAAAAATATATGAATTTTTAAGTGGTGAAAGGTCAGAAAATAGTATAGCAGGCTGTTCCGAAATTCAATACTGGAAATTGACTTTGAAAATTCGCCATAAATCGTACAAGTTGAATTTGGGCTATTAATTTATATGGTTGAAAAGCTTATGGAATCTAGTTTCTTTCAGAATAAACGGAGTCGAATTCTGAGTTGTAGATTATTTTATAGAAATATTTCTTTGGATGTGCTGCAAACTGCCAGAGAATGAGAATTGATACACTTTGTATCTAAGGTTGAATAGTAAGCTTGAAAGGGGATAATGGAAGTTCAAATTGGTCACTAAGGACCATAATGAATTTTTGAACGATACAAGGAAGAAAGGAAAACGTTTGGAGATTTTGTATTCGAATGATTATTTTAGACAATATGTCTAAGATATTGTTAGATTGGGATCTAACAAATATTTTACTTATTTGAATTATGAAGTTAAGTAAAAATCAAGGGAGGTTCGAGATACAATGAAGGAAAGGTTCAAAGAGGACTTAGTGAGACATACTAATAAATGGCTCAGGTGAGTGCAAGGCATACTACATGGATGTTTCATACATCACCGATAGGACTTGCCATGAGTCTACCTGGTTTATATATTGTCATGATAATTATGTCATTGATCATATATTTGACATATTTTAAATATGTCAAATGTTGAAAATAAATGCATTGGTCACTATTTATTGATGATGGTATAATATGAATGTTATTTCGGTTATGAACTTTTAAATGTTGATATATATATATATATATATATATATATATATATTGATATATGTTGCCATTGATAACTTAAATGATGAAATAAAGCCCAATGTATGATATAGAGGTTCGATGGTATAGTTGGATATCCATAGGGTCATAAATAGCTGTATAAATATTCTAAGCAGATCAGTGCAATATTCATAAATACTCATTGAGGGTATACTCATGCAAGGTTTGGGTATACGGAAACACTTATGGTGTTAAGCACTATGGTGCAATTTTATTAATACTCAATAAGGGTATACCCATGCAAGGTTAGGGTATACGGAAGCACTTAGGGTGCTAAGCACTACAGTGCAAATAATATACATACTCAAGAAAGGTTGGGTATGGGGGAATGACTCGTGTACATAGAATCTCTTAATTCGATACCTTGGGCTAAGTAAACTGAATTGAAATCAAAGAAATAGAATGATAAGCTTGAAAGCTTGTAGACAGAGTTGGAAAAAGGTATTGGTAAGCATTGAAAGCTTACGGATGGAAATGGCACCGATATTGGTAAGATCTAATCTTATCACTTTGATATACATATATATACTATTACATATTTAATTATGTTAATGAGCATGTAATGGTAAGGTGATCATATGCATTATTAATCATTAATATTGATATTGATATTATGACAATTGCACTTAAATTCGAACTATTGCCTCACTAAGTAAATACTTAGCGTGTGACTGTTTCACGCGTAGGAAAATAGAAGCGTTTGGAGAAAGGAGTACTAGTGGACATCATCTATCAAGGACAGGTACATCAGTATCAGTAATATAATAGTTGAGATTGTTTGATATTCACTAGGTGTCATGTTATTTAAAAAGATTATGCTTGCTCTGATATAAATTGAATTTTATGTAGAATCTGGATTAATTCTAAATCAGGCAGTTTTTAGGCAATTTCGCTAATTATATAAGTCAAATTAAATTGATAAATTGCTGCCTGAAATTAAACTTGATTTGAAGGCAAAAATATAAAGTTTTAACTTTACGCGATAAATTAGATTTTTTAAATAAAGATTTTTTAAACAAATTTTTGCCGAATTATAAATATTTTATGGTTTTACAAATATTTTGTGACATCTCTGTCTCATATTCAATGATGGATACGGGAAGGGGTGTTACATTTATTAGTATCAGAGCTATAGGTTTAGCCGATTCTCGGCCTAAATGGAAGTGATTTTATGTTAAAAAGAGTATACATGCCACTAGGATATCAATATTACTGATATGATGCTTTTATGATCTGATTGATGTCGCTCCTTACTAATGTAAATTGAGATGAATTATAAGAAATATTTGAGTCAAGAAAGCGTGATGAACTAGTAAATTGGAAGCTTTGGAAGGAATCAAGAGTAGTAACAATAAGATTAATGATAACCCTTTTGGATAAATCGGAACAAGAAAGGGACACTAGTACAACAAGGAGTGCCTTTGCCGGATTAAGGAACTAAAAAGTTTGAAAGCACCTGAATTGAAAGAAAAAGCAGATTAAGGTCCAGTGATTGTTGATTTATAACTGAATAACCTAAGGATTACACTGGACGGATTCCACTATTTAGATACTGAGAAATTGGCTGGAGTTGTATTACTACTCCGATGTTAAGTTAAAGCTAGGGAAATATTTGAAATTGTTACGCAGCTAGGATTGCACGTATCAGTCTGAGTTTATAGCATCAGGACTAATAAAGATTGGGATGATCCGAAAATCATAGAAGGTATATCTCATCTTTTTGGATAAACCTCTATTGATGTTGATGGGTGCTAGCTTTACACATTCGTATATAAGTACGAAGTTGAATGGTGAAGGAGATATCCTTTTAGAACCCATTTCAAGTAATGTAGTGGTCATAAATTTGTTGGGTTGTAATGTAAGGGCGAGCTGAACATTGGAATTGCTCGATAAAAATATAAGAAATAGAGTTCCTGATAAATTTAATGGAATTATCTTTCAAGGAGTTTAAGATGATGGTGGACATGAATTGGTTACCTTCCTATCAAGTCATGATGAATTGTCGCATAAAGCGATTAGTATTAAAAAAACACGGAAGGTACAAAAATAGTAGTAGTTGATAAAGGGTAAATCCTTTTTCCAATGTAATTTCAGTTGTTTTATTAAAGAAATTGTTGTTATAAGGTTGTTAAGTTTTTTTTTTAGAAAATGTAGTGGAGACTCAGGCTGTTAAAGTTAAATTGAAAAATAACTCAACTATCAAAAAATATCTGGATGTATTCCCAGATGGGTTACTCGAAATTACCCTAGATTGAGAGGTGAAATTCAAAATAAAGATGTTACCAGGCATTGCTCCTAAATTAATGGCCCCGTATAAAATGGCTTCGCCCGAACTTCGAGATTTAAAAGTACAAATGCAAGGAATGTTAGGTCGAGGTTTTATAAAGCCAAGTGTGTTACCTTGGGGTGCACCACTGTATTTGTGAAAAAGAAAGATTGATCTATGTGATTAAGTATAGATTTCCGTCAGCTAAATAAGGTGATGGTAAAGAATAAATATCCTCTTCCGAAGATTGATGATCTTTTGACCAGTTAAAGAAAATGCACATCTATGTTTTCCAAAATAGACCTTCGATTGGAATATTATTAGCTAAAGATCAAGGAAGAAGAAATTCTAAAGACAGCTTTTTGGACTCGGTATGAATACTATGAGTTCGTGATGATGCCTATGTCATTTATAAACCTAATGAACCAAGTATTCTAATTTTGCTTGGACCAATTTTTGGTAGAATTCATTGAGGATATTTTGGTCTATTAGAAGAAAAATGAAGAACAAGATGCTCATTTTGCATTGTTCTTCAGACCTTTCGAGAAAAGAAGCCATATGCTAATTTTTTAAAGTGTAAACTTGGTTGTCAAAAGCTATTTTATTAGTTATGTGGATTTGGCAGAGGGAATAAGAGTATATCCCAAGAAAGCACAAACTATAGTTGAATGGAAACCTCTAAAGAATGTTTTAGAGGTTAAATTTCTTGATGATTGCCTCTTTATTGACCAAGCTATTGAGGAAAGAAATTCCATTCACTTGAACAGATAAATGCCAAGAAAACTTTGAGACATTAAGGAATATCTTAATAGATGCCATGGTACCAGTACAACCAGAATGAAAAGTAATGGTCTATGCTTGAGACAACTTATGATATATGAGAGAAA
Source organism: Hibiscus mutabilis (assembly GCA_019671005.1). Lineage (NCBI taxonomy): Eukaryota > Viridiplantae > Streptophyta > Magnoliopsida > Malvales > Malvaceae > Hibiscus > Hibiscus mutabilis. The sequence goes on along the minus strand of CM033717.1, from coordinate 17,049,843 downwards.
TTATCATACTTAGGATTTGGAGCTAGCAATGGTTGTATTTTCTTTAAAAGATATAGCATCATTATTTATAAAGTGAACGATGCCATATTTATATAGGTTATAAAATTTTAAAGTATATGCTTACTAAAAAAGAGTTGAACTTGACGCAAAGAAGTTGGATCGAGTTTCTTAAGAATTATGATATGGTCATTGACTATCATCCAGAAAAAGCTAATATGGTAGCTGACGCTGTCAGTCGAAAGACAATTGTTGTCTTAAGAGCTATGAATGCAAGATTTGCATTAAAAGGAGATGGTGTTTTGATTGTCAAGTTAAGAATAAAATTTACCATATTGGATTAAATAAGATATCTTTAAGGAAAGGATGAGAAATGTTGTCAATGTTCAAACAAGTGGAAAAGAGTGAAACTAAAAACTTTGAAGTTAGGTTTGATAGATATTTGTATTATCAAGAAAGAATTTATATCTCAATGATGAAGACTATATGTTGATCCTGAAAGAAAAGATATTTAATATGAAGTTAAGGATAAAGTATTCCTTAAAAGTTTCACCTTGGAAGAAGGCGTTATGGTTTAGACAAAAAGAAAGTTAAGTTTAAGATGTATTGGGCTATAAGAAATCATGAAAGGAGTTAGTCTGATAGTTAAGCTTAATGGCTAGCTTTATCTTTGGAAATGGTCAAGATTCATAATGTATCGATGCTCAGGAAATATTGATTAGACCCCTCACATGTTGTTACTCTGGAGAAAATAGAGATTCAGCCGGATTTAAGCTATGAAAAAGAACTAGTAAAGATCCTAGCACATAGAGTCAAAGAACAAAGAAAACAAGACAATCCAGTTTGTTAAAGTTCTTTGAAAAAAAAATCATAAGGTTAAAGAAACGACTTGAGAGAAATAAGAAGAAAATATGAGAAAATAGTTTCCTCACCATTTGGAACCAAGTACGTATTGAAAATTCGAGGACACATTTTATTAAGGGGGAGAGAATTGTAATGCCCTAAAATTTACTAAGTTGATTAAGGGTCATTTAGTACTAAGATAATAGCTTAAAAGCTAACTTAGTGACTAAAATGACAAAAGTGCAAAAGTTAGGATTTCTTTAATTATGGGTTTTGAAAAGGAAATTTCTAAGGTTTAAAGGTCTCATGTGATAGATAGTGAATTGAATAAGGTATTCTTAAAGTTTGGTTGAATTTCAAGGAAAATTGGAATGGGAATTGAAGTTTAAAATGTTAGTGACCAAAATGTAAATTTTGAAAAACTTTGGAAAAGTTTGGGGACTAAAGTTGTAATTACCTAAAAGTTAAGGGTTTTTATTTCATAAATAAATAGATCACCTAAGGGTGTGGATCAAATGTGAAGATTTTGGTTCGATATGATATTTCCATTATTGGGAAAATCGTAGTTAAAGTTTAAGTGGAATTTGGATACCTAGATCGAACTGGAAAATTTTGACTTTTTCCATATGATAGAGAAAGGTTATAAAAGTCATTTCCAAGTGTTGGAAATATTTTTAGTTTGATTCAAGATGAATCCTACAGTTTATTTCTGAGTAAAGGATTATTTATCTGTATATTGGATCGAATGGGAATTTTGGAGACTGAACCAAAAGCCTTGGAAAAGTCATAAAATTTTATTCTATGAATATTTTATTATGGTTGGTTGAATTCTAACTAGATTTAGTTAGATTTTAATGGAATGTCAATTTGGAAACAAACTAGTAAATAAAGACTAGTTGGAGGGCAAATTGGTCATTTGGCCCAATGGAAATTTTGAAATATTTAAAAAGTTATAAGGGCAATTTTGGAAATAGGAAATGGATAAAAAAGGCAAAATTGTAATTTCACTATTAAATGAATTTAATAGATATGTGTTTAAAATAATGGTGAAAAGATGAACAAAAAATGTTTATCTTTTCCAGCCTTGAAACGTGGAGAAAGAGGGGAAAGAAGAAGAAAATTTTTCAAGCTCGATTTAAGCCCTGAAACTTAGTTTTCAGGTAATCTCTTCAACTACAAAGTTGTTCTACTCTTCAAGCTCTATCTTTTGATATCAATAATTCATGGAATACATGCTTGGTTGATGAGAATTTTCATGAGAAAGAAACTAGGGTTTATGGATCAAATTGGGGCTTTTGAGATTTTATGATTCCATGATTGAATTCAAGTTGGAATTAAGATAGTATGATGTTAAAATCATGATATTGAGTTGAGATTTAAGTTTTACATGTTTTGATTTTTATGAAGATGATTAGGGTTTATGGATTCAAGTTTAATCTAGGGTTTGTGATGTTGAAATAATGATCTAGTAAGCTTGAATTGTTGTTTGGAAGCAAAACCCTAAGTTAAATTGTGTACAGACCATTTTGACAAATTGAAAAGTTGAAGGACCAAATCTGAATTTTTAGAATTTGGACTGTATTTATGTTATTAATGATGTTAGAGACAAGAAAATGAAGTTAGAACGCTAAATTGATGTTGACTTGAATTAGTGACCATTTTGACAATTTGTCAAAGTTAAGTGACCAAATCAAAATTGAAGTTTTGTATGGGGGCTAAATCTGATTTTTGGTTGTAATGATGGAATTAAGGTAGTAATGTTGAATTAAGGACTAATTTGCAAAATTAAGAAGCTTGAATCCTTATCTTTGCATTTTAGTGACTATTTCGGTAAAGAAGGAAAATTAAGGAGAATTATTGTGAATAATTATTTGATGAAGAAGGTCATAAGATGGTGGTTTAAAGCAATTAGTTGGACTAAATTTAAAAGTAGAGAAGTAAGGAGAAGTTAGTATAAAAGTTGAAGTTGTTTATGGAAGCTATGTAGAAAAACTAGTTTATGGCAGTAACTTTGAAAATTCACCATAAATTCTAAAACAATGGTTAGATGGTGAATTTTATACCGATGTAAAGATTTGTTCATCTAGTTTCGTTCCCAACAAACGGAAACTGATTTCGAGTTCCGAGTAAAAATATATGAATTTTTAAGTGGTGAAAGGTCATAAAATAGTATAGCAGGCTGTTCCGAAATTCAATACTAGAAATTGACTTTGAAAATTCGCCATAAATCGTAAAAGTTGAATTAGGGCTATTAATTTATATGGTTGAAAAGCTTATTGAATCTAATTTCTTTCAGAATAAACGGAGTCGAATTCCGAGTTGCAGATTATTTTATAGAAATATTTCTTTGGAGGTACTGCAAACTGCCAGAGAATGAGAATTGATACACTTTGTATCTAAGGTTGAATAGTAAGTTTGAAAGGGGTTAATGGAAGTTCAAATTGGTCACTAAGGACCATAATGAATTTTTGAACGATACAAGGAAGAAAGGAAAAAGTTTGGAGATTTTTTATTCGAATGATTATTTTGGACAATATGTCTAAGATATTGTTAGATTGGGATCTAACAAATATTTTACTTATTTGAATTATGAAGTTAAGTTCGAATCAAGGGAGGTTCGAGATACAATGAATGAAAGGATCAAAGAGGACTTAGTGAGGCATACTAATAAATGGCCCAGGTGAGTGCAATGCATACATAACATTATACATGGATGTTTCATAAATCACCTGTAGGACTTGCCATGAGTCTACCTGGTTTATATATTGTAATGATAATTATGTCATTGATCATATTTTTGACATATTTTAAATATGTCAAAGGTTGAAAATAAATGCATTGATCACTAGTTATTGATGATGGTATAATATGAATGTTATTTCGGTTATGAACTGTTAAATGTTGATATATATATATTGATATATGTTGCCATTGATAATTTAAATGATGAAATAAAGCCCAATGTATGATATTGAGGTTTGATGGTATAGTTGGATATCCATAGGGTCATAAACAACAGTATAAATATTCTAAGCACTTCGGTGAAATATTCATAAATACTCATTGAGGGTATACTCATGCAAGGTTTGGGTATACGGAAACACTTAGGGCGTTAAGCACTACGGTGCAATTTTATTAATACTCAATGAGGGTATACTCATGCAAGGTTTGGGTATACGGAAGCACTTAGGGTTCTAAGCACTACGGTGCAAATAATATACATACTCAAGAAAGGTTGGGTACGGGGGGATGACTCGTGTACATAGAATCTCTTAATTCGATACCTTGGGCTAAGTAAACTGAATTGAAATCAAAGAAATAGAATGATGAGCTTGAAAGCTTGCAAACAAAGTTGGAAAAAGGTATTGGTAAGCATTGAAAGCTTACGGATGGAAATGGCAATGATATTGGTAAGATCTAATCTTATCACTTTGATATACATTTATGCTATTACATATTTAATTATGTTAATGAGCATGTAATGGTAAGGTGATCATATGCATTATTAATCATTAATATTGATATTGATATTATGACAATTGCACTTAAATTTGAACTATTGGCTCACTAAGTAAATACTTAGCGTGTGACTGTTTCACGCGTAGGAAAAGAGAAGCGTTTGGAGAAAAGAGTACTAGTGGACATCATCTATCAAGGACAGGTACATCGGTATCAGTAATATAATAGTTGAGGTTGTTTGATATTCACTAGTTGGCATGTTATTTAAAAAGGTTATGCTTGCTCTAATATAAATTGAATTTTATGTAGAATCTGGATAATTTCTAAATCAGGCAGTTTTCAGGCAATTTCACTAATTATATAAATCAAATTAAATTGATAAATTGCTGCCTGAAATTAAACTTGATTTGAAGGAAAAAATATAAAGTTTTAACTTTACGCGATAAATTAGATTGTTTTTAAAATAAAGATTAAATTGTAATATTTTCCTTACAAAACAAATTTTGACCGAATTATAAATATTTTATGGTTTTACAAATATTTTGTGACATCTATGTCTCATATTCAATGATGGATACGGGAAGGGGTGTTACATTGCTAGGTTGATTAGACGGTCTGGTAGACCGGGATTGGAGATTCGAATCAGATTCATGGTAAAAATCAGAATAAATATTTTTAAGTGAGATAAAAATATGAGAAAATATCCTAAAATCATTATTTAATATATGAATATATTTCATGAAATCAATTTTGGAAAATGAGTTTTGTAAATTTGCAATTTTGGGCTAGTGACCAAAATGTAAAAAATGAAAACTGTTTTTAGTGACTATTTTGAAAAAAAAGGGTCAAACCTTAGAATCATTAAGGAGACAATTTACCAAATGTTTTTATCAGATTTTCCCCTCAATTAGGATTTATTTTTAAGAGTTTTAATTAAGGAATTAAAAAAAGGATTTAATAAAAGAATGTAGTTATTTCATTAAACCACTTTTGACGTAACTTTTGCTCTCAAACTTTTCTCTCAAAATCTCTTCACCAAACACTCTCTTTTTCATCAAAGATTTCAGGTAATAATCTTTGTTTCTTAAACTTTTGATTTCCAATGAATTCTTCAAACTTATTTTCCAAAATCTCATTGTTTTCCTTTGTTTTTCAAGAGTAAAAATTCCAATTGAGAGGAAATTCACTCATTGGAGGTAAGGTTCGTTCTTCTCTTCTAATGAAAGGTTCTTTACTGAAATTCTAAAGTAGTTGATCCTTGTTTAATGTTTTCTAATGTGTTTTGATGATTTAATAATAGAAATTGGTTAAATCAAGGTTTATTTGTTGAGATCATGTGATTTTTGTATTGGATCTATTTTTATGAGTTCTTGATTGATTTTAGTCATGATTTTGATGTTTGATAATGTTAATAAGTTGATTTTAATATTGGAATCCCGAAATTAGGTGAATCACTAACTTTTAGGTTGTAAGGTATGTGTTTTTTAGGAGTTGTGGGAGGTTTATGGATGCTGGAGGTATAAGGATATTATTAGGTTGTTTGTGGAGGTTAATTGATGGTAATTGATGGATTAAACCAGTAGGTTTTGGCTGGATTAAGTTTGGAAGGTGTTTGATGTTGGTTTTGATAGTTTCGTCTAGTTTTTGGAAGGCGAATGTTGAGGTTGCAGGGGATCTTTGTTTAGCAGCGAGTTGAATGCATAATGATGTATTTTCCATATGTTTTTATGTGGTTAAATTAGGGGACGATCAAGACGGGTTTTCCTAGTGGTGTACGTTGCTTATCGGAGGCACAATTCGTGTTGGCAAGCGAGGCGAGGCGAATCGGTGAGTGAAAATGGGTTTAAGCTCTTTAAAAGGTTTGATCACTGGATTATGGGGGGTTTAGTTATAGCCTAAAAACCTTAATTAAGACCAAGCGTAATTCGTTCTTACTTCTCTTGATTATTGGTTTCGAGATGAGCTTGCGAATTTCATGTTGGTTTAAACATGGTTGATTTTCATGTTTTGGTTTTAAACATGGTTTGATTTACTTACTGAAAATGTATCATTTTGGATTAATATGAAATGCTTATCAAAGTATTTGAATGCTTATGAGCATTGATAATTGTTCCTGAGAGGAATGTGATGTTGCCTTTGGCAATGTGGTGTTGCATATGAAATTGTTTTATGAAATGCATTGGAAAACAATAAGTAAATATATTTGGATATGATATATTGACTTTGTGACGTAATGAGAAAGTTTCGGATATAGTTGGCTAGCAATAAGATGAAAGTGTACTATAAATACCAAATCGGTCGTGTGAAATTCTTCGGTTACACAATAGGGCTAGTGCTATCGTGAAGTGATAGGGGTAGTGCTATTAGAATGGGATAATGGTAGTTCTATTCTCGGCCGAAGTGAGTTATGGTGGGGGTAGTACCGCCATGAGATTTGATAGGGGTAGTGCCATCAAGGGAATCCATGTATCCGGTCATGTATGGATAGGGGTAGTGCTATCTAAGGTTGGGGGTAGTGCCATATGGGTCACTTTAATTGCCAATATATGCGAATCATTGAGATAAATGATGTTTATATATGTTTTGATGCATATGGTTATTATGCATGATTTGTTGTGGAAATAAATGGGAGAATGCTTGGGGGTAGTAAAGCATGTTTTGAAAACAAGATGGGTTATTGTTTTAAAATAGATTTTTAATCAAATGTGAAGTGCTTGGAAAGTAAGCATGTTTTGGTTTAAAATGCATGATAATGTTTTAAAAGTGGTTTTAAATGGTGAACTCTTTGTGAGTTGGAAATCGATTTTAATTGCATTGATGGTGTTGTGTTTTGAGCACTCATCACTAAGCTTTGTGTGCTTATGCTCTCTTTGTCCATCAATGCAGAGAATTAAAGGTTGGAACAGCTAGCAAGCGAGGGGAGATCCAAGGATTTGTTAACGCAAAAGTATGACTCTTCAAACTATACTTGTAGTAATAAAGGCAATGGGGTTCATTATTGATTTGTGAATGTTTTTGCTAAATTCTCTGTTTGGGCAAAGTTTGTATTGCTATTTTGGGGTTGTAATTGGCCTTATACGTTTGGTTATTGCTTTGGATTTATGTTTCGTGTGGTGGTTGGTTGTTTTCTAGGAAGCATGCCTCTAGATTTTTGTTTGAAGTATGACGCCATGATTTGATCATGATTCTGTTATGTTTTAACATTTTGATCTTTAGAATTGTTGTGTGTATGTTTGGGGTTTGATGAAGCATGTTTGGACCCTTGATTGTATAAAAAGCCTGCAAAAATTGGGCATTTTAGGCCTAGGTGTATCAGTACGGGTAAAGGCGTATTAATAAGGGTAAGCGTATTTCAGGCCCAGGTGTATCGTTACGGGTAGAGGCGTATTGATACGAGTAAGTTTATTTTTGGCCTGCGTTTCGATACGGGTAGAAGTGTATCGATACGATTTTGAGCTACTAGAATTTTGGGAAAATAATTTATAACCCGTGTATCGATATGCCTATGGACCATATCGATACGCCCCCACATTTTGGTATACTTTAGGAATGTATCTTTACACCTGGTCGTTATGTCTGTTAATTTTTTTATTAAAGGTTTCAGATTCTTCCATTTTGATCCCTGATTGTTATGCACGCAATTAAATGAGTTTGGATGGTCGTTTTAAGCTAAAATTGGACATGTGAGCATGAAACCTGACTCATTAAGGATTGATAACTTCAAAATGGACTAAGTCCCTGTAATTTTCTAAAATTTCAATTTGGTCCCTAATTTGCAATTACGTGCAATTGGATGTCGATTCGACGCCCGATTGAGTTGAGTTTTCACCTGCTGCTAGTATGCACACCATAGGTTTTAATGTTGTATCTAGATAAGATAAAAGAAAAAAATGGATGTAATTCAAGTTAAATATTTACGAGTTTGTTTCAGCAAACCCAATGTTGCTCGCTCGGTTTGGTCTAGCGACTAGGTCGGGTTATAGGGGTTACAAGGTTAATAGCATGTATCAATCTCCACAAGGTTAATGTTTGTAAATATTAAATTTAAAAAATATATTCAAAATTTTCAAAATTATTCACTAAAGGAATTTTTTAATTCCCTGTCAAAAGCATTTTATCAGAATAATTTCACCCCAATAGAGACTAAAGTATTATAAAACATATATGTACTTAACAACTAAATGTATCATACACTTGTTATTTTACCCATATAAACTATCAGCTAAGTTTTACCAAACACTTTTATATAAACAATTAACCAAATAAGTTTATCTAATCAGCTAATAAAATCAGTTGGTCAAACTAGCCACTGCAATCGGCTACCATCTATCCGCTATCTCGCGTTTTTCAAACACCCATAAGTATCGAAATAACAATAAACATTACATATAAAATAGTTTGTATATATTATAAAGATCAAAATAACAATAGACAATGTATAAAATAACAATTAACATCTAATTTAGTTGGGTTAGGCTTAATATATATGTTTAATATATATTATATTTAATATTTTTAGTTAATTCAATTAATTAATTAATTTTGAACCGAATTAAGTGATAACCGAATTTTTTAAAAAATAATTTTTAACTGATCCAACATCTAATTAACGTACCAATTAACCGATCTAAAATTTGGTTAATTCGGTTTTAACTTAACAATAAACATCCCCAGTGTTGGGGACATTGGGGAAGATACTGTAATTTCGGTGAAATTACTCAAATATTGTTGTTGAAGTTTTTTTTTCCAACAATATGGTCCCAATCACTTTATTTCCAAGAATATGGTGATTCACTGTTCAAAATCAGAAATCGGATGGAGCACTATCCGACTTCACTGTTCATTCACTTTTCTAGGTATTTTTTTAAGTTAAAATATTGAAGACAGTGGGAGAGGAGTCTGACTTCAGTGTAAAATACTGTTTAAAGTCGGATTGCTCTCCCTCCGACTTCATTTGTTTATTAATTTATCGGCAAAACACTGTTCAAAGTCGGATTGCTCTCCCACCGACTTCTGACTTGAACAGTAAACAACTATAGTTCTGAAAATAATCTACCCTGAACCATATTTTGAGAAAAAAAAATTCAATCACAATATTATGGTCTTTTTACCCCGCAATTTCTCTCCTGCGTATTATTTTGTTTAGTTATCACATAAAAATTAAAACACCCCTATCTTAACCCTAACCCTAATCCTAATCCTAATCCTAATCCTAATCATAATCCTAATCCTAATCCTAATCCTAATCTAAGTATGATAATCCTAATCCTAAGTATTGGAGGTTTAATCCCTCCTTTGCCCGCTGCTGGTTTCTAACAATTTCTGGTTTTGAACAACGCACCGCCCATTTCATTTATTTATTAAAAATGAAATCAGATTAAACTAGTTAATCTACTAATGTCATGCATGCCGAGTACAAGACAAGAAACAGAAAAACCGGAAAGATATTAAAAAACAACATAAACATTTTAATTAATTGTCAAATCCGCTAATTTAAATGTTTGGCAAATAGATGATTATAATAACGAATTGAGGTGAAATCTTTCATTTTAAAAAAGCTCATTTTAGGAGCTTTTTGGGTTAGAGATTTAGATAAAAGACTTGTGCAGACTATTATGTCCTTAATAATTATAAAAAATTCTAAATAACATAAATTTGATTAACTATAAAATTTTAAAATAAGAAATTAATAAATACGTATAAATTTAATAACTAATAAAATTATATTAAAAATATAATTTTATAGATAAGAAATTAATATATATATATCTAAATTTAATAATTATTAAAATTATATTAAAAAGATAATTTTATAAATAAAAATTAATATGTACATCCTCATATATGCTTAGTAATGATATTTAAAAAATTAATTTTCATAATCTAATTAATATTAATAGATACAAAATGTTTTAACTAATAAATTATTCAAACAAATATCAAATATAATAATGTCCTTATATGTCATTTTATTTGTTCAATTAATCAAACAACTATAAATTATCAGTTAATTTTACCTAACACTTTTATACCATCAACTAACGTAAATAATGTAATACGCTATTCAAATCAGCTAATGCTATCAGCTAATGTAATCCGCTATCCGCTAATTGCCAAACATGACCAATTTTTTTTTCTTTTAAAAAATAAGTTGAATTTTATTAATAGTAAGTAAATACACAACAAAGAAAATACATTTTAATCCTATAAGAGAACTTTTTGGGGACCATGCTCACTAAAAAAATCATAGACAGAAAATAAAATTAAGTAAACACAGAGAGCATGAAGAAAAAATAAATTCTTTCCTTGATTGTGGCATTAATCTTTTTTAGAAACCCAATAATCATATTCACAATCTTCATTTTCCTGTTCAACTAGACGCAAAAGTATTAATGTAAGAGATGTGATCAAGGAAATTAATTTTGGAGACTTTTCTAGTAACTATTTTGATTGTGAAAAAAATATGATAAAGTAGAAACTTTGAGACATATTTTCTATGGGTAAAAGTGGAGATTCGAATACTGAAATTACGTTTTCATATTCTACTCCATTAGACCTTTACAACGATATCTCATACATTAAAAACTAGTGAGTGAGTAATGAATTATAAATTTGTGAATAGATTGAGTAAAGAAAGGATGATTTGAAGAAAATATAGTAAGAAGATGTGTATTATTGTTTAATTTAAGTTCTTGATTTTAAAAAAAATAATAATAATTTGATGTTTGAATATTTTTATTGTTTAATTCATGGTTTAATAGATTTATTTATAATGATTTTTTGAAAAAACCGAGTATATTGGGACTAAAATAAGTCTACTGGGAAATTTGAGTATCAATGAGTGAAATATTAATTTTTAGAGGATTTTATAGAATATTGGTAGAATGTGATTGAATTCGTTAGTTATTGAATGGAATGAATTTTGTTAAGGGAAAATAAGACTTGAATGATAAAATTAGTAAATTAATGACTAGTTTGTAAACAATCTTAAAATTGAAAGGTTTTAAAGACAAATTGCTGAATGATATAGAGACTAAGGATAACAATTATATTATTATTATTATTATTATTAGAAAAAACGTTATTTAATTTTTCATTTTTAAGGAAAAAAACTTTTTTTTAATTTGAGTTGGCAAAAAATAAATATTATAATTAGTAAAAAAATACGGATGTTAAATTGATTTAAATTTAGTAGTAAGTTGTATTATTTAAGCAAAATGACACAAATTTTAGAATGGCAAAATGAAATTTTAATTAATTAATGATGACTGGTTGATTTAAATTTAACGTAATAAGTTGATATAGTTATGTAATTTTAAATGGATGTCTAGTAGTTGTTTAAATTGCATGTAGTTAATAATAGTGGAATTGAAATTTAAACTAATAAGTTGATTTAGTTATTGTAATAAATGTACTAGAGTTAAAATTTAAATTTCATAGAATTTTAACAAATTAAAAACTAAACTAAAAATATTATAAATTTTGTTTGTTTAGTTTAATTGATTATGTTTATTATTTTTTTAATGTAGTAGATTTAGTTCTGGGTCCTAATATATTCTTACTTATCCTGTAGGATGGCTGAGCAAGCTCCTCTATTGCGATTACATGATCAACACATTACTAGTCTAACGGTTGATGAGATGATACAATTTTTTTAATAATTTATTTATTAGAAATTCAATTATGTTAATAATATTTATTTATTAATGTGTTAATTACAGGATATGGAGGGTACATTTAAGCATCATCTGACCATGGCCAAAAATCATCTGGATTTTATCATGCGACCTTCATTTGTGGGTACAAGTTGGTGCCCGAGTTAATTGTCGCTTTGATTGAGCGTTGGAGGCCGAAAACCTATACGTTCCATATATCGTGTGGGGAATACACGATCACACTTGAAGACGTGGTCATGCTTATCGTGGTCCCGGTAAATGAAGCACCATTGTTCGAGCAGACAGAAGGTACAACTGAAAGTATTTGCTTGAAATACCTTGGGAAGGTGCCGGATATATCAAATTTGGGAGGGTCTCAAGTGAAAATGAGTTGGTTGCAAAGTGAATTTGTACTCAGTCAATATAATTTAGTTGATGCGATTTATAGGGCCAGTTGAACCCATATTCTGCAATTCATTGGAGGTATACTGATGCTGAATAAATCTGACAATCTTTTTCATACACGGTATCTATGTTTTTTGAATTATCCATGGGAAGCTGCTAAATATAGTTGGGGATCGTTCATATTAACATTCTTGTATCGTGAGTTGTGCAAGGGCGCTAAACTAGAAAATAGTCATAAGATTTGGGGTATTGGTGGATGTTTGTTGTTCCTGCAAGCATGGGCTTGGCAAAGACTTCCGTTTTGGACACCGATTACTCGAACAGCGATACAGTTCCCTCTTGTCGCCAGGTAATTATTCTTATTTTGAGTTGAAAATTTTAATTAAATTATTATGATTTGTATGCAGATGACGCGAGAAAAAAGCACACATGGGATTGTCGAACAACAACTTAAAAGTATTTAGAGCTCAGATTGATTTGTATTGTCAAGAACATGTATCTGGTTAAATGTATTGTTTACATTTTATTTAAATATTTACAGTTTATTATTTACATTATAGTTAGATGTATTATTATAATAATCCTTATTTTGTAGTTTATTGGATACAACGGTGATCACATTTTTGTACCAGATGATCTGATGAAGAAATTTGATCAGTGGTGTAGTGTTACACCGTTGATTCACTTTGCGATTGTGGAGTTCCACTTTGCCGACAGGGTGCTGAGGTAAAGTGGCTTCCACCAGCCAATTTCGTATATTCAAATTAATCATGAGTATCTACACGATTATGATAGACTTGGCAAGGCAGATGTAAATTGGGAAGTCACACATGCCCAGTTCATTAGTATGTGGAACAAAAGAGCTTCAACGTTACCGATTCACGCTCCAATCTAAGAGGATGATGTTGATTTTGAAAGGTCAGAGTACTTGATCTACTTTTGTAATAATGGAATGCTATACTTAACTACGGTCGATGAATGAAAAGAATGCCGAAAATATAAGAAAATATATGATGGTAAGGGTGAATCTTCTAAGAGTGCAGCAGTCGTATCTCAAAATCCTGTTTGGAGTAGAAACGCCGCAGTTGGCCAACCACATGAGAGCCAGATATGAGCAGAGTAACGCCAATAGCTATATGGGAAAAGGAACCGACTCCTACATTTATACAACCAAAAGTGGGCTCGAGCTCCTCAAATACTCACGGGTTAGATGATGTTGTTTTATACACATCCGAGTGTTATCCTCCACAGTCACTGTTGGGCTTGTTAATCACAACCAAATTGCTTTCCAAGTGTGGAGAAGATTGATTTTTGGGTGTTTTTAGTGGAATCAAAATATAGACAAAATTGACAAAGGATTTAGAGTGGTTCGGCTTTCTAAACAAAGCCTACATCCACTACCTTAGCTTCCTTCTAAGGATTTCAGCCAATTCACTAAGAATTCTTCCCCTTTTCTAGGCTAAGGAGGCAACCATTTACAACCTAGACTCACTCACCAAGTCTAGCATTCAAAGCTCACAAACCGAGCTTTGGGAACACTCTCTAATAAGAGAAAACTTAGCAAACTAGAAATCCCTCTAAAAGGTGATTGTTTGCACTCTTAAGCTCTCACCCAAATCCTAATACACTTGAGCATACATTGACATTTTAGCTCAACAAGTGTAGTCTATACAAAGAATAGGAAATTAAGCACTAAGAAAAATCTTGATCATAATGGTGTTGACTTTTGGATCATTAGTCTTCTATAGATGCTTGGAGGTCCCTTTTATACTTCCAATTGAGCTTCTAGCCGTTGAAGACCGTTGGGATTAAATTTTACCCGTTGAGGCTATCTGTATCGGTGCGTGGGTAGCTGTATTGGTACGCCCTTTCTCAGAACTAGCCGTTGAAGTCTTTCCAGATGATGTGTATCGATACGCGTAGGAGCGTATCGGTACAAACTATAGTTTAAAAGATCATTGGAAAAATAGTTGTTGGGGGGGTTTTGCCACGTAGGCATATCAAAACGCTAAGAGGCGTATCAAAACGACCCCACACCGTATCGATACAGGTAGGCCCTGTATCGATACGGGTTTTAACAGTTTCAAAAAGACTGTAGTTGAAACCCTAAAACGTATCGATATGGGGTGTACCGTATCGGTACGGTTACTTGAAAAACTCAAGTTTGGCTACTTTAAAGACATTTTAAATCATTCCAAAACCTTATAAAATCCATCAAACATATTTTCAAGTTGTTTGGACTTAAAATCATTTGTGCAATCTTTTCAATTTAGTCCAAAAGTATTTTTTAATTATTATATCAAAAAAATATCCTAACAATCTCCCCCTTTTTGATATAATAAAACCAGCTTGAATTTTTTTTGATTCTCCCCCTTAGTATTTTAAAATTTAAATAAGAGATTTTAAAAATTTAAATGAGCTTAAAACTCCCCCTTATTCACTTGAAAAATTAATTTTTCAAACCATTTCTCCTCTTTTTTGTTATATCAAAAAGAATTTGTAACTTTAAGTTCCAGATAACAATGAAGGTTAAAAAAATTTGACACAAATAAGATTTTTGGTTTAAAAGTGGCTTCCCCCTTTCTCAAAGAATCATCAAATGTTAGTACAACAATTACGATAATCTAGTTGAATTAAAAGATAAAGCATAAAAAGAAATTCAATTAATTTTTATCACACTTGAACTAAAGGGAGGATGTGAAGCCTTCCTTATTCAAGTGTCATTTCATGTGTGTATGGAGCTCCCCTTAATTTTGAACTTTGTTGATCATTCTCCATCACACCTAAAATAAGACAATCAAGTGATTTTTGGTATCCAAATTGCTTTGGATCCATAAACATTAGTAGCACATAACTTAGTCCCCTTAGGAATCCATTTTTCAATTTCATCCTTTTTAGTTGAAGTATTTAGTCCTTTGGGACCCAAATACTTCTAAAACATTTTCCATTAAAAAATATAGGGGCACTAGATTGTCTTTGATAAAAATTTGATTTTCCAAAATTTGTTTTCTTTTCAATTTCTTTGGAAATCAAATTATTTTCTTCTTGAACTTTATAAAGCAAAATTTGTAAATCTATACACTTTTGGTCAAACTCATTGAGTTTTGCTTCAAGTTCATCCTTGGTTTTAGAAATCAAATCATTTTGAATTTTCAAATTTAAAACCAATTTCTTATTTTCAAAATGTGATTTTTAAACTCTAAAACCAATTCACCATAAGCATCTTGTAATTCACCAAATGAATATGAACTAGAAGTAGATGAATTAGAAGTTACCCTTGAATCTTTTTCTATGGCCATAAGACAAAGGTTGGCTTGTTCATCTTTAGTGGAGTCGTCATCGCTCCAAGTAGCCACATAAGCCTTATTCTTATGGCTTGAAGAGCTTGACCCCTTCTTCTTCATCCTTGATTCTTGTGTTAGTTCTTCCTTTTCTTTCTTCATGAATCGGATGAATTTGTTGAAGAGCTTGGCCACCTCTTCATCTTCACTTTCCTCCTCACTTGAATCTACATGTTAGAATGTGGAGGTTGGAAGAGCAATGACATTCACATCAATTCCTTGCTCTTTGATCTTCTTCTCCTTCTCCCTCTTCAAGGGTTGAGACATCATCTCATGGGTAAGCAAAGATCCCACGAGCTCGTCAAGCTTGAGCTCCTTCAAGTTCTTTGCTTCTACAATGACCGTCTTTTTTAACTCCCATGATTCGATAAGTGAGTATATCAACTTTCGAATGAGTTTGTCTTCCGAATTCTCCTCTCCAAGACCTTTGAGTTGATTGACGATTGTAGAGAAATGGTCGAACATCCTCTTGATGTCTTCATCTGGGTCCATCTTAAAGTTCTCATACTCAAGGTTAAAAATGCTGATCTTGGTCTCCTTTATGTCGTTGGTTCCCTCGTATGTGACTTCAAGCTTGTCCCATACTTCTTCTTGTCACAAGAAGACATTTTTGCGTAGATGTTCAGGCTAAAAGCACAAAAGAGAATATGCAAAGCCTTGCAATTTAGCTCCATCTTTTTGCAATCATCCGCACTCCATTCTGCCTTGCTTCATTATGGCATGAACAGACCGTCTTCAATAATGTCCCAAAGATGATAATTCTTGGCTCTCATGAAATACATCATCCTATTCTTCCAATAAGAGTAGTTGGTCCCGACAAAGAATGGTGGTCGGTCAATGGATTATGCCATGGCTTCGTTTGATTGTTTGTCGGTCGAGCTTACCGAGATCACCTCAATAGGATGTAAGTCCTCTCGAATTAAGCCTCACTCTGATACCAATTGCTGAGCTCGTTAATCACAACCGAATTGCTTGCCAAGTGTGGAGAAGATTAATTTTGGGGTGTTTTTAGTGGAAGCAAAAGATAGACAAAATTGACAAAGGATTTAAAGTCGTTCGGCTTTCTAAACAAAGCCTACATCCACTACCTTAGCTTTCTACTAAGGATTTCAACCAATTCACTAAGAATTCTTCCCATTTTCTAGTTTAAGAAAGTAACCATTTACAACCTAGACTCACTCACCAAGTCTAGCATCCAAAGCTCACAAACCGAGCTTTGGGAACATTCTCTAACAAGATAAAACTTAGCAAACTAGAAATCCCTCTAAAAGGTGATTGTTTGCACTCTTAAGCTCTCACCCAAATCCTAATACACTTGAGCATACATTGACATTTTAGCTCAACATGTGTAGTCTATATAAAGAATGGGAAATTAAGCACTAAGCCAAATCTTGATCATAATGTTGTTGACTTTTGGATCATTAGTCTTCTATAGATGCTTGGAGGTCCCTTTTATACTGCCAATTGAGCTTCTAGCCATTGGAGACCATTAGGATTGAATTGGAGTTGTTGGAGCCTTTATTTTCTGCAATAATTGTAGTTCTGAGGCTATCCGTATCGGTACGCCCTTCTTCAGAACTAGCCGTTGAAGTCTTTCTAGATGATGCGTATCGATACGCGTAGGAGCGTATCGGTACGACCTGTAGTTTAAAAGACCATTGGGAAAATAGCCGTTGGGGTTTTTGCCATATAGGCGTATTGAAACGCTAAGAGACGTATCGAAACGACCCACATTGTATCGATACAGGCAAGCCCTGTATCGGTACGGGTTTTGACAGTTTCAAAAAGACTGTAGTTGAAACCCCATAACGTATCGATACGGGGTGTACCGTATTGGTACGGTTACTTGAAAAACTCAGGTTTGGCTACTTTAAAGACATTTTAAATCATTCCAAAACCTTATAAAATCCATCAAACATACTTTAAAGTTTTTTGGACTTAAAATCATTTCGTAATCTTTTCAATTTAGTCCCAAACTATTTTTAATTATTATATCAAAACAAATATCCTAACAGTCACCCATTTTCTCGAACTTTGGATAGAACATGAATTTTCAGGAAATGCAAAATTTCCTAAATTCACTAGAGATTATGGGAGGGCAGAGCGGTTACATGGATTTGTTCACAACACTGCCTCCTATGCCCTCGGTGACTGAGGAGGTGAGCTACACTAAAAAGGATACTGAGGAGCATCCCGAGGCACCACAATGTGCTCGACGACCACGCAGAGTTATCTTTCGACCATACCCTGTCATGGCAAAAAATTACATAAGAAATGATTTTATGTCTTTGTGTAATACATTTGAGGCATTTGAGTTAGAATTTTATTGTTTTTTTTATTTTTACTATTTTTTATTATTCACTTAATCTTTAGTAAATAGTGAATAGCTTTTCAAATTTGACCATACTAAGAGGTATCGAAACCTCTATTCCAGAATATTAATTTTTTGAATCTATGAAATAGGTTTCGAAACCTTACCTAAATTATTTAATTTTTACATTTTGGTCACTATCTCATAACCTTTTCAATTGAACTCCGATCCAATCACCATTTTTTGAACTTCAAGTTTTGTGATGAACATGAAAATAAAAATATTTCCTACCAATAAAATGTTAATTTTTTTGGTCCTTGAAACTTTGAATACTTAGCAATTTGGTCCCTAATTATTAAATTAGAATTAAGCAATACGATAGTAGTAAAAACATAACATTATAAATAACTAATTAATACTGATGCAAAGTAGAATATTTTCAAATACAAACATAACATTTTTTGAATACAAACATAATAAATCACTGAGGCATAGGCACATATCTTGGTTCATTTGGACAGTTTGATTTCGAATGGCCTTCAGCCCTATATATGGTACATCTCTTTCGCTGTCTCTCCTCTCTATGATGAATCTATACTGGTGTAGATGCAAGTTGATCTAGGTTGGCTAGTTGGAGTTCTACGGATTTTAGGATTCGATAACCATTTTTCATGCTCCACTAACGGCCAATACTTTAAATTCACGATCGGTGGGAACTCAATTCTGTAAATACTTAACATATGGTGAGACTGAAGCAGTCATCAACATATATGTACGGGTCGACATTGGCAAACATACATGCTACAACTGCATGAGCACATGGATATCGCCACACCTGGAACTCAACATAGTCACACCACCTACGTCTAAAATTGACTCGAAATACATTTGAGTGGGCTGCTTCGTTGCGGCATCTAGAACCAACAACATCGAAAGTTTGATTCATTCGGTCGAATGCGTGAACAGTCAGCGATGTTGCATTATTCACATTATTCTGCATTTTTGTCACAATATTAGGAGCCCAATGTTGTCCCTTGTTTATTAAGGACCAAATCTTAGCCAACCGATAGTACGTCTCTTTCACTAAGCTTGCTATTGGGATATGACGTGATCCTTTCAGCACCTATTTATGCACTCCACTAGGTTGGTTTTCATTTGCCTATATCGTCTACCACCTTTTTCATATGATTAGGCCCATCTTTCCCTCTCGATATTGTTGGCCCAACTCCGAACATGCTCGCTGTATTTTTGTAAATTCGCCATCTTCCTCTCAAAATCTAGCCGTAGTAGTAGATATCATGTGCCATAATATATGTTGTTAGAATCTAGAAAAATCAAAGCACATAGTTGGATGAGAATATATAACGGATTTTGAAAAAATGATACTTACCCATGCTTAAAATCTCACTACAAAGGTATTGAATTTTGAACTACTTGTAGCTGTTCTTACCGATGTGACGAACACAATATGCAAGGTATGCGTGCAGAGGTGTCCAACGACTTCTATCTCAATTAAATGCTGCTTTGATACATGTCCCTCGATTGGATATAATGCATACCCCATATTTTTGGACAACATGCTCACGTAAATTGGTCAAAAAAATTCCAAGCTACCGTCGTCTCCTCCTCAACAATTACGAATGCAATAGGAATAACATTGTTCTTACCATCTTGCGCAACGGTAATTAACAGTACACGAGAGTATCTTCCATAAAGCCACGTGCCATCGAATTGGATCATATGTTTACAAAATAGAAAACCTTCAATGCATTGTTCTTACCATCTTGAACGCCCAGAATACGTTTAGAAAATAGAAAACATTCTTGTATTTTATTTGATATCCAAATTGCTTCGCAATGGTTGCCTAAATCGCAGGAACCTTTGGATTGACTTTGACCAACTTCATCACGTAATGGCTTATTACATTCAAGTCCAATTTGATGTGGTCTTGGTCGATGGATGTTTGTAAACATGTGTGATCGGCATTGTACTTTGTGATCTCCCAAATATTTTTCCTCTGAAGCTTCGACACTCGAATCTTCCAATTGCACTCTTGTCCATATCTCACACACTTTGCAAATAAGGTCCTCGTGGTGGATTCTACAACCACGTAGTCCACATGCTTCCTGATGCTATACTCTTTAACTGCCAAAATAGCTTCACACTTTTCATTAAATTGAAGCTCAACTAATAATTCACCATGCTGACTAGAAGTTAATTGGGACATATCTGGAAATTGCGACACCCTCATAGCATCAAAATCCACCAAGTTCAAGTGAGCAGGAGGTTCATAGAATGTAATATCGCCCCTGTCGAAACGAATTCTCCAACACCAAAATCAGGGGCATCACCAACATCATCATGGAACAAATCAGGATCCCCAATATCTTCATCTTCACTGGAATCTTCAAGTGCTTCTCCCCATCGACCTCGTAGGTTCTCAACATTAGCATCAACAGTCGAATCAACAAACGGATCAATAGTCGGCCCTTATGATGTTGCATATGTCGATGGCCCACCTTGATAAAATCCACTAGATGTCCCACTTGCCTACATTGTGACAAAACTGCCTCAGGACATATCAAACTTATTTTCGAAACCCATTTGGCTAGATTCCCCAACTATGTTTCTGGATGGGTCCGGAATATCATGCACCTCAGCAAACAACTTGACATTTAGAATATCCATAGATTCATGCTCTGCAATCATTATTCCAACATCTGTATTATCTTCGAGAGCTATTGCAGAATATCTAACTAGATTGTGACATGTCAGCCACCGATACCGCAAACCATGAATCTCAGCTCCAATTTTCTCGGATATCTTCTTCTTCATTACTCGAAGCATGATTTCCTTATTAAATGTCATTTTTGTAGGGCTTTTAGATTCAAATCAATATCGGCACCAATTTTCACAATTTGTTCACTGTAATGGACAATCACCACAAATCTGTTGTTGCTCATCTTCTCTGCATGTCAGAAAAAGAAATTATATTTTCAATTAAAATACACATATCAAAATGAACAACTAAAATGCCACTAAACCTAATTTAAACTATAAATAACAATAATTTTAAAACATACTAATTATTTACGAAATTATTTCAAATATACATTCGAATAGACTTTAATAAAACTATACTAATTTCTCAAAAATACTAATTGCAGTATATTATTACTATTTTTATCTAATTGAACACAACTACTATAATCCTAAACAAAAAAACATTAATCATTCTAACATAAAAATTAAATTTCAAACAACTTAAAATGTTAGATTGAGAAAATAAAATCAAAATTTCAAACCGACTTACAATATTTTTTCTCACAACTTTCTTCTTCTTCTTCTTGTTCTTCTTCTCTTTTACTCAAATTTTTACTCAATTGTTTCTCTAACAAATCACCTTCAACATAACATATTTAAAAAAAGCCATAATTTTTCCCTTACATACCCCTACCCTACTTTTATGTGCACTAACAAGTTTTTACTCAAAAATTTTACACTGCCCATATATAACTTGAAACTATTATAAAATTTAAATTTGAAAAGGCATAAAGTCAAAAGTAGCCCCCAACATTTGACCTTTTTGGTCACTTTAGCCCCTATCCCTTTTTTTTTGTCCGGACAACCTCCCAACGTTTCAATTTTGTGCAGTTTTCACCATGCTTGGATGGAAACCGTTACTCAACAGACGTTGACCATTTGTGGCTAATGTAGACTTCATATATGGCCTGTGGAGATAACGTGGCACTGCCACGTGTCGTGTGATTCTGCATCGATGCTGCATAAGAAAAAAATAATAATTTTTTTAAAATTGTTTTTCAAAAATTACAGCCACCAAGAAGATGACAAGTGATATCTTTCCAATGGCTTGATTTGGGCAAATGAAAATAATGTTATTGGGGGAATCGAACCCAAGGCATAAAGAATGCATGGCACTCCTCAAACCATCAAGCCAAAGCCTTTAATTAGTATATGGCTTCGCAAATAACTTACTTAGTCTGTTTTGAGAATTATTAATTATTAATTAATTAAAAGAACATAGTACACGAGCTACAAAAGAACGACAACCCCATTTTTTTCCAAATTTTACTTACCCTAAAAATTTAGTTCCCTCTGTAGCGAATATATTCTCTTTGAAAGCCAAAATTTTCTTCCTCGAAATACTCTAGGTTGATCGAAGGTGAGAAAACACTTTAGGTCTTATATATCAATGTAAAATATGGATTCTCAAAATATTTTCAGTAAAGCTCAACGAGATTTTGTGTATGATGGAGAAGAAATAAGGTGTTATTGCAAAAAACTGGCTCCTAGAGAAACTGCATGGAGCGATTTAAATCCGAGAAGAATGTATTATAGTTGTCCAGATTTTCCGGTAAGGATTCTAAATTTTTTTGTTTGTTAGAGTTCTAATTAGATTTTTAGTAATTAGGGTAATATTAGTTATTTAATGGTTGTAAAGATAATGCACAGTTAAAAATTTGGGTTATTTTGAACCATCAAATAACTACTAGAACCTTAATGATTAGAATCCTAATTTGAACTCTAGATAACAAATAATTTCAGAAATATAAATAACGAAAAAATTTCAAAATAACCCAAAATTTTAACTGTTCATTATCTTTACAACCATTAAATAATTAATGCTACCCTAATTACTAAAAACCTAATTAGAACTCTAACAAACAAAACAATTTAGAATCTTTATCAGAAAATCTAGACAACCATAGTACCTTCTTCCTGAATTTAAGTCGATCCATGCAGTTTCTCTAGGAGCCAGTTTTTTGTAATAACACCTTATTTCTTCTCCATCGTACACAAAATCTAGTTGAGATTTACTGAAAATATTTTGAGAACCCAGCTTTTCCATTGATATATAAGACCTAAAGTGTTTTCTCACCTTTGATCGACCTAGAGTATTTGGGGAAAGAAAATTTTGGCTTTCAGAGAGAATATATTCGCTTACAGGGAAATCTTTTTAGGGTAAGTAAAATTTGGGGGGGAAATGGAGATGTTGTTCTTTTGTAGCTTGTGTACTGTGCTCTTTTAATTAATTAATAATTAATAATTCTCAAAACAGACTAAGTAAATTATCTGCAAAGACATATACCAAATGAAGGCTTTGGCTTGATGTTTTGGGAAATGCTTCGCATTCCTTATGCCTTGGGTTCGAGTCACCTTAGTAACATTATTTTCATTTGCCCAAAATCAAGCCATTGGGAAGATGCAACATGTCAGCTTCTAAGTGGCTATAATTTTTGAAAAATATTTTTTAAAAAATATTTTTTTTCTTATGTGGCATCGATGCCACATCACACGACACATGAAAGTGCCACATCATCTCTGTAGGCCATGTCTGCAATCCACGTCAGCCACATATGGTCAACGTCTTTTGGCTGACGGTTTCCATCCAACCAGGGTAGAACTTGCACAAAACTGAAACGTTGAGAGGTTGTCTGGACCAAAAAAAGAATAGGGGGTTAAAGTGACCAAAAGGTCAAACATTGAAAAACACCCTACCACCTTTTACCCCTAAACCTAAAAAATTTCTTTACAAAATATACTATCCTCAACCCTTATTGAAACCCAACAACTTTAAATCTCAACCACCCAACCCACTTAGCAACCCTCCAATCAATCTTACAAAAATATTAAAAAAAAACACTCCTATTTCTGAGGCATGCATGCAGCTACTTCATTTACAAGGCACGCAACATGCATGCAAAAGCCTGCACTACTGCCCACACTGTTTGAAATTTGATGGAGGGCAGTCAGCCTTCCAACAGTGCATGCAACTGGTTAAAGATAGAGTTTAATATATATTAATTATAAATGGTAAAAGAAAAAAAGGGTAGTAGGGTGCTTGCAATCGCCAGTCGGCAAGCTGGCCTGCACTGCCACTGCCTCTTGTATTGGAGGCCAATGGCAGTAGTTTCCTTCCTTTGTCAACCTTTGTGATTGTTAATGACAGTGCATCGATGATGGGATTAGAATTTGACTAATTATGAAAATTGCAGTGAGAAAGTAATTTTAAAAAGTGTAGTAAAAAGTATATTTAAAAATTTGGATTTAAGAATTTATTATTTGGGATTGTCGTTAAAAAAATTGTTAGAAAGATAAAATATTTATTTTAAACATAGAGTTAAAAAGTGTTATTGAAAAAAATAAAAGATAGATTTAAAGAATTAATAAAGGTTAAACTTATCATTTTAAATTCAAACAGAATTTTCAACCCAAAAACCTAAAAAATATAATTTTTGAGTTTGGGTCAATAATCAATTTTCAAAAGTGATTCTTTCTATCAAAATTCAAGTGTTTTTCATTTATTATTAGGTGAAATGATTTTGGCCCCAAACTCAATAAAGAAACGAAGGTTAAAAGTTCAATTTTATTGATAAACTCTTACCAGCTTGTGTCATACTATGAATATATCAATAAAATAAATAAACCTCGTTACAGTTTTGTTTTTAAATATTTAAAGGCTTAACTAATAAATTGTTACCTACATTATATATGAACTTTCGTTTTGACCTATGTTTCATTCTATTGTCACGTTTGGTATCTATATAATGTAGTAAAAAATGATGATGTTCATTTTAATAGACTTAGATTCCGATAACTTTTTTACACGATGTGTGTGCACATTAATTTTTTTGATAATAAAAAGTATGAACATATATTGCTTTTTAATCACCCTAAAACTATTCTTAAAGTTGATGCGATATTTCCAATCAATTAATGAATGGCGTGTGGAAAATCAAATTGAAAATAATAATAGTTTAAGAGTCAAATTGAACAAAATTTAAAACTATGTGTTGAGATATTTATTTTGATATAACAAAGTGAAAAATGTTTTTGGACTTAAACAAAAACAATTCAAAGTCCATTTAACTTGAAAAAATATGTTTGAAAATTTTTTAAAAATATAATTTTTGGGTTTGGGTCAATAATCAATTTTCAAAAGTGATTATTTCTATCAAAATTTAAGTGTTTTTCATTTATTATTAGGTGAAATGATTTTGGCCCCCAAATTCAATAAAAAACCGAGGGTTAAAAGTTCAATTTTATTGATAAACTCTTACCAGCTTGTGTCATACTATGAATATATCAATAAAATAAATAAACCTCGTTACAATTTTGTTTTTAAATATTTAAAGGCTTAACTAATAAATTGTTATCTACATTATATATGAACTTTCGTTTTGACCTATGTTTCATTCTATTGTCACGTTTGGTATCTATATAATGTAGTACAAAATGATGATGTTCATTTTAATAGACTTAGATTCCGATAACTTTTTTACACGATGTGTGTGCACATTAATTTTTTTGTTAATAAAAAGTATGAACATATATTGCTTTTTAATCACCCTAAAACTATTCTTAAAGTTGATGCGATATTTTCAATCAATTAATGAATGACGTGTGGAAAATCAAATTGAAAATAATAATAGTTTAAGAGTCAAATTGAACAAAATTTAAAACTATATGTGTTGAGATATTTATTTTGATATAACAAAGTGAAAAATGTTTTTGGACTTAAACAAAAACAATTCAAAGTCCATTTAACTTGAAAAAATATGTTTGAAAAATTTTAAATGTGTTTTTGACTTGAACAAACATTTTCAAAATGGTTTAAGTGTAAAAAACAGGCCATCGGTACTGAGACGATACTCCAGTACCATACGAAGCTGCCCATACTGGTACGACAATGCCCTATACCGATACACTTTTGTTTTAATGATTCCAAAGAGCACTTCCCGTACCAATACGAAAACCTCTGTGCTGATACCTGAAGTACCGTACTGATACGAATGTATCGTGTACCGGTACGCTCTGTATTTATGTGCAACGACTCTTTCTTATTTTGGTAGGTACCGATACCCACTTTCGAGTATTGATACCCAATGTTGCAGCAATTCATTTGATGCTGGAATTAAAGACCTCGTAATTAAGGGATAGGTTTTAATTGAGCCTTGAAAAAACTAGAGAGGGGTTATATCTTAGCCTTTGAAAAGATAGTGATGTAAAGGTTATTTCTTTGAGCCTATAAAAATGAAAGATTTCATGAGTGAATTGGGAAATTCTTAGTATGGATGCTAAGGTACTAGATGTAACACTCCAAAATCTGGTCTAGTCGGAATTTGGTTCCGGCGATCAGAAACCCTACGTCAAAATCGCCGGAACCCCTATGTCGGAAAGGTCTGAATATTGTATTAACTTTGACCGTGAGGTTAATTAAATCGATATTGGACTCTAATTCAGTCAAATTATTGATTATGGACCTTATTGAAATTATTAAAAATCTGTTTATTGACTAAATCATAGAAATTGAAAGTTTGGGGGTACAAGTATAGGGAATTGAGAGTTGAGGGACTAACCTTGTGATTAGCCCCTCCTCAAATACAATCACCACATACGTGGGTGATTAGAATTAGTCTCCTTCACCATAAGGAAACCTTAAGGCATTAGGAAATAAAATAAAGAATAAAGAGCAAAATAGACTTACCCGATTGTGTATCAAGCAAGCACCTCTCTTTCATCATCTTCCTCAAAGCAAGCACCTCAATTGTTGAGGTTAGAGAAGCTTGAGTTTTCTTCGGTTTATCGATATTGAATCGTTGATATATATCGGGTAAGCTATAACCCCCAAACATCATTCAAATCCATGGATAAATCAAGCTTAATCTTAAGCTATGGTTTTTTTCATCCATGGAATTGATGGCCAATAGATACCTTAAGCTTTGATATTGAATTTGATATCGTTATATTGAATTTGATATCGTATTATCGATTCTAACCGATTCCTATTGTTTAATCTAGCTAAAGAATTGGATCGAGATCATCCACCATCACCGACGAAAGCTAGGAACAAAGGAATTGTCATTCGAGAGCCGTAGGAGAATCAGATTATCAAGGTGAGTGTAGTCGGAGTTAACCAAATTGCTTGAGAAATGTTAACACGTTGCTGGAAAATAGCATTGAAATGTTGCCCTGAGAGAGTGACCGAACATATTGATCAATAATGCCCTGATTTCACATGTTTAACACGTAAATGAACTGAGCTAGACTTGTATGAGTATGTATATAATTTGAATTAACATGTTAGAAGTACCATCTAAGTGATTAATGAAGCTAAAAATCTAGCTTGGTGAAATCTGCCCAGAAAACTATATTCTGGGCAGTAACTTTGAACATTCACCATAAATAGTAATGGTTGAATTAAAGGCTGTAATTTGTATGGTCAGAACCTTAATATGTCTAGTTTCATTAGAAACAAACGGAATTGAATTCCGAATTATAAAATAGATTATAGAAATGAAACTCTAAGGACAGTGCAAACTGTCCAGTGGTGTAACTTGACCTGTCTTTAAGTTAAAAACTGTATTAATTGGTAAAGAATAAAAATACAAGGCCTATATGGTTAGAAAGATAGTTAAGTTAGCTTTCTAATGGTGTAAACAGTTTGAAATTCTAATGTACGGAATGAAAGTTATGGACGTTTAAGTAAGCAGTGCACTTGCTGCCTGGCAGCAGCAGTTTAGATGTCTTGGACAGTTTTGTAAACTGTTTTGTAAACAGTTTTGGACAGTTTGGTTACTGCCTTGTTTTGCCCAAATTGGAATGTAAACAATTGTAGTAATGTGCATTAATGTATATATATATGAATATGTTGCCTGTTTCTTACATGAAATATATGAATATTGTTGCCATGTTAAGTGATTGTGTAAACATATTTGACTGCTTAAGATGGGTAATTATTATGCTCAATGTACCTTGTTTGACATGTATTTACTTGTACGAATTGTTAGAGCGAGGAGTAAATCTTGTGGAGGAAGAAAGAGTGGAGCATTCGAAAGCTAAAAATAAGGGGATTTGGATACAAGACAAATAAGCTAGCTTGGAGTATTGTAAGTGTAGTTTACTATAGGGTTAGGACTTAGTTCCTAACCAATTATGCATGACTACCTTCTTGCTATTGATATGCCATGATAATAAGCTTAATTTAACTTGAATATGAATAAAAAGGGAAGATTGCACTAAGCTAAAATTGTGAGTAAGTAATAGCATGCAAATTGATAAATTAATTAGAAAGGAAAGTGAAAACAAATGTATGATTCCATGCCTTGGATATGACTTATTCGAATGCTAGCTTGATAGTTCTCTATGATGTAAATGCTTGATTCTTGATGCCTTGGGTGTGAACCATCGAATGCTTGCTTGTATGGATTTCTATGATGAAAATACTTGATAAAATTAAGTCATGAAATAAAGACCTTGCTTGATGCCTAAGATGGAAGATGTAAAATGTTTACTTGAATAACAAGTTAAATTCTAAAATGATGAGCTAAGGATCAATTGGCCTAAGGGCTAAGCTAGACCTTGATATAACTTGCTTGAATGTGATCCTTGAACATGAATTGTCTTGCCTTGAACATGAAACACTTGAAAACGTAAAAAGTAATTAAAGAGCTAAGGCTCAATTGGCCTAAGGGCTAAAGCATGATGTTGCTATACCTTGCTTGAATTGATTCTTGAATGAGATAAGATATCTAAGTCACTCTTTCAATGGAAGTCCTAGGATATTAGAGTGTGATACTTGGTCTGCCTTGGGACTACGGTCTATGAGCTACGGCTCGAGGGACGCCCCATTGATTTGTGAAATGTTATTGACGACAGTAGGAGGTAACGGGGGAGTTGTACAGAGATTGGCGACAATTTGGTTAGATAGATGTGAAGTTAGGATTGACATGTTTCAATATTAGCCTTTGCTTTGTGCTTTGAGCTAAGTATCGCTTGGACCTATACGGTCAAACTCAGACCAAGGTTATTCATGATTAAATATATGATCCAAGGCGAACAAGTAAAAGACATCTAAATACCAAAGGTTCAAATTAAAGAAAGTAAACAAGAATTACCAAAGGTATAAAATAAAGTAATCAAATGAAAAATAAATGAAGCATAAAACTTACTTGGAATTCTAGAATTACTTGACATGTAAACTTGAATTACTTGACATGTAAACTTGCTACTTGAATTATTTGACATGTAAACTTGCTACTTGAATTACTTGACATGTAAACTTGCTACTTGGATTACTTGACATGTATTCTTGAAATGTCAAACATGTAAACTTGAACTATTTTCTACTTGACTTGTATACTTGAACTTCTTGCTACATGATTATTACTTGAAATAGATCTTGGTCTTACTTGAATGCATGAGTACTATTTGTAAACTTGTCTTGAATGAAAAGCTTGAAATGCATTATGGTTATACTTGACTTGATAAAAATGTGTATTGCTTGAGTGTTGCTGCCATGTACACCTTGTACATGAAAATATGGATTGTTTTATGTGATTAACATGTAAAACTTGAGTGTTGCTGCCATGTATACCTTGTACATGAAAATATGGACTGTTTTATGTGATTAGCATGTAAAACATGAGGGTTGCTGCCATGTACACCTTGTACATGAAAATATGGACTGTTTTATGTGATTAACATGTAAAACTTGAGTTTTGCTGCCATGTACACCTTGTACATGAAAATATGAAATGTTTTATGTGATTAACATGTAAAACATGAGTGTTGCTGGCATATATACCTTGTACATGAAAATATGAGCTGTCTTGAAATGTTAAAGGGTATAAGAATATTATATGGACTGTTTTGTCAATGTGTGATCAAATTATGAGCTGTCTTGTAATGTTAAAATGTATAAGAATACTATATTGACTGTTTTGTCAATGTGTGATCAAATTATGAGCTGTCTTTTAATGTTAAAATGTATAAGAATACTATATGGACTGTTTTGTCAATGTGTGATCAAATTTTGAGCTGTCTTGACTTGTTAAAATGTATAAACATGTAAAATGGACACATTTGAATAAATTAGAGGTCACCATGGACTGTTTTGATTGTATATGTGTATATATGTATTTAATGGAATCTACATACCTTGCTGCCATGTATTGCTTACATGTGATTAAAATGGGTTGTTTAGGTATGTTATTGGAATATACATACCTTGGTGCCATGTATTGCTTACATGTGATTAAAATAGATTGTTTAAGTATGTTATTGGAATATACATACCTTGCTGCCATGTATTGCTTACATGTGATTAAAATGGATTGTTTAAGTATGTTATTGGAATATACATACCTTGATGCCTGTATTGCTTACATGTGATTAAAATGGATTGTTTAAGTATGCTAACGGAATATACATACCTTGCTGTCATGCTAGGTGACAATAGGTGTAAAATGAGGCTGTTTTCATGTATGAGTGTCTGATTGTAAATGCTGCCATGTTAGGTGACAATAGGTGTAAAATGGGGTTGTTTTGCATGTGTGAAAAAATATGAATTCTGTTCTTACTTGAATGAATGGGTATTACTTGTAATCATAATTTGAATGACAAGCTTGAAAAGAAAAGTGGTTATACTTGTCTTGAGATGTATGTATATTGCCTGAATATGTACTCGACTTGAATTGAAATGTGTATATTGCTTGAATATGTTACTTGACTTGAAATGAAGTTTGAGCAAAGCTTGAATTCGGATGCTTTCAACATTGACTAGACTCAAACTTAGCTAATTAATACATGTCTTAATAATTGGCTAGAATTAGATTACTACCTCACTAAGTACTTTTGTACTTATCACTCTTGTTTCCACTCTTCTCAACCTACAGGTTAAAAGTGCTTCAAAGAGGTTACTTGACCTTGAAGTTTGTTTTCTTGAGCATGAAGCAAGACATAAGCAAGAGCTAAAGTATGAATCCATACTTGTTTGTATTACTCCTAGTTGGTGGCACCTAGATTTGTATATGGTTAAGCTAAGTCATGCATTTTGATACTTGAAAGATCTTTTGTATATATGTATGAAGTTGGCCTTTAATGTTGTCAAGTTGGTTGCTAGAACTCTATGTGTAAATGTTAAAATTTCATGTGAATGAATGAGTCTTGTTGCGTATATATGTAGTAAAATGAATGATGGAAATGTTTATTGTTATACATGAGCTTTTTAATGCTGAATAGGTAAGGAGTGATATGCTACATGCTTACTTGAAGTTATTTTTGAATGTACGTACATAAAAGCATGACTAGTTAAACCTACATGAAATATTTGCATTACTTAAATAGAATGTTGGATTGAAACGAAAATGTTCCAGTGTATATAAGCCATTCGAATGTCTTGCTTGTTCACATGCCTAAATAGTAGTTAACCTTGAATGAACAATTGAAAGTAATTGATCATATGAATGACCTATAATGTCCATGAAACATGATATGCTTGCTTGAGTCATGAATCGAATGTGTGCACATAAGAACATGTTTTGTTAAACCCTTATGAAGTGCATATATGAGTTTGCATTGAATGAGCATATGATAGTTTAGGTATACTATTCGAATGACATGCATAATCACATGAATGATTAATAGGTATCCTTGTATATAGATTTTTAGTTAATGTGGTAACCTTCAATGATTAAGAAGCATGACCATGTTTGTATGATTGAATATGATTATCTAGGTTGTCTTGTTAGTCACTCAACTTAAACTTGCTAGTCTATGTACGTTATTCGAATGCTATATATATGATCACATGAATGATAAACATGTACTTGCTTGCATGATCAAATTGGAATGTATAAGTGCCTTGCTAGTCTCTCAACTTACCTAATAGTGGTGAGTTAGAAAAACTTTAATTGGTTTGTGATTTCTAGTCTAGTGTTTGTCTCTCGTAATGCTCTTCAATCGATTTACTACTAAACCGGGTGGGGGTGTTACAAAAGGTAAGTTTGTCGCTTGAACTATTGGTTATTAAATCATAGTATTGTCATTGATATCATTAAACCATCATATTGATCATTGAACATTGTTATTGAATTATTGAACCATTGATATTGCCATTGTCATCGATATTGTTATTGCAATGTGTTGGCTTAAATCATTAGACCTTGGATTCGAATAGAAATTGGATACAAATGGCATGCCATAGAATTCATGAGCTCATTTGGTACGGAGTGGACTATGGTCCAAGCGCTAAGGCTCTATTTGGCGATGTTGGTGGGATGTGTGTGATATTGGTCCTTTGGCGATGTTGGCGAGTTTTGACCACTCATTGATTTGGCAATGTTGGTTGGGAATTTGCGTATCCATTTTCTTATATCGATCCGAGGATTTAAGTTGCTGAAATCATTGTTAAGCATGATTTGAGATGCTTTATTAGTTGAGTTACTATCATTAATTTTATTGGCATTCACTGTAATGTTCATAGAATTGTTATTGACTACCTCACTAGGCTAAATAAGCCTAATGCATCTCATTTCCATGCATTTCAGGTTAAGGAAAATAAGCTTTGAGGATCAGAAAAGAATCAAGTTTTGCAAGTCACACTACAAGGCTATGTAACGTTTCTTTTGACTTTAAACTTCTAGAATGGTGGCATAGGGTTTAAGTATGCATAAACGACCCATTTGATATGTATGAGAGATAGTTATATGTATGCTTAAGTTTAAGGTAAAATGGACTTATGAATATGTTGAATGTTTAGCCTAATATGCACTTTTGGATCTAAAAGATGAAAACAAGGTAAACGAATTCATTTAGCCTTGAAATTTTACATGATCATAGTTTAGGACTAAACAAGGTTGCTGGTAAAGTTTCATGAAATTTGGACATAATTCGATAGGCTAAAATAAGGAAAAATCAGATAAAATCTGTCATTACAGACTCTATCATACCGATACGGGTCATGGCGTATTAGTACGGGTATGCATATTTGGACCAAATCAAACGAGGTCAACAGGGTGTACCGATACGGCCAAAGGCCTATCGGTACAATATTTTGACACTGGAAAATTACTGTAGCAAGGTATTATTACATATAAATGGGTACTGATTCCCTATTAAGCCTAATTTGGGAATTAGGGCACTCATACTGGTACGACTAAGCCAGTATTGATACCCATTTAAGTTTTGAAAGAATAAAAAACGATGTTACTAAGGGTGTATCGATACCGATCTATGTGTATCGGTACACATTTTAGTCTCTAGAATTTAGGGGTAAACGAATCATGCATGGTGTATCGGTACGACCTCTCGAGTACCGATACTGACCTAAGTAAGTTAGTTAAAAATGGTGAAACCAGTTTTAGAAAATCACATTATGGTCACTGAATGTTATATGTCTTAATTGTATAAGTTAATGACCTCTGTTTGGTAGGTAAACTGATAGGCAAGCTATATAAACATTGAATTGCATGTTGAACAAGTTAATTACCAGTAAGGAATCAAGAATTATTGAATTTTCAAATTAGTCCCTAAACTTGTAAAACTTATAGAGTGGCCCTCTAATCAAGTCATGGTTGCACATATTGATTCATTGACATTATCATGAAAATTTTATATCATTGAATTATTATAATGAGACATCGAACATTGCTAAGTGAACAGAATTACTGTATCGACTACTATTATTGTTCTCCGGTAACATTTCTGACTCGGTTCTCTACCAGACCAGGAAGGGGGTGTTACAGTGTGTGCCACGTAAGGGCGTTGTATGTTGAGTACCTTGTTTGATAGGATCCGGATACCCAATGAGAGTGTTGCACCACCATGTTTAGATGTTTCCCGAATGTACGTTCCTGAAGCTGTGTGGCACCGAGTCTCATTCGAAGATGCTCAATGAGAGATACCAAGCATGGGTGTACGTTCCCAAAGCTTTGTGGCATCGGGCCTCACCCGAGAGTATACGCTCCTAAAGATGTGTGTCACAAGGCCTCACTCTAGGTTGTTGGTATGGTTTTGGGTGATGTATGATTGATTAGTATCCCCATTTGCTTGTTATGTGTTTAGGCGGCTAGTGGTAGCGCCGGTGTTGTTATTTATGCCATAGTTATCATTCTTAGTTGTTGCTCATATTTTGTTTTGCATGAAGCATGGTTGAGTAGAAGTGTATCCACTGAGCTTCGTTAGCTCAGCGTTCGGAATTATTGTTTCCGTTCGCAGGTTAGTAGGTTGACGTGCATCATTAGAGCATCATTGGAGTAGGACTTTAGCATCGACTTGTGTTCGAGTACAGTACTTAGATTATTTGGGCTATGTATTCATAGGACCCTATTTTGTATTTTAACTCTTATTTTGGATTTTAACTTATATGTCGAATGTTTTTAATTATGTATTTTAAATGGAGCTTCCATGTAACGTTTTAATGGGTTTATCAACTTTGAAATATTAAACTTAATGGATTTTATGAAATGTTTGTGTTGGGCTGAAACTAGTTGAAAATTTTTGGTGTTAGGTTTGGGCTTGAGGCCCAACTTGTGACATTTCGGGTTGGAGATGTTACAGTGTATTGGTACGCTTGGACCAAATTAAGTTATTTGAGTACAAAAGCACTTAGAAAATATTTGAGGTTTTAGGTTTTGACTTAAAAACAATTTGAAGTTCGAATCCTTGTCATTTTGTGAGACTTTTTGAGTATTTAAAAATGTATCCAATTTTACAAATTAGTCCTTGAAATCATTTGTTATATCAAAATCAAATATTAGTTTTACAATATATATTATTATGCGTGTATATTTACTACATATACTATACTGTGTGTATTATATATATTACTATTATCTTTATATGTTAATAAATATATATATATATATGTCATGCATTACCATATCTTTTTATAGATATACATATATAGTTGTTTTATTTATATTTTATTTATGCATGCTTTTGTTTTGTGCCTTTATCCACATTTTTCATGTGCATGCATATTTGCCATGTTTTTTATGTTGTATTCGGGATATAAATTGTTAATGCGGTGTCCTTTTGTCCGAGAGTAAACTTGGCTAGTACCAGTTGAAGTGGTGGTGGTTTTTTGTTTTATTCTCTAATAACGGGGCCCTTAAAATTTACTCACATGTATAACCAAATTTTAATTTAATCATCACTTTAACTCGTAAAATTCAATATTAATAAAACGGTAATTGATTTGGTACCAAGTTTGGGCGTGGTGGGGTGCGAAACCTTCCCCACACGTAACCGACTCCCGAACCTAAAAGAAAATATGTGGTTTATTTTTTGGTGTCCAGTCTACCTAACTCAAGTGACCGATGGCAA
This sequence comes from Hibiscus mutabilis, assembly GCA_019671005.1. Lineage (NCBI taxonomy): Eukaryota > Viridiplantae > Streptophyta > Magnoliopsida > Malvales > Malvaceae > Hibiscus > Hibiscus mutabilis. The sequence continues at coordinate 17,014,702 of CM033717.1, read as the reverse complement.
TTCCAGTTTATCAAAAATACAATTTTTTAAAGAAATTCCCCAAAAATAATTTTTTAATAAAAAAGTGGGACACGTTTCGGATTTTTTTAGTCGCTACAGCATGGCGACTCCGCTAGGGAAAATTTTTGTTTTTACAAAAAGAGAGTCAGGCCTAAAATTCGATTATGATTCTTATTAATATCGGAGGTTGCGAGTTAAAGTGAAAATTAAGTTAATATTTGTTTATAAATGTGAGTTTATTTTAACGCAATTAAAATTTGGCATATAAATTCGTCCGTCTAAGTTAGAGGAAAACATTTTTGCTTTTATGGGGATATTGTTACTTCGTATAGGCCTAGCAAGTACCTTTGGGGCTCGAGTACCTTATGTTTCCGTGGGAATATTGTTTCCCGTATGGACATAGCGAATGGGTCCCCATGAATTGAACTCGATTGAAAGGAGCCTATAATGGGTGATGATCAGGGGCCTTGCTACCCTTAGTATGGGACAACGAGGACAATTCAGGTACCCGTTAGTACCAAAACGACATGTAGCGAACATAGAAAGCCCACCCCACTTAGAGCCATGCCGATAACCTAGGTGTTTTAGATGAAATGCGAATAGGGTTGTATCTTTTATGCTTTTTTTGCTCTTTTTTACTTTTATCACATCATCATTTTGCTCATTTATTTATATTCGATTCTAATTTATTTCTTTTGTTTTCTTTTCTCTCTTTTTTTTCATATTTTGCATCTTCGTGGCATTTTTAAGGTATTAATTTGCGAGTGGTCGCCAAATTAGAAATCTTTCATAATGGATAGAAGGTTTTGTGATCAGATAGAAAATTGTGTAAATTCAGGTTTATGTCCTAAAGATACACCGGAGACAATAAGAGAGGAGAGGGCTCATCCGGAGGCTTTGAATCAAACATGGCAGACAATAATCACATTAGTGACGAATGAATTGAGATGCAAGAATTAAAGAAGCAAGTGGACAAGATGATGAACATGATGACCATTATGGCTAAAGAGAAAGTGATTGCTGAATCAAAAGAAGAATTTATCAAGAATCAGAACATGAAGCTTGATTTTCAGAACTCTACCCTTAAACGAGGAAACTACAACGGATACTATAGTTCGAATCCATTCGTGGATCACATCGACAAACCAGTAGGAGGGATATTTGAGTCAAGCTCCAGGAAAGTGGTAGTAGGTTCAGAGGAAGCCCGAGAACTAAGTGATGTGAAGAAGCATGTTCTAATTCCTATAGGATACATCGAGTTACTTCTGATGCTGGTTGAAAGGAATTTCATTACCCCGGTTCAGTCTATGCCAAAGGAACCTCCTTAGTTGAAAGGTTACAACATTCATTCAAGATGTAATTACCAATTAGGAAGTTCGAGTCATACTACCGAGAACCTTATCAAGACCTGAGTGTTGGCTTTCGAAGATAGAAGACCCTAATTCTACACGTAACTAGCGATTGCTAGAACAACCCGAGATACAAAATTGTAGAAGGGCCAATACATAGGACAAGGTTTGAATCCCGATGTCTACTTCTCGAATGATGGTCATAAGGCAAGAGTTAAAGGTCCTCATTTCGATCTGATACCCGTATCGTATAAAGAGTTGTATCCTCAGCTGTTGGAAGCCTACTTGGTGAGTCTAATCTTTTTGACACCCAAGCAACCTCGTATCCAGATTGGTATGACGTTAACGCACGTTGCGAGCATCATCTCAGAATTCAGGGACATACCATCAAGAATTGCATCGCCTTCAAGCAACGAGTTCAAGCTCTTTTGGATAATGGAAAATGGGAATTCGAAGTAAGGGTCAACCTAGTACAGTGGTAGGCTGCTCAGTGGAATTAGAATCCAAGGCTAAGGATGGAAGTACTCTAGAAGAGGGTCACTCGCTCGAATGGGACGCTCAAGCAAACAAGCTTAGGAGAGAGAGATGATTTGAGTGAGAAACTCAAGGTTTTGCAAGATGATTATTGTAGCGACCCTTTTTTTTGAAAAATCCTTTTTCTTTTGGAAAATAAGAGGACTTGGAGTCGCCACCGGTCACTTGGCTAAGGTAGACCGGGCACAACAAAACCAGAGATTCGTGAAATTGGGTTCGGGAGTTGATTATGTGTGGCGAAGGGTTAGCACCCCCACAACACCCGAAATCAGTACCAAATCATATATTGCTTTTAATCGATGGAAATAGATGAAATTCCAATTAACTCTAATTAAGTGTTCTCAATTGAGTATGAACTCTAGTTAAGTGGGCTTAGTCAAATTGGTGGGTCTGATTTAATTAAACGTTTAATTAATAAAGGTAACGATACAATAGACCATAGATAAAGCTGACATCGAATAAGGCCAACTACCGTGTTAATTTATGGTTCGAATTCCGTACATCACTGTTATGCATGATGCAAGCATTTAAACATGATGACATGGTTTGTCAACTTTTAATTAAAGTTTACCTTCGGACGATAAGAATTAATTCAAATATTTGGTCAACATCCACTGAGTAAGGACTGTTATGACACAAATATCAGAATTAATGAATACCTTCTTTTTAGGGTTTAAGTTAATTAATTTCTATGTTCAATTATAAAATTAAAGGTCATATGAATGACAACTAAAAATGCATGACAAGGAAAGGCTTTTTTAAAAAATAAACACTATGCCCACTAAAATCCTATCCTAAAAGGCTCAAATTATGAAAATTTAATTAGTGATCTAGTTATTAGCTAGGTTAGTCTAATATTAACCCTAAATTGATTAAACCCAAAAAAGAAACTCCTAATGATTTACAAATTATCTTGAACGATAATTAATTTTAAACTAGTGTCCCAATAAGCCAAGGATTCTATTTAAAACGAATCAAATTAAATAAATCGTGATCTGAATTAAGTGTCCATCTAAGCTTTGTCAATTTTATCCTAAGGGGTAATTAAGATGTGTTCAACTAGTTTAATAAATTTAACATTTATCCCATAAACCAAGGATAAATTTAAACTTATTAAACTAATTCGAACCTTAAATCTAACTACAGCTCTAAAAACTTGCCCTAGATCTAATTTAATTTAATTAAATTAAACATTCACCACATTAAGCTAAGGGTATATTTTAAATCAATTAAATTAAATTCTAAGGGCTAACTATCTAAAATAAAACAAATAAACATGAAAATAAACCATGCATAAAAGGGTATAACAAAATGTATCTAACATGTGAAGTACATAAAACATATATCAAATGTATCATACGGTAATATATACAAGTAGTATCACATAATAAACCTTATATTATATAGGTATTCTAAACATATATTGTACATACTATGTATTATATTTACAACCATATATTATATACTAAAAACGTATATTACGTATATTATATATAAACTATGTATGCAATAAAAACTACATATATTATACATAAAAACTATATTTTATAAAGCATATGTCATATTAATATTACATATACATACCATATTCACATTAAGCAAACATGTCATAGAAAAAAAACAAACAAATAACATAAATGACTGAAATAAAAAAAGAAAATAAATTACAGTGCAAAAAATAAACATGCGTGAAGAAAGGGGCGAAATGGAAAAGATTTAGAAAATGAGGGACTACGGATGTGGTTTAAAAAGGCGAAAGGACTGCGGGCGTGATTTTGAAGACGCTGAGTGATTTAAAAAGAGAAGAACCTATTGTTTTTATTAAAACACGTATAAATTCAATTTTTTGCTAAAAACAGAAAAAAAAAAACCTAAAAAAATCTAACTATCTCTCACTCTATCTCTTTTTCTATGGAATTCGGATAAAACCCACCGTGGTGTTCATCCCTACTGCCGCAAACTCCAAAATTCAGCGGCCTTTTCGCCATACGTCGCTACGTCGGCTGGTGCTCGCCGACAAACCCTAAACTTATAAAGAAAACCCTTTTCCTCTCTGGTTTCAAATCCAACCACCGATTTTAAGATAATACCCCCTATCTCTCGAATCTATGAAAACCAAAGTGAAAAACCTTTGAGAACCCTTTTTTCTTTCTAAAAACACCCAAAAAATTTAGATCCCCAAACTCGGGAAGATGAAACGACCACGACAACATTGTTGTTCCTCGGCAACACCCACCTCAGCCATCCTTAAGACGGTGACCGAAGATTGAGAAGGTGCAAAACCCTAACCCTTTGCTCCTTTATATCCATTTGAAAATATAAAATAGAAAAGATAGATATACCTCTTAAGGTTCTTTGATTTGTATTGCTATATCTAAAAATTTCCCTCATTTCGAACTAGGGTTTACAATGTTTGGGGGTTTGCTTATATAGACCTTGACTATTACATGAATTTAAAAAATAGGAAAAACATAATAGAAATCTTATATTGGTTGTTTCTCTGTTTCTTGTTTCTATTCATCTGGTATTCTGAAATCTCTGATGCTTTTGTTTGTATTATCTAACATCTGATATGGTCTGATTTTTATCTCTATTTTGCATGCGTTGTGGTCGCCAAAGGAGATGGGACCAGACTGTGGTTGTTGGTGGTGCAGCTGGGGCTTTAGACGCGTGGGCGTGTGTGGCAGCGTGAAGGTCGCGTGTGTGAGGGACTGAGCGGTCGCTGGTGCGTGAGGAACTGAGAAGTTGAGCCCGTGACTTACACGCGCTAATGGGAAGCCTAAGGGTCTCCTCCATTTCAGATCTGGACCGTTCAATCATCTTGGATCCAAAGGCTGACGTTTGACTATGCAAGAATAAAAAGGGGATATCAGATTAGGTTAAGACAAAATTAGGGTTTGGTTATTTATGGGCCAAACGAGCCAAATGTAATAATATGTAATATTGTTTTGGCTTTTTATGAATACGTAAATGGACTGATATAATGAACTTAGGCTTTTATCATTTTTTACATGGACATTATAAACATTAATAAAATCAGGCTATTATTTATTTAACTAAGTTAACTTTTTGGTTTTAAGACTCAAATTATATAATACTAATAATAATAATAATACTATATAACAATACTAATATAATACACTAATAATATTTTAGGGTTTTTCAATTGGATAATAACATAATAATAATAACCAAATATGATAATAAATAATATTATATATCACTAATATGTAATAATAAAACATAAGACTAATAATACTTAATTGTAATAAACACATAATACTAGTAATATTTTTTTTTCTTTTAGCTTTAATGGTACATACTTAATGAAATAGATAGAGTAGATAAACAAAGCCCTTTTATTGCAAAAAATATAAAACAGGCTAACGCCCTAGATAAAATTAGTGATTACAATTATTAGAAGCTTTATTGGGTGTTCAAGGCTACTCGCTTAGGAGATACCCATGAGGAAAGGAAGAACAATGCCGTTCAACTGAAGAAAGACTCGGAGTATTGGAAGAAGAGAAGTAGGACAAGTGAAAATCAAGTCAGGCTGCTATCACGAAATTTGAAGGAAGCCGCAATTCGATGCAACATTCTCAGGGATGAGCTTTAGGATAGTCTAGTTACGAATGAGATTTTGAACACAAGTATACAAAAATGGAAAGAAAAATCCAATCCTTCAGTTGGAATATGCAGCACTGAAAGAGCAAATGGATGAGCTTAGAAGTTCTTTACGCACGTGCCAGATTCGTGTTGACGCAATCAAGCAAGTTTCATTTGAAAACATTGTAGAATTGACCTCTAAGTTGTGAGAGGCTAGACGAGAAATACAAGAAAAGAATAATGACATGAAGGTTGCTACTACCCAAGCACGTGAAGTGGCTCAACAAGTGTCAGACTTGGCCGATGTAGCAATACCGTTAAGTCAGAATATTGATCTGGCACTAGACCACAGAGGAACACTGACTCGTTTGTTAGACGAAGTCAAAAAGTTAGGGATTAGGGCTTATCAATATCTATAAAGATTATAAGAGCAATATCTGATTTAAACGATACCTTTTAGTCTCAATGAAAGTTGTTCTATGGGGATCACTTTTGGAATCAATATCTTGTTTCATATATGTTTACTTTTTAGCATTGCATTGCACTGCACATTCTTTGCATATTTAACATGACAAGCATTACATTACCTTTTGTGATCTAAAAGTTTTGGGTTTCAATGGCACTAACCCTAGAATCAGTTGAAATTTATCATGAATAGAAATTTGGGAAGAATTGAACAAACTCAGAGATCACGACTCGAGCAGTTAGAAGATAGACTCAAAAAAAAGGTCAAGAATAGAGAAAGAACTGATGCTCTCGACGCAAGAGAGCTTTGCCTAGTCCCTAATTTGTTCATTCCATCAGATTTCAAGATTCCTCGCTTCAAAAAATATGATGGTACCAACTGCCCCAAGATTCATCTAACTATGTTTTGCAGAAAAATGGAAGGCTACCTAAGAGATGAAAAGTTGTTGATTCACTATTCCATGATAGTCTGATAGAGCCTGTCGTAATATGGTATAACTGATTGAACAAAGACCAAGTTCGGTCTTGGGATGATTTAGCAAAATCATTATTGGGGCAATATAGATATGCCCTGAATTTAGCACCTAGTCGACAAATTCTTCGAGGCCTGAAGATGAGATCAGAGGAAAGCTTCAAGGAATATACTTTGAGGTGGCGGAGTTTAGCAACCCAAGTACAACTTTGCATAATCAAAGAGAAGGTGACTCTCATATTTCATGAAACTCTTCCTCTTCCTTTCTTTGATATAATGCTCGAGAAATCAAGGAGCAATTTTAAGGATTTTATGATGATTGGAGAAAAGATAGAATACGGGAGACATAAAGGAAAATTGGGGCCTAAGTTTAAGGACCATACCAATAAGGAAGTGGAAAAAGACAAATAGATAAATGAGTGTCGCTTCCAAAGTGCTCATAATCCTGAGAGAATAATGCATGCCAATCCTTTTAAGTCGCCATGAAAAGTCCCTCGAACAAGCACAGATATTGAGATATTCAGAGTTTCCATTTTAGACTTTTTTCCTCATTAGGTCGAAGGTCGTTACCTCACTCCTAAGCCGCTAAAGATTACGCCTAATTTATCTGTTCACAGTTTTGACCCAGATATTGTTTACGATTTCCACATTGGGGCATCGGGGCATTCCACCAGGAAGTTTAGGCAGTTACTAGAAGATATCAAGAAGCTAGTTAGCAACGGAGTCCTAACAAGAGAATTAATCCAGTTGTGGAAAACAAAGGAAATGGGGCAAGCCTACACCACACTGAAAAGTCAGAATGAATGATTTGTCACTTTGAGGATGATTTGAAGTCCTTATGCTTGGGTTTCTCATCTATTCATGAAGATGTTAGTTTGATTCCCTCACATTTTAGTTTCTTCTTTTTGCAAATGATGCACTGAACATACCCTACAGCTTAAGCCCCAAAGCAGTATGAATATTTTGTAAAAGACATGCGTCTATTTATTTTTGTCAGAATAAAAATCATATTTTCTTTATTCTTATGTAGAAAATATTTTTGCATTCTATGATTCCTTAAACACTTTGATAAGTGTTCAAAATTACTATTTTTCTTACCCTTTTTACTCATATTATTGTTAGACTTAGGCTCATATTAGTTGCATAATTAGCCATTCATGCATTAATCCATGTTTCCTTCCATCGTTGAGCTTGATTACATAACTTGGTAGTTTTTGTGGGAAAAGATGCTGCTTTGGTGTGTTTTGTGTGTATGTGCAGAATCACTTGCCAAAGAAAGGCTAGAGCTAGTTGCCAGGGCAATGCATGAAGGAGATGTCGAGCTAGTTGCCAGAGCAATGTATGAAGGAGACGTCGAGCCAGTTGCCAGGGCAATTGTCGACAAAGAATAAGGTGATATGGTAGTCGAAATTGATGACTAGACGAGCCCAAGATGACGTGGAGCAAAGCTAAATCCCAAAGGAGTTTGATTTCCATGAAGAGATTAAAGAAGAATTAAATTCCAAGAAGATAGGAGAAGTTCTAGAAGGAATATAATTATAATAAAGAATTATATTCTTTAAAGATAATTTAATTCCAACTTAACTTCCTCCTCAAAGAAGGACTTTGACCTAGCCCTATAAATTAGAGGCCATACCGTCAACTCCAAGGGGAGAGAGAGGAGAGAATTTTTTACAAGCATCTAGGGCAAGGAGGATTTCGACAAGCTTCATCCTTCATATTTTTCTTTCTTGTTCAATTAGGTTCATGCTAGGGATTCTTTATCTTGTGTTTCTTTGGAATCTAGCCATGAACTAAATCTATTTGGCTAAGGTTATTGTGTCTTGTGGTTGTGAGAAACTATTGGATTTTGTTTAGGTAATAAGAGTTTGCACTTTTCTATTCAAGGTTTATTCATTCTTGGTTCTTATTCTTGTTTGCGAGTGAATTGAGAGAGGATCTCGTAACTTCATCTATTTATCTAATATCGGGAGAGTTAGATTCAAGAAACGAATGAATATGATCTTTATTCAATTTATTGATGGTGAAGATTAATCCGGCTTAGAAATAAGTTAAGGATTTCAACGGCTAAGAGGAGCGCAAGATTGGTTGTTGTTCACCCTTGATTCACGCAGTGATGTATTATCAAGGCATGCACAAGTAACTAGAGTTTCGACTTAGGGATAAGAAGAAACCATTGAAGAACGCTCTGCAGAACCTTGAAGGTTGCTGCCCAGACGCCCAAGTAGTTGCCCAACTAGTCGCCCAGGCAACCATCGATTAGTTCCCAAGGCAACCCCGTTGTGCAAGTTGCCACGGCAACTGAGTTTCCCTTGCACCATTTTATCAAGACGATCCAATCGGCTATCACACCTCAACTCACGATAACCTGGCCTATCTCTCTCATTTAATTACATCGTCTTTTACTTATTTGCTTTCTAGTTTAGTTATTAGTTAAACTCCTATAATCTTCTATTTGTGTTTTTACTTTTACAGTGCAAGAGACTAGATTCTTGAAGTGGCACCAATCCCTGTGGAGACGATATCTTTTATACTATAACTTGCAACGTGTATACTTGCACAATTGCGTAGCACTTATTACGCGCAACAAGTTTTTGGCGTCGTTGCCGGGGATTGGCAATAGCGACTTTGCTTTTATTTTCTTGCACTTTCTTTTTACTTTTCTTGTTTAAGATTCAAAGGGCTAACAAACTTTGGTTTTGCATTGGTATATGACCAGGGCGAGACCGATTACACCAGAATATCCCTTTGATCCAGAAATCGAACGAACCTTACAAAGACTTAGACGAAGAATAAGAGTAGCAATGGCTAATCAAGACGGCAATATGAATCAAGATGTTCCAGCAGGAGGAGGAGTGATTCTTGCATTAAACAGAACTATTCGAGACTATCTTGAAGAATATCTTGATGGACTTAATCCAGGAGTTGTCGCACCTGAAATTGAAACCGACCAATTTGAGTTGAAACCGGTAATGTTTAATATGATCAACACAATTGGTCAATTTGGCGGCTCAGCAACTGAAGATTCACGACAACATCTTAAATCTTTCCTCGAGATTTGCAACTCGTTCAAAATACACGGAGTCACCCCTGTTGTTTTACGATTGAGATTATTCCCCTATTCACTGAGAGATAGGGCGAAAGCATGGTTGAATAGCATTCCTGCCGGATCAATAGGATCTTGGACCGATCTTTGTCGTGATTTCCTTGCTCGGTTTAATCCTACAAATTTGACTGATAAGCTTCGTAACGACATTACTTCTTTTCGGCAGGCAGATGATGAATCCCTGTACGAGGCTTGGGAGCGATATAGAGAACTTCTACACAAATGCCCCCTACACGGATTCCCGGTGTGGACTCAAGTAACAATGTTTTACTACGTCGTGAATACACCAACAAGGATGATGCTAGATGCCTCGGCAAATGGCATACTCCTAGATAAGTCAAGGAGGAAGCAATGCAAATTCTAAACAGGCTGGCCAAGAATGATTATCAATTCCCCTATACTAGAAGAGGAGGAGTTAGACGCCAAGCCACAATACATGAACTAGGATCATCATATTCAATTTTGGCACAATTGGCCACTTTAACCAAGATGGTCCAGAACATGCAAAAACCAAACAACACACATGAGGTCAAGGTAATGGATTCTTTTTGTGGGTTATGTGGTGATAACCATGATTCTTCTGAATGTATGCAGAATCCGGAATCCAGCTTCTATGTGGGGAATTGCAATCGGAACAATAATGTGATGTCCAATACATACAGTCCAGCTTGGAAGAAGCACCTGAATTTTTCATGGAGTAATCCCAACAATGCTCTAAACCAGAACAATCAGAATGCACAAGCATCGGGATTCCAGCAGAATATGCCACGACAACAGTTGCCGCAGCAACAACCGACAACATCTAGTTCTTTGGAAAATTCTCTAAATGATTTTATGATGAAAACTGAATCTTATATGGCTGAGAATAGTAACTTCATAAAAAGAACTGATGCTTTTATTAACAGGACCGAAATGTGATTGCAAAACCAAGAGGCGGCAATCAAATCATTAGAAAATCAAGTCGGACAGTTTGCTCAAAACCTGAATACTAGACCGCAAGGAGGTTTACCTAGCGATACTGAAGTCGCAAGAGGAACTGGCCATGGGCAATGTAAGCCGATCACCACTAGAAGTGGCCAACAACTTAAAGAGGCTCAACCCCGCTCATCAAACAAAACTCCACAAAAAGATCAAGACGAACCTAGCGGCAAAGCCTCAGATGCTGAACCAGGAATTGTCGCGGCAACCGGCAATAAGCATGCCTTGGCAACCCCAATTGATAATGCCTCGACAACTCCAGTTGTCCCGGCAATGCCGTCAATCAGGTTCCAAACCAATGAAAGGATTTAAGATATCCGACTTCCACCACCATTCCCACAAAGGTTGAAGCGACAAAAGCAAGAATATCAATTCAATAAGTTTCTTGATATCCTAAAGCAAGTCCACATCAACTTGCCATTGGTGGAAGCAATTGAACAAATGTCGAACTATGCGAAGTTTCTTAAAGACATTGTGTCCAAGAGAACAAGGCTAGGAGAGTTTGAAACAGTTGTCGCAACAGATGGATGCATGGCCATGTTGCATAATCGTATGCCACCTAAGTTGAAGGATCTCGGAAGTTTCACAATACCCTGTTATATTGGAAACCACTATGTCGGGAAAGCATTATGCGACCTTGGGGCTAGCATAAATTTGATGCCTAAATTGGTTTTCCAGAAACTAGGAATCGGGAAGGCAAGACCTACAACAGTTATGCTACAGCTAACCGAAAGATCCTATGTGCATCCAGAGGGAAAAATCGAAGACATACTGGTAAAAGTTGATAAATTTATTTATCCCGCTGACTTTATTGTTTTGGATTGTGAAGCAGATAAGCATGCACCTATCATTCTCGGGAGACCATTCCTAGCAACATGGAGAACCTTGATCGAAGTTGAAAAAGGAGAACTCACAATGAGGGTGAATGACCAGCAAGTTAAACTAAATGTGTTCCAAACACTAAGGCATGCCGATGATCCAGAAGAATGTCAACTTCTTCATGTCACGGCAGAGTTTAACTTTTTCATGTGTTCCAAACACATTAATGATTTGCACAAAAAAAATACTTATGGACACATGGATTAAAATCTCTTGTAAAAAAATATTCTACCAGTATATAAAATAAATAAATAAAAACTAACTGCACAAAATCAATTAATTGAAAACATGAATATGTCATCATCTATCCATTAAAACCCTCCACCTGTATTTTTATCTCTATTATTACAGAACCCACAAGTTAAATGAATGTTATTTCCATTGAAATTAAATTATGATATTTTAAAAATAATACTAATTGTACTATTATAAAAACATTTTTCTCGTATATACTTTTATAACTCTTAAATGATATACAAATCAACATTTGTTCTTTTTAATGGAATATTTGTTTTCTAATCGCGTGGTTACAAAACAACATATATCCATATTTAGTTTATATACACTTTATAAATAAAATTGTTAGAATTTAAATCTATTAAAATATGTTAATTTGCTAAAATTGTTCGAACCTAGATCTATTAAAATAAACATTATCTTCTTTTCTATTAAAATTATTTGTTAAAAATAAATGAATTTTTATCGATAAAGATTAGTCCAAGAGGTAAGTAATTTAGTATCGCTTAAATATGTCTTAAGCTCGAGACGTTCTGTATACAAAAAATTCCCGCTGACCTATTAAAATCAAATATACGACATGAATCGATCTAAATTAGTTGGGATGGAGCCCTGAAAACCGAATGGGCAAGCAAAAGAAACAAATGAATTTTTTATAAACACATATTTTACCAAAATATTTTCAGGTGATTACCAAAATCTATTACATAATACATAAGATCCCCGTGATTAGCGCATGCATTATCAGTAATCTGGGTTTAAATGTTAAGAAAAAGCAGATTTTCTTCCACGAAAGATTTGGTATATTCTTCCTCAATTTAGCTTTAGCTTAGCTTCCGCCCCTTTCTAGTTTCTACTTCCTCCAACACATAGGAACAAGCGAGGGGAAAAAACATTCAGAATCAAAGACATTTGTTGATTTATGTC